>BLKR01000020.1:0-1264345 GCA_011170035.1 Teleogryllus occipitalis | reverse complement strand
GTGATAACGCTTCAAACTTAGAAAATATTACCATTCCTCCAATCAATATCCCCAAAACTGCCAATATCTTACGTAATTTCTCAAGTTTTATTTCAGAAATAAAATCCATAACCACTAATGATTTTGAAACAAAAGTTAAAAACTCTCATATATCAATATTCTTCAAAAATATAATAGATTATAGAAATTATAGAACCCACTGTGACTCTAAGGAAATCCCATACTTTACATATAGAGATCCGACGAACAAAACACTCTCTGCAATAATGTATGATGTACCATTATCATATTCCAATGAGGAAATTAAAACAGAGTTATGTAAAAATTTCCCAATAATATCTGTCTATAGACTGTTTGGCAAAAATAGAGAATCATTAGAAATCTGTGCACTAGAACTCTATGATAATGACCAGGGAAGAGATATTATGAAATTAAATAAATTATTCAATAGTATTGTTAAAATTAAATTTAAAAATAAAATAAGCCCTATACAATGTAAAAACTGCCAGAGGTTCAATCATACTCAGGCAAACTGCAAAATGGAACCTAGATGTGTTCGTTGTACAGACAACCACCATTATTCAAAATGTAACAAACCAAAAACAGCAATTCCAAAATGTTGTAACTGTTTCAAAAATCATACAGCAAATTACAGAGGTTGCCCAGTTTTTGCTAAAAATTCTACAAATAATCAAAATACTAATAATCAAAAATATATCCAAACCAGAAGAAATACAAATAATATACAAAATAACAGGACTACTCAAGAATTTAACAACACATACTACTCTACACCTGCACCAAATACTCAAAGTGTAAATCACTTCCCACATTTACCTACACCTTCTGGAAGATCTCAAAACATCTTACAACAATACAATACCGCAAACAACAGGTATAATCTCACACCTATTATTCCTATTGTAACAACTCAGATAATTAATGCTATAATCCCCCATATACAAAATTTAATACAACAAATTCTTCCAAATTATATAAGTAATGGACCACAAACTTAACTCTCTTAAGTTATTAAATTGGAATGCCAATGGACTTCAAAAACAAATACTAGAGTTCAAACACTTCCTGCATGTACATAAAATTGACATTGCATGCATCACAGAAACACATCTAAATAATAGTATTAAATTATATATTCCAGGTTATCAAGTTTACAGAGAAGACAGAATATCTAAACATTCTAGTGGAGGTGTTGCTATTATTATTAAAAGAACAATAAAACATCAACAAATTTATGTACCCACCTCTAATAAATTAGAACTTTTAGCAATAAATATATATTTAATTTCAGGTCAAACAACTTTGATAACAGCCTACAAACCACCAAAATATACAATACCAATTTCAATACTTAGATCAATATTAAATTGTACAAATCAAATTTTATTAATCGGGGATTTAAATGCAAAAAATACAGAATGGGGTTGTAACACAACAACTCCACAAGGTAAATTGCTTCTTGAAACTGCTATTCAAAACAGTTGGCAAATACATGCCCCTCCTTTTCCAACATTTTATTCCTACAATAACAGTGTAACTCCTGATATATTAGATATCATTGTTACTAATAATTTTACACTACCAATCTCTCAATATCCTATTCCTGCTCTAAATTCAGATCACAACCCAGTCTTAGTGGCAATTAATTCATCGTACTCCCCATATTTAAATAAAAATTTTCTACTTACCGAACCACTCAACTGGAAACTGTTCCATTTAAATATATTAAAACTAGATGTGTATCCAAAAAACCTTATTAATGAAAAAGACATAGACCAAGCAATTACAAGATTTCATTCTAATATAATAACTGCCATCAAATTATCCTCAGTACAAAGAATTTTAAAAAATACAATTAACAAAACAAATTTAATATCTCAAGAAATATTAAATTTAATATCATATAAACATCGTATACGTAGACTATGGCAAATGAACCGTAACACTACAGATAAAAAAAACATTAAATCACTTAACCAGAACAATTAGAAATAAGTTAATTAAATGAAGAAATCAAAACTTTAATAATTATATCTCACAAATTCAACCTAACTCAACAGCCCTATGGTCAGCTATTAAACAAATAACAAAAAAACCTACTCAAATCCCCAAAATGAAACAAGACAATAGAATTGCAACTACAGACAAAGAAAAAGCAGAACTTTTAGCTACTCACTTTGAATCAATTTTCAATAATACTTCTATTTTAAATCCTATATTTCATAATACAATTACACAAGAATTCCAATCTCCTTTCCACACTGTACCAGAAAAAATTAAATTTATCTCTCCATCAGAAATTTGTTTCATTATTAAAAAAATAAAAAGCAAAAAATCACCTGGAATTGATAAAATACCTAATATTATTATTAAAAATCTCCCTACTTCAGCAATTAATTCTTTAACTGCCATATATAACTCATGTTTAAGATTAAATTATTTTCCAAACCAATGGAAAATTGCATTAGTAATCCCCATACACAAAACTAGTAAAGATCCAACGTCTCCAATAAACTACAGACCAATTAGTCTTCTTCCCACCTTCTCAAAAATCTTTGAAAAAGCCTTACTAACACGAATCAACAAGTTTATCAATAACAATAATATTCTACCTAATGCACAATTTGGTTTCCGTCACAACCATTCGACTACACACCAATTATTAAGATTAACTGATCATATTATCACTAACTTTCATAATGCACAACATACTTTGGCCTTATTTTTGGACATCGAAAAAGCCTTTGATAGAATGTGGCATACTGGCTTGCTATACAAAATGAGACAATATGGTTTTCCCATTTACTTACAGAAAATAATTAAAAGTTTTCTTACTTACAGAAGTTTTAAAGTTCAACTCAACACTGAAATATCAACAACCCGATTTATGACAACTGGAATTCCAAAGGGATCTCCATTATCTCCAACTCTGTATAATATTTTCATATCTGATATCCCTTCACTAATAGACTCAGAAATTGCGTTATTTGCAGACGACACAGCAGTCTATACATCGCATAAAGATCTACCTGTAGGCAGAGATAATCTACAGGATGACTTAAATATTCTTTCTGACTGGTTTAATAAATGGAACATAATTATTAATCACTCTAAATGCCAGGCCAAAATTTTCACTTTAAGAAAAACAAAATTAATCTATCCTCTAATTCTAAATGGTAAAGCAATTAAATGGCCCCCTACCTCACAACCTGCAAAATATCTGGGACTATATTTTGATCGAAGACTCACATGGAGAGATCATATTACAACTGTAGCTAAAAACACTTTTATCAAAATGATTCAATTATATCCACTCATTAACAAAAACTCAAAATTAAACATAGAAACATCCCTATCAATATTTAGATATATAATACGACCGTCACTGACATATGCTAGTCCCATTTGGGGAGGTGCTGCCCCAATACACATTCAAAAATTGCAAGTTATACAAAATAAATTCCTACGATGGTCAGTTAATGCACCATGGTTTATAAGAAATGAACAGTTACACAAAGAACTTTCAATTGAAAACATAAAAACATGGATACTAAAAATCTCAAAAAATTTCTACACATCCTTACACTCTAGCCCAGCCTAAGAACGATTTAAACTAGGAAAAACATCTTCAACATATTCAAGAATTAAATTTAAATTTTCAAAAGATTTACTACAACCTCCATAATTTGACTACTATATATAAAGAATATTATACTACTGCCAATACATTATACCATTGTTTTGTTTCTCAAAAATTAAAAAAATGTATTTAACTAATTAAAACAAGATGTTAGAGGTCCCTGTAAGGGTATCCCTCAGTAATTATGTATATAGTTAAATTGTAGCTTCCAGTTAATTTGTATATAGATTATTACTTGAAATAGTTATGTATATATATGTATTCAATACCTTGAAAGATTCTGTATGTAATCGAACAAGGATAATAATAAATTTAAAAAAAAAAAATGTCGCCACTAGCAGCGCTTCCGGGTAAAGGACTGGTAGCAAAGCATTGATTTAAAAGGTTTTCCCACCAGGCGGGGTTCGTGCTGTTGTGGCGTTCCGGGGCGGATTCCGGCCACCGGCAGCAGAAGCGCCATCACGCCGCTAGCAGAACAGTTCTAAGAGCCCTTTTCCACGGTACCACTCAGCAGCGCTTGCGAGTGGTGCGACTGGTAGCAAAGCATTGGTTTAAAAGAAGGCTTTCCCACCTGGGGCGGGTTCGCGCTGTTGTGGCGGTCGGTGGCGGACTCCGGCCACCGGCAGTGCAGAAGCGCGTTCGCGCCACCCGCTAGCAGATCACAGCATTATACTGTTTTTTCTATTCTGGTGGATAACAGTTCATCAGATGTTACGGTGTAATCCAGTCGAAGGCTTCAACGTCATCACGGTGACATCACTGTGGTGACGTTTAAGCTCCCGATTGAACGAAATCGTAACAGCTGATGAACTGTCATCAGCCATTGCAGAAACGCATGTACCACAGGTTTCACTACCACAAGTACCACAGGTCACAGAAAGCCCAAGTATAAATGGTAGCCTTTCCACTGGGACACTCAGTCGCGGGACTTTACCTGCTGCGACCCTTCGTTTGTCGTCGCCGACGCGTCGAACTTACGCACCCTCTCACTTCGAATTACGCACCCTCACTTCGAATTACGCACCCTCACTTCGAATTACGCACCCTCACTTCGAATTACGCACCCTCACTTCGAATTACGCACCCTCACTTCGAATTACGGACCCTCCTTCTTCGAATTACGGACCCTCCCTCTTCGAATTACGGACCCTCCCTCTTCGAATTACGGACCCTCCCTCTTCGAATTACGGACCCTCCCTCTTCTAATTACGCACCCTCCCTCTTCGAATTACGCACCCTCCCTCTTCGAATTACGCACCCTCCCTCTTCGAATTACGCACCCTCCCACTTCGAATTACGCACCCTCCCACTTCGAATTACGCACCCTCCCACTTGAATTACGCACCCTCTCACTTCGAATTACGCACCCTCCCACTTCGAATTACGCACCCTCCCACTTCGAATTACGCACCCTCGCACTTCGAATTACGCACCCTCGCACTTCGAATTACGCACCCTCCCACTTCGAATTACGCACCCTCCCACTTCGAATTACGCACCCTCCCACTTCGAATTACGCACCCTCCCACTTCGAATTACGCACCCTCTCACTTCGAAATACGCACCCTCCCACTTCGCTTATCGAAGCGTGCTGCAGTGGCGACGTGGGAAGGGGCCCTTAGGTGGTTCAGGGCTTCAATTGATGTCGCTGCGGTGCATCTGACCGGGAAGTTTCCAGTCCGGAAGGTTGGCAGCATTTTCAATACTGTCTACAAGGCTAGGTCGATTTCAGTCGCTGTCTGGGAGAGAATCCTAGCCGCCTGATACTCTGATCGGTAGTTTCCGTGATTTCTCCGATTAACAACCTGCGCATACCGGACTCTAAAAAACGGGCCACAGACCGCTCGCGATAATCCTTTCCTCTTCCTTGTTCCCACCTTCCTCTTCATCGCCCCCTTACTTACACACATATACATGCATGAAATTACCACACATGTCGGGAGTCAAGTCGGGAACTTGGAGCTTGTCCCGGCTGGAGCGGTGCCCAGCTGGTGGGAGACATGACACTTGCTTTGCGGAAGAAAGAAGGGAAAAAAAGAAAGAAAAAAGAAAGAAAAAAAGAAAGAAAAAAGAAAGAAAAAAAGAAAGAAAAAAAAGCCGACGAATAGATCGGCTCCGGATCTCGCCATCTAGCGTAGGAATGTCACCGCGTTAAAACAATGCACTACACTTACGGAACTAATCTTAGCAGTTGACGCGCCCGGAATCGCTAATCAACCAATTAATTAGTCTCTACGGTACATTTTGGAACGAGTTGTGGGGAACGAAACTATTTAAACTAAAGGAAAGAAGCAATGGAGACGCATGGAAGATACCTCAAGATGTTGCGGGATTCTGAAATAATGGTGAATCGATTTCATTATCGTCTGAAGATGACATAGCTCATTTTCCCGATAAAATCTTCCATAGAATATTTCCATACGTCCTAAAACTCGCACCGTGAAGTTTCAGCAACGCGATCAAGATACAGATTTCTGGTTTCTAGCATACGTGATCGAAGGATATGCTGTCAAATAATTTTTCGGAGAGGACGCCCGCACCAGCAGTGAAAAATCAAAGCTGACAGGTTAGCATATGAAATGTGATGCTACTGGAACGACATGTTATGAAACAGTTGGATAATATTCGCGACGCTAAGCGCAAAACGTTTTTTCAGTTTGAACGGGTTTGGGGCTAGAGAATCATGGATATTGAAGTTCCAACTAAGAGCAACGCCGAGTAGGCATTCCGAAATTGATTTGGTTCGGCAGCTGTCTTGATTATGGGTGCCTGCTCAGGACACAAAATTACAATAATTCTTGCATTTAACTTTTTAATTTGCTTTGAGACCCTTTTAAATAAACTTACGATTTGCAGGTAAGATAACTTTTATTAGTTCTTAACAAATAAAACATTGCAAATCTGAAATTCAAATATAGTATATTCTACGTAAAGAAACTTCTAACTGAAACTCAACAGATAGACTCTCTACAAAATGTGAGAGACTTGTGGATCTAATCCTTGATACGCACGCTGTTGAATTCCGAAAACGCAGCTTTGTTGAACGTTCTAACTAATCTTAGAAGAACTAAATTGTATTCTTCAGAGACTTGGTACCCATTGGTAATAATCACAATTAGCCCTAAAAGTTTAATTGGTAACCCCTTCGCCCCTCAAATCGCTTCACTGTTACGTAGAGGACCGCGTCCCCCAGTTTTAGAATGTACTACTAATTGTAAAGAAAATTAGAGGATAGTAAAGTAAAGGATAAAAGGATAATGAGATAAGAATAGTTCAGTGAAGAAATCCCGGATGGTACTATTTTGGGCCCTATCCATACGTAAACGATGTCTTTGCCGATTCGAAACTGAACTGTTCTTTGCTCACAATACCAATGTTTTTGCATATATTTGCAATAAACCCAAAAAGCGAAAATCGAAAATCTCATTTTTTTAACTCCCCTTAATATGGAAGTTAAATTTTGTCCCGTCAATTTGTACGGATTCCGTCGTAATATTGTAATAGACAACATTGGTAATAAAGCACAAACAAAACACTTAGCAAAACGATTGACTATTGTAATAGACAATAGTTTTGCTAAGTGTTTTATTTGTGCATTATTACCAATGATTGTGTAGAATTTATTATTGGGAAACTTACCCAAATTTAAAATCTATATTTCAATCCATACTTTCATAATAAAAAACTGATATAACCATTTTTTGTAGTGATGTACATTTTTTCTGATGTCTAGAAAAATTGCGAGAAAGTAAAGAATAAAAGAAAAGTTTTCTGGTTAACTTTCAGCTTCTTCAGAGGATCAGTGAGAACTAAAAAATATCGGTCTCTCTCAGGAACTCTTCTGGATCTGCCCTCCCTCCAGACAGGAAATGCAAATTCCAATTTGTTAGCTGATTGAGTGTGGAGATACGAACCCGCGGGCTTCCGCGCTGAGAAAGCTGTCACGAGCTCCCAGAGCAGATTTGTGCTGATACTCAGCGGCGAGTGCATTCGTCGAGAAGCTTCTTCCGCCGAGATTTCTTCGGCTTCAAGCGAGTTGCCGTGGCGTAGCAGCCAATCAAGATGGAAACTAAAGAATCCTCATTTAAGTAATTAATAACGACAATTAATTAATAAACAATACTAGTTAATTAGTTAATATGCGATATTGGTTAATTAGCTAATGGGCGATGTTGGTTAATTAGCTAATTTACGGTACTGGTTAATTAGCTAATTTACGGTACTGGTTAATTAGCTAATTTACGGTACTGGTTAATTAGCTAATTTACGGTACTGGTTAATTAGCTAATGGGCGATGTTGGTTAATTAGCTAATGGGTGATGTTGGTTAATTATCTAATTGGCGATGCTAGTTAATTATCTAATGGGCGATGCTAGTTAATTATCCAATGGGCGATGCTAGTTAATTATCTAATGGGCGATGCTAGTTAATTATCCAATGGGCGATGCTAGTTAATTATCCAATGGGCGATGCTAGTTAATTATCCAATGGGCGATGCTAGTTAATTATCCAATGGGCGATGCTAGTTAATTATCTAATGGGCGATGCTAGTTAATTATCTAATGGGCGATGCTAGTTAATTATCTAATGGGCGATGCTAGTTAATTATCTAATGGGCGATGCTAGTTAATTATCTAATGGGCGATGCTAGTTAATCATCTAATAGGGCGATGTTGGTTAATTAGCTAATGGGCGATGCTAGTTAATCATCTAATGGGCGATGCTAGTTAATCATCTAATAGGGCGATGCTAGTTAATTATCTAATGGGCGTTGCTAGTTAATTATCTAATAGGGCGATGTTGGTTAATTAGCTAATGGGCGATACTAGTTAATTAGTAGGCGATAGTGTAAGGAAACCTATAGAAATCGGTGAAAGAATCAAAAATGAAATGAATCTGTTTCGAATAACCTCCCACCTAACTGATCCAACTGGGACTGAAGAGCAGGTAATGTATGCACCGCTATCGCTAAGAATTTTAAACAAAATGATAAGTATCTCTTCACACGAAAGGTTGTTGAAAAAGTGATGGACATTTTTAGTCTGTTTATACACTCGATAAGCGCGTCAAGATAATTTTTGTGCGTATCGGCAAGATTAGATGGAGTCCCGTTTCAATTCGAAATCTAGGACCTGTTCACGTTCGCGTTCCGAGAATTTCTTTTGTGCACTTCTTTTGTGCCGCAGATTTAGGGGCACATTACTCTTCTTTCTCATTGTATTTCTTACTGCTCATTTATTAGAAGTTCAACAATGATTAAATTATGACTAGACAAATCGAAGAAGGACCGCAAGCAAACATAGTCAACATTTTTGGATTGGAGAAGAATAAGAGCATGATTTCATTTTTTTTTGCTTGTACCCGAAATGCGATCATTTTCCCCTAATTGTTTTATAAAAGAAAAAGATTAGAAATATCAGTATAAAAAATAATATTTGTGTATTTTTTTTTAGAAAGGAGATTCGAGACTTTATTTTATTTCAAATTATTAATTTTTTTCAACTAATGTGTTCAAATTTGATTCAATCAATCCCTAATCAGGGGCAAATAATTATCTTCCCCAATATGTATTTTCAGATATCAATATTGAATAAAATTAGCAAGTTCACAATTCATAGCATATAACTAGACGACATAACCTCGATTTCATAAAACCAGCTGAGGTTGAACTTATACATGCAACAAATTCAACAATAAAATACTTGTTCTCAATACTAAAATACAGTAAATTATGTGACGCAACTAAATAAAATTGATGTAACGTATTGCGTGGGTGTATTGTGCTTCTCAATCATTTCTCCTCAATATTCCAAATTATAATTTCAACAAATAAATGTAACATCATTATCTGTGCACGTCGTCTAGAATTCTGTGGGAAATATAGTTATACAAATTATAGTTTCCATGTTGTCACGAGGAAGTATTATTCCCAGGGACAACATGGATAAGAGCCCAAAATCTATTGCTTAATTGTCCTTGAAAATAGATTTTTATTACATGGGAGCTTTTTCTTCTTTTTTCCTTAATTCATTCAAAATTCAAGTAGTATATGACTTAGTGTAGGGATAACAGAATTTTGAAAATGTGCACAAAATTCACTTCTCCTCATAGCACGTCATACGCAATTTTAACGGTTTTTTGATTTGCAAATAAATAAATAAATAAATAAATAAATAAATAAATAAATAAATAAATAAATAAATAAATAAATAAATAAATAAATAAATAAATAAATAAATAAATAAATAATAAATAAATAAATAAATAAAATAAATAAATAAATAAATAAAAATAAATAAATAAATAAATAAACTTTACCATCGCGCGAAATTGCACGTGCTAGTATGGTCTGCTTGTACACGTCTGCTCATCGCGTGCTAATCGCTGTTGTTTACGCTAGAGCCCCTAGTCTCCGAGACTAGATATAAGACGCAGTCCGTATCAGTGAAGAAATGAAGTAGTCGCTAAATTAGTCTTTGCTCTGGTTTAGTCTCGCCAATATCAGTCACAGAGAACAAAATCAATTACAAAACTTGCTCTGAATATTTGTATTTCAAAGTCGTAGAGAAAGTATTGTCTTCTCGTGCATGAAGGCTGTTATTCATTCGTAGAAATTACGACAATCGCTTCTACGACGCTTCTGTCGTAAACATCAACTCGTAAATAAGAGTTCGTTATACGTTCGTTGCAAAACATGTTAATATTATATTGTATTGATGTTTTTATTCCTTCGCTCCACTTCTGTAACCATCAGAACGAATTATAAGCGTTAGGTCTTTTTTATTTTTACTTTTTTATTTATTTATTTAACGTCAGAAAACAGTTAAAACTGCTTATGACGTGCTATGGGAAAAAGTGAATTGTGTGCACATTTTCAAAATTCTGTGATCCCTACAGTAAGTCATAAACTACATGAATTTTGAATGAAAAAAAAAAGACTGAAGACCTCTTCCGGGCCATTTCTTGCAACGTTTCGAAACTTCTGTCAGTTTGATAATTCGAAGTCTGGTTCCAATTAATACGGTTTATCGATGTTCTACTGTATCTCGTACACTGATCTAATATCGTATTTGCCGGTGTTGAAGACGCACTCCTATTTTCAAGGATTTCATTCTTTAATGCTAAATTTTATACTTGATTTTCATTTTTTTGAAAGGAATGGGACTTGACATGTGAGAAGTAATTATATTCTTCATATTCCGCTGGAAGTCTGATTTTTTTCTAGTAAGCATGGAAAGACCGTGCCCTTTCGTAAATCTTCTACACCGTATTCTTTTTCTGCAATACTTTTAGCTTCTGTAATAATGACATTTGTAGAAATACAAATTCCTGTTCTTCAGTGTAAAAATATTTTATTTTGGTAATGCTATACAATAAACGTTCACACAGTTAAAAAAAATTCCCATCCGTTGTATAAGATGCATCCTGTGTGTTGACGGAGTTCCTGAAGGGGGGGAAAAGTGCGACTTATACACAGGCAAATATTGACCTCAAGAAAACGTGCACATATTGCACAACCCCCCCATAGAACATCACTCACAAATTTAACGATTTTGTGGGGTTAATTTAGTAAAAAAAATGTTGATTCGAGTGAGCATGATTAACATTTTACATGATAAATTATTGTATTTTTTACATTGCCATTCTAATTACTGGTCATTTTAATAAGCCATTTTGTTATAATCTTCTGGTTTTATATAGTAGAATATTCATAAGTAATGTAGTGTTAGTAATATACACTATTTTATTAATGAAATGTGTAGTGTGTATAAAATGTTCCTGACAGTTAAAAAATGCTCATGCTTCAATTGTTGTAATAATGCAATGTTTCCAGAATATGAATGTTAATGAATAATGAGATTACCAATCATTCACGATGATGGGACAGTGTCGTAAACTTGTGGTCTTCGCACGTCCTTTTTATCTTTCCTGTATCTGTGACACTGCTCTTCAGAATTCAATTCGACTGAATATATTTTATTTGACGTAGGTAGTTTTAGCGTAAATTGGTTTATCGGAAATAAATTGTGTGTATAAGCCAGTAATTATGGTCGGCATTAAGGACAGTGAACAATTAGAGCTGTTTTTTTTTATCGCAATTCGGAATTGGGTGAGGCGCACGAGCCTGGACTTCCCGACTATTCTTTCGGGAAGCTTCGCTTGTCCACGTCACTTGTCGGAAGAATTAACCACCAAAGGAAACGTAGATCTGTTGGATATAGTTATAAACCTGTTCAATACAGTTTCTTGTAGTGTGAACTGCGATTTTTTTCTTTCTTTTTTCTTGTTACACTATGAGAGTAACACAACTTGCCGTTACCCGAAAGAACGCAAATTTGTAACTTACAAAACATATAAAGATAACATTTCATAAATTTTTTAATATTAATTTCATCATAATAATATTTCAACAAGAATCCGGACAGGATATTCAAAATTAAGCAGCCTCCACCTACTACAAAAGATTCCCCCCCGAACTTATGATGTGTGCAGCTGTAATCTAACCTTGGACCACATCTTAGTGTCATGTCCCAAGTTCTCCTTAGAGCAGAAAAACATCTTGCGGGGACTGGACGTATGTGCACTGTTACATTCCCCAGACCATCAAAACCAAACAGTTAAATTTTGTAAAGTTACTGGTATTATATCGGAAATTTGAGATCAAAACAACATGCTAATTATTGTGAACACTGTTGTATTGTACTAATGTAGAATTATGGTATTAAAACAATGTAATTTTGTATTAGAAATCAAAATGTAAACTGTGTATTAGATATTGTAATTGGTGTGGTCGCTAATGACCTTTGTAGTTGATGGGACCAAAAATAAACTAATTAAAAAGATGTTATTATGTACCGCATTGCAGGTTTTTCCTGGCGCGTGCGGAGCTTTGAGATTTGTTGTTATATTGCCGCAGTAACAATGGAAGAGCCTTGCATGTTGACCGAAATGGCTTTCTATTGCGAGCACCATTGCGGCGATAAGAAGGGCCTGTGGCACCAAGCATAATGATAATCATCGAAGCTGATATTTATCGTGATAGCACAAGTTCCTTTTATCTTCATCGTGATCCATATCGTATTTTACGAATCTGCGCCTAAGGCTTGTTTTTCTTTTCAATTTTTCATTCAAAGCGACAATCAAAAGATATTTTCCTCCGCCAGTGGTCTATCGAATAAATTTTCATTTTTCGGATCACCTGCGTAATTTCTCTCTCGCGCCTTCGTACCCACCTTTCAAATGCATAGAGATGCACTTAGAATTGTTCTCTTGGGGAGTATGGGATTGGGGGGAAAGTGTCCATCCGACTCGTTTTATAAAGAATTTTTCACTTATGCCGAGTATAAAATGCATTTATATTTGTTGTTTTCCAATTAATATTTATAACGTAACAAATTGATGTATTCAATGACAGTCATTACAATCTAATATTAGTAAAAGCTGCATGTTTAACGTGAATGATTGTCTTGGGGGAGGGAGGTATGACCATCCATGGTCCCCCCCTCCCCATTGGGTGCCGCAATGAACACCGCAAATGCAGCGAGCTTTTTATCGCCTCTCTTCCTCAGAGCGTGACCAGAGTTGTCCTTGAAAGAAGCCAATGCAACCACGTGTGGAGGCTCAAACGTTTTGGCTACGGTTCACTTCCGTGTTTGTGCCGGTGCCATGAACTTCTGTGTTTGAATCTGGGACCAAAAAAGTATTGATTTCCGGTTAAATGCTTTGTTCGAGATAATTAATAGGACCGGTGTAATTCCAGTTAATTGATTTATTAAGTAATTCGCAAAGGGCTTTGAGGAACGAGTACGCAAACGGATCTGAAGCCCATCGGTGTTGTTTTTTATCTGAAAATCATTGGTATTGTTATGTGCTTTTTGATCAAAATATGATGTAATAATTCAAATAACAAGCATTTCTGATAAATTGCAACACCTTTAGCTGTGGATAAAAAAATCCTGACAATGCACTCGAAAACTGAACATTTAGAATATATTTAGAAAATATTTGTCGTGTTTTAAATACCAGTATAATATAGTTTATTACATTAATGTACATAACTATACCCTCATTGGTGCGATTATTTAAAAACTTCTTGTAGTTTACTATTATTACTGCAGTTATATTTTTTATTGCATACAAATTTGGTCTTTTGCCCCACGGTTACTTACAAAATAAACAGCTTTATTCTGAAATATTTTCCTGTACGAACGAGAATCTTACGTAATCTTGTTGCATGCTGATAACATTTGGATTATCAAAAGAAACTGGATTATATGCAAGTTCCATATGAATGCATATTTTGCATATTTATTTAGATAATTGCATATTTCTTGCAATCTGGCATATATAGGCATATTACTACTATTTAAAGAAATTCGACTCGTAAATTGAAGGGCAGATTTCTGAGAAGTAAGTCATGTTTGTTCCATTCTTGGGACACCAATAATGTTTTCGAGAAATTACCAGAAAATTTCGGCCATTCAATTCTTACAAGCACAATATGTAGGTTCAAGTTTGTTGCAACATTAAGAAGGTTCTTTCACAAGAAATTGTTGGCCTAAACTTGCCACCTTCTTTAATGGCACAATTTAAAACGGGCCTAATAACTTCGATAATGTTGAAAAAACGTTTTCAATTTACAAACATACGTATAGATAAAATAAGTAATTTTTTAGTTGACAATTTTGAAAAACATGTGGTAAAATGTTTCGCAAATACTGTCTGGTGAAGACCTTCACAAGTAACCTTTCATTAAACGTAGCTTTTCATAAGAAATATACTTCAGAGCAAAATAATTAATATACTTGTTCTCATTTTCAATCCATATTTCCTGAAGTTTCATTTCCTGCATATTTACATATAATTGGGCATAAATCTCCATTTGTCATGCATATTTTACAAAAAACCTGCATATGTGTCCATATTTTTCCAAAAAATGCTTGCAAATAATCCAGTCTCTAATTATCAGTAATTTATTCAATTATCGAGCTGTTAGCCTGTGGTATCGCTCAGATTCTTTTACATTGATACATGTGATAACGATATCCTGGGACCGTGTGCTGTATTATGTCACTTGAATGACTCCTCTCGCTGTCAGAATCCGGCGACATAATTTACTTTTTTATCAACTTGAAGAGAAGTACTTTTCTTCGAACTCTCGAACCAATATCAGTGGCGTAACTATCCAGCCGACTTCATGTTTGTTTAGGAAGGATCTTTCATTTATTGTTATTTGTTGAATTATTGTCATAAAATTTTGAATTGAGACTTTGGATGACTTCTATGAAAAATGTAAAAATGTGTCCACATAAAAATGTTCAGCTTTTCGAATAATTGTAAAATACCTGTGAAACGCTGCGCGGAAAAGGTTGGGCATGAGTTGCCGTTTGAAATGGTATCGTTGTGAGAGAACCTTTGCCCTTTGGCGGGCGTTGGGAAGCAGTTGCTTGGCGGTGGACCAGGGAGGGCGTTGGCGGGGTGGGGGTGGGGGCGGGGCGTCGGGGAAAGGAGAGACCGCTTTCCCCCCCGCAAAGGTCGCCCAGCGCTGCACGACGCGTCGCGGCGACGGCGGCGGCGGTGGGGGCGGCGGCGCGGGCGGTGGCTTTCTAAGCCGCGCGCGCCCTTTCGCCTTAGATGCGCGGAGAAGACCCGCCGCCCACATCGCCCCCGCCTCGCCCCCGCCGCGAAAGCTGTAGGGCACCAGCCTCCGCGCGCGGCCGGCCGGCTGGCTGGATGGCGGTCGGGCTGGATGTCGGGCTGGATGTCGGGCTGGATGTCGGGCTGGATGTCGGGCTGGATGTCGGGCTGGATGTCGGGCTGGATGTCGGGCTGGATGTCGGGCTGGATGTCGGGCTGGATGTCGGGCTGGATGTCGGGCTGGATGTCGGGCTGGATGTCGGGGTGTATGTCGGGGTGTATGTCCGGGTGTATGTCGGGCTGGATGTCGGGCTGGATGTCGGGCTGGCTTCAGTTCTGCTGCAGGCACCGGTGTTGGATAGCAATGCAACATCGATAACAAAATGCCAATGTCACCAGATGTCTATGCGACCAAAACCCCCAAAAATATCAGAAAATCCCAAAACATGTACAGTCAAGTCTGGTTATAGTGAACTTCTAGGCACTAACATTTTTGGTTCACTATATCCGAGGTTCACTATATCCGATGTCAAAATTAAATATAATTTCCCCATAACGATTAATTTTATTAATGTAGAGATACAGAAAATACATAAAGAGCACAAACTGAAAATTTGAATATCTTTATTTGGTCTTAAAAATTAATTATTTTGAATCGTTTGCTTCGTACGTTTTTATTAGTAATTTCTCTAGATTCTTCTCCAGAGTCCATGCTCTCTCCGTACTTGATTCTGCATTGCTCCCTGTGTCTAGTATAGAAATGCAGTCGTGAACACCCTTCAATGGCACTCAGGTGATGTATTCGTTTCCAGGACTTGTTTCCTACATTCACTATAGTCGACGTTCAGGTTCACTATAACCGAATCTTCTTATGCTTATTTGTTTTGTAAGTGAAATGAGACCAGTGACTTAAGTTCACCATAACCGACGGTTCACTATATCAGAGTTCACTGTATTTCCGTTAAAATCTCGAAATCGATTTTCCGCAGCATGACGTAACTTTCTCTATACTACGTATATTACTCCGTAAATACATACCTGTACGAGAACGCAAAAATCGATTTTATTGCAAATTAAAAGTTCATTTTAACTGTTTCCATAGAATCAGTTACAGAGCCTCAATATAGATGTTCGATGTGAAGGGGAGAAGAACCTCTAGAAAGTCCCTGGGGCAGTTGGCGCTTAACCTCGCACTGTCAGCGTGGCCCCCGCCTCGCATGCGGCAGTTCCTGTCGTGCCTTTCTGTTGGGAGACATGGGGAGACAAGTGGAATAATTACCTCTCTTTTTTATCTCATTTTTGAAGAACGTTCCTCATAACATGTCTTTCCATTTTGCAAAATTTCAAGAATAAATAAAAATGACAATAAATTCATTTGACTCACACTGATAAATTAATGTAGATGGTAGCCACAAATTTATTTTTTTCCTCTGGGATATGAAATGTCAGTTACTATTAATTACATCCGAACGCCTCAACTGTAATTTTTGAAATTGTAAATTCATGGAAGTGGTTAGGGGGAAGAGCAGGCCTTGAGGCTTGTGCCTCGCCTCAAATAAAGACTATTATTATTATTATTATTATTATTATTATTATTATTATTTTTATTATTATTATTTTTATTATTTTTATTTTTATTATTATTATTATTATTATTATTATTATTATTTATTATTATTATTATTATTATTATTATTATTATTATTATTATTATTATTATTATTATTATTATTATTATTATTATTATTATTATTATTATTGGCGTCAGTCTTTCCCTCCAGATCTCGTTGGATTGTACGGACGAGGCACACGCCGTAGTTTTCGCGATCCGTTTTTGCACTCCGTCCCGCCGCTGCATACTTCGCCAACGAAGTTTCTGTACGTTCACTCTGTCGTGGGTTGGCGCACACCACCACTCTTATAATAGTGAGGGATCTGTTCCGTTCCACTCCGCTCCGCTCTGCTCTGATTGGTCTGCGATAGTCGATAACTATCACGCGATATTCTGGCTAGGTGTATAGAATCGGCGAACGCGTCCTGTTTTTTTTTTCTTTCCAGAACATAGTCGCATTAACGGTTTAACTTTCACCCTAATATTTACAATAGCCTCGTGATTCCTATGTCTTAATAATATGGTATTACTAAACTCTCATTTTCAGAACCCTGGACTCGCCATCGACAATTTCCCTTCTTACTGTTCATGACTTCAGTCGCCAAGGTTTCTCATTTGTTATGCAAACTCAACGTTGCAAGTTTTATCACCCGCGACGTTTTTCTGCTCTCGGTTATTAAAACTCTCAAAATATTACTGACAGTAATGATTCCATTAACTCACCAGTATGTGATGTCAAACGAACTAGATGCTTCTGGTATCTTCGAAGTGCCTTCCACGTTGTACACAATTTTATGTTCTTTCAATATAAAATGAAATTTGGGTTTTCCTCGTATTAGATCGTTCGTATTAGATCTGTTTTCTCGTTAGTTCCGTTTTCCTGCCTTAAGATTATTTAAACGGTGTACGTAAATGCCCGGACGACATTTATTTTATAGTTAAAATGACAGCGATTGTTGAAATCACTTCCGATAAAGAGTACTTTAATACACAGCTGTAAACTCATCATCAGTGAACATTTAAGTATATTTATCTTCCCAGCTTTTTCTAAGTTTTCCCCCCAAATACTTATGAAGGTTTGAGAGAATCGAATTGAGGACCATGGTAGATTCTTAGTTACCATCAGATGCACTAATAGATGAGAGAGCGCATAAAATCAAAATTATGATAATTCATAGAAAGTATATTTTCCCTAGAGGAGAAAATTTGAATAATTTTAAGTTATAAGTAATAAAGTAAGTAATTTTTTTTATTTATTGGTTATTTAAGGTCGCATCAACATCTTAGGTCATGAGCGACCACTATTGCTGTTAACGGTATGGTAACTATGTGAATGAAACGATATGGTGATTGATAAGGGGTGAAAGGACGACCACAAATACAACCATGCCCGAGGCGGGACTCGAACCCGCGACCCTTCGGTCCGAGATCACTACGACACTACTGCCTTAGCGATCTCGGCCACCGGGCCGGCTGTAAGTAATTCTTATTGATTAAAAACAAATGTGTGTATGGATTAACACGAGAGAAATCTGCAGTTTCCAAAAAAGCTCCCGATTCATCGACATGTCGATAAACGAACAAGAAAGCGTCTTCTTGGTCGGTGAGCAAGTGCATTCGGTGTGCAATTCGGCTCAGTCCGGTGAGCATCTCTGCCGCGTTCCAGTCAGTTCCCTTTTCGCGAACGTTCTGCGAGCCGTGCCGACGGAAGTGGGTGAGAAAGCAGCTCATTTGCCGCGGCTTCGCAAGGTCCCGAGCGCGCGCTGCTCTCAAACTGCGTGAAGGTCGTCTCGCGCAGCGGAACTCAGTCTGTCGCCTTTTCTCGCCCCGCCCCTTCTCTTCCTTTCGCTCCCATTAGCAGGGCGAATCACGTGACAACATCTAGATTGCCAGAAATTACATTAAATTTAATGTACGACTACATGAATTTTAAGGTACAAACTATATTGTCAGAAATTACATTTAATTTAATGTAAGACTACAAGAATTTTAAGGTTCAAACTATATTGTCAGAAATTACATTAAATTCAATGTATAACTACATGAATTTTAAGGTACAAACAATCTTGTTAGAAATTACATTAAATTTAATGTATGACTATGAATTTTAAGGTACCTTGTGCATTAAAGAGAGGTTAATGTACATGGACATTAAATTTAATGCTTAAATGAAAATCAATATAATGTACAACTGTTAGCTTGTGTACATTAAAGTTACTGTACGTGTACATTAAATTTAATTAACAAACCTGAAAATTACTTTCATTTACTTCTACATTAAAAGTAATGCAGAAATTTCTGGCAGCATAATATTGCAAGGGAATCATTACCAAAGAAAAGGTACGGGGTTGAAAAAAAAGTCAAATAGTTTGGGCTGTTACAACACTATTGTCAGATCACGTGAAATATTTTTTTTTGATAGTACTAGTTTATGCCAAACCGAATTGGGGGCCGTGGTAGAAGAGTATTAATTTTACGCACGTTGGCTAACTTCTAATGGGGTGTTGTACTCTATTTTGCTAGTCATTCAGCCAACTGGAGAATGTTAGCATGAAATCAGTGTATGCGTGCATGCGATGTGACATTGCAGGCAAAATCAGTGTATGAAAAATGTTACTTTGAAATCGGTGTAGTGTGTGTATTTAGAATGCAAGAAATGTACACCATAAAACTTCCTTTTTGAGAAATGTTATTTACATACGTAAGTAGTGATTAACATGTCTATTGCGAATTTAATTAAAACGACATGAAAGAAAATATCGCAGGCTCTTTGAAATTCGGTATTTGTGGCCTGTCCCCTTACAACAATTTGATGACTTAACACTCATCCATTTCACGAGTGTTTTCTGTCACTCGTGAAAACTGTCCTTAACATCCAATTCCACGCAGTAAACTGACACTTAAAGGTTTATCAGCCCATATGGCATATGAATGGCGTAAGAAATTTCGCGGAGCGGTGCGGTCTTCGGCGATGCTCAGTTATCTAGAACCTGTCAAGAAATAGTGTACTGGCGTGGACGCACCATACATAGTATCTACGACGAACCGTCCCTCTGGGTGCGGTGAATATAGAAGGATCTCGTACTTTCTTTTGGTTCCTACATTACAAAACACCAAGATGAACTAATTCGCCTATGAATGTCAGTGCAACGTTTCGAGCAGATTGGTAGTCTTTTTTTTAAAATTAATTTTACGTCAAAAAACAGTTAAAACTGTGTACGACGTGCTATGGGGAGAAGTGAATTCTGTGCACGTTTTCAAAATTCTGTGATCCCAACACTAAGTCATATACTACTTGAATTTTCAATTACTTAAAAAAACGCTCCCATGTAATAAAATCTATTTCCAAGGATAAATCAGCAATAAATTTTGGGCTCTTATACATGTTGTCCTTCGGAATAATACTTCCTGCTACGACAACATGGAAACGATAATTTCAATAACTATATTTCCCACTGAATTCTAGATGTCGTGCACAGATAATGAAGTTACATTTATGTCCAGAAGCAAAACAATGGTCCATCTCAGCATTTGCTCAAAGGATCAGGGAAACTGGACGAAAAACCTGATCGAGATGGGTCGATTGTTTGTCGCCGCTGGCGGTGCCCTGCTTTTTTTATTTAAATTTTTTTCATTATTTGATTGTTTTTGTACATACTAGATCAGTTCCTATAAAACTATACATATGCAGAGATGGCTTAACTTATAACACTTAACCTAACTTAACTCTAATACAGTGGTTGAGGAAACCATGATGGCATCTCATAGATATTATTGTAGGTCTGAAAATAATTTACAAAATATGTGGAATGGATATTTATTTTTGATGCGAGTGGGATGAGTGGGGTTTTTACAGAGGTTGAATGGGGATAATGTTTGAATATGGTGAATATTAGAGAACTTATGGGATAGGTAAGTGATGTGGTGAATGATGAGGTCGAGGTTGAATTCATTATGTAATTGATGATTTGATATGAACCAGGGTGCATTAGTACGTAGGAATTGGTTCTGTACTATTTGAATTTTGTTGATGTTTGTTTTTGCAGCATTAATCCATACTGGACAGGCATCGAGAAGAGTCGGTCTGATTATTGTCGCTGTCTTGTATGGAAGGTTCGGAGCCGTGCTATTCTTCGCCGCTGCTCGCCTTTAAGGCTAGAGGGATCCAGCGGATGGGCTAGGAGGTTGTGGTGCGCGCGTGGGGGGCCGTCGATCGATGCCCCCCAGGGCCACAGTCCACGTCAACGCCGGCGCCACGCCCCTCGCCCTGTGCAAACGCCGCGCACCGCAACGAGCGAAACGACCCCGGCTGCCCGGCGACGGCTGCACACATTCGGCCTTCCGCACGGGTGCGGCGAATGTTCGTCGCCTTTCGTGTGTTCTGAAGACTGACACGCGGTGGGTAGGACGAACCCGGAATGTTCGTCACTCGGAAACCCATCCACGCTACTCCGGATTCGGCGAGCGGCGACCTTAAGACGGCTCCACACATTCGGCATTCCTCACGGGTTCGGCGAATGTTCGTCGCCTTTCGTGTGTTATGAAGACCGACACGCGGTGGGTAGGACGAACCCTGAATGTTCGTCACTCGGCAACCCATCCACGCTACTCCGGATTCGGCGAGCGGTTCCTCGGCGTTCCTCGGCGAGCGGCCACCTTAAGACGGCTCCACACATTCGGCATTCCACACGGGTTCGGCGAATGTTCGTCGCCTTTCGTGTGTCCTTAAGACCGTCGCGCGGTGGTTAGGACGAATCCCGAATGTTCGTCACTCGGCAACTCAACCACGCTACGCCTTAAGACGACTCCACACATTCGGCATTCGCCGAGTAGCGAGCTAGTGCTCGCCCAATCACGAGCAGCTGACGGGTTCGGCGAATGTTCGTCCCCTTTCATGTGTCCTAAAGACCGACACGCGGTGCGTAGGACGAACATCGAATGTTCGTTACTCGGCAAATAGCGGGCAACTCATCCATACTATTCGGGATTCGGCGAGCGGTTGCTCGGTGTTCGCCGAATGACGAATGTGTGTTGCCGACGTAATGCAACGAGCCAGCACCATGCTTGCTCTCCTACGAAGGACCAAGGACCGCAACAGTCGGGTCGGAAGCAGCATTAACCGTGGTCTCGTCAGTCTCTGTCGTGGAGGTCCTAGAGTTAAGAGTCCGGCTGCTCTGATGAGTAGTTTTCCCAGGTGAATCTAATAAATCCGGTGAATATCCAAACAACCCTAACAAACGGAAAACGAACTGCGCGCGATCTTCCCTTCCTCAGCCTTGTCTCTTTTGTCACCTCATACGCTCACATTGCAATACTATTGGTAAAAAATGGCATATACAATCACACAAATTGTATTGTCTTTTCGTAAACGTTCATTAATAATGATTATGTATTTTATTTTTGGTATGTATGCTATCAAATCAGGTTCAATTTGAACCTGGAACCAGATTTGATTGCATTTACATATTCTTGTTTTAGATAAGTTTTATTCGCACACATGGTGTACTTTGACAATTATTGAGTCAATTCTAAGATTTCTTAATTTTATTGAGCTAATTGAGTTATTTTGTTGAGTTAATTGTAAGGTTAGGAAGTAGGTACTATTTTAGACGAAAGTGAATATTAATACTATTCTCTAAGATGTAGGCCTACATAACAATGATTCATCAATATTAGTTTTGAGAGAAGAAAATGGTCTACGATGGGTAATTGAATTAGCACGTGAAATCAGAAAATTCATATGATATCCATATCTTACTTTTGACTTTCATGTTTACAAAACGGATCGCAACTCCTCCGTAATTTGTTTCACACTTCGCACTTGAAAATTCAGCTCCAAATTCATTTCTACACCAAGACACCTCGGTAGACATTACAAATGCGTGTTTTCATCAAGCGCCGTACCACGGAGGGTTTCGAGGAGGAGCCAGCAGTTGAAACGTGTGCTTCGCACGCCGCCAGCCTTGACCAATCAGAGAGCTCTAAACCAGTCCCGTACACAAGTCTAGTGAAAAATGAAAACCTGCCGCAGGGCTTTCCAGGCGAGCGATACCTCGTGCGGGCGCGGTTCGACGTGGCTGGAATATTTATTTATTTAGTCAAAAACAGTAAAAAACTGTATGTGACGTATGGGGGAGAAAATCATCTGCGCACGCTTTCTTGAGTTTCAGAATCACTTGCCAACAGTTTAACTATTAATAGTTGAAAGATGAAAATAATAATAATAATAATAATAATAATAATAATAATAATAATAATAATAATAATAATAATAAATAATAATAATAATAATAATAAATTTTAAAAAGCGAGAGATTAACATTTCAAAAACTAGATATTTTCGTTGCCAAATTATAGAAAACTTATTTTTAACGGTAAAGGAACGAACAGATTTGATTTTTCTCTATTGCTAACAAAATATAGACTCACCCTAAGCTCTACTATCACTACAAGCAAAAGGAAAGCTCAACAAAACGTACGCATAGTGAAGCTACATTTACGTCCAGAAGCAAATCAAGGGGCCATCTCAGCATTTGCTCAATGGATTAGGGAAACTGAACAAAAACCCGATCGAGATGAGAGTCATTGACCCGGAAGCTGAATTCCATTATTTGTAATTATAAAATATTTGTAATTTGTATAGTAGGAGTAATAGCTGCAGTTTCCACCCACGCCCTGGGCGATGGGGCTCTTACACTCAAACGTCTTTTCGTGGTTAAATGAATATTAAATTGCGCTAGTCTCCAAAAAGATGTCCAATTCGAATTCGAATGCAATATTAGAATCGCGTGGTTATCGATTTAAAACCGTTCTTAAAGTGTACAGACCAGGTGAAGGAAATGTGTCTTTTGACGCACAAGGTACTTGCTGCAGCAATTTCTCGTATTAAATCATTTTTCAAGTAGTTATAAGAATTCTATGAAGAACGTGCTAGGTCGTCTTAGTGGTTTATGTACTTTAGTAGAGAAATATATTGCAACGTCTGTAGACACTTAGATACTAGATATATTGTAACGTCTGGAGCTCTACCAGCAGAAACGTCTCTGAAGATAAGTTGCAGAGGGAATTTTAAACGTGAGATACTCGGAATATATCATATTTATTGTTACGTATACTTTATTTGGAATATTGGGACCGACGAGTATTCTTTATGTCACAGAAGAATTTCACTCGCTAAATTTTTCGATATTGACAGCGTGTTCCTCCGTTTCAGTGATGCGACCGATGAGCACTCGGACTGGGAGCGGTGGCTCAGGGCATCAACTGATGTCATTGCAGTGCCTCTGACTGGGAGGTCCTTGGTTCGAGCTCCGACGGCGGCAGGGTTTTCGACATTAGCTTTTCAGCTAGGTCGAATTCAGTTGCTGCCTGGAGGAGAATTTTAGCGGCCGGCTGTTCTGATCGGTAGTTTTCCATGGTTTCTGCGATCAACACCACGCGAATGCCGGAGCACTACTCTAACAAACAGGCCACGGACCGCGCGTGATCTGTCTTTCCTCTTCCTTGTCCTATCCTCCCTCCTACACACACACACACACTTACACTAACATGCACACACATGCCAGGAGACCGGTCGGGGACTTAGAACTTGTCCCGGCTAGGACGGTGCCCCGCTGGTGGGAGATACCTGGCTGAGGAAAACCCCACTAGCCGACGGTAGGTCGGCGCCCGATCTCGCCATCCAGTGGGGGAAGATCACCGTCAACTCCCGATGAAAAAACACGCACTACACTTACGGGACCAGTCACCTTCGCAGTTGACGCGCCCGGAATCACAATCATTCAATCAATCAATCGATGAGCACTCGGTGTTCTGGGCCAGGACCTCCACGGCCGCCTGGGGGCTTCTCTGCGCCGCCGCGCCGCGCCGCTCGCGCCGCTGCATAATCTATTAATTTTTCACGTTCAAATAATGCTTAAAATGCATAAGATCGTTTATTTTTAATTTGTGGATTTAATGGATCGTTTAGTAAGATAACTTGCTTTAAGAAAACCTATCACGATAATGCGAATTACTCTCGATTTTCTTTCTTGTTAAATTTTATTAATTTATCTACTTAATGGAACAAATTTCAATTCTTTTATTTTCTTCTAATAAACGACAAAATAAAATACAAATCTCAATAACAAATCTTTAAATGAATAGTAGCGAATAGAAACATACACGCATTAATGTGCAAAAACGAGGAATTATATTGCTAAAGTTCAAAAGCAGATATGTACTTTTATATTTTGTTCGTCTTGAAAATTAATATTTTAATGAAAATAATCGAGCTAAAAATCGGAAAAATTAATCGATGTGAACATTAATCGGTGTAAAAATAATCTCTTTAAATTTTTCGATTAATTGTATAAAATAATGGATTGTTGTACTTAATCGCGATTAAATCGCCCATCCCTAGTCGCCACGCGATCGATTGTTGTACTTGTTCGCGATTAAATCGCCCATCCCTAGTCGCCACGCGCCCTCTGTGGAGGCGGCGACGAACTCATGAGTAGGGCCCGGATTTTAATGACAAGTCATATTTTTTCTGAACCTTGGGGTGAATTTTAAAACAATGTATGCACGAATCCAGGTATTGTCGATCAGGAATACGTATTTTTATTGTGCATATAAAGTCATATTTTCAGAGTTTTTAGTAAAAGGTCATATTTTGGCCAGATTTTGCCCCAAATGCATACATAGGTCATGTTTTTAAGGACACAAGAATAAAAGGCTTGAAAATGTGTCTCGCAGGACAATGTATCAGGTGATATTGTTACAAATGAACTCGAAAAATATACTACAAAGTATTATTTAAAAAAAAAGAATTATTTTAAACAAGAAGTATGCAGTAGTAAAGCAAGTCGTTTGGTTTGATGGGTTTTATTGTACTGTACTTGATTGGTTTTACAGACAAAAGCATTTTTTTTAAAATGCTAGTTAGTTTCAAAGACTACAAGCCGTATGTACCGTACTCACAATCTATTCTTGAGTGAATTTTGTATTTGTTATACCTAAAAAATTAACTTCTAATTAATTTCTAAAAAATAAACTTTTATAACGTCATATTTTATTTTTTAGGTCATGTTTATATAGGTTTCAGGTCATAAATGCTTGCATATATCGCTGATTTTTAGGTCATTAAAATCCGGGCCCTACTCATGAGCGCAGATGCGCAGCGCACGTCTGGACAACGCCTAAATTGCGAAACACAAATCAGTGGCGTAGGCTCAATGGATGCAAGTGATGTGTCGCTTCCCAAACTTTGTGGAATTTTTAAAACTTTTGTTAAAAATAAGTTTCTATTCCACTAATCAAATTAAAAAGCCCAAAATTCATAAATCTCTAATATCAAGAACCTTGGTGTTCATTGGGCCTCAAATATATAATCAATTACCATTAGCTCTAAAAAATAGTAAATCCTTAAATATTTTCGAACACAGGATAAAGATTTGGATTTTAAAACATGATAATGATATAAACAAGTTAACTGAAATATTGCAATAAAAATTGTTTTGCTGTATAAATTAAATATAAATTCATTTATGGAAATATATATTTTGTCTAAGTAAATATACCTATTGCATCTCTGTAAATCTTCACTTACTGTATGATTTAATGCTAGGTTTTTTATTTTGTATGTTCACAAAAACTTATATTGTAAATGTTAAAAAAATAAGAATATTGTCGCGCCACACACAAAAAATACTATGTAGAAGTAGACACACAATAAATTATAAATTCAGTATTGCTAACCATCACAACTGGTTATCGATGGTTAGTAATTCCAAGAAACAACAATGTACATTATCTCTGTAAAACAAGTTTGGATTATTATTATTATTATTATTATTATTATTATTATTATTATTATTATTATTATTATTATTATTCCTCAAGAACATCTTTCTGTTCCGTGTGCACTATTCGTTATTTTTCCATGCACTTTCTTCCGGTGGGCGTCTGTTACCTCCATGGATGTGACAGGCCGAGAAACTTCCCTTCGACAGCTTCGCTTCATTACCGAGGTCATTAAACTCTCACCTTGTCTTGTGTGCAAGAGGCGAGGTTTCGGCCGACGGCGACACGACGCTGACTGTCGCATCTCGGTCTTCTCACTGGCGCTCTTGAATTCCCCTCCCAAAGCTTCGCTATCACCTCGTTCTTCTCCCAGTAGAAGGGATGTTGGTCAGTGGTAACGACTGTGGCCTCCGTAGCGAATTGGAGGGGGGGCGGTCGTTTGACCACACTACATATGCATGCGCACACATGGCTGCCAATTGACCTTATCCACGACGTGATTTAGGAGACGTTATCAGTTCTAAGAACTCCCGAACACAGCTGGTAATAGTTATTTGTTGCCAGGTTTTGCACGTCTGTTTCGAAAATGACTAGTTTTTCTTCAAACTACGTTATAGAGTACATTTACTAACACAAAGAAAAACCATAGTTAATTAGTTATATAGATATTAATATTTAATACGTTTATTTTGCAGTGGCAACAGGTTACCCTCCCAGAAGCGCACAGTTTTTCTTTCCACTGCATGACACACTCGGTGGTAACACTGTAGCATCTACAGTTTCGTTGACCTGGAGGATCTGGGGTTCGAGACCCGACAGAGGCGGGTTATCTACACTAGTTAAAGACCTGAGTCGAATTTAATCACTGGAGGAGTATACTAGCTACCGGATATTATGATATGTTGTTTTGTTTTCTCTGGTAAATATGTCACGGCGAGCGCGTCAACTTTCCTTCGGGAACTTGGTGTGTGTCCTCTGACCGGGAGGTCTTTGATTCGAGTCCTGACGGCGGCAGTGTTTTCGTCACTAGCTTGTCGCTATGTGGAGGAGAATTCTAGCGGCCGGCTGCTGTGATCGGTAGTTTTCCTTAGTTTCTCCGATGAACACCAATACCTAACAAACGGGCCACAGACCGCGCGATCTTTCCTTCCTCTTCCTTGTCCTATCCTTACAACTTACACACACACACACACACACACACACACACACACACACTAACATGAACTACACTACCACACATGCCGGGAGACCGGTTGGGGACTTAGAGCTTGTTCTGACTGAGGCGGTGCTCCGCTGGTAGGAGATACCTGGTTGGGGAAACCTCGTTAGCCGATGGTAGCTGGTCGGCGCCAGATATCGCCATCCAGCGGGGGAAGACCACCGCCACCTCCGAGCAAAAACACACACCTCACGTACGGGACCAATGTCCATAGTAGTTGACGCGCCCGGAATCTCAATCAATCAATCAACCAATCAATCAATCGAGTGTCTATTAGTCTGGCCGAGTTGGGAGGTGGAGGTAGAGGCGTTCGGTGTTAGCATGCACTGTGGCCTTAGGCTGGAATGAGCGACTCACCGCAACGTATTTACAAGGAACCTAGTTTTAAAAATGGCTCAGAAAAGAGGAATCATTTGTGAAACTATGCTAAAACGTAGAGTGAAAAATAGAGAGGCATGAAGCTTTCTTCAGTTTCACTTTAGTGAGAAAATAATTGTACTCGATCATCATGACTAGGGACAGCAGTCCTCAGTCATGTTCAATCGCTAGGAGCGTGTTGGGCTCCATCTCTGTGAATCAAAACCTCTCTTAAGAGAAACTTCGTAGGTTTGACGTTCGAACATTGTAAAACAAGGCTTGCGATTTGTCTCTGCCATTTCTAGACAGTGCGATTGAAATATATAACACTCGAGAACTATGAAAATAACATGTTTTATATTCAGTACTTTAAAACAATGAAATGATTTTACCTTCGTTAATAGGCTGAGTAATAGAAACGCTGTTAATGGAGCGAGTTCTGTTTCACTAGTTTAATTTCTCGGAAGCAAACTCTCTGTTCAGGTGAGACGTAACCCCTTTCTCCATTTCAAAACTTTTTGAGAGTCTATCCGTTATTGTGTGTCCGTGATACGTGATACAGAAGTTTACGGTATTCCTGATCTACAGCATAACCAATCTTGGATGAATGTACTAAAATATATACTCTCTGGAGAGATCGAAGAAGAATGGCTTTGTAAAAGAGAAACGTCGAAAAACTGGGTGACAGGTAACATCGTTATCAAGTGGCAAAATCCAATCATTAGATATCTTTATAATTATTTGAGGTTTGTGATGGAAAATCGGATTCGCAGTATTTTTCGATTAGTAGTAATTATTATTCATGTCATTAGTTGTCATAGCGCATTTCGTGCGGAATCAAGATTTTAAGACAGTTCTGTGAAACATCATTGGTAATGGAAGAGTGAAATTTTTCTTGGGGAAACTAGGAGAGATTGGATAACTTTCGCGAGTTTTTACCTCGTACGGGGTAACAGGAATGTCAGAGCTTTGTCTTAATCTTCTTTCCTAAGCTAATCGTGCATTAAACTAAAACAAGTGAGAATGTACTTGATACTGACTAAAAATGAATAACAAATGACCGTTTGAAAAACTTTCATAATTGATGAGATGGAATTTCTCCACAATAATGAAATGGTTTACGGAAATATAGCAATCGATCTTTAGAATAGTTTGTCCTAGCATTCATGCTACATGAGAAAGTTACAATTAGGATACAGACTTTGGTCGGCGCACGGACGGAAAGAAGCAAGAAAACCTGCCAAAATTTATTTTAAAAATACAATATAACACAAGAGGAAGGTTATCTGAAGGTACTGTAAAAGTGGAACTAGAACAAAAAAATTGCATCAAAAACTTCGTAAAAATGTTTCGTGTCAATATATCAAAGAAGTTAATGAACAGTAACAAAAAATAGAACATACATCTAGGAATGGTATTGATATGGTCAAAGGTCAAGTTTTAATTGGTGTATAAATCGTTCATGATTTGTCTGAATGTCAGCTTCGAGAGCGACTCTTTTAGAACTTGGTCGACTTTCCATTGTCATGAGTTTGACTTAAAACAAATGCTAAATGGTTTGAGGCGTTGTTGCAACTGTTCTTGTCAGTTTTATTTACGAATTTAAAATTTGTTAATTTTTTTAAATAAAAAGTAATGGATATGCGCAACGTACACTAACTTTTCTCGAGATGGTTTATGACTATTTGAAATTTAAAATACGTGTTTATTTATTTATTTTACGTCAAAAAACAGTTAAAACTGTGTATGACGTGCTATGGGGAGAAGTGAATTCTGTGCACGTTTTCAAAATTGTGTGATCCCTACACTAAGTCATATACTACTTGAAAATTTTGAGTTAATTAAAAAAAACAGAAATGAAAACTAAAGTGTTCCTAAAAGAGAAATGAAAAGGTTTTTTAGGGTCACCATTTTCGGGTGGCACCATTGAATCTTCACTAGTATTACGGAGACAATGGAATGTTCCGTGCCCGTCTTCGTACAGTAGTACATATAAACTCGATCCAAGTGCCAATCAATGAAGTCTGGTGTCTCGTAAATTTTTTTTTATACCACACTATGTAGAGCTTGGTCCCGCCAGCTACTTCGGCCAGTGCCTTTCGCAAGAACAAAGCTCGCTAGCCGTCGAGATGTCGAAAGTGCTCCACTGTGCTCGGCCACAACGATTGCTCCGTTCGTTCGTGGCGTTGGGTGCAGCGCGCCGGGTGGGCCTTCGAGGAACCGAAGCTGACGGGCAGTTGCCTCATGGCGAGGCCGCGCCCAAGCTCGAAAGCTTTAGGCGAGTGCTGCCAACTCCATTCGGGGCGGCCACTTTCTGGAAAACATGGAAAACCGGGGGAAAAATCAGAGAATTTCATCACGAAATGTTAGGGAAAAATCAGGTATTTTGTGGAAGAATCGTTAAGTCAAGGAAAATTTTCAGGGTTTTAAAACATTTCTTAAAAACGTTAATACAGCGCTTTTTGCTCGGAACATATTAAGGGAAATAAAATGTTTTATTACATAACGATGTGAGGCCTCCTTTCAAAATTCCATGGGGAGAAACCTTGTGTGACTTGTCTATAATTATTTTTCATAAGGCTGTGATGATCTCATGATATTGTAATTTCTTATGCAAGTAGGATAGCTGTATTTAATAGGGGGATTTGTATAGAATTGAATGGTTTAATTCCTATTAGTGGTCAGGTTATACCTAATTCAGTAGTAGGAGCTCAACATCTATGAAAGAATGCTAAAAAAATAAATGAACATTTCTGATACAATAAATAAGCTATTAGCGGGGAGACGGTGGGAATTCATCTTCAAATGCAATGACAGCTCATTAAGTTCTTGGAGCTGACGCTTAATGCTCGAGTAATATTTTGCGTAAAAAGTTTTTGAAGGAACATTCATCAAACGTAAATTATTGGTTGTTGCTAGCGGTAAAATTCGGAGTTTTATAGAAAACTGTGATGGAACCTGTCGTATTTTCATCTAATAATTTTATGGAACAATCAATCAACTTTCGCCGTAGCAGACGTCAGCGGCGCTAGTGGTGAGAGATAAATGAAGCTCAAATCACAAAAAAATTCGCCATTTTGGGAACACTTTTTAGTTACTGAACTACGATACTGAAATACACCGTTAAAAAATAGCAACTAGAGTGGTTGAGGCAAGCAGTAAGCCTATTTGTTGAACTTCTTTACGAAAAAATGCCTTTGTACTCGAAAATGCTGAGTAAAGAAACTGACAAGTTTCCTAAAACACATTTCATGAAAAAGTTGACCGTGTGCAATAGACATAAGGGGTGTACACACGTTCGGGGGGCGTGCCATTTTTTTTCGTTCCGCTTCAACCTTCTGGCAAACAAGAGCGGTAACACCACAATCCGGCGGGTCGAACTGTCATGAATAGGGGGCCGATTATCAAGACCTAAAACATCGCCAAAAATGCTCTTAAACTGTTTTTAAAACTCCTAAAAGCAAAGAAAAATTACGTTAAAACGTTATCAAAACCAGTTGAGATGAACTTCTTAAGCTGGTGGATATGTTACTAATGTAATCGAGGCTTCTTCTAATCGTTCAAGTGAACTCGGCTTTCAAACATTTAGTTTTAACTGTTCTTTATCAGAAAACCTCTGTCTTTAGTTATCCCGAAATCTGCTGAACCGCCAAAAACGCTCACAGGCGTCACAGGAACCTTAGATTACATACTTACACAGGAACCTTAAATTACAACTTCTGAGCGAAGAAATCAAATAGGCTACCAGGTATAGGTACTCAGGACTTCTGTGGAGAACATTTGTCACATCTCGTAAATATTATTTGAAGTACCATTTAAAATGACATAAAAATCGATGAAATGTGTGAAAATGCATTAAAATTACGGAAAATGACATATTAGTCGAAATCCGTTAAAAAATGCAAAAAAATACGTATAAGAAATGGTCATTTCCCTTTCTCGTAACATATAATGAATTTATATACAAAACGATATTGTTCTAAAGTGAAAAGAAAAAAAATGACATTTCATTAAAATCCGCCCCCCTAGTCATGAACAATATTCGCGGCTCCTGTTTTTCTTCGGGATGAGTGTCGGGATGAGTGTCGGGATGAGTGTCGGGATGAGTGTCGGGATGAGTGTCGGGATGAGTGTCGGGATGAGTGTCGGGATGAGTGTCGGGACGGGATGAGTGTCGGGATGAGTGTCGGGATGAGTGTCGGGATGAGTGTCGGGATGAGTGTCGGGATGAGTGTCGGGACGAGTGTCGGGACGAGTGTCGGGACGAGTGTCGGGACGAGTGTCGGGACGAGTGTCGGGACGAGTGTCGGGACGAGTGTCGGGACGAGTGTCGGGACGAGTGTCGGGACGAGTGTCGGGACGAGTGTCGCCCGTTTCCTAAAGGACTACGCTCCACACATTCGGCATTCGGTGAGTCAGCTTTCGAGTGCTCGCCCAATCTCGAGGAGCCAAGATGCTTGGCGAACGTTCGCTTCCTTTGAGGTGTCCGCTGTGCTGCGAGTAGGGCGAGCACCGAATGTTCGTCACTCGGCAAACGGCAAGCAACCCATCTACCCTCACTGCTCGGGATTCCGCGAGCGGATAGTAGCTTCTCGCCAAATACCGAATGTGTGGAGCCACCGAACCCTACTCACAGTACGGCCATCTGGTCCCATTTGTTGCGTTGGAGCAGCCCTGATGTGTCCTTCTGAGAGGCCAACTCTGGTAAGGGCAAAAGCGAGTAATGGGTGGCCCAGGGGACTGAGGGAGTTCCCTACACGAGCTCCTGCAGGGAACGGGGCAACTCCAAACAGCAGCACGGGAGGGCAAAACTTTGGTATTTCGAGCGTGTACAGACCCTTCAAGTGACGTGGCTTGCTTCTACAGCCTTTGTACCGGGCTAGATACCGCCTTTGTATCTTCAGAAACCGCACTTGCATGCTGGGACTTCAAATCAATCAAATCATATCAAAAGAAAGATCTTCGGAGAAGAAAAATTTCAGACGAGTAGAAGATGAAAGCAGCAGATTTTGACCATTTTGCAAACAAACCTTTTGAGTATTTTTTTTTCAAAAGCCTGGAGATGTTTTACAGACGTCAAAAGTGGGTTAGAGCGAAGGATGATTAAGTTGAAAAGTTACCTTTTTTTTCTTTACATCAAAAATGGAAGTTAGTGAGGATGAAAACTTATGGAACCGCCTTTGAATCTTGAGAAACCGCACTTGCCTGCTGGGACTTGAAAGGCTGCGGGGCTGTGCGGTGCGGGGCTGTGCGGTGCGGGGCTGTGTGGTGCGGTGCGGTGCGGGGCTGTGCGGTGCGGTGCGGGGCTGTGCGGTGCGGTGCGGTGCGGGGGCGGTGCGGTGCGGTGCGCTGTGCGGGCGGTGCGGTGCGGTGCGGTGCGGTGCGGGGCTGTGCGGTGCGGCGCGGTGCGGGGCTGTGCGGTGCGGTGCGGTGCGTGGGGGCTGTGCGGTGCGGTGCGGTGCGGGGCTGTGCGGTGCGGTGCGGTGCGGGGCTGTGCGGTGTGCGGTGCGGTGTGTGCGGTGCGTGCGGTGCGGTGCGTGCGGTGCGGGGCTGCGGTGCGTGCGGTGCGGTGCGGTGCGGTGCGGGGCTGTGCGGTGCGGGGCTGTGCGGTGCGGTGCGGTGCGGGGCTGTGCGGTGCGGTGCGGTGCGGTGCGGTGCGGGGCTGTGCGGTGCGGTGCGGGGTGCGGTGCGGTGCGGGCTGTGCGGTGCGGTGTGCGGTGCGGTGCGCGTGCGGCTGTGCGGTGCCGGCGGTGCGGCTGGCGGTGTGGGGCTGGCTGTGCGGTGTGGCAAGCTGGGCTGTGCGGTGCGGGGCTGGGCTGTGCGGTGCGGGGCCGGGCTGTGCGGTGCGGGGCTGGGCTGAGCGGTGCGGGCTGGGCTGTGCGGTGCGGGCTGTGCGGTGCGGGGCGGTGCGGTGCGGTGCGGGGCGGTGCGGTGCGGGGCGGTGCGTGCGGGCGGGGCTGTGCGGTGCGGGGCTGTGCGGGGCGGGGCGGGGCGGTGCGGGGCGGGGCGATGTGGGGCTGTGCGGTGCGGGGAGGGGGCGACTAGGTCACGCGAAGCGTCGAGTCGACTTCCGCGTCGAACGGTGCTCGCGTTTAAATGGCCGCGGGCGAGCGGCCAGCTTCGTGGTCACTCGGCCAGCGCCGCCTCCGCCGTCGGAGACGAGTTTGGCAGGCGCACCTCCGGGGACACCCCCCCTACACACGCACGCACACCGTGGCGCGAACCGTAAATTCTGGAAGCGTTCAAGGAAAGAAGAGGACAGGAACGCGACACACAAATCTTGTTCAAAGTGAACAGTGCGGAAAACTGTAAATGTTAGTCAGAATTATGATTTTGTTTACCCCTTTTTAAGGACTTACTGAAAGCGAAATTCTCTAAATGACGTATTTGGAATTTATTAAGACACAAATATTTTTGAACAATTAAAGTTGACTACTGCAAGAATCTACCGTACGCGTTGAAGATCCTATTAGTAAGGACTTTCCTCTCCTTCCATCTTTCGGGGACTCTCCCCCCCCTCTCTCTCTCTCTCTCTCTCTCTATCTCTCTCTCTCTCTCTCTCTCTCACACACACACACACACACACACACACACACACACACATACACACATACACACCGAGGCACAAACCGTAAATTCTGGAAGCGTTCAAGGAAAGAAGAGGACGGGAACCGACATACAAATCTTGTTTCAAAGTGAATGGTGGGGAAAATTCTAAGGTTTGTCAAATTATGATTTTGTGTATCCCGTTTTAAGGATTTACCGAAAGCGAAATTCTCTAAATGACGTATTTGGAATTTATTAAGACACAAATGTTTCTGAACAATTAAAGTTGGCTACTGAGATAATCTACTGTATGCGTTGAAGATCCTATTAGCAAGGAGTTTCCTCTCCTTTCATCCTCCAGGGACCCCCCCACGCACACCGAGGCGCGAACCGTAAATTCTGGAAGCGTTCAAGGAAAGAAGAGGACAGGAACGCGACATACAAATCTTGTTCAAAGTGAATGGTGGGGAAAATTCTAAAGGTTTGTCAGAATTATAATTTTGTGTATCCTGTTTTAAGGATTTACCGAAAGCGAAATTCTCTAAATGACGTATTTGGAATTTATTAAGACACAAATGTTTCTGAACAATTAAAGTTGGCTACTGAGCGAATCTCCCGTATGCGTTGAAGATCCTATTAGCTAGGACTTTCCTCTCCTTCCATCCTCATTACCTACTAAATTAATTTTTTCCCTCATTATATTTTACTGGCATTTCCCGATTTTGGCGTCACATCTTCTTACAATCAGCCCTTGTGTATGTTCCATGTGTATGTAACACGTTGGGGTTCCTGACAGTTTCTCTTGGAGAAGAACAATAAAATCAAGATACGATAGTGTAGGTCTGTCCTTCATGCTTCACACAAAACCTTAACGTTTCGACGTATTTAGACTGCGATAAAATCACCCTGTGAAACACTTGATTCCAGTTGAGTGCAATTAAGATCACTTTTGCATGTAGTTCCATTCCAATGAGGTTGCAACGTTAAAAAACAGAAATCGTTGGCGACCTTGGTCATTATTTCAGAAGAGGCTTCGATTTCATGTATCAACTTTACAGATGAAAAGGAATTCATTTTGCCTATGCCAATACATAGTTGAATTCAACATAATGAAAAAAATTATACTTTAGTTACATCTAAACTAATAGAAGAAGTTATCGAAATAGAATAAAATAAATTATAAAAATAAATTGAATAAATTATAGTGTTTTTTTTCACTTACCACCTCATACACGTACTACATTGCTTAAATCGATAATCATTGTTGTGCAATGGATGGCGTTTCCAGAAGCCAATTTTGTAACGAAGAAAGTGTTAAAAAGAATGTGTTGAAAATATGAGTAGGCTCTTTGCGTTTATGCCGTTAAACGGGACACATTTACCGTGAAATACCTCCTTTTTTACAGTGGTTACATTAGCTTCAGTTTTGTGACCGCTGCAAAGAAGCGCGATTTCAAAGATTTATTACCTTTCGCTCCTCGTGCACTAAAAGTGCCAGTCGTGGCCCTGATATTTAGATAGCGCGAGCTAGAAGAATACGAGCCGGTGGCAGACTTCATTTGCGTCTCGTCATAAAGGCAGTGAAAGTTGCTCTCCGCTCCTCCTAAAGGCTCCGTTGCTCTGGTATGCTCGGTGGCCGCGGAGCGTGGCGGAGCGTTGCGCCGAGGAGGTGGCGGCGTGACGCGAGCGTTGCACGCTCTTCCGAGAGTTACGCTCTCCCTCCGCGGAGACGCTGCTCCAACGTCGGAGGAGGACCGAGAGCGGTAGCTCAGCGCATCAACTGATGAAACTGCAGCGCCTCTCACTGGGAGGTCCTAGGTTCCCACTCCCCACGGCGGCAGGATTTTCGACACTAGCGTTAGTTAGGTCGAATTCAGTCGCTGTCTGGAGGAGAATTCTAGCGGCCGGCTGCTCTGATCGGTAGTTTTCCGTGGTTTCTCCGATCAACACCAGGCGAATGCCGGAGCAGTACCCTAACAAACGGGCCACGGACCGCGCGCGATCTTTCCTTCCTCTTCTTTGTCATCTCCTCTCCCCTTACACACACACACACACACACACACACACTTACACTAACATGTACTACACTACCACATATTCCGGGAGACCGGTCGAGAGCGTAGAGCTTGACCCGGTTGGGGCGGGGCCCCGCTGGTGGGAGAGTCCTAGTTAGGGGAAACCCCACTAGCCGACGGTAGGTCGGCGCCGGATCTCGCCATCCAGCGGGGTAAGATCACCGCCATCTCCCGAGAACACACATGCACTACACTTAGGGGACTAATGACCAGAGCAGTTGACGCGCCGGGAAACACGAAAAAATCAATCAATCAAATCAAATCAGTCAGAGGAGGACCAGCGACCGGAGAGGCAAGTCGTATCGTGATTGTCGCAATGCATCGTAGTGCTCTCGAAATTCTGGACTGGGTCGAATACAGTTTTGTTCTCGATGTCCTTAAACGTGTAACCGAGCAGCTGTATCACAGGAGTAAAAAATATTCTCTGAAATCCATTCATTGGCAGATGAGCCCTCATTTTTAGTTTCATCTCGTGCACAGCTTATAGTTCTTTCCGTAACATATCACACACAGTTTCTGTTTTTGACGTAAAGTAAATAAATGAATAAAAATCTAATCAAGCAGCATAATGACACAAGCCTAGCAAACATGGCCCTCCCTTTTGAAGGAAGAAGCTAGTGGTGCTACAACAGTAGATACTTTCTCGCATTGTTGGGAACGGTTGAATACTATTTTTAATATTGTAATTTCTGCCCCTTCTAACAGTTCAGCCATCACTTGAAAAAGTCCAGACCAATCCAAGCGAAGTGCCTGACGTGCATTTCTGAAATTATTTCAATAGTCAGGAACAATGGTTATTTCGTCCTTCTAGAAAAAAAGAAAACGTGAACAAATCTCAACTGTTATAGTATTTTGCAGCATATTATTCTCACAAGCAAATGTAATTTCACGCTAGCTTCCCTTGATTACATGAAAGTGAGCTTCCAATTTTTGAATACCATAAACAGTGATCAAACCTTTTTTATGTAAAAGTTTATAAATTAAACATTCAGAATTAAAGGCCATCCAGCACATCACCTTAATTCTTTTAAGGCAAATGCTCAATACAAATTCAACATTTGAGCACTGCGTGTGGAGTGTGAAATATGTTCAAACTATATACGTAACTACGGTGTCACTTTACATCATAAGAATCATATTTTAATCTACATAGCCATCTATATTCTTCTCGACTATAATATATTAGTTGAATTACCATTTTATTGAACGTAGACATAGTAAAATTACGAATAAATAAATAAATAAATAAAGCCTACTTATCATTCCAACAATGAGAGGAATTCTAAGAATTTCAAAATACCTTACCGCAAAGTTGTCATTTTCCTTTTGCGACATGACGTCTCGTCAAACGAACAGCGGGAAATTCGATTAAAAAAAAAAAGTGGGAGATACTTGAAATCCATATTCGCGAGAACATTTGTCTGACAAGTCTGTATTCTGTGACCCCCGGATAAAATTAAAAACATTAAAGACGTATTTAAATAATCTACATGGAAAATTCTGAAAAATCTTCATCAATTCAATGAATTTTTATCAATTTCATTAATATTATGCTTCCAAATAGTACTTTTAACATAAATAATATTTCAAACACAAAACTCAATGTAATAATCAAAAAATCGTGATTCCATTTTTTCTAAAATGGAACAGTAATTGATTGACGTTGCTGTGTATTAGAATATAGTAAGAAAACTGTTCTTAAGATTAAGTATGGTATTACTTAAAAGAAAAAGCTGTCATGTTATATATTTGTTTCTTTATAAGCTTATTCTTGAGAACGTCTTTCCCGTTTCTCCATGCTGAACGTTAAGGCGGGAAGGGAAGGGGCAGGAACATTTTAAGGGCCTTCAGCTGCTTGTTGCAGCTCCCCTGATAGGCGACTTCGTGACCGAGGTTTATTTCTGGCAGATGGCGTGCGCCGCGGGGACGGCATTCTGTCGGCGGGCATGCTTGACCTCGTGAAAAATCCGGTCCAGAAGTGTGCTGATGAAGTTGCTTTTTGGATGGGCCTCTTTACCATCACACATTGATTAGTATATGTGAAGCACAAAAGTATCATTCGTTAACAGAAATAATAAATTTATTTACTGCGTATCTGATTAGGTGTAATCCATTCTTTAAAAATTGTGTACACATCGGCAGGGGTACCCAGAGAAAATCGGTGGGTTGGGGCAATTGATCTACGGAGACACCTCATTTCATACAAATTCTACCCTTCCCCAATTCAAAAACAGAATTCATTTCCGGAAATTAGTATTTATTATTTTCTGGCTACAATTCTTAAATATATTAAAATGTGTTTGGTCTTTTATTTTAAAGACTAAATTGACAAAATAAAAATAATATTTTAACAATGGAAACAATGGAAATTTGGATTGGAGATGAATACATTTTTTATTTCTTTCCAATGAAAAAAAGAACAGTGGGCTCCAATTAAGTCGGGATCTGGGGCAACGTGCCCCAGCTGCCCACCCCCTCCTTTCTTTTCGACCCCGCACATCAGTAATGAATTATTCCTCAAACCACACGAACAACCCGGCTGTGAATTGTATGCTGGATCATTTGCTGATTGTTATAAATGTATGGAAAATACAAAATTTCTGCCCAAATTTAAAATGTATCATGGCCTATATGGATTAGTCTCCCGAATTTGAGGTGTTTTTTTTCTCTTTCGTATATTAAATGTAGAATCACTTTTCCCCTGTTTCACCTTCATAGTCACGAAGCGTTTCTAGAATCATGTTAGACGTTGATACGATAGTTCTTTCTTCAGGGACTAGTAATGCGAAAGTTGCAGCATGGACTAAAGTAAAAGCGTAATTCAGAATGGAGTGCCTTTCCACCTGGCCGCTTTGGTGGCCGGTCCGGACGGCGGAGATGGAGGCGGTAGCGATGTCGGCCAAGAGGGCGGCGCGTTCGAGTCCCGGTTGGGGGAGGATCTGCTCGTGGCGAGTGCATTCTCCCTTTCATCGCGCAAAATCTGTTCGCTCTTGCTCGTCTTGGCGGCGGCGATGGTGTAGCGGTTAGCGTATCGGACTGCTATACCCAAGTTGCGGGTTCAAACCCGATCGAAGCCGTGGATTTTTAAGGGCGAAAAAATCCTTCGTACGCCTTCCTTCGGAGGGGAAGTAAAGCCGGCTGTCCCATGTTAGTAGATTTACTGCATGGAAAAGATCCTCAAGCCTAAATGAAGCCTCTGAGCTAAATTCAAATCGCCTGTTTCGTCGCCCTAGTAATACCTTCTTTCTCCCCTAGTAGGTGAAAGGAGCGTAACGAAATGTGCGTGGTCAGACGGAAGAGCAGGCATCATGGCCTGAGTCTCGCCTCGTAAAATAAGGCATTCATTGATTCATTCATTCATGCTGAGTTTAGACAACCAATCAGAACATGCATACGTGTGTTGGTCGCCGGTCTGAGCACTGCTATTGGCTCGTTTTGCGACACGTTGGACATAAAATGCGAGAAATTGAAGGAATTGGACGGCGAATTTGCGTGCTCTTCTTCTCCTATTTACTGTGCCAATTTTGCTGATCAGCTGTGGTGATTTGGTGTAGGGTTAGGTTCTGACATTATTTTAAGATATTTCAATACTGCAATTACAATAAAATAAGCAATACAAAAGTCAATGACGGAAACACACGAACCAAGTCTTTTGGGTGCCCGAGTTTAATGCCTTCGAGTGACTCTTCCGCCACGGGAAAAGCAATCCCCGGAAAGATAAAGGCCATGGACATGCGCTATAGTCAATATTCCGCGTGAAAACTCTCAAAGGGAAACCTAGACAGTCTTCTCAACATATTATTTGCCCGACACATCGGATGTGTTGGATCGAATACAGATGCTTGTAGGAGCAAGTTGAATCATGGATATCGCCATCTGATTCAGGGATATAAGGATGGATATCGGCAAATATATGTGAGAAGCGACTGTGTGTGAGAAAAGCTACAGCTTGTGAGAAAAGCTACAATTCCGCAGAAGGCCGCATACGTCTGGCACAAACTCTACTTGCAATCCCCTGTTGCAGCTCTGTTGAGGCCTTAAAAAGGTTAAGGGGAAACCCACAGGAAAATCGGATCCAGAGGCAAGGGGTCTAAGAGATTGAGATGCATTAACACAAAAATACCCGCATGCGCACTAGTACCCTTTCTGCCTAGATTAAAATCCGAACAGAAAGCTTTTTCCCCGCGACTTTTCCTTTCTGAGCATTCGAATATGCTCAGAAAGTTGGGAGTTGTCCTCCGATAGCTTCTCCTGCAATGCGGGAGAGTCGGGTACGGTGATGGGTCGGTCCCATAGCGGCCACGTCATCTCGTTCCAACTATTGTTTAAAAACGATTGAGCGTAATGAAGGCGGACTGCTCGTTTGCATAATGAAACGTGTTTATATTCGGGATAAATACAGTCGCGCTAATCGATGGAGCGGGGCGAGGCCGGGGAGGAGCTGGGCGGCGCGGGATGGTGCTGGAGCTGGAGTGGTGCTGGCCGCAGCCCAACGGCAGTGCACATGCCCGCTGAGAGGCTGGACGCGCGGGTTCGGTCTTTGACGAACTGCTGCGGCGCTCTGCGGTTGAAACTACGTTGCCACTATTCTTAGATTTAGAACAGAACGTCAGTTGAAGTAAATTAGCTATCACGGTGACATCCAATAGGGAGGTTGAACGTCACCATTGTGACCTGTAAGCTTCCGATTGGATAACGCTGTAACAGTATAAGTCTTGCGTAGGCTACCGCCTCACACATCTACTTGTTCTACCAGGAGGCGGTTGAAGCTGCGTTGCTACTATTCTTGGATTTAAACAGAACGCCACTTGAAGTAAATTAGCTATTACGGTGACATCCAATCGGGAGGTTGAACGTCACCTTAGTGAGGTGTAAGCTTTCGATTGAATAACGCTGTAACAGTATAAGTCTTGCGTGGGCTGCCGCCTCACACATCTACTTGTTCTACCAGGGGGGCGGATCCCCGAAATGGGCTCTTTAGCTTTTTGCTTTTACCCTCACACCCCGCTGACGCAGAAGTATGCCGACGGGCTGGTATCCGGTTCCCACCGAAACGCAGTTGGCCCTCACGGCAATCTTCCCATGCAATGCCTGGGTCGGACCGTCCTGTCAGCTGAGAGCTCTTGGTGGCTATTCAGACCAGACGCGGCAACTCGAAGCTTAGCATCGCCTACTCCCTGCCTCCACCTCGAAGCTGACGCGAGTGCCGCCGTGAAACTCACGGTCCGGATGGTCGTCTACAACGCTCCACCAGAGATAGCGGCAACATACGTTACCGCATTCCCTCCCGCCCCAGCTCATGAGCTGTGAAGTAAATCGAAGTATAGTGCTGGCATCCAGAGCCTGGCCTCTGAGTGAATGAATCGGAGTTCGCGATTGCTGCGCTCCTCCGGCTATCTCCGGTTCAACTGACGGAGGAACAACGGAATCGGAGGTCCGGTTGTACTCTTTCATGCGGCGGGATCTGCACCGTTTTCTGTACTAATCAGAATGTGCCTACCTATCTATTGCTCACCGGTCCGAGCGTTGATATTGATTTGGTGCGTGACTCTCGGGAAATGGAATGCCAAGGCACATTAGGGGTGGGACGTCGAATTTGCACGTTTCTCTTCCCCAGCCTACATCTTTTAGTACAATGCTATAATAATAATTTTTCACATGATACAGCACCTTCATCGTCTTTTACTACAATGTTATATATATTATTATTATTATTATTATTATTATTATTATTATTATTATTATTATTATTATTAATGTGTAGATAAGAAATACCTACCTACTTTGAGCCTGCCGAATCATGGACGTGTCACCATATGCCCCAGGGCTAGGAAAATGCGAGATATTTGAATGTCGTGGTCATGAACCAACCGGAAGAAACTCGAAGGATTCCTTGGAAATGCGGAAAAGAATCGGAGGGAAACAGCCGCCAGCACTAGTTGATTCGTCCACGAAGGATGCTGGCATGATGGCGCTTGCAACCGGCGCTGTAAACCAGTGCTGTTCGTCCTGCTAAGGCGAACACGTAACATGCACACCGACCGTGTCCAGATCAAACGGCACTTCCTAGTACTCTACGCGTATTCCTTGCGAAATGGTCTAGTGAGGACTGCGGACCAGTGCATTTATCAAAATTATTTCAAGTGACAGGCAGGAAGTTGCTTTTTTTTAACGAAAAATCGTATATAGATATGTGTAATCAGTGAATAAGAGTAATACTGAATGCGCTTTTGGGGTATTGTATTCAAAGTAGATGATGTATTCAATAGCACATACGAGTAGATTGAAGTTTAAGTTATCAGAAACAATAAAAGTGCAAGTATACTTAAGAAAACACTATTATTGTGTGAAATGCCCGGGATAAACTCCCACTCATTTCTGAAATGCCCACGAATGATCTCTACTTCTATTGATATTAATATTATATAAATTTTCATTGATATTTAAATAATTTAATCTTTTAATCAATTTAATCTTCGACTCTTACTACTTTCAGCTTGGGCACGCTATTGGAACTCACATAATATTCTATAAATATTTCTATCGTTGATTTTCCCGGCTATGCTCATAAATTTGCCATATACAGAAATATTTATCATATTGATTCTATTTCTATTTATGGGTTTCGACATACATGCTATCTTCTTACCTGTTATATGTGCACGGACAATCTGTACAGAATTGCGAACTCTGATAGTTCTGTTAATTAAATAGATTATTTTTAATTGATGGCAACTAACTATAAGTTATCAGCCTTTTCTCCTATAAAGTAACTTAATATTTATTAACAATTTTTGATTTACATCTTTCAAATGAGCTCATTAATTGAATTGATGTTATTTCTCTCGTGGGTACCTACGATCAACACGAATTGTTGAATACCAGACTCGTCCACGATTCTTCAATATTATAAATTTCGTTCCGAGTACAAAGTCTATTTCAAATATCTCTTAACATTCAAAAATATTTTTAACATTTTTAGATTATTAACTCTTAAACAATGAAAATCTCGGACACAATTCCGTATTACCCACTTCCCTCTGAATGAAAAATAATCTCGATCCTAACACTGTGCGACCTAAAAATGATGATGGCTCTCGTACCGTTCAGCCGATGTGTCTTCGTCAACCCCTGGCGATAAAGAGAGACTGAATTTCAAACTTTCACCTTACTATCCTCACACCGCCTCCTACACACATATTCTCTATATATTACAAGGGGATGTGCAACTTTCCGTTCCGTAATATTGTCATGCTCACGTTCATGAAACATCGTTCTTCATTTAATGGTCGCCCTGACAACCTGTATTCTTTGACTTAGTTTGCATTCTGTATGCATTAATTGACGTGCTATTTGCAAATATCTGGATGCCGTTTATGTCAATTAAAACGAGGACATTCTGTCTTATCACAATTGATAATGAAGGAAGTTTCACCTCAATAACACGATTCGGAACTTACCGGTTGCCAAAAGTGATAAGATGCTGTGACATACCGATATGTCACATGAAAATAAACTAACATTTATTTGTAGACTATATGGTGTAACATGCATTAGGAAATATCACGAGAGCAAGGGTTTAGCAACGACCGTGAATAAACAATATAGTTTTTGTTTTTTGTAAATGCATTAAGAGGTGGCTGGATGCCGAAAGTAGAAAATTTGGGATTGGGCGAAGAAGTTTAGACGATCGAAAGGTCAGCTATATCAAGATATAACGAACGTATGGATTGGCTGGGTGAGAGAAGGACGGTCAAATGTTATGGAAAAAGAGGAAGGTAGTTTAATACGAAGTCTTCGAGGGTGAATCATGCAGGAAGATTTCATTCTGACCGGCATCGCGTTTCTGAACTGATCGTAGGTTCGTGAGAGGGAACGAGTATAATACACATAGTCAGAATCGGGTTATCAGATCGTGAAATTTTAAGGACAGTAAATCATATTGCAGATATTGCATGTGGAAGTAATATTGATGCATAAATTGGGACTTTGTCGGGAGTGGTAATCGAGTAATAGATTTCGGGACTATGTCATCGGACGTAATCGGGACTGATAATTTTGATAGTTTGAGACCAGCTTGGATAGGGGCAGAAGAGGATTTCTTGGGACTTTGGACTACGGCAAGCTCGTAAGATATTTCGACTGAGAAGTCTACGAGGGACATCAACGAAGAATAGATAAGTTAACCGCGGTATAAAACTGTAAATTCAAAGATATCTTGATCAAAGGCATAACATCAAATCATTTTATTAAATTCACTAAATTGTTTGCTAAAAGGTAACAATAAACTTTGTTAAATTTTGTTCTTTAGAAAAGAAAGTGATCTTTCATTTAGTCAATCCAAACAGTAATGAACTAGGAATAGAATCATTCTATTTCAGATTCCCAGCTGCGCTGTATAGTCAGCGGATCCTATAATCCATTATAAAGGTAATAAGGATTATAATATATCGTGAACCATTGACCCAGCAAGCCGGACGCTAAGATCTTTGCCAGATATTAATGTAGAGAAATTTTGTATATCTCAATGCGGATCCCTTCCGCTGCATTTAACTTATCCTAGAGATGACACTAAAATCGTTTCAAATTTATTCTAGGCATATCCTGAACATATTTTTATTTACTCTTTGAAACAAATCATGTGGACTTGCAGCGATTTTATCTCTAAAGGAGCGCTGGAACTCTTCGTCATAATGCGGGTTCTTTGCATAAACTTATCTTGTAATTATCCCCAAAGCAACTTTTGGGAATGCGCAGCTTAACGAAAATTTTCGTCCTCTTAATGTTATTACTCAACCAATTCATTAAAAACATGCACAATATGATTTAAAGTTCTACAATTGAATGAATTTATGCACACACACACACACACACACACACACAAACGCCAAGCCACAAAAATCAATACGGTTCGATGCATTTTCGTTTTGCCCATCAAATCGGAGAGTAGAACAGATCTCTCACATTTCCTCAGAACCTTGTTGCTGCCCAAGGCGAAACAATTCGTAGTATCCTTTGTATGCTGGCGTCGTCAAGATGAAACCCCAAGTAAAGTAGTGATTCAAATTAAGGCTCATTAACATAAATAGAGATGATGGTTTCCGTCTCTACAGAGACGCGGCTCATCCTTCATAGCCTAGATAATAAAAAGTAGTAATTCAACTAGACAACATGCTTTCTAACGTTTCTGAAAAGTGAAGAATACACAACGAATTTTGATACCAGTACGTTCTGCAGCTGACACTGAAAGGATGTTAAAGTTATATATAAATATATATATATATATATATATATATATATATATATATATATATATATATAAGTGGCATATTGACGTGTGATAGTACATGCGAATAATGCGATTTTCATCCTCTACTCCAAACGTCTGAGTTTTAATATGAATGTTTCAAACACTTTAGAAAAGGCTAATTGTAATTTTCAAAAATTTAGATTTATTGATAATTGACTCGCTAGTATCGAAAATCCGAGTGCGTCAATAGCTAAGCTCATTAGGCCTATGAGTGTAGTGCATGTTTTTCCTCGGGATGTGGCGGTGATATTGCTCTGCTGAATGGTGAGAACCGGAGCCGATCTACCGTTCGCTATCTGGGTTTTCCTCAACCAGGTATCTCCTACCAGCGGGTTCCCACCCCTCGCCGGGACTACCTATAAGCTCCCGACCGGTCTCCGTGCGTGTGTGGTAGTGTAGTGCATGTTAGTGTGTATGTGTGTAAGAGCATGTTAGTGTAATTGATAGGACAAGGAAGAGGAAGGAAATTTCGCGTGCAGTCCGAGACCCGTTTGTTAGGGTATTGGTCAGGCATTTGCCTGGTAGTAATCAGAGAATCCAAGGAAAACTACCGATCAGAGCAGCCGGCCTCCAGAATTGTTCTTCAGTCAGCGACTGAGCTCGATCCAGCTAACTCGCTAGTATCGAAAATCCTGCCACCGCCGGGATCGAACCTACGACCCCCCGGTCAGAGGCACTGCAGTGACATCAGATGATGCCTTGAGTCAAAAATTTATAGGTTTTAATAAAAATCGGGACTAAAAATATAATTCTGAAGCACAGATTTCAATAAGAAAAAATCTCTGTATTCAAACTTGTAATCGTGGGTAAGCACTTTCCCAATTTTCGAATAGGTATGAAGAGAAATTTGATGAAATTAGAGCCTGCTTCATTTTTATAAGCATCCTTTCTTATTTATTAGGGAAAAAATGAAAGAAAAAAGTGGAATTATTTTTGTGAAACTTTTGAAAATGTCGCTGGTTCTAAATGTCGTTGGTATAAAATACCCCTAAATTCAAAATATCGATTTCAAATTCAAGAAGCCGCGACGTCAGCTAGGTCGAATATCATGTTTGGGGGAAATGCTGTGGACGAATTAACCACCCGAGTTGTTTACAGACAATCGGAGAGACGGACGAACAGGGACGATCATAAAGACGTTTCGCCGTAAACATATTTCTCGATGTTAAGGAGCCACAAAACCTGGAATCTTATTACAGAATGTATTAGAATAACTAATTTTATACACGTAGAAGGAAGAATTATCCACTTTTTCGGTATCAGGAATGGTATATGAATTTTTCTTTCGAAAACTTGCCACTTGCACAAATTTCCACAAATTGCCACAAATTGCCATCAAATTGCCACAAATTGCCACAAATAATTGCCACAATTGCCATCGCGGCAGCATTCCAATACTTTCTCTTTAGTACGTAAGTGGTATGCGAGAAAGTAGAAAGCATCCATGAAGAATGAATATATGGTGGGACAATAGATGCAGTGATGAGATTCACCTGATATGCCAGACTGAGATGGAGGACTCTGAGGAGCAAGCGAACAAGAAAATACGAGTGTCGGGAGCGTGGTGAGAGAGGCAACCGTGAACGGACTGGTGGCGCGGAGATGGCGGTGGCGGTGGCGGTGGCGATGGCAGCTGAGTGGCTGCGGTCGCAGAGGCCGCGAAGGGCGGGTGGCGTTGGGGGCGGCGGAGGACGCAGCGAAGGCAGAGAAGCGACGCCGGCAGCTTTACGCGTTATCTGGCCATTACCGGCGGATCGGCCGCCCGGGAACGTAATTGGACCGCGGCGACCCGCACTGTACCGTCGCCCACCCGCCCGCCCACCAGGCACACGGGCGCGACGCCTCCGAGGACTTGCCTTCCGCCCCTTTGTGTCCTCGCGCCTCCTCCACCTCTCCACCGCGCCTTCACCTCGGCCTCGGATTCTACCCTGCATCTGCAGAGCCCCTGCCTCTGCCCACACGTGGCTCGGCTCTCCACGTCTGCCTGCGCTTGACTTCCTCCTCCGCCTACGTTGGCTCGCCACTTTCGCCTCCGTCTGTCCCTCCGCCAGCTCCTCTGCCTCGGCTTCTGCCCTGCATCTGCTGTGCCCCCGCCTCTGCCCACACGTGGCTCGGCTCTCCACGTCCGCCTGCGCTTGACTTCCGCCTCGGCCTACGTTGGCTCGCTGCTTTCGCCTTCGCCTGTCCCTCCGCCGGCTCCTCTGCCTCGGCTTCTACCCTGCATCTGCTGTGCCCCCGCCTCTGCCCACACGTGGCTCGGCTCTCCACGTCCGCCTGCGCTTGACTTCCGCCTCGGCCTACGTTGGCTCGCTGCTTTCGCCTTCGCCTGTCCCTCCGCCGGCTCCTCTGCCTCGGCTTCTACCCTGCATCTGCTGTGCCCCCGCCTCTGCCCACACGTGGCTCGGCTCTCCACGTCCGCCTGCGCTTGACTTCCGCCTCGGCCTACGTTGGCTCGCTGCTTTCGCCTTCGCCTGTCCCTCCGCCGGCTCCTCTGCCTCGGCTTCTACCCTGCATCTGCTGTGCCCCCGCCTCTGCCCACACGTGGCTCGGCTCTCCACGTCCGCCTGCGCTTGACTTCCGCCTCGGCCTACGTTGGCTCGCTGCTTTCGCCTTCGCCTGTCCCTCCGCCGGCTCCTCTGCCTCGGCTTCTACCCTGCATCTGCTGTGCCCCCGCCTCTGTCCACACGTGGCTCGGCTCTCCACGTCCGCCTGCGCTTGACTTCGGCCTCCGCCTACGTTGGCTCGCCGCTTTCGCCTCCGTCTGTCCCTCCGCCGGCTCCTCTGCCTCGGCTTCTACCCTGCATCTGCTGTGCCCCCGCCTCTGGCCACACATGGCTCGGCTCTCCACGTCCGCCTGCGCTTGACTTCGGCCTCCGCCTACGTTGGCTCGCCGCTTTCACCTTCGCCTGTCCCTCCGCCGGCTCCTCTACCTCGGCTTCTACCCTGTATCTGCTGTGTCCCCGTTTCTGCCCACACGTGGCTCTCTTTACCTCCGCCTATGTTGGTTCGCCGCTTTCGCCTTTGTCTGTCCCTCCGCCGGCTCCTCTGCCTCACTGGTGTAGGGCTGCTAACCGTCCTCCGCTTGGGAGGACTTTCCTCGTTTGACGTCAATTGTCCTTTCGTCCTGCTTTAAACTTTAAATGTTATACTTTTAGTTAATTTTTAACATTTGTTGTCATTTATTTTATCGCATGACTTACATCTACTACGTTGTATCGTTTGTTGTTTAGTTTAGAGCAGAAAACCTGAATATCCTTTTTCTGAAGGCTGTCCCACGACATACGACTGTGTCTCTGTCTATCGACTAAAATAAAAAAGAGACGCACAGATCATCTTCATCCGCCTTTTGTGAACGAATCTTTTCACTTAAATCGCAAATGAAGAGAAGAAAGAAATAGAGCTGACGTTCAAAATTAAATATTTATAAAAAGGAATGTGTTGTTGCGTTGTTGTTGTTTTTTGGCTTGTCCAGTGTCCTCCCTTTTACTTGAACATTGTTGGCAACCCTACCCCGGCGAGTGGCATCCGTGTTGCCCCATTCCCATTTCACAGGCGCAGTTTTCAAGTCTTCTAACCGCCTTCTGATCTTCGACGTCCTCGTCTCCAGAACAATTAAAGCCCCTAGCTTCCTCATATACTCTTCGTTGCGTTTTTGCATTTTACTTCAGTAGGTCTTTTCCCTTCGATCGTTGGTTGGCTGTAGCGCTAAAACACCCATTTGTTACTATCGCTTTACTAATTGAATTCCCTTAGGAAGATGCATTCACTGAGATTCTGTAGGCAAATTACAATGCCAATTACAATAATTATACCTTTTCAACACAATATACACTAGTTGAGAAGGGAAAAGGAAAGGTGTTTGAAAGTGCGTTTATAAACATATTGGAATCATCAAATGAATGAGCAACCATGGCACGAGAGTGACCTTAATTTTACTCATCCTACGGTATAATTATTAAACCCATGTAGAACAAATAACAGGCGTGGTTGAAATTTGTAAATTGAGTCCATTGCTGGGATTCAAAACAAACCAAGTTCATTATTTGTGAGATCGACCGCGAATCATTCAATATTTTTAGGCGGTCACAAGTAAAAGCGGTTCTTTCAAGGCGTACGTAGAGTGTTAAAAGTTAAATATTTAGCACTAGAGCTTTAAAAACTAAGGTGATTCTCAAGTGTTCAGATAAATCTGTGACTGCAACAAAGAAAACTAAATACTTTCCTGTGACCGTGTCAGCTATTATCATTCAGTGATTTTTACACTTGAATTAAAATCAAATGAAAGTCAGTAAGGATGTCTAAAATATACGTGCTTTTCAACCGAAGTGCGTTACGAGCGTCATGCTTTTCAACCGAAGTGTGTTACGAGCGTCATGCTTTTCAACCGAGTTGTGGTCACGTGGTTCGTGACGCAAACTTGTGCTGCGGAGAACGAGCAAACGTGGAGCCCACCTATTTTTTAAATCATCGGAATATCGGGAGTGAAACGATATTATTGGGACTGTGCAAACTGAAGTCCCACACTGGGTTGATGCTCACACATACTACGATCATTTATTATTTGGCACAGGCGCGTTACTTGGCGAAAATTGTTAAGCCGTCAGACATTTTGAGTAGACTATAAACGAACACGAAATCCCTGTTCTTGAAGAAGACAGTGACAATGATTAATTGTCTATGATTATCTAATAGTCAATTATTAATAAATTATTCAGCTATATCTTTTGTTTAAACATTTTTTTTCTCAAAATCACACCACATTTTTTTCTTTAAATTTTCTCATCAGATGTATCAAGTGACGGAAAAAGCGTGGGAATGGACCAATTTCTACGAAAGTATTTTCAAAAACTGCAATGAGTTAACATTTCATAACTACAGACTTGAAGGCAGAGATTTTTTGCCTAAGACAAAGTAAAATGTTGTAAAAAGATCAGCCCTTTATAAAAGTCATGTACAATTTTTTGAAAAAAGGAGTAGTTTTTGTGCATTCTTTTGCAAATTCTAAAAAAAATATTTTCTCAAAACCCGCTTAACATTTTTCAATAAATTTTTTCCACGGACAGAAGATGGGACGCTGAAAAGAAAGGCGCGTGTCTAATTTTCGATAAACTCTCTACATTTTCGAAAATTGCAAATTTTGAAATAATGCGAGAAAGTATGTGCTGTTTAGCACCACTAGTTTACAACAAAAATATTATTTCGAAATTTCTTTTTTATTTGGGGAGTAATTCATTTAAGGTACAACTTATTGGTTTCGATTTTTTAGGGTCTGTGGACTGTTAAAATCCATAACAGCCCTTACGGAAGGCTCCCCCGCACGTCAGTAACTCCATGTACCAGTGCGAATATAACAGTTACGAAGATAAAATTACAACCTATGCTGTGTACATGCTGCTTAACTCGCCAGATACTTGTGTCTGATATGATTTCACACACACATACACACACACACACACACGCGCGCAAACAAACAAACAAACAAACAAACAAAAGAATGGTACCCCTACTTGTAAAATTGTAGGAATGTTCAATACGCCAGAAGGAAAAAAGAAAACTTTTGTTATTCACATTCACATTCTTAATGTTCTATGCAAATATGTACAGTAATTGCTGAAAAGTAATAATTAACGAAACAGGAAATCTCTCCACTAAAACATAATTGACCATTCCTCTCCAGTGAAACGTAATCTCATTTTTCTTTCTCGCACTTACTTTGTAAGAAGAGAAAGTTATGTAATCATGGGCCGAAAAATGGCGAATTTTTGGCTGAAAATCTCTAACTACTGGTAGGTTTATGCCGTAGCTAATTGATGTAGCTTATTGGTATACATTTACATTGCACTGCATTACAATACACTTTAGCTACACTACATTACGCTACATTACAATGCACTTGAATTATGGATCAGCTGAGCTTAGAGGTAGAATATATCAACTACCTGTCTGTACTTGGCAGGACAGCCCGCGTACGAGCCAAGGCTTACCAGCAGCGTCCCGACCTCGCGACTTTAGGTTATGGGGGTACATGTGATTAGCGCAAAGGGTTAAAGTTCGGAACACGGTACACCCTTAGAGAAGCGTGGCGGCGGGTGGAGGGGGAGAGGGATGGGAAGGGGACAAAGGAGGGGAGTCTTCTTAAGCCCTCCCTCAAATTACGCTAAGCTCTCTGATAGAAATATAAAAAACTTACCTATAGGCGATTTTCATGGCTCGCCCTTCATACGCTGTCTCCGCCGCATTTTAATGCCAAAATTACTTTAAAAGGTAAGTTTTCTCGCTTCGCTCGCCTGGATCCATGTAACGGCTAGGCTCGTGCCTTCGGCACTCGCATTTACTATAAACATCTTTGAGTCTATCCACTGCATAATTATCAATTCACTTATAAGAAAGCACTTTATAAGAAAAACCTCGAGAATTCGAACTGCGTAGTTGCAAACACGTTTTGAAGAAAGAACACTTCAAGCTTTATCATACAGGCACACCACTCCGATCGCAGTACTATTTAGAAATAGAGCTCCGGTAAGATACTAGGGTGAAATTGTCTACCCTTATAATAGCCTAACCACCCCTAGCCCCACCAACGTGGATTTACCCCTCGCCGGAGCGGCGCCATGTGCCGGTTAAAAGCCTTTCTTAGGTTGTACCGTGATCTAGACTTCAACCGCCAAGACTTCCCCACGCCGTATTCTGGTGTTCTCAACCTGAGAAGTGAGTTTTCTCATCGTCACACAGCAACATACTTGTATACTGAGACTTTGCAAGGAAAACGCACATTATAATTTTGCTTGAACGGAAATGAAACCCGGGGTCGCGTCATAAAAAGCGAGCACACTGACCAATGAGTTCAACCGCGAGGGCAGAATGCCTGTTGTATTTGCAGGATCCAGGGTTAGATTTTTTTTCCTAGGGCTTTTATCCAGCCGACAGCCGGTTGCCCTTTACGTCACGAAGGGACGCATATTCGACCATACACTAGACAAACACTTGCGGGCTCCTCTGATCTGGGGTCAGCAGAACGCGAGGCCCTCCGCGACAACACACACAAGCAGGATCCAGGGTTAGATATTCGCAAAAATGTTTTCAAATGCACCAAGAAATACAATAAAAATTAAGGAAAACAAATTAACAAATAAGAATTTAGGTAGGACGGCGTTCTTACCGTATGGTGTCCCTGATTGATGACGGTAGCACCGACCGCGCAGGCCGACGACCGGCAGGGTCAGGCAACCTTGCTACTATCGCCCGGTGCGGCGACAACTTGCCCACTGGCGGCAGCGAAGGGGCTTGCTGCGTGACAGGACACCGAAGGTGTCCGCGGCGCCTACGGTGCCCACACCTAGGGCAGAGGAGACAGGATCCCGTCCTCGTTCGCTCGTCCACTCGGGTGCCGGTTATGCCACGGAATCTAGACGTCGCGAGCAGCAAGTAGGCCGTGTTGAGAAGAGAGGGCTCTGCCTCTGGGCTCGGGGTTTGAACCCCCATCGCCTGATGAAGGGGAAGGGGAGGGGCTGAGCCCCTCCACTAGCGGAGCGGCAGAGAGTAACCTCAAGCCCGCTTCTGGTTGAGGGTTTACCACAGTGTCAACTACATGAACTTATTCAGTCTTTTCTTTTTTAAACACCAGCAGAGAATGGTAACGGCTCCACAATTACTGCAGGATTTTAATCCAATTTTTAACCGTACTATTTAAAATGACTATTTACCTACGTAAGCACTTCTAATTAAACTTTTTATTTTGCACTTCTGATAATTTCTCTATATTTTCTAAAGGACGTCAAGTCTTTTAGTTACTTCTACCCAAGCCCAATGCTACACATATTCTCGTAAGCATTGCTTACGTTCATCTCTATTATTTTTGTAAAATAAACGCCATTACTAAAGTTTAAGTGTAGAAAACTATTTTTTGAGGTCGCTTTTTAACTTCTAGGTCATTTAGCGACCTCTGTGATGGTTTTACTGTGATTGGTAACTGCAGAGGGAATACGTGAGGGCAACACAAAGACACACAAACATTTATGCCCGAGACGATATTCGAACCCGCGACCCTTAGAACCGGGGCAGCTACGGCCCTTCAGCCTTTAGCGGCCTCGCCTATCCAGGCTGCCTGTTTTTAAATTTTGCTTTTACTTGAAAAATTAATATTTGAATTGAAATAATCGTGTAATGTAATCGCAACATATAGATTAGATGTAAAAATATTTTTTTGATTAATCTTATAAAATTACTGATTATTTCACTAATCGCTATTAAATTGCCCATCTAGTTTTCGTCTAGATATGAGGAACAAAGCCGCCTGCAAAAGCGGCCTCGCGCTGCTCTCTTGTGCAGTGCTTCGCTGCGCTGTGCTGCCCCAGCCCCCTGCCTCGCGCCGTGGGCGAGCAAAGCGCCACTCTTCACGTATTGGAGACGCGAGAAATGGAATTTCCGCGAGAAATATCGCCGGCCTTCGCATCCACAATGGAGCCTCGCGCACGAGCAGGCGCGGCGGCGGCGGCGGTGGCGGCGGCGGCAGAGGAGTTAGTGGAGGTGATGGCGGAGGTGAGAAGAGGGTAAGAAGAAGGCCGAGAATGATGGAAAGTATGAGGTCAGTGGTAATGGTGGGGGTACTTCATAGCATCACCACTCGGGTGATAAACAAACCGATGTAAACAAATTTGCGTAAACATATTTTTTACAGGAACAAGGAACCATTTTTATTACCAAATTATAACATACTTCCATTGAGATTATAGAAGCCAGCAAAATCATAGACAGAAAGTAAAAAAAACAGAAAAAGAAGAAAAAGAAATGAAGACGGTAAGAAGAAGAATATGATGATGAAGAAAGCAAGGAGAAGAAAAGAAAAGAAGGAGAAAAACGAGAAGAAAAAAATAATTTTTCATTTTGATACCCATGTACTGTCTCTGAATAAACACGCCTCAGCCTGAGTACAAAAGTGACACACGTACTCAAAACAATATATACAGTACACGTTCGTAACTGAAGATTGGGATCAATTATGGAAAAGATGTGTGCAAATAGCAGAGATGCTAATACGAGTGTTAATGATTAGTTGAATTAATGGTATCACAGAGTGGCACAAACATTCTCTCACTAGTTAGCTGTCTAATACCTTTGGTCTAGGTTGGCTTTTCAGTATTGATTTACTCTTCCCAGCTGTTATCTATTAGCGCCCAAAGTAAATTTTTCCCACAGTTTTTCAATATTTCGGTCACCTAGTAGCAGAATTAAAATATAAATTGAATATTATGGGAGAGAAGTATGTCTGTTAGAGGAGAGATGACGGGAATGAGGAAGGAAAGATCGCGCACTGTCCGTGCCCCTTTTGTTAAGGTACTGCTCCAGCATTCGGCTGGTATTGAACGCAGAACTCATAGAAAATTGCCTATTGGAGCAGGCGTACGCTGGAATTCTCCTCCAGTCAGAGGCTGAATTCTTCCTAGCTATCTAGTTAGTGTCGAAAATCCGCCACCAAAACTCGAATCCTAAGACCTCGAGAGACTGCAGTTTTCAACAATGTTGTTGGTGGAGCTTTTTAGTTTGACCAACAATGTTGTTGGCGAGCGACAAGCCAGAACGGAGCTCCCTCCAATAAGAGCTTCCCATGAATCTCGAAGGGCCTGCTTCGCCAGCATGTTTCCCAAATCTCCAAGTTGCCGCTGGAATCTAATACTTCTTATTCACGCGAGGGAAGAAGTATCTTCTCCCTTTTCTTTTGAGTGAGAGTTACTGACATGACGAATCCGTGACTCAACTACTAGGAGCGCCCCGGTCTGAAAAGAAAACCGGGGGGGGGGGACTCCCAACCTTCTCCTTACTGTGCACATATCTTTCTATCGATGTGAGTGGCACCAGCAAATTGAGACAGGGTGAGATGGCGCAGTGCAACAACTGTTGCCATTGCATCTCTGATCAGGAGGTCCTAGACTTTGAGTCTCAACACTAATGGATTTTCAATCCTAGTTACAGAGCTGAATCGATTTCAACTGTCAGGAGGAGAATTTTATAAGTCGGATGCTCTGATCGGTAGTTTTATATGATTTCTCTCCCAAGCGAATGCCGGGGCAGTACCCTAATAAATGCGCGGGATTTTTTCTTCCTCTTCCTTGACCTTGTATCCTATCTCCTTTTACTCACAGACACAAACAAGACCAGTCGGGAGCTTACCCGACTTAGAGCTTATCACGGCTGGGGTGGTGTCCGGCTGGAGAAGATTCCTTGGAGAAAGAAAACCCCGCAAGCCGAACGAAGAAGTCGTTGCGGTATCTGGAACACTGCCTGCCTCCGGTGATTACACCATCTACACTCAACAGAATAATGGTCAAATTAGTTGACACGCCCAGAAACACGAAATTCACACCCACGAAAATTCATAACTGGACTTTCCATTTCCCGGCCAATGTCCCAACCTCGCCGGAGGCTAATAATTTGTTTTTCTAATACATGTTCATGAACTCTCTGCACTCGTTCGGAGCACCTTGCATCCGGAGGCTGATTGATTCATTGATTGATTCATTGATTTTTTCGTGTTTCCGGGCGCGTCAACGGCTTGGGTCATTAGTCCCGTTAGTGTAGTGCATGTTTTTTCTCTCGCGAGATGGCGGTGATTTTCCCCGCTGAATGGCGAGATCCGGCGTCGACCTACCGTCGGCTAGTGGGGTTTCCCCCTAACCAGGACTCTCCCACCAGCGGTACACCGCCCCAGCCGGGAAAAGCTCTAAGATCCTGACTGGTGTGTGGTAGTGTAGTGCATGTTAGTGTAAGTGTGTGTGTGTGTAAGGGGAGAGGATAGGATAAGGAAGAAGAAGAAAAGGTCGCGCGCGGTCCGTGGCCCGCTTGTTAGGGAACTGCTCCTGCATTCGCCTTGTGTTGATCGGAGAAACCACGGAAAAATTCCGATCAGAGCAGCCGACCGCTAGAATTCTCCTCCAGACAGCGACTGAATTCGACCTAGCGGAAAAGCTAGTGTTGAACATCCTGCCACCGTCAGGACTCGAACCTAGGACCTCCCGGTCAGAGGCGCTGCAGTGTCCAGAGGCTGGAGTCACGATAAACGATTGAATGTCAATTCGCGTCAATCAACGTAGAATGCTGCATCAACACTCGCTGGTCGCGTCCCGTCGCGCGGTCGAGCGGCCGGGCTACTTCCGATAAAAGAACATAAAAACGCGACCGGCGCAGCACCGCGCCGCGAACTGCGACCCTGAAAGATTTACACTTTAATTTCTTTGCAGCGCATAAATTTAAGAATCTCCTCTCTCATCCAGTTACTCCCGTCGCGCCCTTTCCCTGTGTTCTGTTCTTGCTCCCACACCCGCCCGCTCGCTCTTCGCTTCGTCTTATCGTCCCCGTCTCCCACATTGTCCGCGCTATTATAATCATTATTCTTCTTCTTGGTCCTCCCTTGACGTCTTTCCTTCGCCGTTCCTTCTCCCTGCCTCTTCCTTCACCATTTCTCATCCTACTCTCTCTTGCTCTTTCTCACTTCCCATCACCGTAACCTCCCTTTTCATTATTCTCATTTTCCCCTTCCTTTCTCCTTTCTTCCTTTCTCCTTTGCAAACATTTCAGAGACGTGAACAGCCAGCCAAACTATTCAACATCTCTAAAACAATCAACAACCTTCAACTTTATTTATCACAATTCAATTATCGTATCAATTTTAAATTCACTTTTAATGAAACATAAATAATAAAAGAACAAAAACTTTAACTAAAAAAACAAATTATTGTCCTCTTTTTCCTCCCTGCTACCCGTCTCCAAATTTCTTTCTCACCCTTCTTTCTCCGTCGTGTTCTCTAGTTCCTCATTTTTTTTCCTTCCTGTCATTCCTTCATTTTTCATATTCCTCAACCTCCTTTATGCTATTCATTTAAGGGAAGAAGGACATCCTTATTTTGCCCATGTTAATTTTATGAGTTTTAGGTACACATATCTCAAAAACCATTTTTCTTACTAGGTTGATTTTTTTAATATTTAACATTTACATCTTTGTTTACGTAAATCAGCTTAAAAATCATAAAAATCATATATTCAATCATTCGTTTTTGAACAGGAAGTTTTAATAAATTATGAAAAAAATGAAACATTTTTTGAGTTATATTTTTTACATTTAAATGTTCAATTTTTTGGTAACTTTGTTGCTAATTATAACTTTGCAAACAATGTAGATCGTGCTATAAAAATTTTTATAAATATTTTTTCCGGAGAAAAATGTTCCAAAAATTTAACAAAAAACAATAATTTGAGGAAATTGACTTGAACGTTTCGGTGCTAAATTTTGCATGTACTCAATCACTCAGAGCATTCCTGTTCCACAATATGGTTCATCTGAAACCTCCTAATTGTTTCCTTACCTTTAACCTTAATGATTCTTCTGCTGTTTCGGTTTTAGAAGATGATTTATTTATTTTTTCGCATTGGCACGTTCTTTGACAATGGAGGATAAATTTTGTATTTTTTCAATACATTCCCTATTAACATAATTACAATTAGGTTTTATTTACAGAACAATATTTTACTTCTGTTCATATTTACTTCTATATTCGCAATTTCTTCTATATTCGTACAGCTATTTACAATTATATAACTACAACAATGTAATTATTTATATTCTTATTCACAACAATAGGCGTTTTATTTAGAAAAAACAAAGGAAACGCGCTGGACGTGAACTAACAGTGCAGCCGTGAACTCCAAACAATATCTCGAACTTCGCAAATATCTAAAAAAATAAATTTTTTTCCCATTCTACAATTCTCCAAGAGCTACGCCCACTCTTGAAATGCCCTGGCTACCTCATAGTTCCATTAAATTTTATTTTAAGGGACTAAAACGTAGTAAAACATGCATAAACTAGATATCAGCATGTTCAGGAGAAGACAGAATAATATGGCGCAAATTATGAAAAATCTATTTTCCACGATTTTTTCGTCTCCTTCCCCCCTTAATCGCTTTCGTGTTATATCCGGCCAGCGCGTTTGAACTGCCGCGCCGAAAGCCGTGGTGGCAGCGCTGTAATTCGGCGTTCTCAGCCGGAGTCGCAGGCAGTGGCCACGAGAGGGCACTGCCTGCACGACCGACCAACACCCCGTGGATATATTCAGGGGATGTTGATCCGTTGCGCTCCAAAACAAGCCGTGGGGATGGCAGGAAAAACACATCGATGGTTTTAAAACATCCATATTTTTGAGCCGAAACATCATTATTATAACATCGATCTTGACCAGTGTTGTTATTTTGTATACGGTAAAATTGTTAAACTCCCACTTGAACCTTGACTACGTAGAACATTGTCGAATTTCAGGCAGAATATACTTTTATCGGACACATGCGTCTTTAACTCCTGCTAACATGCAACCCTGCAGGTTTGTTAAGTCCACTTGTATGTTAAGAAATTTAACATACATTTTTTTCCCCTTTCAAAATTCAAAATTTATTGCTTATTTATCCTTGAAAATAGATTTTATTACATGGGAGTTTTTTTTGTTTTTTTTTCTCCCTTTCAAAATTCAAAATTTAAGTAGTATATGTCTTAGTGTAGGGATCACAGAATTTCGAAAATGTGCACACAATTCACTTTTCCCCATAGCACGTCATACGCAGTTTTTTAACTGTTTTTTTGACGTAAAATAAATAAATAAATAAATAAAATAAATAAACATCCTTAGGGCCGGTTGTACGAACTCGGAATAAAGCCGAGATAAATTTTATTCCATGGATAAAGGAAAAACCGGTTGTACGAAGTTCGAATAGTGCTTATTCACGGAATAAACTGATGATAAACTATTCAACTGATTTTGCGGAGATATTCAGTGAATAACGTGAAATAACCTCAAAAGTGGAAGCAGCAGTGAGAACGCGTGTACTGTGCTACTATTTGTATTAGCTGTATTGCATTCTGTAGCAATGGAGTTTTCGGATAGCGATGATGAATTCTTGTTCCGGGTGTATTTGTCTTCGCGAAAACGAAGAAGGTTTCGTTCCAGGCCCGATTTATTGAATGAATACGATGATGACGAGTTTTTAACGAGATTTCGTCTATCCAAATCCACAGCGCTAAGGGTTTTGGATCTTGTGAAGGATGATTTGAATCATCATACAGAGAGGTAAATATACATTTTATATTTGTAGATTGTATATATAAATAATAAGTGATATTTATAATAAATATATATAATGAGTGATATTTTTTTATTAGCTACCTAGTGCCCTAGAATAGATAGAATCATTTTCTGAGAGTGGGTGAATTTTGTGCTCCAATTCCACTTGGACTTGCTGCAATATAGTAAAAGAATTAATTTTTTCCATGAAATGATAATTGATAAACAAAATTATCTATTTGTCTGTTTACTGTGTTATACTGTTTTATCAGTATATTTTTCATATAAGATTTTTTTTTTATTTCGTTATGAAGTATTGTTCAATACTTTTAATACCAACCATCACATGTGTAAACAGTAGAAAAAATGAAAGTGCCACATTTTTAATAATTTCTTTTTAGCAAAGTTTGAATGACTGTACTCTATAATAGTTGACATTATGTACCTCTGCTTTTCATTCTTGTATTTTTGGTTCAATGTGTCGTTAAAACAGTGTAACAATATTGTTTAAAGTGAAATATATTTTTCATGTCACAAGTTGAAGAACAATAATTTCAAATATTAATTTTTCAACCCAACATTCAATAGCTCATTTTTCAAAACAAGTCGATTAAAAACGATGTGATTTTAATGACACTGTTGCACACTGACGAATTTGTGTGATACTTGTGGTATATTAATTTATCAAAACCAAGTCCTAATTATTTTTGTTTCGGTGGTTAATATCTTTAAATTTCGAAACTATTGCAATTTCATGGCATAGAAATATTTGGTTGGAATATTTCCAGGAAAATTGGGTATATCTTGAATTTACATTTTTTAAATGAATTGCTTTATAGAGTATTTCTTGGTGTGAAGGACAACCAATTTGTGTGACATAGTATTTGTGGTAAATAATTCCTTTCTTATTTCATATTCATTTCCTTTAAGAAAATTTACATTTGTTTTTAATATTGTAAAACTTACATATCCATATCATGTTCATGGTAATGTCTGGTCTTAATATGCATTTTAAATGGGATACAAAATAAAACATCAAATTGATTCAAATCCTTTTTTGAAGTATTAGCAATGTATTGCTATTTTTACACAATACAAGCACTTCAAAGTATCATTTCTATTTCTAAAAAATAGAGTGAATTGTTTAATTTTTTCCATTGTTTCTGGAATACTATAGAGCTTTTGCAATAGTAATTTTGTTTCATAGTACTGAAAACATGAAAATATACATTTTGGGCTTAGTAATGAAAACGCATTTTTCCACTTAGTCCCTGTAGGTGATGAAAATACCAAAAAACATTAAGTAAGGTGAAAAAAAATGTAACGCCAAACTTTCTTAAACTTCTATATTGCTAACTAGTGTAATGTCTGCAATACTACTTTCATTTTATGGAATATTATAACTTTAATATTTTTGTTACAGGAACCATTCAATTCCTCCTATTACTCAACTACTACTAACGTTGAGATTTTATGCTTGTGGTGCGTTTTTAATATGTATGGGGGATTTCTGTGGCATACACAAATCTACTGCCAGCAGGATTATAAAGAGAGTTAGTGAAGCCATAGCCAAACTAGCTCCCCTATTTATTAATTTGCCACAAGGAGAGAGGCAAAATCAAATAAAAGAAGAATTTTTCAAAATTGCAGCATTTCCCAGAGTAATTGGCACGATTGATTGTACACATATACCAATCAAGTCACCTGGAGGAGAGACTGCCGAACTGTATAGAGGAAGAGATGGAAAATTTTCCATCAGTGTTCAAACTGTTTGTGGACCAGACCTCTCCATTTTGGACATTGTGTCAAGATGGCCAGGGTCAACCCATGACCAGACCATTTTCAATAACTCGTGGTTGAAAGCAAAATTTGAAATGGGTAGAATGGGAGATTGTGTGTTATTAGGGGATTCTGGTTATGCCCTGACCAAATACCTCTTGACACCAATTTTACGAACAAACACCCCTGCGGAGAATCTGTACAATGAGGCACAGATTCGAACAAGAAACACTGTGGAAAGAAGTTATGGGGTCTGGAAGAGAAGATTTCCAATCCTTGCCAATGGGTTGCGATTGAAGCAAGACCGGACTGAGGCTGTCATAGTGGCATGTGCAGTCCTACACAACATTGCTATCAAATACAACGATCTGGAACCTTCAGTCTCGGACGAAATCAACATTTTAATAGAAAATGGGTTACAAAATGAACGGGAAAATGGTAGAATGGAGAATGTAGAGAATAACACTACAAGGGAACAGTTTATTGCTTACTTTAATAATTTCTTATAAAATACAATAAATTAATTTTGTAATTTTTTTAAAGTCTCTTTTTTAATTTGAATGTCCAGCAACAAACTTTCTCTTTGCAGCTGGTAGAGAGATTCTTCCCTTTCTTCCCTTCTCCGTCTTTCCTCTTCCATTGTCCTTAACTTTTCTTCTTCCACCTTTTTTTGTAACAGGTACAATTCGCGCATATAATTTATTTCCATGTCGTGTTTTTTTTTTTTGATTCTCTAGAGACTCTTGAGTGAGCAGGGTCTTGCTTTTCACCCAAGGCTCCAAACTCCTCCCAGTTGCAGATAGTTGAGGATTATTCCTCCTCCTCTTTGGCGTCCTGTTTTGAGGACCAGAAACCTCAGAACTGCGACCTTCCATGTCTAAAATTTCTCCACTTTCAGTGGACTGAATCTGAGCAGTCAACACAGGGTGGAGCGGATTTCTAAGCATGGCAGGAGTGTGTCGCTCCCACGACACCTGGCTTGCATTATCTTCATCCATTGGGGCAGCTTCAATGGAAATTGATTCCAATGGTTCCATCATAACGATGGACACCCCTCCTTCATCGACATTTTCCATTTGGAAAGACGGGGCATCGCTGTCGAATTGACTCGTAGCACCTTCTGCAGATGCACCCATTATCTCCAAAACTTTCTCTAGGATTAGATTTTCCTTCATACTTACTCCACCACCTCCAGTCTGCAGTCGTTGTTGCCTTTTTCGGGCCGAATACTTTCTTGCGTCCCTTTTCAAAGAATTATACTTTTGACGCAATAAGTCGGCAGTTCTGTGTATTGTCGTCTGTGCATTGTAAACCGACTCTATTTTCTCCCACGTTTTCTTCTAAAAAAAAGCAAACATGCATTTTAGCAACCCACTGCAACAGGTTTCCAAACTTCCTTTTATTCACAAAAATGTACCCTTACCTTATCATTTGAAGTTACTCCATCTGTTTCTTTGTTCTCAAATATTGACTTGTACTCTCTGGCCAAGTTGATTAATCGTAGAGTGTCCTCCACAGTGTAGTTGCTTGTTCTTACTCTCTGGGGTGCACTCATATTGATCTGCAAGAAGTCATATTTAAAACAATTCACAAATGTGCGATTATAACAAAAAAACACCTGCACAAATTATTAGCCATATTTAAAGGTAAAACAAAAACTAATATGGAATATTTGTCTTCACTCTCTGAATTGCAATACTATTTACATACTTCCATAACATGCAAAGTATCATTTGATTAGCTAGCACAGGAATAATATGGCTCTTGACATCTGCCTCCTTTCAGTTCAATCATAAATTTCCTTACAAATGAATGTATAGATCAATAACGTACAAAACATGTAACATAATACAAACATCACCGTCTAATGACTCTTGGAGGGTAAGCCCCTTAACAATTTTTAATGATTTGTTCTTGGAAAGAAATTGCTTCCCAGGATGAATTCTCATATGGAATGTATTAAAAGTTATAAGAAAAAACACAAAAAGTAAAGAAAAACTAATAATTCATTCCCATTGTGGAGTGTGGAAAGAAATGGCGAAATTAAGCAAAACTTGGATTCAGGGGACAGCAACATATTTTCAAGTTTGAAACGAGCACATCTTTCAAAATGTAATAGACAAGTTATTTGCTATTATTGGAAAATACTCTCAATTTAAAAACTTTCTTTGTTGATCTTTAAAGCTTGCCTCAAATTGCTTAAAACATGAGTTATAATATATTATTCACCGTGCATGAACTCACCTTCAAAATAGTAAAGCACTACAATGCACCAGGTCAGACCAGTATGCTTGGTAATGAAACTGCAAAAGAAATAGCAAACGTTTGATTCTGTGCATTTTATTAAGAATGTGATTGGCTGGCTAGCCATAAAATATTTTTGTTCATTAGTTCTTGGCTAAGAATATAAGAAAATGTGGTTGGTTTTAAGATTTTCTGATAATTGCAGATACGTATAGTATGCCTCCGATATTATAAACTGGGAATTATAATACAATTCTGCCGAAACTCACCGTATAAATATTTTGGAGAGTTAACAGAACCACGCTTCGAATTACTTGTGGAGAATGCTGGAAAGAAATAGTGAACGTAAGCTACAATTTGGTTCTGGTAAACTTTCTCAAATTATTAATTCAAGACTTATAATATCTTTCATAATATCCTATTTGAACTTACCTTCAAAGTGTCGAAAATCGATGTCGGAACTTTCAACACAATATGGCACAATTCCACGAGGACGCACACACGCAATACACACACGTTCACAGGGAAACACGGCGATTCGAAATGGACGGTAATAAGGCAGGAAGGAACAAAACATGAGTAGCAAGGAATATATATTTCGACAAAACACAATCGAATGCAGTACCAACTTTCTCTTTCACAGACGCCTCTTGGGATAAACACGAGATAGTTATCCATGGAATAAAATTAATTCGTACAACTCGACGAAGTATTTATTCATGGATAAAGCAATTCCATAGATTATGAAGATTCATGAAGATATCTCTACATCATACAACCGGGCCTTAGCAACTTAAACAACCATCGATTCATCGTAAGTCAAATGTTTGTTCAGCAAAAAAAACACGGTGATGTACTACAAAACAAATCAGATTCAAACAATTCCGAAGTAATTCACATTGGTTTGGGGAATAATTATTCTTAATTGTAATATTATTAATAGAAGAGTTATAAAAATAAATATTAGATAAATTAACCTAATTTTCCTCATATTCCATCAAATGAAACTACTCTGGTAATCGTATTTACTGACGATGTGTCACAACTGGATGTCAACGCCCCAATTTTCTAGACAAAGGGCGGGGCGAGGCGGGGCGAGGCGGGGCGAGGCGGGGCGAGGCGGGGCGAGGCGGGGCGAGGCGGGGCGAGGCGGGGCGAGGCGGGGCGAGGCGGGGCGAGGCGGGGCTTAGGAATTTGCTTCATGGTCCGGGATTGGGGTTTCGAAGTCGCAGTATTTGTTAAAATATTAACACGGCGCGAGAAACTTGGGCGAGGAAATGACGCTGGGAACTTGCACGCTCAATTATGCGTCGTTGCGTAGCCGCTGGGGGCTGGGTCGGGACAGTTGGGGCGCTGCCGCGATAAAATGCCCGTGATATGTGGTCGATTACTCTTTAGTCGGCCTTCGGAGAATTATTAATTGAAGCGGAATGTCTTTTGTTTCCCGCGTTGTTAAAACTTTTTAAGTTCTTAAGAAGTCGAAGAACCCCTGAATTATGCAAAATGTGTAGTTAATTTAGTTAAATTTGTTTTTTTTTTAAATTTGACCCCTTTTTGGCTCATGAATAGCGTGCTAGCTTTCCTTGGTGCGACCCGGTGTTCGATTCCCAGTCGGGTTCAAAATAGAACTATTGCTTTCTAATCCAATCGTCTCGGTTTCCATACCTGTGTGACGAAAGAAAATAGCAAGCAGGCCCTTGGTAAAGGGTAGATGTGATTCGAATGAGTAATGCTCGCCAAATGTCTTCTTTGCCCCCAGGAGTGGAAAATAAATAAGCGCAGGGCCTAGGTCTGAGAACACCGCTAGGTGGCAAAAGTCGGAAAATTCCGACCATAAAATTCCAAATCCCTACATAAATTTTTATATTCATAAATGCAGTAAATAAACCGAGATCTCAGCCAATTCATAATTGTCACATATTCTCGTACCTTGAAATGACTATTTTAGCTGTAATTTATATTGTGAGAAAATACAATGAATGTGAACAACAACAACAACAATCCCACGAATGTTATTTTTTCTCCTTCACCAATTTTAGCCTTCATTTTATTTGTTAGAATAGAATAGAATATTTATTTTGCTACTTAGGAATACATAGAATACTTCCGGTGGTAGCGTTTTCTAAGGATTTACTAAAAATACACAAAACAAACATCAAACAACATTAAAATATTTACATGTTACCAAATACAATTTTACAAAATTAAGCTATTAACCATATTTACTTAGTCTAATTTAAAAATTTTTGAGATTCTGAGGAAAAGTCTACAGCACTGCTGCAGGTAATTTGTTCCAATTTTGTATCGTTCTGTTTACAAATGAGAATTTACCTACATCTGTTCTCCGTTTTCTTTAATGCTACTATGCACTCTAGAAATATTGTTCGTTTAGAGTGTTAAATGTGATAGCACATGATGTGACAAGTACTGCAATCCAAACGGGTTGCGGAACTCCCAATCCTTTTTGTAACTAATAAATATGTAATGATATGTAATAAATCGGACTGTTTCTTAATTGCTGCCATTGAACCTTCTTGTCGCATGGCGACGTGCATTTTAGTATTATTTTGTCTATTTGGTAAATATAAATATATCCAAATAAAAATGCACAAAATGTCGTGCAAATATTGAATAGAAATATTTATTTTCACAGTCTTCAAATTTGGGATACTCTGGTTAGCCTAACTATCTTTCAGTAGATTGACACACAAGTACATCCAAACGTACACAAAAAAACAGACAAAAAGCATTTCATACATTTAATTATAGAATAAACAAAGTGGAATGCTATAAATAAAATTGTGAGCAATGGTGCGTCTCTAGTTGCAAAAATCAATCACACGAAAACACATTGAAATAAAACAAATTGCAAGCCAAGCATTGTCGCTCGCAGGGCAATGATTATTTGCGTACAAGGCTCTGGTGCCAGTGAACTTCCTTTGGGAGAACCAGCCCATTCCTTCCGTACTTTTTTTTACTCATATTGTACCGCTGGACGCAGTCATATGATTGAGCCCTTAGTATTGTATGAACGGTAGCAACACTCCTCCATGACAATCTCGTTCAGTAAACGATGGCGTTCACAAACACATTAGTACGCCAGCTAAGCCTTTTTGGAGATTTTGTCACAATCGGTCAGTCGCCGCGGTCACGTAAAAATGGGCCGGAACGATCACCAACGTGTACTTGGAATGCCTATCCACGTACCGCCAAATTTACAAACAGTTGTATTGACGTATAGTTCACAGCCACAGGAATCGGTTCTTTGAGGTGGGGAACTCATTGTAAGAGAATCGAATCGAGTACCGAAGTTCCAAAGAAGAGTAGCTACTCTCCCCGAGAAATTATCTTCGAATGAGATAGAAGAACCGCTTTGTTCTTTTCCGTATGTAAAACCACTTTTGGACTCTTCACTTTCTGCACTTTTGGGCAGGAAATCTGCTCATTGCTCCTTAGAAACTCTCTCGATTCTTCATTTGTCAAATTCGGACCGACGTTCATCGATGAGATCCTGATGTACGCTAGCTTCCGAATGGATTTCCCACATTTGTGGTAGTACAATGTATATGTAGTATATGTAAACGTATGTGTAAGCAGAGAGGAAAGAACATGAAAGGGGAAGAAAAGATCGCGTGGGGTCCGTTGCCCGTTTGTTAGAACAGAACCCCAATATTCGCTGGTACTGGACGGTGAATCTACAAAAAATTTGCCAATCAGAGTAGTCGGCCGGTAGAATTCTTCTTCAAACTGCAAGTTCTCCGGAATTCGACCCAGTTTTCTAGATGTTAGAGTGACAACTACTGCAAAATCGAATACGGCCTACAGAAATAAAGGCTGTTAATATTCGGAAGAGAGCTTCCGTGACCGTTGGGAGCCCACTTTCTGCGGCCGTGTGTACGGAACGTCGGGACCGGAAGAGGAAGCCAGGGCGAACGAGGCGTGCCCGGCGCTCAACTCTTCGGAGACCGTCGTCAAGGGAAGACGAATCGGGCGGGAGAGGCGGGGTGGGTCCGGGGCGTAGACGGTGACGATAGCGGTGGCTGTGATGGGGGCCGGGGCCGGGGCCGGACAAAGCGCAGGACGGAAACAGCGCCTTGGCCAGCGGGCGGGCGGTGGCTGCGAAAGCGTCGGCGGACCGAGCCGCCGAAGGCCGCTCGCCCCGGCGCCCGCGGACAAGGAGGGGTGAGGGACGGGGGCGGAAGGGCTGGCGTATTGGAGGCGCCGCCCGAGAGCAGCAGGGTTTCGGCCTCGTTATCGGGCGAGACCCAATATGCGGCCTCTCGCGCTGCTACCCGCCGCCGCCGCCCCTCCCCTGGCAACAACAAATCCGTGCGGCATGGCGCGGAGGTGGAGGTCGAAATAGAGATGGACGTGGAAGTGGACGTGGATGCAGAGGCGGAGGTGGAAGTGGCGGTGGAGATGGTAGCGGGTGCGGGTAAGAAAGTAGTGGCGGATGCAGGAGGGGCAGGGTTGGTGTTGACGTATACAGGGGGTTGGAAATGGAGGCAGAGGATGGGGGGGGGGGCGAATGCGAGTTGGATGCGCAGACGAATGCGGAGGGCGGATATGGAGGCTGGGGGCTGAAATGGGTGTGGGTCGGGAACGGGAGCCGGGAGGTGGAGTGGGTCGGGGCAGGGAGGTGGAGGCAGAGGCGGGTGTTGAGGCGGGTGTTGAGGCGGGTGTTGAGGCGGGTGTTGAGGCGGGTGTTGAGGCGGGTGTTGAGGCCAGTGTGGAGGCAAGTTTTGAGGTGGGGGTGGAGGCGGGTGTGTGTGGAGGCGGTTTAAGTGTAAATGTAAATCTGTGTAACAAAGGGAAGAGGAGATGGCAAAGAAGGGAAGGAAAGATTGCGGCCTGTCCGCGGACAGTTTGTTCGGGAGCAGTTATGACATTCGCCCGGAATTGATCGGAGAAACCACGGGAAATTACCAATGAGCCATCCGGTCGCTATGACTCCCCTGCTGATCGCGGCTGTGGGGCTAACGTCTCAAACTCGCCACAATCACGAAGGTCGTGAGCAGATAGTGTTGCTCCGCTGCACTCCGTTTTCCTCTGAATGCGAGGCCTGCTGGTGGAACATTCCATGCTATAGTATCCCCGTCAGGAAATCTCTCCCCTTCCTCAAGTGCTTACTGTGTGCAAGTGCTCTGCGTTCTTGCAGGTTTTTCTTTTCTCCTTTTCCTTTTCATTTTTAACTTTTTAATATTTTCTCACCTTCCTATGTTCTTTTCTGCGATGTCACCGCGGGTTCTATTTACCAATTCCACTATTTTCCCTCGTCTTTAATATGCTTGCCTTTATTACGTTCATCTCAACTTTACTGGTCTTAGTTCCCTTGGTTTTCTCTTGCCTTGCAACAGATATCATCCTTTCCAGTTACTATGTGGCTTTCGCGCCGACTCCATTCCAAACCCGGTTCCATCACTACCGCCAAGCCGTGTCTTGATTTCACCAGCATCTCGCCGTACCGCGCGCTTTTTTCATCCGTCCTTACCCGTTTGTTTCCGTTCCCCGCTTTGCACCGCGTCTACGATCCAATTCTCGCTCTCGACCCGCAATTCTCGTTCCGCGGCCCCAGTCTAAATCCCGTTCCACCACCTCACCCACACCCTGTCTGGGCTTCTCTTGCGTCCCACTCCACCTACTTCAACCTTTCCCTACCCGTTTTCTTTCTGTCTCCACTTTGCACCGAGTCTACGCTTCAATTTTCGCTCTCGACCCTGACCTCCGCGGCCCCATGGGGCCCCAGTTGAAAACCCGGTCCAGCACTTGACCCACTCCCTATCTCGCCCTCACTTGCGTCTCATCCCCACCAACTTCATCCACGCTGTACCTGTTTTCTTTCTGTTTCCACTTGGCACTGCATTTTCATCGTACAATTCGCACTTTTTCCTCGACCCGCCCCATTCGTCTCGAGCCCACTTCATCACTTTCGCCACGCCCTGTCTCGCCTTCACTTGCGCCCCCTCTACCAACTCCCTACCCGTTTCCTTCCACCCCCCCCCGGCATCTGGGCCGCGTCTGACACGGGCGCACGCTCCAATTCGCGCTCTCGCACTCCCTTCCCACTCCCCTGCCCCGCCCCAGCCGCCGCCCGCCGCGCTGTGTATCCACTGACCAAATATTAAAACGCGCCATCTGTTCGCGTCGCCTCAGCTGCCGCGCGCGGCTTTGTCCGAATCGGGCGAAGGCGATAGATCCGCTCGGTGGGGGGGGGGGGGCGTGTCTGCAGTGAGTGCATTAAAAAGAACGTCGAAGAGGGATCGGCGGCTGTGAGTACGTGCCTGCGGATATAAAACGCCGAGAGAAATGGAACCTCGAGCTTTTGTGCTGAAGAAGATGGCGGAAATAGTTTAGGAAACTATTCGAAATATTCGCTTTTGAAGATGAATGACTTGCTTCGCTTTATACGTAGAGTTTTACAAATATAGATATCATTCTTCAACTGCATTGTTATTGATTTTATTTGTTTTTCTACTCCCATGGCATAATTCTGTGATTTGATGGCTGCAACCCGTTGCATAATAATACTCATTACGATACAGATTTCATTATGATACAGATTCTTGACCAATCACAGAGAAGTTTACAAACCAAGTATTTACTCTTAATTAATCATTGAGAATCTTTCTAGTATATATTTCGTTTGATTGTGTTAATTAAAATTGCATTTAGTATTTTATTATGCTTGTCAGTTTTAATTTCTTTTAGTATTAGTCATTTTTATGTAAAATATTATTTAAAATAAATCGGACCGTAATTTCACTTTGAACTTATTTGACTAGCGCAGTGATAGTTATTGGAGAGAACATTTGACTGACTTAAGATACGAACGCAAGTGATTTTGTGGTATATGTGGCTGCCGTGTGATGACCTTTAAAAGCCGGCCAATTCCTTAGTTTAAAATGTCAGGTGAATCGGAAGTGGAGTTGGCATTTCCAGAAATAAGAGAAAAAGCGAAAATGGTGAGTCCGAATTATTACTGCTACTTTTGTACTCTCTCGCATGCTGACTGGAACACCAAAGCCATCTGAGGCAAGGGTAGCGAGCTGTCCGCTAGGCTGAATCCTGCATGTCAACTGCTACGAAACGATTCATTGTAAAATTTTAATAAGTTATAAAAGTTAGCATACGCCGTAGAAAAAGTACTTTATGAAACTCGATGTAATGGGTATTAATACACTCGTGTGAAGGTTTCGATACTCGCTCGTACCCATCATTACATCATCGTTTCATAATGTACAATTTTAATTTTCAAATTTTCATTCTAAGTTCAATAGTTTATATTCTTTCAAATAATGAAAAGATTTTACTTTCTTTAATGAAGGTATATATATATATATATATATATATATATATATATATATATATATATATATATATATATATTACTTCTATGACAGATGGATCTTAATGATCACCTATTGCCAATAAACATGGCGTCATAAATTCAGATGACGGATTCGCACATATGATATTTGCTTCTGAAAGTTAAGAAACCCTTAAATAGAAGTTTTCTACAGAACACATTCTGAGGCAGTCAATGATAGTTCATGTATCTGTCAAACACCTAGGCATGAGGGGTTGTCTAACCTTCATGGCATATATCGCAATTGGATCTCCTCTCTACGAAATTTCTTACTACATGCTCATTGGAAAAAAGTAATCATTTTCAACCCCATCTTCTAAAAGTTTGTAACATTTATTCTTAGACATCTGTTTATATAAATGTCGAATAAAATGTCCTCAAAAAATTCTGTAACACAATTCCATAGGATCTATTTAATTTAATAAAATGAGTTAGAATTTTGTTTATTAATAATATCTAATCTTCTAGACGAATGGCAAAAATTAAATTTCTTCGTGACCAAATTAACTTTTTGACATTTTTAGACAAGAAATATGTGTATACAGAAGAAAGTTAGGGAAGGAAAAAAGGAACATGCGAGAATACGAAACATCTCTTTCACAGCCGTTTCGAGGCATTAAGAGCGAGCTGGAATTTTAGGCAAGGAAGACGAAGCCAGATGTGACGTGGCGAGACACAGGTAGATGTTCGGAGCAATCTTTGTGACGCCTTCCGGGGGGGATGGAGCAGGCCGGAGCAAGTCCTTGAGGATTGGGTGCACCCGAGTCGCAGGCGTTTGTGGGATGGCGGATGAGGGCGAGCGTCCGGGGCCCTCGTGGCGCCGCCTTCAGAGGCTCTTGACAGGCGGTCGATGCACACGCTCCGGGGAGAGGAGGTGAACGGAGGGGAGAGGGGGCGGGAATAGAGCGGGCATGGGCGAGGTGTGAAGTGGGTGGGGTGGGATTAGAATAGGGGGAGTTGCATACGAAGCTGGAGCGGGGAGGGGGAGGAACGAGATTGAGCGGGACGTGGGCGGGACGTGGGCGGGACGTGGGCGGGACGTGGGCGGGACGTGGGCGGGACGTGGGCGGGACGTGGGCGGGACGTGAGCGGGACGTGGGCGGGACGTGGGCGGGACGTGGGCGGGACGTGGGCGGGACGTGGGCGGGACGTGGGCGGGACGTGGGCGGGACGTGGGCGGGACGTGGGCGGGTCGTGGGCGGGCAAGGCCTGGGTGGAGTTACGGCGGGGAGACGTAGGTTGTGTTGGGGTGGTGATCGCGTTGTGAGTGGAGTGGAGGGAAAGTTGTATGCTGCGCATGGACGTGGAGCGGGAACAAAGGCGCAAACGGGGACGGGCTAGGATGAAGTGCAGGCATGCGGACGGAGTTGGTACGGGACTTACGAGGGTCTGGGACGATGGCCGGTGAAGGAGAGGGTCAGTGATGAGGGTGAGGCGAGACAGGATCGGGAGGTGCGGTGGGGCGGTTGGGGACAGCACGAGACGGGGTGGGAGCAGAGTGGCGGGGTGGGCAGCAGGATCGCCGCCGGGGACGGGGAGCGGCGCATAATCCGCTGGAGATTTATTTGGGAGGCGATCGCGGGCGGCGCGCGGTAATAAAAGCCTCTCGCGGGTTTCGCGGCAACCGCGAGGGGCGGGGAAGCGCTGCAAGACCCTTGAAAAGGAGATGAAGAAGAGGAAGGGGAAAGGAGGGGGCACGACAAGAAATAGTATATAAGAAAAAGAGTATAAAGAAAGTAAAAGAGCAATGGAGAATATGATGACGAGATGCGCAACTAACAGATACGCTCGTAACGGGTATTCCGAATTATACTAAGTCTGTAGTATATTAAATTATCGGAAGTTAAATTTCGAAATTTTGAATTCATAAATTTTGAGTGCAAAAGCAAAACAGCAGAATATTCCTATTAACCATAGCGTGTATTGTCGCTCCCTCTGCAGTAACTCTGACCTGGAGGTTTGTAGGGTTCGCTAGCTAGGTAGAGCCCTAGATAGGTAGCTAGATGGAATTCAACCACTGGATGACAATCCTAACAGCCGGCGTCTTTCATAAGTACTTCGCCAGGTTTCTCCTATCAACACCAGGCCAATGCCGGAGCGGTACCGAAACAAACGTGTCACGGACCACGCGCGACTTTTCCTTCCTCTTCCATGTTCTTTCCTCTCCCTTACTTACGCAAACGTACACTGACAGGCATTGCACAACCGCACACGTTCGTAGATTAGCCAGAAGATTAGAGATTATTCCGACTGAGGAGTTTTCTCGCTAGGGGAGATAAATTGGGCAGGAAAATCCCTCGCACACTGCCGTGTAGGAGGACGGATCTCACCATCCTGCGGCAGGAGGAACAGCGCCATATATTGCGATGAAACATTCTTCGGCCATGAGGCAACTAAATTAACGGGACTAATGATCTTTGCAGTTGTGCCCGGAAGCATCAATTATTCATTCAATTAATCAATGTTCATTGTGTATTGCGCGATTTGTTCAGATATACGCAGTAGTTGGCTCCAGAAAGTGGCGATGTAAAACATATACAACTTTAATACAAAGGTTATTAAATCGTGGCGTTTTTAGGAGTAGCAATATAGAATTTTTCAGTACAGTGAAATTTGTTTTAAGTGGTCACTCATTGTTCAAAAAAAAAAAAATTGCTTTTGTCAAAGGGAAACTATCGGATCTAATTTTGCTATTTGTAGTGAAGATGCAATGCATTGAATATTGTACAAGTAAGAAATTTGAATGGTTTTTATATCTTTAGAATATAAATATATTATATTTTTAATTACCGTTTATTTTCAAAATACACGTTGCTTTTTTGAAGTGCTTTAACAACAACTCATTCACAAAATCATTCAATTCTAGATTGTAATATTTTTCACGCCTCTGGTTCTACCTTTCGAATCGTGAACATCATTCTTAACTTTACTTCAAGTTGCAGTTCACACTTTGAATTTTCAAAGCCTATATGTAATTGCATTCAAAGCATCAATGAAAATCTTTGTTATCTGAAACAAAAATGAATTATCTGTCGAGGCAGGAAACTATTATATTCCACTATTCTATGCAATCCGACATTACACCGGACGCTAAAATTTACGGAATAAACATAAATATCCAGCAGTCTTCCGCTATTTTTTAACCTTAAACCTAGTTTACACGCTGCTTCTTCACGAAGGATTTCGTTCACGTGCGGATACTTACAGCTGCTGTGCCTCAGAAACAGCTGTGAGCATGCGCGCGTTGCGCTAAAACAACCGAAATCGTTTGTCAAAGGGAAACTATCGGATCGGACCTCATGGATCAAAACCACAAATATGTTAAGGAGTCTTGTAATACAAGCTAATCTATGAAATGTGCAAGGTCACCGAGAGCGGGGAAAGATGATCGCTTAAAAGGAGAAATAGTTACACGTGACTTGTGGGAAAATCAATCTGTTTCACGAAAAGTGGTTGTTAAAGGAAGTGACAGCTTACCCGACGAGACCGATTGAGCGGTTTCTGCTATGGCATTCAAAAGTATATTAGCTTACGTATTAGATAGATTCATATTTCTTCCCAACCTTCGATATTAATAATCCTCTTGATGTATTTTGACAATCTGGCGAATCTGTTCTTCAACCAACTGACCCCGAAACCATTCCACAACACTACGTAATTTCAAATTTATTTTCTTCTGAGTCATTTGTTCTTCTACCCTCATATCTTGTTTACTCGCCGTCTTTCTGTCCTTAAGCATTTATTTCTTTGAGTTCGTTGTTGTCTGCGCCTCCTCCAGCGATCGGTCGCCAGATTCTCCCTGGCTATCGTTTTCATCTTGGGGTTGGCCGTGTGACGCCAGTCACCCGTGTATCGCCAGAGCCGGCACACGCAGCCTTTCCACACCTTTTACCACCTCAACCCCTTCGCCCTCCGCGCCTCCCCGCATCGCCCCTCCTCCGCTTCCCCGCGCCCCCTCCTGGCCGTCCCGCTTCTCTCCTCTACTTCTCACGTCTTGCCTCTCCGCCCCGACCCACAACTCACTACCTCGCTCCTCTTCTCTCCGCTTCGCACCGCTCCGCCCCACCCTGCTCCTCCCCGCCCCGCTCCCCTGCGCCACACTCTTAATCGTCTTTCTTCTTTCCGTCCCACGCCTGTCCGCTCGCCCCTCCCCACCCTGAACTGTTCCTCTTCGTTCCGCTTCTCCCCGCTTCGCTCCTTGCCGAGCCGCCCTACTTCTCCCGCCGCCCAACCATAGGTCCCATCGCGTCGCGCGGTCTCGTTCCTCTGCCCCACTGGCCTCGGGCCACCGGCCCCACCCGCGCCGCCCCTCTGGCACCGCCCCACCCTCGCCGCCACACCCGCGCCACACCCGCGCTACTCGCACCGCCCCTCCCGCGCCGCCCCGCCCGCGCCATCCCACCCGCGCCGCCCCTCCGGCACCGCCCCCCCTCGCCGCCACACCCGCGCCACACCCTCGCTACTCGCACCGCCCCTCACGCGCCATCCCACCCGCGCCGCCCCGCCCGCGCCGGCCGCTTCGTTTATTATCGGCCTCTGAGATTGCGGAGGAAATGGAAGCGGCGGCCGGTTCGTCGGGCGCAAGGCGGACGGGCGGCAGCCGCGCATTGGCCCCAGCATACAGCTTTTCCCTCTGGGCGAAGGGACTGCCTGGGCTCTTTACGGTCACTTAATTAAGAATCATACGACGAATTACCCTTGTATTTATTGTATATATATATATATATATATATATATATATATATATATATATATATATATATATATATATTCATTATATTACTTCATTGAAGAGTCAGTCACAAAACTTTATGAAATTATGAATTTTCTCAAGTCTTACTTTATTTAATTGAGTTCCTGTTTTAACGACCCTCACGCACGGTCAAATTCTGCCTACGTGTGACTTCCATGAATCACAAAATTAGCAAGTTACTTGACCAAATAGTATGGTGAAAATGTCTCAAGGTGGTATGTGGAAAATGTCTGAAGGTGGTATGGGGAAAATGTCTGAAGGTGGTATGTGGAAAATGTCTGAAGGTGGTATGGGGAAAATGTCTGAAGGTGGTATGTGGAAAGTGTCTGAAGGTGGTATGGGGAAAATGTCTGAAGGTGGTATGGGGAAAATGTCTGAAGGTGGTATGGGGAAAATGTCTGAAAGGGGTATGGGGAAAATGTCTGAAGGTGGCATGTGCAAAATGTCTGAATGTGGTATGGGGAAAATGTCTGAGGGCGAGATGAAAATCCGGGGATGATTGCGGGGAAAGTAAAAATCCGTGCTACAGAGGGATTCGCCGTCCACCGCCGGTCGAGTGCGCGGGTGGCGGGGCGGGACGGAAGCGGGGGTGGAAGCGGACACGGAAGCGGGGGCGGCGGCGGCTCCACAGCGTGAGGGGTTTATTTGTAATACAAGACATCGGCAGAAATAGCCGCGGCGGATTTGGACGAGAGCCGCCCCGCCAAGGACGAATCGACGGAGAGAGAAGGACGGAATGAAAGAGAGCCCGGCCAGGCGGAACCTCCTTCCCCGCCTTTCTCGCTCCCCGCCTCCCCCTAACGTCGTAAACACTCGGGAGCTGCCCGAGAGAATCCGTCTTTTAATCATAGACTTTCTAGATATTGAGGATACTTTTTTTCCGAATAACGTTCTGTCGTCTGATAGGGACTTAATTTCTTTCGTGGCTACTTCTAATGAATTTGCAGGACATGTTGGATCATTCTGAGAGGCACATTTGTTCGTAATTGAGGTGGACACTTGTTATACTCTTCTTCTTAGCAATAAATTATCTGGTTTTCATCAGTTTGTAATAGAAATATTTCTGTTTCATGAAGCAATTACTAATTCAATGTACAATTAAAATTTACTTTTTCATTGTCAGATTTACCAATTGTGAAAGATTAAAAAAGAGCAAATAGCGGGTTGCGTTTGTAGTTATACCGGGAACGGTGGCTCAGTGCATCAACTGATGTTACTGGACTGCCTCTGACCGGGACGTCCTAGATTGGAGTTCCGTCGGCGGCATGATTTTCGACACTACCTTTTCAGCTACACCGAATTCAGTCGCTATCTGGAGGAGAACTCTAGCGGCCGGCAGCTCTGATCGATAGTTTTCCGTGGATTCTACGATCCATACCAGGCGACTGTCGGAGCAGTACCCTAAGAAACGGGCCACGGACCGCGCGATCTTTCCTTCCTCTTCCTTGTCCTATCCTCTCCCCTTACACACACACACACTAACATGCACTACACTACCACACATGCCGGGAGACCGGTCGGGAACAAGAACTTTCTTGCTGGGGGAACTGTTCTGGATGGGGCGGTACCCCGCTGGTGGGACATACCTGGTTGGTGAAAACTCCATTAGTCGACGGCAGGTCGGCGTCGAATCTCGCTCTCCAGTGGGAGAAGATCACTGCCACCTCCCGATGAAAAAACATTCACTACACTTACGGGACGAGTGACCTCAATAGTTGACGCGTCCGAAATCACTATCAACCATTTGTAGCGAATATTGCGAAGACCGTTAATTCAGTGATATTTTGTGGTGTTGGATGGATCTTTTTTACATACTATATGATTGATGAAAATTGATTTTTCAAACATTTCAGCGTGTGATTCACTAGAATAATATCTTTTATTTCTATAATTATAATTCCGTTAATGGAATAAAATTTTGAGAGAACCAAACAATTGAAAGAGTAAAGAACGTCTTCTCTAATAGTAAGTTAGTACCAGATATTGAGAAAAAGATGTTCCATGAATTTTTTCTGTTCTATATTAGAAAAACGTGTGACGGTACATGTACCGTATTTAAAACTACATATTTCTCAGAAAGACTTCTTGGCTGTGCGGGGGGAAGTCGCAAGTCATCAAATCCCCACAAGTCACAAGTCCCTCACAGGTCATCGACTGGAACCGCGGAAGCTTACGGTTTGGTTTGGTTTTTCGTGTTTCCGGGCGCGTCAACTGCTTCGGTCATTAGTCCCGTAAGTGTAGTGCATGGTTTTTTCTTGGGAGATAGCGGTGATCTTCCCCCGATCCGAGCGATAGCAAGATCCGGCGCCGACCAACCGTCGGCTAGTGGGGTTTCTCCCTAACCAGGATTCTCCCACCACCAGGGAACCACCCCAGCCGGGACAAGCTCTAAGCTCCCGACCGGTCTCCCGGAATATGTGGTAGTGTAGTGCATGTTAGTGTAAGTGTGTGTGTGTAAGGGATGAGGAGAGGACAAGGAAGAGGAAGGAAAGATCGCGCGCGGTCCGTGAGCCGTTTGGTAGGGTACTGCTCCGGCATTCGCCTGGTGTTGATCGGAGAAACCACGGAAAACTACAGATCAGAGCAGACGACCGCTAGAATTCTTCTCCCGACAGCGACTGAATTCGACCTAGCTGAAAAGCCAGTGTCGAAAATCCTGCCGCCGTGGGGAGTAGGAACCTAGGACCTCCCGGTCAGAGGCGCTGCAGTGACATCAGTTGATGCACTGAGCTACCGCTCCCGGTGCGGAAGCTTACGTGTATATTTATCAGTATATTAGGGATATCATACATTTTACAATAAATGTATTACCGTTGCATTGTGTTATTAAACATCAACGTAGATCAATGTTTTCTCTCATTCAGCATGAACTAGGGTGGAATTCTCCGACTTAGCGAGTTATATTAACGACTGAACAAGAAAGTTGTGGCAGCGAAAAGAAACAAAAGAAGATTCAATTGCCACAACTCTGTCTTTTTGTTGGATGTGCCGGTTGACTTGTAAACAAGGGATGTGAATATATGTGAATATAGTGTAATTGTTATTTCTGCGTAACACACGTTTGTTTTAAGGCGATGTTACGTTGTTGGCTGTTATATTCACATCCCATGTTTCATACGGTCACAAAAAAATCCTTCTTTCCACGAAAGCGTTTTTATATTAGTGATTCGATTATAATTTATTTATTCAAATTTCCTGACACAAATTGTTTATTTTATTTCATTGTTCTTTAGCCTCGGGATCAAAATTTTCTTGTTTCACAAATTGAAATATTTAACTCAAATTTCCTACCTTCTGCTTACATCCCCCTCATTAAAACATTTCACCTTTCACCAAGGGCATAATGCTCCATCATGGGTGTTGGTATGTTTTCACTGGTCTCATGTCGAATCTTCCAGGTAATCTTGTAATTATTTTAATACCTACAAATGTGAAATCATCAAATTGTGGAAATAATATTTAACCAGATATATTTAGTCAGAAATCTTGAAGAGATTTATTTTCCCTTTTTCCGTTGTTTCCACTTAAAATTAAAACCCGAGGTCAACTAAAAAGTGACAGAGTTTACTTTCCAATTAATCTTAATTAGAAAAGTATGAAATAAAGAAAATATTAGAAAATAAAGAAAATATAGAAAAATGAAATTTGACATTTACCAATTAAGTGAGAGTTTCTAGTTAAGAATGAAGATTTAGTTTTTGAAATATAAAAAATATACAATAAAAACTTTCTTAAAAGTAATTTTTTAGAACGATGAACTGGAGATATTAAAAACAACGTATCGCAAAGGATTTTTTGGTGAAACGCTATTCTGGACTTTAAAGTTTAAAATTTCAGAAATTTTGTAAAACATTTAATTTTTCATCGTTTTGTTGATAATGCAAGAGAGATTCTTCAGACTGTCCTCTCCTTCTGGTTACACCTTCATGTGTAACTGATTTGAGGATCTATTTAATTAATAAGTACTATTTGTATTATTTTCAAAAAACAGAGGTGACAGAAGTCGAATAAACGAAATAGAAGACAAAAAAGAAACGTTATTGGAATTAAGAAAAGATGCGGAAGGAGAAAAGTGGCAGAAAAAGAATATGTAGAAAAGATTAATAAAATGAAAAAAGAAGAATATGTAGATGAAACGGATGTGGTAATAGAATAACCTAAAGGAGAATTGGTAAAATATGTTAAAAAAGTGGAAGACAAAGAAGGAGAAGGAGGAAAAGGTGCAGAAGGAGATGAAGAAAGAGCAGAAGAAGCAGCATAAGTAGGAAAAGAGAGAGAGCAGAATTAGCAGGAGAAGCAAAAGGAGAAGAAAGATGAGGAACAGGAAGAGGAAGAGGAGGAGGAAGCAGAGGAAGAAGATGGGGAGGAGGGTGAGGAGGAGGAGGAGGAGGAGAAGGAAGAGAAGGAGGAGTAGCAGTTAATCCGTTGTCAGGAGACAAGACGCGGTCGGGCGGGGAAAGCCTTGTGCGCGTGCACCGCCCAGCGGCCGCCCGCCAACGCGCCTGGGGCATCCCGCCCGCCCCGCCCCTCCGTGCAGAAGCCATTCGGCGAGGCGCGGCGGCCGGTCGCGTGGCGGGGCGCTGGCACGGGCGGCGGTCGGTGAAGCGCGCGACTAATTGACGAGCAATCAGCGCACGCGGCGCCGCGGATCGCCGCCAATGTTTGCCGCGAGCCTGCACAAACAAAATCCCATCGCGTGCCGCCACGCCAGCAGGGCCAGCGGCGCAGTTGGCGACCTAGGCGGCCGCGCCGGACTCGCTCGCCGAAGCCGCGGGTGAATCGCAAATCGAGTGATTCGCAAGATTGAGAGGATATATCAATTTGATTTTCGCACTTAATCTCTCCAAGCATGCTTTGATTTGTACCTTCTCCGTCGACTAAAAATGTCTTTTTCCTTTTCTTCTCTGGAACATTTTTCTCCACTTCGTAAATAATCAGGGACATATTTTCGAAAGTCAAGAAAGTTCCACAAATTACAATGTAATAATAGTTTGATATTAAAAATACGATTGATGTGGTTGCCTTCTTCTTTCTTGTATACGTTGCAACGAAATGCTAAAACAAGTGATACTACGAGGTGCCACAATTCAGCTGTTGTGTGCAGATATGCCATCCTTGCTCTCGCCTTCGCCTTTGCTCTCACTCTAGCTTTCACACTTTCTCTCCCTTGCTCTGCCTAGCTCTCAGCCTACCTCTTATCCTAGCTCCCATTCTCTCATCCCAACACTTACCCCAACTTTGACCCCAACTTTCACTTCAACTATCACCGTAACTCCCACCCTCTCACCCTAACATTCATTCTCTCGCACCCTATCTCTCGGCCTAGTCCTCACCTCATCACTTTTCACCTCTCACTCAAGCTCTTAGACGAGCTCTCATTCTCTCATCCCAACTCTCACACCAACTCTCACCCCAACTCTCAACCTGTCATTCTAACTCTCACCCTCCCACCCTAACACTCACTCTCACGCATTCTAGCTCTCGGCCTAGCTTTCACCTTATCATTCTATAATTCTCACTCAAGCTCTCAACCGAGCTCTCACCCTGTCGCCCCAACTCTCACCCTAACTCTCACTCTCTGGCACCCTAGCTCTCGGCCAAGCTTTCACCTTACCATTCTCTCTCACTCAAGCTCTCAGCCGCGCTCACACCCTAACTCCCGCCCTAACTCTCGCCCTAGCTTTCACCCTAATTCTTACCCTATCACCCTCACTATTACTTTAATTCTCACCCTAACTGTTACCCTAACTAACCCTCTCACCCTAGCTCTCATCCTAACCCCCTTCCTAGCTCTACCCTAGCCCTCACTCTAGCCCTCGCCTGAGCCGTAGCCCGGGTCCTTGATTCTGTTCTCACGGTCGGGCGGCCCCTGCCCCACGAAGGCCTGTGTCCGCGGCGCCACCTCGCCCTACCTGCGCCCGCGGCCGCTCGCGCCGCCAGTGATTGATGTGGCGGCGGAGGCGCTCTGTGCGACCGCGGTGTAATGCGAAATTTATTAAATATCGATTGGGCACGGGCGCGGAGGAGCGGGCGGTGGGTGGCCGCGCAATAACTGATATTGCAGGGCTGATGAGGCGCCGCCCGCCATTAAGGTGCCTCGGGGACTTATTGGGTCCCCTCCTCCGGCCACGCCCTCCTCGGACCGGCCGGCAGCCTTCGCCGCCAAGACGCGCTCGCCCAGGACCAACACCGGCTGCGTTGGCTCAGGGAATCAACTCAAACTGGCACTGAAGCGACTCTACCACGAGGTCCTAGGATTCCAGTCACGACGGCTGCATATTTTTAATAATAGCTACGTAGCTTGATGGAAGTCGGTGGATGGCTGGAGAAAAATTCCAATATCCGGTTGCTCTGATAAGAAGTTTTTTGTTTTCTCTATCAATATCAACCAAAATGCTGGGTCAGTATCCTAAAAAATGGGTCACGGGTAGCTGGAGATATATCCTTCTTCATTTTTGCCCTATTGTCTCCTCTTACACTCCCACACACTCACTCATGCACAGTCACACACTTCAACTTACAAGCACCACACCCATCAGTCGGAAACTTAAAGCATGTCCCTGGTGGGGTTGTGCCCCGCTGGGGGTGATACCTACACCCCTTTGATAAAACTATTTATTCGTCCTGTTCAAAATGTATGTTTCTTAGGGGGCTTAAAACACTAATTTCGTATTACATTAATATTTTGAGGCGATTTTCGCAGTCTGCAACGCTGCGGTAATCGTCTTTCTTTCTGCGGTAATCGCAACTTTCATTGATGTGAAATTTCTTCTTGAAACAAATGATTCACTATTGATTATTTTTATTTTCTCAGTTTTAACTTATAAATATAATCATCTCAACAAATTTGATGTTTGTATTTATTGAAATTCGTGGTGGACGGAGAATATCATTTGAAAATTTTGAATGTACGCAGCAATTTGGTTTTGCTTTACGAAGACCAAATGTATTGGCACAAAATGAAGACGAGAGAAGATGGTAAAAGATATTGGTCAAGGGGTTAGATTTGTAATACCGTGCATTTGTGTTTTCAGAATAAACCAATAAACGTTTATAGCTTTGCGTTGGATATCTTCTAGCTCTCCCCTCTGGCTCTTTCGTCTTGCTCTGTCCTGCGTCGCCCTGACCCGCCACGTCCCATCTGGCCCAGCTGAGTGACTCTCCCCCCCCAGGTTTTTCACCCTTGCTTTATTCTTGACCCAACTCGCGCCTCATCGTCTTTGCTACGCCACATCATCCCCGCCCCACCCCCGCCACGTTACATCTCCACTCCTCCACACGTCATTTCGCACCTCACTGCCCTCCTCCCTCGCGCCGCCTCGCCGTCTCCGCCCTATCACAACCTCACCACATCCCCCCCCCGCCCATACATCATCTCCGTCATATCTCCAGCCAACCCCTTCCCCATCCCAGCCTTATTGTCGCACCTTCCCACCCTTTTCCCGCTTGTCCTTCTCCTGTCACGACCTGTGCTGCCCCGCCCATGCCGCGCCACACTACCCCGCCCCATCCCAGCCTCGTCGTATCATACCCCGCCCATCATACCCCATCCCCGCCACTTTCCGACCCCGTCCCCACCTCACATTCGCACCTTGCCATCCTTTCCCCCTCTGACTCTTATCCCGACCCGTGCAACCCCGCCTGTGCCGCTTCATCCCGGACTCGCCACATCTCCACCCCGCCCACCCCATTGCCACCCTGTTCAATCCCTCCCAGCTACATCCCCGCCATGGCCCTCCCCGCGCAGTTCCGTCTGCGCACAGTCAACGCCCTCCCGCGGGGGCCGTTCGCGCGCAATAAATAATAGTAATGCGCCGCCGGTGATTCTTTTAAACCCTGCAGCAGCAGTGGCGGCGTGCGCCGTCCCTCTGTGGATGGCTTCCACGTAATGTGGTAAAAGGGCGATAATGCTTTTATTGCGTTGCGCTGCACTTTCCCGCCTCCACATACACATACACGCCCACTCACGCATGCAGGTGTAGGGTCGGAGGCAGCGGTGGCTCCTTGTGCGAAACAACCGCATGCATCTCTCAGGTACATATCTCTCTCTCTCTCTCTCTCTCTCTCTCTCTCTCTGTCACCCTAACTCTCTCCTTTTCTCTTCCTCCCTCTTTCTTCTTCTATTTTGTCTACCACTGTCTCACTTTGATATCTCAATTTCCCCCTCTCTTCCTCTGACGGTCTTTCCGTCTCTAATATTCCCTCTCCCATACGACTTTTGAAATCTTGAGATCTTAACTTTATGAGAACTTTTGGGCTTTCACAATATCGTACTTTTTGAAGAAATTTTTTGTGATTACAAATGCATTAAATTATGAACAGCCTCCGTAATGTAAATATTAGCGACGTGAGTGATATTTAAAAATACACACGTAATTTTTGGAAATTCGAAAGCTTTAATCGAAATGGAGTTTATATCATGTTATTTAGGAAACTGTACTCTATTTCAATGAAAGTGTAAATAAAAAATATCGAACTGTCATTACCGGTAGCGGTAGCTCAGTGCATCAACTGATGTCACTGCAGCGCCTCTGACCGGGAGGTCATAGGTTCGAGTTCTGATGGCGGCAGGATTTACGACACTAGCTTTTCAGCTAGGTCGAATTCACTCGCTGTCTGGAGGAGAACTCTAGCGGCCGGCTACTCTGATTGGTAGTTTTCCGTGATTTCTCCCATCAATACCAGGGCAATACCGGAGCAGTACCCTAACAAACGGGTCACGGACTGCGCGCGATCTGTCCTTCCTCTTCCTTTACACACACACTTACACTAACATGCACTACGCTACCACATATTCCGGGAGGCCGGTTGGGAGCTTAGAGCTTGTTTCGGTAGAGGACAGTTGTAGAGAAGTGCCAGTAGAGGTCGGTTGTCTTTAGGATTTGTCCGCTGTAGAGCCGACGCCCCGCTGGTGGGAGAGTCCTGGTTAGGGGGGAAACCCCACTAGCCGACGGTAGGTCGGCGCCGGATCTCGCCACCCAGCGGGGGAAGATCACTGCCATTTTTCGAGGAAAAAACATGCACTTCACTACCGGGATTAATAACCAAAGCAGTTGACGCGCCAGGAAACACGAAAAAATCAATTTAAAAAATCAAACTGTTATTGAGAAACTCTTAAGTAAATATTTTTATTGTTATTAATATGTGATTTATATCGGTTATATAGTGACTTTTAAAACAATATTTCTTCGCAATATTAAATGATTAGAGATTTTTGTTCATTGCGTTTAGTTATAAAAGTATTCGCTATCTTAATTCTTTTTTTAAGGAACATATTTTTATAACATTTTGGAAGAGATAATTATTTCATATCTATTTATAATATATAAATATAAAATGTAAATTTGACAGTGATATTTTAGATATGAGTAATGCTCAAAAGCTCAAATTAATTTCTTTATCTAAACACAAGAACATTCCCAGCCTATTAGATAAGAAATAGATTGGAAATCAGTTCCTCCGTTCATCCCCCAAGCAGTAGAGAATGTTTATGGACTATACTTGGTTACGACTTCGGTGGTCTTTCATAAACTACGGTGACTCTATCTACTGACGGCTTCAACAAGAAATACGAGTTAGTGCAATCAAGAGCCGAACTAGCGTAATAGATACTGAATAGGCAGTAGCAGTAGCAATGAAGTGTACGTGGCTGTTCAGTTGCTCGAATACTGTGTGCATTCATTTAAGGAAACAACATGTGATTTTTAAGTCTTTAACTCTCTCCCATGTTGGCCCAGAACAACAAAACTACGACAGTTACAAGAATAAAACTGGTCCTTTAGTCAATAATATTATCACTGCAATGATCACTCCAAATGTATCTTCCACGCTACTTTTTGACATTATCATATCTATTATGTATTCAGCATTTTAATATTGACTTAATCTGACTTTTCCGAGCTAGCGGTGTGCCCAGTCTTGGGCCCTGTTATTATTTATTGTCCACGCCTGAGCTAAAATCCTGAGGCCGGATTTTCGACACTAGCTTTCCAGCTAGGTCGAATTAAGTCGCTGTCTGGAGGATGATTCTAGCAGCCGACTGCTCTGATCGGTAGTTTTCCGTGGTTTCTCCGATCAACACTAGACGAATGCCGGAGCAATACCCTACCAAACGGGCCACGGACCGCGCGCAATCTGTCCTTCCTATTCCTTGTCCTATCCTCTCCCATTACATACACACTTACACTAACATGCACCACACTACCACATATTCCGGTAGACCAGTTCAAAGTTTGTCCCGGCTGGGGCGGTGCCCCGCTGGTGAGAGAGTCCTGGTTAGGGGGAAACCCCACTAGCCGACGGTAGGTCGGCGCCGGATCTCGCTATCCAGCGGGGGAAGATCACCGCTATCTCCCGCGAAAAAGAACATGCACTACACTAACGGGACTAATGACCAAAGCAGTTGACGCACCCGGAAACACGAAAAAATCAAACAATCGACACGCTCCATCAAGACCTTCCTTTTTTCGTGTTCCTTCTTCACCGGCCCATTCGCTCTTCATTCACACGTCCCGCCGTCCACCGCCAGTCCCACTGCCAGCAGCGTTCCCTCCTAGGGCAAGGCACACGCGAGGCGCGGGACGGGCGGCGGGCGACCCGCGGGGCGCGGCGCGGCGCGGCTCGGCGCCTTCGCGCGCGTTAATTAGATTTCGGTTCATAATGGCGCAAACAGCGCGGCCCCGCCCCCTCGCCGCCGCCGCCGCCGCTGCAGGTGCAAAGTAAACGAGGCTTGCGGGACGCGGTCGGGAGGACGGGAAGGTGTTCCTGGAGCTCGGTGCGCCTGACTCGCTACGTCACCGCAGCCGCGTCCACTGAGCTCTCGCGCCCCGCTGCGTCTTCTCCGAACCGGCTGCGCTTGCTCACGAAAACAATTGTTGACACTGCCGCCTTAGTTGGCTCAGGGCATCAAGTGATGGCACTGCAGTGCCTCCGACAGGGAGGTTCTAGGGTTAGAGTCCCAACTCTGGCCAGCGTTAGATCCAGCGGAATAATTTGTAAGCGACTTTCATAGATTTTTTGTTAAATAATGAACGTTTGTTATTACATTGTTTACTGTTTTACTAGTTTATATATATATATATATATATATATATATATATATATATATATATATATATATATATATATATATATTACAATCTTATTTTTTAAATAATCACACAATTCTAACGAAAATAAATATTTAAATCAATTTTGCCAAATATAACGAACGAAATCTCTTGGGGGGCATGCCCCCATACCCCCTGGATCCGCCACTGACTGTGGTAGGATTTTCGACACTAGCTGTATTTCTAGGTCGAATTCAGCTGCTGTCTGGTGGAGAATTCTACCGGCCGGCTGCTCTGATCGTTAGTTTTCCGTGGTTTCTCCGACCAACACCAGGCGATTGCTAGAGCATTACCCTAAAAAACAGGTTACGCACCGGGTGCGATATTTTCTCCCTCTTCCTTCTCTTACAGACGTTACTTATTACTTACAGACACAATTATACTTGTATGCACCACTACACTACCACACATATCGAGAGACCAGTCTGGAGCTAAAAGTTTGTCGCGGCTGGGGTGGTGCTCTGCTAGAGGGGGAAAACCCAGCAAGACGATATGTAGGTCGGCTCCGGACCTCACTATCCCGTGGAGGAAGATCACCGCCTCCTCCCGCTTGAACAATACGCTCTACACTTACAGAACTAATGACTCTATCAGTTGAAGCGCCCGAAACCACCAGTCAATCTCTCAATTGTTGACACTGGAGTCTGGGAGGTCCTAGAGTTGGAGTTACGATTGTGGTAGATTTTTCACACTATCTAGATGGCATGGTCGATTTGCATTGTCTGCAATAGACGTTTCACAACATTCCGTTTTATGGGGTTTACATTTCCTATATATGACCCTTGTTCATGTAATTTGACACAAGAACGGGCCTTCTCTTCTCCATAGCCGTACTACTGATCAACGGGTAATTTTAAATTCAGAGGATATTGTAATACTTATCAAAATTATCTCGATTTAACTAAAAAAATCCAAACTTTTTATGCTTTAAAATAGTAAGTTATGTAGCAAAACACCTCGCGCTCATGTTGCGTTGGCTGTTTTTAATACCTCATGCGTGAAAGATTTTTTGCTCATGCTTCGTAATGTTTTTGCACTCTATTTGATAGAATGAAAAAATAGATGGTTAGCAAATCGAAAATATACAACCGTAATTCTCGAAAGAAGTGTTAAAAATATATATTTAATGATCTAAACATCTGATATTGAGGAATAGATTGCAACAAGAAAGAAATCTCTAGTTTCAGTATTCAAAGTGTAGCACAGTTAAAGATCTCAATTGTGGTATAACAGTGCATAGTTTCTACATTACACAGCCCTACTTGTGTTAATGGTGAACTTTACCTACAATAATGACATTGGACCTTCTATCCCACTGACACTTTGACACTTCAGCCATGACTCGGAAAACTAAACGATATTACAAAAAATAGGAAACCATTTTAAAAAGTAACAATGATCATAATTATCATAATTTAAACATCAAATTGGGGAATTATTGAGGAGGGGAGTAATCCCCCATCGATCAGAAGATTGATTGATTGATTTTTTCGTGTTTCCGGGCACGTCAACTGCTTTGGTCATTAGTCCCGTAAGTGTAGTGCATTTTTTCTCGGGAGATGGCGGTGATCTTCCTCGCTGGATGGCGAGATCTGGCGCCGACCTACCGTCGGCTAGTAGGGTTTCCGCCTAACCAGGACTCTCCCACCACCGGGGAACCGCCCCAAAACGGGACAAGCTACAAGCTCCCGACCGGTCTCCCGGAATGTGTGGTAGTGTAGTGCATGTTAGTGTAAGTGTGTGCGTAAGGGGATAGGACAAGGAAGAGGAAGAACAGATCGCGCGCGGTCCGTGGCCCGTTTGGTAGGGTACTGCTCCGGCATTCGCCTGGTGTTGATCGGAGAAACCACGGAAAACTACCGATCAGAGCAGCCGGCCTCGATCAGAAGAACATTTACTAATTTTTTTCCCTGATAATATCTTACAAATGATTTACAAATGTCTTATTTCTTCAGCGTATTATTTATAGAGGATGAGATGGCTTATTCTTTTCCCCCAAATATTTCTGTCAATCACTATTTTATCTCCCTCGCCCCCCGCCTTCTTCCACTTTCTTTAGATCTTTGCCACCCCAAGCCTCTCGTTCATCCCCATCTCCACTGCCGTCTCTGCGCCTTCTTCTCCCTCGCGCCATTTCTTAATGAGAGCCGACTCAAACGAGTGTTTAATGTGCTCAACCTCTGATTAAATCGATGGCGGGCGCTGCGGCGAGCCCGGGCGAAGAGTGCGCGGCGGCGGCGGTCGAGGCCGTGGCGGAGGCAGTGGCAAGGCCGGAAGGGGTGCGGCGGCGAAGGCGATGGCGCTCTAGCGGTGGAGGCGGATGGTTGGTTGTGGGGCTGGGGGGGGCGTAGGGGAAGTGGTTGCGGGGAAGAAAGAGGTGGAAAAGGCGCAGTTGGAGGTGGGGTCGGAGGTGGGGTCGGGGTGGGAGGCCGAGGCGGAGTTAGAGGTGGAGTTGGAGGCGGCTGAGGCTGAAGCGACGGAAGAGGTAGCTGCGGAGATGGAGGCAGAAGCAAAGACGGAGGTAGAGTCGGAGGCAGGGATGGTGATGGCGGCGGAGAGAGCAGAGGTAGAGGTGAAAAAAGGGAGACGAAATGCAGACGGAGATGGCGTTGGTGGTGAGGTCGGAGCGGAGACGGACGCGGCGACGGTGTTGGCGGAGGCGGAAGCAACAAAGGCAGAGGGAGAAAAATAATGAGGCAGGGTGGAGACGGAGACAGAGGCGGCGGCGAAAGTGAAGGGGAAGTCGCAGTCGATGGTGGAAAACCCTGGCAGCAATAATCCTATAATAGTACCTTATAATACTGCGTCCATAGCCCCTGTGTGGTCTCAGCTAACTCAACCTGGGTCATCGGTCATCGCACAAAGTAATCTATAACGTCTTGTACTTGTGATTCCAGTCCAACTACTTCCTTCCACAATAAATAAATGATCTTAACTCCGGTAACAGATTGGAAAACAAGGGTGAAAAACTGTACATTCAGAAACGAGTAAAATTATTTGTATATTCCATTACCTCAAGGGCAAGAAAACACAATAATCGCAATTTAGATAGTTTCAGAGGGAAATATTCGGCTCCATCGGAAACCGATATCAGGATCTTCCTTATTCCAAACGGATGCGCCAAATGACGTACACAGGATCAGTAAAAAATTAAACACTTTGTGGAGAGACAGACAATGCCTGATTACGGTTTAAGTATTCTCAATCCTCAGTGCGACCGTGGCAGATTTACCCTCTGCGTGTGGTATTCAAAATGGGACGCCAAGAGGGAAACATAATGTTCGAACAACGCCAGCTGGTAATTTTTCATTATGAAAAACGATCGTCGACTTAGTGAAAATTCCACGAATTACGGTTAGAGATATCATAAGGCAATACAAAAGCAAAGAAAAAAATTATCTTCCCGAAATAAAACTATTTTGCTGATATTTTTATTCCCATCTAAGGCAAAATACCAGTAGTGGCTACACTTACGAACACTTTCATAATTTTTTTAAAATTCTTGGACTATTGTACTAACTTCTTTGTACAAAACTCATTAAGTGATTAGATTACATGTTTCTGAATAGATCCTTTGCCTAAAATGGAAATGTCTTATTAATTTATTTTACAAAGATCATTTTTTTCCACACGTGGCTACTTGATAATTGCAAAATTTTAGTAGTGGTAAGACAACCGATTTAATACAATAATGTTCAGAAACATTTTGGACAAATATTCAAGGTAAATTCGAAACTAACAAACTGACGAGACCTTTCTAACCGACAAATTCAACAAATTTCTTAACACCAACTTAAATGTATCATATTTTAAATAAATGTACTTTTTTAAAGAACCAAACTCTGATTCTCCCTAAAAGACTTTCAAGTAGGGGATACCTGGTACGTTAGAATATAGCTCACATAGGCGTTAAGAAGGCATGATATGCTGTGTTTGAAGCAATTTAATAAAGATATATTTGCTAAATTATTAGATACACCTCTATAATTTGCAATATATTTATATCAATTTTACATAATCTATTCAAATCGTACCTGAATGTCTGTACCATGTTAGGAATCACGTTTTTGTACAAAACGTGTGTCAGTGTATGATAACACAATTACTGTGTCATAGATATTTCTCTTTTTATTATTCACTGGTCGTAAAGAAATATAACTTCAATAAGACTAAATAACCACAATTCGAACTGTTTACATTATAAGGTACTTCAATAATTACTTAACTAGCTGGTAAAAGAGCAAATTAATGAATGCTCTCTAACAATACCTGTACAGGTAGAAATGCAGTGATCTCAAAATGTTCTTTGAGCAAGTGTAGATGATAGTGCAACGTGAACAGCTTGAGAGCCAATACTTCACGTTGATTTTTGAAATGTTCATCTTCAATAAAATAGATGTTTATCGCAGACTGTGGAAATCCTTATTGAAGAAGCAGAAAAAACAAGTTATCTTCATCTTCGGAAAACAGTTTGGGAAGCAAGCGAAATAGTAACACGGACGCCGAGGCCACGCGTCCTTGAGTTGGCGTTTGCGGTTGGCGGTTCCATAGGTTGGCGGTTCCATAGGTTCCCGGCCGGACGAAGAAACCGGTTATGAATGGAAAAACCTTCTGAGCAGTATTTAGTTTTATCTTTAATTCATGTTGGTTGGTTGGTGTTTTTTTTCGTGTTTCCGGGCGCGTCAACGGCTTCGGTCATTAGTCCCGTAAGTGTAGTGCATGTTTGTTCTCGGGAGATGGCGGTGATCTTCCCCTGCTGGATGGCGAGATCCGGCGCCGACCTACCGTCGGCTAGTGGGGTTTCCCCCTAACCAGGACTCTCCCACCAGCAGGGCACCGCCCCAGCCGAGACAAGCTCTAAGCTCCAGAGCGATCTCCCGGAATATGTGGAAGTGTAGTGCATGCTAGTGTAAGTGTGTGTGTGTAAGGGGAGAGGATAGGACAAGGAAGAGGAAGGACAGATCGCGCGCGGTCCGTGGGCCGTTTGGTAGGGTACTGCTCCGGCATTCGCCTGGTGTTGATCGGAGAAACCACGGAAAACTACCGATCAGAGCAGCCGGCCGCTAGAATTCTTCTCCAGACAGCGACTGAATTCGACCTAGCTGTAAAGCTGCCGCCGTCAGGACTCGAACCTCCCGGTCAGAGGAGCTGCAGTGACATCAGTTGATGCACTGAGCGACCGCTCCCGGTTTTAATTCTTGTAATGCGATACTTTTCAGGCAACATTTTACTCAGTTTTGTGGTACGTGAAATCTCAGGTTGTTTATATTCTTCACGATCTACACCTTTGCTCTCTACTCAGATTGAAAAGAACGTTGTAAAGGACGAGTTGTTAGACCATTTCAACTACAACTTCAAGGTGTTAGTCCACTTACACTACAGTCCAGACTGAATACCCAGCGACTTCGACAACTTATTAAAACTGAAAAAAAACCTTCAAGAAAGAAAAATTTCAGACTAGTGTGAGATGATAGAATCAGTTTTGACCATTTTGCAAACAAACCTTCGGAGTATTTTTCAACGGATTAGAAATGTAAATATACGGACGTAAAAAGGGGGTTGGAGTGACGGTTAGTTAAGTTTAAATGTTATGTAATTAGTTAACTCTGTATCAAAAATAGAAGTTAAAGAAGCCAGAAACTTATGCAACCTACCTCGTACGTAGAGGAGACCAGGGCTGGTTGGCAACATTTGGTAGTTATTATTTCCTTTTTTACGCAACTCCGGTTTAGTCACAAATATTAACACATTTTCTCCTCCGATATGCTTGTTCATAACCACTGCAATTGGCTCCACGGTACCATTATTTCGTTTATTTTTCCACTATATCCTCAGGACCGTTTGAACTTCACCGGTAGTCGTCGCCGCCACTGCATCCGCTACAACCGCCACCGAATCCTCCGCCACCATTCTTACCACCACCACCACAACCTTCATCTCTGTTATTTCGCCCCGCCTCCGTCCCCGCCTCCGCCTCCACCCCGCCTCCACCCCACCTCCGCCCCCGCCTCCGTTCCCGCCTCCGGATCCGCCTCCGTCCCCGCCTCCGTCTCCGCCTCCGTCCCCGCCTCCGGATCTGCCTCCGTCCCCGCCTCCGTCCCCGCCTCCGTCCCCACCTCCGTTCCCGCCTCCGTCCCCGCACCCTCCCCTCCCTTTCCCGCACACGCCATCGTCACCGCCACCGCCAGCATTTCCGTCTGCATCGTCTGGCTCCTCACCCTTGCTCGGCTTCACCCCTCGACTTCGCCATCCCTTGCTGCGCGACCGCCGTGGCCGCCGCCGCCGCCGCGGCGTGTAGCCTGTCACATTTGGGTGTTTACGGTTGCGAGAGCCGCCTCCACGTCTGTTCATTTACAAGTTTAACGTGACTGTGGGAGAGGCGGTGCGGCGGCGCGACGGAAGAGAGGACGCCGGAGGAGAGGGAGATGAGAACGGTGGAGACGGCTGAAAGGCAAGTTTACAGGAGCGGCAAAGGTGGCAGCGGGGGCGCTGGCGGCGGTGGTGGACGACGGTGGCTCTCTTGATGATACTGGCGGTGGCGATGATAGAGACAGCGGCGATAGTGGCGGTAGCGTTAGTGGCGGAAGTGGCGGCTGTGACTCTGGCGGTGGCGGTGGCCGTGGCGGTAGCTGTGGCGGTGGCTGTGGCTGTGGCGGTAGCTGTGGCGGTGACTGTGGTGGTGGCTGTGGCGGGGCTGTGGCGGTGACTGTGGCGGTGGCTGTGGCGGTGGCGGTAGCTGTGGTGGTGGATGTGGTGAAGGTTGTGGCGTTAGTGGTGTCTGTAACGGAGACTATGGCGATGGCGCTAGTTGTGGCGGTGGCTGACAATGCGATGGCTGTGTCGATGGCTGTGGCGATGGTGGTAGCTGTGGAAGAGGTAATGGTGACTGCGGTAGCTATGGAGGGGGAAGTGGAGAAAGCTGTGGAGGGGGCTGTGGAGGGGGCTGTGGAGGGGGCTGTGGAGGGGGCTGTGGAGGGGGCTGTGGAGGGGGCTGTGGAGGGGGCTGTGGAGGGGGCTGTGGAGAAGGCTGTGGACGGGGCTGTGGAGGGGGCTGTGGAAGGGGCTGTGGAGGGGCCAGTGGAGGAGGCTGTGAAGAGGGCTGTGGAGGGTAACTGTAGAGGGGCCAGTGGAGGGGATTGTGGAAGGGGCTGTGGGGGAGCTGTGGCGGTGGCAATGGCGAGGGCAGTAGATGTGCCTGTGACTGTGAAGGTGGCTGTGGCAGAGGGTGGACGATGGCGGTGGCTGTGATATGTCGAAAACTGTATCAGTGGCTGTGGAGATGGGTGAGGAGCTGGCTGTGGAGTTGTCTGAAGCTGTGGCAGTGGCGGTGGAAATGGTAGAGCTGGGGATGATGGCAGCTGGCCGATGCGGTAACGGGGGCCTGGGCGCGAGGCAGCCAGCCGCGTGTTGCTGGATCGTATGTACAGACGCAGCGGAGGGGTGGCTGTACCTGTGAGAGAATAATACATGCGAGAGAGCCGAGATGCAGGTCGAACAATATGGTTGAGTCTTATGGCATGCGTGCCACCGGGGGCGGGGCCGAAATGTAGCAAGTTCCCCGAGCAATACCGGCGGGGTCAGCGCTGGTGTGGGCACATCTCAAGCCACTTCGCGCACGCGATGAGGCAGACCGGAGGGCTGTTTTGTTGTTAAACTGACGAAAGAAAGGGGTTGAACTTTGAAACGTATAGGCATGCCGCTTTATTTATATGACTCTAGTTTAACTCGACAACCTAAAAAATAACAACGTTGGATAATGCCCCTTCAAAAAGTAGTAGAGGAGAAGGTTCCCTCATCTTGTCGCCTTTTTTCCCCAATTGCCAACGGTGTGTGTATGCGGAGTGACACCATTCTCACTAGTGTTGAATGTTAAAAATTTGAGAGGTCGTGGTAACTGTCGAAGATTATTTTTTTACTGGTAACTAGTTAATTGTGAGTTTTTCATACTTATTCTTATTTACTGTTGTGAATAAATAGCAGATTCTACCATAATTCAACTTTTGATTTATGAACTTTTCAAAAATGTACTTGTCTGTATAACAAAGTAGCTTACGAATCCCTGCATTGCAGGGGGATTTATTTTCAACAATCAGTTCTTAGATAGCAGAAATTCATGTTGTTGTCCGGGATTTGCGGAAAGGTGTTTCATACTAACACCAATAACTTCTCTTTATTCACACGTTTAGGTGAGAGTAACAGTATAATTAAATTTACAAATTTTATTGAAGATTTACTGTAATCTTTTAACATCAAACTAAAATGCGCTATGATGCCCGGTTAGTAATTTATCATATTCATCTATTATACAAGAAAAGGAATTCTAAGAATTCTTACCCTGTTCTGTCTACTTTTATGTATTTTAATGTATTCCTGCCTTTGCCTTGATTTGACTTGCCTGACCTGCATTGCCCATCATTTACCACCACGAGCCAGGAAGAATTTCATACAGAATCACAGCAAACATATGCATTTATATATTTATTAGTATTATACGAAAGAAATCTATATCCAACTTTACTTTATGAATTTATATGTGAGGAAAATGACACAGATATGAACAGTTCACATTAGAAAATTAATTCAAAAATAAACGTCTCTTGTAAGTATTTACATGTTCTTGATTCATGCCTTCTTTTCCATTATAAACTTGTTACATTGAAGACTAGTTACAATGAAAATACATTTCATATCCGACGTCGCTAAATATGTTTATGTGAAAAATAACTGCAAAAGGTTATCATTCTCAAATTGGAAAACATTACATTAGGCAATTGAATGAAAATAATCCTCTCAGCAGGGGTAATATTCATTTTCGATGTTGTTTGTAGTAATTTTCTTCATTAATTAATATTTCAATTGCACTTCATACTTCTACTAGCAAAATACCCAGTGTTGCAGGACTTTCTTCATATCCAATTCTTGTGAAAGAGGTAAAAGATAAATCTATATCTACAAAAACAATTGATGTTGGTTTCTTCGAGAACAATAAACTCTGACACCATTTGACCGGTCTTCATGAAAGTTGACATATTTACGTGTTCTTTCATGGAGAAGGTTTTTATGCTGTTCATTTTGTCTTAACTCTACTAGATGACGCTGAGGAACAAGATGGCGCTTCAGTTAACTGGAATTCCCAATCAATCGGGGCTTCATCGTTGCTGGGTTTTGGCGTATGACAGGGAAAAGACGGAGGAGGGCAGAATAAGCGAGCGGCTTGGAATGGAGAGAGCGAGGTAGAGAGAGTGAAAGAGAGAAAGAGGTTAAAATAGAGAAAGAGGAAAACAGAAAGAGGGAAAAAGAAAGAGAGAGAAAGAACGAGAGGAAAAGAGAAGGAGGGAAAAGAGAGATTGCGGGGAAAAGAGAGGAAGATAAGAAAAAAGAGAAAGTGAGCTAGACATCATCTGGGTTATGTAAGTTTTTATATGAGCCACGATGTTTAAGGTTGTAATTTTTTATGTAATTGGTTCTAATTTTAAGAAAATACTATAATTTTATTTCATTTTACTTTACAGTACATTGCTATTAGATTAAAAAAATATCTTACGCACTGCTACTAGCTCTAGCGAATCTATTTGGTACCAGTTCTGCTGCACCGCTTCTAGCCTTTGGCGGAATATATTTGGAACCAATCTACTCAGCCTCAGGGGAAAAATAATGATCGCGGTGACTCTACCAACATATTATATAAATTATTTATATCCCACATTTGTGTGTTGTATTAATATTTACCAAACATTACAAGAACACTGCGACAATCCTGAAAAAGAACCTGTAAAATTTCTTATCTCTTCATACACTACTTTTTGTGAAATCGATACCGGTTACATATCGGTCACATTTATTAGTATAGATTTAATGTTTCAAACACATAGACAGTAACTGCTCTTTTGTCTCAGTTCCATTGTTTCCTATTTTAATGTTAATATTGGACAAATTGCCACGGGAAGACTGCTGAAAAGCATTTTTGTAATATTTGTTTAAAAAGTTGCAGGGGGCTGTCAATCACGAGTACTAACTCCAGGCAGTAGACTTTTACGGCACAGGAATACCCATAATATTGACGACACGGTATGACATGTCTCAATTCTGGTGGTAATTGTGGTGAAAAATAGGGCAACATGTACCTTATCTGCTACAATAAAGCTGTTCCATGAAATTATGTTTTCTTTTTGTTGAATACCTAGGGAAACTTACTTTCTGGATGCGACTCGTACTTTACAAAATTGCGAAACCTGCGAGTCTCGGAGGGTTTTCGTGTATGCACGGTGTTTGGCGTTGGCGGAAAGGCCGGGTCGGACCGGGAGGCTGGGAAGGAAAGAGGGGGGGGGGGGCTGAAGCGCGGTTTTCACTTCGTCCGACGCACACGCGCTGCACCTCAGTGGGCGCGCGCTGATGAGTTCATGTCCTGCCGCCCACGCAGGCATTGTTGCTTGCAATTAGCTGCGCCCGCCCCCGGCCCCGCCTCCGGCCCCGCCCCTCCGCCCGCGCCACCCGGCCGCGCCCCCGGCGTTCCATATCCACAGCCACCCTCATCCTCGGCTCCGCGCCGTCCCACCGCCTACGGGCCCATCCCTCTCTCACTCCCGCCTCACCCGACCCAAGCCTTCCCTCATCCTCACTCCACCCTGCCTGAGCTAAACCCCTCCTCACCCCGTCCACGCCCGATCGAGCTCCGTCCCCAATATCACCCCGCCTCGCCCCGAACTACCCTGTTCCTCCCTCGCCTCCGCCCCGCCCTAACGAGGCCTTCCCTCACTCCCGCCTCTCCCGACCCAAGCCCTTCCTCACAATCACCCCGTTCCACCCCGCCCGAGGTAAACCCATCCACATCCTCATCCTCCTGCCCTCACCAGACTTCTCCTCACCATCGTCCCGCTCTACCCAGCTCCTCCCTCGTCTACGTCCCGTCTTATCCAACCCATCTCTTACCCCCACCCAGCTCGACCCAGCCCCACGCTCACCCTCGCCCTGCCTTGGCCAGACCCCTCCTTACCATTGCCCTGCCCTACCCGACTCTTCCCTCGCCTCCGCCCCGCCGACCCAACCCCTTAACTCCAGCGTGCACCCGCCTGCTATCCCGGCTCAGCCCGAGTCGACAGATCGCGCCGTCTTCCCATCTTCATCTTCACCCTCCCCGTTTCTTTCCTTCCCTCCCCCGGTCCCACGCTTCACCAACATACCCACCTCCGTTCTCGGCGCCGGTCCCTAGCTCTCATCCTTGGCCCCGTCCCTCTGCCTCCGCCCCGGGCCGGCTCAATCCCCTTACCTCAGGCTCCTAGCTCATCTCCTGCCACCACTCGTCCACCCCTCCGACCGATTCCGTAACTCCGCCTTCGACGCCACCCAGCCCCAACCCTCACCCTCGCCTCCGGCCCAGCCCCACCTCGCACCACCTGCCACCAACCACTATGCTTCCACGCTTCTCATCCCTTCCTTGCTGCTTTCTACTTTTCGAGCTCCTTTGTTGTAATAGCACAGCGTGCAATTGTAATATCGCTGAATTATCTTTCTTTCGTCATTTACGTGTTTAACTTTGAATCAGTTTACTAAATATCGTTGAGCATTCTTTATGAAGTCTCGAAAAAAACTACATTTTATTATAATATTTCTGTTTGTATTTTTTAAAATTCCCTGCTCTTTATTTCAGTTTGTTATATTTAATACATAAGGATAAGCTAATGACAAAATCTTCTAATTTGCAAATTATCCGGTTAATGTTTACATTAGCCAAAATAAATGGATCACGAAGTAGAAACAGCTTCGAAGCTTCTTCCGATATTAGTTGGAGGATGTGCACCTTAGAGAAGTCGAGGTGGCTGCTGTAGGCGAAGTTCGTTACGGTGACGAGGATTAGCAAATAACATGAAATACATGGGGATCGAACTGCAAGTCGGAAGTTTTTAACGCGAGACAGTGTGTAGTTCAAGTTGCACTGTGTCAGTTGTAAATTTCTGTTTACACGATACCACCTAATCTATCTACCCTTACTATAGTTGACGCTTTGCAACGGATTTTCGAGTTGCTGGGCGAGGTTCTGGGCCATGGGTATTTGCGATTTACATTGAACAACCTTGAGAATGTGCAACGCTTAATTTTCAATACACTTTATACCAAAATATGTCTTGCGAACTCACGACGTGTCCCGCTCGGACAATCTTTTTTTTAGCCATTGCTATGAGGCTATTGCGAATATTAGCCGGATGATGTCGGAAATTAACCAATCATCACTATTCTCACAGCTTTAATCAAACCGCCTGACCAATGTGCGAATTAACCTTCTAATTAGTGAAATAGCAATATTTCGTACTCAGGCGTTACGCATTCAAAAAATCATTCTTTGTACTACATTCAGTTGAAGGTAGAGTTTAAAAGACTAGAAATCTTCTAGCTGTTCCTTCTGTTTCATAGAGGACTCATGTTTATTCTATAGTTTCCTAAAGGCTGGAATTGTTCAGAGACAGCATCTGTTTCCGCTGCAGCGTCGCTGGTCGGGAAATTCAGGGCTTGAGTCCTGTAGGTAGCGGATTTTCGAGGTGGAATTCGTCCACTGTCTGGAGTATAATTGCCCAGCCCAAACTCATCACAGAGCGCGCGAACTTTCCTTTTTCATACCTGTCCCCTTCTCTCCTCTTACACACGCACGCACACACACACACACACACACACACACACACACACACACACACACACACACACACACACACACATACTTACTTGCACTACACTACCATACATGTCAGGAGACCAGTCAGAAGCTTAGAGATTGACCTTGTTACTGCATTGACCTTTGATGCAGGATGAAATATCGTGGCGTTGGACATCAAGTTCCAGCAGGGGAGGAACACAGCCACCTTCTGGGGTGTATTATGGACTACAGTTACGGAACTAATAAACATAAGAGTTGACGAGCCCGGAAACGTTGAATATAATCAATTGATTATAGTTTCCTTTTCTAGAATAAAAACTCGTAACATGCAATATGAATTTTGAAAGTTGAATTGAATTGGTTGAAAATAATAGTCGTCGACATGCTTATATAGACCAGTCCTCATATTACTGAATAGTCAGTAATTTCTCTTTTCTCCGCCTAGTCTCTCTTTCCGTTTCTTCTTTGAGTCCGCCTGTTTTGTACTGTCGGCTTTTCCTGACCTCCCCTGCTCCGCATGTGCGCCGTTTGTGTGGATGGAGAGCGGGTGAAGTAACTGCGAGTATCGTGAGGTGTTCTGGGAAACTGCTCGTATGAGTGCCTGGGTCCCGCTCCGTGACCTAATGAAAGTAATAAGCATACGTATGGGCCCGCTGGCGCCGGGGCTCCCTCGTCCCACCGCCCGCCTGCCGCGTAGTCTGTGCTGCAGCCCGCAGGCGCTTTCGCAGACCCTTGCCGTCCCTCCTGCTGGCTCGCCCGCGAAACTCTCTTGTCTTCCCCAACGTACTCCATTGGCTTGGTCGACACGTACGTTCTTCACGACTCTGCTAGAAGCCCATAAAACTGGAAATATAACTAATATTTTAAAACTAACATAACTTTATCTCAGAACACCAATCACACTATTGACACATCAATAGAATTTCAGTTTCCCTTCTTGTTTTATTACTTTACATAAACAACCATAGGGTTTTTATTTTAGACATGATATTTTTGACCCTATGAAGCTAGTAATATTTTTTTCTAACACTTCTTATTGACGCATTATACTATTTCACTAAGTTCCTTTTATTTTTACCACCATCAACGTAGAAATTTTAATGTGAAAACTACCACCGTAAATAAATATTTTCCGCTACTCTTCTTTCAGAATGTTACTATACGCACCTATTTCTTTGGTTTATACTTTGATAATATCAGACTAAATTTTCTGCGTGCAGATTCTCACTTTGAGATGAAATTCATTCCCTTACTTCCTGTTTGAGAACAGGTGATTCGTTATGTAATGAATTAATCAACTTTTATGAAGTTCATAAAATGTTTTTCGAAATATTTAAAGAACTCCTGGTTAAGCATTATAGACATCAAAATTTGTGGTTTATTCCAATGTAACTATCCCTTTCTTTTATAAGGAAAGTAGATCTTCGGACCAAACTTCGAAATAACTGATATCTTTATGGTTAAAAATTTTATATATCTCCCAAAAGTTCAGTTGAAAATATTAAAATTTTTAAGATTCAATTGTACACATTTATATTAAAGCTCTTCCCACAGTTTACTGTAATATAATTTAAATAAGTTTCAGCCGATGTTGGGCACCTCTCAGGTCCAAAATTTATTCAAAGCTATTGAATTAATTTAAACCATTATTATTTGACCGTTGATTGGTTAATTTATCCTAATTAAAATTATTGAATGATTTCAAAGGAAATTTGGAGCTTTGCTGACAGACGTAAGTATTAACTTATCATATGCAAACGCGTTGACTCAACAACCTCCTTCCTCCCAAAGTTTAATTTATTATTTTTCTTTGAATTTTTGAAAACATATCAACTTAAAACACAATTTACTTCCTATCATTAAATTCTACCTCTGGTCATTCTAAACTTTTCAACTTTGCCTAAATTACTATTCACAATTCTGGCTAAATTTGAGACACAATATATTAAAATGAAAATATTTTGTAAATAGATATTTCTTACTTAAGAATTCTGTACATTTCTAAAAGAAAAATGTCACTAAATGGGAAGCCTCCAGTTTCAAAACTTATGTAATCTTTTTGAATGGTTTTTTCTATGTATAGCTTATAAAGCTTGATGAATAACATATGAATAGCTTTATGAATAGGCTGATAGTAGCCGAAGTTTTTCTGTTGCGAAATATATGCTGAACTGTTTTCGCTCTTACTATTCCAGTATTTCTCCCCTTTGCCTGCCTCTTATGTGTTCTCTGATACAGGAGCCTCAACAGCGTCGCTAGTGCCGACCGTGTGTGTGGAGTGTGTTCGTATTATCACGTGTCGCTCGCACAAACACGCATGCGTCCTCGTGGCGGCGCCGCACAGCGTCGGACCGCAAGGGGCTAATAACAAAATAAGCCGCGTCCCATAGCGTACACACGCAATATAATTGTTACGTACGGGTTTACGCCCTACCTACTTTGCGGGTGAGGCATCACTAGAGGGAACGCATTCGAGGCTCTTTACCGAATGGGCATCGAGCTGGGGAAATGCGATGCGGGAGTGGCAGCGGCAGGCGAAGAGGGTGGAGGTAGGTGCGAGGACGGCATGAGAGCAACAAAATGAACTTCTGGGACAGCGTAGGAAAATTGACGCAGAGGTGTAGAAGGATTAAAGAGGAGTCGATGCGGGGACAGTGCAAGGAGAGGCGTGGGGGAGAAGCAGGTGGAGTGGGGCATTGTGAGATTGGGTGGGGCGGAGTGATGGCGGGGATCGGAACAGGACGGGGCGGGGTGGTGGCGATGGCGAGGCGGTGGAGTGGGCGGAGTGAGGTGCGGAGTGAGGGGCGGAGTGAGGGGCGGAGTGAGGGGCGGAGTGAGGGGCGGAGTGAGGGGGAGTGAGGAGCGGAGTGAGGGGCGGAGTGAGGGGCGGAGTGAGGGGGCGGAGTGAGGGGGCGGAGGGAGGGGCGGAGGAGGGAGCGGAGGGAGAGGGAGTGGAGGGAGGAGTGGAGGGAGGGCGGAGGAGGGGCGGAGGGCGGAGGGGAGGGGCGGAGGAGGGCGGGTGAGGGGGCGGAGTGAGGGGCGGAGTGTGAAGGGCGGAGGGAGGCGGAGGAGGGGCCGGAGGAGGGGCGGGGTGAGGGCAGGGAGGGGCGGAGTGGGGGGGGGGGGGGGGGGGGGGGGGGGGGGGGGGGGGGGCGATGCGGAGGCGGCGCGGGCAAGTGCCGGGTGGAGGAGGCTGCATGCGGACTACCTGCTGCGGTGTTTCGCGCGTGCGTCAGAGTCACAGGAAAATGAGATGCGTAGTCGCGGCGGCCATGTTATGAAATTGCAGAGCGAGTAAGGCCGACGAAAAGGGTCCTATATGATACGCAGTAAAATTTCCTACGGTTCACTTCTCCTCTACTTACATTTGATTGGCGCTATACTATTTTATTAAATACGTAAATTAATATGACTCTCGTGAATTAGCGAATATAATGTATATTTGTAGAGTTCCTTGTTTTTAACTGTCAGTTTATAGATAGTCATTAAAAAGGCTCCGTGAATCCGCCATTGCCCTTACGAAACATAACCAAGAAGAAAACTGTTGATAGAGCCAAGGTGGGACGAACAAGGATGCAGCGCACGGAGTGAGCATCTCCCACTCCAGTCATGGAACTTCCATGATGGTTAAAACATCCAAAGAGAACTAACGGTGTTGGGTAATGCATCGTAGAGACTGGGACTGGGCCATGAAAGCGAAGGAAGCAAATGAAACAAGGAAAAGAGGAAGAAGGTTGGGAGAGTTTTGGGGTTGATTAACTAAATATTGATGTTTTAGGCACGTAAACTGCTGTGATAGAAAGTCGCGTTTGCGAATTGTATGTTTTATCCCGGGAGGTGGCACTGTCAGCACTGGACAAACTCCTGGCTCCCTACTGGTCCCTCGACGTGTGCGGTAGTCCAGTGCATGTTCTGTAAGTAAGTGTGTGTAAGGGGTGAGGACAGGACAAGAAAGTTGAAGGAAGGATCGCGCGCGGCCCGTGACCCATTTGTTAAGATACAACACCGGCATCCACCTGGTAATGATTGGAGAAGTCGCAGAAAATTACTGATCAGAGCAGCCTGCAGATAGTTTTCCTCTAGACAGCAGGTGAATGCGATCTAGCTATAGAGCTAATATCAAAAATCCGTTAACGTCAGGACTCGAAACTTAGAACCCTCTGCTCAGAATCGCTGCACAGACTGCAGCAATTCTATTAGCTGAACTCATCTGGCATATTTTGGCCAACTATCCACATAACTTTATATTATTTCAAACGTATGTGGTAACAATCATGTAACTTATGGGTATCAAGCTGAATTACATTCATAACCAGTGAAGTTAAATTAATATGTACCACTTCTCTAGCAAATATTTTTAAATAGGCATTTAATAAATTTAATAAAAATTAGTCCAATGCATGTTGAGCCATGTAAGTTTGTACCTTCCTTAAACTTACGTTGTGTTTATACTCTGAAAACTTAATGTTGGGTTGGCGTTCTCCAACACTGGTCGAAAATCTCTTTGGAGTTTTTTACGCAGGAAGCTCCACATACCTTGTCTACATTTTATAAATGGCATTATGTAATTTGTTTACCATGTTACCTTTCTTAATTATCTCGTTTGATTTATTATCCATATTAAAAACGGATTTATCTGAAATTGGATGAGACAACTTTTAAGTTGTTCAGTTGTTTTGATATAGAATACATATTGACATTTTGAGTGTGCCAGTGAGTGCCTAGTAGTTGTTGTGGTAACACTTTTCTAGGAAATAACCTTAAATTTGTTCTTCAGAATGGCATTTAATTTTCTTCAAACTTCAAAATGTTAGCTTTGTGCAAAATAATTTTATTAATGCAAGCAGTCAGGTAAAGGTTCTAAATTATACATACATGATCGGCATGGAGGTTGTCAATAACAATGCCCTACGAACTAAGTTACGAAAAATCCCCTTTTGGATTTCTACAGGAAAAGCAGAATTTTAAATAAGAATTTTGTTAGAATGTGTTCACTTCTTAAACCAAATAGTCACCAATGTTTCTTTTTCTATCTTAATGGAGATTACAAAATTGATACCAGTTAATATTTTATCGTAATGGAGACTACAAAATTGATGTTTATAAAAGATTATTAAAGTTAGATTTGAAAAGTAAAATTATATAAGAAGGTATCTATACCACCAACTATCTAATTAATACAAAATTAATATTGATCCTCCTTTTTCACTACGTGTTTAAGTACATTAATTAAAAAATAGAAACCGATTCTAAATTATGATTTCTCATTGTTGTGAGTACACCTGTTCGATCTCAGTATTAGAGCGAATAGGAATAATTATTTTACTGAAATTTTCGATAAATTAAATATACAACATTGATTTTAATTAAGTAGTAAATTTTATTTGTCAAATATTTTTAACAGATGCCAGCCATGCCATTAACATTCACGTATGAACTCTCTGGCAGCTTCGAGTGATTTGTAACTTTATCGATAATTAATTAGCAGTGTGAAGTTTATGCAGATATTTAGTTGAGAGGCCCTAGGCTTTTGAAGTTTTGTCTGTGGCCGAATTGTATCGTCTCCTAATAGACTTACGCTGGTGAATGAAGGCCGCGGGTTATTGAGAGTGCCATGCTTAAAAATGCGATCTCTCTGCTGGCAGATGAGGGACAGATGTATAATCAGGAATATGCTTATGAAAAGGCAGAACTGTAATACATACCTTAAATGTTGTGTCGATGATATTATTTACCCTAAAGTGTAATGTTTGTGATTAATAATAGTATTACAATATACCAATTTCATGTACAATGTAAATGTTAATTAGGCGACAAAGGTCTTCCTTATTAATGATTCGAATTCTTGATAGGTAATATCAAGTACTTTCTGGAGACTTAACGTCGATAGTGACACCAACTTTGCAATACATTTCTTCTCCTTATGTGCCATTGACACTATTGATATATTTTATATACAACTTTGGGGCTTATTCAATTGCGCTGGAATCGAAAGACATGGACCATGAACTTCCATTTGGGCTCGGCGTTTTGTCGAGCAGCGCGATAGTGGGGAAAGCAGGCTCACGATGTTTCAGGGGCGCAGCGAGTAACTTCCCAAACAGTTTCGGCTGTACATCTGGCGCCAGAATCCCGGCGCCCCGCCCCCTGCCTCGCCCACGGCGCCGCGCCGCCGCCGCGCCGTTCGCCGCCATCCGTCTGGCTCAACAGACCCGCGCCGCAGCTTTGCTCGTTTCCGCTCTGCGCCCGCCCGCCCGCCCGCGTCGTCTTGGAAGGAGCGCCTCCTTTCCCATCCCCGCGCCCGTCCTCGCCCCCGACCCCTCTCGCGTCCCCGCCTCCATCCGTGCCCCCGCCCTTGATTCCTCTCGCGCCACCGTTCCCGCACTCAGCCCGTCCCCGCACTTTCCCCACCCCTGCCCGCGCCGCCACTCATGCCCCCGTCCCCGCCCAGGCCCCGTCCCTGCACTCGCCCCCGCCCCCACTCTCGCCCTGTGCCCGCACTCCCCCCCCGCCTACGCCAGCGCTCCCGCCCCGCATTCATCCCGTCCCCGCTCTCGCCCCGTCCGTGAACTCGCCCCCGTTCCAACACTCGCCCCGTCCCCGCACTCGCCCCCGCCTACGCCAGCGCCCCCACCCACACGCCCCCGCCCCGCATTCACCCCGTCCCCGCACTCGCCCATGCCTCCGCCCCCGCTCTCGCTCCGTCCCCGCACTCGCCCCCGTTCCAACTCTCGCCCCATCCCCGCACTCGCCCTCGCCTACGCCAGCGCCCCCACCCACTCCCCCCCGCCCCGCATTCACCCCGTCCCAACACTCGCCCCGCCCCCGCCCGCGCCCTTGTCCGCGCCCGCGCCCGTGCCTTCGCCCCTGCCCGCTCCCCCGCCTGCGCCCGGCGAGCCCGCGAGCCAGCCGGAGGAGGGCGAAACTTTGAGGAGTTGCCGCGCGCGTAGGCTTCAGCTCCGTCTCCTCTAGGCGCACGGATGCCCCAGTGGGGCGCGCATTAACCCAGAGAAGGTGCTCCGCAGATAACTGGCTCCCGTGACCCCGCGAACCTGACGGCCATTCGGGATCACAATCATGTTTGTAGTATGTTCAGTCAAGTAACGTGCATGTCGGGTGAGGCGTTTCGTTTTCTATTTTCTAAAATTTCCATAGCGCGCCAAAACCGACAGAAAACTATGTAGCTTCTGGCCATGTTTGAGGTGTCTACAAGTTTATTAGATTCTCAGGAATTCTGAATAAATCTAACAACAATGAAACAGTTTCAGTTTTCACTGGAAAATACAAATATTTGCCTGTCTGTGACTTATTTCATCCTACGCGAACCGTCTCAATTCTCAGAGCATTACTGCATAAGTAACATCTGATGTCATGCAACATCAAGGCAATATACTAATCAATCAATTAATTAATTGATTGAAAAAAGAAGGTCTTCATTTTTAAAATATAATTTAGAGATATGTTTCTTTCCTTTAAAATATACTGTTAGAAAGTCGTACATTAATAGCATATCACCCTCCCTTTCTCAATCACTATCATAAAAAATTGTACTACATTGAAATGGAAACGCCTGCCATTCTGCAACACGCATTACTTTTCTGCTTTGCGGGAACGATGTGCAAAGGTCGTGTGGCATGTGCTGCCATCTACTGGTAAAAGCTTGAATTACATACTTCCTCTCTTCTGCATTCACATTCCGTTTTCTTTTGATAGATGAAGTACGTGTATCGTTTTTATTTTTCTATGTAAGAGCTTGTAGTACGAGAAAGAACACATCATATCGAAAACACCAGAACAATTAAGAAAATATTCCTCATAGTTACCAAGCAACGGCATCTTGAAAAATGCACAAAACCTTTTCTCTGGTGCACCGGAGCGAATCCAGGCTGCTTCGCTATACAAGAATATCCGGATGTTGATCTCATTTTCGGTAAATGTCATTGTACATAGGAATGGCGGACAATGAACTCTTATTGAAAGCGTTGGCTGTCGCGCACAGAAACAGTATCAACTTTGCTGTCCGGGATGCGCCGCGTCCTAGACTAAGATGCCAGCCTTTCGGCTATCATGCTGCGACTTTCCTCAGGGCAAAACGACCAAAACGTTAGTTTTGTGCCTAGGACGCGGCGTCTCCAGAAGAGCCAAGTAGATAATGTACCCGTATTACCTACATAGGACAGGATCGGTGGTCAACCGAGGCATATGATTGTAGGTTAAAAGAAGTTTTATATAAATTATTACCAGGAGCCATGATGTTAGAGTATGCCATTCTCAGAAAAACTAGGTTACCAAGAAACATTGTTCACTGGATTATAAAATAAACGGGGAAGGTTATTGACCGTTGCCAATTCGTATAATTGCAGTTGAGACATTATTGTTGAAGAAATGCTCTGCAGTTGTTTTTACATTGCATTCTACTTTATTTCTTTACTGTAAGTATTTCAAAACAGTTAATCTACACAAGATATTGCAAGGTTTCTAAAAAAATTTCAATAAATGTTATAATGAAAAATATACTGTACAAAGTGTTGAGCATACATTTTTTTAAACCATACAATTTTATAATACATCAATCTAGAAACTCTATCATGATTTTTTTCGATATTGGAACAAATTAATTGAATGGGTTAAATATTTGAGTAAATAAAACCAGTTACAAGAAAATGCTAGAAATGAAAGGAACAAAATTATAGACTTGGCTACTGGTAATAGGAATTGCAATAAAGAAAGAAGAAAACGTTTTATAGTTCGTTCTATGTCTGAAAGCTACATCTCCAAAAAATATACTTAAAGAATTGGTTCTGTAAAGTGATCCTTAAAAGGTACGATAAAGAAGTGTGGAAACTACTTTTTCCTATTGGTTCTTTATAATTTGGGGATTCGGGATGCGAATATTATGTTTATCTCCTGAAGTAAAGTCGGCTGCTTTGACAAAGTTAAAAAAAAATAAAATTACCATATTTTTACTCTGTTTGACTTTTATCTAAAAAGGATGTGTTTATTGAAAAGTTCAAGTTTGGAGACCAATAACCAGATCGGTTGTAGCTTTCTCCTTACCTGCAAAACTCAGAAGAGAGAAGCTAGGGATTTAGCCGTTCCTTTTAGCCTACCTAAGATGCTAACTTCCAATGTCAGTCTCCTTGCACTTTGACTCAAATATGATGATTTGTTGCCTTCTGTTTCTCACATTTGATAAAAGTTTCCTGAAGAAATGTACTATCGTTCAATGTAGTGTATTTTCACTGTGAGCTTCTTTCTTCATCCCAAGAAGTGCTCAATGAATGTGTTTCACCTACTTGTCAATTTCGGTATCCAATAAAAACTACCACTGCACGTAATTTGTTCTTGGCTTGAGTGTACGTGATGTAGATATAGCTAATTAATCAAATTTATATCTACTCAGCCATTCTGGGCAATAAAAATTATTCAGACAGCACATCTTTTTCACGCATTATTTCCCACTTTTGCAAAGTTCAGCGAATATGCCATTTTAAGCGTTCTCTGTTTGCCCGAGGAAAATAGTTTATGAAAAAAATAGAGTCCCTTGAGAAATATATTTTTATACATTATATTTACTTCAACCAGAATATACTGAAACAAACTATCTAATTTTGTTTTTAAATTAAATATCTCCTCTGCCCTTCTAATATTAATTCAACGTAACCCGTTCCAAATTTATAAAAGAATATGGGCGCCAGGAAAAGATTACGTTAATTCAATTATTAAAATTAATCTTCAACTGCTATTCCCAATAAATTAATATCCGGCGAACTGGATCGATGGGTCTTATAAGAAATAATCGCTATTGCCTACTAATAGCCGATTATTCGATCTGCCATCTGTATAGAGTGGCCGAGGAATCTGAAAAGCATATATATAATTCTAGCTACTCATTTGCTGGAATTGGCTAAATGAAAATCATCTTTTCTATTCACAGAAATTTGTAAGTTTATTCAATGTTCATTGGTAACGATACGGAACGTACTTTCGGTCATGACCAGTCTCAAACCTTGTATTGCAGTACCCGTCTTCGCGCGCTCTTGACCGATGTCGCCGCGTAGAACCATTTTCAATCTTTCCCGGTGTCGATGGCTCCAGGTCCAAATACCACCTTCTTTTCTTCCGTTCTGGCACAAGTGTACTCAAGTCACTGATCCTCACCGCCTCATAAGTTGATAAGACTTAATTAAGTTTCCTTTTAAAAGTTCCCAGTTCTTTCTACGCGTATACTTAAAATATTAAAGTACAGCAAACTATTATCTGCATCAAATACTCCCAGTCCATTTGCCGACAAATTCACCTAAGTTCACAATTCTAGCTGCTGCACTCGAAATATTTCCAAGTCCCAATTTCCGCACATTACATCAATATTCTAAGTCCGACAACCATACGCTCCAAAGTAGATGTTCACAATTCCCAAACTCCCAACATCAATTGTCTACACGCGATTCGCACAAAACCACGGCATAAGTCGGAATGAATCCATATTCCCCTATTTCAGCCCTTCAAAACTCGGTCCATCCTTCTACTTGTCAGAAAAAATTCCATGCCTAGCCAATCCCTCAATTACTTACAAATTCAACTAGCCGCGCCCCAAACTGTCATTGCTTTCTCGGACAATCCCCAAACAGTTTACTTTATCAACTAGCCGTGCCCCGTGGTTCAAAGCAATGAAGTTCGTTGACCTTGACGACAACTCGTCTACCGTTGCTTCTATCGCCATATTTGCATAAGTCTATCCTTACCATTCACCCTGTTAACAATAAATGTGACGCAATACAATGTCCCACATTTTGGTATGTCACAATACCCTGAAATACGTTTAAAAAATTGTGTATAGCCTTATTTTAAATTCTAATTTTTTAGAATAGATTTTCTTGAGGAAAAACTTATTATCAATATTTTCCTTTTAAAATGTTAATGTTTTACAATTTTCTTAAATACATATAAATCACAAAACATGGGACATCCGCCGTTTTAAGCTATTTATCATAAATAGACTAAAAAGGAAATACTTGTTTACAAATAACTTATTTCATGCAACATTACATGAAAAATGCTGTTTTCAAAAAAATGTGAATGACAGTATTTAAAGATCTATCTTTTAAGAACAGATTTCATTAAAGCAAACCATTTATTAACAAAATTGTAGTTGTAGAAAAACGCTGGAAATTTTTGAACTTTTCCAATTTTTAAAAATTTAGAGATTTTAAGGACAATGAGAACTGCTCAATTGTTTACAATAAAAAAGTTTACTCAAAACACTGGGGATTTTTCAGAAAATGTTTAAAATTTGTTTGTGCTTCGTTTAAAATACCGCCGAAAATCAAAATATCCATTTCAAACTCACATGCCCTTGAGTTCGTTTCGATAAATTGGGGAATATCTGTTTTGAAGAAAGTCGAGAGAACGGTTTAGGCGCTAGCGTTGGCTACAGATGTACGGACGTTTTGGCTTCAGTTAATATATCGGTAGCAAGGCCCTACAAATCGTAGATTTTGACTACACAAATGAGAAGAATTAATTTACTAACATTAGGAACAAGATTTATTCACTTTTCCGAAACTATTGATTCACAATATGAATTTTTCGGTCGAAAAATCGCAGCTGCTCTACATATGCACATGTATTGATGTAAGTATGGTTAATGTATGTACATATATGTTTGCCCAACCATACAACTCTGTGCAAGAAATTAAAACCCATCAATCGCGTGTCAATTGCCTGGCATTAACTGCAGGATATCTACGGGGCGAGACTACTGCGTGAGCCTTGTTAACTCTCGCGTGAGAAAAATACTGTAAGTGATTTCTGCTGTTCTACTATCCCGTCTTGAAGGGAGTGTAACTCAGTAAGAAGTCGATTTTTTGTCTTTCCGCATACCACCTTCAAACAGAACTAGTGGGCACGGATACCGCTCATATTTTAAGAGCGCCTGTATTGTTTCTTGTGGGCGGGTCCACTTGTATCGGGGGTCTGCTGTATTTGCGCAGCCTCGCGTCGGTGCGTGTGGGTGGGTGCGTGCGTGCGCGCGCGGGAGCCGCTCGCCGCCGGCGTTCGCAGCTGCTCTGCGCGCGCAGCTGGCCGTCGCGACGCGTCGCGCCGCCGCCACGTGCAGCGCCCCGCAGATCAGGCGACGCGCCTCGCATCGGAAGGGCCTCCGCCGCCCCGCGCGGCCCATTCAGGAGCGCTCCGCTCCGCCGAGAGGCCTCTCCAGAAACCCTCTCTACAAGCACCCGCCCTCGACCCGCGAGGCGGGCAATGGATATTTATTTCTTCCAGACAAAGAATACGCGAGACGGTCGTCGTTCAACAGTACGCAGTCGCCGGATTCGGAGAAACAACCAACGCAATCTTTAGTATGTGAAGTCAAGGAGACGGAACATTCACTGTGCATATAAGAATACGTTACGAGGGGTTATTTCGAGGAAGCGTTCCAATATAGTTTTTTGTTGTCTAGGACCTCTTTTTGCTTGAGATATATCAAGCTCACTGCCTCGCAATATGTAGAAGTCAATACTTATTATTGAATGAAACTTATTATTGTAATTGAAATTCGAAATGGGTTCTAAGAGAGCGACAGCAAATCGCAACGAACACAATTGTATATTTCTCGAGGGCGAATTGCGAGCTCCAAAACACTTGCAGTATTTTCCCACGTGACGTTCGACAAGGTTCGCGCGATAGTCCGTCTCCCGTAGATCGCCTGAAATCAATGGCACGCAAACACAGTTTACACGCGTTATGAAACATGAACACGACGTAAGCACTCGAGATTCATAACCTCCCGTGTAAATCGGTGATTTGCGATTGTGGAATGCTCGCCACCCCGCGCCGCCCCGCTCGCGTCGTTCCCTTTCACGCTTCGCGTTGTCCCACGCTCCTCTTCCCCCTGCTCCGCCACGCCCCCCTTCCGCCCCCATAACGAGCCGTTGCTGTCGTCTCCACCCCGCCCATCGCTCCACGCGCCGCGTCGCCGCACCGTGGGTTCCTCGACGCGTCACCTCTATACTCACAGCCCTCGTCGCGCCACCCCGTCACGTCTCTCCCATCCCACCTCGAGCCACGCCCACCTCCAGCCTGCACAGCTTCAACCGCTGCACCCCGCCCAGCCCTTCACCACCTCAATCCATCCGCTCCTCCCCGCTCCGCTCTGTTTCGCGCTACTTCACGCTACCATCCCTACCCACTCCGCTGCAGTTTGCGTCGCCTCGCAGCGCCTCGCACCGCCCATTATGTATTAGCCCTGTATTAGCCCTGCTCCATTCCGCTTCTACCCGCCCTGCCACACTCCAACCCGTTCAGATCCCACCAGCTCCGATCCGCTCCGCCCTACCCTGCATTGCCCCGCTCCACTCTCTCCATCCCTACTTAGCTCAACTTTGGGTCACTCCACTCCGCTTCATACCGCTCCTCCCTGTACCGCTCCCGATCCCCTGCTCCGATCCAGTCCGCTCCGTGCCGCCCCGACTCGCCCTGCTTCGTACTAATTCCCTCTTTCCAACCCTACCCTCTTCCCTGCACTTTGCGTCATCCCGCCGCGCCCAGCTCCACTTCGCTCCGGTCCTGCCCGCCGCCCTGACTCACACCGCTCCCCTTTCTCCATCCCTACACACTTTGCTTCATATTGCATTCCTACCTGCTTCACCGCGATCCAATCCGACCTTACGATCCGTCTCACCCTCTTCGGATCGCTCCTCTCCATCCTCATCCACTTCGCTTCATTTTGCGTCGCCCCGCCCCGCCTCGCGCCGCTCCGTTCCGATTCACTCCGGCCCGCCCTGCTTCGCACAGCTCCCATTTCTCTATCCCTAGCCACTTCGCTCCACTTTCCGTCGCCTCGGGCAAGCACGCCCCGCTCCGCCCCGCCACGCGAAATGTACGCGAACGTTTCCCGCACGGTGCTGATGTGATTTGTGATGTCGTTGGGGCCGCACTCGTGTTCCCAGAATCACTCGGACAGCGGATGACTCGTGGCTGCACGCGCGGCGCCGCGCCGGCCCCTCCCCCTCCACCCCCACCGCCAGGACGATTCTCATGGAATTTGGAAATGCTTTTTTTCTACTCCCATTGCATAATTCTGCCATTGGATGACTGCAACCGGTTGCATAATGATACTCATTATGATACAGATTCCTTTATGATACAGGTTCTTGACCAATCACAGAGAAGCTTACAAATCAAGTATTAACACTTCATTAATCATTGAGAATAGTTCTAATAAATGTTTTGATCGATTGTGTTCATTAGAATTCCATTTAATATTATTTATGTGTATAAGTTTTTCTTTTATTATTAATAATTTTTACGTGTAATATTATTTGAAATAAATTTGATCGTACGTCACTTTCATCGTATTTGACTAGCGGAGTGGTAGTGATAGAGGGAACATTTGATTCACGTTAAGATCAGAATGCAAGTTATTTTGTGTTATATTTAGCTGCTGTGTGTTTGTTCTTAAAAAACGGCTAATTCTTTAGTTTGAAATGTCTAGTAAATCAAAGGGATGAGTTGGCTCCTCCAAAAATATGAGAAAAAGCGAAAATGGCGACCTCGGAATTATTGCTGCAACTTTTGTACTCTCTCGCAGGTGGGCTGGTAAACCAAAGCCACATGCGGCAGAATAGGATAGCTGTCCGCTAGGTGGCCTTGGCTGAATCCAGCATGTCAACTGCGACGAAACGATTTAATGTAAAAGTTTAACTTATAAAAGTTACCATAAGTCGTAAAAAAAGTACTTTATGAAACTCGATGTAATGGGTATTAATACACGCGTGTGAAGTTTACAATACTCACTCGTTCCTCGCCCGTATCGTAATATCACACCCGTGTACCAATCATTACATCATCGTTTAATAATGTACTATTCTTTGTAAGCTCTGTGTACCAGTGGGAAAAATTTCTATCACTCTTACTTCTTGCAGTAAATAGACCATTGTTCGGTAAAGAAGCAAAGAACCTGACTGCAACGGCATTTGTGTACTACCCTACGGCGAGTTGAAGTTTTTCTTGCGGACATCTACAAACACTTTTGTAAGCTTATTCTAAATACTGTACGTGTACTCAAATTCATTCATTTGAAGGTAAAAAAATGAAGTTTTCTCTATTCTCGATCGTTCTATAATTGCGTACTTGCTGCTCGTTACTCGTAATCAAGCGAAATTCGATATGAAATAGAGTTCGGTATCTAGTCCCTTCACCAGTGATTCATAGCCAATACAGCAGTGAAATGTAATACAGCTCTTTTAATTGCGGTTTATAATGACGTATTTATAGTGCTAGATTGGATACTAAGATAATTCCAGCGATACTTCGTGTGTTGAAGTATCTCGAGTCGTTCAGGTTCAAGAGTGAATAAATATACTTTGAGGCGAAATATCCAAAAACATTACTCTTGCTCATTACTTTGTGCGGTCTTGTAAACGGACTTAAGTAAAATACTGTACTATCTTCACTTGCGAGGTGAAGGGTAATTTTTATTACCTTTGAAATATTGGAAAACATCTTACTAACTTTTTCCATTTACTATTTGTGTAGAAATACTTCTTCACTTCTAAAAAATTTAATTACTGTGTAAAGATAAGTAATAGGAATTTTAATGAAAAATATACAAAACTACTTCTTTTTTTATTACTGGCCTTTAGAAAAGCGGGAAGGGGGAAAAATTCCAAGAACTATTCGCAGATGATAATAAAAGAAAAACGGCGAGGCCATTGCAACCCACAACATATACTACGCTGTAACTCACTTTTGCATTAAGCAAAACTAAGAAACTACGCATTCTAGCCTCTTGGAATCAGGTTTTCGTGTCCTTAAGAACACGAGTTATGTTTCCTTTTCTTTCTATTACATTTTACAGGCTACGTACATTCCGTAGAATGGAATATTACAAAGGTTTGTAGTTGTATTTTGGTAAGGATTGGGATTGGTGTGGTATGGATTAGATTTTGATTATGTTGGGTAAGTATTTTCACTTTTAAAACTGGTGGGTCTGCAAAGTCTCATACTTTCTCAATACAAAAACCCCATCCACGGTAAGTCGCGCCCACGTGCCAAACTGGTGCTACAAGTTCGTAAGGGAGGCCTTTCTCTTCAATCACTGAAAATTATCATTCTATTCGTGTCACACAATTCTTAAAATGGCTAAATAAAGTTTCTGCAATATAATTCTTAAAATTAAGCGCGATTACTCGTGTGTTAGAAAATGTTCCACACGGTGCGCCGCTGCAATCAGAGACTTACCAAAAGGACTTCATTACCTGTGCACGACTTCTAGAATTCAGTGGGAAATATAGTTATTCAAATTATCATTTCCATGTTGTCGAGGCGGGAAGCATTATTCCTTGACGAAGGACATCATACATAAGAGCCCAAAATTTATTGCTGATTTTTCCTTGAAAATAGATTTTATTACATGAGAGCTTTTAATTTTTATATTTTTTAAATTCAAAATTCCAGTAGTATATTACTTAGTTTAGGGATCACAGAATTTTGAAAAAGTGCACAGAATTCACTTCTCCCCATAGCACGACATACACAGTTTTCACTGTTTTTTGACGTAAAATAAATAAATAAGGAATACATCTCGCGGAACTGGAAAGAAAGGTTGGTGACTGTTGAGCTAAGTCATGCTAGAAGGTATTGCTAGAACGATAAAGAAGTATTAAAAAAGTGCCAATGTTATAAAAAACTGAAAATATAGTTTGTTTTCTAACGTTAGGAGCAATAGGGAGTTAAGAAAACTTTCTCTCCTCACGAAAAAATATATTCAAGAACAATAATCAATAATTTTTCATCAAATTTTCACTTATGTAGAAGGCCGCCGAGAAATTTTTCAGTTTTTCAGTTTTTGAACATTCAGAGGTTGTACTAAAATTTGGACTTGCGCCATTTTTATTAGAAATATTTGCTATATTTAAGAATAAAGGGAACATTTTGAGCCATATTTTAGAAAATTTCGCAAACGTTCTATGGGCTTACTACTACTTATTCTATACCACTCGAAATTAAAAATCATCTTCAAATGCATGGGAAACCCAGACAGATCGAAGAATATCCTTTGAACTATTTAGACGCTATAGTTTTGAGGAAAAAACAATACTTTTTTGGTATCAAGGGACCCACACTGGTATCAAGGGACCCAGGGACTTGTGAATTGTGCCTACGATATGAATACGAGCAGGTAATTGACAACGTAATTTAGCGAGAAAAATCCTTTTTTTATGTCAGGGTCTCACAAAACCAGATTTTTCGGTCTTAAAAAAGGCACTTTTTCTGGAGCATTACATCATTTTCTCTCTACATCTGGCTTCAAATTCTATAATTTCGATTCCATAATCCTGAGATAAATGTGAATTTCAATAGTCCATATTTATTTCAATTAAAACTGACGAATTTTTAATGCATTGAAAATTATCACATTAAATATCGTAACAGTTTAAATAAACATTAAATTTATCGAACCATTGTACATTTTGAAATCCAAACAAAAATACATATTACATAATGTTATTAATGTATTTTTGAAGATTGTTCATTTCCGTATTTTCGAAAATTGCCAAACGTTAACATTTCAAAACTACAAAATTGAAGATAGAAATGTTTGCCTTAAATAAAATCTCTTCTAAAAAATCAGCTCATTATGACTGGTCATGTACGTACTTACATTTCTTTTCAAAACGAGTAGTATTCACAAAAATACTGGTTGAATTGATAATTATAAAAATTACATTTTCTCAAAAACTGTTCAAATTTTTATTAACTTTTCCATGTATCAAACAAGAGACGCTTAAAAGAATGGAGATCTCATTTGCATTGATCTCTCTGGGCTTTAGGAAATTGAGTGTTAGAAATATTGGGTTGAGTAATTTAGAGTTTTTAACCGTCAGCCCGAGCTCGAAAGCCAGACCGTTTCCATGACTTAGCGGTAAGGCACGGCGAGTTAGCTCGGAGGACCTGAGTTTGAGTTTCAGGGCGAAAAACGATTTTTGTTGGTTGAAAATTTGCTGGTCGGAATAACAGTAGCATCTCTAGTATTGTTTGATTTTTCTGATATGTGCTGTAAATAGCATACGTGTTGTCCTCCACACATTAAATACCTTGTATGTTTAAACAGGTGGTAAACTAGTGGTATAACAGCACATGTTTTCCCTCATTATTTCTAACTGTTCCACTAAACTTGCAGAAGTGCGAGTATTATTGTTAAAGATGTTCATTTATTTACTACTGATTTGGAACATTGTAAGGAAATGCAATCTTAGTGATATTCGTGTTTTGTTTGTTTTGCCCTTTTAATGATTCACGAACTGCGCCCTTTAAACGTCTCACGAAAATTCTATGGCTCAATTATGAATAACTCTTTTGTATACGTTTATGTGATTTGTTTATCTTAACTGTTTTGCATTCTGTGCTGTTTGCTTTTGTGTTCTGTCACTTAATATGTCGTGTCTAAACGTTTTGTATTTGTAGACGTTTATGATCAAGTTGATATGAATAAATGTTTTATCTACGAATAGTATGTTTATATATTTTGTTTATCTTAACTGTAGTGTATTCTATATTGTTTGTTTGATTGTGTGTTTTGTGTATCTTATTATCTTGTTGTAAGTCTAAATGATCCAGAAAAGTTAAAGTATACTTTTGCCAAATAAATTAATATTAACAAATGTATATTATTTAAATAATATTACATGTATTATAGAACATATTTTGTAATGGTAAATGTGATTAAGCTGTGTGGTTCATGTAGAAATTTGTAATAGATAAGACCTTTAAAGAAATAAAGTTCAATTGAAATTTAGAAGAATGAATTTAACAGCTGTCACTCTCCAGTCAGTCAGGAATCTTGGCCAAAAGCATTTGATGTTATGATGTTATTATTAAGTAAAATGCTACTAATAAATGTAAAAAACATTGCTTATAAGATTGTAGTATTAACTTTAAGAAGAAAATAAAAAACAATTGTTTTACAATTGTAACATGAAATAGATAGTATTAGATTTTTCTCCGAAATCAATGATGATTACATGATTGTAAATTCTGAAATTGTACATTTTGAGTAAAACTTCAAAAAGAAGTAAACATTCGTCAATGTACAAACAGACGGCACGAGCGTTCAGTCTTTTTCCCTTCATTTCCTGTGCTGTGTACAAAAAGCCGCGCCCATAAAAAGTAACGCGGATGACTAACAAATTAATATGGCAGTTGGCGCATGCAGCATCCGTGCCCCGGGCGGTGCGGGCGAGTGGCGGGCGGGGCGCGGAGCGGAGCGGGGCGGGGTGGAGCTGATTGAAACGGTGGAGTGGGGCGGGGAGGGCCAGGGAGCGGAGTTCAGTTACGCGGCGCAACGCAGCCAGGATGAGCGTAGCACGTCGACGCGAGTTGGAGCAGGATAAATAAGGGTAGATAGTCAGAGCATGGACATGTGGAAAGGTGCGGATTGGATCAGCTCGAGTTGTATGGGGAGGATCGGGGTGGGATGAACTGAAGAAGCTTGGCAGGGCAGAGAGTGGTGGAGCGGGGGCGGGCGGGGAGAGGGAGGGGATGAGTAGGGGAAAGTAAAGGGAAGGGAGGAGGGACATGGTGGGGAAGACGGGCCAGGACGTTGAAAAGTGAAGTGTGGCTAGTTGGGGAGGGACACGATGGGAACAGTGAGATAGGACGAGATGGGTAAGAGCAGGACAGAGAGGGTAGGAAAGGGTTGGAGAGGATAGGGGATGGACAGGAAGGGACAGGGAAAGTAAGGGAAAGACGAAGAGGATCGGGAGAGGCAGGGTAGGCGGGGAAGGTCGTGGAGAGGTGGAGGAAGGAGGGACGGGTAGAAGCGGGTTGGGAAGGGTGAGGGAGGGTAGGGTGTGGTAGAGGCGAAGCGGAGAGGGGCGTGGAACTGAGACCCGAGTTAATGAAGCTGCTGCGAACGTTGACTCCGCCGGGGCTCGACCCTCCACGCCTCAGCGGAAGCGGCTGTGAGCGCGGGACCGGTTTCCCCGGCGGGGGACAGGAGGGGAGGCCGATCGGATGCGCTTGCGTGTTTTGTTACAACGGCCGAAGCGCCGACGCGTTCCCTAATGCAAAGGTTAATTGTTGCTAAGAATCCAGAGGATTTTGCACTACCTGTTACTCAACAGTAGTGCACAGTCTCACAACCAACCCTATCACCGCACACGTGTTTCCAAACCCATCTTCTCTTCCAATCGGGAAACAATATCTATGCCGTCCTCCCCTCGTGCAACAGCACTGACACTTTCTTGTTCTTTTTATTCTTCTTTCGCTTCGTTTTCTTCTCTTCCCAGCTTCTATTCTCTTTTCTTGATCTTATCTTTTCATTTTCTTCTTCTCTTTTCTTCTTCAGACACGACAGCAAAATTAAAGTCTTGGCCGGACATTCGCGTATTCTTTGTGCTGCGAGAGTTTCTACATCATCAGAAATGGGCCGTATTAGGATTCGATTAGCGCATCACGAGCATCGTTTACCAAACATTGCAGTAAGTGGCTGACAGTTTGTTAATCTATCGTTGTTTTATCTGTCATTAAAGGGGTGTATTCGTGGACGTGAATGAGGCCAGGAAAGTGTTTTAAGACCTCAATGCGCTGTCCCCGAAAGAAAACAAAATGCTGTTGCCACGCGCGGCAGCTAACTGTTCTCGTGTAAACAGCGATTAAAGATGAGCTTGTGCACTCAGGAATACACTCGGAACGCACTCGAAACGATTAACATTGTCATCGCAGATTTTCTCCCATAGTATAAACAATGGTTCAGTTCTTATCAGCTTTAATTTCCGATTAAGGTTTTCCTGTGCACTGAAAATGTTCTCAAAATAAAAAAAACCTATTAAGAATATGAACAGATGTACAGCATTCAATGATCAGAACAAGCAAGCTGTCAATTCATGTCTCCATTAGAATTCGATTAAATAGAATTGGAATTAATATTTATACTTTGCAACAAAAAGCTCTGTTCTCTTTTACAGTGGGCCGCCTTTTATAATGAAATTATTTTTATATTTTTTCACAAACAGGTGAATTATTATTTGAAGTTTCTGAGTGTGAAAACGGTTATTATCATTAATACCGTAAATGTATTGCATTTTATATCCCAGGAGGTGGAAGTGTTCCTCTCCACTGGAATGTGAGATTCGGCGGCAATCTACACATCTGTTTAATACCTTTGGATACCTTTCAGATATAATCGCCAGCGTGGCACCGACCAATCGCCCCACTGTTAAGTTACAAGTATTGTAGTGTAGTGCATGCACACAGTATGTGTATGTGATTTGTATGGGAAGAAAGTGGGAAAAGATTGAGGCAGGAAAGATCGCGCCTTGTTGGTGACTCGTTTGTTAATATATTGCAGCTGGATTCCTCTGGTATTCACGAGAGAATCTATGGAACTCCGTCGATTAAAGCAGAGGGCTGAATTCTCCTTCGGGCAGAGACAAAACTTGATTTAGTTATATTGCTATTGCTGTACTGCTCGCAAAAAAAAACAACAACAAAAAATAGAAAAAAAAAATCATGTTGGCCGTATCTTTGGTGAAGTGTCGGAGGCTTCCTGCAACATGCGGGAGCTGAGACTTCCCCTCTCGGCGATGAGGGGGCACGGAGGCCACGAGGAGAGGCGCCTGCGAGACGCAGCGATCGACCTGACCTCACTCGTCCTCACTGCTCTCACCGTCAGAAGACGAACTCGCGCTGCCAGGAGTGTCCAAAGAAATGAACTCATCAATGTGTAAGTCTATCACAGTATCTGAATTATTTATGTGTCGCCTCTATTCACTGCACATGCTTGCCGCATTTCTTCCATTGTTCAGCGCTGTATTGTGCTAATACTTTTCTGCAAAACTTATTTCTTGCATGTTTAATTTTCATATCTACTGTATATGGGTTTTCCAGGTTAGTTTTGTGTCCAGGTGAAGTCCTAAGTATTTTATGAGTTGAGATGGTGGGGTCCAGGTAATAGGGGAGTTGTTTATTACTAGCGGAGTGGGGGAGGTAAACTTCCTGAGTGAGAAGATTTTTGCTATTGTTTTGTGGGGATTAAGTTGAATTTTCCAGACGCTTGCCTAGGTTTCAATGTTATTTAAGTGGCTTTGAATGTGTGATAGGAAGTTATTTAGTGAGTATCCTGAGGCAAACAGGGCAGTATAGTCAGCGAATTGAGCTATATTATAAGTTGTTGATGATGGAATGTCTGAGATATTTATGTTAAATAATTTTGGTGATAAAGGGGGACCTTGCGGGACGCCTGCTTTGATAATGTGTGGGGTGGAGTCTAATTGTTGGCTATTACTGAGAATGTACGATCTGTTAGGAAACTTTTGATGATATAAATAATATAGGTTAGAGTTACGGCTTTTATTAGTTTGTAAATTAGATCCGGGTGCGAGATTCTGTCAAATGCTTGAGTTATGTCAATGCTTTTCTGAAATGCAGAGTGGATGTGTTCTGTTAATCTAAATAGTTGGTGGGCAGTTGAGTGGTGAGCAATGAAACCGAATTGATGTTTGGGAGTTGATGTTTTTGAGATGATGGTTTAAGCTGGCAAGGATTAGTTTCTAGAATATTTTGGCAGTAATGGGTAGTAAACTGATGGGGCCGGTAACTGTCTACTTTGGAATGATTTTTGTAGGGATTCGGAGTGGGGTGGATGATTGAATGTTTCCAAATTTGGGGGAAGTATCCAGTTCTTAAAATTGAATTATAAATATTGTTTAGGAAGGCTAAAGCTGACAGTGGGAGATATTTTAAGATTATTGAACTGATTTTATCGTGTCATATTGCTTCTTATTCGGAAGTTTCTGAATTAGTGTTTTTGTTTCGCGTGGAGAAATGTATTTTACTCTGTGGGGTATGTTAAAGATGGGGGAAGAGGCTATTTGAAGGATTTCGTGCTGTTTAGTGTGAAAAGGGGAATTATTGGGAGTAAAGCTTTTTTGGAAAAGTTCTGCTAATGCTTCTGCTTTGGCGCTAGAGAGCGTATTTTGCCTGTGTTTGTTGATAGAGGTGGAATTGAATTATTTTTTTCATATTTTTTGTTTGTAAATTGCCATAGAGATGTATTTATTACGTTTTGAGATAGTAATAAAGTTTAGTATTGCTGCTGTTTGTAAGTGTATACAAGACGTGTATGTAAGTGTTATTTATTGATTGTATTCTTTTTTGATTGATAGTATTCTTAATGAGCCCCAGAGTCTTCTGATTTTATTTTTTAATTTAATTAGTTTGATTATTTTAGTAGGTAGATGAGTGCTTAGTTTCGTATAAGGGTCTAGAATTTTCTTTTTTCGTAATTTGTTTATTTCATTAATTATTGTGTTATTGAATATTGATATTGCGTCGTCAATGTCTGTTGGGGATTTTAATGTTTTAAATGAGGGGATTGAGAGGATGATATTTCTGTTAAATGTTTTCCAATTTATATCAAGTGTGTTTAGGGATATCGAAGAGGGGGGAGTTGGAGCGGTAACGGGGAGACGGGTAGAGATAATGACTGGGATGTAATCAGAATCGAATTCATGGTACGTAAGCGACTTTAATTGGGAACTGAAAATTGTGAGTGCTACGTATGTCGAGGATGTCTGGATTTTTCTGGAAATCGAAAGGTTAGTATGTGGGATCTGGGTTGGTGGCTCGGCATGCCCATGAGTGGTGCTTAGCATTGATATCTCCTAAGATGATTGGTGGGGTGTGTAATTGGAACAATGTACATAAATTGTTATTTTTTATTTTAATTTTCGGAGGTTTGTATGATGTTATGTTGACATCAATGTTATTTAATAGAATTTCAATTGCTATTGTTTCGAAGTCAGGGGTGGGTGGGGGATGAACTGATAGTGGAACGTTTTGTTTGATTTAGACTAGGACTCCTCCTCCTTGATCATTTTCTCTGTCAGATCTATGAATTTTGAAACCTGGGATTGAAAAGTTCATTGAACTATTGATATTTTCCTGTGATGCAAGATATATCAACTGATTTTTGTAGGATGAAATGAATTAGTTGTTTTTTGTTTGAGATACTGTTTGAGTTCCAATTGAGAATGATAAAGTTTTAAGGGGATGGTTGACCATAATTGTTGTTTAAGTACGAGATTATTGAGTTCTATATGCTTTGTATTATTGTTGGAATTATTGAGGATATGATACTTGATATGTAATTAGTGATTCAGTGAATTATATTCTGTAGAGGTATTGTGAAAGTGTTATTGTTGTTCGTATAGTGATTATTGTTGGTTGGATTAAACGCTTGGTTTGTAGTAGATACATAACTGATATTTTATATCTGTTACTATTTCTTCTTCAGTGTTTTTTTACACGAGGTATCACTGAAGGTATGAAATTGTTAGTTTCAATAAAATATTTTACAGCACTACGGAAATCTTGTGTGGACCGGAATAGAATTTTAATTTGGTTGGTCTTGAATTCTGTTCTAAAGTTATTAGATATTTTATTTTTAATTTCACAAATTAGTTCGGCGTGACTACTTGTGGCGGTAACAGAAATTGGTGGAATTTTCTTTGGTTCGGGTGGTTCTTCAGGCAATTGTTCGTAGAGAAAGCTAAATATATCGGAAACTATTACTATATTTCTGTAGGTCTACATTACTGTTATGATGGGTGTTACCTTGCGTTTCCGCGCGTTTGCTATCACCTTCATCGCATGTCTCTATCGATCTTTTACCAGAGAGAGTCCCGGCGGCCGCTTGGTTGAAGGTTGCTGAAGGTTGAAGGTTGCTGAAGGGCGCCTGATGATGGAGCCGGGGGCTAGTGACCATCGGTGACGTAGTAGGGGGCGTGTAATTCGCGCCGATTTGGAAATTGCTAGATTGACCTGCTGAGTAAGATTCCATATTGATGGCTGGCGATGGTGGTGTTTCACCGTTCAATGTGGTTAGGGCGGCACTGATTAACTCCCGTGAGGTGGCATTGTTTTCGTTGCTCATGAATGAGAGTAACGAATGGTTGATGGACGCACCCACTAGTTTAAAATAACTTCGGTGCACTGATTGTATAGCACTTTGAATAGTTTAGATACAATTTATACTTCACTGGACTGGCAAAACACAGACAAATACTGAAGTTTGACCGAGCCTTACTCGGCACGGAACGATGGTAGCTACTGGTAACGGGGGAACCGATCTTGCCCGCAGCTGAAGCGAGGATAACGTATTTCTTGTAAGTAACTCATATGCCATGCCACAGTATCGAGGCGTTAGATAAGGAATTTTATATTGGACTGGCATCTTGAAACCAAGCTTCCGTAATCGCATTCTGAGAAATTTTCTGCCACAGTCGGTAACTCAGTTTTCTTTCAGTTCTGTTTATAACTTTACATTTGTAGGACATTCCTTTTTTAGCGTAAAAGGAAGCAAAAAGTAAAAGTAAAGAATTTTCTGTCTGATAGCTGAATCTGTAAAAGAATCCCTTTCAATCAATTTTTTTCTCTCTCCATTTTCTATCCAATACAATCTCGCTTTGGCAAAATCAGAGAAGAGGTTTTCCAAAACAGAAGAAAACAAGTTTGTTAAAGAAAATGATATAACTATCCATTTAAGTAAACGTAATCGTATTGTGCTTGAAATATTACATCAATAGTCATTGTCATTATTTATGTCAATATTTTGTCATTAGAGATTCAATTTCTGTAAATAACGCGATTTTTCTAAACTAGCGCCTAATTAATTATAAGTTATATAACATTTCTGGTTTTAAAAAATTGAACAAAGTACAAAAGTACATACTTTCTCGCATTATTTCTAAATTTGCCGTTTTAGAAAATTTAGAGACTCGGGCCATTGCTTTAAGCACCCCTTATTCTATCCGTGGAAAAAATTGATGAAACAATTGGAGCATTTTCAGATAAAAAATATTTTTTAATTACGTTAATTTTAAGCCCAAATTCCGCGAAAACTACTTGTTTTTTACAAAAAAGTTTACATAACATTTTAAAGCGCTCATTATTTGGAACAAACTTTGTCCAAGGCAAAAATCTCTATCTTCAATTTTGTAGTTTTGAAATGCTAACTTTTTCGAGTTTGGAAAATACAGTTTGCCCAAAAATGGAACTAGCACCATATTTTTGCCGTCCCTTGATACCCACGAGGAGACAATTCATAAAAAATTGTGGTTTTAGAGAAAAAAGTTTTAAAACATTTAAAAATTGCCTAATTTTCGTGCAAAATGTCGGGAAAACTACTTATATTTTCGAAAAATTATATATGATTTCATTTCAGGGTATCTTTAAATAAGAGTTTTCTGTAAGGAAAAATAAATATCTTGTATATTGTAGTTGCAGAAAGACGCCCAAACAATTGCACAATTTTAGCAAAATCGGGGATTCAACGAACATGAGACCTGCACCATTCTAGTTTGCATTCTTATGATCTCGAAGGACAAAGTTTAATAAATAATTTGGAGCGAATTTTGAGAAATTTTGAAAATGGTTTTGTTCATAAGTACCCTCGAAAACCTAAATATCTGTACAAATTACCCAAATCTTCTAGTTCGTTCAGATCGATCGGGGAATATCAATGTTTCAGAAAATCTACTGAAGGGTTTAGGCGCAAGCGTTGATTGTATACGGACAGAATTGTAGTAGAACAGCGACCAATGGTGCATACTTAAACACTTTCCGAAATGACATGTGATTACGTATTTTGAATACAAATACCTACAATATATGTTCTGTGAGAGCACCTATGAATGTGTCAGAAATAAAAATATGTTACAATTGTGTTAGATTATGGAGGTTAAAAATTCTAACTCCCATGAAAAATTAACTAAAGAAATCTATTCTCACACATTACAGCTCTCATATCCGTTTACAGTTTGCAGCAAAACAACCTAAAACCCCTTTTTTCTTAAAATGAAGGATGAGAGGATGTTATGGTCTGCTGCGCCTGATGATCTGAACCACTCCATGTAAAGTAAGGAAACATTGGTCGATTGTTTGAAAGGTCAAAGGTGCACAATATCGTAAATACTCCTTTGTTTACAAAATTGTCTTTTCTTTCTCCAAGGCCATTTTTTAAATAAACATGTTAGTGTTGGTTCTCTTGAGGTTTTTATTCGTGATTCTAAGTGATTCCAGGAAAATACCTTTCATGATAAGAAAGTTGACCAAAGTTTTAAGGTGAATATTCGTGGAATACGTAATTGAGAAACAGGGAAAGAACCATGCTATAAAGGTGTTCTTCTTTATTTTTCCAAACCGGAATTGGCTTCTATGTCTCATTGCCCACTTTGTTATATGTTATCATATTCATCATTGTCATCATATCTCATACCGCTAGGAAGTTTATCTGAGAAACTGCACACTCGTTACTTCAAGATGCTTGTTACATTGAAAGTAGCGTGCCACGCCTTTTTGTTCAAAGGGCTATTGTGAATTTAGGGCAATATTTCTGCTCCTAGACAAACAATATCACTCAGAATTGTTTATAATCCATGAATTAAGTAACGAGAAGGTGAATGACAAAGAAATGGATATCATCTGTCACCATTTCCTCTGTCATTATAACCCTGTATTACAAGGGCATCTTAAGGCGGCCCCAGTAGTACAGGCCGTGTAGCTAAGGAATGTTCACTTCGTTCGATGTGTCCAAAGTCCGACATGCTACGGGTAAGACGAACACCAAATGCTTGGCTGGGCAAATAGCAAGCAACCCATCCCAACTGCTCGAGATTGGCAAGCGGTCGCTCTGCACTCGTCGAATGCGGAATGTGTAGAGCCGCCTTTGGTAGATTTTCCAACGCACCTTTTCTCCACTTGGGCTGTGGTGACGCAAAAGTGATTGGGATCGCAAACACGGGTAGTGGTTTCACCCAGAGAACTCCTGGCGGGGAATGAGAATTCCCTGCATAAGTATCCAGATTTACGGTGGTGTCAAAAAAGAAAAAGGTGACTGCAGTGACGGATTGCGGGAGAACGTGGCGTCCCCCCCTCAGGTGCAACAGTCCGGGTGCCACCAGTTGGTCTCATGGCTGCATCGTGCACTATTGTCATGGGTAATGAGGAAGGGATTTGTCCCAACGCAGAGAGTGGAGGAAAACCAACTGCGAACCGGGAAATCTGGTATGCCTCGACTTTTCGAGGTGGTCGGTCCTACCCAGATTGTGGGTACATGTGCACATCGCGTTCCGAGGCATCCGCACACCAGCCTGACGGTGTACACCCAATGGTGTGAGGATAAGAGATAATGAGTTAATATACTGATAGTGTGATTGGGTTTCTGTAACCTGACCGATGACAACTGATCAGCTGTAACGGTTTCGTCCAATCGGGAGCTTAAACGTCACCACAGTGACATGATCGTGATGACGTTTTACGTCCCGATTGAATGACAGTGGAACAGCTGATGAAGTGTCATCGGCCATGTTAAAAAACCAAGCATAGGTGCCCACTCCAGGGATGTGAAAATCCCCTTGGTAAACCCCAAGCTGTGCGAGGTGATAGACCACACAGCGTTATTCTGCGATGTCGCAGATCCTCTCGAGAGCCATCAGAGCGATTGGTGCGTAACGCGGCATTTGTGCGTGCGGGGGGGGGGCCGGAGTCGACGCGCGCGTTCCGCGAACCGCCTGCTCGGCACGCGGGGCACGTGCCGTCCGCTCCACGCCGCTCCGCTCCACGCCCCGCCGCGCCGCGCCTCGCAGGCGCACGCTGTGCCTAGCGCGCGAGACGACCGGCCGGCACGCGCGCCATCTGCACGCCCCCTCCTCCTCCCTTCTCCTTTTTGTTGCTCAACTGCACTTATAGATCGGGCTTGGCCTATCTCCGACACGAGCTGGACATTTTTCTAGATCACTGGAGGATGGACTGTCGTCCTTTTTGTTCTACTGATCGCGAGAGGGGTACTGCATCAACTGATATCACTGCAGTGCCTCTGACCGGGAGGTCCTAGGTTTGAGTACCGATGGCGGCAGAATTTTCGACACTAGATTTTCAGCTAGGTCGAATTCAGTGGCTGTCTGGAGGAGAATTCTAGCGGTTGGCTGCTCTCATCGGTAGTTTTCCGTCGTTTCTCCGATCAACACCAGGCGAATGCCGGAGCAGTACCGTAACAAACGGGGCACGGACCGTGCACGATCTTTCCTTCCTCTTCCTTGTCCTATCCTCACCCCTTACACACACACACACACACACACACACACACACTCTAACATGTACTTCACTACCACAGAAGCAGGGAGACCGCTCATGGACTTAGAACTTTTGAACTGAGGAAATAGGAAATAATTATGAATGCATTTGGCGTTATCGGGTCGGTAGAATGACTTCGCTGGCCAGCTACCGGTAACCCCCTTGGCTGGGCCTAGTTAAATTCCCATGCTTGGGGGTAAGAGCAACATGAGGAAAACATGTATTATCTTGACCGCAACTAGCAATATCCACCTGCTTGAGCTTTTCTTCGTCACGCATCTTCAGCAACTGGGACGATTTTAAAGGAAAACTGCAACTCTGTTTTTGCCTCGACCGATAATTGTACCCGGCACCACAGCACGGGAAGCTAGTACGCTGCCCATGATCCATCCCAGTGACTAGAAAATAATTATCTTGCAGAAATGTGTATTTTTTATATAATAAATTGCATAGATGCATCACATATATGTCAACGCATTCTTATTTTTTAAAAGAAACTTACTTAGAAGGATACTGAATACAAAAGCTGAAGCAAACAGGAAAGCAAAAAAAATCTCCTAACGTTTTGATCAAAATCCGAATGGAATGTATTTAGAACCTCAAAAAACATAGGTTTCTAAAATAGTGGATCATAATATTCTCTTCTCCCCCATTTTATTACAAAAGTGGTTTTAGAGTTATTTTTTCTAGAAACAATAAACCGATTTGATAGTTGTAATTAGTGAGAATAACTTTATAATGTTTTAGTTAATTTTTGGACGGATATTAGAATTTTTAAACCGCTCTACCTAAAAGTTTGTAAAATATTTTCATTTCGGACACTTTCATAGGTGCGTTCACAGAAAACATATTTTAGGAATTTGTATGAAAAATACCTATATAACTTCATTTCCGAAATTGTTTAAATTGAACCAGATTTAAAATGAAAAATGTATTTTTCATAAGTATTCTTATATTTTACGAGTATTTTTTGCTCTCCGGCACCACAAAACGCTTATCACAATTCCCGCTTATCACAATATCACATTGCTACGCATTTTCTCGGAGATTTGCGATTATCAACCTTAGAATTTTCAAAAATCATGAAAACCTTTCGGCATATACTGACCAAAGTAAATATAGGGAATCGTAAAAGGATTTGAAAGTACTCGTATTACTCAGAAAATACCTATATATATTACAGGCAATAATATATACCCGGCAAGTAAGAGTTCACCGAAATGAGAATTCCGTCCGTAGTCCTCGTTGAGGAACGATTTGGAGAATTCTCGTCTGCGCTCTCCAATTTGTTGAGAAACGCCAAAATAGAGTAATTTTCCCTCAAGAAACTTTGAATACTATTACAGATATTTGACGTAGGAACTATCGATTTACGACATACTTCGATGAGACGTCCAGCCACGTGGTTCTGGATCACTAACAGTTCCGTACCCCGAGCGCGAACGGGAGGGTCCGAGTTCTCATCTACGCTTCGACTTTACAGCAATATCAATACACCGCTCGACAAAAAAGTGATACACCCACAAGGAGTGGTTAGAAGTGAATGAAATTGCATATGCTAAAAGATCATGTGACTTTATTAAACTGATTACAATACGGGATGGAAGAGGCAATGCCGTTTGCAGTTACAGGTGGAAAGTTGGGTATTCTCATGTGCCCATTGATTCCAACAACAGGCCACAAGGACATCTAAATGGCCCACTTGCCTGGCAATTGGACGATAGGAAAACCAGCTTCAGGAATTCCCACAATGCGACCTACGCCAAATGCAGTTAGTTGGTGGATAGGCAGTCCAGCGCGTCTGACATCGCGGGTGCTTCGTTCTTTACGTAAACGTTGTTCTTCACTGTGACTCAAAGCAATAGACTGATAACAACTGCGCAATATCAGAGCGGTGATATTACGAATGTCCTCTGGTGGGTGTTCTACTCATTACAGATACTTGTGATTCTTGTGATACTTGTAATTCACACTTCAATATGTATACCAAAAAGATATAATATTGGACCACTCGTTCTGGGTGCATCATTGTTTTTTATCTGGCAGAGTATATATCGTACTATATTTATTTTTTCTGGAGGGGAGAATATTCTCCTGAATCATCATTTTCTAAAGGATAACAAAGAAATATGACAATAACTAAATATCACGGAACCACTGTGAAGTTAACAGTAAGGCCGTATTCGACTCAATCGCACCAAGGTTCCAACAAAAGCCGATAGTATTATTACGAGAAATCAGTGATCAAGATGCGAGGTTGGTAAGACAAAAGAAAAAATGTAGGACTGCTGAAATACCATCTTGAGAGTATAATTTCCAACACAAGTTGGCGTATGACGCACTTAATCTAGACCTTATTGTTTGATGTTTCATGGTATTATGTGTTTCCCGTAACAACGCTGAATATGAAAATATGTGCAAGAGATATCATTTAATGAAAATTTTGCACTTTTGAGGGCATCTAAATAACGAAGCATTGCATCCCAACAATTATCGAAGGATTCCGCTGCCGCCATTGTTATCGGAAAGGGTGTCACCGCAGAAACGACTCGAGGTCATTCTGTGGAGAGCAAGCCAGGCGTCGTGTGCGATTGAGGATGCCTTGTTCCATTGGCAGAACGCGATCTGTGGTTCATGCCACGAGGTCTGGACGTAGCTGAGGCACTTGATAATAGTATTCAAAGTTTCTTGAAGGAAAATTACTCTACTTTGGGGTTATTTAACAACATGCAGAGCGCAGACAAGAATTCTCAAAATCGTGCCTCAACGAGGAGGACTGCAGACGGAAATTCTCATCTTGGTGAACTTTTACTTGAACTATTGATTGCGGCTGTGAAAGTCTACGATACTCTAAGAATCTTGTAGTGTTTATTTGTTACGTATGTGGATGTGACTTCAGTGCCCTATAATGAAACGTTGACTGTATCCACAGTCGACTACACTTGCCGCAGGCATTGTACTGAGGCGAGGGCGTGGATGAGGGAGGGAGAGGCGTAGGGAGAGAAGGAGACGGTGCCAGGCCAAGAGCCGCTCAGGTGGCGCGTGCGACGTGCCTCAGCAGCGTCTGTGGCGTGGCGACGCGTACACTGCCAGTGCTGCTAGGGGCGGGAGGATGGGACGTGGGGCGGGGCGGTGCAGGGCGGTGCAGGGCGGCGCGGGGCGGGGCGGAGCGGGGCGGGGAGGGGAGGAACATTGGCGGGACGGGGCAAGGCGGGGCGGGGAAGGCAGGGCGGGGCGGGGCGGGGCGGGGAGGGGCGGGGCGGGGCGGAGCGGGGCGGAGCGGGGCGTGGGGCGGGTCGGGGCAGGCAGGACGAGGCGGGGCGGGGCGGAGCGGAGCGGTGCAGAGCGTGGCGGGGGGGGCGAGGCGGGAAGCGGAGCGCGGTGGGAGCCGGGGCATTGGCCGGACGGGGCGGGGGTGGGGTGGTGGCGGGGCGGTGCGGTGCATGGCGGTGCGGTGCAAGCTGCAGTGGTGCGGGGCGGAGCGGGGCGGGGCGGGGGAAAAGCGGTGCGGGGCGGGGCGTGGGAGCGGGGCGGAGCGGCGGAGCGGGGCGGGGCGGAGCGGGGGCGGAGGGAGGAACATTGGCGGGACGGGCAAGGCGGGGCGGGGAAGGCAGGGTGGCGGGGCGGGGCGGGGGAGGGGCGGGAGGGCGCGGCGGAGCGTGGGGAGGAGCGGGGCGGGGGCGGGTCGGGGCAGGCAGGACAGGCGGGCGGGCGGAGCGGAGCGGTGCAGAGCGTGGCGGTGGGGCGAGGCGGGGCGGAGGCGCAGGGGAGCCGGGGCATTGGCCGGACGGCGGGTGGGTGGTGGCGGGGCGGTGCGGTGCATGGTGGTGCGGGGCGTATGGGCGGGGCGGGGAGGGCGGCGCGGCGGGGCGGAGCGGGGGCGGAGCGGGGCGGGGCGGAGCGGGGCGGGAGGGGAGGAACATTATGGACGGGGCAAGGCGGGGCGGGGAAGGCAGGGCGGCGGGGGCGGGGGCGGAGGGGCGGCGGCGGAGCGGAGCGGGGCGGGGGGCGGGTCGGGGCAGGCAGGACGAGGCGGGGCGGGGCGGAGCGGAGCGGTGCAGAGCGTGGCGGGGTGGGGCGAGGCGGGGCGGAGCGCGCAGGGGAGCCGGGGCATTGGCCGGACGGGGCGGGGGTGGGGTGGTGGCGGGGCGGTGCGGTGCATGGTGGTGCGGGGCGGAGCGGGGCGGGGCGTGGCAGCACGCGCGGCGGGTCGCGAGCGATGTGCGGGCCGCGTTCCGAGAAGGCCGGAGGCGAGCGGCATCGGCAGGCCGACGCCCCGCCCCGCCGCGCTCCACTCCATTGCCCGGCGGCGCCCTGGCGACCACAGGTGTGCGACGGAGACGGGGGGAGGCGGCACCGGAAGTGAGCCCTGCCAGCTCTACGCGGAACGATGGTCATCGCATCCCACAGCTTCCGCCACGCTCAACGCGCCTCTCGCACGCTCTTCGAAGACGCGATTCCACGCAAACACCTGATAGTCCGAGATAATTATACATTAATTTCACTCCCCACTAACAGAGGTGTCTGATAAGCAATTTATGTATTTTAACAGCCCGTTAATAACAATTGAAATAAATGAGTTATATCAATAGATGATACCTGAGTGCTCATATTGAAAGAAAAGTTATTTCTTCTAGAGTATATGAGGAGCGTTCATTAAAAAATAAACATGTCCTCGGAAAATCAACTGAGTTAGCATTGCAGTAATACTAATGATCGTCAACTGCATCTTATGTCCTGATGTGGAGAACCAAAAGCAAATATATCTTTGTAATAATTTTACTTACCGTCAACATACGAGGAATAGGTAAAATCCAATATGTCACGGCTTTGTTGCAAGCAGTGGATTACATGTTCGTGTAACCATTAAGATGCCGAGATTCACGATCACGTAACTGCTCATGCCACATGGTTCATTCTGTCTGCGAAATCTTTACAACTTCCTCTTTTATTCATTAGAAGATTAGGATCTCAAGGACATAAAAACTTTGAGTAGTATGTGCAAGACGTATTCACAAATGTGAAGCGAATCATTATTCAGAAAACAATGAAAATGAAGATTCAATCAGTCAAAATTATCCCACGGCAATATTTTAGATTTGAAGAAGTTTCTGCTTTCTTACTTTATGGACATGTTATTTGCATGAATGCTCTCAATTCATGATATTTTATTATAAGAAGGCGGTATTACGAAAAGTATTTAACGAAACATGGGAGATGATTCATATAACGGACTTCGATTGTAATAAAAGAGTCCTATAGCCTTGGTTTACAATCTTTAACCTTATACATTATCTTGTGGAGTTACACGTCAAGTTAAATAACTAAAATATGAATTTTATGGTCATGACGTGTTGAAAGGTGTAAGTGTAGATCTGCCATGTGACCATCGTGACATTTAGTTTCCACCTTAGCCTCTGTTTTAGCCTTTTACTTCTACTTCCTCTTTCACATATAACCTGCAGTTTGTGTACGTATTGGTTCTCTTTTGGGTTCGTGAAATTGCTCTGCATTATACCACTATTTATCTTTAACAAACTCTACGATTTTTACTACTTAATTTTTGCGTACGTTTCACATCGATTTCCAAAATGTTGCTTAATGTACTACAATAGAGAAAGGACATTTTCAAGAAATGCATCCATAGTCCTTTAATACAAAAGAGTGTACTAGATTTTTATTGTACGAAGGATGTTCAAAATTTACCGCTGTCTCCACCTCTGTCTCCTCCATTGCCACCTCCTCTGTCGTTACCACTTCCTTCATTGTTAACGCAACTTCCACCGTCATCGTTACTGTCATGTTCATCTCGCTCCTCTGTCTTCAATTCCACCATAGCTCAGAGTTAGCATTGTCACTGTCTCTGCAGCAACTCAGATTGAAAGGTCCTAGGGTTCGAGTCCTGACAGTGGCGAATTTTCGCAACTAACTAGATAGCTATGTTGATTTCCGCTGCAGCCTGGAAGAAAATTCTAACTGTTGACTGCTCTGACAGAAAACTATCCGTGTTTCTCCGGTCAATACCAAGCGAATGCAGGAGGCATTCTTAACGCCTACCTTAACGCCTGGGCTACCTTAACGAATGGACCACGCACCGCGGGCGATCATTCATTTCTCTTCCTTGTCCAATCGTCTCCCCTTATACATAAACACAAACACACAGAAACACACACACAAACACGGGTTTCATACCACACTATCTTGGCGGGATCGCTCGAGAACTTCAAGATTGATCGCGCTGGGGCGTATACCTGAACGAGAAAATCACAGCAAACCGTCGTGTAGTTCGCTCCGAAACTCAACACCCTGCGAGGAGGAACGCCCCTACCTTCCGGGTTCAAAAAATAAAACATTCTCTCCATAATGGTACCAACGCCCATAGAAGTTGACGTGATCGACAATGTGAATCAATCTATCCAATTCTATCGCCACCTCTGCCTGCTCCGACATCGCCGTCAATCGACTCTCCTTTCACGCTACTAACTCCGCCAATGTCTGCGTCTCTCTCAGCCCAACAGCAGCATCGCCGCCACCGCCATCACCATTATAATCACCGTCTTCGCACACACTAAGAGCATCACCACCACCGCAGCCGCCTCCACCGCCATCACCACCGCCACCGTCAACGCCAGGGACCCGTCTCCTCCGTCTCCATTGGTGTCACCGCGCCTTCATCGTCTCCGTCAGCGTCTTCATCAACGCCTACGTCCCCGCCTCTACACTCACCCCCGCTTCCGTCACTGGAACCGCTAGCGTCTCCGCCGCCACCATTAGCGTCATCGCCGTTGCCACCGCTCCTGTCAACGCCCCCGGCAATGCCTCCGCCCCCGTCGCCATACTCCTCCCCGCCGCCGTCACCGACACCGTCACCGCTCCGCCAACATTGGTGTCAGAGCCATCGCTACCTCCCCCGTCACCACCCCGGTCAACGCCGCCGTCAACGCCTGCGTCCCCGCCTCTACACTCGCCCCCGCTTCTACACTCGCCCCCACTTCCGTCACCGACACCACCAGCGTCTCCGCCGCCACCGTTTCCGTCAGTGACTCCGACAATGCTCCCGCCCTCGTCGCCATTCCCCCCTCCCGTCACCGACACCGTCACCACTCCTCCAACATTGGTGTCATAGCCATCGCCACCTCCCCCGTCAACCCCCTCCGTCAACGCCTCCATCAACACTACCGTCACCGCAGGCACCCCTTCACCGGCAGCTTCACCGTCTCCGCCGGAACCATCGGCGTCCCCGCCAGCGTCGTTGGCGAGGAGGCAGACGCCGGGCGTCGCGGCGCCGCGGTCGCAAGGCACGCGAGGCGCGGCGCCGCCACTCGCCCCGGCAGGCAGGCCGGTTCGCCCAGTTGGCGGCGGCTCGCACAAGAAGTTGCTGACGCCGCGCCGTCGCGTGCCTCGTTGTTGTCACACTCCGCGAGTTTTCGTTTTTCCTTTTTTCTGTTTTACTCAATAAGAGAATTGCAGCTCGCAATCATTAAATATGAATTGTTTTGATATGATAAATAATAAACGATGGTTCAAAGTGGAAACGCATGTGGAAGTTTAGAATCTGTAGTTCCAAGTTGCAGAACGTTTGCATCCATCTGCACTAGTTCTGTTTTGTTCATAGTAGGCGTGATTTTTCAAGAACATAACAGCTTGTGATGCTATTCATAATAATTTTTTATAATGAATTTTTTATTGCAGCATTATGAACAATCTTTTTCTTACAAGAAATCGTTCTTAAAAGAACATCCTTCGGCCCAGATTATGACGTTTTTACAGTTTATAGTAGGAACAATTGCGTCATCACTTACTCAACTAATTGCAGAAGAGAATCAGTACTTACTTTTGCTGCAAAATAAGCTAAACCTCCCTCGCATTCGTTCGCAATATTTATTCCTTTCCACTTTCTTTCTTTAGGATATAGTATATCTTTAGATTCACTGGATAGCGAATCTTCCTCAGAGTTTGCAGCTTCACTTTCAATATATTTAGGTATGTCTTCTATTATCTCGCAAATGACAATGACTGTCAACTTAAAAATCAACTCTTCGAAAGTCACAACCGCGGGGTTACACAAAATCGTATAAAAACACAAACGGCCTCATCCATTTTTTAAAATAAACTAGTGGTGCTCGAACCGCACGTGCATTATTTTTAAATATGCAATTTTCGAAAATTAAGAGAGTTCAACGAAAATGAGACCTACGTAATTCTTTTAAGCATAAAGTGAAAAGACTTTGAAGAAATAACTTGGAGCCGTTATTGAGAAAATATTTTATAAGTTGCATTAATTTGAAGCCCAAATTACGCGAAAACTTCTCGTGTTTTTAAAAAAAGTATCAAACCTTTTTTAAAGATCTGATTTTTTACAATAGGTTTCATTTCCAAGGCAAAAGTTCTCTGTCATCAATATTAATCTTTTGCAATGAAGACTTTTATAATTTTTGACATTACCAAGAGTTTCCTGAAAATGGCTCCAGCACCAAGTTTTCACCTTTTGATACATACAATGAAAAAATTTAAAGAAAAAATTAGAACCGTTTACGAGAAAAAAATTGTTAATTTTTTTAAAATTGCCTATATTCTATGCAAAAATGTGCCAAAAATTCTCTATTTTCTAAAAAATTGCATATAACCTCCTTTCAAGATTTTATAAAAAAATCATTGTGAATGAAGATCTCCATCTTCAATATTGTAGTTGGAGGAAGACGCCAAAAAAATTTAATTTTTGCAATTTTCGAAAAATCAGAGATTTCAACAAAAATGAAACATTCTCTTAACCGTCCCTTACGCTTACGGAACAATGTTTAATCATTAAATTAAAAAATGTGAAAGTATTGTTCAGGTTTTATGTAATGTACCCTCAAAGAGATTACCGAAAATACACAATTTTGTGATAATTTACTTTATACATTTTTAAGGCATCGAGAAAATTAGATTTTTTTGTTCAAAATGTTTTGTGGAAACCCTCATATATTGCTTCTTTCCCCCACCAAAAGAGCACATTTTGTTTAATGACTGAAGTACAGGATCGGGTTGCACCAAACGATAGGTCACTGTTAAAAAACCTCGAGGGAGATAAGCGAATTCAAACCGCGAACCAGGCTCCGGGCAGCGCGGGCCATGAGCAGTTACCGCGCGCCTGCCACTGTCGATATCAAAACGATATGATCCGACATAATCCTTAATTACGTTAGTGTCTGTTTAATGTCTTAATTATCTCTGTGATGGCGCAATAACCCAGTCGGCCAGCGGACCGCGGGCGCACGCTTCCTACCCAAAAAGACCGAGAGCGGAGGCGAGCGGCGTCCGCGGCGGGGGGAGCTGTTTCGCGGGCCCCCTCTGCGCGGCGCTGAGTGGCGAATGCGTACCCTCACCGATGCTCCTCGACGCGGCGGGGCGGGGTGGGGCGGAGGAGATGAGGGGACGGGAGCACGATGGGAACGGGCCGGGGGTACTGCGAGGCGGGGACGGGACGAGAGATGATGGGGCGGAGCGGGTGTATGGCGAGGCGAGGGGGCGGAGCGAGGGTGCTGGGGCGGGAAGATGTCGGGGCGGGACGGGAAAGAGGAGCGGCAGGGGAAAGGCGTGGTGCAGGAGCAGGAGCAGGTGCAGGAGCGTGGTAGGGGCAAGGCGGGTAGGGGCGGGGCGGAACGGTGGTGGGGCAGGGCGGTGGCGCAGCGAGGCGGGGCGGTGGCAGGGCGGTGACAGGTCGGGGCGGCGTGGCCGGGTGAGGTGCGGCGGTATGGAGGCAGGGTGGGAGCGGATGGTGCGGGAACGTGGCAGGGGCGGGGCGGGGGCGGGGCGGGGGCGGGGCGGGGGCGGGGCGGGGGCGGGGCGGGGCGGGGCGGGGGCGGGGCGGGGGCGGGGCGGGGGCGGGGCAGGGGGAGGCGGGGCAGGGGCGGGGCGGGCGGGGCAGGGGCGGGGCGGGGGCGGGGCGGGGGCGGGGCGGGGGCGGGGCGGGGCGGGGCGGGGCGGGGGCAGGGCGGGGGCGGGGCGGGGAGCGGGGCGGGGGCGGGCGGGGCTGGGCAGGGGGGCAGGGCGCGGGCGGGGGGCGGGGCGGGGCGGGGCGGGGCGGGGGCGGGGCGGGGCGGCGGGGGCGGGGGCGGGGCGGGGGCGGGGGGGGGCGCAGCGGGGCGGGGCGGGGCGGGGCGGGGGCGCAGGGCGGGGGCGGGGGGCGGGGGCAGGGGCGGGGCCGGGGGCGGGGCGGGGGCGCAGCGGGGGCGGGGCGGGGGCGGGGCAGGGGCGGGGCGGGGCGGGGGCGGGGCGGGGCGGGGCGGGGCGGGGCGGGGCAGGGCGGGGCGGGGCGGGGGCGGGGCGGGGCGGGGCGGGGCGGGGAGGGGGCGGGGGCGGGGCGGGGGCGGGGCGGGGTGGGGCGGGGGCGGGGGCGGAGCGGGGCGGGGCGGGGGCACGTTGGAAGCTAGAGAGGTTTGAGGAAGGAACGGATGGGGCGGGCTGTGGCCGGTCAAAGACGGAGTAGAGCGATGCCGAGGGGTGGCAGGAGAGAGCGTGCGCGAGAGGCGTGGGGTAGTGAGCCTGGCGGGGATGGGAGTTTTGTGGCCACTTACGACAGGCGTTGCTACGCGGGGCAGCTCATGTGGGCAGTGGGACATGAGCACGACGGGAACCGCAGGCATAACGGAGAAGGAGAAAGGAGAAGAATAGTTTTAGGAATCGGGTGCTGGGCTGTAGAGAAAGTGAGGTGGAGAGAGACCCGAGGGGTGTGTAGTGAGGACGGAACGGAATGAACTTGAGCAAGGAGGTGGAGCTTAGGCTGGGTGGGCCAGATAGGGCTTTGCGGCGCTTTTGGCCCGTGAACGGCATCCTCAGACGGGTGGCCTGTGGCGAGGAAGGGTGGGGCGGGGTGAGTGGGGTCGGGCGGGTGGGGCCGATGGGCGATAATGAACATGCCCGCCGGCGGTGAAAACATTTCGAGAGCGCAGAGGGTGAGGCGGCCCGGCCAGACTCCGATCATCCCCAATAATTAAAAAATCGATGCCTCGCTCCCGGCGCCGTCCGTCTGGCCTGTCACCCGCCACCGGTTTCCGGCGCCGGCGCCAACGCGACCTGACGGCTCCCGTCGGAAATGGTGTCGCCACTCGTCCGCCGCCACGTTGGGAGGGGAAATGTCACACGCTCATGTTACCTCGGCCCTTGCAATGAAACTGTGTATTTGCAATCTTAATTAACATCAATTTGTCGCATTTTTAAACACATTATTAATGAATTTATTGCTTTGCGGTTTTCTGTTTCGAAAATTTCTTTGATACTATTATTTGAGCATTTATCTTCGAGATAATGTTGTTTGTTGTCTTTAGAATGATGGAAGTTAATGAATTGCTTTCTTTATCTTCTAGGCTTGTGCTTGTTTGCCACTAACGTCTTACATATCTTCTTTGCATCTCGCTTTTTTGTTATTTTTAACGTCATTTTAATTATGTGGGAAATACTTTTAAATTATTCAATTCCTATTTTGCAAATATGAACGACATTTTCCTAAAGCGAATTCACTTCTAACGTTAATCTACAATTTGAAGCAGTAACTTTATAAATGAAAAAATACCTGAGTATTAGGAAAGCTAAATCATTTCTCGGAGATCGACAGTTCACGAAGACCTCATTCGTTCTAGATTCTTTTCTCTAAGTACATACTCAAAATGAATTATCTATAAGGTATTCATCAGTCAAAGGTCATCTTTGTCTTGCGCATTTTATTTTGTGTGAATGGTCGGCCTACTTAAGTAACATGGCATTTCAAGTCTTTCTCTGATAGCTTTGCATGCCGGTGGATTTGTGTACGCCTTGAAATAGCGTTAACGACAGGCTTATTGTGAACAATTTCGTTGTAAGAAAATTCAGGCCAAGTGGTTATTGTATTCAATGAAAATGCATTCCGAATTTAACCTTTACTGTAACACTGAACAAATATTTTGTGAGTTGTTAAAGAGCCCAATTTGTTACTCGAGAGAATTAACTTTGGGCTCCAGTGGTTTCCAGATTATGAGTGAATGTATTGTTTTGCATTTATTTCGGTATTTTTGCCTTGTGCTGTAAACGAAAGAGCATTTCGCTCTCTGTCTGCACTTGCTTCCTCCGCCGCGCAGTAAGCGACGCACATGTCTGCAATTTGTCTCCATTCCCACCACCCATACGACCCCAGCACTTTAGTGCCCCCTCACACTCGCTCACAGTCCCTCCCCGCTCGCCCTGCTCCCGGCCTGCCACCACCCGCTCTCTTCACGCTCAGCTCCCGCCCCGCCCCCATTCCACCCCGTCCGCCCACGTCCCGTCCGGCCCCAATCCAGCACTCGTCCCACCCCCATTCCACCCCGTCCGCCCACGTCCCGTCCGGCCCCAATCCAGCACCCGTCGCGCCCCCATTCCACCCCGTCCGCCCACGTCCCGTCCGGCCCCAATCCATCACCCGTCGCGCCCCCATTCCACCCCGTCCGCCCACGTCCCGTCCGGCCCCAATCCAGCACCCGTCCCGCACCCATTCCACCCCGTCCGCCCACGTCCCGTCCGGCCCCCCCATTCCACCCCGTCCGCCCACGTCCCGTCCGGCCCCAATCCAACACCCGTCCCGCCCCCATTCCACTCCGCCCGCCCACGTCCCGTCCGGCCCCAATCCAGCACCCGTCCCGCCCCCATTCCACCCCGTCCGCCCACGTCCCGTCCGACTCCAATCTAACACCCGTGCCGTTCTGATCCGCCCCTGACCGGATTCCGCCCCGCCCCGCCCCGCCCCGCCTCGCCCTGCCCCGCTCCGCCCCGCTCCGCCACGCCCCACCCCGCCCCGCCCCGCTTTGTCTCGTCGAGCCACGTCGCGTCCAGTCCCGCACCCGCCACGTCCTCCACTCACAGCCCACGCTTCACATTTCTCCCCCGCAAATTTAACTGCCCACTCATCCGACCCCGCTGTCGTTGCCTCCACCCCTTCCCGGCTAATTTTACTCCCACCTCCTCCCCGACTCCGGCGCCCCTACCTCCACAGCCTCCACCGCCACGTGATATTCAAATAGGACGGCGCTAAACGCCGCGATTACCCCGGGGGATGGCATCATGGGCGCAATATGCGTTGCACCAATCGAATTTGGGCGGAGGGGCGGGCGAAGCGGGAGGGGGCGGCGTTGGGCCCTCGGGGCTGCGCGGAGCAAGGAGCAGCAGCAGACGGGGCTCCGGGCTGCGCGGCGGCGGTGGCGCTCCACGCGGAGTGGCTGCCACCTACGTCCGCGTCGCGGCGCACTGAGGTGCGTGTGGCCACGAGACACGAATGACCTTGTGGAGCTGAAAAGGAGAACTGAGGCGAAAAATCAGTGAAGTTCAATGAACAAATGAAAAGAAAACATAGCGTATTGATTAATTAGAGTTCCCGGCTCATTAACCGCTATGATCATTAGTCACATTAATGATATATCTAGGGGGGTGGTATTCCTCGTCTCTGTGCCGGCGCCGCCCTAAAATCCGGGTTGCGGTATCGCCCCCGCCACAGCTTAAAGCTTACGACTGGGGTACTTCACTGCAAGGGTGTGTGTAAGAGAAAAAGATACGGGTGAAGGATGAAAGCTCGCACGCGATTCGTAGACCTTATTTTAAGGTTCTGTTCCGACATTAACCTAAAACTGATCAGAGATACTACCGATCAGAGCAACCAGCGTCCAGAATTCCCCTCCAGACCGAGGTTGAGTTTGACCTCTTCAGTTGATGTCAAAAATTCGCCTCTGTTGAGATTGTCGGTGAGAATTGCTGTAGTGAAAAAATGAAATGGAAATTATAGGAAGTAACGTATATTATACGTTATACTTTATAGTGGTTCACTGTGTTAAGTCTGATGCAGTATTTGACCTTTGGATGAACCAAGAGGTCAAGAAAATCTTGTTTCGCTAGAGAGAAGATGGTTTTAAATGTGCAAAAGTAATACTCTCTGGTGGCCTACCCAATCTAGAGCACTTCAGCCTCTGAGGTGCTTTAAATTTTCATTTTGGTGAATAATATCGCCTTCGGTTTATTACTGGAAGTTGTTCTTCATAAGTTGAACTTGCTGCCACGTTCTATATAAGCGAGAATCAGGCACCGTACATGCTGCAAATTGCTGTTTCCAAATTGCTTTCACCAGTAAAGACAATCTCGTATGTAGGGTTGATAAACTTAAAACGATAATAACATCATGAACAATTTCATTTGAATAAATAACTCTAGTTTAAGAGTGAATAAAAATACATTCACATTCTGGTGAACACGTAAAATATCTGAAGAATCTTCTTGGTGAAAAACACATTTCGAGGTTTTAGATGTTAGAAATTGGGCCGAGAGTGAAAAGGTGAATAGAAAATGACTTGATCTACATTTCATTTTTTATGAAATCTTACGTAAACTTGCTTGGAAAGGAAATATTGTAACCAGATACATAAGTATATATTGTAACCAGATAAATAGAATATCCTTGCAGGTTTAAATGGGTGATGGCCGCCATAGTTTTCATTGATTTATTCATATTTCCGGACGCGTCAACGACCATATTTATTAACCCCGTAAGAGTAGAGAATATTGTATTTCAGGAATGGTATTTCTCTCCTTCGCTGGAACGTGAGTTCCGGTGCTGCCATATAAGACGACTTGCTGGGTTTTCCCCTCCAGTTATCTCCCATTGCGCGGCACCGCCCAAGCCGGGAGAAACTCTAAGCTCACGACCGGCATCCCGACTTTTGTTGTAGTGTAATACCTCCAAGTGTGTATGTGTGTGTGGGGGCGATATGTGTAAGAGGACGAGGTTGGGACAAGCATGAGGATCGTGCACAGCCCGTGGCCCGTTTGTTACGGTACTGCTCCGGCATTCAACTCGTATTGATGGGAGAAACGATGAAAAAGTACCGATCAGAGCAGCCATCTGTTCGAACTGAACTCCAGGCAGCGGCTGAATTCGACCTACCTATCTAGCCAGAGTCGGAAGCCTAGACCCTCCCGTTCAGACAATGGTAATTCTGCCTGTGAGCCAGCTCGTTGTCTACCGTGACGACGATTGCGGGGGGAGAGGTGGCGATGGGGGCGGCGGAGCTGCGCAGCCGCGAGAGCCGCAGAGGGAAAAAGCGGCCTGGGCGCTTGCAGGCGTGCGCTGGGCCGTGTCTCGCTGCCGCTCCGCCGACTCCCAGCAATGTGGTCAGCCGAGGAAGGTACGTGCGTGGTGGGCGGTTACACCGCTCGCGGTGACGATAACAGCCACGTATCACCTACAGGAGAGATTTCATGGTGATGGGATGTGCTTTGAACAGACGATAGACGAATATTTGGACTGGTTATAAGACCGTTGAGTATCGTCGAAAATCTTATTGCTTTGTGAAATGTATTCTTCCTCCCGCCAGATGAGTCGAGAGCAAACTGTAAATAGAAATAATTTTCACGAATAAATTTACACTAGTGGGCTGGAGAAGTAAAAGTACTGCTGGACGAAACCATGTAAAATGGTTTTCCGAAATGAAGCAAGCACACTGATCGAACAAATAAAATAGTCTCTACAGCACTGCAATAAATTAATTATTTTAACAAATACACTTTTCACGAAAACAGCAATAACATCGTATAATTTATAAGAATACGTAGTAAAACAATTCTATACATACCAAGAACAACAAATAAGTTGCTGTTCCATAATGCAAATATTTTGAATGGTGGCCGGACTCTTCCTTTGAGCCTTGGCGTCGCATGACGTCTGCTGTATTCTAAGCGGAGATGCATTGAGCATGAGACTTCTGTCGGTACGGGCAGAATGAAAATAGGAGGGATAACAATAAAATATTTGCATTTTTTAGTCAAACTCGAAACTGTTTCCTTGTTTTAGGATTTTCCCAAATGCAATTTATGCATATACTCGAAATTGGTAATATAGATTGTTCTTATAACATTTATAAGTATCAGAAGAATATGTTAATAATTAATTCAAGTCATGTAGAAAAGTATATGAAAACGTATATGTGTGTGAATTAAGTCAAGACACCAATATAAATGGACAATCCTCGTCACACGGAATTTCAAAGAGACTACGATTTTACTCTTATCTCGCTTTTATTTCATGTCTCTGGAGCGTTATCTGCTATGATCGTTAGTTCCGTGACGAAAATGATTTTATCACAGGAGGTGGCGGTGTTATCTCCCCGCTGGATGATGATGAGATGATGAGATCTACACGTCTGCTTGCGGGGTTTTCCTCAAGATGCCCAGGTATCTCCCACCCACCAGTCATCTCTCCAGCAGAGACAAAGTTTAAGCCACCGTCTGGTTCCCCGTCCTGGGTGATAGTGGACTGAATGTAAGTGTAATTAGGGGGTGAGTACAGGGCACGGAAGAGGAAGGAAAGATAGCAGGCCGTCCGTGGTGATCTGTTTGTTACGATACTGCTCCGCCATTCGATTGCTATTTATGGGAGAATCCACGGAAAACTACCGATCAGAATAGCAGACCACTAGAATTTTTCCTCGAGGCAGCGGCTGAATTTTACCTAGTAGCATGTAGCTAGTCCCAAAAAACTCCTGCTACTGTTGGGCCTCGAACCCTAGGACCCCCTGGCTAGAGGCACTGCAGTGTCACAGATGACCTGAGACACCTTAGCCAGTCATCATATCGCTTCTAATTAAGTTTGCAGTTGACAAATTTTAATCAAGGAACTATATGTGTAATATTTTTTAGTAAGAAAGTTTTGAAGTGTTCTTTTCTGGCGTAAATATATTGCTCTCAAATGAACATTCTCCAGGTGGCTGAATGACAAAATAAAGGAGTGCACCACAGTTGTGCCAACGTTTGTGAAATGAACGCATATCATTTTTTGAGTTACTCACCGATTACGCTCCCAATTTAGTGTTCATTAGTGAGTGACAAAATAAACACAACTGAAGAGAGGGTGCTACTATTACGGTAATATCTTTTAGGTGACACTGAGGCTGCTGGCTGTTGAAGAGTGAAATATAAATAAAATGAAATATCTCAGTAACGAGATATGTTTGCTGCAACGTCATTGTCAATGGGACGCTGCCCCCCCGTAGAGATTGGATGTGCTGCGGTGGCGACTGAGAAGCTGGTGGCAGGTCAAGAGACGACAGGCGGGGAGCGACGGCGTCGCCAGAGGAGGCCACTGGCGTCACGGCGAAAGCCACGGAGGTGGCAGCGGAGGAGAAAGAGGTGGAGGAATAGGGGAGAGAGGAAGAAGAGAGAGGTGGTGGTGGAGGAGGAGGAGGAAGAGAGATGGTAGAGAAGGAGGAGCAGGAGAGGGAAGAATTTGGAAGAGAGAAGGAAGAGAGATGATGGAGGAAGAGGGAGAGGCGGAAGAGGAGTGGGAGGATGGTGAGTTGGAGGTAAGGCTGGAGGCATAGGCGCACGAGGAGGCGGAGGAGAGAGACGCGGAAGCTGAGGAGAGAGACGCGGAGGCTGAGGAGAGAGACGCGGAGGCGGAGGAGAGAGACGCGGAGGCGGAGGAGAGAGACGCGGAGGCTGAGGAGAGAGACGCGGAGGCGGAGGAGAGAGACGCGGAGGAGGAGGAGAGAGACGCGGAGGCTGAGGAGAGAGACGCGGAGGCTGAGGAGAGAGACGCGGAGGTGGAGGAGAGAGACGCGGAGGCGGAGGAGAGAGACGCGGAGGCGGAGGAGACGGAAAGGGAGACAGAGTTCAACGCAAAGGCGAAGTCAGAGATTGAACGGTGGTGATGACGGTACGCTGGACGAGGCTGAGACGTAACAGCAATGGAGTGGCAGTGGCGGTGGTGGCGAGGCCGGAGGTGGAGGCGGATGTGGAGGCAGAGGTGGAAGCGGCGGAGGGGTGCCGGCTGCGGTGGAATGAGAGGCCTACGCCGGTCGCGGCGCGTGCTGGCCACGCGTCGGTTGTTGCTTTGGGGCGCCGCTGATGGCGCTGACCGCCGCTCGCGGCCCAGTGGAGCGGCTCCAGCACCGGTTCTCAAGCCACCTTCACACGACGCGAAGGCAATTGGCCGCTTGAGTCGTAAGGTTTATGAGGTACGCTGAACCCTAGGACCAGAGGCAATCAGAAAATGTACAGATAAATAAATTCAATATCGTATGCTGTTGTTCACATACTGAAATTAAGCACTTACAGAAACAGTTAATTTGTGAATAATAGTTTCTTTATTGGTAAAGTTCTACTTTTACTTACGTATAATACGAATTAACTATCTCTGATGAAAAGACGGAAGTACTTTGTACACCGTTTTCTCAACTTAACGATGTAGATAAATTACAAATTTTAGACAGATGTCGACCAATTCCCACGTTGAGTAAGATTGTGCAAATGTAAAAAGAGAAACATATGTACTTCATTCTTCAGAATGTATTCCAGAAAGGAACAATTACAGTAAGGATTCCTTATAAGTCTCGTAAAAAGGTACTTTTTTAAATATAAATTTCTTCAAATATCGTCTTTTCGGAATAAATAGGCATGTATGGAATGGAAAGTGACAATTGTTTGAAGAAATTGAGTACAATTTTAAAAGAAAATATACGAAGCAGGGGGCATAGCTTCCACACACTCAGTATCCACCCTTGTCATCTCTGTTTTCACTAACCGTAACATAGGTCATGAGTCGCCAGAGGGTATCTAGCTTTAATTACAGCAATAACATTATGGTTATTGGGTAACGTTTTGTTATAAAAGTATATTATGCGGACAAATAGACGAGGTGCAGTTTTGGTTTTGAGAAAATATTCTTTAATGCTCAGTACCCACACTCGGCACCTAAACCCCAAACCAGAGAATGGGAGCATAGTTCCACTGGCGGCTGCAAATATTGTTCCTACAAAATACCACAGCAGTGCATTGTCCGCGTGAAATAATGTTACTGAAATATATAATTTGGGCGTCAGATCGCAATGGGTTGAACCCTTCTCGTCAAATACTGTATATTGTTTGCGTGAACAATGTTACTCCGTCCAGCGTATGCCTGCCAACAGACCTGTCCCCTAGCCTATTATCCCCAAGAGTTAAACTGCCCAGTGTGCGACATTTTTATGACCTACCGTCATTGACTATCAGCGTCACCCTGACCGCACAATATGTTCGCCAACTCTGTTGACGTTCGTTCACACATCGATGTAACGCCGTTTGCAGTCTCTGTTATTCCCATGTTGTGAATAACAAACGATATTTATGCATACGGCTGCTGACGTCATATTAAACGAAATAATAACAGTTCGTGTGAGATACACAAATACTGAATGGCAGAGTTCAGAAACAATAAATTAAGTTATTAAGACTTAACGTTCTGAAGATTTTTCTGATTTATTAGTTAGAAGTAGCTTAGTTGTGATATTGCAATGCAATGACTAATTTTTGTAATTGCTAATACCTGTTGAAAATTTCAGTAAAAGTGAACCTAGATTGACAAAGAATATTATGGAATTAATAATATGGTTTTTATACTTCTATCGACTGAAGAAAACGCAAAAACATCATTGTCTTTATTGATACATAAACCTTTTTGTTTCAAAAGAAATCACTTTCAACAAGTTTATATTTAGGTGTCTCCGGCAACGGATAGGTTGGGTTTGTGAAAACCATGAGGTAACAAAAACTTCAGCTAATCAAATCCTGATAGCGCCAGCAGCCTGTTCGTCTGTCTACCTTTCTTCAATTTCAAATGTAACGTTCACTGTGACAGTTATCGTGTAGGTTGTGTACGTTATTATATACGTATTTTGTTTCGTGCTTGGTCCCTCAGAGCCAACCCATCCTTCCATCGTGTAACTGCAATCGGGCAGGTACGTATTCGTACTTTTAGAATTATTTCTTATGGCGATACAGATATTATTTTGGTATAGTATTACAAATAACTGAAGTCAAATTTTCCTGTAATTTCAGAAATGAGTCAAACATTCTAGTGGAAAGACGAGGATGGTATTAGGGAAGCCTCATTGTGTTCCTCCTTAAATTTATCAAATATGTTTGATAAGAATATTAAATGCATAATATATTAACAAAAATGCTTTCTTTTATTTCGAAACTAACATATTGAAGTCTTCTAACAATGATAAAACAAACTATTTGCTATGTAATTGTGGTTTCTTAACCCGTGTCTCTCAGGCCCAGCCCTACCATTCGTGTTATATTTTTTCACCCATTCGTTGCAGAGTTAATATTAGTAAGATCTCAAAATAATATGACCACCTGTCTTGGCTCATTGCCCAAAACAGCAGTGCACGCGTGACCGGGAGGTTCTAGACTTCGAGTCCATACGGTGATAGAATTCTCGACAATAGATACGTGGGTTTGAGCCACCGTCCGGAGGAAAATTCTGGCGGCTCTGATCGGTAGTTTTCCGTGATTTCTTCAATCAACACCAGGCGAATACCGGAGCAGTACCCTAACAAACAGGCCACGGACCGCGCGATCTTTCCTTCCTCTTCCTTGACATATTCTCACTAGAGACTAGTGTTTCGACTGGGGTGGTGTCCCGCTGGTGGGAGGTACCTGGTTGGGGAACGTCCCCGCAAGCCGATCTCGCCATTCAGCGGGGGAAGATCACCGGCACCTCTTACGACGAAAACATGCACTACACTTACGGGACTAATGACATTAGTAGTTGATGCGCTAGAAATAATCAAACAGCGCGCGGCCGTTTCGCAAGCTGCCCTTCAAAATGCACGAGTCTAATTGCGCGGAACCTGCAATAGGCAACGACGCGAACAGTTGCGGAAAATAGCGCTGCTGGAAACAGGTGAGTTATTTTCTTATGAGGATTTGTATTTTAAAATGGACAACTTTAATGCGTGAGCGAAGTAATTAGATGGTTAAAGTGTGTTTAGAGTGACTCGAGAGTGGAATGTATGAGCTATATTAAAATAAATGTCTGCTTACTTGATGAATTTACCCGTGCTGTTTCCCATTGTCCGTGCTATTTCGTCCCACAGTTTGTTAACAACACCTCCATTAAGATTTTGTGCTCTGACAGCCGAATCGATGGTCTAAAAGGTAATTCATTTGTTAGCAGTTCCCCATCCATCATTTTGGGGAAGTGCTGGTCGCTTTCTGTGGCTGGTCACTTGCATTCGTGTGAAAAACAAAACAAACAGACACTTCCGAAATCGCTGTGCCGCCGCAGCCCGTTCTCACTGTTTCAGCCCTTAGGCGACTCGACGCTTTGAACAGTTTCAAATATATTTCAATATTTACTAAAGTAATGTATTAATTAGCTTACAATGATATCAGAAAATGGCGAATTCCCCATCATCAAACCGATACGTATCAAATGACACATTGTCTCAAACCGTGGATCAAAAAGAGTGAACGCAAGTGGCAGTTTTTCAGGGGAGAGAAGGGAGCAACGTCCCCCTCACTTATTTTCTTCATCTGGACGAAATAGTTTTTACTCCGATGTGGGAAGGTAAATGCACAATTTTTGAGTTGATAGGAGGAAATTAATTTTGTTTGAGTTTTAACCTACGCGCTTTTTTACGCGAAAACGATCGCAATCAATCGTAGTCGCTCTGAGAAGAAACTCTTAGCCTTTCCTCCTCTCATGTGTTAATCGCCCATATCTCTCAGCGCCCCTGCGGCGGGAAGAGGAATCCATTTTTAACGGAGCTTGACGACAGAAAGGGAGATCTTCCTCCCTTGAACTGACATCTATTGGCTTCTTTTTTTAAGCAGAAGAATTTGCTATGTGCAGTCATGTTAGACTGGTAGGCCAGAGTCAGGCCAGAAGGTCAGATGTGAGCAGGAGTCCGGTGTATTTGAGCTGATGGAAGCCATGGGAAAACCGAACTAACAGATCTTTCTCTCTGATCTCATCGCAAGTCGACACATGTAATATAATTTGTTGTATATAGAATTTGAAACACTTTCTGCAATTGCCTTCTTTCCTCCTCTTAGAAAACGTGCATGAGCTGTCACTTGTCTAAATGGGAATATAATATATCAGAACGCTGGTATGCCACCAAGAAATTTCAGCGCACCCGAATGCCTACTTTACTGGACGCTAGATTGGCCTTGGATGAACCGATTCCAGGCTGCTGCCATTTTTCACCAACAAAACACATATGATTTTCTTCTACGGGGGCTATTGGAAGGGTGAAGTCGGCCGACGCGCTTGAGTTCATTGCTTGGATTTTTTTAGTTGTGGCGAGTATTAACGGTGACGGATTACTACTTAATGTGAAACCCACTATGTTGTCGTATATTTCATATTCCCTTATGAGATGGTGGGCATTTTGAATCTTCTTTTTAAGACCTTTTATTTTAATATTTCTCTTTCTTGTGTTTATTTGTTATTTTTATTGAAAACATTCTTTCTGTTCCTTTTCTTTCCTTAACCTCAATCAAAAAATTAATTCATCTATGTTTTTCTATTATGAATCGTTGTTTACATATATTTAGAAAAAAGTACAATGGATATCTGGAGAAGTGTTGGAGTTAGAATTTAATTTACTTATTGAATTAATAAGACCAACGAAACCGATTAGCAAATGTATATATCTATTTTTAAATTTATTTTAAATTTAATAAAAAAGAACCAACATTAACGAGAAAGTAGAACTTTCGAGAAAGTACAAAAATATGCCGCAAAATTTGTTATGAGAGGACGTTCAAATTCTGAATTTATATCGTGAGAACCTTTGGAAAAACGCAGAGAGAAATCGCGTCTTTGTGCATTATTCAAATCAATAAGAGGGGATCGTCCGTAGGGTGAAGTACGGGCAAAACTATCAAAACCAACTTACGTCGCGCGGAAGGATCATGGTTTCAAAATTCGGCAAAGAAAACAAAGAACAGATGTAGGTAAATTCTCAGTTGTAAACCGAACGATACAAAATTGGAACAAATTACCTGCAGCAGTGCTGGAGACTTTCCCTCAGAATGTCAAACATTTTAAAATTAGACTAAGTAAATATGGTTAATATATTAATTTTGTAAAATTGTATTTCGTAACATGTAAATATTTTAATGTTGTTTGATATTTGTTTTGTGTATTTCTAGTAATTTCTTAGAAAACGCTACCACCGGAAGTATTCTATGTATTTCTAAGTAGAAAAATAAATATTCTATTCTATTCTATTAAGCTTTGTACTTACTAGGATGTTTTACAGTTAGGGAATCTACAAAACCGAGATATAAAATCATTTCAGTTAAAAAGTGTGCAGTACTAAAATGAAAAAAAGGAGAAAAGCAATGTGCGTAATGATTTTGGAAACAAATTTAAAATATTTGTAAGGGGCTGACTGAAAGAGAAATAATTTGTAACTACGAGTATTTCTAACAATGTAGCAGAGTATTCATTTTCTAAAATTTCGATATTTCTTGAGTTGCTTGTATTCTAATGGCATGTACTGATGGTGAGGAAGAAGCTTATTCTGAAATTTGTATTTTTTTAATTCAATCATTTTTATGACTTTTATTTTCATTATTCAATCAGTTTAAATTGGCGTCAAGAAAAAATCATCTTAAAATATAATATGTAAATAATAAAATATATGGGAGACTGCTTATGCTATTGTTATATTTAGATTCAACTAATTTTTCTCAAACAGTTTTTGCGTAAATCCGTTCTTTCATACAAGTATTCAATACAACACTGAACTTTGAGGTATGTTCTCTAAAAGGGAAACGTAGTAGTGGCGACAGCCGCTGAGTGGGAAAAGTTGAGAGAGAAAATGAGAGCAGTCTTCGCTCTAGTTGTACTGTAGGCAGAGGAAATCGCCGTCAAGGTCATTTTCGAAGGAGTCTTTCCACTATTCTCCCTGAGGTCTCCCTCTTCTTCTCCTTTCTGCGACTCAAAAGGCATCCTCCGCGAATTCAGTCATTCTCCAAGGATCCCACGAAAGACATCCTGAACAAATCAGGATAAAGCGAGGATGATATAAACCGAGAGGAGGAAGGCGGTGGCGATGGAGGTTATAGCAGATTCTGTGAAGGTTCACAGACGAGAAATTACTATTCAAACGAAATTATCGCTATTATTATGACGTATTAACAAGCAACACTGCAACTTTTAATGAACGAAACTATTCCTAAAATCTAGTGCTTGTAAATTTGTGAAACACGGCTTCCCCAGTGTAACTGCCGTCCACCCCACCTGCTGATTACGTTGGTCGAACCAAGCACGGGGGCCGCGAGGAAATTTTGCGGCCCCTCTCGGGGTCTGCGCGAGTGATGAATAGCGCAGCTACAGCAAAACTCTCTCGGCGCGTCACTCGGCGACCGAGCACATCAAGCTGAGCGATCGCTCGCCGCAAACATATCCCGTCCGCAATTTCGGGGTCGAGGGAGAGGAGGGCAGGGCAGAGGGAGAGGGCGGGAAGTAAGGGAGGGTAAGCAAGAGCGCGATGTCGGGACGGCGCTCACATTGACGTTACGGGGGGGGACGAAATGGGTTGATGGGTGGGTAGGTGGGTATGCCGGTAGGTAGGTGGGTCGGTCGGTAGGATGGGTAAATGAGTGTGTAGGTAGGGTGGGAAGGTGGGAGAATGGGTACGTAGGTAGGTGGGCGAACATTTGGTTGCGTAGGTGGGTAGAGGGGTGACGGCGGACGGACAGGCAGGTAGGTTGGTGGCGGGGGAACGGGCGCCAGAAGGTGGATAGGCTCCTGGGAGGGTGAAAGGGTGAGGGCGGGTGGATGAGAGGGAGAGGGCGGCTGAGGGCGGGAGAGAGGGAGAGTGGCCGGGCGGATGAGCGGGCGCGCGGATGGGCGGTGGGCGGGCGCGCGGGCGCGCGGGTGGGCGGGCGGGCGGACCGCCCGACCAAAGTTGGAGCGTAGGGGCGCGTGCGTTTTGGGGCGGGCGGTGCCGAGTGGCTTGGTGGTCAAGGGACACACCCCGGCCACGGAGGACGGAGGAGGGGGGGTGGAGCGCTGCGAGATGGGGTGGGGTGGGGTAGCGCCAGAGCAGCCCTTCCGGCAGTATTAATGGCTTTTTAATCGCCCCCGTCGACCCCCGACCTTTGGAGCGGTTGGGCTGTTAGAGCAGTCCTCGCCCCCTTCCGTACTTGACCGCCTGCCACAGCGACCAGCCCCACACTAATATGGACACCCGTTGGACACGTGATACAAGATGTCATTTTTACTACAGAATGGATACATTTCCCAATTATCTTCGAGTATCAATATAATCTGAATATACAATGTTAAGGAAATATGTTTTTTGTCTATTTGCATGGAACGTTGTTGTTTTTTATAAGAAACACAATGAACCCACAATTCTGATTAAGCTGCATCATACGTCGCAACATCGCAACATAAGCTGCAACATCGTGCATAGGTCTCAAACGATGCATCCTAAGACTTTAAATCTGGGTTTTCCTTTGCATAAAAGAATACGTTTTCTTTGCCTTTATCCATAAGACCTTTCGGACATTCTTTTGCGTTTTTTGGAAGATTCATCCCTTAACACGGATTTCCAAACGCCGTGGAAGTTAGGCTACTGTGTGAAGCTATTTTCAACTTTTTTCTGGATATTTAAAAAATAGTTGGGGCTCTTCTGTTACATTTCTTTGGGTTCACTTCTTCTGGGCACTCTAACTATTGAGAACTTCCCCTTTCATTAGAAAGAGGAGTCGCAACACCCACCATCCGATTCCATAACATTTCTAAATATATTTCGTAATGAAACACTTACGAGTAGTATATATTTTTGATTTTGCAGTTTAATTTCCAGATTAACGTACGTATAGGACAAGGAAAAGGAAGAAAAGATTGCACGCGATCCGTGGCCCGTTTGTTAGGGAACTGCATCGGCATTCTCCTAAGAAACCACAAAAACTTACCGATCAGAGCAGCTGGTCGCTAGAAGTCTCCCCCCAGAGAACGGCTGAATTTGACCTAGCTGTGTAACTAGAGTCGAGAAACCTGCCACCGTGAGGACTCCAACCATTGGTCCCTCCTACTAAAAGTAATGCAGTGACCAGTTAATAATATGAGCCACCTCAGTCAGTCTAAGTGTCTGTGGCAAGAAGCTTGTAAGGAGACACGTTTACAAATTTTGTGTAAAAATGATATTTTAATCCAATTTAATAAAAATAATACAGCTTAAGAGAAAATTGATCATCCTGATGTACACATGACCAAAAATGTGCATTCCACCATTGAATGTATTTATTTCATTGGAATCAACACCATTTGTTACCATAGCAATAATGTCAAGAAATAGTACATTGTATCAAAATCTCTCAAGCTCACACTAATTTGATCTTAAAATTTGATCTGGGCTGTCCGGGTGACGCCGCGTCGAAGGCTGGGGTGCCAGCCTGGGAGACACCCCAGCCTTCGACGCGGCGTCACCCGGACAGCCCAGATCATGACTGGCAGCGGAAGCGTACGATATCGATCTTAAAATTTGTTTCAACAGACCTGATTCGCAAATTTACAATATATGCAAAATTGTGCCAATACATTTGATAGTTCTTTAAGTATTTCAACACCTCTGGGTGTTCTTATACGCTTTTCGGAAGCGTGAAGTAATCTCAGTCTACAAGTAGCAATAGTTGTGCGTAGAAAACGTATCTATGCTTACTAAACCTGCAAAGGTGTCTCAGGGCATTAACTGACGCCGTTGCAGTGGCTCTAACAGGGAGGTCATAGGTTAGAGCCCCGACGGCGGCAGAATTTTCGACTCTAGCTAGACAGCTAGGTCGAATTCAGCCGTTGACAGGAGGAAAATTATAGCAACAGTCTGTTTTGAAAGGTAGATTTTCGTGATTTCACGTATCAAAACCAGACAAATGCCGGAGTACTATCCTAACAAACGAGCCATGGACTAGCGCGACCTTTCCTTTCCCTTCCTTGTCATTTCGTCATCCCTTACTGTCATGACCGCCCGCGCGCGGTTGAAAGACCCGCCGCCGAGCTACGTCAGCGGGGCGTCACCACCCTCGGACGGAGAGTAAGGCGACCGTTGCGGGCCGGCCGGGGCTGACCGCGCGCGGCCGTCACACCTGAACAGGCGGGTAGGGACTCGCCACGGGCTATAAGAGGGACTCGCCACGGGCTAGCCCCACGGGCTATAAGAGGGTCCCGACCCGACGCCAGGGCAGACTGATAACGACGGTGTTGGCAACGGTGTTCTGGCGAGTGTGAACGGAGTGTAGTGGTGATTAGTGATAACGACGACCTGTGCTACGGAAACGGAACTCTCTGGTGGATATTCTACGACTCGGCTGTGAATGGGACTTCTACTGGACTACGGTGAAAGGGCTTCGCAATTGGCACACTCTACAGGTTATTCGGAACTTTGGCTATTGTACACGGGATTCTCATTATTGTACTTGGATATTGAATAAAAAAACATTTTATGAAGTTTTGCCTTTGTTTGGATACTACACTTACACTTACGTGCACTTACATAATTATACCCTTACTTCACTTATCGGGAGACCAGTCAGGAGCTTAGAGCTGTCCCGGATGGGGCGTTGCCACGCCGATAGGAGATACCTGTTTAGGGAAAATTCTCGCAAGCCGATGTAGGTCAACGCCGAATATCGTCATCCGGAGGTGAAAATCCCCGCCACCTCTTCGGTTGCAACATGGACTACATTTACGTGACTTATGACATTAGCAATTGACGTTTCCGGAATCACTAATAAATCAATCAATCAATTACTAAAAGTACATGAACATTGCATGTCCTTCTCGAATGTGCCCCGTAGCAAGCGAGCGAGTGAGTGCGTGAAGTGCTGTGGCCTTATTGGCCTCCTGGGCGCGTGGCATTGCAGGCCAACGCCCGTGGCGCGCGGGCGGCGAGCTGCTGCCGCCCATGGGCGAACCGCGGGCGGGCGGCGGGGCGGCGGGCCGTGGAGTCGCCCATTTGTTTACCGCGCGGGATCATTGCGAAGCGGCGGCCGGGCCTCCGGGGCGATTCAATTAATATGCAAATGAGGCCAAATCAGCGGCCCCGGAGCTGTGTTTGTAAAAGTACTTGGCCTCTGCGGACGAGTTAGTAGTCCTGGCCGACCTCGGTGCCCGGCCGCCCCCGTCGTCCCCGCCACCCCGCCCCGCCCACCCCGTCTCGTCGCCGTTGCTGCCCCCTCCGCCGTTGGGCTGAGACGAGTTGCGACGCCGCCGCGGTGGCTGCAGACCCACCCGCGTAGCCTCGCCACGTTCCTGCTTCATCCCCGTCTCTGCCTCACTCTCGCCTCTCATCACTTGTCCCTCACTTCGCCCTCCATTCGTCTTCGTTTCTTACTACTACTTCCCACCTTCGTCCTTGTCTGTCTCCCCTTCTTCCTCGTCCCCTTCTTCCTTTTCGCTTCGCCCTTGCTTGACCTCGACTTGTCCCCGCCTTGTCCAGGTCTCGTCCTCGCCTCCAAACAGCCTCGTCCCCGTCTCAAAACTCCCTCCAAACCGCCTTGTCATCGGAGAGGGGTTGTATATTGTGTTGTATAAAAGAGGAATGTGCAGAAAATGTGTAATTAAGAAGGAAGTTGAAAATGAAAATTACTAGGAGTGTAGGTTCAGACTGATGGTAGAGAGGATGCTTATCCCATATTGAAGGAGTGCAGTAGTTGTGGAGAGTCATGGAAGCAGATAGAAGATTAGTGTTTGTAATGGAGCAAAAAAGAAGTAGATCTGCTAAGAGAAACGATAATATATAACGATCGATCAAATAATTGGAACGGTAGCAAGACCATTTTCTCCTTTTACTTTATAGCATACTACATATGTAGTATAGAGAAAGTATTGCAAAGGTGCATCGTCGAACGGTGAATTTTCGACTTGCTTTGTGAGTGATACCAAAATATGGAATAGTTCTTGCTGATGTATGTAATATATAACTTCTTATAACACGATGCTCAGTTAGAATTGATGTTTTCAGAGGTCTAGGTACAGAAAAATTGCTTCGTGCAAAACGTCAGACCGTCCGTCTTACTCTCCGAACTGTCCGCCCGTCTGTTCGTCTATCTTTCCGTCTGTCTGTTCATCTATCGGTCTGTCCGTCTGTCCGTCTGTCCGTCTGTCCGTCTGTCCGTCTGTCCGTCTGTCCGTCTGTCCGTCTGTCCGTCTGTCCGTCTGTCTGTCGTCTGTCTGTCTGTCTGTCTGTCCGTCTGTCTGTCCGTTTGTCTGTCCGTCTGTCTGTCCGTCCTGTCTGTCCGTCTGTCTGTCCGTCTGTCTGTCCGTCTGTCTGTCCGTCTGTCTGTCCGTCTGTCTGTCCGTCTGTCTGTCCGTCTCTGTCTGTCCGTCTGTCTGTCCGTCCTGTCTGTGTCTGTCCGTCTGTCTGTTGTCTGTCTGTCCGTCTGTCTGTCCGTCTGTCTGTCCGTCTGTCTGTCCGTCTGTCTGTCCGTCTGTCTGTCCGTCTGTCTGTCCGTCTGTCTGTCCGTCTGTCTGTCCGTCTGTCTTCTGCCTGTCTCTGTGTGTCTGTCCGTCCGGCTATCAACAACGATAGCGGCAAAACCATATACAAGATATTCATAAATGATAATCCACAATCAATATGGATAATGGTGAGGCCGGTTAAATTTGAAACGTTTATTTTGATTTTGGTGGTATTTTAAATGAAGCCTCATATATTCTGCTTTAAAAGATGTTTTCAATTTTTTTCTTAACATTGTTTTCTCAAATAGAGTAAAGTTCGCTTGAAAAATTGCGCATAACTAACTTTCGTTGAATTCTTTTCATTTTTGAAAATTGCAAAAGTTACGAGTAAAGCGAGAAAGTGTGTGCTGTGAGAAAGTGTGTGCATCACTAGTTTTCTTTCCCACACATAGTACAGAAAGTGATGCAGAGCTGCAAGAAAAAGTGCTAATATTTTAGCAGATGGAGATAATTTTTCCCGCAAACATTTGATTGCCAGTATGCCTGTCTCTCCGTTTGGAGTGAACAACACAAGTGTAAATAGAAATCCCGTGTAAATAGAATAACCGTGTAAAAAGAAATTCATCAAAATGGTTATTTCACGAATAACCTGGCTGATATCTCGACTTTTTTCAATATTAAACGTGTCTTTCAACCAGAATTTGAAGTGAATCTTTCAGGGTGCAATATTCATGGAAACGTTTGTATGTTTAAAGATTAAAGGAGTGTATTTAGTTTGAATTCCTCTCAGTTAGTTTGCTGTAGATTTTTTAAGAGAGGATGAAGTATAAGTAGTATTCAACGTACAATAGTATTTTGTGAATAACTACTAGAAATAATTCTACGCTTTAGTAGCACTTCTAGTTTATCTTCTTTTAACATTTCTTCGAAAATATATTACATCGGAGCGAATATTTTTGTTAACAATCCTTGCAAAAAACGTTCATTTTCTTTCTGCAATCCAAATTCAAGCAGTATATAGCTTAAAGTAGGGATCGCAGAATTATGAAAACGTGCACAGAATTCACTTCTCCCCGTAGCACGTCAGTTTGTAACTGTTTTTGACGTAAAAATAAATAAATAAAAAAATAAAAATAAATAAAAGAGTTTTCTTATTTTTTCATCCCCCTTTTTCGCCTTTCTTTCCTTATATTCCTACAGTCCCATGAAATGCTCTCTTTGCTCCTTCTTATTCTATCCCAAATAGTTCTCCACCATTTTCATTACAACCATCCTTTTTACTCCCATTTTTCTGTGCCATTTTGTTCTCTAACTGTTCTCTCTTTGACCTTCTCATCTCTCCTTTAATCCCCACTTTTCTCTCTCTCCCTCCCTTCCACAGATACGCTGTGCACCCTCTGATGTTTCGCTGAATGTTTTGGGAAGCGATCACCGTGAAGAGCCCGGAGTGACCAAATTGGATTGCCGGCATTGGATTAACGTCCAAATGGAGCGCGATATTTGAAACGAAATCGAAAATGGCGAGATATACAGGCTAGCAACAAAGTTTCAATAGCTCTATTTAAAAGATATTTTGCAATACTTGCTAAGAATGTCATTGCTTAAATAATTTGTTATAGTTTTAATCATAACGGAGCTGAATCCGAATCTACGAGTAAGTATATTAAGGCGTAAAAAACGATAGGGGTCATTGAATAAAAAAACGTTCAAAACACGTTGAGAATTCTTTGCATAATTCATATCCATTAATTCGCATGTCCATATCCATTAAAGCACATAAAAACAACATTTCATTGTAGCTCATTGCAAAACACAGCAGAGTGAAGTTTGCGTTGTAGGTTTTATGATACACGACAACAATGCTATATGATGGAAAATCATATAGCATAAAAATATAAGAAAAATGTTTAAGCATTCTGAACTTAAACTGATGCAAACAATTTGCGATACGCAGGTTATAACGAGTTAACGGGCACGTTGCAAACATCCGTCGAGTTTGTGTTCATTTTGTACATCATTTGGTATGTGTGTAAACCACGTTAGACATAGATTCCAGCTACAGGGATTGCGAGTTAGTATGAACAGACCTCTCTATTACAAGGTCATGAATTCCCTCGACCATGATCGGCCAACACATGGTGGCTTTCAGCACACAGAAGACCAGTGAACAAGAAAAGAGGGTGATGAAAGGTTGCAGGTGACATATGAATGAGAGAGAAAGAGAATGTAATATGTAGAAAAGAGCACATGAGTGCCCTCTCGGCATCCGACCAACACGATCTAGACCGGCACAAATCGATGGATTTTTAATTTTGAGAAAATATTTTTCTAGTGTTTTATTTACCCAAATTTATAGTATTACCATCTCCCATAAGTAAGTAGAGGAGAGTACTTGAGTAAAAATAATTGTAATCTGCAATAAGAGTTTTGCGTAAACTACCAGCTCGTCATATTTAGACCTGGTTTCTCCCTTCCTGTTAATTTCCTATTAGATAATTAAAATGAAGATATACCCTTCTAGGAAACTTCTTGTTGTAACATTCATCGCAGCACTCGCATATCGAGACGATCCTAAGTGCAGAAGAAGGACCGTGGTGTTTGTCGAGTGCGCCACCCGCGCAGCTGTTTGCCGGAGAGCACAGGTAGATGTCCAAGAGGGCAAGCGCTTAGACTACGCGTGCAAACACCCAAAGCGACCTGAGCGCGGGCGGGGACTCTCACGTAGATTTACCGCGCGCCGCGCCGGCCGGGGAACCCTGCAGAAGACCGCGGCCCGGGACAGCCCTTGCGTTTGTCGCTACCCCTCTCGCTCCGGCCCCATCCTCTCCCGAGCCCTCGACCTGACCCTCCTCGCCCTTCCTTTCATCCCGGCCCCAGTCCACGCCGTCGCCCTCCGTTTCCCTCACATACCTAACTCCTCCAAGGCCCTAGTGCAGTGCTTCTGGCCGGGAGGTCCTAGGGTTCGAGTCCCGGCGGTGTGTTTCCGATATTAACTAGATACCTAGGTCGAATTCAGATGTCTTCAGTTTTACTGGTTTCTCCGATCAACACCAGGCGAATGCTCTAGCAGTATCCTAGGAAACGGGCCAGGGACCACACGCGATCTTTCCTTACTCATCGGTGTACTCTCCTCGCCCCTCGCTTGCTGTCGGAAGAGTAATCGGGAGCTTAGTGTTTGTGCCAGTTAGGGCGGTGCCCCGCTGGTGGGAGATATTTGGTTGGATAAAACTCTGCAAGCCGACGAGTAGGTCTGTGCTGGAATCTCGCTATCCTGCAAGGGAAAATCACCGCCACCCTGCGATAAATATTCGCAACACTTATGGGGTAATGAACTTAGCAGTTGACGCGCCCGCAATCTTTAATCAATCAATCAAACAAACAATCAATAATCGCCCCCGCACTCAACCTCGTCCTCACCTCATTGTCGTCTTCACTCCTGCTCTCTTCTTAGTGCTCTCCCTCCTGCCTCTTGTCTCTCGCTAGTTTTCTCTCTCCTTCGTTCACGCATGCACCCTCTCCTTTCCCTTTCCTTTCCTATGGCTTTCGTCCTAACCTCTGACACTTCTCTCTGTCTCTCTGTCTCTATCTCTCTGTCTCTGTCTGCTTGTCTCTCTCTCTCCCTCTCTTTCTCTCACCCACGTCGTCTCCGTTTCCCTAGCATCTACCTTTCCCTCCCACTTCCTTTGCCAACGCCCATCCTTCGTTTTCTTCCACATCCTGGCCCCCACCGCGTTTTTTCCATGTCGTCACCGCCCTCCCCCTGCCCTTGCCCTTTGTCTCCTGCGCCGACCCTCGGATGCGCGACGCGACCGTCTTCTTTTCAGTGGGGGCGGCGCCGTCGCTGGCGCGCTTTCATCGCCGACGAGGGCGACGCGCAGCGGGAAGTTCATTAAATAATAATGAAATTTGTCCTAACATTTTTGCGTAGCCCGGTAATTCACGTTCGCGGAACTTTTCCAAAACCGAAAGTGTTTCCCGGGAACTTCGTCGCCGCCGGGGCCCCCGGGGCGGGGGGGGGGGCAGGGGTGAGAGCCTCGGTCGGGGGAGAGGGAAGCTATCGCCCGTGCAAATGGGCGCATCGCCCGCGGGCGGTGTGGGAGTCGCCCTCGCCCCCGGTGGCGGGGCCGCTGGCTCCATTTGCACGGCGGGCTGCGGGCGCCCCCGCGGGCCGCTTGTCCGACGCCGCCCTCGCCCTCGCCCTCGCCCTCCGAGGTCCCCGCCCCGCCCGCGCGCTCACAACAGGCTGCGATTGCAGCGCCTCTGACCGGGAGGTCCTAGGTTCGAGTCCTGGCGGCGGCAGGATTTTCGACACTAGCTTTTCAGCTAGGTCGAATTCAGTCGCTGTCACGAGGAGAATACTTGCGGCCGGCTGCTCTGATCGGTAGTTTTCCGTGGTTTCTCCGAACAACACCAGGCGAATGCCGGAGCAGTACCCTACCAAACGGGCCACGGACCGCGCGCGATCTTTCCTTCCTCTTCCTTGTCCTATCCTCTCCCCTTACACACACACTTACACTAACATGCACTACACTACCACATATTCCGGGAGACCGGTCGAGAGCTTAGAGCTTGTCCCCGCTGGGGCGGTGCCTCGCTGGTGGAAGAGTCCTGGTTAGGGGGAAACCCCTCTAGCCGACGGTAGGTCGGCGCCGGATCTCGCCATCCAGCGGGGGAAGATCACTGCCATCTCCCGAGAAACAAACATGCATTACACTAACGGGACTAATGACCGAAGCAGTTGACGCGCCGGAAACACGAACAATCAATCAATCAATCAATCAATCAACAGGCTGCGCCGGGAGAGGTGGCTCAGAGCGTCAACTGATGTCACTGCAGGGACTCTTGACCGGGACGTCCTACGCTCAAGTCCTCACGATTACAGGATTTTTGACACGAGCTAGGTCGAATTCAGGCGCAGTCTGGAGGAGAATTCTAACGACCAGTTGCTCTGATTGATAGTTTTCCATGGTTTCTTCGATCAATACCACACCAATGCCGGTGCAGTACCCTGAGAAACGGGCCACGAGCAGCACACGATCTTTCCTTCCCATTTCTTGTCCTATCCTCACCCCTTACTTACACTCACTTTCATGTACATGAACAACACTAGAGCATGTCGGGAGACCAGAGCTTGTTGAAGCGGTGCCCTGCTGGTGGGGGTTATCCGGTTGTGGGAAAACTTCGCCGACGATACGCTCGGCGCCGAATCTCATTTTCCAGCGAGGGAAGATAACAGCCACAGCTCGGGTAGAAAACACGCACTACACTTACGGGAGAAATGACCTTAGCAGTTGACGCGCTCGAAATCACCAAATATCAATCAATCAATATGCTGGACGGGTCATCTGATTGATGTTTACGGACACGTCAACTCCTGTAGAACTTACTCTCGTAAGTGCAATGAATTTTTGATCCTCGAATGTTTCAATATGTTCCGTTAGATGGTGAAATCTAGCGCCAACTTACGTGTTTGTTTGCAGGGAATTTACGCTTCTAGGTATCTCTGCCCAGGGGGCACCGCCTCAGCCCGGACAAGCTCTAAGCACCCGTCTAGTCTCCCGATATGTGTGGTAGCATGTACTAAGTATGTAAGGGGAGATGATAAGATAAGGACGAAGAGGCAAAGATTGCACGCTGTCCGTGTCTCCTTTGTTCGGGTCCTGCTCCAACATTCACCTGGTATTTAGCGGAGAAACAACTAAAAACTTTATTAGAACACTAGGCATTTTGAATATTTCTAAGGTAGCGGTTGTACTCGAAAATGTCACCATCGTCGCGACCCAAACACTAGCATCTGCCGAACAGAGTCGATGCAGAGGAAGAGGCCATGCACACTCTGAGATAACTCTGCCGTCATGGCAGGGCTGGTGTGGCAGCTTCAAACGCAGTCCGTTACACTAATCATCGTGAGACACCTAAATTAATAAAGAATCTGAGCTTCTATTTAAACTGTGAGATCTAATCTGACTCTGGGATGGCTCATGGGCAGAATACTAACTTACCGTGCCGTGGTCTCCGGATTCGACTCACGGTCGAGGCAAAAATAGAGTTGTAGCTTTCCTTTAAAATCGTCCCAGTTTCTGTAGCTGTGTGACGAAGAAAAGCTCAAGCAGGCGGAATTAGATAGTTACGGTGAAGAGAATACTCATATTCGCCTCATGTCGGTCTTACCCCCAAGCATAGGAATTTAATAGGCCCAGGCATGGGGGACACCGATAACCGGCCGGCGAAGTCGGACTACCGACCCAAATAGCCAAATACAGATGTAATCTTTTAATGATGCCCCGACAATGATAGGCATTCCCGTGCGTCGAAAGAGAAGTGCAAAGGAACTTTCTTCCACTACAATGATTTTTGTTTTGCGGCGTCAAGTATGACGTGAGCGTAAATGATGTTCACCTGAGAATCAGTGAAGACGTCTGCTTACTCCAAAGTTTTGCAGTTAAAAGACCCTTCCTCTAATGTTCGTCTTTAAAATATTGTTTAAATGTTTTTGCATTTGTAACTTTCCATCATGCAAGAGTCCAAGTGCATCCAATACAACTATTATTATTGATATTATTATTGTTATTATTAATGTTTAGGGTAACTATTTCCCCCACTCTACGAAGTTTATTTCCGTGTTATTTGTTTGTCTCGTACCAGGGACATATAAAGCACACTCTTCTTTGACCTCGTTGGATTGCGTCGTGGATCCTTTCTCAACTTGCTATCCCTAGCGTTGGGATTCGAATTGGTAAACATTTTTGTTATTTGGTCTTTACTCGTTTTGGGGGAATACATTACAATTCAACACACTGAATTCTGTGAAATAAATCTATTTAAATATTAAATGGTGATATTTTTTTAACCTTCTGCGATTTATTTAGTTGGGATTTTTTCAGGGTATTACAAGTGTTATATAGTATAGATGTTGCAATATTATATTACATAACTGTCAGCCATGATACGAAAAAGCACGTGGTGTCGTATCGCCACTAGTTTGGAACACCCCACCGCATTCAATAATCCTATCTGACTGGTGTGGAGGAGGTTTCATTATTGTAGATGAGAGTAGTGTGTAGCAAAATTTCTACTTTCAATATTTGACTTACTTTCTGGCAATGACGCATGGTCTGATATGTTCGATCAAAACCATGTCCAAATTTTTGAATAAATGTGAACTTATTGTTTCTCACACCCACGTTGTGACAAGCAAGTCAAATTTGTGATCAATGCGGTTCCTCACATTCGTGATCAATGCGGTTCCTGATCATAGTTTTTAATATGTTGCTTACACATTCTAGTATTGTTTGTATTACGATGCCCATATTGGTTGGCTAGAGCTTAGGTCATTAGTCCCGTAAGTGTAGTGTATATTTCTTTCTAGGGAGATGGTTGTGATCTTCCCCGCTGGATGGCGAGATCCAGCGCCGACCTCCCGTCGGCTAACCGGGTTTTCCCCCACACCAGGGACTTTCGCGGGCTTTCCCCACTCTCCCACCAGCGGGGCCCCGCCCCAGGCGGGACAAGCTCTAAGCTCCCGACCGGTCTCCCGGAATATATGGTAGTGTAGTGCATGTTAGTGTAAGTGTGTGTGTAAGAGGAGAGGATAGGACAAGGAAGAGGAAGGACAGATCGCGCGCGGTCCGTGGCCCGTTCGTTGGGTACTGGAATTCTCCTGGTGTAGATAGGAGAACTACAGAACAGAGCAGCCGGCCGCTAGAATTCTTCTCCAGACAGCGACTGAATTCGACCTAGCTGAAAAGCTAGTGTCGAAAATCCTGCCGCCGTGGGGAGTGGGAACCTAGAACCTCCCGGTCAGAGGCGCTGCAGTGGCATCAGTTGATACACTGAACTACTTATACCGCTCCCGGTAGATTTCCGGATTGCCGTGCTTGCATTTCAAATGACACATTTTCATCAGATATAAATCGGCTCGCGACATGATTAACCGAAATAATAGTGCGGATGATAGCTGACGCCGGCGACCTCAAAAGGATGATAATCCAAGCAGAAGAAAGGGTGACCTGGTGGTAAGTGGCATTGCTTCCCGGTAAACGAGTAAATCGCCGCTATGGACGGGCCACCGTGCACTGGAGCCACTGACCGCTGCCAGCGCCTGCGTGTCGATGCCTCCGAAAAGCTTCAGAACCAGGCCGCTGCGCATTAACCTGTTGACCTAGTTTTGAAACTGACGGACAGAGGGGTCTGTAAAGCACAGCGACACTACGAATCGTACGCTTGACTGATTCCGCCAATCAGAGATTTTCTTGACCAAATTTATGAATTGGAGGTATCACTCAGATTCTCCACCATTTTGCCTAACGACTCACCCGAGAGAGGTACTCAGGTAGAAGATTCCTTGGTATCAAAGAACGTACAAGTTACCTTGTACGAGAAGCTCTTACAAGAGGTAACGGTATTTTCAATAAACATATTTTACAATAATTTTAATGATTAGAAAAGGGAATTAAAAGAGAAATTGAATTCAAGAAGAATGAAAGTATTTGCATTTGTCCTAAAGTAATAAGACATGTATAGAAGTGCATTCAATGTATAAGTTGACGGTAAAGATCTAATATAAGGAATATTCTTTACTTACATCTGTTTTTGTATATGATGAAATACAATATTCGATTACTGTTCCATTATGCACTTAAAGACCAAATACCAAATGTAAATATGTACAGTAGATGTTTCTTCTTTTCCATAGGTTTACGTTAATTTTGGAACAATGTGATAACTTGTGAATTGACGTTTGTGTAATTTGTTAGTGTGTAAATTCTTTCTTTGGCTGTGTTTAACGGTTATGTATTGTACATGTGTATTCAGATCATCAAGTGTATTTTATTGAATACCTTAATTGATGCAGTGTTTCTTGTCACTAAAAATTAGTGTGGATACTAACTGCCATTTCTTTGCTTTTGTGAGATTCTTGAGACGTAATGTATTTTTGTTTAAAAGTATAATAATAATTCTTCTTCGTTTCCATAGCGAAAAACGAATCCCAGACGCTGGTTGCCGTTCTAACATTCCTTTAATTGTAGTTATTTTTTGTGACATTCAATGTGTACCCGGGTGCGACGCTACGATTATGTGATTATATGTGCTCGAGTCACCGGAAATAGGATACCCAGCACACTGAAAACCCGAATGCTGCCACAACTGCGAAGCAGGTAGCTCCGTTCCGCGACGACCACGTCAGGAGAGGGAACAATGCTGTTACAAGTGAGAGGGAAAGAGAGAGAGGGGAAGAGAGAGAGAGGGAAAGAGAGAGAGAGGGAAAGAGAGAGAGAGGGAAAGAGAGAGAGAGGGAAAGAGAGAAGGGGAAACAGACAGGGGGAAGAAAGATGGGGAAAGAGAGGGAAGGGGAAAGAGAGAGGGAAGGGGAAAGAGAGAGGGAAGGGGAAAGAGAGAGGGAAGGGGAAAGAGGGAGACAAGGAAAGAGAGAGGGACGGAAAGAGAGAGGGAGGGAAAGAGAGAGAGGGAGGGAAAGAGAGAGGGAGGGAAAGCGAGAGAGGGAAAGAGAGAGAGGGAGGGAAAGAGAGAGAGGAAGGGAAAGAGAGAGAGGGAGGGAAAGAGAGAGAGGGAGGGAAAGAGAGAGAGGGAGGGAAAGAGAGAGAGAGGGAGGGAAAGAAAGAGAGAGGGAGGGAAAGAGAGAGAGAGAGGGAGGGAAAGAGAGAGAGAGAGGGAGGGAAAGAGAGAGAGAGGGAGGGAAAGAGAGAGGGGGAAAGAAAGGGAGAGAAAGGGAGGGAAAGGGAGGGAAAGGGAGGGAAAGGGAGGGAAAGAAATGGAGAGAGAGGGAGGGAAAGGGAGGGAAAGAAAGGGAGAGAGAGGGAGGGAAAGAAAGAGGGAGAGAAAGAAAGGGAGAGAAAGGGAGGGAAAGAAAGGGAGAGAGAGGGAGGGAAAGAAAGAGGGAGAGAAAGAAAGGGAGAGAAGGAGGGGAAAAAGAGAGAGAGGGAGGGATAAAAGAAAGAGAGAGGGAGAGAGGGAAAGAGAGAGAGGGAGAGCGCGGGTGAGAGACAACGTTATTTTACAACTACCGCTCACTTGAACATTGCTACCAGATTCTCATCATTCTCTCATTGAAGTAGCCAATACATCAATTTTTATAACTTCAAAAAATTCATATATTTTGAATAACTTTCGACAAAATTTGGTGCTCATCTGCCGAGACAAACTGTAACGTTGGGAACATGTGTGGTGATAGCTTTATGCTCACTTTCGAGATATATAGTTATTTTTCAATATAAATCCCTTTCGATTTTTTCACTATTAATTAAAAGCACTTTTAAATAGTGTCTTACAACGTAATTCCACTTTTCATAAGAATTCATTCCTTTTAAAACATTGAAAATACATATTGTTGACGATCATGAAATAGACATGTCAGAATGCTCAAGGAATGCAAATTTCAAAGAATACAAAAGGCAGGAACTTAGTATAACAAACTATCCCCGACTCTCAGAACAATATCTTGTGTATTTGTTGTAATGTATTAGGGAAAACGTAAAGAATATGAGTCTTTTCATTGTTGTGGCAAGAAAATCTAAAATACGAACGTTGTTCCAGACCATATTATTAGTGATAACTCGATGCACTATCTCTATGTTAACTAATTATATTTTTCTACGTGAAGGGAATTAAATGTTTTTTACATCTTCTGAAATCCTAAACTTTCAACGCCCTCTCGCTTTACACTCATTACAGTAGAACCCGACAGACGTTGTCCTGCTGTCTTTTTCTATTTTTTCTTTACTTCTTGCTCTTTCTCTTTCTCCCTCTTTTCCCCTCTTTCTCTTTTCTCTCTTTCTCTTTTCCCCCTCTTTCGCTATTTTCCCTCTTTCTCTCTCTTTTTTCTCCTCTTCTTCTCTTTTCTTCTCTTTTTCTCTTTTCTCCTCTTTCTCTCATTTTCCCTCTCTCTCTTTTTTACATATTCCCCAGTTTCTCTTTTTCCCTTTTCCCCTCTTTCTCTTCTCTCTCTCCCTCCATTTGTGGCGCCCGCTATTCCTGTCCTCCTCGGCCTTCGGTCGTCATACGGTAACGCTCAGCAACAATGAAGCCCAGCTGGATTGGGAATTGGATTTAACTGCCATTTTGTGCTGCAGCGCCATCTAGTAGAGTTGTAGAGTTACAACAAAGTAAGCGGCATAAAAACCTCCGCGAAAAAACAAATCGATGTGCCAACTTTCATTGAGATAGGTCAAACGGCGTCGGAATTTATAGATATCAAACAAACCAACATCCATATTGTGTCTTTGAAAATGAAGCTGGAAACAAAGGTAGTGATGTAGGTCCTGTTCAAAACCTGTCTAAATTGAATACACCCAAATACACAGGATGTAATGAGATCCGATATTACCATAAAAGTAAAAGTGTTTAAAAACTGAAATGATACATATTTAGAATTTCATTTTAATTAAATAAATTATCGTGTTCTGATTCATTAATCACGCCCAAAAATAATTAACAAAATAATTATTCCGTCTTAGGAACTGCTCGGTCAAATGGATTTCGCTTGCGTCCCAGAAATACAGTCGACTCCGGTTATAGTGAACTCGGATATAGTGAACCCTCGGTTATAGTTAAGTCACAGATACCGTTTCACTTACATTACAAATAAGCGTAAGATGATTCGGTTATAGTGCATCAGAACCTCGGTGTAGTGAACGTAGGTAATACAACGTACCAGAGATTAGTTCCCTCCTGGAAAAGAATATATCGTCTCAGTGCCACAAATTCCAACACTAGGCAGCCTGAAAACATAGCGACGGCCACAGGTCATAATCGAAGAAGTTTCCCCTTGGGTGAAGGTAGTGGACCGGGAATGGGCACCTTACTGATGACCTTACGCCACTCAATTTTACTGTGGAAACAAAGGTTGTGTCCTACGTGGGATACAACTGGTTGCAGCGTCGGGCGATTTCTTGCTTCAGATTCAATCTTTGTGTTACTTCATATTCCGCAGAGCAAAGCGCGTTGAGTTCTATTTAGGCGACAGGAAGCATGCGACTGCCACAATCTGGCGATATTCGCCATGCCGCGTAGAAAAGTGATCAGTTTCTTTAGCCGATTGTGCCGTCCCGCTTCCGAAAGCATCTCGTATATTATTAAGCGACTAAAGGGGCCTTCGGAGAGTGGGACGGGAATCCCAACAGTGCAAGAGGCATTGAAGGGTGTCAAGACTGCTTAACGATACTAGACACAGAGAACAATGCAGAGAGCACGAACTCTGGAGATGGATCTAGAGACATGCTAATAAAAAAGTAAGAAGCAAACATTTGAAAATAATTGATTTTTAAGAACAAATAAAGATATTGAAAATTTCAGTTCGTGTTGTAAATGTATTTTGTTGCATATCTATATTAATAAAATCAATAGTTATGGAGAAATTTCACTTAATTTTGATTTCTTCGGATATAGAGAACCTGGGATATAGTGAACGAAAAATGTTAGCCCCCAGAAATTCACCATAACCGGAGTTGATTGTACTTTGCCTGAAAAAGGATTAACCGAAAATTCGGGCAGTCAGCTTGGTGGGATGAAGAAAGCATTTTTGTCGCTCTTCCTGAAAAAAGAGAATTTACTGCCCTGAAATATTAGTATACTAAACACGGCAGAACCGTTGAGTAATTTGCTTGCCACATTGTTTCCCAGAATATAATTGTTTCATCTTATTACAATTTCGTATGCATCGTCTTGCTTCTCAATCTAGTTATTATGAAAAAAGATCTGAAAAAAGCACACAGCGCAATTTTGCGCCTTTTTTAGAGTACGCTATCTTCTCAAGCCAATTCCGTACTTCTCAGTTACAACGTCCCCCTTAACGCATCTTGAGATATACTTTTATTGAGCTGCGTCAGCTGCAGCTACAGGTGTTCCCATTACGTATTCTGTCCTGACAGTGACTTTCTTGTCTCCTGTCTCGACTAGACAAATATCTCCTGGGACCTTTAATTTAGAATTCAATTAAAATCTGTAACGTTTTTTGCGAAAGAAAAATACGAAAGAACTAGATAATAAAACGAAATTATAAAAATATTTTTCAAGTAACTTGAAAGCTAACAACTTGATAAAATAATTTGAAATAATCACATATTACACTACACTTTATTCACTAAATAAGCTTTCTGTGGAGAAACAACTGCAATAACTGGATGAATATATTAGCGAGATGGTTTCCACAGCATTTTATTTTCATCCCAGAACTTGTTAGTTGTTTGTGTCTTAACGACATTCTCATGTAATAAAAATGAACCCAAAGAATATGAATATGAATTTTAAAAAAGCATTCTTCAAATGATCGTTAATGAAGCTAATGAAGTCCGTATCTCACAAGTTTTCAAGTAAAAGACAGATTATAATTTCTTATTGTCAGAACGGTCAACCTTAATTTTCTCAAAATGACCACCAAATTTCTCCACGAAAATTAATATATTAAAAAGATTGCAGGCTTCTATGATAAACAGAAAGTCTCATTTCAATTAACGTATATTTACGTCAGGATATGTGAGAAATGTGTGGCTGCTCGAATTTAACATGGATGTACTAATTTTGGAAGTAATTTACATTGCGATCCTAAGAACTTTTTTTGAAATTTACTCTGTAATAATTTGAAGATTTTTCTTTACATTTTATTTGAGCAAATACACTAATATAATTTTACGGGTCATATTTTGGATAAAACGATTAAATTCTCAAAAAATTTCATAATTAAACATTTTTTCGATGTTATTTGACAAATATGATATGGAAATAAAGTATTTAACTGAATAAAATGAGTTTCAAAGTTAGATCATCAAATAGGGTGAACATCAATTTGTTGAAAATATTAGTAGTTTTCAAGTAATATAGAATTAAATAGAAATATTCGTTTAAAAAAGATGTTAACAAGCTATTCTCAAAACTGAGAGATTTTTTCTTTACCATTTCTTTGTCTTCGAGAGCAATATTTGCTTAATAATATAGGTCAGATATTCATTAAAACCTGTTAAATATCGATAAATGAATTAGTATAATTCCTTGGAGAGTGCGTTTTAATGTGAAGTAGTATAATTGGTAACTCGGTTGCTCGTGCCAGGTTTGAATCCCAGAACGAACAAACAATTTTGCGAGTTGAAAACAGTGTAGTGTGTTCAACTATGACGTATTATAATATTACAAAACTGTTTCAGATCATTCGAGGAAATATATCTGTTGTAATAGCACCGCTAGTTGTTCTTGAAACTATTACAACTGATTCATTTACATCACGCTAAAGACATGTTTCTCCATCATATGTTCTGTGCCATTTACTTCAAATTGTACTAACGTATGCATTTTGTTGAAAAAATCTTTAAAATCCACCCACAGGGTTGGACGGTTAGTAACTCACATGTAACAAAAACATATTTTGTTTCTATTTTGGTATCGGAACTATCAGCGTGCCCAGAGATAGCTCATTGGTCAGCGCGCTTGCTTTCCATGATGCGAACCCGGTTTCGATTCCCGGTAGGAGCAGATTATAATATGCACCTTTCCTTGCAATGTGACGTACGTACCGTGCAAGGCGATGTAGAACGCAGTATCTGCTGCTGTATGACGATGATTAATTAATTCTCAGGTTGAGAAGGCGAGAATACGGAGTAGAGACGTCTATGGGCTAACCACACTACCCCATGTCCGCAACTCTTAACCCATGTCCGCAAGGTCGGGATACTGCTGATAGACCTTGGCCCCTTCAGAGGCTTTTGTGCCAGAACAGACAGACAATCAGTATATCATTTTTGGTATCGAGTCGTAGATCATTGATTCCGTTACTTGAATGTGTCTGTTACGAGCGGAGTTTTCAGATATTGAGATCATAGTTTGCATTTGTAGTCCCGACGAGGTGTGGTTTCATTTGGAAGTACGTACTTGCTTCGCCTTAATATATGTATTCCATCATTTTGAATAAAACCATTTTCGGGAGTTACAAAGTCAAATACATTTTAATTTTTTGCATGAAGTGTACGCTAGCTCAGATTTAGCGTTCCAGTATTCGATTGGCCAAAAATACCGTGAATAGCCACATTCGATAACTCCATTTTACATGAACTTTTCATTTTCATTTCATTTCACAAATCTTGCTGTTTTTCGTCCCTTTGTTGACACCTTAACGCTACCTCTCCACCATCCACTCTGTTTTTTCGTGCTTGTCTTTACTCCACGCATAACGCCACCTCGCGTCGACACCTGCCTCCCCAATCCATAGGTGCGTATATCCCCACCCTCCCCTGCACCCACCCCCTGTCATCCGCCCCAGCGGCTCATTCACGCGCAACGATTCGGCACCGAACATTAGAGCATCGATCCGCGCGGGGGGGGGGGTGCTGCCGTTTAGTATCCAGCGCCCTCCACGCCGCCCCCGCCCCCGCCCCCGCATCCGCCGCCCTCGCCGCGCCGTCGCCCTGTGCGCGACTGGCCGTTACAGCACGCGCGTTTTCAGTTTTCGCCCCGGAGGCGCCAACGCGATCTGCAGGCGCAACCGGCTGCAGGGACGGTGGTCGGCGAGAGTGGCTCCCGGTGTTACCCGGCCAGAGGCAAAGTTTGCTTTCGTGGACATGGCTCATGCGGCGCAAAAACTGGTGCATCTGTCCATGGGGCGGTTCTTGGTGGGAGGTTGCGGGCGGGGAGGTTCAGTGGGGGGAGGTTCAGGGCGGGAAGGTTGCGGGTGGGGAGGTTCTGGGCGGGGAGGTTGCGGGCGGGGAGGTTCTGGGCGGGGGGTTCGGGCGGGAGGTTCTGGGGAGAGAGGTTCTGGGGAGAGAGTTCTGGGGAGAGAGGTTCTGGGGAGTGGAGGTTCTGGGGTGAGGTTGAGGGCGGGGCGGTTCTGGGAGAGGCTGGCCGATTTCGGGTTGGGGCGGAGATGCTTTTAGTTACCTGGTGAGATGCATAACACACATTTACGGTGCATTCACGATCCACAAAACGACTCGGGGTGTGGAAGGGTGGGGAGGGACATTGAGGACTCTGATATTATCCGCCGAATTTTGAAATGTGCATTGATTCATGTAGGTGTGTGGATGAGTGGGCCGTGTAGCTCGAACCTTGCTACCAATAAAAACAAATTATTATTATTACTAATTCCCAAGGCGCTCAGGAGTTGAGGGAAAGCTATGCAGTTTACGACCATATGAGATATGTGTGAGGTTCATTAGATACCCAGAAGCTTAAGAAAACTACGAAGACATTGAAAAAGTTACGATATTGTCTGAAAAATACAAATACTTGATTGTGTTATTCCACATGTTATCATACTGCGCATACCGAATGAATGGTTATAGTGCATCTCTACTTACAGCACCGCTGAAATTCTGCGGTAGAATATCTCCAAGGAAGGGGCCGCCCGACAGTACTAATATTCTATTCACGAGTTTCATTATGTAACAGCAACCTTTTTATATACTTGGTATGGAAAGAACTGGGCACAATATACATAAACAACTAAAATATTTTAGTACTCGTGAAAATAGTTTTTTGTGAAATATTTATTTTATTAGTTTAATTCAAGACCATTTTGTGGTTTGGTTCGACAGCATTTTTGTTGCTGCAGGCCACTTTTTAATCCAATTATTCTCTTTGAATATAAAATAATTATTACAAAATATAATTTAATCTTTTAGCTTTATTCATTAACTCATCTTGGATCGATTATTTTAGACTCTGAGAATTTTGAAAAGAGAAAACAGATTCTTAATCAGCTTAAAAAGCCGTTTGAATTAATGTTTGACTGACCTATTTATGACCAGGTATTCGGCATTTCGTATTATAGTTCAAGAAACAACAAATATAAAATATCAAGCGAGGGGTTGAATTCTCATTTTCGTAAGTTGCCTGTTGCGATCAAAAAAGGTAACGATGCCATATTGCGGACTTAGTCCCCACTCTCAAGGAGCTCCAACCGTTGAGGCTTATTCCCTTTTCAAGGTCACTTTGCCACCACCTCTCTAGTAAATTTCTGCCACTTCCTAACTGAATTTGGCAAAAATGCATAATGACTGACGAATGTTGAAGGAATTGACCGAATTAGGTGGCTCACAGCATCAATTGATGTCACTGAAATGCCTCTGACTGCGAAATCATAGTGTTCCTGTCGAGAGAGCTGCAGGATTTTCAACTCTCGCTACATAGCTGGGTCGAGTTCAGCCGCTGCCTGGAAGCGAATTCTAGTAACCGGATGATATGATCGGATGTTTTTTGTTGTTTCCAATAAACACCACGCTAATGTCGAAGCACTATCCTAGCAAACGGGCCACGGACAGCGCGCGATCTTTCCATACTCTTCCTTTAATATTATCACATCTTACACACACACAATTTACATGCGATACACTACCACACATGTCGGGAGACTAATCGGGAGCTTAGAGCTTGTCTCGGCTGGAATAGTGCCCCGCTGGTAGAAGATGCATGGTTGGGGAAAACCTCGTGAGCCGATGTGTATCGGTGTTGGTTCGCCCATCCAGCGGAAGATCACTGCCACCTCCTGAGATAAAACAGCATGCACTACACTTATGGGGCTAATGAACTTATCAATTGACTCACCGTGAATCACTAATAAGTCAATAAATCGAAATAATTATGTCGATGCATAAGTGGTATTAATTCTTATAATATAAACTTTCTGCAAAAAGACAATTTGGATAACCTAATTGTCTTGTTTTTCATTATCATTTCTTTCTCTTAAAAAATCTCAGTATTAGTTGCGCTTTTTCTGAATGATATTTATTCAGAGGCATGTTTATATGACAAATTAAGCATCTCAAAGTCTTCTACTAATAAAATAATATTCCGCGCTATTCTAGAGTGTGTCACAAATTCTCGCTCTCTTGCCCAAGACCAATATATTGGATTCTCGACACTGAATTGGAAATGATTACCAAGAATTTTGCTGAAATCCATATGAGATCTCTGCATCAATTTGTAATTAGTGTATTGTACTAGACGAAACGATTCAATATGTAATCATTTATTATGAGCAATTGCTAATGTTGGTTCCCAGAACAAACACTGTAATTCAGTTCCACCAGAAAGTAGATGCCCTTGGCAAATGTGAACTAGAACACATTTTCTAAACTGGAAGTGAATATTTCAAGTAATGATAACATGCGTATTTTTATAAACGTGCGTAACCTTAAAGATGGGCAATTTAACACAGAGGAAATGTATTTTGAAATTCACAGATTCAGTAATGTCATTTATTCGCTGAGATAATCTTTCAAACTACTCTCATCTTTTTTCGATACATTGATTTGTTACATTTTTACCTTGCTATCTTTCTTTTAGGAACAATATTAAATTACTAATTATATAGGTATATTTCGCAATAATTGTCACCGCAATAACGTACTTCATTCAAGAGCTTCGCGATTTTGGAGCATTTTTTCTGAACTTTTACTTTTCGGTTTTGTTTCAAGAATAATAAAGTAAGTCGTTTAAAAACGTTTTTTAAAGTGCAAAATGTGAAATGCTTATTACTACCGGAGAAAAAACGAAAGCGTAAAAGTTGATATCAGACGCAAACGAGCCATAATTGTATTCAATCGCGTAGCAGTCGAAGCCAGTACAGAAATACTCACGCTTAATAGACAATTGAAAATAATTGAATCGGGAACTTCCGGTAAATCCTCTTATGCATATCATAAACGACTTAATTTAAAAATGGCCATTTCGCCTGGAAAACATGATTTTCTACAGTTAATCTGTTTCAACTTATAATCCTGTTGGGATACACGAGTTGGACATGGGAAATATAGTTTATTTCAACTCTCAAGCTAAAAGAATTCTTGATGTTTCATCTTTCTACCATGAATCAATTATGAACGAAATAAGTTTAATTTGCATGATGCAGTTATAATTGGCTGGCTACGTTTAACTTCCTTCCTGTTAAATTAAAAATGGCGAGAAATTCTTTTTCGAAATAATTAAGCAAAATTATTTTGATTGATTGATTATTTCGTGTTTCCACGAAGCACATTCCTAAGCCTCGCCTCGCCCCACTCCTACCCCCGCTCCGCTTCACCCCAATCCGCCACACCCCGCACCGCACCGCCTCGCCCCGCTCCGCCTCGCCCCGCTCCGCCTCGCCCCGCTCCGCCTCGCCCCGCTCCGCCTCGCCCCGCTCCGCCTCGCCCCGCTCCGCCTCGCCCCGCTCCGCCTCGCCCCGCTCCACCTCGCCCCGCTCCCCCTTGAAGAAGAAAGGCTAGAAAATCGTGGGTAAACTGCTATTGTAGTTTGTCCCGTAAGTTAGTATACGTTTTGATCATGGGAGGGGGAGCTGTTTTTACTCTGTGACACAATATCAATCACGTATCTATTTTGGTGTTAGCTAATCATCAATAATATTTCATAGAGGTGTCTCTTCATCATATCTTTACAAACCAACGAAATTACAGTAATTCTCACGCCCTTCTACCTCAACAGCAAAGATACAAGTAGAATAGTGAGTTTCAGTAACCCCAAAGTAAATGTTAGTAATTGTTATTACTTAGTAGTTACTATTTAATCATTATGTCTTCAGAATGTAACACGTTTCGTGACCGCTTAAATTGCTACCCCGATTCACGAAGTAGAAATTGTCGGTGCTCAGCATAAGTGACACGTCTTAAAAGTTGGCCTAGTGGAGGGCGGGAGGTGGACGGCGGATCGAAAATGCGAGGCTCTCTTATGCAAACACTTCTACGTGGTATTCGTACCTGATGGCGATCCTCAAGACATGGCTTGTAGCAAAATTATGTGAAAAATTCTTACGTTTCCTCATGACTATAAAGTATTGAAAATTGAATATTATGGTAGGAAACTGATTTGGCCATTCATTTGAACAGATTCTTGAAAAAAACATTGCAGTTAATGAAGCATTTATTTATATTTGTACAAAGCAACTTTTAGAGGCTCAATTTGCTCCATCATCAGACTTGAAACAACACATTTTTTTAAATACTATGTATTTCTTTTGTTTAAAACAGGAAAATTTGAAACTCACCTTATTATATGTTACACAATTTACACAATTTTACAAGTTACACAATTTAAATGGGGGGTTAAACTTAAGAACATTTTTGATAGTTTCCAATGTTTATAACAAATCAAAGACCTAGCCGGCATGAATGAGACGGTTGGGCTAGCGAATCAATTGTTAGAAAAAAATTTTGTATTTTAACGGTCAAAGAGAAGCGCAAGAGAGGAAGGAAAGAAACGTCTTAATTCAGTGACTGACAACCTAAAAAATTACTGTTAAGCATTTTTTGTATCAAACATAAATATTAATAGTTACATTATTTAAAATGTAAAAAACTTGCTTTATGCCAATATAAATAAATGTTTCATTAAAGACAATCGTTTTTTCAAGAAATTGTTCCTCTCATGAATGACTAAAGAAGTTTCCTCCATAAAACAAATTGACGAATAAGGATTGTAATAATTGTACATTAGGTACTTACAGTGTATCGACGTAAAAACGTAAAGAAACCTTGAAATTTATCATTGAAAGGTATACAATTTTGAGTCGAAACACCCGTAGAAAAATCATAAATATGCGAGGGAAATTTAGAAATACCCCTATTGCAGGTAAATAATTACGTCGAAAAATCCACGAAACTAATTCATAATGCGTACAAGTCGGAGGCGATTCCTCGACAACTTTCCAAAAACACATTTCAAAAATTCCACATTAGACTCAAAATTGTTGATGTCCAAGTGAAATGTTATAATTATCTGTAAAGTTTCATCGATAAGGTGCCCAGAATTGTAGTTGACCTTTCTTCTTTTAGGGTGTGCAAACTTATGGAAAAACTTGTTCACAAATTACTTATGGTGACGTTAGCAGATTCTACTCTCAAGGCCGTCCAACTGACGTTTCCTAAAACAAAAAACTCACGTACTTAAGAAACTGTATCTTCTTTCAGAAACTTTACTTTTAATTTAACCTGATGGCAATCCTCAAGAGAATGTTTTTTTGCTGAGTTCTCGTACTTACCGATGCTTTCCATTATGTCTTTCTGGGTGCACCCCGATCTTTAAATTTTACGTTAGGGAAATGGTTATCTGCGAAAATAAAACAGAAAGTTTCATTTAAGTAAAATACATTTGAAGTGTTATTCTCAACATCGTAGGCCTATCAAGGCGTAATTTCATGTGTGTTTGCAAGAGAATTCTCTTCTGTAGAAGTGAATTCCTTTCTGGCTTCTGGAGCTTCTAACTGTCGAATGCAAACACTGTATTAGACAATTGGTTTTCTTATAAACAGCATAATTAATAAAAATAAGGTGTTTAACCTTTAAGCTCGATAAGAAATATGTGCAATTGACAAACTGAAATGCGCTCAAGGTGTGCCAACTTATCGGACATTACGTATCACGCTTTGGAAGGATTTCTAGCACTGTAGATGTGAATACAGTTTCATTAGTATTCGCTACAAGCTTCTACCTTCGAATGTTTATTGTATTCTGGAGGAGGAATGCAGGCCGCCGTCTAGAAAAGTTGCGCGATTAATACGTAGACTTCTTGCAGGAATTTAGTGCACACAGCTTTTCGGCACAGAGGAGGGAGACGGCTACACTAAATGTCACCTGAAAACATCGACTTCGCCGCTTTGCAAGAGGCAACATCAGCACAAAAAATTACATTCACATTTCGTGACAGAAAGTACATCAGAAAACAAATGAAATAAATTAATAGGACTGCCAAAACAAATTTCTGGACGATTAAATGCCATAGCTGTGCTACCGATGTTTTTCGAACATTGATAGTGAGCGTGATTATATTTTCGAAGGCGCAGAATCTCCCTTCTCGTCACCGGCGTAGGTGACTCAGGACTTGAATTGATGTCACTGCAATACTTCTGACCGCGAGATGCTTGGTTTAGAGACCCGTGGGTGGCAGAATACTTGACTCTAGCTAGATCGCTAGGTCAAATTCAGTCGCTGTCTGGAGAAGAGTTCTAGTGACCGGCTGCTCTGATCGGTAAATTTCCGCGATTTCACAAATCAACAAACGGGCCATGGATTACGCGCAATCTTCCCTTCTTCTTGCTTGTCCCTCTATCCTCACCCCAAACTTCCACACACTTTTATTTGCATGCAGTACTGTACCAAATGTATCGAGAGACCAGTAAGGAGCTTTGGGCTTGTCCCGACTGGACAGCTGGGAGATACCTTGGTGGGGAAATCTCCGAAAGCCGAAGGCTCTGGATCTTGCTATCCAACGGGCGATCACCGCCACCTCCCACGATAAAATGCACTACACTTACAGGACCAATGACCTTAATAAATCACGTGGTAGAGACACTAATCAACCAATCAACGAAACATTTCTCGTACGTTATGCTCGCGCTTCAACGGTCATCAAGCGTGCAGATATCTCGCTCGAACTCAACAGACGCACTATGGGTGGAGGCAGAGCTAGTGTGTGCCGGCGCGCGAGGCCAGCAGCGCAGCGGCAGCCTCGCCTCCCCCTGCAACCGCCTCGTCGCATTGCCTCCTCCAGGGCAATCCGTCCTCTCCCCTCCCCCCCTCCCGGCCGCCGCTCTACCGGTGCGCGGCTCGGGGCTCATCTGGCCACCGGAAATAAAAGGGGCACAACAGGAAGCTTATTTCCGGGCCATTTCCCGCACGCGGCCGCTCCGCTAGCTTCCGCGGCGGCGGAGGCGGCGCGGGCGGCGACGGCGGCCACGGGCGCGGCCGAGACGGGGAGTTGACGGAGGAGGCGGTGACGTCATTTGCGGCGCTTCCTTGCAAACAATCTTTTGCAGGTGGTATTGATGACGTCCGTAACTACAGTTAAATCGAGTTCTTGGACAGCAAAGTGATGGCGGGCTTGTTCACTGATGAGTTGTTGAGGATTTAAGTGGGAAGTTGTGGTAGGCAGCTCGTTTTTGATACTTAAATATGTTGTTCCCGAATTAGTAATTTACGTTTCAAGGACAGAAACTGTTTCATTACGTGTGAGATGTTTCCAGCCGTGGTGACTTTAGAAGCCGAAGCTGTAATTTTGAAAAAATAATCTAACATTTTCGCCCGTGTGTCTTAAAATGTGTTATTTCATACAGTGTCTCATTTCCTTCCCTTTTATTTTAATTTCGTATTGAAATATTTCACGATGCACGTGTGCCAATAAAGAATTACCTATGGTGCCATAGCCCCCCTAGAATCTTGAATTTTATAAAACATTTGTAGTTCTCTTAACATTTTAAAATGTATCAACATTTATTTATGAAAGAAATCTGGAACGTATCAGCGATATCAAATTTCCAAGTTCGTAAGTAGGTATGCAATTTGATTAGGTACAATGTACCATAAAGTGCACTTTCATGCCTGCTTAGATTCATGGAATCATCAGAAATGCGATACAGATATTATTAACGTGCGTTGAGGATGAGTTATTAATTGGGACATTAATTAATTTGATCTGACAAGTATGATCAATGATGTGACTGCTAATGAATCCCAGTCAATGGAAACAATAACATTATTTTGACCTTGAACTGAGCGTGGACGCAAAGGGCGTACATCAGCATATGCTCAGAAAGACTATTGAATAATCTGAGCATCTACACTGCTCTCGTCGCGCTTCTCTATGCATCAAAATACCCCCCACAGGGAGGAACCAACGCCCGGAGAGTATGAGGTTCTTGGAGGCATCTGAAAGGATCCACCCGGACCCTAGTTTCTCGGCGCAGTGAGGGGGCACAGTGAGGAGGCAGTGCTAAGCTACTGGTCACTCGGGTTTGCCCATTAACCCATCTGTTGCGCCATTACCTGCCGACATTTGGAGCAGAATTCGGGCGGGACATGATCCCAACCCCACAAAAAGAAGTCCGACCAGGAAGTTAAAGTCTCCCGTCAGGTTGCTCCAGAATCTGGCGATACTCATGTCGTTAGTGTCAAGCTGGATGCAGGGAGTGGCGGGTTGAGTGGCTCCGAGCTGCCTTTGGCCTTGGTCCGGGTAGTCTCAGGACGACCCAAGTGGATGACCACTTGACTTCGTCGTGGCAGTGTCCGATGCTTATGGGTGTACCCGATACTCATGGGTATGTACCAATTCTTCCCGGTGCACTGTTAGTGACGACGAACACCTGGGTGGGCCTACCCAATCTTATTTGGGGTCGATCCTCCGGTGGGGTTCCGGCGTATCCGGATGTCAGCCCAAAGGTGTACTTATATGCCCGTGGGGGGTGGGGATAAAGATCAAAGAGCAGGGAGCCCATGTAAGGAGTTCACTGCAACGAATTATCAGAATAAGTATTTATCCGTCTGCGAACGAAGTGGCGTACAGACATGGAAATGACCTGGAAGATACTTCACTACGAAAACGGCATTTTCTTCCGGAAATTGAATTTAATCTGTTTAAAATGAAGTCTTACCGTATCTGCGGTGGGGTATATCCTAAAATCCTTACTATTGATATTATAGCCCTGAAATGAAGGCTATCTAGAAGCACAGCATTAGAGTTGGGTATCAACGATGTCCATCAGATACAATTTGGTAACGTACTTAGTAATTTTTTCAGTTGGTAAGATTTCACCCCCAAAACGAATTATCAGTACTCGTCTCAATAGCAGCTACGATCGTAACCCAGTTGGTGGAAACAAGACGTCCCTGAATTCGTGAGCCGGGGCATTGGACGCATTAATTACCTCAGTAAATTACTTCAGAAAATATCATTGGACGTTTTTAACGTCAGTTAATATTTATATAGTAGATGATGCTCCATAATCTGGATTAATTTCATGGCCTCTTAATATCCTAAGTAATCTAGATAACTAGCTTCTACTCAAACTCCGCTCTGACTCGTAAGCCAAAAGAGGGCGGTAACAGACTCTGCCCTACGACTCGTAAGCCCGTGAACCCATTCATAGGTAGAGGTTTGGTGGCGCTCATGTAACAGCCAAAGTCCCATTAGGGAGCTGACTCCCTTGACACACCGTATAAACCACCATAGAAACAGGGAGAGGACTGGAAATGAATGGGATAGTGAAATTTCTTTATGGTGGTTGGGACAGGTCCTGACATGCCACAATAGTCAACAACCATGCCTTTTTATTCTTTTGTTTCTCCTTCATTTTCTTCTACTTCGTTTACTTCTACTTTCTCTTTTCCCTCTCCTATTTCCTTACCTTCTCCTATTTCTTTTCCTTCTCCTAAATCTTTTTTCTTATCTTTATTCTTTTCCATCTCCTTTTTCTTCTTCTTCTTCTTCTTCTTCTTCTTCTTCTCCTTCTTCTATTTATTCTTATATTTGTTATCTTACTGGTCTTATTTCATCCCTTATTTTTTATTTCTTTGTATATTATTATATATTTTTCTCTTATTTTTTATACTTTTATTTCTTCTATATCTTTTTCTGCTACTACTTCTTTTCTTTCTTATTCTTTCGTTGTCTATCCTTTCACATTTTGTTTATTTGACTCCTTTTCCTTCTCCTTCTCCTCCAGCTTCCTTACTTTTCTAATCAAGCTCCAGGTAATTTTAATGTTATCACAATTGCACAGATCACTACTACACAGGGCATACAACGCATAAATGTCAAGCAGGATGACAGCAATTCAGAGCGCTCAGCTAAATTGATTATACCCACTAGCTAGAGTACTCCCACTCTACCGGGTACTAATATGGGTGAGTTACAGGTTAGATGTTGTTTTGATAATTGAATACACGTAGTATTTGAACAGATGAAGAGCTATATACTGTTGATGTGCTACTCCAATTTAGTATCATGCTAGTATGTTTCCAGTAGTGGCCTCACATTAAACACGCGTTAGTTGTGGATTTCACAAGTACATAGACAATCGAAGACTACCTACGTAGTAAACAAATGTTCCAAATCTAAGAAAATTCTTAGCTACTTGAAAAGCATTTGACAAGAAAACAGATCTTTAATCTGTCGCATGTGCTTACTTTGCTTAGATCAATAACTGCATATGAAGGTTTCTTAATTTCAATGTGCAGTAAAACAATTTTAGAAAGCAATAAAATAGTGTAGCATAGAATAATGATGCGGTATAAAAAAACAGCTAAAATGATTCTATTTGTGGTTGAATTGAAATATTTTTTTACAATAAACACAAAATGTAGTTCATTTTGTACTATTATTTATGAAAAATTTAAAGATTTAAAGATTTTTGTAGTTGTGCGAAATTGAATCGACCATCAGAACAAGTACACAGTTCGTGGCAGGTTAAGGAGATGAAGCTTGATCTGCAGATTCTTTTCATCGCCGTCCTCCACAAATACCTCAGTGACGCTTATTCCCTTATCCCGTCTTTGACCGCATGCGTCAGTTTTTTCAGGACTAAAAAGCATCCGCCATCTACCCGGGTGCAGGTAGGCCAAAGGACCGAAACGAGCGTACAAAGCTTTAGAAATCTCGACTAAATAAACATCTGGTATTAAGAAATTTCACAAGTCATTTGCATGATCCATCGTATATGTCTGCCGAGGTCTGTAACACCATGTTTCTAAATTATTTTATACTTCGAAGGAAATGAAATAAAGAAATAAGCGTACCATACGTTGAGATGTAACTTGTTTCATTGTCCCTCTTAAACAACTTCCCCTTGTTCGACCACTCGCGTCAGTACTTCCACAACCTTCTTCAGGGCTAAAGCGCGGCCGTCATCCACTCGGGCGCAGGTGGCGCCGCGAGCGGGACCCCGCCCCTCGTGCCTCCGCCCCCGCGCGCGCTTCGGCCTTTATCTGCGCCATCGCCGCTGATTAATGGTGGCGCTAATGCCGCGGGCGGCGGCGGCGGCGCACTCGCGCGGGCGTGTTGGGCGCGGACGCGGGAAAAACGCGGCGGCCCGCGCCGCGCCGCGCGGCACCGCGTATTACGCGGATGGATTAAACGTGTAGCATCGGCGGAATCTGCGCGCCGGGCGGGCTCGCTTCGGCGCTTTTCGCGCGCACAAAGGGGCGGTCGCCGGTTCGCGGCCCGCGCGCGCCCATCGGCCTGACAGCGCGGTGGGCTCCCGCCCCGCCCCGCCCCGCCCCGCCCTTTGCGAGGCTAAACTGCGCTTCGGCGCACAAGCGCTTTTTACGGCGAGCAAAGTACGCCCGGCGGGGCTCTATTAGACCGGTGTTTGTTCTAGCTACTCATTGGGAAATTGCGGCCGCTTTCTTTGCTGGTCAATGTTCGAGTCCGCAATGTGGATGAAGTTTCTACAAATAAAAGCAACATGTTGTCACAATAAAGTCACCGTTAATAGAAGAGCTTATTTTCAATGTGTGGTGTGTTGATGAAAGACAATTTTTCAGAAACGGAAATTTTACACACTCATTCTCACAGGCATTCATATCAGTGGCGAATCCTGAACATTATTTTAAGTATACCGCTCTTTATGGAAGCTACCTCTACTGTTGTCTTTTATTCTGAGCTTTTATGAAATCCCAATACTATGAAGTTCCGTCGTTAATAATTGTTCTATAAGAGAATTTCACAAACCACTAACGTTCAGATCATTAACACGTTTCCCCCACCCTTGAAACATGAGGAGCCCTAAGTGATCGCGGCTGGAATGCGGTGCCTTCGCCTGCACTAGCGAATTCTGTGGACAGAAGTAAGAACTGTTTGAAACTTCTCACTCTACCGCACTTCATAGCGCTTACGGATGCGGAAGAATGGCTCTAGGTTGCAAAACAGAGTTACTTTTTCGCATCTGTTTTAAAGCTTTCAAAATTTTTTATTTTTTTTAGAGGATTACCAAACTTATGAAATATTTATTATACTCTTCGAATTACTAGGTATACCGGCGGCATAAGAGGTGTATCTGAGAATTCGCCACTAATTCATATTCACTTTAAACAACTATTAGGAGAGGCCTTAAGAGTTCGGCCTATGCATTAACGTAATAATCACAATTGCCTATATAAATTATGGGAATTTTTCCTTTGTCAGTAACTAAAATGAAAGTAGAAAGATAGAAGAAAGATTACTCGGAGGCAAGCTCTCAGAAATGCAGCTGAGCAGAGTAAAAGGCGAAATAAAAATCCTTAGGGACTCGGAGGCTTTGCATATGCATCATAGGACTATGCCAATGAGGAACAACAATTTTATAAATTGCAACGTTACTCCCTAAGGGTTATGAAAAAAAGACAGTTTACCACTGGCGACCGTCTGACGACCACTTTTACACATGACGACTTATTGTGAATGACATCACTTACCATTTTACAATGTAGCGAATTCACTGCCAGTTTCAGGCATCCTGCTATCCCTCGAGAACAATATACCACATAAGGACCCCTCGTCTTCTCAGAGTTAACTCGCCAGTAATGTTACCCCTACACCACTAGCCACACAGCCGAACACAGCCTTTCTAACTTTAAAACTAAAACAGCACGTACTTTCCCGCCCGTACTTTCACACAAAATTATCAAATTTTCGAAACTTATTACTCAAATTTTCGAAACTTAACGAAAAAGAGTTCTGTACCATTTTCTTAATCGTCCTTCACACTAACAACAAAATTTAATCAAAACAATGGAGCCCTTTTTTAAAAATTTCTCATGGACTTTATGTAAAGCACCCCCCAAAATTAAAATATCAGTTTCGAATGAATTGGGTCGTGAAATCAGCCAGATCGATTAGAGAATATCAATTTTGGACAAAATCTGTTGAAGTATATGCGCTAATGTTTGTTCACAGATGAACGGAAACACACGTTTTAGTATCATTGAATTCTTTTCTATCAAGTACCCAAAAATTTTAGATGCTGGTTACATCACGTGTTAGAGGATTTTTTCTAAACCGAATTTATCCAATTTTTCGTTACGAGGCAATAAGAGTATTTATACCGAAAATTCGCCGTTTTTGGAGAATCATTACATAACTTCCAAGAAGAAATTTAAAGGAAAAATTTAGAGCTGTTTCTGAGAAGATTTTGAAAATGACAGGGGGGCTTCATGTAAAGTACCTCCAAATTAAAATTTGTTTTTGAATATATTTATTAGAGAATATTTCAAAATTTAAAAGATTGGACTAGAGCCGGATGGACAGGGGTTTCTTCAATTTGCAAAAAGTCCTACGCATGGTTTAGGCGCTAGTAGTGTTCACAGACGGACGGATGGACGTTTTGCTATCAATTGGTTTTCCGGTATCAAGGACCCATAAAACAAAGATTGTAGCCACACCTCGTGTTAGATGAGTTTTTCACTTAATTTAGCAACTGGATTTTTCCACTCTTTCGTTATCAAGACCCGGTAATGAATTGTTTTCTGCCTAAAATCTGTTATTTTTTCGCGCAGCATTACACAACTTTGTCCATATTATGTATATTACTCCGCATATACATACGTATACGAGAAAGTAAGAAGTGAAGCTTCTTTTAGAAAAAGGTTGCAACTTCGTGTAAAGTATTATTCATGTAAAATTATTTATTACGATTCCTCATCATTCGAAAACTTTGGGAAAATCGTCACATCAAAAAGCTGGATATTACTACAAATTGAAGCCATCGCAGAATATTAACGGCCGTTGAGTGAGAACGCGAGGCACGTCGGAAATCTGAACTGCTCCACAGATCGATCGTTGGAGCTGAGCCGTAGTTCTGGGAGCAGCTCTTAAGCAACAAGCGCGCGCCGGTGGCGGTTGCCAATCGCTTCGAGAGATGAAAGCGCTCTGGGGACTCCCAACCGACTTCCGCTGCCGCTCGATCGCGAGGTGGAGTTAATCGACCATGTTACGTCTGTATCGTTGGAATACGACACGACGCATGTACTTAGCAAGTTAAACATTGAGTAAATACACTTCTACATGAAAGGGAGGTATTTTTACAATTTATTTACAAGTGTACTTTGCGATTGAATTTCTTTCGCATAATAATAATAATAATAATAATAATAATAATAATAATAATAATAATAATAATAATAATAATAATAACTGCACTATTAAAGAATAATAATATTATGGGCTGTTCCAAAAGAACATCGTTTTCTTGCTAACAGCCCATTTATAAAAAATATCAAAGTTAAAATTACAAAATTACTTAAAAGAAAAACAACAAAAAATTACAGTTTTCATCGCTAACCGAGAGCAGGAATTAACAACAACACATTGTAATACAGCTGTTCTCAAAATTTCCCAGAATGATAAATGCTATGCAAGTCAGAGTCATGAAGAAAGCGTTGATCACAACCTTTCAGCTGTCCAATTGCCCGAACGTTACCTTAAAAAGCACGATAGGTGATTTATATCCTCTTGTACACCCTTAAAGTCTTTAACGCCCTTAAAGATCTAAACAAATGCTCCTTATGGTATAAACACAGACTAAAACCTGACTTCTGTACCATGATCAGACTAAAATCTGACTCCTCTTGGACTGCATTATCTTATGAAATACCTTATTACTCTGATCGTACGATGTTGAAAGAAACCGGTTACTGTTAATCTGTTAGTGCTAAAAACGCTATTCCACCATAATGAATGTCATCCTGTGACTTGTCGCACACTAAACTTTTCAGCTGATAACTACAAATCGAACTTAATCCTACCTGTGTCGACAGAATGTGCTGGTACAAGCTCCTTTAATACTTTACACGTTACTGTCGACGCTTTTGGCTCATTAACACTTCACGCTGTGTTGTGTGTGTGTGGCGAGTGTTTACATTCGCTGCGCACGCAGTTGGCAGAGCGCGCTCTTTAAGTTGATTGATTGATTGATTTACAGATTTCAGGCATGTTAACTGGTAAGTTCATTAGTCCCGTACGTGTAGTGCGTGTTTTTATCGCGGGAGGTGGCGATGATCTTCTCCCGGTGGGTGACGGGATTCGGTGCCGACCTACGTCTACTTGCGGGTATTTCCCCAACCAGGTATCTCCCACCAGCGTGGAAACCCCCCAGCCACAACAAGCTCTAAGCTCTCGACGTGTGTGGTAAAGTAGTGCATATGAGTAGAAATGTGTGTGTGTAAGTAAGGGGAGAAGATAGGACAAGAGGAAGGTCGCGCGTTGTTCGTGACTTGTTTGTGGGGATACTGCTCCGGCAATCGCCTGGTGTTGATCGGAGAAACTCCGTAAAACTACGGATCAGAGCAGCCGGGCGCTAGAATGTTCCTCGAGTCAGTATCTGAATTCAACCTAGCTCACATGCTAGTGTCGAAAATTCTATCAGTGTCGGAACTCGAAAGTATGGCTTCCCGGTCAGAGGCACTGTAGGGACATCAGTTGATGCCCTGAGCCACCGTTGCCGGTCGTTGTTTGGGGGCGACCTGGGGAGCGTAAGCGCGGGGCTTGCGCCCGTGACGGCGAGCTGGAAGCGCGTCTCTCTGCGGAGCAGCCGCGCCTGGTAGTTCTTTGGAAATTGTGGTGACTGTTCTTCGTTCTGAGACGTCTGGTTTGAGGTACTTAGGAAGTGGCTTTCTGTTTTCTTCTGGTGATCTGACGTCCTTTGGCAAAGTAGTTTGTACGAATATGGATTGTGGAAGATTGTATCAAATTGAGCAATAAAATGTTTTTGTTAAGTTTGTGTACACATTATTTGGTATACTTCAGTTTACTACACAAACGCCCTTTAATTCCATGACGTAGTGAAGAGAAGCTAACCACCACCACCAGTAGAAATGGTGAATTTCGCAATCGTCAGAAAATTGCTAGTTTTCCGCAAAAATTGCTAGTTTTCCTACAGCAGCAGATACTTTCTTGCATTACTTCTTTTGCATTTTTCGAAAATTCAGTGTTCAACGAGTACTCAACGGGTAGTCCACTCTCAGGGTAAGCGCGCCCGGACGCTGCCGTGCTTGGCAGCCTGTTCTGAGAAAAGACCATGCAGTACGCGTAGAACAGTGGCACGCTGTAGCCATACTTGGCGCATGCGCGTTGTGCGTAGGAGAGCGACTTCTCTTTCTACCTGCCCGCACGGAAGACTCCGATTTCCTCTCAGATGCAAACCGCATAGCGCGTATGTTTACTGTTTGGTTCACGAGTTAATTAGCGGAGAAAGTGATTATTATTTAATAAGTATTATTATTTTTTTATTTTAAATTAGTGTGCTGCGGATTGTTAATGTTACTTGATTCTGTATATATAAATCCGATTTTACGTTAAGATTATGACAGATACAGTGGATAAACTACTATGTACCCTGTTTTCTCGTCTAAACGATGTAGAAAAGAGACAAATTTTGGACAATGGTCGACGTAGTCCTACGGTGAGTACGGATGTACTCGTGCTAGCGAAAAATGCAAGAAATTGAATATTTGGTGATATTATTCACGCAAGTGGCTAACAAATAGTGAAGTTGAAGCTAAGCTTTTTTATTGCACGTGTCTTTTATTGTCAATTAAGGAGAGTACTTCGAATAGAGATGGATCTTTTGATATACAAATTTATCAAAAGCTATAAAAAGACATGAAATGTCAGATCATATGCAATTCAGTGAATCTTAAACCCTTGAAAAAAATTTAAACCGACTTGTGAATTATTATTTTCCTAAACATCAATAATGTTTAGAAATATAATGATATCAGTGATACAACATTTTGGAAAAAAATGAATAAATTTACAAAACAAACAATTGGAGGGCGGCAAAACAGATTACTGTTTTGCCGCCCTGAACATTCGTTCATGAGCCGCCACTGATATTGGAACAAGGTTCCACTTTTTCATTTCCAGGGCCCGGCAATTAGAAATATTCTGTCGAAGAATAGCCGTCTTTTGGCGCAAAATTACAACACTGTTTTTTCTTTCGAAGTAAGGCAAGAAAGTAAAAATTACATGATAGTGTGCTGTGAAGTGAGATGAAAGGAACGTATCCTGGAAGAATTTCAGTGAAAGGGGGTCCAAGTTAGGTTTTTTTGGAGCCTCCATACATATTTTTGAAGTAATGATTTTTATTGAAACATTGAAATTAAAGAAGTGTACGAGTATGTTATCATCATCATTATTATTATTATTATTATTATTATTATTATTATTATTATTATTATTATTATTATTATTATTATTATTAATGAAAATTATGCTTTAAATATGATGAGATATGGTAATTATTTTGAACACATTGAGTAAAATTACAAAAGATGGGGGCTTTAAGGGGGAATGGTTCCCACCTTTGTATGCGCCAGTGTGAGGTAGAGGGAGTAATGCTTACTTAATTTTTAGATTGAAATAAAATTGAATTTGTTCAAACACTCAACGATAATATAGATTATAAAAACGTGTTATTAAATGTAACATGAACTATTATTGCGTTAAAATTGTTAATGCGTAGTGTATCTAATACTATTTATGAGCTATAATCATTTTTTCTTTTTATTTGGGCAGCGACAAATGGCAGTCTAAAAGAGGGTGGGGTAAAACCGAAAAGTTAGCCCAGACCAAAGAAATGAGAAAATTACGTATTAACAGAATGTCTATGCCACTCTGTTGCACCACTAATTAATTTATTACACACTTCTGATTGCTGCATGGTGGATTAAGCTTCTTGTCTGAATAAATTCTTAGCTTCCCTTATCTTAAAATTAATAAAATCGCACTAACCGTAATCGTAAGGTGATGCCTTGGAGGTTGGGCCTCATGTGAGATATGACGTTACGTGGTAAACTCTGTGAGATATGTCGTTCGCTGGCAGCGCCACCATGCGGCTGCTCTCCGTAGCGCTGTTTTGGGATGTTGCCGTACGACGGTGCTGCTGTGCTTGCTACCTGCACATTATTTCAAGCGCATCGGTTGGATCCGATTATGCATTCGAATATTCGATAGGAAATTTAAAATTTAAAATCTTATTTCTAGAGTGACGTATAGTACTTCAATGGAAAGCACTTCTTACATATTCAGGAAGTGAAAGTATTCACATTCAACTTCGTAGTTAAATATTGAATTCAACGGCTTTCGAATATCGTTTAACATAGAATAATCTCAATTTTCGAACAATATTTGGCAACATGATAAAGAAGCAGAAGTAGTCTTTCCTGTGGCTCATGGACAGCATGTTAGCTTTTCATGGTGCGATCTAGAGTTCGAAAACAGGTTCTGAGCCTGGGAACACCATATCTAGGAAAAGCCGATCTTTCCGCGAACATTCCTCTCCACCATTTTTCCTCGCCCGTCCTTCCCGACCTTCCTTTCCGCACTTCGCAGCTCCTTCTTGCCGTTCCGGACGACCCGTCTCCGTCCTCGCCTTCCGTCTCGCCGTTGTTACTCCAAGCTCTCATTTCTGCGCCTTCCCACTTCCTCTCCTAATTTTTATCTCCTCCACCGCCTACCTCTCTAGTTCTCCTCTACCTTCCTTCTCGCTTTTCCTCTCCGACGACGTCTTCGTCTCCTGAACTATCTTCACTTCCTCCCAGCCCTTTCTCCTCATCCTTGCGTCTCGTCCTTCACACCCAACTCTCCTTCCGGCCGGTCATCCCTCCGGTTCCTCCACGCCCTTTCGTTCAATCATCCTCCTGCTTGCCCTTCTTCCCGACCTTTCTTCCATTCCCTTCCCCCTTCAGTTATCTCTTGACCCCTCTTCTCTCGCTCTCCCTATCATGAAGTGATTCTTTATCCTACCTCCCCACGCCGTGTACTCATTGCCCTTTCAACCACCCCAACACTTCTTGCTGGATACAAGGTTAAGTATCTCTCAGTAAGCTCGGCAGTAAGCTTGCTGTCTCCTTCTCACTTCTGACATCCACATACGCATCTTGCTTGTACTATTAGTGATGTTTTCTTACCCTTTAGAACTTGACGTGTTCTTACCATGTGTTTCTGTCTTTCCCCGCTCTCGCAATCCGCCGTATGTATTCACATGTCCTCGCAATTCTTATTCCGCACCCTTCCTTACCACTGTTTGTCCTGACCCGGACGCCAATCCCTCCCTTCTTCCATTGCCTTTCACACTGCTATCTTCACACTTTCCTCTCTCCCTCCCTCTTCTATCTTGTTTCCTCATCCTAATTTTCCATTCTTCCACGACCACAATTTCTCCACCCTCCTTATTCCCGCAGCGACCTTGCTTGCTCCTCCCCCTTGCTTCCACCGCGACCTCTGCCTTGTTCTCCCCGACCCGTGTCTCCGTCGTTTGCCGCGTGGCGCGCGGTGCGTGCGTCGTGCGTTGTGAAAGAGCCACGCCGGGGCTAATTATTCCCACGCCCCGCCCCGCCCCGCCCCTCGGCCCGCCGCGCGCCCCACTGCGCCGCTAATTAAGCCCGGGATCGATGGCAGCGCCCCGCCCCCACCGGCGGGCTCGTTCTTTTCCAGAGCTTCCTTCGCCTCCCATGGCTCAGACATGGGGGCGGATGGGGCTAACACTTTGGGAAACGATGCTGCAGTAGGCTGGGATGTCGGTTATAGTAGTCTTAGGTCAGTGAAAAATGTTTTGACAAGTTCAACCTTTTGAGCGTCGCCCAAAACAGCTTCCCTCCGTGAAATATATTCTTCCGCTAGCCAGACAAGCTCGATCGACAGTTGGTTGGAGATTATGATTTAGTGTAAGATCAGCTTTACTTGGAGGTTAGAGACAGTCTTCATGAGTGATTTAGTTTTCCATATATCGTTTCTGCAACAAAATATTATAATTTCATCATCATATCATTGGGATTTTTGTCGGTATATTTCCGTTAGGATTTTGCCTACGCCTTCTGAATTACCCACTGTTGTTTGACACTCTGATGCACGTCTTCCAGCCTGTCACTTGTTTGAACTGCTGAGATTCATTGATACAAAACAGCTTGTACCTACAGCCTACGGTCCACGAGTCCATAGCAATCCTTAGAACTGGTTAGGTTTGGTGGCGGACAGGAGGCGTGCATGTCGTTGCCCGAATGATTCTTAACTGCGCCTTCAGCCCTTCTTCGCAGGCAGACTGTCAACTCCTTATTCGAGTCCCAACGATGGCGGAATTTACACTAGCTCCATAGAGGAGAATTCTAGCGGCCGGCTTCTCTGATCTGTATTTTTCCATGGTTTCTCCAATCATCACCAGGTGAATGCCGGAGCAGTACCCTAACAAACGGGCCACAAACCTCACGCGATGTTTCCTTCATCTTCCTTGTCCTATCCTCACCTCTTACTTACACCCACTCTTACAAGCACGACCACACTTGCCGGAAGTCCAGTCGTGGCCTTGTCTCGACTGGGGCGGTGCCCCGCTGGTGGGAGATACCTGGTTGGGAAAAACACCTGGAAGCCGACGTGTAGGTCGGCGCCGGGTCTCACCATCCTGCTGGGGAGTAACATCGCCATCCCCCGTGATGTAACCATGCACTGCACTTACGAGGCCACATCAGTTGACGTCCCCGGAAACACGAAATAATTAGTCAATCAATCAACCAACCAACTCCACATCATCGTCCTACTTCCTTCTTGCCAGGGTGGAGGAAGGGATGGAAAAGGACAATAATTTTTAGGTGATACATGGCGGGATTCGAATCCGTCATTTAGTCGAGTGACAAGTGGCTTTATTGTAATATCTAAAAGAATATGACAATTAAATTAAAATGTATTCTGTTATATAGAAATAAAAGTATGGCCATGTACGTGGAAAGTAAGCAGTCACCTTGCAATCATAGAATATCAAATAGCTAAAGGTTCACAATTTTCAACACGCAATATATCAACTGTGAAACAAAGAGTCATTCATGTAAATAATATTTATTTAAAAGGAAGTTTAACGATGCATTTTTTAGAATTCCAGCAAATAAATAATTGCTGTCATGCGAACCTTCTGTAGGTGGAAGAATTACAAAACAATAACTTTCAGCGCAAAACAGCCCACGATCACAAAATGAGGATGAGAATCATTTGTCATGGTAGCCATCGACCACATAACCCAATATTATTTGGGAAAAATTACGTAAAAAAATTTCGTCACATGAAAGTCACATACGAATCACATAGAATACAAGGTTGTATCTTGGAGAGGACGGTGGGTGATGCACAGCTTGATGACTGAAAAAATATTTGAGGGGACTTACTTCAAAACGCTCTGCATGCTGTCCCCATCTGTCGTTAGTATTCTCAACTTGGTAACTGCTGGGTCGTAGCTTCAAACGCTGATTGACTCTTTCCTTTCGCGATGTCAATTATTCTCGCGTGTATAATTGCCGGAGTTGGTTGTAACGGTCTTCATGCTGACATCTAATTGAATTCCGGAAAATATTTTTTCATTTCATTGTCAATGTTATTGCTCAATATCCGGTATTGATATAACCGAGCCGTGTCGTATTCATGGAAAATAAAGGGGCTATAGAGAAATGTTTTTCATCACAAAATGAATTCTGAGAAGACGTTCCGGCAATGAATTTTAGTGATGACCTTTCAGAGACTGCCTGGTGACCTTTGCTTCCTTATCCAACCGACCAGCAACATCAGTGACATAATTAGGTCATGATTATGACCAGTGACATCTTCAGAAGAAAAGAGTGCTCTTACAGTTACAATTTAAGTATGCAAATTACAGTCAGAGAACTTGGTTATTCTTTGCTTGGTTGTTACAGTAAATCTTTTTAGGGAAATGTTTTAAACAGGCTCGCCTTGTGGAGGGAATTCTCAACATTTTTCTTGCATCGACCCCTTTTCAAAAATTGCTTAATTCAACCCATTAATATTTTAATCATTAAGTAAAGGATGTCACAGAATAAAAAGGAAATATGATGGAAACGGAGTTACATGCATTTGTATGTGTACCACTTGTCTCTGATATTTAGGCATCCTTGTATGCACAGAAATTTGGGAGATGCATAAAATCTCCTTGTCTGTGTCAGAACATGAACTGGTGAATGTGTGTGCAAACGCGATTGCGTAAAATTAAGGGGTAAATGCCCCGTTAATAAATGCATATAACTTCGGGGGAGTCAACTACAATATTAGTCTCGTAAGTGTTGTCCCATCTGGATAAATGCCCCAAAAACTAATTAAAAAAATTACAAATTATTCAGAATCAATTCATCGTTCAAATCATTCAGAACTAATGCACCGTGGTTTGTCACCAATCATCATCTTCATAAGGAACTCAACTTAGAACTCATTATATATCACATCACATACCTGGTGACTAACTTTTACTATTATTTACCCGAAATACCTTCCCTTGCAACCTTTAGAGTCGCAAAAAATCTTAACTATACGAGAAAAACAAACATATATCCCTACAATATATTCCAAAAAACCTTCTCTGACTTCAAACCTTAATAGAAGACCAACAGGGCATCCTCAACCTTATGCTAGATTTCAGTTTTAGAAGTAAGTTCTAAAAATAAGTTAGCACGTAAGCTTTTCAGACTTATGTGAAACCAAAATAAATCAATAAAAAAACACTTTGGCAGTATGAGGGCACCCCAAAACGTGAATTTCCCTTGAAATCTCGAAATCAATTTTCCGCAGCATTACATAACTTTCTCTATACTACGTATATGTGTGCGTACAAGAAAGTAAAAATGTCTCGTAAGTGGAGATCTTCTTATGGGAGGGGACGGTGTCTCACGCCACTGGAGCATGAGATTCGGGGCATATTTACACGCCGACTTGTGGGCTTTTTCCGAAAAGTATCTCCGCTAGGGAGCTACAGCCGAAACAAGCTATAAACTCCCGACATGTACGATAGTGCAGTGCCAATAAAGGCATATGTTTATATGCGCGTGCGTAAGTGTGTGTGTAAAGGTGGTGGAGGAGTCAAGGATAAGGAAGAAAAGATTGCGCACAGAACATGAGGCATTCTGAAAACTACCGGTCACAGCAGCAGGCCACTAGAATTCTCCTCCCCAAACGGGATGAATTAGACCACCTATCTTTGAACTGGAAGTGCAGGAAGGGGCTAGGGCCGGGTGAATAGGTCTGGGAGCGGAATAGGTAGAAACACTAGGGCTCAGGGCCTGTACCTTGAAGTGCAGGTAGGGGCCAGGGCTGGGTGAATAGGTCGGGGAGCGGAATAGCTGGAAACCCTAGGGCTCAGGGCCTGGAACTGGAAGTGCAGGTAGGGGCCAGGGCCGGGTGAATAGGTCGGGGAGCGGAATAGGTAGAAACACTGGGGCTCAGGGCCGGGGAGAGGAATGGAAAATCTAGGCCGAGCGGGCACTGGAGGACAAGCTTGGGGTTGGGGCTGGGGCCGGGAGCGACACTAGGAAGCGGGGCTGGGCAGCGAAGTCAGGGAGTGGGGTCAGGGCGCGGCGCGAGGGAACAGACGGGGGCTCTGTGGCTTCTGAGTTATGGGCGCGGGCGGCCGAGGAGGGCGGGGCGGGGCGGGGCGGGGCGGGGCGGGGCGGGGCGGGGCGGGGCGGGGCGGGGCGGGGCGGAGCGTGGCTCGCGGGCGTGGGCGTGGGCGGCGCGCAGGGCGACGCGGCGCCCGGTGCCCATCTGTCAGCCAAAAAATGGAGCGCGCCGTCCGATTGATTCAATTTGGCGGCAATGGCTTTTCCCTGCCCCCCCCCCCCGCGCACACGGCGTTGCCCCACTAGCCGCATCGCTCACCCGCACTCGCCGCTGCCTCCCTGCATTACTCACGTTATCTCGTTCAAGCTCCCTTACTTGCCCTTCCTAGATGAAGTGATTTTAAATGTTCTACTGGGAAGAAACTCCCATCACCTCTTCCCAGGTTTTTTTTCTTCTTCAACTTAATGCTCAAAGGAATATTTTGTTTCCGCTGACGACGGTGATGTTTCTCATGATGCTCTTTCACAGAAAACGAGCAGAAATCTGATTAGAATCTATTTCAGTCCAGGACAAAATATTGCTCTGAGGTAAGGTGTTTGTTTTGAGAGCGCGTTATTTTATATTCGTGATAGGCTAGAGTTCGAATTTAGCAAAAACACGGAAGGTTACTGATAAACGCAACTCTTGACTTACAGACGAAATAGTAGGATCTTTCTTTTCTTTTGAAAATGCTCAAATGGCTTTCATGAAGCTATTCCACAATTCGCATCACAAAGATTAAAATAGAAAATTCAATTTTTAGTACATATTCTTTTCATTTTTCGTATCCACTTTGTAGAAAAAGAAAGTAATTTTCTACGTATAAACGAAAGACAAATTCACCTGAGGAGTATCAGGAACCTAGAAAACAGTTTTTTTTGGTGAAAAATGAAGCACTTTTTCCTGCACCTTTAAACTTCTTTAGCTGCTGCTGAGGAGATATAATTCAATGAAAGTATGAAACTTTCTTCTAAACAGTGGTATTTTCTCTTCTTCGTGAGGGTCAATCATAATTGCTCTCATCCTTTTTTCTTATGATTATTAATTCCATCATTTTCATGGTTAATTCTCAGTTACAAATGTGATCTAATATGTCTAATAGATTTATACTGGAGGCTGAAGACCTCTTCTGGATAGACAAGCAAACTAAACGCCGTTTAAGTTATTTATTTGAAACGCGGCACTTAAAAATCATGACATATGTGATGAAAAACCAATTCAAATCACAAGATAAATTAGTTGGCTCATAGTGAAAGGTCTTTCCATTGTAGCCTCATGGGTTAATGTATCAGTTTTTTGAAGAACATATAGATATGTATCAGGTTAAGGAAAATATAATATGAAAAACATCAATAGTTCTTTTAAAACGTTTCCATCTTAGGTGGCTCAGGGCATCAAAGATGTTGCAGTGCCTCTGGCTGGAAGGTTCTGAAGTTCGAGTCCCGACCGTGGCTGTATTTTCGACATTAACTTTAAAGGCTAGATCAAATTCAGCCGCTGTCTGGGGGAGAATTTATGCCGCTGCTGTTCTGATCGGTAGATTTTCATGTTTTTTTCCGATCAATTCCAGGCGAATGCCGGAGCGGTCCCTAAGTAGTATTCTAACAAACGAGCCACGGACCGCCCGCGATCATTACATCCTTTTTCTGATCCTATCCTCACCCCTGACTTACGCACACATACACGTACTACATGCACAACACCATCGGACAAGAAGGGAGACTAGTTGGGAGCTTAGAGCTTGTTTCGGTTCGGCGGTGCTGGGGGGAGATATCCGGTTGGGGCAAATCCCGCAAGCCGATCTGTAGGTCGACGCCGGATCTCACATTTCATCTAGGAATGACGACCTTCACATCCATTTATAAAACAAGCACTACACTTATGGGGCTGACGAAAATAATTTTTGTGTCCGGAAACACGAAACAATCAATCTTTTAAAATGTTATCCTATTTTTAACTTAATAGAGCGCATATATTCGCATGCGTGTATATTCTTTAAAATAATCTCCGAAGGAATCCATTTCACGCCACCCAGCGTAGTCATGGTGGGATTTTTAGATCTTAGTTCTCGTTTCTATGGTAGGTCTTCCCCTCTCCGATCAACTACATTCTAGTTAAGAAGCTAACCAGTCATAAGGATCATTCATTAGGACTACAAGTGGCGTGCGTGCGCATATATGGTGCGCATGTATTTTTTATATTCTGCAAAGAGAGAAAGAAACACGTTATTTGAGTGAAGAACACATACTGACTAACAGACATATCTTTTTTGTAGCTTTCTTTAATCAAATGTAGATTTCTTTGTTCTTCAAAATTTCGTTCTCTAAATATTAGTGTGTGCCTTGGCTATTCAATCTAATATTCCAATATTTCTGGCTTTATCCGCATTATAGAAAAAATAAAATTAACTGAAAATGGGAAACTACTAGATACTGAAAAATTTTCATGTGAATCATAGTTCTTGTATAGTCTTAGAGAAAATAGATCTTAGCAAATGAAATGTTATTGGGAAAATTTTGTTGTTGTTGATGATGGCTTTAAATGTTTGGCAAATGTTGGGAAGATTGGAGTGTATTTGTCTCCTGACGGTAGAGTTTTCCCCTTTCAATGATTCTTCTTCTGTCGTTCTAAATGCTTTCGTTTCCGCAACTTTGATACGCCAGAGAGACCATCAGAGTTGGGTTCCGGTAGTCTGTGTATTAGAATTATAGGGTGACTTTTTTGCGATTAAGGCAGGGAAGTCCATTTCTCGGGATTTGGCCCAGGGTTTGTATCTGTGGTCCGCTTTACCATGGACAACCTTATCTCTGGCCCGCTGCCCTTGGAGTCGCCCTGAGGGGAAGGAAGGGAGAGGCGGTCTTGGCAATCGGCTCTAGTCTAGTGAAAGCACACGGCACGCGGGCAACTGCGACGGCCCTCAGCAGACAGCCTGGTCCGAATTATTGCTTTTGAGCAGCCCTGTTTTAATGACCTTTGATTTGGTCTAATATGGTCACGTATTAATTGTCACATTTTCATTAAAGAACATTCTAAAAACAAATAAATTGAAATAGTTGTCATGCCTTTCGCGGTCAGCGTCGTATGTACACCGGTGGGGTGGAGTACAAAGAGAAGGCTGGTTGGCGCGGGGTTACGGAGGCCTGGTGTGGGTGGATTGCGGAGGCGGGCCCGAGGTAAGCGCCTCCAGGAGCAGGACGCCTGCGGTGGGGGCGGGGCGGGGAGGGAGGGGCGTGCAGCGTCACGCGCCACGAAACAGCGGAACGCGGCGCCGCCATATTTCACGCGGGTGGCGGCGCCATGCCGGCGCTAATAAATGGCTGTCTTCATCCGGCTGCAGCAGCGGGGCCAGAGGGGCGGGCTGGCCGAAGAGGACGGATATGGCGGCGGTGGCGGTGGCAGCGGTAGTAGTAGCTGTGGTGGTGGCGGAGGCGGTGGCGGAGACGGTGGCGGAGACGGTGGCGGAGACGGTGGCGGAGACGGTGGCGGAGACGGTGGCGGAGACGGTGGCGGAGACGGTGGCGGAGACGGTGGTGGAGACGGTGGCGGAGGCGTAGGCGGAGGCGGAGGCGTAGGCGTAGGCGTAGGCGTAGGCGTAGGCGGAGGCGTAGGCGGAGGCGTAGGCGGAGGCGTAGGCGGAGGCGTAGGCGGAGGCGTAGGCGAAGGCGTAGGCGGAGGCGTAGGCGGAGGCGTAGGCGAAGGCGAAGGCGTAGGCGGAGGCGGAGGCGGAGGTGGTGACAGAGGTGGCGCTGGGGATGTGGAGACGGAGACGACAGCCATGGCGATATTGGTGGCGGTAAGAGTAGTGATGGCAATGGTAGTAGTGGCGAAGGCTTAGATGGTGATGTTATAGGTGACGGTGGTGATATCAGTGGCGATGGAGATGACGGAGGCGTTCGCGGCGGGGTAGGAGGGTGTCCATGAGGACGGATACGGCGACGGCGGCAGCGGTGGAGGTGGCTGTGAGGCGGAGGCTGTGGCGGGGTCGGAGGGGGAGACTGTGTGGAGGCGGATAAGGAGGCGGTGGTGGAGGTGGTGACGAACTTCACGTCATGAACTTTACGTCATATTAAACAGTGCTTTTGCCACTAATCGTTGGAAAAGTTAAAAAAAAAAATTCGGAGCCAATTTTGAGAAAATGGCGTTTCAGCGTTTCTGAAAATGCCGATTTTTGAGCTCATTTCAGAAAAACTGCTGAGTTTTCGAGAAACTTGACTTGAAATTATTTAAAGCACATGTACTCATGAATACAATAACGCGAAGAAATGGTCACTAATGCAAATACTACCGACATGACAGACCAGTCACAAAAAATAGGATCGATTCGCGATTCACTTCAAATAGGATCGATTCGCGTAACCACGACTTAAAAGAAATTTGTTTGAATGGTGCTTCGCAACCCATGGGTAAGTAATTACATACGGGTTTATTGATTTGTGTAATTTCCGGAAGGGATATTTTAGAAGGGGTTGCGGGAATATATATATTTATGATAGATATATAGAACCATGACACTAAATCTATTTTGACTTTTGGGGGTCTGGTTCATTGTTTAGTTTCTCAAATTTCTATTTAGTGGGAAATCAAAAAATATAGTGGATTGATCTATGTTGCTTGTTTGGTTCTAGATTAGACTTTGGCCTGAAGCGTTAATTTGTGGCATATCCATGTTTTGCAGTCTCACTGAAGTGTCTTGGCTTGGTTGAGATTCCATTGTTGATTAGCCTGGTTGTGGTTCCATTGATGTAATTTCGTCCATGACGGTTTCAGTTGAATCTTCGTACACCATCGAAACGTTTTAATCTGAGGTGGGATAATCACTGTTTAGTGTTGTTAGGGCACTATTGATGAGATGCCTGGTTGTCGGGCAGCATCCATTGTAGTACATAATGCATAGCACTCGCTAGCGGCACTATTTTCACAGATCACTGGATTTTCGTTTAACGGTGTGAGAGGAAGTAAAACAATACATTTTTTCAATTTATGAAATAATTGAAAAATAGACAAGTATGACATTTATGTCATCTTATAGGGTAAATTCAGTACTATCTTAACCAAATGTTTCGAGAAAAAATTTGGATCCGTTCTTGAAAAAATCTTGTTTTTGTTATATTCTATTTTTTTAAGTATTGCACATATTGCACACAATATTGCGCGAAAACTAATAACATTTTCAAAAAATGTTCATGACTTTAATAAAAGAACTAAATACGGAGAACTATTTTTACGTCAAGGAATCATTTATATTTTCAATTTTGTAGTTGTAGGAAGACGCCGGAAAAATTAAAACTTTTGGAATTTTCGAAAATGCAGATTTAACGGACCTACGCTATCTTCATAAGTATATTTTTCTCTTTTCTTATTATATTCTGCATATTTGTCATCAAATTTTTCGTACGGATAATGTTAATTGCGCCCTTTAAGATGACATAAAATCAATTTTGCTGTATTTTTTTGTGTTTTTTCTTCAAAATTTACACAAATGTAGTTTTTTAATGCCGTTAATATGCTCATAATACCGTTAATAATGCCTCATGTATTTAACATGCACATTTCCAGCGATTTTTATACATAATATTATTTTTGACTGAAAGTGCTTCAAATGACTTCAAATAAAGTTTTTCGAAAAACACAAAAGATTTCTTTGGAAACGAGCTTCAAATTTCATAAGGATTTACCCTAGAACTTAAAGTACCTTTTTTCGACGAAAACTTCCATATAGGATGAGAATTTACTCTTAATTAATGATAAAAATTATATTTTGAATTTACCATTACCAAACTGAAATATCGAGAGACTTCAAAAAATGTTTTTCGGGCGGCGATAGATGGCATCTGGCAAGTATATGGGTCAATTCGGTATAACTAGCCCACAACAAGGAAATGACTAAACTTTATAACGATAATGTATTGCCATTCTGAAGCACCACAAGTTATTAAATGCAAGCTGATACTCTAATGCTGCACAATATTACCAATTATCATTGTCCTCATATTGAATTCAAACACAATTGATAACATTGTTTGATTTTTTTAATCTCAATGTACAACACAAATGTTGTAACTAGTCGTCCTACAACAGTACATACTTTCTCGCATTACATCAAAAATGTACTTGAAAATTTGCAATTTTGTAACGGTTTTTGAGAATTTTTTAATAATTGGCTTAAATTTCCAGCAGAAATTCCGCAAAAACCTCTCATTTTATAGAAAAAGTATGCATGAACTTTTGTAAAGATCTTATTTTTTAGAATGTATTTCATCTACAAAAAAATTTTGTATTGAATATTGTACTTTTGCAATGATACGTTTTTGCAATTTTCAATAATACAGAGAATTCACAAAAAATGGGACCGGTTATCACTTTTTATTCAGTCCTTTGTTAAATACGAGAAAATTTGATGAAAAAATTTGGAGCCGTTTTTAAGAAGAAAATTGTTTAAAAATTCGAAGTAGAAAATAACTCGACTACTACCGGTGATTTGCACGTGTTCCATAATACGAAATATCCGTACTGTGGTGTCAGTAAAACGAAACACATTTATGAATAGTTGTTCGATTTTTCTGTACTCTGCGGGATAAAAATGAAAAAAAAATATTTTAAAATTTTTGATTAAGGATAATTGAATTTTGATCAATAAATACGAGAATAGGCAACATATTGGCATTTAAACACAAAATAAGCATTTATTAGTGTAATAGGCAATTATTGGCACTGTAAAATTCGCTTTTCATACTCCTAATGCCTCAAATTGAATAAGTAATCTAAAATATTGTGTTTTCCATTGAATAGAATAAATAAAAAAATTGGCAAAAATCCCACAGTTTAGTTATTAGGGTATAAATTCTGAATTTATACATTAACATATCTTTAAACATGTTTGGAGCAAATTTTATTTTATTACATTTTTCAAGACCCGGAAAACGCGTAAATAAAAAAAAAGGGACTTCGTGTTCTGTAATAAAAAATATAGATGGTTCACTTTCGTTATACGCCTTCATTGAATTTGATAATTGTCTATATGAGCTCAAAATGTCTCGAACATTAATATTTAGTGCATGCTTACAAAAATAAAATGCCTGGCTCGTTTAATTTTAAAAAAATTAAAAAATGTTTTTATGTTGGGGGCCCTAGGCAAGTGTATAGAACTGCCTATGGGTTAATCCACCCTGACGTTCCGGCTTACGTTCGTCGTAAATGCTTGTTACTTTCTCGCTACCACTTTCACAGTAGAGAGAAAGTAACGTAATGCTGCGCGAAAAACCAGCAAATTTTCGGTAGATAAACTTGTATTTCAAGGTCGTGGTAAGCCGAAAGAGGATAAATTCAGTTGTTAAATTTAGAAAAATAATATTATAATACGCAATATAGTCAGAATCAATGTATTGTGGGTCATTGATATCTAGAAATCGATTGACAGCAAAACGACTATTCGTCCGTCCATCTGTCCGTCCATCTGTCCGTCCATCTGTCCGTCCATCTGTCCGTCCATCTGTCCGTCCATCTGTCCGTCCATCTGTCCGTCCATCTGTCCGTCCATCTGTCCGTCCATCTGTCCGTCCATCTGTCCGTCCATCTGTCCGTCCATCTGTCCTTCCATCTGTCCGTCTGTCCGTCTGTCCGTCTGTCCGTCTGTCCGTCCCTACCGTCAGCTCTTATCAACTGAAATGGACTCATTTGACCAATCCACGGTTTCCAGTCGCCTAGGGTCTCGATATGATCATGAGCCCAGGAGATCGAGATGATCATGACCCAGGAGAGACGCTGCAGGTGACATACCATGCTGATACTCGCAGGCACTCGGACCAGAGGATCGCGAGTTCGAGTCCTGCCTCGGGCATGGTTGTGTTGTGTGTCTCTGTGGTATGTGTATGTATATTTCATCTTTATAACGTCACACCCCATCCTTAGAGCTAACAAGTCTGGGATATAAAAAATAGAATTCGCATTAATTATCTAGAAAGTAACGTAAACCTACCCGTATATTTTCAGTCTGAGCCCGGTAGGATTTACGCATCGCATGGGACAATGATGGACGATTCACGGAAAATAATAACAATAATAATAATAATAATAATAATAATAATAATAATAATAATAATAATAATAATAATAATAATAATAATAATAATAATAATAATAAATTACAAATACAAAATAATTTTTAAGTAGTGATATAGTGAACTCAAATTTCATGTCATTGGATTCCATTTAAAGTCAAAAGAATATTGAGTCAGGTCCGACAGATCGTCATGCAGCAGAGGTGTGGCCACTTTTTTTTTTTTAAAGATTTCTGTGAAACCTACAATTTGATGGCTGGGTTATTTTTTGAAAGATAAAGTAATATTAAATTTTGATCGCTATTTAACGTATACACGCGTGTTTGAAAATGTAAGAAAACGAATTTTAATTTTGAAGATCCTCCCGGGCTTCTTACTAAACTAGTGTGTTGCATCTTGTGGATAATGCAACCCGCAATACACTTCGGCAATGCGGAGCTGCTGTTCGGCCAGGGACTGAACGAGAAGCTTTCGATTTTTCTGGATGAACTGGTGGTTTGACCCGCCATTTAACAAATACATCATATTGTTTTACATTGTGATTACAATATTATACTACTTCCTAGTTCTTTATCCGGCATTGCTTAGTTAGTTTTTCTTAAGTAATACTGTGTGTGCATTTGAATCAAATGCACAAAGTTAATATGACTATTCAACGAATGAATTTACCTCCAAAAAGTTTCAGGATGAATAAAATATTATTTACATTGTGTTCCGTTCCAAGTGCGTACGATAGAGCTTCCTTCCTTTTCCTTATTAGTGTATATGTATATCACATGTATAGTTCAACGCAGTTGGTGTTAATTTTGCGAATGGAATTATCATAACACTTTATTAACCAGCATTACGCCTCGCGCCCACACTGTCAGTTACACCGTCTGCACTCCGCCCCGCCCCACCCCTCTCCGCCCCGCCCCACCCCGCTCCGCCCCGCTCCGCCCCGCTCCGCCCCGCTCCGCCCCGCTCCGCCCCGCTCCGCCCCGCTCCGCCCCGCTCCGCCCCGCTCCGCCCCGCTCCTTATTTTTTGAGCATTGTATTTAAGGAATTACAGTGAATTCATTAATCCTTTTTACTGTAAAACTATAATCCTAGTGTAAATTCTTTGTGTGTGTGTGATAGTAGTGTAAGGATTTTTCTTTCAGAGAAGATTATTATGTACATTGTATTTTATCTAAAGTGCTTACTTGATTTTGAGAGATTATAGTATTCATTTTTGAAAAGGTTTTATTTTGAGTGATTTATAATATGTGTGTAGAGATCCCTGACCCTATAAATTTGTATATGATATGCTGTTCCTTAAATTAATTGACTGAGTTACTTCATTAAACTGACGGTAGGTCATAGTATTGCGTTAAAATATTTCTACTTACATTTTCGAGTATATTTTGTGATCGCAAACTCCTTAATATTTTTTTCTCGCCTTTTTAAAAGTGTTCATGAATAATTTGAAATAAATATATCCTGTAGTTCAAACTTTCTTTGTACAACATTTACACAACCGTTGTATTTGATAGAGTCAGAAGAAAAGTGTTGAAACGCCATTTGTAAAAAGATTGTTTATATAATGTAATGCATCTATAATTTGGATGACAAACAAGATTTAAGTGGAATCTCAGAATATATTGGTCTCTGGAGACTTCTAGACAAACTTCTTAAAAATAAATATAAAAGAAAACACGCGTTTATAACAATTCGTTCCAGTCAAAATGGAAGATGAAAGACAATTGTAGTTAACAAACGCTAATTGACAATTATCGGATCCCACGAAAGGTAAAAGAAGCAATAATTCCTGCCCTTCTTCAGGGAGGGACGGAAATTAACTAATAGTGGAAGGATTCTCTGCAGAAAATAGGCAGCTAATTGATCAATAGCGGAAGCACTGCTCAGACGAGGCTGACGAAACGATCAAAATAGAAATAAAAGAAATCAATATTTAGACAGATTAGTTTGATCATAACACGCCAAATCTCATCGCCGTCTAAGTGATAGTGGTGTAGATAGTGAAGTGACCATATCACCAGACTAGATCAGAAAGAAATTCAAAAACCACGAAATATGATCTTCAGATAGAGCTGGAAGACCTTAAGGAACAGAGGATCACTTTCGTCCAAGGAGCAGCTGAGGTTTGTGAACCAGATTCGGAGATGTGACGAAATTTCATAACATCCTAGGCGTTAATAAGGGTTAATCATACAGTCACACAAAACAATTATACAAAAAAATACCACTACATTTATCTATGGAAGTGGTGTGTTCCAATCAACCTTTCACAACTATAATTGTTAGTTATGATTGAGAATTTAATTTTCCCCTTTCCATAAAATATACAATTGCGCTGTAAAAATTATTAGTCTTATAAAACGACAATTCTTCATTAATAAGTTACAAGTTTTGTAAATAGAGACAATGTGTCCGACTAGGAAGAAAATAATATGTGGTTTACATATCTCTCTGATTGGGAGAAACAAGGAACGACTTCAACCAAATAGCGTATTCCCCACTAAGTAGCCACATTTTGAATAAGCATTCTACCAACGAACGCCAGAGGAAGACTAAATCTTGATGCTAATTGAAACTCTCGGTTTTGCTCAAATTGATACATCTCCCTTGGGTTCTCTCTTGAATACACACCATCATCAGCATTACAAATAGTTGATAAAATTATCGCTACATACGTATTAATAATCAGAAAATAATAGTACCAACAATATGAGTAAACAAATGAGACATTCCGAAAAGGAAGGGTGAACTCAATAAATTCCAAGCTCTGAAAAAGAAATGCATTAATACATTTTACGTAATGGGCAAATTCAAGAAAATATTTATTTAAGAGACATATTTTCTACAACAAAGAAGGGCGCACTTCACTTAATATACATTTGGGCACGCGTTTACTTCACACTGGTGCATAAAAACATGACTGAACATTGCGTTCGCCCTTGCTTCCCCTCATATGATGTGCCCGTACCACTACATGTCGAGTGTCTCGGTGGGACTTGCAGCACGTGGGTGCGTTCTTGGGCTCGCGGCTCCGCATAATCGTATCAGCGGCCGGCCTCTTCGCGAGCGGCGGGAGCGGCGGCGGAGGCGGCGGCGGAGCTGGAGAGGTGCGCCAGCCTCGCCCCCAGCCCCGCCCCCGCCGCGCCGCCTCCGTCACCCCGCGTGCCGGCTCGCTTCGCTATAATTGCACGCTGCCGCCCATCCGTTATTCCGCTGCAGCGCTCCTCGCGGCTCTCCGGGGAAATAAAATAATTGGAGAGCCTGCCACCGGTGGCGGTGGCGGCGGCGGGGCGGGGGCGACGCGGGGGTGAGGGTGGAGGGAACGGGGAAAGCACCGCGAGGGGTGGTGATTGTGGTGGGGAGAGCAGGGGCGACATGGACGGCAGTGGGACCAGGAGCGGTGGGGCGGAAGTGATGGCCAGAGGCGGGGTAGGGGTGGGGGTGGGGGTGGGGGTGAAGCCAGTGGCGGTGGTAGCCAGCCGTAGTGACGGGACGGCGAAGGGGATGGATAGGCCGTGACACGATTAGAGCGATACTTCGCTCCTGTATCTTCTCTCTCGTCACCACTCACTGCGCCTTATCCTCTCCCACATGCGTCCATTCTCATCTTCGAATGCATATTCCAAATGGAGACTTCCACTAGTCATGGTCATCTGCATGGGACTAAGCTTGTAGGTATTGATAGGGGAAAGTGTCAAAAAGAGAATTTTTATAGTGAATAAGTTGTTGTTACGTCGATATAATGCAGATATTGTAGAAATCGTGGATACATATTACGAATGATGGTATCTCATGATAAGTTATGGTAAAATTATTTTACAAGTCACTGAAAGTGAATAAATATGGCGTAGATTTGATGGTTTGAAATAATTGTTGATCAATGGATGCTCTCAAACTCTAATACTTACCAGGAACCCAAAACTTAATATAATAATAAATAAAATTCAAACAAGTTGCAATCACAGAGCATAATCAAACGTGTTGTTTTACACATCAATCAATAGTTCTCGTATCTCCGTTATCAAGTTATAAATTATTAAATTTTGCTATTTATGTGTGAAAAATTGATAAAAGTCATATACATTTTATGAATATACATTTAATGCATTTATTCCAACGATGAATCATCTGCAGAAAACAAAATTCCAAGTACAAGGTCGCAAATGTAGGTGGGAGAGTTTGTACTAAACCCGACTTGTAAGAACGCGGCGATTCGTGTTGGAGTATACTGGTGTACTAAATAGTACTTTTTAGAAAATTTCTCGGCTTCTCGGTTTTCCAATTGTAGAACCGAAATATTATTTTAAGAAAATTAACGAAGGCTATTACCTCGTCCTAAATAGCAATTTTCATTTAAAATCTTGGAGCCCTTTTTAAGAAAATAGCGTTAACCGTTATTGTAAACGCAAAGTTTGAAGCTCTTTTTCACAAAAATTGTTTAGAGTTTTCGAAAAACTTCATTTAAAGTTATTTGAAGAACTTCCACACACAAATGCAATAATGTATACAAGTCAATGGAAATGTGCACATTAACGGCGTGAGAGATATTTCAAAAAATTACATTTTTGTAATACTTTCTCTGCACTCCGTTGTAGTAGTACACGAGTAAGTAATGGAGTTGAGCCAGTAGGTGACTGTGTGACACTTACCCATATTCAGGAGGTTATGTACTCTCTTAAGGAATTATTAATTCTGTGCATTATGAATGTACAGAATTATATACCCCTTTAGAAGCCCTAATATAGCGGGGCCCGACAGCTAATCAATAAGAAAACTATAATGTTATTAAAAAATTCATGCTTTGTTTTATCGTAGAATACGCATTAAATTTATGGTAGTCCCCGCGAGCAAAACGTTTTAGAAATCTGCCACCCCTCTGCCCCAAGAAAGGCGACGAAAGAGTGTCAAATAATGTAGTAGTGTGTTAGAATTATGTTGGAATTATATAAGTTAAATGAATAACAGAATGTTGCTATACAAAACAAATTTGCAATGTAGTTAATAAGAGTATTCTTTATTAAAATTATTAATAGCTTTGCTAGGATAATTACCCCATTTTGTTGAGAAATATAAAATTCAACTGCTTTAAAAGTTGATTAAAACGTGCCATCAAATTTTATTAGCAATTATGTAATAATATACCCTCATGCGTGTGCATTTACATATATTATTATACATAGGAAATAAAGATTTATTTCACTCATTATTCATAACTAAAAGAAAGCGTTCTTTGAACAGTACAATTAAACTAATAAAAGAAAACCTCAATTCAAATTCAATACCTTTACTTCACCGTTTCATTGTCGTGTATATTGATTTTAAATCCGATTCGGAGAGCCGTGATCGCTAAGGCAGTAAGATCGCTAAGTCTAGTGGCGATCTCGGGTGGAAGGATCGCGGGTTCGAGTCCCGCCTTGGGCATGAGTGTGTGTTTGCATATGTCTCTGTGTTGTCCTTACATGTCGTATTTTCCCTACATTTACCCCAAAGGAATAAAAAACAATGTGGTCGCTACATGACCAAGTTGTCAAAAAAATACTTAAAAACATTTTAAAGTACCATAATATATTTTAACATTCAAAATGAATTGGTGAGTCTTACGATCACCAAAATCCATTGTGTGTTCTAGTTGCGAAGTTGTGAAGAAACTCACAAAGTTCACGGTGAGAAAAAATACTCACTCACTTTCTCATAGAGAGAAATAGTAATGACCCCTGCACAATTTACCCAATAGTGTCAAAACCAAATGATTGCCACGCTATTGACCAAGTCTTGTTCTCATCGTCGGCTGAGACATAAAGACCTTGGCGTGATAGGGTGATCACCCAATATTCCAGGTCCATTTACCCCCTTCCTTCGGGGCACCAACTTGGGCGGTCCGGAAAGCCCTCAACCCGTCGCTCCGTCCATCGGTCTACTGCCCATTGTCGTTTCTCCCCGCCCTCCCTCGTAACCTTGCGCACACCCCGCTGCCGCAACAACGCACAGCGCAGTCACTCAGTCACCCGCCCCGCTGCGGCACCCACCCCAACCCCCTTCGACGCCCCCCTCCCGCCGGGAGAGAAGGCTCAGTGTCTCAAACTGATGTCCCTCTGACTGGGAGGTCCTAGGTTCGAGTCTCGACGGCGCGGCGGCAGGATTTTCGACATTAGTTTGTCAGATAGGTCGATTTCAGTCGTTGTCTGGAAAAGAATTCTAGCGGCCGAATGCTCTGATTAATGGTTTTCAGTGGTTTCTCCGATCAACTCCATGCGAATCCTGGAGCAGTACCCTACTAAACGGACCACGGACCGTGTGCGATCTTTCCTTACTCTTATTTGTCCTATCCTCACCCCATACGCTAACATGCACTACCACACATACCGGGAGACCGCTTGGGGCCTTTGAGCTTGTCCTGGCTAGGGCAGTGCCCCAGCTGGTGGGAGATACCAAGGGGAATACCCCGCTAGCCGACGGTGGGTCAGCGCCGGATTTCGTCATCAAGCGGGGGAAGAATCCCGCTACCTCCCGAGAAAAAAGCACGTACTATACTTACAGGAATAATGACCCTGTTAGTTGACGCGCCCGGAATCACTAACAGTCAATCAATGAATTGACGCCAACCTCTGCGGCCCCAGTTGCTTTGCATTGGTATCTGTTTGTTGTGAGAACTCCTGAATTTATTTACCACCAGTAAGTAAGCACTTCTCTGTACTTCATTTAATAATAATCTCCTGTTGGACCATAATAAACCTGAGCGACCGCCCCATCGCTCATTCCCTGTCCTCCTCTTCGGGGCGGCGGCGAGCGCCGGCCGGCCTTCGGAAGGCCTCCCCCGCCCAGGCGTCTGTGTCGGCCGCCTGATAATGTTTGACGCACATATGTTTATTCGTCGTAAAGCGATTACCCGCCCAGCACGGGGCCGGGCTCGTTTGCATCGCAAATGCCGCCGACGCGGCGCCGCGGCTGCCTTGGGCTACGCCGGCGCCCTTGCTCTCTCACGGCCTTCCTCTGGTCTATCTCCACCCAGCGACCTTCAAAGATCGTCTCTCCCGGTCATGAAATTAGTGATCGGATTTCGTGGATGCTGCGATGGCACACGGACCTTATTGGGCGGTTTCAGTCAAGTTAATCCGGGGATTTAAAGATGCAAAACTTTCACTGAATATTTGTCGTTGGGGGGAAAGTAAAGGAACATGAAGTACATTGAATCAGGTCGTACAATTATGTATTGATTTAGATATTTAATGTTGGTTATGTGGAAAAGGGATGGGCCGAACGCTGCAGCGTCCTCGAACTTTTTGGAGACGATAAATATCAAGGGGAAAGGATTTGATTGATTATTGATTCCGGGCGCAACAACTACTGAGGTCATTAGCCCCATAAGTGTAGTGCTTGCTTTTCATCGGGAAGTGGCGGTGATCTTCCCCCACTGGATGGCGAGATCTAGCGCCGACTTACCGTCCAATAATGGGGTTTTCTCTAACCAGGTATCTCGGGCCAAGTTCTAAGTCCCCGACCGGTCTCCCGGCATATGAGCCATCTCTCCTGATTCCTCGTGCTCGCATGGTTCGACACCTGCAATCGCTACAACTACCTCCTTCCCCACCATCCTCTGCCTCTACACAGGTTGTGGCATTGATGTAGGACATCTGCTCCGTTTCATTTTGTCAGTTCTTTTCTTCCATCCTCCTATTCACATTACGCCTGTCACACTGCTTTTAATCATATTTTTCTGGCCATCAGCATGTCTGGTTATTCTCAACGCCACTGCCCCCGTTTTTGGACATTGCTACCACTCGTACCGGTAGCGGTAGCTCAGTGCATCAACTGATGTCACTGCAGCGCCTCTAACCGGGAGGTCCTAGGTTCGAGTCCTGACGGCGGCAGGATGTTCGACACTAGCTGTTCAGCTAGGTCGAATTCAGCTGCTGTCTGGAGGAGAATTCTAGCGTCCGGCTGCTCTGATCGGTAGTTTTCCGTGGTTTCTCCGATCAACACCAGACGAATGCCGGAGCAGTACCCTAACAAAGGGGCCACGGACCGCGCGCAATCTGTCCTTCCTCTTCCTTGTCCTATCCTCTCCCCTTACACACACACACTTACACTAACATGCACTACACTATCACACATTCCGGGAGACCGGTCGGGAGCTTAGAGCTTGTCCCGACTGGGGCGGTGCCCGGTTGGTGGGAGAGTCCTGGTTAGGGAGAAACCCCCACTAGCCGACGGTAGGTCGGCGCCGGATCTCGCCATCCAGCGGGGGAAGATCACCGCCATCTCCCGAGAAAAAACATGCACTACACTAACGGGACTAATGACCGAAGTAGTTGACGCGCCCGGAAACACGAAAAAATCAATCAATCAAAAAAGCTACCACTCGTCACTGCCTCTAACACCGCCCTGATGTTTTTCTTTGGGGAGTTTTAGTGTTATATCTTCATTTCCTTGAACGATCAATTAGTGCAGATGTGTCAAAATTCCCCGTGCACGTGCTCCGTTCCCGCCTGGGACCCTTAGCACTCCTAGAGCAAAGGCGACTTCCCTTGTCGCCGCTCTCTGTTTCCCTCCAAATTCAGAAAGAGGTGTTGCAGTTGGGACTGTTAACATAAAACGTGCTCGAAATATCACGATGAATAGTTGCTGCACACAACGTGTTTACTAGAAGTTTGCAGCCAACACCCGAGATTTGAATAACGTTTACACACATTATTACTTGTTTCTTTTCTTTAGGTTTATTTTTTAAGTGCTGCCTTATTTCATTATTTATGACAAGAAGAAAAAGTATGTTTGTATGACACATTATTTGCCTGTTTTCATTTTTTGTTATGTTTTAATAAATGATTATCGGCTCCTTAACTCTCAATTAATAAGTTCAAATGTTAGTAATGTATTACATTTTATTGAATGGAGAATGGTGAGAAAATAGGAAAAAATGTAATTAATTTTGGGTCAATAACTCAACTTACCTCTTCAAAAGACTGTCGTGAGAGAAGTATCTATTGACTTACCGCATCTCGGAAAAATCAGTACCTTTGCCTTTGCACTTCATGGTAGCTGACGCAGTGCACGCGAACTCTAGTAAGCTAGTTCCCGCGATATTAACACGCCTAACTGAATCTGCCGGAATCATTGCACTTCCACGCTGCTAGGAATGCGTGCCCATCCTATTTCAGAAGCATGCGATTCTAGGAATCACCTCATTCCGCGCGCATCTAGCTGAGAAATAGGTTTGAAGCCTCAATCCAAATCCATTGAAGTTAACTCGGTGCTGCTGAGCCCCGCAGGTCTCGCTCGACGCCATCGCTTCATCTTCAAAGCAACCGCAGCGCCCTCTCTGCCACCTGAACGCCGGTGGCGCCCTTGGTAAAGGTCGTGAGTCCCCTTTCGGTGGGTCAGTGCCATCCTCCCGCGCGAATTCTGCTTCGATCGCTTCCTCCACGCGTCGCGAACTGGCGCCGCAAGCCGCAGCGCCGAACGCCCCGCGCACACACCAACGCACCTCCCTTCACCTCAGCCCCCTCTGTTCTGGTTGATTGGTTGTTAGTGAATCCGAACGCGTCAACTGGTAAGGACATTAGTCCCATAAGTGTAGTGTATGATTTACCCACTCGAGAGGTTGGAGGTGAATTTCCCCGCTGGATGGCGATATCCGGCGCCGACCTACCGTCGGCTACCAAGGTTTCCTCCAAACAGGTATCACCCACACGTGGGGTACCGCCCCAGCCGAGACAAGCTTTAAGCTCCTGACTGGTCTCCTGACATGTGTGATAGTGTAGTGCATGTGAGTGTAAGTGCGTGTGTAAGAAAAGGTTGAGGTTAGAACAAGGAAGAGAAAGGAAAGATCGCCCGCGGTCCGTGGTCCGTTTGTTAGGACATTGCTCCGACATTCGCGTGGTGGTGATCGGAAAAAACACGGAAAGCTACCGAACAGAGCAGTCGGCCGCTAGGATTCTCCTCCTGACAGCGATTGAATTTCTTGGTAAAGATGGCTTAGGGTATCAACTGATATCACTGGAATACCTCTCACCGGAAGATCCTAGGTTCGAGTCCCAACGGTGACAGGATTTTCGACACTAGCTTATCACCTAGTTTGAATACAGTCTCTGACTGGCCGAGAATCCTAGTGGACGGATGCTCTGATAGGTAGTTTCTGGTGGATTCTCCTATGAACCAGGAGAATGCCGGAACATTACCCTAACAAACGGGCTACTGACCGCGCGCTATCTTTCCGTCCTCTTTCTTGTCCTATCGTCACCCCTTACTTAAGTTCCTTATACACTACAATATCTCACATTTCGGGAAATCAGTTTGAACTTACAGCTTGTCCCGCCTGGAGTGGTGTAAGCTGGTGGGAGATACCTGTGTGGAGAAACATTCTGCAAGCATATAGGTCGTCGTCGGATCTCGCCATCGAGTGGGGGGGGGGGGGGAAGATCATCGCCACATTCTGAAGAAAACGTGCATTACACTTACGGGACTAAATGGTCCTAGTAAATGACGCCCCCGAAATCACTAACAATCTGTCAGGCGACTGAATTAGACCTAGCTGACAAGCTAGTGTCAAAAATTCTGTCAGCGTCGAGACTCGAGGCTAGAACCGCGCGGTCAGAGACAATGCAGTGACATCAATTGATGCCTTGAGACACCCCTCGCGGTATTATTCTGGTTGGTGTCGCGCTTTTTAACCCAATATTTATTCCTTTGCACAACTTTCTGGAGCTTGGTTGCTTCTCTAATTGTCGGACAGATAGTTGCGAGGTATTGACTGTTCTACGAAGTATCCTCTCGTTTTAAAAGCAATTATTTATGTAACATTGATTGCCGTGGTTTATTTCCTATTGTAGAGGCAAGAGTGATTTTTCTTTCACATGATTCTGTTAGGAGGATGCAATTAGCCCCGTAAAGAGGAAGTCGGGAAGGGTTCTGAGAATTACGAGCGATGTTTTTATGCGGACAGAGAGAAACTGGTATGCCGGGTGAGAGTCAGATGCAGAGAAAATGTGTGTATCCTGAGTTCATTAGCGATTTCATTCAAAATCTTGGTGTGGAATTTGTATGAACTAATATATTTCCCACACTTTATTTGTCTTGGAAATTACTTAAGTAAACAATAATTTCAATGAGCGATTGACAGAACATTTTCACGCGTAACATATAACTAATTATTTTAAAACCTAGGATAATAGTTTATTGTTGTTTTGTCGGTACTCATCATACATTTTAAATGATAATCTGCATTATATTCTATTTAGAAATATATTAACTGCCTAAAAGTTTAATACTATTAGTTTGTAATGGTGCTATTATTAAATAAACAACATTTTTGTATTACTGACAAAAACAAAGAGAATCATTTACACTATACCTGATTATGTCATTAATCATGAATTCCCTGCTCTCTTACTGACATTTGTGACATATTTAAAATAATTCAAACCTAAATTATATCTCATTATCTCTCATTATCATTAGTCTCGTTTTATCGGATACAAAGATGTTTTGCCGTCAATCCACTGTCTGTGGTGAACGCTAGCGCCAAAAACATTCAGCTGATTTTCTCCAGAACTCATGTTTCTCGATCGATTTAAAAGAACTCGTGGTCATTTGATCATATTTTTGAATAAGGTAATGTACAATCCTTTGAAAATGCGTGTAGTTTTCATGTAATTTCTGCGTGAATCAATGCAAATTTTAAAAAAATCAAAAAACGCTTTTAATTTTTCTTTATTTTTTAAAAGAACAAGGAACGTTTAAAAGAATGTTGGAGGACTAATTGTGGTTGAAATCTCTAAATTTTCAAAAATGGCAAAAGTTAGAAATAATGCTAGAAAGTATGTGCTGTTGAAGCACCACTCGTTTCAATTATTTCTGTACATGACCATTGAAACTTATTATAAGGTATAACAAAGATCTACTTAGTACCAATCACTCAATTTTACCAACAAATGCAGATACCTTTGTGGTTAGCAAGGCATTACACTGGGGTTTCGTGAAGCGGTGCTGCTGTTAAGTTCCTAAACGCCAGTTCCGATGTATATGTTGGTGTATGTTGTTAATATATGGTAATGAATATCACCGTGCTGAATTGGTGGGCAAAGATATCTGTCAAAACGTCTCTTTGTAAAAGGATATTCATGAACTAAAAGTTATTTATTAATAATAATTGAATTGTTTCAAGGTTTAGTTCCTCAATGATTAAGATAGACGGATACAATAAATGTAATGATGCTACAAAATGGTACAAACTATCTCGTATTAGTTATTATCATCCTTTTTCTTGTCCTATCCCCACCCCTTACTTACACACACTTACTCTCACATGCACTACATTTAAGATTATCATATTATGTATTGTATTTTTTATTTATGATTTTTGTAAAATATTATCTGAAAGGACATTTTTTTCATTTCCAAATAACTCTTACATTGAGACGCCATAACAATGTTACGGATGTTTAAGATGGCCACTAACACTGAAAACATTTATTGACTGTTCCATGTACTACATTTATAATAGTAGCCGTCATATTCAAATATAAAAGTTATCTTCCGAAAGTGGATGGGAAGATGATGTGGCTTATTGGTCCCTTCCTCTTTCGCACTAATAGAAGGACGAGTAATCTCATTTTGAAGTATTATTTGGGCCACAAGTAAGTGAATATTTGTGCTGTTTTCTTTATTCACTGTATAAACTAGAGTCTGATAATTCTTATTTTATGTCATGCTTTTTATTAAGAGAAAAATACCCCTACATTGACTCATTGACTCACATTAGTGAAAAATTCTCGGGAATGGATTTGCTAAACAAATGAATTTAACGTTCGATTTTTCCTTAATATGTGCATTTTTACTCTTGTTATTTACACTATTCATTTTAAACAATTTAATGAGCATTTTCTATAATCATACACGAAACATTCGTAGTGTTAGTACTGTAATCAGGAATTACTAAATGTAACTCATGGAGAAGTTCTACATTAAATAACTTTAAATCTTGTTTTCGCCACACATCCTCAGTGTTTCTCTGTTTCCACACCAGGTCCCTGAAGGAGTTAAATTGATTCCCGTCCGTTTTAGCGACCTTATTTTCTTATTTATCCTCGAACGACGGCTTCCTCGCTCTGAAACGGTAACTCCTAAAGACGCAGATTCCTCTCCTTCCGTGTTCTCATTCCCCGTTGCGAGTCTGTTCGCCGGGGGCGGGAGGCAGCCCGCTTTCTAACAAACTTTACGTCTACTTTGCGGGAATTACCGTTGTCTCAAAGGCATTCTTTCACAAGGTTTGTTAAATATTTCGCGGAAGTTGCCCGCCCCGCGGCCCGGCCCGGCGCGGCGCGGCGCGGCGCGGCGCGGCGCGGCGAGGGAACTCTCCGTGCGGATTCGCGCATAACTCGGCCGCTGCGCCGGATTAGAGAGGTATCAAGGGGACGCTTGAGCAGTCTGCAGCGGGGAGGAGGCGCGGGTAATAGGGCGGGGAGCTGGAGTGCGTGCTGCAAGGCAGCGGGGTGCAAGTCCGGAGAATGAGGAGGGGGTAACGGAGGGGGAAGTGAGAACGTAGAGCGGGGACGCGGTAGCGGCGAGTAATAGGGCGGGGATCTGGAGTGCAGCGGGGTGTAAGTCCGGAGAATGAGGAGGGGGTAACGGAGGGGGGAGTGAGAACGTAGATTGGGGAGCGAGGAGGGTGGGTAGTAAGACGGGGAGCGGGAGTGCGTGGTGGGTGGATGGGACAGGATGTGAGTCCCAATAATGAGAAGGCCGGAACGGAGAGGTGGGAGCTAGAAATGGGGGTGGGAAGCGGGAATGCGGAGCGGCGAGGAGGCGGCGGTGGGTAATAGGGCGGAGAGATGGCGAGGCGGTGGCAGGGAGCGTGGGTGCAACAAGGCGTAGGGGGACAAGGAGCGCATAGAGAGGAGGGTGTGGAGGGGGAGGGGCGGTGCATGATGGGAGGATGGGGAGGGAGGTGGGGACGCGTGGCCGGAGAAAGAGAGGATTGGAGCGCAGATGGACGGGCGAGTAAAGAGGGGGTGCGGTGCGAGGGGTGGTTGGGGAGGGTAAAGGACGGGGAACTCGTGTGTGTTGTGGAGGGGAGCGGGCATGTGTTGCCTGAGAGTGAGGAGGGGAATGAAGAGAGGCAATGTGTAGGAATGGGCGGAGAATAGAGCGGGGAACTAGAGTGCATGGTCAGAGGAAGGAACATAAAGGAGTGGTGCAAGATCTGAGTACGAGGGGGGAACGGGGAGAGGCAGGGGTCGTCGAACTGCGGAGCGGGGAGGGGGGATGGGTGGTGAGCAAATTGCGTGGGCGGAGGGCCGCCCAAGAAGCGAGAGTCTGAGGCGGAGAGCGAGGGGGCGGGGTGAAGACTGGCCGGAGAGTGGAGGTTTGGAGCACAGAGAGGCGGGAAGGACGCGGGGTGGAAATGCCAGGCAGGGGCCGTAAGAGGCGGAGCTCCCCAGGTGGGCGAGGCGAGGAATGCCGCGATGGAGGGGGAGTAGCGGTATGGAATGTATTATTGCTCGCTCTAGAGAATGGAATAATAATAGCGCAACCAGAACATTTGAAGGGGGCGGGAGATTAAATGATAATTGCAACACTTGCAAAGATACCTAAATTAATCCAAACTCGCAGGTTGTGTACACTTATTATCGGCAATAACTGATTAAGATTCCAGAGAGTTGGGGCAAATGTGGTTGTGCGGTAAATGTCGTTCGTGACATTCCTTCAGTAACCACTTGTGATGATTTGTAGACCAGCGTATGAACCGCGTGTAAGGAGACTCCAGGAACATTGCCAGACTCTCGCTGACACCACGAGGTTTAGAACCTCTGATGGACAAACCAAGGTTCTCGTTGCCTCTGATTGCATTGTATAAAAGCATCACAATATTCTGAATTCTCCCGATCGAGTGCAATTATGTGTTTCGTGCACTTAACATGTTCATTTTTTCTTTAACGTGTGCCATTCTCTGAATGTTTACAGAAATAAGTGTAATTTCGTAAACGATCCGAGATACGAGGGGGATTTGGATGAGTAGAAAATAAGAGATTTTGAGGAAAAGCGGGAGGATAAAGCGCAATGATTTATATAAGGAAAGGAAACAGTTTTATACAAGTACATGTCAGAAGAATATAAGGAGCTTGCCGTCCGAATATAGGCAGTAGCTCCAATTTTATCAAATATGGTTTTCCTCATTATTAGATTCCTTATCTTATTAAATTTAATTCATTAAATTTGAATTATTTCGAATTAACTCTTGTGATGATAGCGTCTTGTTTTGGTCGGCTTAGAATGTCAGAGTAAATGAAGGTTGAGTCTCTAGATATAAATGAACAAGGGTAATTTTGAGAAATAGAAATGCGGAACAAGTCGGGAATGTGCGGATGAACCAAAATAAATATAAAAACCAAACGAAAATTAATGTATCAAAAGCCCTCACTGACAATAATTACAGACACACACATACACAAATTCATCGGGTGATGACATTTTAAAACAAAATATCAGATTTTTGTTTCCCCATACATTTCTCTATAAGGAGTAAGGACGAACGACAAAGAAGTTCAGTAATTCTTTAACGCTGTATTGACGTAAATACACTTTTTAAAAAACACCGAAGGAAGAATATTTTTCTTTCCAATTTACTACGTAGAAAGATACTAATGAAAACTGCGAATGGAACAGATTCATAATAATATTTCAAATGATATTCGGCTAATTCTTCAGCCATATCCTGAAACACCCACTGCAGAAAAAAATCGTAGAATATTCGAATTTGCAAGTTTTGAAGATTTGAAACTTTTGAAAGTTTGCAGTTTTCAATGAAAACAGTTAAATAAACAAACGAAAACAGTAACAAGCCTATTTTGCCTTACTCGAGGAATCATGTCACATTTTGAGAAAAAAAAAGTTGTTGGATATTGAAGGGATTCGAATCCAGGCCTTCACATTACGAGTTCTCGACGCTCTCGCCTAAACCAGCAAACCAAGCTACCTACCAGCAATATTTACTCTGTATCGGCATATTTATAAAGACTGAAAATTCACACAATTTTAATTTAAATTGTTTATCTCTAAAACGTTGCAGTTTTCGTAACATTTTACATTAAACCATTTGAATTTCTAATATTAATGAATTTATGTAATAAATCTCTAGCTTCAAAATAAGTCATGTAGGACACAATCGAAACAAAATTCTAGGTTTTGCAATTTTTTTAAATTTCAAGGGTTTTAATGAAACAGGACTTATGCCTTATTATTAGACCAAGTCTCTTTACTTGAACAAAAAAATAAAGATCAAACATGCAGACAACCTTGAAAACTTCTTGTGGGGTTCATGTGAACTATTAATTTACTATCCACAAAATTGAATTATCCATTTCAACTTCGGCGGGCCTCGAATGCGGCAAGACAGATTTGAAAATATGCATTTTAGGGAAAGTCCTGCGAATAGTTTAGATCCATGTGTTGTGGACCGACGGACCGACAGAGAGACATACGTTTCGCCGAAAATCGTTTTTTTGGTTTCATGAACCCATGTTTTAAACATAGATTTATTACAGCCAATGTTTTTTTAACAACCATGTTTTTAGTTTTCGGTTTTGTGTTTGTAAATGGAAGACTCCCATAATCTGAATTTTATAAAAGTTAAAATATGAAGTAATGCCGGATGATAGATCAGTTCATGTGTTATGTCAGTTCACGTGTTCAAATCACGCGGTCACCTGACTCATCGAACAGATCATCTTTCGCCTGACTGATATATTACATGCCTTGATGATTTCTGCACGTTTCCTCAGAATTCCCACGAGAGACGACCAACACGTGCATCGAAAGGCGCTGGTCTCCCTTCTTCTTCCGTACTTTTCTTCGTCGAACTGAGAAAACGCTGGACCATTTCAGATAACCGCGCACTTAGACTTTAGGCTTAGTTGTGTGAAATATTCTTATTCTTTAATTACTATGTATTGTGAGTCAAATATTAATTTTATGTCAATAACCACGGCCACTACAGAATTAAATTCTCCCATGCGCGGACATTAATGCTAGAGATGAAGCAATTTTTAAAACATCCATGGTTTCTGGGCAATATATAATTACCGTCAATTTTTTTTTTTTAATTTTGTGATGTTGATGTCTTTGTACCGTCTCTACAATAAAGCCACAGGAAGACCAAATTTATATTGGAGACATTTGCTCCGACTCTGAGTACCTCAGGTGTGAGTAATTCTGAGACGGAGACAGTGTGAGAAGGAAAGATTCAATAATATACACACATGTATTAAAGGGAAATGCAGCAATGCGCGATGGGCACTTGCTTATTTTATTCAAATAAAATTAAAAAAGAATTACTTAAAAATATCTGAATTTTTTGATATCTTAATTTTGTAATTACATTTGAAGAATTTGGCTTTCCATTTCAGGTTCTCTATTTTGTTAAAATGTCCTTAATAAAACCTCTGACACTCAAACGACACCATCTCTCACACACAAAAAACACTATTTGAAACATGCATTGTCAACTGCCGCTCCGGGTTTGAACCACAAGTCGTTGATTGATTAAAGATTGTGGATGCGTCAACTACTAAGGTCGTTATTCCCGTAAGTGTAGTTCGCGTATTTTATCGGAAGGTGGCGATCTTCCCCCGCTGGAAGGCGAGATTTGGCGCTGAAATACGTTGTCTTTCGGGTATTTCCCCCACGTGTCTCCCACCAGTGGCGCACCGTCCAAGCAGAAACAAGCCCAAAGCTCCCGATTGGTCTTCCGACATGTGTGATAGTGTGGTGCATTTAAATGTAAAGGTGTATAAGTAAGGGGTGTGGATAGGACAAGGAAGAGGAAGGAAAGATCGTGCGTGGTACGTGGCCTGGTTCGTAGAATTTTTCTTCGGCATTCGCCTGATGTTGATCGGAGAAACCACGGAAAACTACCAATCAGAGCAGCCGGCCGCTAGATTTCTCCTCCAGACTGCCGTTGAATTCAACCTAGCCTACAAGCTAATGTGGAAAATCCTGCCATCGTCGGGACTCGAACCCTAGGACCAGAGGCACTACAGTAACGTCAGTTGGTGCTCTGAGCCACCTTTGCCGGTTAAAAGTCCTTGTTTGAAGAGCAGCGACAAGGCGAGTTCATATGATCGTTGTACCTTTAGCAATGCTGACTGGTGACCCGGACGAACGCAGGCACCCGCTGATCTGGCAGTAGGTGGAAATACACCCGTCCATCAGTTGATTGCCTGATGCGCCTCAGGTTTGGATTAGGCGGCCGTACTCTATCGCGTGCTTATATCTGGAACTGAATATGTGGAAATCTTGTGCGACGAGAATTGGTCGAAAGGCAAACTCCTTGCACAAGCTCGGCCTTTACCCGCTACCGCTTGGCCTTCCTCACCTACGCTTTTGCTCGTAATTAGCTTATTCCAATAACGACCATTACGTGACATGCAAGTATTCATGCAGTACAATTCCTAGATCCCCTTCAGGATTTAACCACTTCCTTTCAAAGTAGTCAGTAGGAAAGTCCTCCACAAATTGAACCTCAACGAGACCCCCTTACGGGACTAATAACCTTAGGACTTGAAGCGCACGGAATTGCAAATCAATTAATCAGCACACTGACCACTGCCCTAGCCATCTGTCACTACCGCCCTCACCACCGCCGTCTCCACCGCTTTCAACATCGCACAGAGGGCTAAATGGTAAAACTAGGCGACACTAGACCTCTCTCACCAACATTTTAAACTCAATCTTTTGTTTTAGTAAATTTTATCGCCGATTTTTAAAATTTTTACTTTTTCACATGTAATGGGAATGACATATACATATCCTAATTATCTGAAACGAATTCTATCGTTGATGTTGGCAAAATGAGATTAAAGAGAGGTTTATTTTTTCGGTTAATATTGCTACCAAGAGAAAGAGGTCTTCTGGTCTTATTTCAAAGGAAGCGGTACGCCAGTTTGACGCGCGGCAGGTGCTCGCAGAACCACACGTGATCAGTTCTCAATTGAAGGCCAATGCGAAGCTGTTTGATATGGAAGCTATTCAGTCAACTAAATATTGAACTCCGGCAGTGATGTAATTTTAATCTATCGCTTTTCCTGTTATAAAATAAGCTGTGACGGAACAGTGACGCTTGAGGTAAATGTTGCATTTTCCTACTTTCAAGTAGATTTTCAACTATGTGGCATAACTACGGTGGATTACAGTAAAAAATATATTATATAGTTACTTTTGTGTGCTTTATGATATATTAGGTCATATTTTGTTGATTTTTATTAAATATTATTCATGAATACATAATAAACATATTATATTTCAATCCCAGAAGAAAAGTGCACTATGTTACAAAAAGAAACTTGTACAGGAGTGCCAAAAGAATGTTACAGTTATAATCTTTTCTGCTTTGTTTTTCAAGCGACTGTTTCCTTCACTTTTTTGCATGAATTTTTATGTTACTCTCAGTGACACATATAATTTATTTAATTTTATATCCGAGTTTTCTGGAAATTCTGAGGGTTATGATGCCGTTTCTGGGGTAATTCTGGTGTTGTTTCCTTCTACGTTATGATGGAACATGGTGCTTTTCAAAAACGTCTATATCGTTTTTATTTAACCTAGGACATAGCGCTTTATTCCACTAGATAGAGCAGAAAGTGATGAGTAAGATGATGCCAAAACCTTAATTTCGAAAAATGTGGACATAGTGCGCTTTTCTTTCGGAATACAGATACATGATTACATGTAAACGAGATATATTTATTATGATACATTATTTTATTTTCCTTAATTGATGGTCTACTTACAAAAACTAAAAACATTTTTCTTAATATGTATTTTGTTAATTTTTATTAAACATTACTTATTAATAGTTTACACAAACAGATAAAAACGAATTATATTAATTGTATTAATCCGTTTCTCAACCCGAACGTTCCTTTCCCTTAAAACAGAAAGTGTAAGGCCAGTTCTGACTTCACTCGCAATGTAGCCCATTACCGCCCTTACCGCCACCTTCACTACCGCCCCCACCACCGCCTTCACATTCGCCTTCACATCCCTCATCCCTCCTCTACCATCGCCCTCATCAACACCCTCATCACCGCTCTCGCCGCCGCCCTCACCATCGTCCTCCCTACCAACGGTTCGTTGCCCTCTTCACCTTACGAACCGCTATCCTTACCGTCTTCCTCCCCAACGCTCCCACAGTTGTCCTCATTCCCGCCTCGGACATTACCACTGTCGTCCTCAGCGCTGCCCTCATGGCCGACACCTCCGCCCACCTCAGCGCTGTCCTCACCCCCACCGCCGACACCACCGGCCTCGCTCCTTGGAAGAAAAGCAGGAGCGCGGCGTAATCTGAAATCGATGGCGGCTAATTTCTATTTAAACAGCGACGCAGCGGCCGCGCGCGCGGATAAACAACATTAGCGCTGCTCATTAAAGGGGGCGCTGGCTGCACCCCGCCCTTTCCCTACTCTCCCCTCCCCACCCGCCCCGCCCTGCCCCACCCCGTCCCAGCCCGCTCGCGAGGCCAAGTCATCTCCCTCCACTCGAGCCCATGACGGAGAAGGCGTTCCGTGGCGTTTGCCTATCGAAAGCGACGGTTTCTCAGTATCGATAACTCGCGAAAATTGCCATCGACCTTTGTTCTATGTACTATGTGAATGTAGAATTGTACAAAAAATGACTGCCCTCGAGAAGTCAAAATGTTGCTGAAAGCAAAGACTAAAATATAGAAATTTAAAAGACTTTCGGATGTGAATCCTGTCCTCTTTAATGATTGATGGGTATGAAATGTGGACTGAGGAGTAGAAACGCAGCTCTAACTAGAAAGTTCTGTAATAAGGTTATCTGGACTTATTTGGAATATTGGAAGAATAGAATTAGAAAAGAAGAAAATTGGGTGTGAGAGAATAATAGTGATTGAAGAAAGAAAAAGTAAGGCATGGTTTACGGAGGTACTATAATAAAAATTCAACAAAATGAAAGATGAAAGAGAGAATAAGGAGAGGAAGAAGGTTTAGAACGCTGACAGGTGGTAACAAATGTTGCTAAAACAGCACGCACTTTTCGCCCGTATTTTCACACTATTACGCTAAAGCACTGTTCTTCAAATCTTTCCCCTCCGGTACTCTAACAAAAACATAAATAGATTTCATACTTATTTTAATCAAATTTAACACGTTATATTCAAAATATTATATGATCATTGTCGAAAGACCGTTAGCGCGGCAAATGTTGACATTGATGAAGACAAAGCAATTCTTGTCATCGTTAGACTAGATGCGGAGCACTTCTGCGCGTCAACTCTGAGATAAACACTAGGTTCCATGGCCTTTGAGATAAACACTTGTTCAGATTCACCTGCAAACATTTCTTAGGAAATTAACTGATGTCATTGCAGTCTTTCTGACCGGGATACCCTAGGGGTCGAGTCCTGATGGTGGCAGTATTTTCCACATTAGCTAAACAACTTGGTTGAATTCATTCGCTGTCCGGAGGAAAATTCTAGTGGCCGGCTGCTCTGATCAGTAGTTTTCCGAATTTTTTCCGATCAACACCAGGCGAATGCAGGAGCAATACCCTAACAAACGGGCAACGGACCGAGCGCGATCTTTCCTTCTTCTTCCATGTCATATCCTCACCCCTTACACACACTTACACTTAAATAAACAACACAGTGACACTTGACGAAAGGGCTGTCGGAAGGTCGGAGCTTATCTCTGCTGGGACGATGCTCTGCTGGTGGGAGATATCCTGTTGCGAAAATCCCCACAAGTCGATGTAGATCTCCGCCGGATCTCGCCACCATGGGCCAAGACCACCGTCACCGTAGAGATAGATCTGCAGCCCAGCTTGAATTTCCGTTGTAATCACGAAGAGTAGCGAACAGATTTTCATCGTGAGTACGCCTATTAACCGTTGCCCTGTGCCCGTTCATCTTCCAGTTTTTGTGAGGTATATTTAAGCAATAATTATTTCTGGCTAAGAATTGCTCTCTGTCAAGGTAGATATTACATTTTAAAAATTATATGAAATGTTAATCTTTTACGGAAAGTGTTGTTGATTGATTTTACATACATGATGTTGTTATATCTCAGATGCAAGATATAAGTTATGGCCATAACAAGGATTTAATTGAATGGAGAATATTGAATCATTAATTTTATTTCTATTTAATTTACAGTTTGTTTTACTTTATTACATCTCGTTATTCAATTATTAATTGAATTAATGATACTTGTCTTCATTTATAAGGTAATTTTGTTTATAAAATTACCTTATAAATTAAAATGAAGGAGCAGATCACGCGCGCGGAGAGCTTAGCACCCCGACATGCATTCTCTAACGAACTTTCAGGATGGCAAGAGGCGATTGGGAAAGGGAGTGTTGCCGGTAATGCCAGTTTCAACTTGCAACTTAATACGCCAGAATTCAGTTACAGAAACGCGACTTCTGAAAGAGGTGCAACGAAACAGATCTATGTTAATTTTGCTCGTGATTATGCGTGAAAGTAATTTCGCGAAAGGACAATATGAAAATTCGTAGTGAGAAAGCAAATTCTACGTGTCACTGGTGACATTTGCGGTACAGAAAACATTTCTACGTATTTGCGACAATATTTTGCACCGTGTTTCTACACGGTGCATAAACATCCCGTATTCCTGTATGCATGCCTAATTAAACTACATTTTCGAGTTCTAATTTGAATTGTGTTATGAAGTCGTATTTCCACGAAGCGGTATTTTATTTGTGAATGAAGAGCGATTGCCACTCACCTATTCGTCGAAAGGAACTTATTAGATAAGCAGGAAAGCAAAAAATCAAGGTTTGGGGAAAGAAGAGAGAAGCATACGGACTTTCTCGTGCGAGTGACAAAGAAAGGAATAAACGTGACTCCGCTAGGGATCTCTCGCAAGGACCCTCGCCTATTCGCGGAAAGGCGTCATCCAAGGTTATTGCCCAGTCCGACGAACTGTAGGTATGCCGTTACACGTTTTCCAAATACATCCTCCAAGTAAGGTTTGAGTATGCTTAGTTGAGACCAGCGGCCAATTTTTTGTCAGGTTCTAAAACAGCTGAACTTCGCCGAAGACAGCATCACTCAGAGAATTGTCTTCCAACAACCAGCTGAGCGAGGGCTAACACGTCCGACATAGCAAGATAGCGGGGCGTAAGAGAAAGCTTACACAAATTCTTCACTACACTGCTCTCGGAGACGTTCTACTGCATGGGAGACGCGACGATCCACTGAACGGAACAATACAGAAACAATTCACTTGTTGCATTCGGTGTAATGATTTTATACATTTTTATCTCGTATATACTCAGCGCTTCGGTCCGACGGGTCGCGAATTCGAATCCCGTCTTGGGCATGCTTGTTCATCCATTGTCTCTCATGTATAGCTTGTCGCAAAGGGTCTCGCGTTCTCCTGACCCCGGATCAGAGGAGCCCGCAACAGTGTTAGTGTCTAGTTTAGGTCGAATATGTGTTCCATCGGGACGTAAAGGGTAACCGTTCCATCGGGACGTAAAGAGACCGTAAACAAACAAGCCCTAGGAAAAAATATGACGAGTATCACCAATTCCCAATAGCGTAAATTTCGAGAAAACGAAGCCACCCTTATTGATGTGATAGATGTTACTGATGTTAAATGACAGGGAGGCTGGAAAAATACAAAAAAAATAAAAAGTTTGGGATTGGACTAATAAATCAATATATATTTGATTTCTAGATGCCTCTATCAACAAAACTGCCGCTTAACAAAAGTAGACAATTTTGTTTTCAAAGAAATAGCACTTACATTGCAGAAGTATGACAAACAACACACTCTTGTGTAACACTGCAATAAATGAAATATTTTAGCAAAACTAGTCTTCACGAATATTAGAATAAAATAGTGTAGTATATATTCAGTTCATTTCTTTACGTACAAAGTATATCAGAAAAGTTTTTGTTTCATTACGCGTGAAAACACGTGAAAAGCAACTATTGATTAGCGAGGGTTCTCGTCCTTAGTGTTGCTGCCCAATGTCAGTTGTGTCGTAGCAGTGTCGTACTGAGGATGGACATCAGTAAGCGGAGTGTAACAATAGGTTAATAAAATATCTAAATATTATTATTATTATTATTATTATTATTATTATTATTATTATTATTATTATTATTATTATTATTATTAATATTATTATTATTATTATTATTATTATTATTATTATTATTATTATTTATTATTATTATTATCCTGGTTTAATCCCATTAAGGGCCAAGGCCTCCTGCATGCAGGGTGGGTGGTTGGCTTCTTAGTTGTTGCGTTTCTGGATGTCTTCAACCCTAGGTGTCGTTTGCAGTTGTGACATGGGCCCTCCTCGATTCGATGTGCTTCCAAGTGGATCTGTCGCGAGCTATACGTGTCCAGGTGTAGCCTACTTCTTTCTTGAATTCGTCTGCCCATCTCAGTCTTTGTCTGCCTTGATTCCCCCATCCCGTTCTTGGATACCACATTATTGCGGCGTATGCCCATCTTTCTTGGCTAAGTCAGGTTGTGTGTGTTCCCCAGCGCCATTTTTGAAATTCTGCTTGTAGGAGGACATCTTTTATTTTTGTTATGTCCCATATGGTACAGCTTTTTACTTTGTCTTTCAGTGTGATATTAAGAGTCTTGCGTTTCATTTTCCGTTGGCATCTCCTTAGTGAGATTTTTTGGGTATCGGTTAGAGCCCATGTTTGTGATCCGTATTTTAGAGCGAGGAGAATACAGGTGTTCATGATCTTGGTTTTTAGATGTATCTTGATGTTTAGATGTATCTGATAGATGTATCTTTTTGTTTAGTAAAATAAAAGAGAGATTCGAAAATTTCTTCCATGCTTCCGTTCTTCTGTGTTTTGTTTCTCGTTGGATTTTGTTTTTAAATAGTATGTATTGTCCCAGGTATTTTTATTCATCTACATATTCTACTTTTCTTCCTTCTAATGTAGTTGGTTCTTGTAGGTCGTTTGTCATAATTTTAGTTTTCAAGGTGTTCATTCGTAGTTCTACCAACGTGCATTTTTATTAAACTAAATATTTTTTTATCTAAATATTAGCCATGTACATTTTTTTAAAAAGATTATTTTTTGCGTAATTTGTAATTGAAATTAATGTAATTTTTTAAAATTACTTTCTCAAAAACCGCTTCAACTGTTTTCTTTCACTTTTTGCAAGGTTAGAAGAAGGGCCGCTTAAAAGAATGACGCAGGTCTCATTATCTTTGAACCCTCTGAATTGTCAAAAATTGCAAATTTAGAAATAATGCAAGAAAGTATGTGCTCCCGTAGCATCACTAGTTTCTTTTGTCAATATTTTTCGTTAATTTTACGAAGAAGCTGAACCTCTGCAATTACGTTGCAGGAAAAATTGTAGAAGACTTACAATAGGAAAGAACTACAAAATCAATATACCGAAAATGGCAAACCTCAAAAATATAGTTTCAAGATAATGAAATAATAATGATGGAGGATTACGAATTGTGGAATAATGCAATCACTGTTCACTGTCAACATAAATTTTAACAAGTTTAGGAAAATGTAATTGGATTTAACTTAAAAAACATCACAATTATAAACACTGTCCATTTTTTCCAAAGGGACAAATCTGTCAAATGATTACTGGAAATTTCGTTTTTATACACTCACTAATCTCTGCATCAAAAAATGCTTAATCCACGAACTCAAAAAGCTCTCTAACTTCGCATCGCTAAATATAACTCCATGAAACGGCAACTGATTTTGATAGAGCTATTGCATATCCCACAACAAAACATCCACTACGCAAGGTAGTAGGACTTGACGAATTTTTTAAAATTTTTTTGTTGGTATTTTATGATAGGTACATTGATTAGTTATAGATATATTTAGTTAAAGTTAATAACTTTACATCTGTATTGGTTTCTTATTAACTAACTTATAATTAACTGACAACTATTACAATGGGAGAGGGTTCCCTTATGGGTCCTCTAATCAGGTTCCGATTCAGCGAATTTGATGAGAAATGAGTGATAAGGGTATTTATTTATAATTCTGTCTTTTGGATAGGATTTTTGCCGAGTCTGAATGGCACCAGGGAGGGGATTTGATTTAAGCTGGAGTTAAGGTTAAATACGGGGTGGATAAATACGTTATGTGCTGAGATAACGATTCGATGTTAAATTCCATATGAAGTTGGAGTTGGAAGCGAACCATGGGGCGTTGGCTATTGTTCTAAGGAACTGATTCGGTATTACATGAATTTTATTAATGTTGGTTTTCGAGGCATTATTCCATATTAGGCAGGTATACTGAAGCAGAGATCTTATGACTGTTTTATTTGTTGATATGGCGGAATTGAATAGTATGGAGCTATTTCTGTGAATTAATGGTTTGAGCTGCAGTAATTTCGGCTTGAGTTAGTTTCTTAAGTATGTGTTGTTTCCAGTTTAGTTTGGTGTATAGTTGAAGTCCGACATATTTAACCGGTTTATTGGGGGGGTAGCCATTCTATTGTATTATGGTTCAGTGTACTATGATCGGGCGGAGTGTAAGATCTTAGTGTGAATATTTTGGCGGATTTTTTACTTGGGTTGAACTGCATCTTGGGTTTGTAAATCCAGCTATCCAACATGTGAAGGTATAATTGAATTCAGTTTATAATTTGATTGATGTATGCAGTCTGAAGTGTGGAGTCTGAAGGAAATTTGGCCGTATAATCCGCAAATTGAGCTGTTTGAACATTATTTAATTTAGAAAGATCAGCGACACACAAGTTGAATAAGGTCGGAGAAAGTGGGGAACGTTACGGGAGTCCAGCGTTTATTGATATCGGATTTGAAAGGTGGTTGTTAACATTTAACGAAAATGTTCTATTATCAAGAAAAATATATATTATTGAGAGTATGTAGTGTGAAGTACTGACGACGACATAATGACAAAATACGGTAGATTGGCGTTCACTCTATTAATTTTAAATTAATATTAAAATTTGCCGACCTGGATGGCCGAGGTGGCTGAGAGCGAGTACCGACTCAGCGCTTTGGTCCGAAGGGTCGCGGGTTCGAGTCCCGCCTTGGGCATGGTTGTTTGTCCCTTGACTTTGTATGTATGTGTTGTCGCGGAGGGCCTCGCGTTCTGCTGACCCCAGATCAAAGGAGCCCGCAAGTGTGTTGGTGTCTAGTGTATGGTCGAATATGCGTCCCATCGGGGCGTAAAGGGTAACCGGCTGTCGGCTGGATAAAAGCCCTAGATAAAAAAAATATATTAAAATTTAATGTATAATGTAATGCGCTAATTGTCATCATTCGCGAACGAGCCTCCGACCCGGGCGGATCGCTAGAGCGGAGCTCCGTATCGTTTCAGTTCCAAGTGAAAGTTCTACTTCGTAGTGTTCACAGAGTTGTTTTTTAGTCTATGTCCTACGATACACCCTCATCAACAGAGAAGGCTATCAGCCAAGCTCTGAATACAGTCAATAATTGCGACAGCAATTATATATTCAACGGAACAGTGCCTTCATTACACCACATCGTGGCAGACGGCGAAGTCATGGCCGCCTCGTCCCGACCCGAGTAGCAGCGAGGTCGGCGGCCACGCTGCTGCCTTCAACACCGCAACAGCACCAGAAGGGCTCAACCACCAATCAACAGGCAACGGAATACAGCGAAAAAGGTCAGTGGGTGACAATTGAAACCTTCAAGACCCAAAAAGAAAGACCGGTCACAATAGTACGTCATCTGTCCAAGAACAACATTCAGACTACGTGTACAATTTACCTGTAGAAAACAGATTCAGTGAATTAAGTAACTCAACGTCTAAAGAAGAAGATAATAGATTCAATTACATAAAAGAAAATGTCAGTGAGCAAACACAAAATACTATCAAAATTCCTCCAATATTTGTAGCCAATATCGCTAACATCAACAAATTCATAAAAGAACAAAAAACTGAAGTGACCTCAAATTTCGTTGCCAAAAACAAAAATAACAAAGTGAAAATAGTTGCAAAATCAATAACAGACTTCATAAACATCGTGAAATACCTAATACAGACCCAAAGAAGTTTTCATTCTTATAAAGATCCCACCTACAAAAAAAATTCTCAGTGGTATTCAAAATCATTAACCAATCAATTTCAGAACCTGAAATACTTCAAGACCTCACTCAACGTCACTCGTCCATAATAAAAGTAACTCGTTTACAAAAAGACAGCAATCCCATCCCGGTTGTAGCCGTTAATGTTTTAAATAAATGAGATATTTGTTACTTACCAAATGTTTATACGGCTTGGCAACTATTTGAATTTTTATTAATTTTTAGAAATAAATCTTCAGTCGTAATCCTTTCACTGTCAAAAACTATAATTACAAGGGAAAGCACAATAAAAATGGTAGAATTGTTTTAAATGGTTTAAATGATTATAATTTTTTATATAGTACCCAAAAAGACATCCACATATTTTATGTTCTTCTATATTGCTTTTTTTGAAACTGATCTCTGTATTATATGCTACGAAACCCTATACACAGAAGGTGCCTCGGAAGATAACTATAAAACGGGAGCAAACATTGTGAAATTTCCATTATTGGATTGTATAAATATAAATCATGCATAGAGTTTCATCTACATATCACCTTTGAAAAGAACTTGCTTGCATTTCTTCAAAACGATATTTCTGTGTGGATTACGACGAACCTTTGAAACCAATACAAGCTCTTACACGTCATCAAAGCAAAAACGCAATATCACGCAAACCTCCAATTCTAACTGAGCGATGCTTTTATCACCGACCAGCAGCACCTCGTAACAAATCGGATGTGGATCATAACTCTACGCGCTAACAGAAACCAATCACATATTGATTATAGACCGAACGACTTCCTTTGTGTGACTTCTCTTTGTTCCTTTTCTTTCCTTGTTTATTTTGCCCTTTTACTACGTAACATCTTCTTTCCTCTCGCGCTCATTCTTTGCCGTCTAACTTTCCAGATCATTTTTTGTTAGCCAGTTTTCTTTTTTCTTCTATTCATATTTTAGAATTCTTACTTCTTGTTTCTTTGCATAGTTTTTTATCAAATGCTTAGGCTCGCTTACTTTATTCCTTAATCTTTATCCACTTTTTACTTTTTCCATTTTCTCAACTTCTTTTTTGTTTTCACAATGTCATTAATATCCTTTCTTTATCTCTTCTTTTTTCTTCCATTCATTGTCATCTCCTGCTACATAAACCATTCTCTTTCGTCCAATCAGATTGTTGGTATTTTTAGACTGTTTATTATTTTATAGTTTCTCTTCATTTTCTATTTTAGCTTTCTTTCCTAATGTCTGCTTACGTTATTCAAAGCCACTCTCTTTCAATATTGCTGTTAAGTCTTACAATTTTCTTCTTTTCTTTCAAATAATACTTTCCATCGTTCCTTCTACCTTTCTCGGTCTCTCCCTTCATAGTTCCTATGTTGCGGGGGACAGAGCGGAGGAAGAGAAGACGTCATAAATTGGAAGCGGCACGAACGTCGGCACTGAAGACGCCTCCTTCTTCTCCCACCACTCCTTCCCCTCCGCTTCATTCTCCTCCTCTTTTTCTTCCTCCTCCTCCTCCTCCTCCTCCTCCTCCGCCGTCGCCGTCGCCGTCGCCCCCACATCCGCTCTCCAGAAGTGGAATACGAAATTTACGACGTCAAAATAAATCCCTTCGGACCCGCTCGGCGCTGGCCGTCGCGCCGTATACTTTATGTCTTTATGTCTCTTTATTACTTAACGTTTCGTTTTGTTCCTGCGGCGGGGAGCCCGCAGCGGCCGACGCCCGCTCACTTCCTTCCATTCATGCGGACGGCGTCGCTGTGCTGTTTTTTCCCGCGGCGGAGAGGCCTCGTAATGAGCTTCTTGCTCACGCAGGAAGCCCGCAATAAGCGCAGGCTTACCAACCTTGCACGCTCTCCCACCGCTTTGGGTCACCCGGTCGCCTGCCGGCGATGCTGCGCCCGTTATGATGCGTTGGGAACTACTTCGTCGGCGACTCCGTCGTCGGAATTTTGTGGCACTTTCCCTGAGTAAACTCTATGCAATGACTGAAAAAGAACTTTGTTTTTGGTATTTGAAGCTCAACATGGGTCTAAATGCATATTTTCGTAAATATTTACAAATGTATTTCTGAGTACGAGATCATAATCAATTTTCCACGATTCTTAACTCATTCCCTTCGTAGCATTTTGCATGTCATATTTACAGCAAAGATTATAAATATATGGCTTGGTCTAATGTCAGTGCAGAAGGGCCAATGTCAATTTTCAAGGATTTACAGAATAGGTGATTTTCATATACCATCAAAATGAGATAATAATCGTAGACCATTGTAAAGATCGGTGAGAAATCTGGATATAGGATCGACCTTTCACCGACCTTTCTTTCACTGAAAGACGAGTCTGTAAAGCACACATTGGCCATACATATCTAAAACTACTAAAAGCTGACTAGCTCTTCTTGCACCAAGCCACAGAAATATACTAATGTAATAGAAAATAGGGTTCTACTGAGTAAAATCTACCATTACTTTTGTGAATAGACATGTATAACGCGTAAATTTTGTATGGCATTTCACCTGATTTACCAGCCGCCCTGAAGGTAATTTGAAAAAAATATTTTATTTCAAAATGAAACATCGAAAATGACACACAAAATATAAACTTTAGAATGATTCGGAGGACACTAATGAGGAAGAATGGTTTTGCGACAAGTTTGCCCATGTAACTATTTTTTCACCATTTAACTTAAGTTCTTCTAAGTGTGTGAAACACAATTTAATTTCATCGTGGAAAAAACACAAAAACTAGAGTTTATTTCATAATATTTCAATGTTGCTTCAACAAAAAAAAATTGGATTGCATTGTGCATTTCTATTAGTGAATGGCTACATTTCAAGCAAATTGGACTAATTAGACCAGGCCTGCTAAACTCAGTGACTCAGCGAGCATTAATATGTTATTAATATGCTGAGTTATATGTTTTAAATATTTAGATACATTTTAACATAAAACTGACATATATTTAAAAACAACTCTATTGTAATCCTGCAATAATGATGCATACGGAGAAATAAGTTTTAAAAATGCTACTTTCCATTCGAAACCTTGAAGAAGCACATTCTGCGACTAATCTCCGTCGTCGAAGTCAGGGAGTAAGATAGTGCTGCCACCATGCGGAGGTCTCCGAGGAACTGTGAACGTGATCGGCTTTAAACTCCCGTGAGAAACCTCCAAGATGAAGTCACGTATAATACAATCATGGAGGCTATTTTGTCACATAGGTTCATTAATAAAATACTGATATGGAAATTTGAGCAAGAAACAAATTATACTGATATAAATATTGTAATAACGAATTGAGGCGCTTGGAACATAGTAAATTAACCTTGAGAACTGATATTGTTACCAAGCCACATTTAATGACTTACATAGAACATTGATACATTGAACATTATAAGAGTTCTGTAAATCAATTATCAACCTCAAAAGCGTTTTGTATTAAAAGTTCATTGTTGTAATGAAATTTTCCTGTTATTTGAGATGCATATGTCATTGTAATGTACTATTTCACCAGTGGGATGCTAAATCTCTAGGTTGAAAGAAAAAAAAAAATAAAACTCGTATTTTAATTTGCTTGATGAGTGGCTTTCCATTATGTAATCCCCTCGCGCCTAAATTATGTAATTTATACTTTCGATGATTTGGATGTTGCCGGAACAAATGTATTTGCCCCTAACTTTTAAGTGATATTCATTTAGTCGCGGATCTGCGAGTGTGTAAGTGTGTGTGGGGGGGAGGGGGAGGGGAAAGAACCCCAAAGCTAACAAATATTTTTGTAATTTCATTCATTTCCCCCCAAATTAATTACCGAATGTAGAATTCAGAGAATCCAAAACAGCTTTTCCATTATGAATACACTCGTCATTTTTTATTCTATGCCAATAATAAAAAAAATAATTATTTCAAAAACATCGTCGGAGAGTTCCAACTAAAATTGCCCGCCCCCAGTAATCTGGACCCGCCCACGCAGTCACTCCTTCGGTGCATTCACCCCCAGGAAGGGGGCGTGGCCCACTTCCCGTGCGCGGTCGTCGCTACTTGGCCGCACTGCGGCCTGGGGGTCGCAGCGAAGCACCTCTGCCTTGTAATCAAGGGACTCGCGAATTCGCCGCGTCGGCCAGGATTACGACAATTAAATTGCGCAGTAATGAAGTGCGAATCGAGAAAGTTCTTTATCTGCACGGAGCGGCGGCGGGAGGCAAGGGCGGGGCAGGGCGTGGGGGGAGGGGCGAAGGGCACGGCTCGCGGGATTAAATCTGCCGTAATCTTTTTACTCGATAAGCGCAGCCGCCAGCGCCGCTCCCGCGCGCCCTCTGTCTTCGCGCCCGAGCCTCCGTCCCCGCCCCCGACCCCGCCCCCGCCCCCGCCTCGCCGCGCGCCCGAGCGGGGCGGGGCGGAGTTGGTGGTGGTGGAAGGACATTTCTTTGAGGGTTGGAATGGCCAAATGACAAAAGAAGGACCTGCTGAAATGACTCAGGGCTGTTGCCATTACAGTGTCTGTGACAAGACAGCCCAAGGTTTGGAGTGCCGATGTCTTAGAGCTGTTACTATTGCAGCGTCTCTGAAATTGTAATCCTAGGATTGGAAGGCCGATGACTCAGAACTGTTACCACTACAATGTCTATGACATGGTGATTCTAGGATTGGAGTGCTGGTGACTCACGACTGTTGTCATTACGTTAATGATACGGAGATCCTAGGGTTGGAAAGCCAATGACTCAGTTGCAGTGTCAATGACACAGAGATCCTACGGTTTGAGTGCCGATGACTCATGTCTGTTGTCATTTCAGCATCTCTAATAAGGAGATCTTAGGGTTGGAGTGGCGATGATTGGTGGCCGGTGCCAGTGGGTGTCTCTGACATTGAGATCGAAAAGTTGGAGTGCCGATTGCGAAGATTTTTTCATTCTAGCTGTTAAGTAGAGAATTTTAGCTATCGGCTGTTCTGATAGGTAGTTTTCTGTGGTTTATTCGATAAATACCACGCTAATTTTCACTGGAGTCCTTCACCACGCCTTCACCTGGTAGTTCTCGTTACACTTCTAGCGTTTTGGATTCCGAGAACATCGTTTGCACGGCTACCCCTAATCTACGCTTGTCACTAACATCCAGTAACTGTCTGGAAACAACTTGGAACCAGGTGTGGGCCCGTAGACAAAGCCCACACTAGCATGAAGTGAATTAACGTTTAAACTGACGAGGAGATGCGTGCTTACATTCTCGCAAACAAACGCTTCGCTGCAGAGCGGAAAATTGACAGACTTTTATCCGTCAAGATTATCTATGGGATATGCCGGTTGCGAAAGGAAGGCCGAAGTGCAGAGTACAGAGCAATAGTTCATCTAGGCGATTCGATTTGCCATCCAGGTAGAACTCACCACTAGCATTGCATGGGCTCGGGTGCACACACCTGCAGTATCTCCCTTTAGATTAGAATGTCTGTTGAGGTGAATATTTACAGCAATACCATTGCATGGTTGAAATGATGACGTGCGGTTAACAGCGACCTGGAAGGGAAGATATTGCTTCCCACTGTAGGCGCGTCTTCTGGTACCTGAGGTTTGATTCATTACAATTTTGCTTACCATGTCACAAAGTCTCACGAAGTGTCAGATCGACTCTGGTATCATTCCTCTCACTTTAGGTTAAATCCACGATGCAATTGTTGTGTTCTCTTACATTCGTTCATCATTAGTGGGATATTGTTCATTTATTTCAAATTGATGTTGGTGCATAAATGCACCTTCTCAACTACCATTTGTAATTGGTTTTTTGCAATCCTTTTTTAGTAAAAGATGGGAATGTATTGTTGGCCAAAAGCTGCTGAGAGTTTTTGTTTTTCTAATAGCTGCACAAACTTTTAATTAGTCAAGAGAAACATAGCAATCTAAATGAAAGTTTCACTGTAATCACGCATGTACACATCCATAAAGTTTCTTAGACCACGCTTTTATGTGTAAATTGTGCTATGTCCAAGGCTAATGTTGTCATTTACCCCTCTCATTTACCTCTATTAGTAAACAATGATCGGAAACATTCTCTGCAGGATCGTATAAATAATTTAAAGAAATATTAATTCGGATGTGGTGGCGTAACGGTCAGCGTACCGGACAGTTGTACCCGAGTTTGCGGGTTCCAACCCGACCGAAGCCGTGGGTTTTTAAGGGCGAGAGAATCCTTCGTATGCCTTCCTTTGGAGGGGAAGTAAAGCCGGCTGTCCTACGTAGTAGATTTACTGCATGTAAAAGATCCTCAAGTCTAAAAGAAGCCTCTGAGCAAAATTGAGATCCGCCTGTTTCGTCGCCCAAGATAATACCTCCTTTCTCCGCTAGGTGGTGAAAGGAGCGTACCGAAATTTGTGTGGTTAGAAGGGCGGGCCTCATGGCCCGAGTCTCGCCACGTAAAATAAGGCATTAACTAATATTAATCACCAATCTTATAATAAATGAAATATTGTAAAACTGTGTTTTGCATCTAAGGAAACCATCACACTCATTTCTTAACAATATTTCTTTGAGCCTTATCGTGATGTTTCGTTATCTTTTATTACGCGTGCCCCCTCCTGGTAGTGAGCAGCTCACCTTGCTCCGCCTGGGCGCCCGGCCCTTCCGCGCCCCGCCTGGCTCCTCCCGAGGGCCGCCCGCTCTCCGCCTCGAGCACCGCTGCAGAAGCAGATGATTTACAGGACAATTTTCTCCGCACAAAGGGAAAAGGGCGCGGCCGAGCTTAGGCCCCGGCGGAAGGACGCGTCCGTTGCGCGAGGGTCTCGCCCTAGCACGAGCTGACGCCCTTGCCCTTGCCCTGGCCCATATCGCAACTGCTACCTGAACCCGCTGCCGCACTCGTCCCCAACTCTGCGATCAACTCTGCTCTCACCTCTGCACTTTCCTCTGCACTCCACTCTATAGAGTCGCCTCCGCACTCCATTCTGCACTCTTTTCTGGACCTCGCCATCTGTGAACTCGCCTCTGGAGTCTCCTCTGCATTCACTTCAGTACTCGTCTCTGCACTCTTTGCACTCGCCTCTGCACTCGCCTCTGCACTCGCCTCTGCACTCGCACTCGCCCCTGCACTCGCCCCTGCACTCGCCCCTGCACTCGCCCCTGCACTCGCCCCTGCACTCGCCCCTGCACTCGCCCCTGCACTCGCCCCTGCACTCGCCCCTGCACTCGCCCCTGCACTCCCTTCTGCACTCTCCTCCGAAGTCATCTCTGAACTCGCCTCTGGAGTCACCTCTACATTCGCCTCTGCACTCATTTTTGCACTCGTCTCTGAAATTTCCTCTGAGTTCTCCACATTCGTTGCCTCCATAATCGCAATCTCCGCGCTTGTCGCCACAGCACTCATCGCCTGTGCTTTCACCGCCTCCGCACTCACCGCTTCCTCATTCACCTCTCGTCAACACTTTGCTGTTGCTCTGGCTATAACTTTTGACCTTCATCCGCACTATTTTCTTCCCTATTTCACTGTGCCTTTCTGCAACCTTAGCTTCGCAAGGCTATCTCCCTTTATTTTGCTCTTATCGCCCTTGATTCTGGCCTAAATCATTTCCATCTCCTTTTCTTGCGACATCTCCTACGCGCCACCACGTCTTCTCTCCTCTCTCTTTCCTCGACTTTCACTCTTCTGCATGTCTTCGCTCAATCATCTCCCTTTTTTCTACGGCCGCGTCTTCTCCTTTCCTCTGCCCCACCATATCCTTCACTTTTCTTCTTTCTCTTATCCTCCCTGTCTTGTTTACCTTTCAACCGACATTCATGCTATCCTCTCCATCTTTTAGGACACTTCACCCCAAGAAATTGGCACATCTTTCCTGTACTGTGACCTTTAATTTCCTCAACGCTGTTGTATGTCCTCCTCTCGTCAACTTTCTCTCGCTCGTGCAATCTTCATCGTTCTCCTCTCATTCCCATCCACGCTGTCTCCCTGCCATTCCCTGCACGTTGACTTTCGCCGCCTTCTGTACCCTCTTTCGGAGAGCAGACTTTGTCCTTCCCTCACCCCGCCTCACCTCCATGATTATCTTCGGACTCCCCCTCATGCATACTCGCCATGCTTCTATCTCTCTGCATCGTTCTCTTTTGTTCCGCGCTGCTTAAAATATAGCGTCGATTGAATGCAGAAGGAACCTTCTATTTTCGTTCTACCCTTTTTTTAATGTGCTTTTGTTTTGTGAGAGCAATACTTACCATTTTCGTCCGCAAATTCAAAAAAAAAAAATTTTATTTCTCTTTCCCGATTAGTACAATATTAGTTATAATTGTATATTCAAGTCAAATGTTTGGTATGTGATTACTTTCCTCAGATTTTGATTTTATATTCTGCTATGAAATTGTAAAAACATGAGTATAATGAACATTTACGAAGTTTTAATTCAACTCCAAATTAATTCCTTTTGTAATGCTTATTTAATAATATTGTGAAATGATTAGTACAAATCGAATAACGAAACAGAAATAAAAAATATCTAATTAAAATTGATTGAAATTGATGTATCAGATTATCGTGTAGTAGTGCTGCTTTTGTATTTAGTACAACATATCGCAACGATTTTTTTCATTTACAATAATTTTGAAAACTTTCAGTTTAATTCGCAGATCCAAAGTTACAAAAATAATTTTTGCACTGAAAATGTTGATACGGAAGGAAGCAGTATATTTCTTTCGGATAATTAAAAAAAATTAATTAGCCGTACATAATGGGAACATTGAATGAATTTTATTACACATTGTTTATATATTGCTGTCGCATCGGTCGACACAGTACAAAATAATCGAGACGGGAAACCATTTGACAGGCAGCTCTATTTTCATGTTCGCACATCACCAACTCTGGACGAAGTTCTCTGCGCACTCTGTAATCAGTGTCACCTGTGCATCACTCCTGCGACCGTATAGGCCTTGAGACCCGTGGTCCATTCCACCCCAGCCGTCCCCGCCTCTGCCGCCGACATGAGAAACTAATTTTCTCTACCTTGCTGTGCCCTCTGCCCCGTCCCACACGTCCACCGTAATCACTATCGCCATTTTGGCTGAGATGGCTCAGCACACCGTTGCGGCGTCTGTAAACGGGAGGTTCTAGATTCGAGATTCATTAATGGCGGGGTATCAAACTAGCCAAATAGCATGGTCGATTGATTATTTCGTGTTTCCGGGCACGTCAATTTCTGTCATTATCTGCGGACCGGGAGTGGCAGCTCAGTGCATCAACTGTTGTCACTGCAGTGCCCCTGACCGGGAGTTCCTGGTTCAAGTTCCGACGGCGGCAGGATTTTCGACGCTTGTGAGATAGGTCGAATTCAGTCGCTGTCTGAAGGAGGATTCTAGCGGCCGGTTGCTCTGATCGATAGTTTTCCGTGGTTTCTCCCATCAACATCAAACGAATAGCGAGGCCGTACTCCAACAAACGGGCCACGGAATGCGCATGATCTTTCCTTCCTCTTCCTTGTCTCATCCTTACACACACACACACACACTTACACGAACATCCAATACACTACCACACATGCCGGGAGACCGATCGGGGACTTAGGACTTGTTCCGGCTGGGGTGGTGCCTCGCTGATGGGAGATATCTAGTAGGGGAAACTACTGATAGTCGACTGTCTGTCGGCGCCGGATCTCGCCATCCAGTGGGAGAAGATCACTGCTATTTCTCAATGAAAAACATGCACTACACTTACGGTACTAATGACCTCGGTAGTTGACGCGCCCGGAGTCACTAATCAATCAATCAATCAACTAATCCGGGGAGGGGCATGGCCCACCTCGTGGATTCCATTTGCCATCCCCGCCACCCCTCCGCCTCCGCAATCCTCGCTGCCTCTGCTACACTCGCTCACTGCCACCAGCGGCACCCTCACCGCCTCTCCCTTCGCCCCAGCCGCTCGGGAAGGTCGTAAATATTCATCCCGCACGCCGAGGGACGCGCCCGGCGCGGCGGCGTTCTTCAGGCACTGGATCTGGCCCTACTTACGCCGCGGTTCCTTATTTATGCAAATGCGCGCAGTTTAAATTTCAATGTCACTTTTTAATGTTTCACCGCCCCCTTCCCCCTCCCCGGCGCTTCCACACCGCCCGCTTGCGTTCTCGGGCGCCTGGCCGTGAGCAGAGGGCGGTGCGCGCACGCGTGAGGCTTTTTACGCGTGCGTAACACGCACGCCTGTCCGATTCGGTTTGGACGCGATGTTTCGCGAGCTGTAAACACACGAGTCTGTGTAGGATAGCGAGCAAAACTGCTGCGGAGTGTCCTTGTGCAAACGAAGCACTGGACAAGGATTACGAGAGTCAGTTGCCAAATACTGGAGTAACGAACCGCTTTTCCGTTTAATATTGTATAATATAATTAAGATAGGGGCTTAAAATATTAATTTGTTTTTGTAGGATAGACACTTCACGATTCATAGAGAGAGTCATTGCCAAAATACATCATCCTCATCATCGGGTAAGTTATTTCATTAGTATAGATGCATTTTGCGTCTGTCACATGCAACCAATATTTATAAATGAGGTCTACAAAGAAAGAGAATTTCAAGGAGACTTGACGAGTTGAGCTTTCACTTTAACAATACGAAGAGTAACGTATCTATTGATCTGTGTCAACCGCAACCCGCAACAATAGGGCAGCATTGTTAAACTCTAAATAGTTATATAACTCCAAAGGGTTCTAAGGCCTTAAAACATTTTAAGGCCTTGGACATTCTATGGCATTTTTGCAGGTTCTCGATATTACCCCACCTGTTCAGAAACGTGCCGAATCTGTAGCTTTATGTGAAATTAAACTAATTTATTAATGTTCTATGCGAATGAATTTCACAATTGAATTTCTCTCTGTTCGGTAATAAAGTTAAATTGTATTGCTAGTAATAAAGTTGCACTTTCCCCATCCTGTGTTTTCGTATAGGCAACTTTAACTTTCTCAAGAGTAAGAAGCTTTTCTTATATCTTTGTGACTGTCAAGGAAAGCAAAAAGAAAACTGTCCAGAAGATTGTATTGTTACTACAAATGGTGTTTTTAAGGAACTGTTGTGAATTGTTTCAAGAACATTAAGTATTGAAGAAACCTTTATTGAAAATTTGTTTCAAATATCAATTGCATTGTTTTTTTAATTTTATTTAATATTCTGTACGTACATTGAAAGTTACATTGATGCCTTTTTTAAACAAATAAACATGTTTCATGTTGTTTAAACACAATATTGTTGGCAATGACAACGCCTTTAATAATTTCAATTTTGTAGGAGCCATCGACATTTCACCGCTAAACCAATTATAATTTGCAGCCAGAGAAAGTTTTATTAGACTAGTTTTAATAGTAATAAACAGTTTGTTATTACTCTTATTAATATGATTATGGTGATAATACTTATTATTAATATTATTATAAAACATATAACGCCTCTGGTTATGAAGGTTATGAAATTAATTTCGTATTGATGTCCAAAGAGTACAGAGTGCGCATAAATGATTGAACGTCTTCTGTAAATGCTTGTCAATTCTGCATATACGATTTTTCTGTCATTGTTTTTATTATACAAAGTATTATAAACCGCGTTTCATTGTTGTCCGTAGCCACGGGAATAAACGACAGACAGGAAGAGGGCAGGCGGTCGGGGAATCATGATGGATCTCTTGGAAGAATATAAGGTGGGGCACCTGTTGAGTGGAGCGACGGGCTAGCACTTATGAAGACACCTCACGTAGAACGCACTGTATGCAGATATTCTACCTATCCTGCAGGACCATGGAAGACGAATCTTTGTGTGGGAACGTTCTTATTAAAAGGACCAAAACCTGTGATTCTCCATAAATGATTGCGAGTAGGAGATTCCTGGTAAGTAAGGGATTAGCTCACCTCCAAAGTAAAAAAGAATGAAACGGGTTGGACAAAAGGTGAGACGATGTTTATCAGAAGTTTGCCCCAATGCCCTAGAAGCCTTTATTCCGTTAGGAGTATTGACATCAAGATGAAGTAAGTTTTCATTTGTGCACCCCTGCAATGTGAAGGTGATTTGAGATTATCCCTTCTACTTCAACATTGGTTAGATTTTCCAATTCAGTGCTGATTTTGTTTATAAATTCATGATATTCTATTTAATAATTTTGATGAGATAGCACAATATCATGATCAAATATCTGCATTTTTTCACGTACAATATGGTCTTTAACACCGTGAAAAATTTTTTTGAAATACCTGAAAACTACTTGTTAAGCTATTTTCTGGTATACCTATAAATTTAATCTGATATAGTATTCCACTAAAAGATGAATGGAACTTCATAAGCAGCAAATTACTAGAAGATACATTGAAGTGACTTTATATTTGTATACCTTCTTCATGAACCTTCGTTGTGTGTGATGTACGATACCGAAATAAAAACTAATTTTGAAATTAAACATTAACGGAACGAGCAATCGTAACGTAATTCCACGAGTAATACATAAATTTACATTCATTTAATACGGCATCTATTTTCTTCCTGGGATTGAAAATCAATTTATCGTAATCCAGCTTTGTGATGAATACCACAAAGCGTTATTTTTGGCATATATATATTTACGATTAAAAGGAATTATTTATCTCTAAATGTTAACATATAACTCACCCTTCAGAATATTCATAACGGCCTACCGCACGAAAAAAATACAATACCTACAAAACAACAAGCGAAACAATATCTCACCTACTCCAACAAAAAGCCATAAAATGTCACCGCAACCCAAACAATCAAAACGGCTGCTCTGCTGCGGGTGTGTCACGAGCGACGAGTTGACGAGGCTGCGGACGCGGTCACCAGACCATCGCCATGGTGACGCCGGCGGCGCGTCGCTCCGTGCGCTGCGCGGCAGCTGCTAATGGAAAAACAATTAGGCTGCAGGGCGTGTGGGCGGTGCGGGCGACGGTTCACGCGGGCGGGCACGAAGGCGGGGGATGAGGGGTGGGGTGGGGGCGGGGAGCGGTGCGGGGAGTGGTGCGGGGAGCGGTGCGTGGAGCGGTGCGGGGAGCGGTGCGTGGAGCGGTGCGTGGAGCGGTGCGGGGAGCGGTGCGTGGAGCGGTGCGTGGAGCGGTGCGTGGAGCGGTGCGTGGAGCGGTGCGTGGAGCGGTGCGTGGAGCGGTGCGTGGAGCGGTGCGGGGAGCGGTGCGGGGAGCGGTGCGGTGCGGGGAGCGGTGCGGGGAGCGGTGGAGCGGTGCGGGGCGGTGCGTGGAGCGGTGTGTGCAGCGGTGCGTGGAGCGGTGCGTGAGCGGTGCGTGGAGCTGCGTGGAGCGGTGCGTGGAGGCGGTGCGTGGAGCTGTGCGGGGAGCTGTGCGGGGAGCGGTGCGGGCAGCAGCGGCGCGAGGGCGTTCGGGCAGCGGCGCGGGAGCGGTGCGGGCAGCGGCGCGGGGAGCGGTGCGGGGGCGGTGCGGGAAGCGGTGCGGGGAGGCGGTGCGGGGGAGCGGTGCGGGGGCGGTGCGGGGCGGTGCGGGGAGCGGTGGGGAGCGGTGCGGGAGCGGTGCGGGGAGCGGTGCGAGGGGAGCGGTGCGGGAGCGGTGCGGGGAGCGGTGCGAGGAGCGGTGCGGGGGAGCGGTGCAGGGAGCGGTGCGGGGAGCGGTGCGGGGAGCGGTGCGGGGAGCGGGGCGGGGAGCGGGGCGGGGAGCGGTGCGGGGAGCGGTGCGGGGAGCGGTGCGGGGAGCGGTGCGGGGAGCGGTGCGGGGAGCGGTGCGGGGAGCGGTGCGGGGAGCGGTGCGGGAGCGGTGCGGGGAGCGGTGCGAGGAACGGTGCGGGGAGCGGTGGGGTAGTGATGCGGGGAGCGGTGCGGGGAGCGGTGCGGGGAGCGGTGCGGGGAGCGGTGCGGGGAGCGGTGCGGGGAGCGGTGCGGGGAGCGGTGCGGGGAGCGGTGCGGGGAGCGGTGCGGGGATCGGGCTGGGATCAGGGCTGGGAGCGGTGCGGGGAGCGGGGATTTAAGGGCTACGGTGGAGAGGGACTGGGTGAAGTAGGGTGAGTGCGGAGAGAGGGGCGGATGTAGACGCGGTGCTGGGCGTGCTGAGCCGTGGTGGGGGCGCGGCGGGGTTGTGCTCCGCGGAAGACCTCGCTAATGAAATTCTTGGCTCCACCCCGGAGCTGCCTGTGTCATCTGTCCCCTGCCGCCGACCCCGCGGTTGGAACAACCCGTCCGCCGTGTGGGGAAGCCTCAATCTGGAGGTCCCTGCCCCGAGCCTAGATTACCTCGCAGTTTGGGAGCGAGGGCCAAGGGCGAGAGTTATAAGACTTTCGAGGAAGACTTTGCAAGATGTGGGGAGGGTCCAAAGAAAACAAAGAACGTATATGATAAACTCGAAGCACGAAAGTTCTGTACAAAATATGATAGTTTAGCGCAAAAACCAAAAAAACAAAAACACGAGAAAATTGCAAAGAAGAGGAAACTCGAAACTACTGAAAAATAAGATAAATTCTTTCAAGAAAATAAGAAAATGTAAGGCAACAGTATGAAAGGAACAACATGAATTTCTATTTGATTTTATGAGTTCTTTGTAACATTGGGGGTTTTCAGATCACTTAAGCTGATTGTCCACACTGGTTTCGAGATTCTCGAAAAAAAGAATGAAAAAGTGCACATTAATATTCTCCTTTAAGTGCTAGAAAGGGGGGCAACGGGCCTACACATTACAAATGTTATGTAAACAGAAACTTTTCCTGTTTTCAAAGTGACGAGCCGAAAATTTCATTAAGATTGAAAAAATGTTTATTTGAACAAAAAAGAATTCTTCTTCTTACATTAAAAAAATAACCTTAAAATATAAGCCTAAACTAATCCCGGCAAAATATTCTGCCTTTGAGATTTCTCCATCGAAAAAGCTTTAGTCGTTTCTGAGTTTGGCCCTGAGAGACATATTTTTTAAAACTATCGATTGGATTTTTATACCATATAAGTAGCGGAACCCAGCAGATATTCTTCTGTCTCTCATCTCCCTCTTTCTCCTTCCTCTCCCTGCCTCCCTTTCTCTCTCTCTCTCTCTCTCTCTCTCTCTCTCTCTCTCTCTCTCTCTCTCTCTCTCTCTCTCTCTCTCTCTCTCTCCCCTGTGTCAGTCTGACTCTGTCTCTGTGTCTCTCTGTGTCTGTCTCTGCCTCTGCCCCTCTCATTCACATTTACTTGGAGATTCTGCACGTCTCTGAGCAGGTGGGGGAATATCGAGAAGCGCCGGATCAGCAAAAATGTAATAAAAAATGTTCAAGATCTCATCCTTTAGATTACATTCTAAGAAACGTTTCTTTGAGGCCCCTTCGGCCTTAAAATTTTAATTTTTAATGCCCTAGAACGCTTTGTTCAGGAGTTATTTAACGATATAGATTCAAAAATGCCGCCGAGCGTTGCGGATCGCATTTGATATGAATATTTAGTTTTGTTCTACAACGCCATCTAGTGAAGTTACAACGAAATTAACAGCACATAAACTTTTTGGATGAAAAAAGCACGTAGATGTCCCAACCTTCATAGAGATTGGTCACACGGTTTCCGAGTTAACTGCTCTTATATATATGGCGGAACGCAACGGAATAATTGTTAAATTTTATTATAAATATATAACTATTTCTAGTAAATTAATAATGAATTTGGGGAGCGTTCCGTGACATAAAATTTCATATAGCTTTCAAATATTATATATATATATATATATATATATATATATATATATATATATATATATATATAAAGAAGAAGGCTAACCATATTAGCTTAAAAATAAGTTATTTTGAAATCATAGCTGCATAACTTCAATTCTGTTAATACATTTGTTCTTTCCCTGAGACATTAAAACCGTTGGTCGTTGGTTGAAACCAACGGCCGTGTCCTTCCAGTGGCGCCAACTATGTCTATGGATGTCCACTTTCGGAAGGTAGCAGTGCCTGAACCGGATCAGACACAGGAAAGGGCCATGCGCTTCACAAGTTACGATGGAGTTTGCAGTTAAATTGTGCTGGCGCCATCTGAGATGACGTAAATAGTTTTCCTCCTCACGCCATAAACGTGATCCAGAAAATTACACACTTAATTTTTTACAGAAAGGTTAACTAGTTAAAATAAAGGAAGTGTTTTGAGGTTTAACCCACAGTGAACCTGAAGGCAACGGTCTCAGAAAAAATCAACTGGTTATATTTTATCCTAATTAAATAAATCACATTTGTTCTCACCACAACATTTCAAAATTTTCTACATAACTTGCACTAATGAATACACATTTTTGAATTGATATTTTGCAAAAAATATTGGTATATCTAATATATCAAAGCAGCCTATTTTTTATTTGATGCTAGAAAATCCATAAAATTAAATAAAATTAAATATAAATTAAATTTCAGTTTTAAAATGTTAGTTAAATCATTGCAATTTATTCAATGAAGTTTTCCCATAATACTTGTTCTATGAATCTATCTGAATCATTCATTTCATTATTGATTTGTTTAAAGCTTCTTAATTCGCAGAGGACTCGTCCCGTGACTTCAACTGGGACCTTATCTCGCGCAGTTTGGTGACGACAAAGCGATTCCAAACCAGAAGTCAACGTGTGTGGAAAGGATTCGTCGAAAGTAGCAGTCGTCGGGATGTAATTTCGCGAGAGTCGCCGAGTGACCGTGAACCTGAAAAGGCAATACCCCAAGAGTTCGAAGTGCACGATTCCACAGCAGATACTCCTCAGCGCTGCCCGACACGAAGTCGTAAAGGGATCGCATGACGCCTCGGCGTTTTTATTCCATCCCCGCTCCCGTCGACCCCCCACCCCACCCCCATTCACCACCCCGCCCCTCCACCCGCCCGCGCCGGCGCCTTGAGGCCAAACTGTGTGTGATCGCCAAAGCCGTTCACATAATGTGCGAGGAGACTTCTCTCCGCCTCGTTCGGTTCAATTACCCTCGTTCTTTGCTCTGCAGACGCCACGCTGGCCCGCCTGTCGATCAATTCGCGTTTTTTTTTACCTTCGCATGTCACGTACATCGAAAACATTCTTGCGTATTGCCGTGGAATTTCACGAGAATCGTTCGTAAATAAAAATGTACGAAGTACTGTCTGCTGTAAAAACCGGCGTTAGATAAAACAGCCCTGCGGGTAGAATCCACACATGCGCTTCTGGTTTCAGAGGGCAGGAAACCAATTAAATTCAAATTACCACCCCAAACGAAAGTAATTCACCTAGCAAAATATGCTTAGTATTCAATGCAGCAGTACCTTCCACGAACGTTTCTTTTATTTATTGACGAGGAATGAACTAACTTTATGTGCAGCGGGCATGAAAGAGGGTGAAAATCAACTGAAGTACAATCTCTCTGCTTTTGCAAGTTCAATGTCAAGAATGAGTGCCTTGCGTGAATATTGATAAATATTACGTTTCTTACCTCTTGAAAAGTTGATTTTTCCATTGACAAGACCTCATTTTGTAACTAAAGCCACTTTCCACCCACTATTAACCTTTACAACACCAATGATGACGTAACATGGCCGAAGAAAAGAACACTGAAAATGAAACAAATGTATGAATTATTTGAAAACGTCTGTAACTTTATTGTCGGACGGTGGTATCCTCACGATATTTGAAGACAATCAGACATGCTTTCTTTACATTTTTTAAATTTTTTCTTAAAGTTGGGCTAAAACACATTTCACGATTCAGCATGGCCGCACCATCAGGTATTCTGAAATTAACCTACAGATGTAACAATTAAAACTGTTTCTTTACTTCCTAAATTTGATTTAAAAATCAAAAGCAAATGTAAAATTTACAATTAGGAATTAAACAAAATTAGAGTACATAATACTGTTACACTCAAAAATACAATTTCTTTTTAATTGAGAGTTGAATAAAAATAAACAAAAACAAGAAAAATACAAGTACGAAGCACACGTCTTACCTCTGAAGCCAAAATTTATTGTGTGAAAACCCAAAAATACTTATAAGAAAAATACTAATTTTAACTCAAAGGCATCATCTAAAACAATTATCTAGTGAAAAGAAAATCTTAGGCCCAAGGAAGAGTCATGTCTACAGCTCGACCTCCACAGTCAGAATCAGATAGCCAAATGAAGGGCCATGACGTAAAATCGTGATAGTGAAGGGTCTGCAGGGGAGGGTCGTGGCCAGATACATTTAAGAAATGGGAAAACAACCATGGTAAGTGCCGAGGTGGCTGCACCTTCAAGATCTTGCTAGCCTCAGCCAGCGGGAGGGAGGGAAGAAAATGTATAGCATCCGAAAGGATGGGACCGGGAGCGGTAGCTCAGTACATCAACTAATGCCACTGCAGCGCCTCTGACCGGCAGGTCCTAGATTCGAGTCATGTCGGTGGCAGGATGTTCGACACTAGCTTTTCAGCTAGGTCGAATTGAGTCGCTGTCTGGAGGAGAATTCTAGCGGCAACCTGCTCTGATCGGTAGTTTTCCGTGGTTTCTCCGATCAACACCAGGCGAATGCTGGAGCAGTATCCTAACAAACGGGCCACGGACCGCGCGCGATCAGTCCTTCCTCTTCCTTGTCCTATTCTCTCCCCTTACACACTCACTTACACTAACATGCACTACACTACCACATATTCCGGGAGATCGGTCGGGAGCATAGAACTTGACCCGGCTGGGGCGGTGCCTCGCTGGTTGGAGAGTCCTGGTTAGGGGGAAACCCCACTAGCCGACGGTAGGTCGGCGCCGGATCTCGCCATCCAGCGGGGGAAGATCACCATCTCCCGCGAAAAAAACATGCACTACACAAATGGTACTAATGACCAAAGCAGTTGACGCGCCCGGAAACACGAAAAATCAATCAATCAACCGAAAGGATGGATGACATAAATATTGTGATTGGTGATTTTAAGACGGTGAGGATTGGAATAGAGATTACAGGCACGTCCGATCGAGTGACAACCTACCATTACGCCATATCATTCACCACTGCAATATTGTGTGGATACTTCAGGCCAAATAATAAAACGTGTACGGCCACCCATCTTCCACTATTCAACTTCACTATTTAAAAAAAATTGTTTGTTGAAATAATATGTGTTATTTATGTAATATAAATAAAATAATATACACAAATACATAAAAATAATTTTTTGCATAGAGTATTAACTCTAGTTCCCCAGATAATTATTTTAATTCGTCATATAGTTCTACTAAAACCATAAAGCATTCCAACTCCTGTTGATATGAACTTAGCATGATCAGGATTGTCCAAATACTCGTTTAGAAGTTCGTGCATAGTTTATATAGAATGAGTAAGTGGTTATAACAGGTAATGACAGGAAAATGCAATTTTGTATCACAGATAATGACTGCACTTGATAACCATTTTTATTTCCAACATCCGTTCTCCCATTCCCACTTGCGTGTTGCAGGAGATGGTTTGTGACACACAAGCGCTTACCATCAGACGCTCGCTGACGACATTTTCGTTGTGGAATATTGCAGCTCTTATGAACTAGATGAATGAATAGATCATCTCGCCATGTCATGCTACAAAACATTTGTGGCACTCTCACGCTAGAACTGTTGCCGTTCAATCATACCACTCTCAAACATTTCAACCTCAATTGACTTATTACGTTCTTAAAGGTAAGTGAACAGTAAAGGAATCCGAATCCTTTACATTTCGTTTCCAAATCACACTCTGTATCTAGAAACACTCATTCCGAGAATGACTTCGAAACAGCCCCAGAATAGTTTGCGATTACCATTTTATAAAATTCACATGGGGAGGAGCTCGTAAATAACACAATGCAAATTTATGGCAACGGTTCGATTGTGGCATGACTTTGCACGCGACTATCGCCGATAGTCTGCGAAAATGGCGGCCCCCATCGCAACCCCGCGAGGTCGCTGGCGACGCCAGACCGCGCCGCGCCGAGCTGCGGCCCTGGTCGGCCAGCCGACGAATCGCAGGGTCCGCAAGCCTCCAAAAGTAGCCGGCGCTGATTTACGACAAAATTGTGTTTTCATTCCCAATTCCAGAACATGGGGAACACAAGATTAACAATAGGATTCAGCGTACACGAACACTGGAAAAAAAAAGGAAAAAAAGGATTCGCCTTCAACAACTGAGAATTATTGGACCCTTTTTTGGTAATCTAAAGGCGATGTTGGCAAATTTACGGATACAGTTTATGAATAATTCGTAAATGGCTTCATTTCTAAAATAGAAAAAAATATTTTTGGTTTATTGCGTCATTAAATTTTAAAATAACGTTTCTCGATAATGATATCAAATAACACGCACGTGAGTGATTTATTCTTGTTGTTAACTCTTAAGGACTATAAAACCAAATGCCGCGAAGTATGTTGCCATCAATAAATTATGTAATAATTCAAATGTACATGGCTGGGAAGTTATTTTCAGACTTTCATCGGTAGGTGGCGGTAGTTTACTCACGCCGCTACAAACACTGGCAATCACTTACTAAGTGCGAAAATAAGTATGTTTATTAGTTATTGACATGCCTTATAAGATTAAAGACTGTTAGAAAGATGAGTAAATGACCTTGTTTCATTAGGCACCAATTTACATTCAATCTTTGAATCTTAGGATCGAGGCATCTGGCCCCCGGAATGCAGGAGCGCACAAAGGAAGTGGCAAGGCGGCGCAGGGGCGGCGGCTGATTGATTGATTGATTGAGTTTCTGGGCGCGTCATCTATGTTCAGTAGTCCCGTAAGTGTAATGCGTGTTTTTGCTCGAGAGGTGTCGGTTGCCTTTCCCCGCTGTATGACGGGATCCGGCGCCGACCTACCGTCGACTAGTGGGGTTTTCCACAACCAGGTATCTCCCACCAGCGGAACACCGCCCCAGCCGGGACAAGCTCTAAGCTCGCGGCCGGTCTCCCGGCATATGTGGTAGTGTAGTGCATGTTAGTGTAAGTGTGTGTAAGGGGTGAGGATAGGACAAGGGAGAGGAAGAAAAGATCGTGCGCGGTCCGTTGCCCGTTTGTTAGAGTACTGCTCTGGCATTCGCATGGTGTTGATCGGAGAAACCACGGAAAACTACCGATTCGAGCAGCCGGTCGCTAGAATTCTCCTCCAGACAGAGACTGAATTCGACTGAACTGACAAGCTAGTGTCGAAAATCCTGCCACGGTCGGGAATCGAACCTAGGACCCTTCCGGTCAGAGGCACTGCAGAAACATCAGTTGATGCACTGAGCCACCTCTCCCGGTGCGGCGGCGGGAGTGACAGCGGTGACGGCGATGGCAGCGGTGGTGGCGCTGGCAGCGTTGGCGGCGGCGTTGGAGGCGGCAGGGGCAGTGACGGCAGTGGCAAGTCGTGACGGCGCGTGGGCAGGCCGTTTAACGAAGGCGACGGCGACGTCGTGTCCTGCGATTCGGTGCTCGTTAAGGAGACGTCTCGTGAAACGCCGGCAATGGCAACAGCAGCGATGGCCGCCTGGCTCCTGGTTGCTGCTGTCGCTTTCACAGCCACAGCCACAGCTGCAGCTGCCGCCACCGTTGCTGTTGCCACTTCTTGCGGTTTATTAGCCACCGGTCTTGCCTCTGTCAAACCTACTCTCAAGCATGTTACACTTCCGTTGATTGTTCGTTTTATTTTCGCTCACGATCGGAATAATTTTCTCTCTTTCATTCCATTACGTTTTTGTTTCATATCGCTTCGAATGCCTCTTTGTTACCGCTGATTTCTACCTTTCTTCCTCTCTTCGTATCAAGACTTCTTGTTTATAAATCCTTATTTTATTCTGTTCACAAATTTAATAATTTCTTTTGCCTTGCATTTGTCTTTCTTTTGCCATCACTCTGCCTCTATTCCCCCCTTTCCTCCTCTGCTCTCCATTTTCTTCCTTATAAGGAATCTTAAATTATTTCAGCTGCCCTTTGTAAATGCTCATTATCTGGGATGCCATCTCCGTGCAGGTATTCCTCTCGACATGATGTTTCTCAGTACTACTTCATTTTATGACCTGACACCGACTATTTCGCTCCGGCGATAGCCACTGCTGCTGCTACGATATGTTCATAGTAGTTGATGTTTCTGCGAGACGACGTAGACCGGTCTCATCTCATTAGAAAGCGTCTGCGTGGGCGTAGACAGCCAATCGTTGCGTCGCCAATCCACTAATCTACTTGGCCGCTCAACTGAGAATAAACGCTCCAGAGCAAATAAGTAACAGCTATAGAAATAAAAAAGTTGCTCCGAGAAATGCTTTCAGGCTTACCATTGTATATCTGACACTTGGGGTAGGGGGATCAATTGGTTCTCATTTATATCTCACGTTTTGAAGAGTTAAAGAATAAGATCATCGGATGGTATGACAGAAAAAAATTACTTTTCACGAACGTACACATCACAACTACTTTTTCGTTAAAAAGAACGGCCAACTATTGCATTTTTACTGGAGTTAATTTCTGTAAATACTATGCGTGTAAAAATATGATACTTGATATATTTACACATAATAATGAACATAATTTAATTTATAATTGAATAAATAATTATATTCAGTAGTAAAAACATGTTGCACTAATTATTTGACAATTAATTTTTCTTAGAAATCGTATGTTCGAAATAAGATTATATTTATTATAATAACTTTTAGAACAAACTAATGAAATATCATTTGTGACATCTCTATATATCAAACAATTAAAGTTATTAATGAATTGCTGCATTTCAAAACTATGAGATGCTACAAGCTTTCTCGTACTAGTTAATTTCTTTAATTTGAAGTTTTCGGGATTGCCCCATTCTCTGCAGCTAAAAGAGCTTTTCTCACATTCTCAATTACTGATCTCCTTATAGTAAAATTGGAATATGATTTTTAAGAATATTTTAGTAAAGCGAAATCAAGTCCTTTATACAAAAGTTTCACTGAAAAATTTGCACTCATTTTTGTTTTTCGTTTTGCCGTAAATCAATATCGGTTAACGACTAATAAAACTTGAATTTTGGCTACACAAAGAGGCACATGAAGTAATTCACTACGTTTTGGAACAAAATTTATTCATTTTTTCAGTATCGTGAACTCACAACACGAGATTTTCTGTCGAAAAATTACCGATTTTTGCTGCAGCATTACAATACTGTCTCTATTCTACGCAAATAGTACGAGAAATTAAAAGGAGCCCACATTTAAAAATGTGATGATCACCATAATGCATGTAAACGAGAACTGAACAGTGCAGCTAATCTTTTCGTAATGTACATGAATGAAGAGTAAATGCAGATCATAAATCACCCGAGAAATATATGACGGAAGAATTAAACTAGTGGTGCCAAAACAGCACGTACTTTCTCACCCGTATTTTCACGCAAAATTACGCAAAAGTCTCAAATTTTCGAAAAATTGTACAGGAACTTATTTCAAAATATATCTTTAGGGAACAGATTTTATTAAGGAGAAAACCTCTATCTTCATAAGTGTAGTTGTTGAAAGACGCCGAAAAGATTTTGAACTTTTGTAATTTTCGAAAAATCAGGGTTTTCGACGGACATGAGACACTCACGTCTTAAACGTCATCCACACTATCCAACAACAAAATTTAATGAAAAACGATGTAGCCATTTTTTGAAAATTGCAAAATGTCCCAGGGGTTTCTAGTAAACTACCCCCCAAAATTAAAATATCGGTTTCAAATTGTGAGGGGCCGTGACACCAGCCAGATCGAGTGATGAATATCAATTTTGGAGAAAAATTGGCTGAACGATTTTAGCTGCTAGCGTTGTTCACAGACGGACAGAGAGACAGACAGGCAGACGGACAGATGTTTTGTCGTCAATCGATATTTTGGTATGAAGGACTCACAAACTTGGATCTGGCACCACGTGTTAAGAGATTTTTTTCTAAATATATCAACAGGATTTATCCACTTTTTCGTTACCAGGGCCTGGCAATAAGAGTTTTTCTGTCGAAAATTCACCGTTTTTCGTGAAGCATTACAAAAGAATCATGCGCAACAATAATTTGATTACTGTGTTTCAATTTTAACGATTTTATAATGCAATAATAAATAATTTAAATGCGTTATGGAAAAGTATTTGATAAAAAACATTTGATACTGCAATACCTTAAATGAAATGGTTTTATTTAATTTCTTGTGATAAACATTAATCTATCACATTAGCCACAAGCCAGCTCAGCTACAATTTATGTATTTTCACAGCAGTTAAAATGATATCTTTGCGAATTCAAGTGAGAAAAGTTATCATACTATTTTAGATTTCAGAATTCCGTGAATACCTGTCTCGTTGCTACTAAACTAAAGAACAACAAACACATAAAATATAGTAGAACATTATTAAATCAAATTATATACAAACATTTGTGGGAATAAAGATGTCGACATTGACAACAAAAACAACCATATTCTGTCAACAGTGGGTCTATATGCATTTCTAACATCAAGTTTTGCCATCTAAAAGTTTGCTCTAATGTTCAAAATATGTAACTATGCTAAATTGATCTCGTAAGTTTTATCGGAAGTGTTCAACTTTAATTTGATGGAACGTTAGAAAATACATGATAACAACTCTAACAGAATGCCGAATGCTCAATCCTCGATCCATGTGGACATTTTCATCCTTCCTTCTAAGTAAGTAGAAGTAGTTTATCATTACTCTCTGTGTACAATGTCGCAGCGGCGGTGAGCTAGGCAGTGCTACGGGGGGCCTTGGCGTCGCTCTTGATTACTCCAGAACTACACCCGCTAATAATCGCATACCTTCGCACACCTTTATTTTCCATTCTTGTTTTAATTTTTTTTCATTCCAACACTACTCATAATATACGATATATTTACAACCATATTCACTATCGTGCCTTGAACGTAGGGGCTAATTCAACATTCCGTCACTTGCCCGGCCATTCGTAACACGAGTACTCGTGCGTTGGGCTCCGTCCAACTCACCCATTATAAAGTTTTCTTTCTTAATTAATATATTTTTCTTATTTATATGTGCTTGTATTATAATTGAATACACCATGGAAAGAAAAAATATATAGAACACCATATAAATATACCACCAATATATATATATATATATATATATATATATATATATATATATATATATATACCGTATAAAGAAACAAACAAAACTATATTTGAAGCTTTACTTATATTCTCGTCACTCGCGCGGCCATTCGCAGCACTAGTACTCGTGCACTGGACTATGTCGAACTCCAGCATTATTTAGTTTTCTACATTTTCTAATATTCACCTTTTTGCACAGCAACGAAGAGAAACGCATAAACACAACACTTGAAATATTAAACTCTCTCATTTTACAGAAAAAAATATAATTTTGATCAAGTACGCGAGAACACAGTTCCGTACGCCAGCACTCGCATGTTGGATTCTGTGAAACAGGTATAGCAATTTTACTTCAGGGTATGGCGACACAATGCATAACGGAGATAAAAAATTAATAGATACTCTTCTCAGATACCGTTAGAGGAATAGAAGCCTTGTTTCTATTCGTGAAAGGCTAACGTTCCTTTCTTAACTAGAAATGGAACTTCTGTTTGGCTCTATCCAACAGCGCGAGTGAGGGAGTGTTTAACTTTTTAAAAATTAATTTATATATAAAATAATTTATATAATAATATATAAAATTAATTTATATATAACATTTAAAAATTAATACGTTTAATTATATTTATTATTCAGTAACGTTGAATAACATATAATACATTATTCACAATTATAAATGAAACTAATATCAGTGCACATTATTTACAATTATACTTTACGAACTTCACAAAAAAATTTAAATCACAATTTATATTTACATCCATGTCTGGCTCAGAAGCGGTTCTCTTCTCACAGGACCTTTTCCAACTAGCTGTTAGCGCGCCATATTCTCCGCAACCATTGCTGGCGGTAGCACCTGCTTTAAGGCGCCCGCCAGCCTTTGGGGCTCCCAACTGCGGAGTTAATTAAAAGATAAAGCGCGCGCTAGGCTGCTAATGAATCTTAAATCTCGAGCGCCTGAACTGCCGTGAGACCGACACCCGAACACAGCAAGTGAATGCTTGTTTTTAATTAAGGGTTTTGCTACCTTTCTCAGCCGAAAATATGACTTGCAGAAGAAAAATATTGTACCCGAAAGGTTAATTTCCTTACCTTGGAAATATAAAAAATCTAATGTGAATGAAATTATAAAACTCGTGAATAACTGAATAATACAACTGTGTGGATATGAAAACGCTGGAGTAATAAACTTGTAATAAAAATGAGATACCGGATGTATTCGCCATTATTATGAAATGGAAAAAATAGAGGCGATGAGGGAAAAAGATCGTGAGAGCCTGAAGTTTAGATATTTTACCGCACACACCAGATATATTTCTAAGAGTGTGTATAGAAATTGCATCGACGACTTAACCAATTAGTCGTGGATCCTCAACTGATTGAATTAATTCATTACTGATTGGATTAATTCACAACTGATTGGATTAATTCACGACTGATCCAATCTCAAAGTTCGAATAAATTTGAGAAAGTGAAATTGTCGTCTGAAGAATAGTTAGTTTACCAAAAATACTCTTCCATGTTGATCTCTCAGAAAAGTGCACCTTTAATTCCTCCAGTCCTTTACTCAAACAACGTAATTTTCAAGTTCGGTAGTCAATGAATAGTAGAAGTCTTCTCTTTAGTGTCTTTAATTCCTCCATTTTTCAAAAACGCCCATTACTCATGATTATTTTTGTTTGAATTAAATAATGTCGAGAATAAATTGCCGGAGAGAAATGTAAATATGGGAACGAGCATTGGATACAACAGGGAGATACATTGAATCTTCTCCTTATTCCTCCGAAACTGGGAGAAACTGGGAGAAACTGCGTATGCTCTGGCAGGTGGACTCAGCTCAAGGGACAAGAAGGGTTGGTCGGATTTGGGGAACTGCCAAGGGAGTGGATTTACGACTGGATCGCATGGAGCCAACTGGCTCGAAGACCAAGAAACACGGTCCGGGGAACACGCTATGCTCTTCCCGACCCTCGCCACTGAACTGGCACCCCTCTGTCATTGAACTTACCTTCTCGAGGCCGAAATCGACCCTTTCTTTGCATATGTTTGTTTGCCAAGGGCGTTCTACGTAGAAGCCGAAGGTATTTCTTCTTCGGAAAGTTGACACATATTATACTTTTCATGCTTCAGAAAATCTTAATTCTGTCTTGCAGATGTTGATAGAAGTCAAGCGTTGTGTCACTTTTGTTCCAAATGTGATGCTTATGATCTTCGCTTATGACGTGCAGTGAGTTTATGGTGAGTTTCGCGTAACATACCCCAAGACAAATTTACAAGTCAGTATTTATCTCAATTTTTCATCCACAATAACTATTTTTGAAGCATAAACTGTTGTTACGTTCGATTAATTATTATATTTTTTTAAAGGGCTGTTGGATTACAGAGTCGTTAACTTTCAATAATTTTTCAAAGCTTTCCCATTTATTTTATTACAACGAATCATATTTTTAAAAATATATTCGTTTATCATTGTATTCCCAGCATGCTTTACTAACAACTCAAATCTTGTTGTACAAAAATGTTAAGAGTCTATTTGTTAACTGTGTTAAACATCCTGCTTAACTAATAACAGCATGCCCTTCCTTTTAGAAAATTAACAATATCGTACCTCATCATTTTCTCCATCCTCCCCTTCCAATTCACAACTCCTTCCCTCATTCTTCTTTTCTATTTCCCGCCATTCTATTCTCCCTAAACGCTCCTAGGCGCCCCCAAGCAATCTCATTTAATTCCGACGTCTACCGACGCAGAACACATGTCACTGAAGCAACCCTCCCAGAAATCCGATCAAACGACGGCAATCCCCAGCCACAATCTGATCCCGATCGCCCAGCGAATGACCAGAAACATTGCTCCGTCTGCTTTCATTCCGTGTTCCGCCCCTCCCGCTACATTCCGCTCCACCAGGGCCACTTCTTCCCGCCTCTGCAATTACTGAAGTCGCGAGTCCCCGATAACCCGAGGAGAGTTCGTTCCTCCGGTTTGGCGGGGAAGGGCGGGGAGGGCGAGCGGGTCGGAACCGCCCTTCTGCTTTCTTATCGGGTGACCCGCCCCGCGGCCGACAGACCCCGCTGCCTCCGCCGGTGATGTATTTCCCCCCGCCGACAGCACCACCACCCTCGCCGGAAACGCGAGCGGCCGGAGAGGGGGGGAGGGTTGCAGTATCTCCGCTTCGGCACACCGCTTATTAAGACCGCCCGTGCCATTTTCGTGTCCGTTGAGATTTATGGCGGGAGTGGCAGTGAAAAGCTGCCTACAAATGGGCGCTCGCGGAAAACAATTCCGCGCAATGGTTGCGCAGATCTCACGGAGTAGACAATAGGGCTTCATGGGTGAGTTGAATACAAGGCTATAGGCCGACTTACGAGGAATAGCATAATGCACAACATTGTTTACCAGATAAAAATAATTCGCTCGCTCCCTTTCCTTCCATAAATAATACTGAAGAGAAGTCGTTGCTCCGAGCTAAGGAAAACCTTTTTTCTTTCCTTTCAGAGCAAAATATTTTTTTAATAAACCGTTTTCATTTGCATTTAGAAATACTTCATCGTTTTCATCATCGTTGAATTTTCTTATTTTATTTGATATCATGACGACAGTTATGATTTTATTTCTTAAACTTGTAATTTTCTGTTACATATTATTGTGGATCCCGAAACAAAGTGTTAATCATAGTGGAAATTATCAGGAAAATAAAGTAAGTTGTTAAACTCCTTGTGAATTCATAAACGGAACAAAACTACTCATTGAGTCAGTACATGCAAGTATAACCTTGAGTCCAAAATACTCCTTAGAAAAAATTGCTAGCTTTATATCCTGCACTTGTATTTTATTGCTTTTAGTGAGAATTTGGCTTGTCACATTGAAGTATAGATCACGGGAATGGCAAATATGATAAGGTCTCAGAGGGCCATCACGTTGTCGCTCCCTGAGTGCCGCTCGGTTGTTTTTCGCTCAGTGGAGACCACACTAGAGCGGGAACGGCTTCAAACATTCCGTGGGCAACTAACACATAACGATGCAAAGAGTGAATCTGCATTCGTTTTGATGTCAAGGAGACAACTTTCACTTTAAGGCCGGGAAGGGCTTCAGAAATTCTGTGGGCAAATAACACACAACGATGCGAAAGAGTGAATCTGCATTCGTTTTGATGTCAACGAGACAACTCTCAGTTTTACGCTCCATCTATCCACACACAAGATATTCACATTTTTTCAGACAACTTTTGTCATTTATAAACAGTATTTTCTTGTTTTTCTTCAGAAAAGTTTTTCGGCACGTTAGAAACAAAATTCATCGGGAACGATATGGAGCACTAGTACATGAAAAAAACTTTTACAAAGGTATTTGCTCTTTCAAAGTACAGACATTGTGTGAAGGTAGCAGAGTTATGACATTTATTCGTGCCGACGCACCGTCGAATACGCTGTTAGGTAAGGACCCAATGAGCAGCCAATTGGCAGCTCCTTCCATTCCGTCCTTCCACCCATGAACGTCGCTTCTCTAGATATCGCGTCCGCTGATCGACCCTGTCGCGGAAAGGCACACTTTGCTTCCGATGAGAAATTATGGTCTAAAGCAGGCATGTCAAGTTCCCGGGCAAGATAACAAGCTTACTAGAGCTCGCGGGCACTGCCTCCAGAGAACTTGGCGCGAGATTTAAAAATAAGGGTTGTACATTGCTACAGAATGGTGGTTCGTCACTGGATACCTGGCCCATGACAGTCTTTGGGAGACGTTACTAGACAGTTATTGCCACAAAGTTAGCTATATTCATCACTATTTTCTCTTTAAGGCCAATAAATGATTCATTAAATGGAAAATACTTCAGTCCTATTTCAAATTATCAATCGAGAGTAAAATTAAAAAATGTTAATCAAAATTATCATGATTTTGTAAGCCTGTTTTCATAAGAGTGATATAAAAGCATGAACTTTCTATGATGGGATTAGGTTTAACAGACTATGTTCTTGTCTGTTAAAAGCGCTGTCCGAAGATTAGTTAACTTATAGAGACTTGTTAATTTATTTCATATCATTGCTAAATACAATAACTCAATGATTTAATAACACAAAACGAAAACAAGGAATGCATTCGCCATTCAAACGTATTCCTTTCACTTAGCAAAGTTGTTTATATACGGGAGAATTTAGTAAGAAAATAAACATCAAATAGTAATAAGTAGTGAAGAATATAAATATAATACAGTTCTCAGATATATGATAGAAAAAAATCCGAAAACACTTTCGTATGAATTCACTATTCCCGCACCGCTTCAGGTTGTACGTGTACACCCCTTTCTGGATTTTGATGGGAAATGAGAGCGGAGTCAGGGGAAGTTGCCCGTGCTCTCAGGAGCGCCGGGCTCCCCAAGCGGGCAAGTAACTCGTGCGGGCGCGGTTTGACGCGCCTGGTCTAAAGCTACTAGCAATGAACCTTCCCTTGGAAATATATGAGGGATCTGTTTCCCTTCTGTACCTAATAGTAATAAAGCCTAACTACCGCTTACAAAACTCCTGTATACAACAGTGCCGTTAGATGCGTTTTATGTGGTCTCATAAAAACTACAACGGAAAATCCATATTAAGAAATTATTACCTAGTAGTTCATTATTACAAGACATTATGCTGACTCCATCATAAAGATATATCGACCACGTGTGCACAACACATCCGGATACGGCACATGAGGGGTGTGGGAAAGAAAAAGACAGATCGACGCCTCCGTTTCCTGTATCGATCTGACGAGGGATATGATTCGCATGACATGCGAATACACACAACTACTGTCTCACACCATGGCAACAATATGGAAGAAACACTCATATTGTACAATCTTTCTGGAATGTAGGTGAAGAAGGAGTCGAGGCCTTATTACACGATATAGTTTTTATTTTGCAAATAGATTAATAATTCTTAGTAGTATAAAATATCGCAACCAGGCAATAAACGTGAGGATTTTAAAAACGACTATTTTGAAGTAATATGAGTCAAATACATATGATGTGTCGGCACATTAACGAACATCTTCAAAAGACATCTTAATGTGCAATTTACTCACCAGAAAGCAGTTTTATTTCAGAGTAAATCATATTTACCGAGTCTTTCATTTGTAATTTTTCAAATCCTGCATTTTCACTTTTCTCTACACGTTCAATAGAGAAATGTAAGCAATGTATTTCATCAAAAACTTGATGTCGCGATTTTGACGAACATATACATTTTCAGGGAACCCGATTCGTTTTTTTTTTCATCAAAACAAAATGCGTGGAAATAAATGAAATACAACAAATACAAGATCTTTAGACAAAAATGTTTTCGACAGTCAACCAACAGGACTCCACCACTAAAATCAAACAAATCCATGACTAAAATTGCTTTGAAAGATTTTATTTTGTTAAATATCAATTTAAAAGAAACATATTTAATTTTCTTGTGTAAATTCATTATTTTTATATCCAGTTGAATTTATTTATAAGAAGTGACTAGTACTCTTAGGTCAGAAATAAATAACACAAAATATAAATAAAATGCATATTCTATTGAAATCCGCGATTTCAAAATACGTAACTTCCTTGAAACCGCCAATGAAATGCTCCGCTGGTAGCTCCTAACGTACGTGCGACGCACGAGCGAGTAATGGTGGAGCCACCTGAGGACATCTCGTTGGTTCACGCGCAATTAGCCCCAGCGGCTGGGCCACCTGCACGGGCTGCCGCCGCCGTCGCCATTACATCCGGCGATAACTCGCGCTGAAGGATGCGACACGCGGCGCGGCCTGCCCAAACGCAGTGCCTCGATACTCTGGGCAAAGAGGAGGGAACTTGTGAGTGGCGCATTGCCGAGACTCCGGTACTAGCCTGGATAGCTCGGAGCTCTGAGCGAGCAGGGCGGCCCCTACCCAGGCATCGTTTGGGGAGGTTGCCGTGAAGGCAAACTGAGTTCCGGCTGTATCCGGATATCAGCCCGTCGGCGTACTTGTGCGTCGGCGGGGAGGGGGGGCGGATAAAAGCCCAAGAGGCATAGGTGCCCTTCCCCGGGGACTTGTCCCCCTGATGAAAAGAAGCTGACCACACGGGGTTACTACTACTACCGCCCAAACGCTGCTGCCTTGTCTGTCACCTTCCCGCCCCTCCCCTGTCCGCCACGCCCCCTCCTCAGTCCTCACTTCGCCTCGCTCCTCGTCCCGTCGTACCTCGGCCCCATTGCGTCCCACTCTGTGCGGAATAACATATATTGGGGAATGTCAATATGAATCAGTGCTACAACAGCACATACTTTCTCGTGTTATTTCTAAATCTCTCCACTCTGCCTGTGAACAAATAAGAATTACAATCGGAAGGAATTTATGTCAATCCGAACTAGTGCTACAATAGCACATACTTTCTCGCACTATTTCTAAATCTGCAATTTTTTAAAATTCAGGAGTTCAACAAAACGAATTTCCACATAAATGAGACCTGTACCATTCCCTGAAGTGTTATTGATGTTATTCGTGCACAAAATTTAATTAAAAAAATTAAGAGCTAGTTTTAGAATAGTTTGGAAATGATGTTGAGGCTTCATGTAAAGTACACCCAAAAATTCATTCAAATATTAATTTAAATCGATAGGGAAATATCAATTTTCAAGAAAATCGACCGAACAGTTTGGGTGCTAGTGTTGTCCACAGACGGATTAACAGACATTTTGCCGTCATTCGATTTTTCGGTGTCAAGAATCCACAAAACATGGATTTTGACAATGTGTTAGTGGACGTAATTTATATAGGGATAATATCGCTACCTGGACCCGGCAATACAAGTTTTTCTGTCGAAAATTCGTAGTTTTCCGGCACATGATTGCAATATTTTCTGTAAGTCTGCCAACAAAAATTGTAGAGAAAATCAGGAAAGCAAATTTTTAGCGGTTGTTACCGATGAAATAAACGATATGTGCGGCATCTAACTCGTTTTTTAATGGGAATAATAAGATGGTTGTATTCCACAAGTAAATATTTGTCAGTGACCAACATGAACTCCACATTTAAATGGCTTGCCGCTAGAATGCGCTAACTGCTCTGTCAAATGAGTTATGTCATTTGTTTCGGTGGTCAGTGTGATTAACTCCTTGGATCCGTGACAGCCGATTTTTAACCGAAGTGTTAAAAAGCCAAACTAAAAAAAGAGCAAAAATTAGTAGACACATCTTTTCTCCCAAGGATTGGTATGATATCATTCTTGGCTGCAGGAAAAAAAGTGTTTCTACACAGAAACGCACCATGAAGAATGCTATTCGACAGAAAACTTCGAAAAGTGTATCGCCAACAGGAGAAAGATGTAGAAGTTGAACCAGTTAACTGGCTGACAATGAGATTGATGCAGATTGAGAAGGCTGAACTATTTACTATCAAATATAAAATTACATTCCTACCATAAATGTCTTTCGGAAAAATTAAAATCCAAAAGAAAAATGGAAACCGACGTCCCTTAGATAATGTCCCACAAGAACTTCTTCATAGACATCAAGACCAATCTCCATGGCAAAAAAGGATGTACTAGGCCTCTTGTAGTTTATAACTTCTATTTATTACTACTATTATAATAACTCGAAGACTTCAAGAGGTATCCTTCAAGAAGAACCCGTCAGTGATGACTACATCACTAACTCAGAATAGAAGCAATGACCACATTTTTATTTGTATTTCAGGTACATTTTATTTTATTGTAAGTATTGTTTAATTACTTACAATAATAATGATAACTTTTCTAGTAAAATTTTTTTCTAGGCGTATTTGTTTATTAAAATAGCTTGTTTAGAATCCATTCAAAATATTATGTCAATACAATTCAGAATTTGTCAATATATTTCAATTGGAATGTGACTAACTCCATATAAAGTGCCTTTTTATGGTACATGGAGATATTGAGTTTGCTAAATTTATTCATGGGTGCTGAAAATTTACCCTTAATTGTAAAAAAAATTCAATATTCTAAAAAATATCGATATTTACGGATAAAAATCGTTAACTGTTCGTAGTGAAAATTTTCGTTTGATGGAGTTAGACGGCTTGAATTCTGAGCGCTTCATGAGATTTCAAATGGCAATTGTTTTCAACATATCATTAACCATCAACCAGCTGAAAGATTTTGAACATTTCTCAACCCTCTGCGTTGTGATACAAAAACGTTTGCATGTTGTATGTTTTAAGTGTTGACACAGCACAAAATATATGCAATCCTTCAAAAGCTTATAGGTTATACGTATGATGGCGACTGTGGTGTCTGAAATTTTCAAAGGTGTTCAAATACCATGCCAATCGATATGTCCATGCCATCAGGTTAATTTAGTGATTACGAGAGCAGCATGAATAAAAAGAAATGTTCGAATATTTCTTCTTCAGTTTTCAGGGCCTAATCATATTTTTTCAAACAGTTCACAGAGGACATTAATTTTACAGAAAATAGTTAAAAAGTTGCCTAGATCTGTTTCAACTAGGTGAAATTTTCAGTTAAGGAGCCTAAAAGAATGCATGAAAATAATTTTAGTGATATGTCATAAAAAAATTACAGTATACTCCCCCCTCTCCCCATTGATTATGAGAATAATTAGTTTAGTACAGCCACATTTTTTATGATTTTTGCTAATATGCACAATAATGCACAATCCCCTTAAGCTCTTCTACTGGGTTCCACAGTTCGACTTTGGTCCGTCTTTCTATCCCAGCCCCGACAAATAACACTTACAGGCGACTGCCAGGATCCTACTCAAGACCGCCAAAAATATCAAAATGTTCTTTTATTCTAAAATGAAAATTACTTTTTAAATCAGGTAGATATAAATCAGACAATCATAACTAATTACAAAATGTCCTTTTCAAATAAAGTGATCTACCTCTTCGCTTAACATGTATAAGAAAGTAATAGTCTTGAAATATTATTACAGTAAAAAGAAGTGTCATTGATGTGTAAAATACTGCAGTGATTTTAGAATTCACCCGGTGACTAAATCTTAGCTAAACCTTAGCCTCAAAATAAGTTTATGAACTACTGAGTGGCTCATTGACTGGCAAAGGAGCTGGAAGATGTACATAAAAAGCTTTCTTCATACATCAACCCCAACGACATTTGGGGCTTGCAGGCGTAAGCAACCAACGTTCTGGTGTAATCAAAACAATGAATGGGTTCGGGTACACGCCTACTAAGCAAATGAGGGAGGAGAATGTAATAAGAAAAGCTCCTTGATGTGTTTATCAAACATGCTTTTAAGAGGTAGTAACTTGGGAAAAAATTACTGTTACGGCTGCTATCAATCACACAAAACCAACGGGCCTGGAGGCGCCCCAATTCCTTTTCCGAGAGATTGACAACGCCGATTTTTTTTCATGGGCGCCTGGCACGTACACCAAATCAATCCTGGGACTGAGCCTTTGTGCCAAGATAATCGAAGAGGGAAGTTCAGAAGCGATGGCGTCGACCGTAAGCTCTCTAGCGAGTCAGATCAAGCTAGTCGCTGTTCACTTTCTGTAAAACTGTTCTCGCCAGACGACTGTAGCTCACTAAAATTCACATGGGGGAATTATTACGACAAAACATGTATAAAAGAATAAAAAAAACATAACTTTAAAATTGTATCGATACTGTAATATAAAATCCCAGCTGCACTCATGCGAACAATTTTCTCTGATACTGTATAGACCCTAAACTATAATCTTGGGGCCTGGTACTATGCACGAGTGAAAATTCTAATACTTCTAGGCAATTATCATTGAAAGATTTGTGTGATTAAATAGCATATTAAATATGATCAATTTAATTCCATGTATAAACATTTTAATCGTCTCTAACCACTCTTAGAGGAAGTAACACGAAGAACTAACCACTACATTCAATGAACGAATAGTAGTCGGTCCAGGAATTCCAACTTGTAGATTGCGTTTTATAGCCATGAATTTTGGGATGTCTCCCATACCAGGTTTTAGGGCTCTGAATGTGCGGTTCCTAGTTATACAGACTGAACGTGCAGGATAACTTTATGAATCTCTTTCAAAAAGTAACGCATTTGATGTAATGCATAGGCAGAACGCATTCGTCAAAACGCAACTCATCTGTAAAGATTCATTGGTAGAAAAGACGAAAACGATACATTTGAGGGGAAAATGTGTACGTCTAAATGCATTAATAATAGATTACTATTTAATAATCAAATAATTATTTTTTCACAACTCGTTCGTTTATTATTTGTAGTGAATGGATTCCCTCTACAAAAAGAAAGTTGATCACTACAGGAGTATGTTGAACGAATCCCAAACTTTTGCCCGCAAGACCGTTGTGTTTAGCGGGAAGTATAGAACTAAGGCGCTCGGTTTGGTTCCTCCTTTTCCCTTACTTTCGTTTTATTAAGCTTGTATGAGTAATTTCAAACATAAACTATGCCACTTCAATGAAGGGCGTAGCTAGGCTGGTGCAACCGTTGTGCCCAAAGTAAAGGGTCTTGAATGAGGACCCTCGCCGGTTACTGTATTACGAAAATTGAAAAAAAAAGAACATTTTTTTATATCACTATCCTTTCTGTTGAACACATAACCATACACTTCATCTTAATTATACCAAGATAATGAGGTGCAGATTGAAAGTATTGAATTGTTGAGTTTGTATGAAGCTGTTAATATCTTTCACTCATTATTTCGCACCGTAAGAAGGATTCTACCCACAAAATATTAAAATGCTACATTCTGGAAAGCGATTCTTAGAAATTATATCCATTAAGACTGACTAAAATAATAGGTTCTTATCAATATAAGATAAGACACCCGTAAAATATGTAGAGGAAAATTAAATGTATTAATTTGATTGTATTTATTTGAAAAGCATGTAACATAAATGTGAAGTGATATAACTATTTTGGGACTTTATAACTTCAAGCAAAAATTACACAAAAAACATTCATATTTCCAACATTTTATCAAAATTTTACTTTGAATAAAATATTTCATTAAAATAAAACTTTCTTTAATATTGTAGTTGTAAGTGGACGAAAAATATTTGAACATAGCAATTTTCAAAAATTCAGAGTATTCAACAAAAATGAGACAGAAACAATTTTTAAGCATAATTTGCTCTATTCGAGAAAAATCCAAAAAATGTTTCAGTCCTTTTCAGTAAAATTTTGAAAGTAAACAAGCCTAATATGAAATGCAATCAAAATATTCGTTTCAAATTCGCAGAGCCTCGAGTTCGGCCAAATCGATCGCGGGGTGTCAATTTTGGAGAAAATCGTCTGAATGGTTTAGGCGCTCGTGTTTATCAGAGACAGACAGACAGACAAGCAGGTGTTGCCATAAACCAATATTCCAGAATCAAGTACCCAGAAAATGTGAATTCTGACTACACCACGTATTAGAAAAAGTAATTTACTACGTACAGGAGGAAGATTAATCCAATTTTTCAATATGACCAACTCTATAATACGCGTTTTTTCTCTTGGAAAATCGGCAAATTCCGATGCAGGTTTACAATACTTTCTCTTTACTACGTACGTAGTATGAGAGAAAGTAAAGGATCTCCAGTTGATAAAGGAAACAAAGACGTCCGTATGCTCATTGAAAGGAAACATACCAGTCACGCCAAGAAGTTGACAAGTTGTTGATAGACAAAACTGCTTGTTGACAGAATCGACGTACATGAAAGTTTTTAGTGCGAAAATAATTACAAATTAATGCTTAAACACATAGATACGCTACTCAAAAAATCTTCTAATTAGCTTAATTAGCTCACACAACCGAAAGTCACATTTTATGAACACACTTTCCACAAAATATTACTTTTTGAAGGTAAATAAATAAATAAATAGTATTTACTGCTCTTCCGCCTGACCACTTTCAAAATGTATAGTACAATAGTACATAATAAAGAAATTCATTCAATGAAAAATACGTACGTAATTTGGATGCAGGTTCTCACATAGATGACAGGAGTGAAAGCGAGGAAGGAAAAGTTTGATTCGGAAAAAAAATCGGAATAAGAGGATCGGGAGAAAAAAAGGGAAAAAGACAGTGAAATATTAATCAGTTCTGCTAATTGTTTCAAAGACGTTTTGAAGAAGCTAAAATTGCATACGTAGTTTTGAATTACCCCTAGAAAAACTAGAAAGGGAGGGAGTTTCATTAGCATACAAGCGAAAACACATCAAGTCAAGAGTTCAAGCCCTGAGAGAAACTGAAAACATTGAGAGATAATGCTAAATGATTTTTTGTGTATTTCATAATAATAATAATAATAATAATAATAATAATAATAATAATAATAATAATAATAATATGATGATGATGATGATGATGATGATGAAAGTGTTGTAAAACTATTTGATTATTAAATAAATTAAAAAAAATTAAAAACGTGGATATAATCAATTCATTTTTAGGAAATGATAACAGTTAAAATATTCCACAAACTAGCAAATTGGAAAATCTTAAGAATTTAGGAAATGTTTACCGTTTAGAGTATTCCCAAGACTTGAAACCCGAACCAACATCTCTCACCCGTAAGCCAACAATATATACTACAGTTATTCCTGGGACTCCAAGCAAGGGATCATCTCGGCATGCGCCTTAAGCGATTGAGTAAAAAGATACATAAAACGTCTCTGACTTCAATCTCGCGCCACGTACGCCCTCTTTCACTTGAACACCATCCGAAGGACTCTTGGGCGTGGGAGGGGAGAGGGGGAGGGGGAGGGGGGATTCCGGACGGCGCGTTGTCGTCCTTTATCACTGCACGAAAGGGGCGAGCTCCCTCGCCCACGCCCCCGAACGAGGGCGACAGCAGGGGCGGTCCCGGGAGGGGCGTTTACGCGACGAACGCCTCCAGCGCCGCGCGGCGTGCGGGTCGCCACGTGCCGCGTGCTCCCCCGCCGAACCACCGCACCGGGCGCAAGAGGAACACACGCCTGCACGCCTTCGTATGTGGAAGTCGTCATTTTCCAGCCGAAGATCTTGTTATTGTTATCACTGTCGTAATTAAGTTTGCGATTATATTATTTCAGTTCTGAAATACCACATCATCACATTAATAGATATTTCTTTTATACAAAGTAGATGTGCATCTTATAATCTTATTTATTATTTTATCTGAACCCACCTTCCGAATTTAAATTAATACTTTATTATTATTATTATTATTATTATTATTATTATTATTATTATTATTAAAATTATCATTATTATTGTAATTATTATTAAATTAGTATTATTATTGGCGAATTCTCCCCATAGATGGAAGACACTAAGCAAGACTCTAAATCAATTTTTGTTTTGGTTCTTTTTATTGTTCCAATATGCTTTCATTCTTTCCGAAAATGCTTGTTCTTCTGACCACTTTCGTCAGTACTGTATTGTTTTTGTTTTGGTTGCTCTGGTGCAATTTCCCACTTGTTCACTTTGTTTCTGAAGGTGTCTCTTTCTACAATGTCATCTAATCTTATATAAGCTTTTCTGAATTTTATATTAGCTCTGATCTTTTATTAGGTTTTCGAATTTCATTCGGCTAAGGTGTTGTGTTATTAAGTGAGGTTACGTAATATAGTATCTTTTTTGTGTCAATGAGTTTTCTGGTAATCTGTCAAGATGGCCAATTCGCCTTTTCCAAATGTCAATTTCAATGCTGGAAAACTTTTCTATTGTTTTGACTCTAGTCTGTAACCGTCTTTTGTATGTCTTGCTTCTAGCATTTTCCTCATTAATTTTCTCTCTTCATTTTTGATTTCTTCAAGTTCATTTTTCTGTTAAGAGCCAATGTTTTGCTTTCACACAGGGCTGTTGGATTTATGACTGTGTCGTAGTGGCGGATTTTGGTTTATCTTGACATGGATTTTTTGTTGTAGATGTTTTGAACTTGTCCTAATGCTTTCTTCATTTTTTGGCGGCGATGAAATATTTTCAAGCCCGATAGGTTCGATTACCCGAGGTATTTAAAGTATGGTGCCCTTTTGATTTTACCGTACTTTGTTTTCAGACTCGTTATTTCTGTCTTTGAATATACGAATTCAGTTTTCTCGAATGAAATTTGTAATCCTACTTTTTCAGCAGATTCTTTGAACATCTCGATCTGTTTGATGGCGGTGTCTTCGTCCTCTGGTAGTATCGTCAGATCGTCTACGAAAGCGAGGTTGCTTTTGGGTAAGGCAAGTGAGAAAATCCATGCTTCTGGAGTCCTCTCTCCCATTCTTCCATAATCGTGTCTAGAACGATGAACAGGAGAGGAGAAAGCCCATGACCTTGTTGTACACCCGTTAGAATTTCAAAGGGTTCTGGGATTTCTCCCATGAATTTTACTTTGAGTTTTCGTGCCAATTAGTGAGTGTTTTATAAGTTCCAATGTTTTTGGTTCTAATTCCCTTTCTTCTAAAATTTGGAATAATGAGGGTCTGTCTATTGAGTCGTATGTCTTTCTAAAATCAACAAACGTGCATACTAGGGGCTTTTGCCTGTAGTAAAGTGAAAGAATAACATAATTGTTTTTTATATCCGTCAATTCAGGCTTACGAATTTAAGGACTTTATTTGATATTACCAATAATCCACACATGTCCTTCAATTCAACAGCTGGTGGTCGGCTTTTCCTCTTTTTCTCAGCAACAGTTGAATTGAAGATATAAGAATAATTAAATTATACCTTTAACTATAAATTTAATACCTATAATTGATTTAATGTTGAACCCCTTGCAGGGTTCCCAGACGACTTGAAGCGCTATTTCCCAAATAATATATAATTATTTTTCCAAATTGTCAGGATAAAAAATAAAATAAAGTAGGGTTTAAACATTGTAAGGATTTATAAAATGTTTTGTTGCGGGACCCCATTTAGAATTTTCAATTTCCCCCCTTTCAGACCCTTGTCTCCCTTGCTACCTTCCAAGGCGTTTGCCAATAATCCTTAAACATTGTCTTATTTTTTTACGGCGGCATCTTTCTTCCTCACTCTACGTACGTTCGCCATTCTCTTCGTATTCATTTGTCCAATTCCTCTCCCTGCTTTATCGTAGTTCTGGATGTCCCCCGCAAAGTTCCCCTGATCCCAACCCTTTCCGCGAGGTCGCCAACGATTTGCACCGAAGATGGATAGCCCTAATGGCGTGCCTGCTGAATAATGCAGTATCTCCGGCTCGCTTTGTCAAGAACAATGAGACAAGTTTCTACGAGTCGAAAATATTCATGCCGCATGGGGTGAGTGCCTTTTACTTCTCGGATGTAGCAAACCGAAAGCGAAAATAACCTCGTGATGGCGGCCAAACCTTTATGAATACGAGCGCCCTTTTATTAATGTATTTATAGCTGAATTAGCATCTACAATTATGAAACTACTTGATAATTACTCCAATTATAAGTACTTTTTATTACAATTAATTGCATCTCAAAGAAACGAAAAAGCCGCCTCAATCTTATTTCTACATCCACAATTCACTGAAAAGAAAGCGCTCTGTCTCTATACAATAATATTGACATTCGATCCTAGTATATTATTTGCCAAGATATTTTAATAAAAAAAGATATCGAGTAGAGATTATAAGTAATAAATGATGTTAAAAATAACCTTTATAAACATATTACGCGTTAAAAAATGGATTTTCGTTTGAAAAGGATAATTAACGTTAATAAAGTGAATATTTGAAAAAAGTTTCGTATATTAATGATTTAAACAATTGTGAAAGCTATTGAGGACAATCGTTCGAGGTATTTACGTCATTTACGCATTTCACAATTTTCTCCTATAAATATGTTTCACTTTAAGCATTTTGGTTTTGGAAATGATTCCAGTGGCATATCTAATCAAAATATAAATCGTGGTGTCATTTGTCATGCAATAAATGAAGCCTACAAAAATAAATAAATGAAATGATTGAAAAATAAATAAATGAAGCCTACAGATTAATAGATGTGAGAAATGTTATTTTTGCCATAATAAACAAAATATTTCGGGCCAGAACATAAAAATTACACAGAAAACAAAATTAAAAATCACATCACCGATTTAAAAACGGAACCTTTTCGATTAGTTAGAATACTACTCTTTATTTGTCGTGTCGTGTACTCGTGAAAGCGAAGGTAATATTGATACTTGAAGAGTAGAAATTCTTCTGAGAAAAACTATAGAGTAAATTCCTATATACAAGAAGATTTATATGAACCCATTGTTGCAGATTTCCAGTCTCGTACTGAAATGTAACAAACAACAAATGATGGATAGTGTGCTCGTGTAACGTAAGGAACACGTGATTCATGAAAACGCATGAAAACGTAATGGGCAATTCGCGAAGATAACAGACATCCCTTGCAATGTGAGAAGAGCAGAATCTCTGCGAGGCAGCAGAAACGTCCATTGCGATCCGGAGGGCGACGTCTCGGGGTCGGCGGCCGGCGCGCCGCCGGACGGCCAGACGGCGCCAAGGTGAAGGGCGAAGGGCGGAGGACGGAGGGCGGCCGCCTTAAAGGGGAGCGCCCCGGCGGAGCGCGTCGGCACGCAGGGCGCAGGGCGCAGGGCAGTGGGCAGAACGCGCTTCCAGCAGGGCTCAAATCATTGATTTCCCCTTTGTGTCGCGTGGTCGGATTAACGCACGAGGTTTTACGCGGGACACATACAGCGGCGAATCAGAAGGACACACGAGCCCGAAAAACTACTGGTGCTGGAATATTACATACTCTCTCGTATTATTTGTAACGATCAGAGGAACACACAAGCACGAAAAGCTACCGATGCTATAATATAATACAAACTTTCTCGTATTATTTGTAACGATCAGGACACACGAGCACGAAAAAATACTGGTGCTGTAATATTACATACTCTCTCGTATTATTTGTAACGATCAGAAGGACACACAAGCACTAAAAACTATTGGAGCTGTAATATTTCATTCTTTCTCGCATCATTTGTAAAGAACACACTGTGCAATATTGATATCACATCAGCCGCCACTTTGGGAGGGTTTCCGTAGTTTGTAGTGTTAAAAAAGCGAAATGGAGTCGGGAAGTTTTGTTTATTAAGTTTATTAAATCTCTTCCTTAAACCTTTGCACTGTTTTGCACACTTTTACACTGAAGTTGCTTAGAACACGTTGCCTTACAACTTGATACACTGAAGCACCCACCGGGAGAGGTGGCTCAGGGCATTAACTGATTCACTGCAGTCCCTCTGACCGGGAGTTAGTGTAAATGTCTGTTGGAGGTGAGAATAGAACAAGGAAGGGGACGCAAAGATCGCGCGCGGTCCGTGGTCCGTTTGTTAGGGTATTACTCCGGCATTCGCTTGGTGTTGATAGGAGAAACCACGGAAAACTACCGATCAGAGCAGCCGACCGCTAGAATTCTCCTCCAGACAGTGACTGAATTCGACCTAGCTGACAAGCTAGTGTCGACAATCCTACCGCCGTCGGGACTCGAATCTAGGACTCCCGATGAGAGATACTGCAAAAACATCAGTTGATGCACTGAGCCACCGCTCCCGGTATGACGATCGAGAGATTGCTTTTAGCGATCGATCTACTGATCAAAAAAATCTTCTAGTGTAAGCATTGTTAAATCACTCGTATCTTCTGAAAGAGATATAATCGGTCATCAATTTAGACACGCCTGGATTTGCGTGGAGAGTGTGTGTAAATGTGTGTGTGTGTGCAAAGTCACGAATTTTCTTAAAACGTACTTAAAATCGCTTTATGCGCTATGATTATCGCTAGAGGCCCAAATACAGCCTTAATGAGGCGCGGATGGATTGATCCAGTTCCACTGAATTAGTTCTTGAATCATGAATTTTTCTAATTTTGAGTAAAATGAATAATTTTTAAGTAATGAATTCAACTCTGTTAATCGTTTAAGCACTCCTTGAAAATTCGAGCCATTATCGCTCTAAATTCTCATAGGTCGGCCTATTCTTGATGTGAAATTTAAAAGAACATTGATAAATGTTTCTGTAGAGAAGCCAATAGCTACATTTAAATTGCTGTGGTACTGAAACAAAAAATACATAGACTTTTAATTTTAATGCATTTCGTCTTGAGCATTTTTTCTAGGCTTAATCCGTTTGGGACCGCAATAATCTATACCCGCAACACTAAATGGGGGATTATATTGAACACGATCAAAAAGTTAAAAATTCCCATAAGGTGGAATACAACGTTAGGATTTGCGCCACAACACCGTATTCACTTTTGTAGAATAGATCTAATTGTCACAACCTTTCATATTCTATACATATTGTCTTAAAATACCCAACAAGAACTGGGGTTTGGGATACATATTACATTCATGCTACATCATAATCAGATAGACCATTGTAGAAATCACGACCGTTAATAAGTAGTAAGATATGGATCACGGGATCGGTCAATTAATGAAAGACATTAGTTTGCCAACGTTTCGGAATATTTAAATTCCTTCATCAGGGCTTTCTAATACATAAACTGGTCAAACATCGTGTTCGCCTACAGCCCAACTCCAATATAGAGTTGCTGAAGCACACAAGTCCATTGCAAGTCCGACCAGGGCCACGGCCCGAAAGAAAGTCACTTTCAAGCGCCTTCACTACGCATTTCAATATGCGTTTGAAAATACAATTTATATTTATGATTTGCAATGCCATACGTGGGCGACTGTCCCATTACAATATGGTGACTCGAATTAACTAATGTATATGTTCGAATAAAAAATTCTAAACGAATAAGTAGTATAGATTTATATCAAAATAAAAAAAAGTTTACTAGACATCTAATATTTATTGTCTGAATCGTTTTAAAAGAACAGTCAAGACAGCGTTCCTCTAAAAATTCAATATAGCATCACGATGGTTGTTTAATCGTTCACTTTGTGGCAACCTACGACGCAAAACGAGCACTACTGGGTGCCAGTGACTGTTGGCCCAATGGCTTCTTGTGGATGTTTAGTTATTTATTAGATCACCTCCACGGCCCATGCTCGTGCAAGAGGGAAGATTTGCATAACTGTCAGAGAGTAAACTTACTACTGTGTATACCGTGAAAAAAACTATTTTCCGGTAAGAGCCAAGAGCGATAAAAACGACATACCTTCAAGTTAAAGAACGTTTTACATTGCAATGTAATCTTTTTTAATACTTCATGGAAATATGTATAAGTACTGCAAAGCATTTCTCGCCTATTTTATGTTACTTTTAATTAATAATAGAAGAGAAATTTAAATTAATACTGATCACAAAAGATAATCTTAAAAGATGTATGAATATTTCATATACATTCCATATGACACTAAGATATGTAGTTAAACTAAAAATATAGTAAATTAATGATTTAAAACTTATAAACACATTTCAATAATGAACAAAAAGTACGATTTTAATATGAGCAGTGAACACTTAAGTGTTCTAGGGTGGTGGCCTTAAGAATTGCAAACAAGTAGGGGGAATTAACGACAGACCCCAACTCCGTTTATTCTATCTATCCGTTTATTTTATTCTATCTTCGTTTGTACAAGGCGTTACTGATTTATCATTTACGAATTTTATTTTTAGAATATTTCTCAATCGTTACCAATAGTTTCTTCTTTCAAAACTCATGGCATGTTTACAAAAAAAATAGAAATCATCGTTGAGAGAAATTGCATCCTGGAATCTCCAGCATTTTCTTACACACGGGCCATCTGATAATCACGTTGAAATCTTCATTTTAGTATTCAACTTTATATACAGGAAGTGCCACCACCCCCACAACTTCTAAACTGTTCGGGATATCGAAATACAGTTTTCGCTCAACCACGCGGAATCATGAGGCAAGTGATAAGGTGCGGAGATATTGTTTGAAATATTTTTAGTTTTCGAGAAATTCAATCTTTGATTTTTTAAATGGAACCATATATTTTTCTCACTAGCATTAGATAGATCATAAAAAGAGGTATGCAATGATGTAACAATTGATAATATTTTTGTAGAATGTTGTGTATAAAACTACACTTTCTGACACGAGGTTTTAAATTAAATGTGCAATTCTTCCTGTAGTGCCCGCCGCAACTATCCCTTTCGGGTAAGATGGCCTTCGCAGCCTCTCCCCTCTCCACGCAAAAGTGCCGCCATCGCAAAGCCAAACCTTCCCCCAAGGCGACAGCTTCAAGAGTTGCTACAGGAAATCAATCTCGTACCGGCACATTTAATTTAAAATCACATGTCAGAAAGTATAATGTTATACTCAAAATACTATCAAAACATTAACAGACGTTACATCATTGTATTCGTCTATGTATCATCTGTCTATTGTTAGTGTGGAAAAAATGGTTCTTTTTAAAAATCAAAGAAGATTAAATTTCTCAAAAACTAAAAATATTTCAAACAGTATCTCTACACCAAATCACTTGCCTCATGATTCCACATTATTGATCGAAAATTGCATTTCGATATCGGGAACCGTTTAAAGGGGGGAGGTTATGGGGGCTCATAGTTGGTGGAACTTCCTGTATATGCCTTTGCCATAATTCAAACACTGAAAATATTCTAACAGAAACTTGCATAAAATTATTGTAATATATTGCTAAATATATGTATTAGCAGTTCTTAAATATATAAACTTTCCTTCAATTATATGCCAATTAATTCTTTACGCCTCACGCATTGGTGTTTTCCGGATTCCGTACTGGCATGGAGTGCGACTGTGAAGCAGCAGGAATATGAATTCACTACGACATAGAAGCAAATCAATACAGACGTTGGTTTATTGATACCTGTAAAATAGTTGTACGAGTAATGTACATGACCACAAACTTTAGCTGAAGGTTTTTACACTTTATCGATCACATCGATCCACCAAAAACAAAATGTTTACACAACAAATCCATCTCGAAAGAACACAACTGAAAAGCACGTTTTAAATGAACTGTCCTTCGCAAATATCGTCTGCAATCAAGGACGAAACTTGCTAGTGCGTTGAACCGCCGATCTGTTATTGCGAGCGCGCCATCCGTCTGGGCCCCGCAGAGAAAAAGCTTTCCTCCGCGCCCCGCCCCGCCGCCTCGTCTGAGCGCCCCCATTTCCCCGCCGCCGCCCTCCGCTCCCCGCCATTCCCTGTCTGCGCCCGGCGCTCATTAGTCATAATGCGCGTATTGTGCGGCCGCGACCCGCCCTCCGGCGGCGGCGGCGGCGGAAGCTGTGACAGAGGAGGCAACGGAGATGGTAGAATCGGCAGCGCTCGTGGAAGTAGTGACGGCCGCAGCGACGGAGGTGGCGTGAATGGCGATGGGAGGTCGCGCCAATATAAGTTGCGGCGGTGTAAGGGGAGGGGAGATGATGGAGCGGGTGGTGGCGAGGCAGTGGCAGAGGTGACGACGGACTGGAGTGGCGAAGACTACAGAGGAGGCGGAGGAGGCACTAGAAGAGGCGTGGAGGCAGTGGTGGAGATGGCAGAGGAGGCGATGGAGGAGATGGCGCAGGCGGTGGAGGGGAGGAGGCGAAGACGGAGCAGGTGGAGGTCATGGCGGGGGAGACGGTGGCTGCGGCGACGTGAGGTGGTGGCGGTGGCGGCAGTGGTGGTGGTGGCGGCCGCCGGTGGTGCTAGAAGAAGCTGTGAAAAATGTGGTAACGGGGATGGTAGTATCGGCAGCGCTCGTGGTAGTAGTGACGGCCGCAGCGACGAAGGCGGCGTGAATGGCGATGGGGGTGGCGTCAATTTAAGTTGCGGTGGCGGTGTTAGTGGGGGAGGGGATATAATGGAGGAGGCTGTCGCAGAGGCAGCGACGGAGGCAATGGAGTGACTGCGGAGGAGGCATAAAAGGCATTAGAGGAGGCGCGGAAGTAGCGGTGGAGGTGACAGAGGAGGCGATAGAGGAGACGGCGCAGGCGCTGGAGGTGGAGGAGACGAAGGTGGAGCAGATGGAGGCGATGGAGGAGGAGACTGTGGCAGCTGAGGTGCAGGTGGTGGTGGTGGCGGCGGCGGCGGCGGCGCTGGCGGAGGTGGCGGCGGAGAAGGCAGTGGAGGCGGCGGCGGAGGCAGAGATAGAGGAGACGAAGGTAGAGGAGACGGAGGTAGAGGTGGAGGCAATGGCGGCGGCGGAGGAGGCGGAGGCGGAGGCAGAGATAGAGGAGACGGAGGCAGAGGTGGAGGCAATGGCGGCGGCGGAGGAGGAGGAGGCGGCGGAGGAGGAGGCGGCGGAGGAGGAGGCGGCGGAGGAGGAGGCGGAGGTATAGGTGGAGGAGATGGAGGCAGATATGTAGGCAGCGGCGGCAGCGGCGGCAGCGGCAGCGGCCGCGGCGACCGCGGTGGCTGCGGCGGCGGCGGTATCGGGCACGCGGCGCGGAGCAGACAGCGGCGGGGGCGGGGCGGGGGCGGAGCCGGCGAGAGCAGGGCGTGTCGAGGTTACGGGCAAAATCCATTTCCGCGGCACGGGGATGCGACTGCCGCCGCGAGCGGAGTGCCGCTGCATGGAACAGGGGGGGGGGAGGGCTGAAACGGACGCAATGGCGGCACGGAGCGCGTCCATTTGTCGAGGGAGGGAAAGCAGAGGTGGAAATGCGGGCTTCTACAGAGAGTTTGACAAAAGTGTTTTTCTCGTGACACAAATAAAATTTCACGGCGAAGTATTAAAATAAAGTCATGAACATTGGTCATTGTTCACTCGAAATCATTTTTAGGTTAATAAGTAGCAATTCAAATTTTTGTGTGTCTACTGGTTATTTCATATAATAATATATATTCACTTTTTCAACATCTCTAATTGCTAAGACCACTGAAACGCATAGTAATACTTCAACTACTCGATGAGTTGTCCCAGTGGAAGCATTACTTTTGTGTCTCCAGCATCTCTGACTGGGTAATGCATGTAGCGATAATAATAACAGGTGATGGAGTAATAACTGAATGGGAGGCAGAGGTTAGGAGACAAACCTAGAAAACCTGCGTAAAGTTCGCTTCGTCCGCTATGGATTGGCGAGGGTGATTGATTGATTGATTGTTAATGATTCCGGGCGCGTCAACTACTCAGGTCATTAGTCTTGTAACCGTAGTGCATGTTATTTCATCGGAAGGTGGCGGTAATCTTCGCCCGCTGGATGGCGAGATTACTAGCGGGGTTCTCCCCAACCAGGTTTTCCCACCAACGGGGCACCGCCCCAGTCAGGACGAGCTCTAAGCTCCCAATCGGTCTCCCGTCATGTGTGGTAATGAAGTGTAGGTTAGTTTAAGTGTGTGTGTGTGTGTGTGTGTACAAGAGGTGAGGATAGGACAAAGAAGAGGAAGGAAAGAACGCGCGCGCGGTCCGTCACCCGTTTGTTAGGGTACTGCTCTGTCATTCGCCTGGTGTTGATCGGAGAAACCACGGAACCTAGGACCTCCCAGTCAGAGGCACTGCTATTACATCAGTTGATGCACTGAACCAGCCTTCCCGGTGATTGGCCGGGGTTGGATCGCGGGCTCTCTCGGTGGAGGGAGTAAACTACATCCATTTTGCAACGAGCCCCCGGTTTTAGTTGCATTACGATTTCTTTCGTATTCTAGGGGGAGAAAATGAAATAAAAAAAGAAACTCAAGGGCCTGACCCGTAAAAGAAACATGTTCCAGAAAGTATTTTTTTTCAAGTAATATATGTCATCGAACAAATCCCTGCGACATATTAAGAACAATATTGCCAATAAATAATAATTTTCTATCGTCACCTTTTTTGACAATTTTTTTTAAAAACTGTAAATATCTCAGCTTTATTTAAAAGCCCTTCACTTACATCTTGATACACACCATTTTAATTCAAACTTAGAATCATATTGTTGTCGAATCCCTTTAACAAGATTACCCAAATTTTGAATCTTCTTAAGTTAACCTCCTCTCATTAACTCCTATAAAATTTACTGTGCCTGGAAAATCATCTTGAAGATAAAAGCCACTGCCCGGTAATTAGTTCTCCCGCCGAAAATGCACCGCTTTCCGTCGCACGATTCTTCAGGCGATCTTTCTCTTCATACGAAGTACTTTTGTCAAGGAGAGAAAGTAAGAATTATAACCCAGTATACGTGTGCATCTAAATGCCCATTGGATTATTTCAATCCTACGAATACAACAGCTCAAAGGCGTTGGCAATTTATTACTCCCCGTTGGCAAACCACTGGGCAAGATCTGGCGACGTGCGATAACCGTTGAAGGTCGCATGAAATCGTCGTATGCAGCTGTCAACGCGCGTACGAAGGTCATTGTTCTGCGGCGGCGGGCGCCTCGCGTGCTGTTGCGCCCGCGGGGGTGCACTCGCCCCCGCCCCCGCCCACGCCCGCGCCGGCCCCGCGGGTTCCCACCGCCCGCCGAGGCGCTACAAGAATATGGCGTATCAATAAGGACGTCCGCCCGCCGAGGAAGCGCCTGGCGCGAGGTGGAGCGAGCCGCCCCTGCCCGGGGGCCGGGCGCGCCTGTCCCACGCCCAGGGCGCCGCCCGGGCGCGCGGTCGTTGCCGCCCCCGCACCCGCCCCCGCGGCCCATGCGGGGCAGCAACTCATGTCACTGCAGCGCCTCTGACCGGGAGGTCCTAGATTCCCACTCCCACGGCGGCAGGATTTTCGACACTAGCTTTTCAGCTAGGTCGGATTCAGGCGCTGTCTGGAGGAGAGAATTCCAGCGGCCGGCTGCTCTGATCGGTAGTTTTCCGTGGTTTCTCCGATCAACACCAGGCGAAAGCCGGAGCAGTACCCTAACAAACGGGCCATGGACCGCGCGCTATCTGTCCTTCCTCTTCCTTGTCCTATCCTCTCCCCTTACACACACACTTACACTGACATGCACTACACTACCACATACTCCGGAAGACCGGTCGGGGGCTTAGAGCTTGTCTCGGCTGGGGCGGTGCCTCGCTGGTGGGAGAGTCCTGGTTAGGGGGAAACCCCGCTAGCCGACGGTAGGTCGGCGCCTGATCTCGCAATCCAGCAGGAGAGGATCATCGTCATCTCCCGAGAAAAAACATGCACAACACTTACGGGACTAACGACCAAATCTGTTGGAATCACCGGAATCACCAACCAACCACATGCGCGTGGGAAACTATTTTCTTTGGCAGATTTCTGACGGCGGGCAGAGTTCGTTTGATTATTTAGTGTTTGCGGGCGTATTCGTTATTCGTTACAAATGCGGGCGCATTTGTCAACTACTATGGTCACTGGTTCTGCAAGTATTTATAGTTGGTATTATCCGTAAGTACAGTCGACTCCGGTTATAGTGAACTTTAGGGGAATAGCATTTTGGTTCACTATATCCGAGGTTCACTGTATCCGATGACGTGAAAATTAAATAGTATTGCTCCATAACGATTGGTTTGATTAATATAGGGATAAGCAGAATATATTAACAGCACGAACTGAAAATTTCAATATCTGTATTTGCTCTTAAAAATCAATTATTTTCAATTGTTTGCTTGGTACTTTTTATTTCTCTAGATGCTTCTAATTCCCTTAATCGTTCTAATTCCTCTGGATATAATTTCTCTAGAGGCACTGTGGCTATATATTATTTTCCAGAAGGGAATTACTTTCCAGGACGCTGTATTTCGTACGTTCACTATAGCCGAGAGGTTCAGGTTCACTATAACCGAATCTTCTTATGCTTATTTGTAATGTATGTGATTTAAATTCACTATAACCGAGGGTTCACTGTAGCCGAGTTCACTATAACCGGAGTTGCCTGTATGGGCATTTCATGTTTCCGGGAGTAACGTTAAACGTTTCTCTCCTATGGAACGTGAGGTTTAGCGCCGAATTACTTTCTGGCTTTTTCCTTCTCCATGCGGCTAGCAGGTTTCCCCCAACCAGGCACCTCCCACCAGCGAGACCGCCCTAGCCGGGACAAGATCTAAGCTTCTGACTGGCTTCCTGGCATGAGGGGTAGTACAGTGCACGCTAGTGTAAGTGTGTGTGTGTGTAAGGGGAGAGGATAGGACAAGGAAGAGGAAGGGCAGATCGCGCGCGGTCCGTGGCCCGTTTGTTAGGGTACTGCTCCGGCATTTGCCTGGTGTTGATCGGAGAAACCACGGAAAACTACCGATCAGAGTAGTCAGCCTCTAGAATTCTCTTCGAGACAGCGACTGATTTCGACCTAGCAGACAAGCCAGTATCGAAAAACCTGCTACTGTCGGCACTTGAAGCTAGGACCTCCCGGTCAGAGGGACTGAAATGACATCATTTGATACACTGAGCCCCCTCTCCTGGTCTCTAAGCTTGCTACTGGTCTCCTTGCATGTATGAGAAGTGTAGTGCAAGTAGTGTTCGGGGAGGAGAAGGCGACAAGAATTATCGAAACATCGCGCATGGTCCTTGCCCAGTTGGTTAAGGTGTTGCTCTGGCATTGGTCTGGTATTGATCGGAGAAATCACGAGATGCGAGTGTCAGCCAGTAGAATTCTCTTCTAGATACCGGTTGAATTCGACCTAGTTATGTAGATGGTGTCTAAATCCGACACCACCGTGGTTTGTTCCGTAAAACTTCTCCGTCAGCAACGCTGCAGAGACAAGTTTGCCTTTGAGAATGCAGCCGGTGATTATAGTTTGGTCTGTCTGTCGGAATTAATTGCTGCTTTTGGTTTCAGGTACGAAAAAGTAAGTGTACAGTCTAAATATGAAGAGGTGGATATGCCATAAAATCTAGATTTCGACCAATCAATCCTACCTCCCTATGTACTTTTAAACTACTTATTATACTAATAACCTATAAACTTATGCTTTTAACTCAACGTTTTACCAGAAGCTGGCTCCAATTTGGAACGAAAAAAATACATATTACTATATTTTTCCTTACGAGACTAGCCACATTCAATGAAAAATATTTGGTCAAAATAATCTGCAATAACAAATGCAATGAGTTTAATACTTTTACTAGGCTTTTCATATAAAAACATTTGCGTACTCGCTGTTGTCAATCAGATTGCGTCGGCACCAATTTATATCAAAAATGAGAAAAATGTAGAGCGGTTGCGATAATTTCCAATATTCATGTAATATAATATTAAGATGTCAAATAACGGATGATTTCAATGAAGAAATGTACTCCAATTTAAGATTATTTAAAGTATTGACTGGTACCAGCGAAAGATGCTTATCTGTTGGGCGACATTATATATAAAAACTACAATAACAACAACAATAATAATAATAATAATAATAATAATAATAATAATAATAATAATAATGAGAAGAAGGATAATTTTTTTTCTTTCTAGCGCTTCAGCCATTTTCCATCTTCATCCTAAGACCTTCCACACTTCAGTGAGAAAGTGGGGCAGTACGCTGAATCTTTCACACTAAAAAGATTAATTCTTTCAAATTAAAGGTACATCATATTAAGACATAACATTAAACTTCATTATGCAATTAATATCAAGACAAGGCTACAGATTATTATGCTTTTGTATCACTATTAAGAGTTCTACCAGATAGGGAAAATTAAGAACTTAAACAGAATCATCAAATATAGCTACATTGCAATTAGTATCAGACGATATACACTACATTTTAATCATATAATAACAATAAAAGTAAACCCATTATAGAATTTCGTATTTTTTCCAAGTTCTTGAGGTATAAAAGCATGGAATGAAGCATTTAGCAGCTTTATAAGTGCTACAGTTCTCTCACAATTTTGTACCATTACTGCAATCGTATCACAACATTCCTGCTTTTCTTTGATGCAGGAAATTTCAGAATATAATTTACGTGAAATGAGATTTACTTCAATCATTTCGAACTATATTTAGAATGCTCCCTTACTACTTCAACCTTATTCACGACCGTCTCCTATTTTGGACAGTAATATTTATTCAGTGATTATGTGTTGTAATAATTATAAAAAGGATAAATGTCAGAAATAATTTAATATAAGCTCATTTGTATTATATTTGTTTCCATTAACACATTTGGAAGAGTATTGCTTACCACATTTGGAAGAGTATTTTTACTTGCTCTTCCTCTGAATGTCTTATTTATCTGAGACAAAAGGAATTCAAACGGTGGAACAGTAACAAGAGTTGCAATACGAAGGAAACACCTTATGAAGAGAAACAGAATGAATGGAAACCAAATTGGCACAACATTCTCATTTTTGTCATTTATTTAATAATATATTATTAAGCAAAACATATGACACCCTTATCTCTTAATAAGGACCAAGTTCTATTCTTTCCCCTAGGGAATTGTCCTGAAGGTCATTTACCAGTTTGAAATTCATCTAGTAGAATAGAAGAATCCGTGGAGGGGTGTGGCGGGGGTGGCATTAGCATTTGGGGGCGCTGGACAGGACATTCGTCTTCCGGAGGGCGGCAGCGGACGTGAGTGCCAGGGGCCGAGCAGAGCAGGGGCGCCGGCCCCTAGTCCTCAAGCGACACTCTACTCGGCCCCTACTCATTACTGGAGACCGGATTCTTATGTAATTGCATATTTTTTGCCTTTCCACCTAACGTTCTCAAAACTCTTATCTTGGCGAATTGTCGCCGCACTAACAAAATATACAATTGTTTCGTTACATGTTTGGTACTTTATTACATATTTTGCTATTTTCACATTTTTTATTTTATCAATTGTTTTCTATGTTAAACATATTTTTTATGAAAATATTTTTTTTTTTAATTCTTGATTTTTTACCTTCATTATTACTGAGCACTGTCGAATAGAGATGCGCTACGTTAAGATGCGGTCGGATGTTCTTACAGTCCGGCGCGCTTGCTTCAGTAATCTCAGTGGCGGGAGGTCCGAGTCAACGACTGAAATAATTTTCACCTTTAGGTGTGAAAAGTATCACTGACGCCGGTTTTTGTGATTTTTAATTTCCGAGAAACTTTGCCGGTCGCCGACGTGTAACACTTTGATGAGAATTCTACACGCTGCAGTAATTGTTTGCTGATTGTAGATATCGCCAATTTATGTGAAGGCTTTTATTGCGTATAGTCTGGCTGCTAAATTGGTTGCGTCTAGCCTGGCTGTCCTGTATAGCAATAGATGAAGATTTTATTACTGACAGGAAAGTTGTATGGTGCAAAATCTGCATCAACTTGTGCTCCCAAAATGATTTTTAAAATGTTTGTATCATTTTTAAAATTTGTTTAGAAAATGTTTGATGAATGTAATGTCGAATTTGGTAAATGTGTTTTATAATTAGTGTATGTTAATATTAGATATAATATTCGATTTTACATATTTATCACATATTCTCACTGCTTTCATTACACATTTATGTACATATTTTGACGTTTCATACTACATATTTTTCCGACCTCTATTCATTACTTTCAATTATTGTTGCACACCAACATTTCGCGCAAAATTGCACGAAAACTACTAATATTTTTGAAAAATTGAACATGACCTTATTTCAAGAACTATCTTTATATTTCAGATTTCATTAATAAAAAAATCTCTATCTTCAATATTGTAGTTGTAGGAACATGCCGAAAAAAATTGAACTTTCGCAATCTTCGAAAAATCAGAGATTTTAACAAAGAGACCTACACCATTCTTAAGCCATCTTGACGCCATCCGAGGACAAATTTTAATAAAAAAATTGGAGCCATTATTGAGAAAATTTTGAAAATATTGTTCAGTCTTCATGTAAACTACTCTCAAAAATCAAATGTCCGTGTGAGATTCCCAAAGCCTCGAGCTCTTTCTGTTCGATCGCGGATATTCATTTTGGAGAAAATTGGCTGAACGTTTTATGCGCTAACGTTGACCACGGAGTCAGACCAAAACAGTCAGTCCGACACATTTTGCCGTCAATCGATTTTTTGGTATCAAGGACAGACAATACATAAATCTGGCTACATCACGTTTTAGAGGAAATAATTAACTATAAACCTAATATGTAGGAACATGGTTTATTCACTTTTTCGTCACCGGGGCCCGACAAGAGATTTTCTGTCGAAAATTCGCCGTTTTCCGGCACAAGTGTATGGAACTTTCTTTTCTTATATTTGTAAGCTCAAGAAAATAAAAATACGTCGACTCAGAGTGAAAACATTGTGTCATGAATGTTATATTATTTTATCTTTTATTTTGCACATTGCAGAAAATATTATTTTGATAAAAAGTTTTATGATTTATTTAATAAAGGGGTAGAGTTGATGCGGCGTGGAAAGAGTAAAATTATTCTGAATTTTTAAGAGATTGACTATTTGCTGTGTTTACGGGTTATATGCTACCGAAACATCCGACTTCCGCAAATACGTGAATATCAGAAAGTTGTCATGAAATTGGAATTAGAACAACTACTCTTGAAGAGTGCAATTATATGTATGAAATGTTCTCCAGACAAATCGTAATGCTCCCATTTATACTTTTCCATGATCAAATTTTATTTATTACTTTCTCGGTACAGTGTAGAGAACAGGTTACGTAATGCTGCGCGAGAAACAACGGGGAATTTTTGGCAGAAAACTCTTATTGCCGGGCCCTGGTAACGAAAAAGTGGATAAATCCAGTTGTTAAATTTAGAAAAAAAATCATCCAACATGTGGTGTAGACAGAATCTATATTCTGTAGATTCTTGATAGCGAAAAATCGATCGACCGGCGAAAGTCTGTCTGTCCGTCCGTCCGTCCGTCCGTCCATCCGTCCGTCCGTCCGTCCGTCCGTCCGTCCGTCCGTCCGTCTGCCTAACCGTCCGTCCGTCCGTCCGTCAATCCCGTCCGTCCGTCAGTCCGTCCGTCCGTCCGTCCGTCCGTCCGTCCGTCCATCCGTCCGTCCATCCGTCCGTCCGTCCATCCGTCCGTGCGTCCGTCTGCCTGTCCGTCCGTCCATGAACAACGCTAGCGGCTAAATTGTTCAGCCGTTTTTTCTCCAAAATTGATATTCCCCAATAGATCTGGCTAATGTCGCGGTCTCTTGAATTTGAAATTGATGTATTAATTTTCGGGAGTACTTTATATGAAGTCCTTGGGGCATTTTAAATTTTTTTAACTGGCTCCATAGTTTCTTATTAAATTTTGTTGTTGGATAGTGTAAAGAACGTTTAAGAGAATGGTGCACGTATTTGTTCGTTGAAAATACTGATTTCTCGAAAATTGCAAAAGTTCAATTTTTTTCGGCGTCTTACAGCAACTCGAATTATGAAGATAGAGATTTTTTCCTTAACGAAGTCTGTTCCGTAAAGATTAATTTTGAAATAATGTCATGTTCAATTTTTCGAAAATTTGAGTACTTTTCGTTTAATTTTGCGTGAAAATAGGGGGAGAGAATGTACGTGCTGTTTTAGCACTACTAGTTTTTCTATAAAAAAATCAATAAAATTGGATTCTTAATCAATACATTTTAATGTCTCGAAAAACTGGTGGTAGCTTCTCATATCCTGTGTCACATTTTGATTGAATTGTGAACTGAGATTTCATTTTCCAAGCTCCTGCCCATTTGTTCTTTATTTGGAAGGTCTCCCAACCAGAAGACGTCCTTTAAAATCTCTGTTGCGTGGGCAATTTTTCACCCTCTTTTGAGTGGTGACCGTGTCTGATACATCTTTATGACATTGCCCAGTAGAGTCACGTAATTCGTATAAATAAATGTGTGGAAAGAAAGGACTCGCACCCTTCTTTTCTCCTTCCTGTCTTAACCAAGAGAGAGAAAAATCAGATAAACACAAAAATACGCACGAACAGAGGGGTTGTTTATACTAACGAGAGTTATCTAATACATATGTATGCAGTTTAAAACTCGTAATGGACACACAACGTAATACCCGAAATGCAGATTACGTAAAGGTGCACAGAAGTCTTGTCATAAAGCAATCCAAAACTTTACAGGTGACGTGGTAAGTTCATCCAGAGTTTTGAAAAGATTTACGTTTTCGAATCAGAAATTCAAGTTTTGAAATATAAACAAAAAAAATCGCGTATTTCCTGAAAATAAAACTTTCGTAATTATTCGTCTGACGTGCCAGCGCGAATAAATAATACCGTAATCTGCCCAAATTTCTCGTACGTGTTACACCCTCCGGAAGGGAAAACTGTAGAAAGTACGCGCTGCGCACTTTATTAGCGTGTAGGAAGAAGAAATAAGGAAGGTGGAGATTCCAAGGAAGCAATGAGTTCGTATTAGCATGGAATGCCGGGAAAAGGGCCGGCAGAAAAAGTTTGGTAGGGTATGCGTGACGCACCCTCGCGCTAAGGAAAGTGCGCCTCGCATAGAACTTTGTGCGTGAGAGAGGACGTCGAACTAGGAAGGTGAGGCAATTTGCTTCCGCGAGCATTAAACCCGTGGGAGGTAAATGTGGGAGGTCAATGACCTGAAAATTTGACGAAGAAGGGATAGAATTAAATAAATATGAGGGAAACGTGTGAAATTCGGCAGTGAAGTGTTTTAAAAAAGTCAGATTTATATATGAACAATTCATATTTTAAAAAATAAAGTTAAAATTAATTAAAGCAAAAGTTAAAATTCTTCTCGTCAAAATGCGTTTGACTAATGTAAGATCATTTAATAGTCTGGCGATTAACTAAAGCACACTGCATCAAAACTGTGTAGAACGGATTTGCACTTTATGTATCATACTCACACTGCTATTTCTGAACAATTCAAAGGGTGTATGAAATACAGCACTTTATGTTCTGTCGTTTAAATGAAGCTGACGTTTTTCAAAATAACACCAGTGTCGAGAATCTTCCGTTAAAACAAATGAATATTACAAAACACAACTTCTTGAGATGCAACCGTGTGGACTCTTAAACGTTTCAACGTAATTATAAGCAACACATCGAAGCATCAAAATATATGTGTATAAATAAGAACTATTGGATTTGCGGAGTTCTCATTTTACATTTTAGAATAAGAATACGACACACATTTAGTTTTAAAACGAGTTACTCAAGTTTGACAGTCAGCTCTACGAAAAATTTGCAACTATGGTGGCTTCAAAAATAATATCTCAGCGTTTTACTTCAAGAAATTTAAGCAATATCACCTCTTGCTCTGTTAATAAAAAGTCTGGCAATGTTTTCACGCCTTTTACCCAAATTAAATCTCCAACGCTCACGTGAAGCCATTTAATTAGAGAGCGTGGGTGGTCGATGGAGCGTAGGCGGCGAAGCAGATTGGGTAGGCGCAAAGGATTATGGGCGGGGAGAGAAGGATACCGACATATTTCAACGGATAATTCAAAAGATAATTATATCCCAGCAAAAAGTCGCAGCAATTAATCTAATAACATGGAAATGTTTGGTTGATCGATCATAGGAGAAAAACAATTGTATTTTCTTAATGACAATTCTACATAGTACAAACTGCTTAGAAGTCATTTATACCAAAAAATATTAAGACTTATTCGTTAGTTGCATTGACACCTGCTAAAAGTACTATTATTTAAAATTATTATAACTATGAAATTTGTTAAAACGTCGAAGAGTAGTGTTTTTTAGAATGGAACGATTTAATCCAACGACTTCCGTACAATGCACTCGGAGCTTGAAAATTCATTCAATATAGCAATACGACTCTACAAGAAAATGTAAGGACATTTTTCTCAGTAGTTTCAATATATTTAAATAAAGTTGTTGAAAGAAATCAATATAAAGCATTAAAAATATAATGAAATTCAAAAATTCGTTTTAACTTTTGGCATTTTTGAGCGTTTGACATTTCACACCTACTTAAGAATACAAAAACGTGTTTGAAATATCATTTATAAATATTGTGTGAGAAGCTAACCACAGAAAGGGTTTAACATTCCATGTGCTCACAAACCAAAATTTCACGAACGGTCGAGTACACAAAGTACTACACTTGAGAATGTTAGTCCTTCGACGGTCATATTGATTCCCTCAGAAAGTGTGCCCGTAGAAAAGGTGTTTTAACGCTGACTTGCCTCTGTTGTGACACTAGAATGATGGATGAAGGGGTGCGGTAGGGAAACAACCTTATTTAGTGTAGGCCGCCGACTGATATTTCACACCGATAGCGTAAAGTGTATGACAGAAGGGAGGGCGACACCCACGTACCAATATCGTAGCATAGAATTCCCCCTTGCACGCACGAAAGATTTTAATGCGGTCGCTTTTTTAAGAAATCTCGAAAAGAGCACCTGCCAACTCCTGCAGCATCAAAAATACTTCTGAGCAAACCGCACTCAAAATGGGTTTTCAAAGAGTAGTACGCACACTGCCCAAGAACATCAATTAAAATACTTTCATATGTGGAAGAATCTGGTATATTTTGCTTCCAACATCTCAAGATCTCTGAGATGTTGGAAATCAAATATACCAGATTCTTCCACCTTTGCTGATCATCTGATTCAATTTAACCATTCCTTTGACCCTAATACACTCATATCTCAATGAACCAAATATTTTTAACACTCCGTCACGGGCTGTGGCCATTCGTAACACGGGTACTCAGATCGATGCACCGAATATGATGTTTTATTTGAAATTATTAAAGGCGTTGTCATAGACAACAATACTGTTTATTTGAATAAGAGCAGCTTTCGATGGCTTAGACATCATTAGTTTGCTGCTGTCTGCGAGCCACAAAAAGAACTACCGACTACGACTACACTAGTATTTGTGGCACCCAGTCAGCAGGAAACTGATGATGGCTAAGCCATCGAAAGCTGCTCTTATTCAAATAAACAGTATTGTTGGCAATGAAAACGCATTTAATCATTTTAATTATGTAGAAGCCAACGACATTTCACATCTAAACCAATATACTAGAGGTTTTATTTTATTAAAATCATTAATACAATTTTCTTATTTACCTGTGCTTTTATTATAATCGAATTCACTATGGCAAGGAACAATAAATAATTACAAACCATATTTGAAGCTTCTATTATGTTTCCGTCCCTCGCATGGCTTTTCGTAGCTCGAGTACACGCACGTAGGACTACGTCCAACGCCTGCATTATTTAGGTTTCTACATCTAATATTTACGTTTGTGCACAGTTACGAAGAGAAACGCATAAACTCAGCATTTGAAATATTACATTTTCTCATACATTACACAAAAAATATCATTTTGATCAAGGATTCAAGAACACTGTTTTACATGCCGGTACTATCATGTTGGATTTTGTCAAACAGGCACAACGATTTTACTTCAAGATGTGGCGACACAGTGCATAACAGATAAAAATTTTATTGATACCCTTCTCAGTCCGTTAGAGAATTAGAAGCATTGTTTTTATTTGTGGACGGCTAACATTCTTTTTTTAAATTAATAATAAACTTCTGTTTGGCTCTATCCAACGGTGCGAGTGACGAAGTGTTAACAAACGCAGTCTCCACGAATACGGCAATAACATAGAATAGTGCACATGGATGCACAGTACAACAGTTCTTTACACAGCAAGAATAAAAAAAAAAGTTTCACAGCGCAACACGGGACGTAAATAATATTATTTCCTTACCACATAATGGATTGAAATTATATTATTTATTCTGTCTAAACATTAATTATGAAAACTAAATACTCACTACATAGGGTCACTTCAGCTTGAACTCGTACTCGGAAGTCCTAAAACATGGATGCAATTGTAAAAAGAATTCTACTACGTTTTGAATGTACACTTTTGAGCAGCTGAGAGAAAAGACAGGGATCGGGGGGAGGGGGTGGAGTCGATAAATCAAAATTTACCTAAGTTTCGTTCCACCTCAAGATTTATGTTATTGGAAGCCAGCCATGCGTGGCAATGTTGACGGACGGCATCATTGTGGTTAGGTGATTTCGAGCAACGCAGGCCGGACCATAAAATAAAATACCCGGGCAACGCTAGTTATATGTAGTAGAACGACACGTAATTCAGGGACATTCCAAAATAAAAAATAAGTCGACGAAAATCAATAATTTCCTTTTATTCGTAAGTCTATTATTATTATTGCTATTATTACTATTACTATTATTATTATTATTACTATTATTATTATCATTGTCAAAACTTTAAATATCAATATTATAAGTTAACTGCAAACAATATTTATTCACAGTAAAAGAATTCTTTCTTTGAACGAGATATTATTAAGTGGGATAGACTTTACATCTGCAAAATAGCAGTATGTACTATTTCTTACAGAAACAGAACCAATAATTTCTTTCAATTAATTGATTTTTGATACCGGCAAATATTTGAGACAACAAAGTTTTACAGGAGAGCAAAGATCTTGCCATTCTGCGATTATTTGAACTAATCTGCAAGCATGATCCAGACAACCCAACTTGTTTTTTCTTAATCAAAGTTCTTAAATCATTTTTTTGTATCAACTCGACTCTTCTTGTTATGGTTTATGTTTTTATGAAATTCAAGTTCGTAAATGCACATTCAGCTATTAACCAGAAGGAATTGAGCTTAGAAGAGTCTGCGAGAACTGCAGCAGAATCGCGTCGTACACTCATTTTCAGAAAAATTATGACATGTTATTTTTTATCCAGACTCAAAGATATACTGGCTGACTCTTTCACAACGTTTGTTACAATTAAAAATGTCGAAAACATACTGTATGTTGTTTTGCCACTATTTTTTTCCTTTTTCGCAGAATTTTTCGACCTATTGCTTTCGTAAATTGAATCAGCTCACCTCACTTTGTCATGTTTATTTTACATTACCTCCAAGATTATCTTAAATATTCCACAAACAAAAACATGTTAACAAGATGTAGATACAGATAGACATTTTCAACCACTTCTCCAAACACTAGCATCTCCGGGGAAGGTAGACACAAGCGGCAGGGAACTAGGGCGGGCGGGCGGGCAACGAAAGGCAGACGTCGCCGTTTCAATAATGTTTTCACGCTCCACCGCAGCTGGCACGCACAATAGCCAATACCATTCGCGACACAAAAGCGTTTGCAGACTAATCCGCTACGGAAAGGGGTTCCTGTCAGTCCCGCCCACGACCTCGCTCCGCAGGCTTCACTTCCCCGAAAGTCGCCACTGCCAACACCGCGCCCGTCTCCGCGCCCGTCTCAACGCCCGTCTCAACGCCCGTCTCAACGCACCGACTCAACGCACCGACTCAACGCACCGACTCAACGCACCGACTCAACGCACCGACTCAACGCACCGACTCAACGCACCGACTCAACGCACCGACTCAACGCACCGACTCAACGCACCGACTCAACGCACCGACTCAACGCACCGACTCAACGCCCGTCTCAACGCCCGTCTCAACGCACTGTCTCAACGCCCGTCTCAACGCCCGTCTCAACGCCCGTCTCAACGCCCGTCTCAACGCCCGTCTCAACGCCCGTCTCAACGCCCGTCTCAACGCCCGTCTCAACACCCGTCTCAACACCCGTCTCAACACCCGTCTCAACACCCGTCTCAACACCCGTCTCAACACCCGTCTCAACACCCGTCTCAACACCCGTCTCAACACCCGTCTCAACACCCGTCTCAACACTCGTCTCAACACTCGTCTCAACACTCGTCTCCACCACCACAACTGCCACAACCATCGTACCCCCAATGTACCCACCACCACCACCTCCAACCCCACCATAGCCACCGCTATCGCTTGCACCGCCACCACCACTACCACCGGTGCAGCCTCCACCGCGGCCCCCGCCATCACCACAGCCACGCTGCAACCGGCCAGCGCCGCCGCCACTGCCCGCCGTGCGTGGAGGACGCAAAGGCTGCGGATGCTGAGCGCGTCCGCGCAGAGAAGGCCCACAGGCAGGCGGCGCGGAGCGAGCCGAGTAAACAAGTCGTTGGTCGCGGGGCGGGGGGGCGGGGGGCGGGCCAAAGGGTGCGCGGCGGTTGTAAAGGCGGAGAGGCCGCGATCGGCAGCTGACGTCCTGGGCTGCGCCCCATAACACGCGGCGCCATCGCCGCTATTCACGCTTTCACTGCTGCTCCTCTTACATTTAGCCAAAGGGTCTTCTTTGACAACACGGCCCTAACATTGTGAACCAAGTTTTGTTGTACGAAATGGATTGAAATTTCGAAAACATTTGAACGAAACTGAGTAATTTTGAACGCAATACAGTATCGTTACACAATATCGTCACGTATTTCTGAGTTAGTACGTAGATTTTAATATGATCATTTATTGTAGAGGAACTTTCATTACGCCATTTTATAGAAGAATGGTGTTTATTTTGCCTCTCTTTGGCATTCATTATACGTATGTTAATTCGTAATATTAGACATAGTTTTGCCACTGACTTGTGTTTATTGATTATCTAGAGACGTGGCTTATGCACCTTACATCACCTCACTATTATTCCACATCCATAATACATTTGGCACTGAATTAAATTCAAAGAAGGAAAATTGTTGCTCAGTCGTCGGATATTTAATTTGCCCTTTAAAATTACACGTATCCTTTGATAACTTTCTAAAACTCTTCCTTTAATTTGTTATGAGTTATGAATATTAACGACAAAACTTCATCTAACTTACGAAAAGAAGGAAGTTACAGAATCCAAAGGAAATTTCTTCCAGGAATTAAGTATACAGGAAATTGTCACCGAGCATTCTGAAAAATCAGTAATTCGATGGTGTGTCTACAGTGTCCAAAATCTCCATTTTTCCAACGTGCAAAACCCCTTACTGTCATAATATGAAACATAATTTTTCGGCATTAAATTTTTACCAGCTATTATTAGTTATATTTTCGGATCGCCAAAGAGTAATTCTTTTCATTCTTATTATGTACTAATGTAATTAAAATAGTCGTATTAGCAATATATTTTTTAATTTTTTTTTACAGATACATTATTGCATGATACTGCCTTCGACAGGAGTTCGATATACATACCATAACTTACCTGGATCAGGAGGATCATGGTTACAAGGGAAATACGAAAACAGTTGAATGGTACTACGTGTTCTCTCTTCTTCTGCTTCATGGATTTAGGCCTTTAGGCCAGTTTCCACATCAAGAGAGTGAGTCTCTCCATCTTGTTAGGGGGCGGCCAACATTTCTTCTTCTCCTTTAGGATTATACGTGTACATTATTATGGGAATTGTGCGTGTTCTCGAATTGTGCGAATTAATTGAACGTGTTCTCTTATGGAGGGAATTATGGGAGGGAAATATGAAAAGGCAAATCGAGTCAAATTATCAACTTGTTAATCAGTAAATAAGTAAATCTGAATTATGAAAATTACGTGAAAAATAAAATCATGTATGTACCACGGGCGTTAACTGATTCTAATGATCTCGATTGACAAAAAGCGCTGGAGCCAAAGACCCTCGTGTTTTTGTCGCCGCTTAATCATTGGAACCCCTTTAACGCTCTTGGTGCATAAATCGTCTCCTATATTATTTTAGTAGTATAGATACCTTTTGCGGCTCTCACACGCAACCAATCTTTATAAATGAGGTCCCTAAAGACAGAGAAATTCACGGAGACGTGTGGAATTGCACTTTGGTTTTAAAAATATGAAATTTTTTTTTAAAAAACGCATCTAAATATTCATGTCAAATGCAACTCACTACACTCAGAATCATTTTCGAGTCCGTATCTTGAAATAACTCATGCGTTCTAGGGCTTTAAAAACTAAGGGTTTCTTTAGGCCAAAGGTCATAAATAAATGTTCCTCAGACCGTAATCTATTGTATGAACTTTCAATTAAATTTTTTGCTGGTCCAGAGCTTCTCGATACTACCCCACCTACTCAGAGACGTGCAGAATCTGCAACTGAATGGGAAATTAAACTAATTACATGATATTCTACGCGATTGAATTACACGGGTGTACGTCTCAGCTCGGTAATAAAGTTGAATACGAATCACATGTGTTTTTCTTTATTGGTATTTTATAATTTTTTAAATTTCAACTTCTATTATCTATATTAGTCCTCCCGTTGAATTTCAATTTTTGCAATTTTATCTGCTATTTGTAAATTAAAATGTAAATGTATCTATTAATTGAAATTTAATTTGTTATCTTATTTTCTATTTTATTTGTAATTTATTTATATTTTTCTGTACATTGTAGACCGATGATGACGACAAAGCCGTCGAAAGCTGGCTATCTGAATAAAATACTATTTTGACGAAGATGTAACTTCATTATCTGTGCACGTCTTCTAGAATTCAGTGGGAAATATAGTTATTCAAATTATCGTTTCCATGTTGTCGCGGCAGGAAGTATTAATCCTTCACGAAGGACATCATAGATAAGAGCCAAAAATATATTGCTGATTTATCCTTGAAAATAGATTTTATGACATGGGAGCAGGTTATTTTTTTCATTCAAACTTCAAGTAGTATATGACTTAGTGTATGGATCACAGAATTTTGAAAATGTGCACAGAATTCACTTCTCCCCATAGCACGTTATACGCAGTTTTGACTGTTTTTTTTGCGTAAAATAAATAAATAAAGATGACCTCTTTTATTTATTCGCATAAGAACGTCAACAACACCGAATCAGAATTCCCACAATTAAATAAGAATAGTTCGTATTGACAAGGATACATATACAACACGGACACATATTGTATTACTCTACATGATACATATAGAACTAGTGACAGAGGATAAGAGAGTCTTGAAGAAAAATATATATTACACACTTAGAAATGTAAAAATAGGGAAGAGGGTGGGTCCATGCGAGAGTTCTCGCACGGGTTCGCTAGTAACTATTTCGCGTGGGGCCTCGGGGCTGAGGAAGTGGCGCGACCGGGCGCAGTGGAATGGCGGCGAGGCGAGTGCCGTCGCAGTGCAGCGCGTGCCCGCGCCGTGCCGTGGGGCCCCGGGGGCGCGTGCCGGGCTCTCGTGAGGGCCTCGTGGCCAGGCGGTGCGCCGCGGCGGGGCCACTTCAAACGCGCGAGCGAGCCAGCGAGCGAGCGAGCGCTTAATTACCAGCGCGGCGCGCCACAGGTCGCGGAGCACGCCCACTCGCGTGCGTCCTGCGCCCTCCGCACGACGTCACCCCCCCCGCCCCCTTCGATCTTCTTCGCCCGCGCGCGCTGGCCCCTATCCACCGTTGAGTGGGGCGGATCAACCGACACCGGGAGAGAGGGCTCAGGGCATCAACCGATGTCACTGCAGTCCCTCTGACCGGGTGGTCCTAGGTTCGGGTCCCGACGGTGGCAAGGTTTTCGACACTAGCGTGTCACCTAGGTCGATTTCAGTCGCTGTCTGGAGGAGAATTCTAGCGGGCGGCTGCTCTGATCGGTGGTTTTCCGTGGTTTCTCCGATCAACACCAGGCGAATGCCGGAGCAGTACCCTACCAAACGGGCCACGGACCGCGCGCGATCTTTCCTTCCTCTTCCTTGTCCTATCCTCTCCCCTTACACACACACACACACACACACACACACACACACACACACTTACACTAACATACACGACACTGCCAAACATGCCGGGAGATAGGTCGGGGACTTAAAACGTGTCCCGGCTGGGGCGGTGCCCCACTGGTGGGAGATACCTGGTTGACTGAGCTCATTTTGATGAGCTCAAAAACGGATATTTGATCTCATTTTAACAGAAAACTTTTGAGTTTTTGAGAAACTTTATCTGACATTATTTAAAGCAGATGTACTCATAAATGAAATGATGTGAACAAATTACCTCTAATTTAAATATTAATGACGTTAGAGACTTGTCCAAAAGGATATGATATAATATAATGTGGATATAATATGGAGGGCCGAGTTGAGGCGATCCAGTTGTTCACGTACAGTGAACACGTGTAGCTTTCGAGTTGTGGTTATGTAGATGTGGTCTGTTGTTGATAATAGTGAAAATGATGGTGAATAAGGGCAGTGTCTTTAGGTGAGGGAATTATGATCAAAAGTTAAAAGCGTAATTTGCGAAGTTCAGTGTTTACTTTCATCTTTGTGAATTGCATTTGCGAACGTGAAAAATAGTGAAGAATTCAGTGTTCGATTGTGACAATGGACTAAAATTCAGTCTTCCATGAAAATATACACTTCTTTGTTGCTTAATTGTCCTGCTTACTTGAATTGCCCAAGCACTTTCTACAGAGAAAGTTCTCAAGAAAAGAAATTGCGTTTAGAAAACCAGTATCTGCTTGCTGCTTTTACAAAAGAAGCATCTATTGCAAGTGCAAAAGAAAACATTGCAAGATTAAATTATATGTCTTTCAGTACTTTTCATGCCAACCGGAGTAGCTTATTATCGACGATTCTTGGGCGATAATTAGTAAGGAAGACTATTCTTTTTCAACAAATTGATTGCAATTCTGCTCCCTAAATTAACGATGCAGATGTGGTGGATAAGGAAATGAAACTCATTGTTTCATATTGTAAGAAAATAAGTAAAACTTGGAGGCACTACAATACAAGATTGTGTACGTAATATAAATGAAATTAGTGATGTTTTAGAAAAGGTTATATTCTAATACAAGTAGTAGTGACAGTCTTCAAGATGGTTTTGCTTTAATTTTAGACCTCTTACTTCAAATCGATTCCAAAATTCGCAATTTGACAAATCTGTTGCTTGTATGCTGGTACTAATAAAACTCCTTACTAAGAAAAGAAGTGCATATCAATACAGTTCGTAGTGTTTCATATTGCCTTGTATTCCAGTTACCACATTGATTTATTCTTGTATTTCAAACATTTAGGGTTCATAATTTTTCCTCATCCTAGTGCAATTAGGAGATTGTGTTCATCATTCGGTTTATAACCTCAAATGAAACAAATTGATAACGATTTTTTAAAGTGTACAAGAAACACATAAAGTAACTGATAGTGATAAATTAGTGACTAATGATGAATAGATAGTTTAAAATCAGGACTTGCAAAATATTTTGGAAAAAAGGATATTAGGATTAGAACAAATAGAATTTCATAAACTGTGCGTTGTAAGTGATAATAACAGAATTAATAGAAAGTGTATGCAACTTTTTTCACCTGAAAAAGAACTGAAATTATATGGCCTTCTTGAGCGGCCATCTTGAATTACTGCTCAGACCTGTATGTCTAGACGGTGTTGGTAGAACCCATCAATTACATTCCATACCCAAAACACCATTACCTCCTGCGATTTCATGATTGCTACTCACCTATACCAATCAATGATGCGTCCAATTCTATCCTACACTTCTCCTATCTGGGCCTTGGCCAGCACATCAAATATCCAAAAAATGTAAATTTTGTAAAATAAATTCCTCCGAACCATTACAAAAGTACCCTGGTTTGTACCTAACTCCCAGTTTTACAACTCGACATTACCCAAAACTCCGTCCATTTTTTCCCTCCTATTCTCTCGCTTCTATCCCCAACTCTCTTACAAATTTTAAGACAAAATATGAGTAGTTTTCACGTAATGTTTTCTCAAAACCGGCATTGCATTTTTTTAATTGCACAAAGTAAACATTTCAAAACCATAAAATTAAAGGTCTAGAGATTGTCTTAAACAAAATAGGTTCTAAAAAATCAGCTCTTTAAAAAAGGTCATGTTCAGTTTCTTGAAAAAGCGAGTACATTTTTCTGCTTGAAAGTAATTTAGAAAAAATATGTTCTCAATAACCGATCCAAATTTTTTCTTCAGTTTTTTCGCCGATAGAAGGAAGACTTAAAAGAATTGTGCAGATCTTGTTTTTGTGGAACTCTCTTAACTTAAAAAAATACAAATTCATAAACAATGAGATAAAATATGTGATGATGTTGTTGTACTAGTTTTAATGTTAAATAATAATCTTTAAACAAATCTCCAGACGTTATTGAATGTAACATATTTACTGTACGCCTACAAAGGTAAAGGTATCCCTGTGCAATTGAACACAGGCCGATGTGGCCCACAGGGAAGGTGAAGGCAAGGCTGGACCTATTGGTCGAATGTAGGCCTATAATTAACTATAATTTCTTAAGTAGATAATACATTAATCGTCGGGATTTAGCTTCGAAAAATTACATTGCACTGCGTATATGGAAATTTCGTTATAATATTTCTCCGAATTTTCAGCAACCAGCTCACTCTCAAATACCAGAAATGATTTAAAATTCAAATTTCCACAACTGGGGAGAAAGAATGAATATCTCATTTTCATCACCATTATTTTTACAATATTACTATTATTAATTCGATGAAAATCTGAGTTCCACTTTACTACATTTATCTGACGTAACAGTTTTTTTACAGACCTGATATTTCTCATTTTTTATTCACAAAACAATCCAAATAAAACCTCCCGGCAATCTTTAACCTTCAGTAGTAAAACTAAGGTCATGTGAGTGCCGTTGGGTTAACGTTATATCAAATTAACGACTAACACAAAATCGAAAAAAACATTTAATTACTTTCTTAACTCTATAAGATAAAAATTTTATTTTTTGATACATCTAGGATAATAAAATAAAATTCTCTGTTTAAATACTTCAAAGAACAGAACAGTAGCACATTTTGAATTAGAAGTAAAACTACGTCATATCTTTATGTTCTGATCAGAGATCGATCTAGTGATCATGGAAATGCTTCAACGTTAATTATTGTTAGTAAATATTCCGACTGTTTGCTATCGGAAACTATAATCGTTTAAGTGAAATTTTGGGAGATTATTTAGAACTGTCCGTTACATAAGCAATTCAGTCGAACTACTATTCAGAAATAGGAATACAAAAATATGGTACAATGATGTAAGCGGCAAGGGTAAGTGCCAGATAAATTAACATATGTCGTCATTCACAAAATGTTTGCTTTTTGGTGGAGTAGGTTCGCACCACTGTAGTGTACTGTGACAGAAACGCACGATGGAAGGAAAGATTATTCTTCATCAAACGTACATTACTTTTGGATTAATTATCCCATTAATAATTTCAATGCATAAATTAAAGTAAAAAAAATCTCGTGTTTACATTTTAAAAACTGTAATAAAATTTGAAATATCCATTTCTTAAGTAGTTAAGTAGTGCTTTTACTTAACTTAGGAAGTGAGGGGGCAGATTCGAAATGGAATGCTCATTGCGGAGTGTTTAGGCGGTAGCAGAGAAGGAGGTGAATGCGGATGTGGCGATGGAGATGGAGAGGAGATGGAGGCGGAGGATGAGGCGGAGACGGAGGTGAATGTGGATGTGGAGTCGCAGACGGAGGAGGAAGTGGTGGCGGAGGTAAAGGTAAAGGCGGAGGCGGAGATGGAGGTGACTGCGGGGGCAAATGCGGATGTGGCGATGGAGGTGGAGGGGGTAATGGTGGCGGAGGCGGTGGTGGAGACAGATGCGGATACGGATACGAACACGGGACACGGAGGTGGAGGTGGAGGTGGAGACGTAGGAGGAAGTGGTGGCGGAGGTTAAGGTGAACATGGAGGTGGATGCAGAGACAAATGCGGATGTGGCGATGAAGATGGAGGGGGAGGCGGTGGCAGAGACGGAGGTGACGCTGAAGCGGTGGTGGAGACGGAGGTGAGGCGGAGGCGGACACGGACACGGAAACGGACACGAAGACAGAGGTGGATATAGATGTGAAGGTGGATGTGGAGGTGGAGACGGAGACGAAGTGGGAGGAGATGGAGGTGAATGCGAAGGTGGATGCAGAGGCAAATGCGGATGCGGTGATGGAAGTGGAAGGGGAGTTGGAGGCAGAGGCTCTGGCGGAGACGGAGGTGGAGATGAAGGAGGAGGCGGATGTGGAGGTGGAGGTGGAGGCGATGGTGGCGGCGGTGGTGGAGGGGGAAGGGTAGGCGGAGACGGAGGTGGGTATGGTGGTGGCGGAGGTGGAGGTGAAAGTGGAGACGAATGTGGAGGTGGAGGTGGAGATGAAGCGTGTGGCGGGGGTGTCGGCTGTGCGCCGTCAGCGTTGCCGCGACTGGCGCTGAGCGCAGGGGGCGTGGTCCTGGCGAACACCCACAGTAGGGCCCTCGCCAGCCCCCTCGCCGCGCCTTGGGCCACGCCGAGCGCGCAGTCAGTCGGACATGCACGTCCACATCGAAAGTGGCAGAGAGTTTAGAGGATGTGGAGCCCTCTGTTAAAGTGGATTAGGAAATAGCGAGTATTTCATACAACTTTGCTTATGCCGTTTATTAAATATTAATATACTTTTAAATGAGAACGTTATAATTTAGTAATTCTAATACAAGAATAACATTATGTTTCATACAAGAAAAAATGTTGCATACGTCACAAATTTAAACATGTGACTCGTGAGAATTAAACATATACGTGGCCATTAACGCGTTGTTATAAAAAGTATTCAATAATATTATCAATAATAATAATTGAATCCACTTTTTTCTTTCAAAATAATTATTGTTTCGTGATATCTGTAATTATATATTACATGAATACTGTAAATATTCATATTCATGTGGTTGTAAAAAACCTATTTGAATCAAGATTTCATGAGAAACTATTCATCAGTCTACAAGACTTATTTGCGATTTTTTCTTGTTCGTGCTCACCTCAGTACACACAATCACGATTATAATTTAACAAGAGTATCGTGAAAAATCTGCTTGTTTTCGCTGTCCGAAGTAAAGTTTCGTGCGGCAATGACTAATAACCCCATAATTAACCCAATTTGCATTCCTGTCGCAAATTAATGAATTCAAATTCGTGCCTAATTTCATAAAACCTACATATACGTAATTGAGTCAATTCATAAATGCCACTGTCAAAAAAATAAAAGAAATCTTTACATAATTATTTATATAAGAAATGTGATAATAAATAACAAAAATGAGGAATTAGAAAATCCAGATATCAAAATAATTTTAAAGTCCAAACAATTGCAAGTGTTGTATATTTTTTAATGATATGAAATCTACGAAACTCGTAGTATATCAATAGCGAACACGTAAATGGAAGAACATGTGATATATTCTACTCACAGTTTTTGTGTCACACATGATGTTGGACTATTCACAAAACTATAGGACTCGTACTATTGTATAATACGAGCAAATACACTACTCTAGAATTTTTCTATAAATTAAACGATTAATATTCTGACAATGCGAAAGTTCCTGACCACAGTTGTATACTACTATAGTACGGTACAATCTTGCTAGAAAGAGTTGCGATCTCTCGTAGACGCATGCCAGTAGAAAAGTCGACTCATTTGTAGGCCCCTTGTGATGAGTCGAGCTTAACCGTCCGTAAATCATTCACAAGACCTTCTCGAGTATCGCTTATCTACAAGAGATCGCGAGACTGTACACAAGATCTGTCGTCGACACAGCCGCGGTATGTTGTCTCCCTCCCTTCAGCCCGTGGTGCGCACCTGCGCTCCTCCCCCGCCATCCCTGCCCTTCTCCCTCCCCTCGCCGCCCCCCCCCCCGCAACACATACATCTCGCTTCCCATCTCATCAGATACCGCGCGGCGCTACCGCCGACAGCATTCGAGGGCCATGGACAACTCCAGCGACTCCCGACAGTTCATGCAGACCTCAGTTACGAGGCCTAGTTACAATGGGTCTGATCATGAATGAATAACATGAGACTTCTACTACACTTTCCGAATTCGTTATATTTAATGTTTGTAATTCTCCGTACTTAAATATTTGATACCCAATAATCACATAACCTACCTCTTCAGTGTAAATTATGTGAAATTAAATAAAATGCCAATAATTTTTTTGCGATAATAGAAGCTTCGAAAATCGTGTATAAAATATGTTCCGAATATTATGCAAAACTGCTTAATACATTACAGCTAAGTATTATTAAAAAAAATAAACACTTCAGCTACATACTAAAAATGTTCGTCTACCATGCAATAATATCTTTCACAACTTTCTATGAAAAAGAATAATATTAATTTTGGAAACTTCAATGGCAATATTGAAAACGGTTACCCTTCTCTCTCTTTTCTATTTATCTTAATTTCTATTCATTTTAATGCTTGCTCAAGTATTTTTATTTTCTGTCTCATTAAAATCCTACTAAACGCGTAATCTTAATACTCAAATATTCAATTATTATTATTATTATTATTATTATTATTATTATTATTATTATTATTATTATTTTATGCGAATATCGTTCATCACGGATCACGAACCGCGTTCTCCAAAGCCCAGTCATATTTATCCTGGAGAGATTAAGGTGTGTTTACTCGATATGAGCCTTTTCGACTGTATCCATTGTTTCGGACAAGGTTGTTAGGCCTTCAATTATGAAATATGAGGTGATAGGATGATAATGAAGAACAATCACAAATATATCCATGACTACGCAGGGTTTAAACCTGCAGCATCCTCAGCGCAGACGACGGCTGCCGCCACGACCGCTGCCTGTCCTGCGCCATGGACACCGGATATTATTACACAATAAAATAAAATCCCATTCACACTTTACAACATACAACAAACGTTTATATCGCTCGTGCTCACTCATATGCCATATTTACCTAATTTAAAAATCATTAAATGGCCATTTATTAACTAATTATATTTTTAATTTATTAATTTTTACTTCAATCTTAGCATGAACAGGTTTAGACTGTATTTTTCTTCGCAAATTTTTCACTTCACTTTTGAAGAATACACAGTACCCTTGTACGACGAGTTTTCATCCGGAACACTTTCCTTATAGGTTACACCAGATCGGCTGTATTCTTCTTCTTCTTACCACACACGAAAGTTTTAAAAATTCAAATTTATCTCGGTCATTAGTCCCGCAAGTATAGTGCTTGTTTTTTCATCTGGAATTGGCGGTGATCTTCCCTTACTGGATGGTGAGATCCGGCACCGACCTACCATTGACTAGCAGGGTTTTCCCCAACGAGGTATCTTCCACCAGAGGGGCGCCGCCCCTGCCGAGACAAGTTTCGAGACTTCGACCGGACTCCCCGCATGTATGGTAGTGAAGTGCATGTTAGTGTAGTCTAAGTGTATGTGCAAAGGGTGAGGATAAGACAAGAAAGATGAAGGAAAGATCGCGCGCGGACCGTGGCCCGTTTGTTAGGGTACTGCTCCGGCATTCGCCTGGCGTTGATCGGAGAAACCACGGAAAACTACCGATCAGAGCAGCCGACCGCGAGAATTCTCCAGGCAGCGCCTGAATTCGACCTAGCTGACAAGCTAGTATCGAAAACCTAGCCAATGCGAGGACTCGAACCTAGGACCTCCCGGCCAGAGGCACTGCAATGACATCAGTTGATGCACTGAGCCACCGCTCCCGGTATCTATCGCGAGCTCATAGCGCGTGACCGCACCACATGGCGATCTTCTGAGATCTCCTCGTTCTTGCAAGAATTCTTTAAATTCGATCGTCTGCTTTTTCGACCCAGTTCGACCTGTAAATAATTTATTTTTCGAAACTCTCACGCATCATCGTTCTTTTGTCGACGCTTTCTTATTCACTCTAATCATTCGACCGTTCTCCTTTTTTTGTTCTCCTTTTTATTTTGTCATTGAGATGACTCGGTTCATCGCAGTATGTGTTCGATAAATTGATCCCAACCAATATTCATTGAGGGTTTGAAACGACGGAGCATTAAAAAAATCATTTAGGGTCATTTTACAACTGCTCTGGTAATAAATGACTACAATTTAAATTGGTTTACATTAGTTTACAGTTCTGTTGAACATGGTTATGCGTCAACAGAATAAAAAAAATTAACCCTTTTTTCAGTAAAGAATATTTAAAGACTGCAAAGTGGACATAAAAATTTCATGTTTTAAACTTTATGTTATAGAAATAGTGAAACGACTTCTGCAACTTACATTAATGACTCAAACCCAATTGATCGCAATAATCTTTGAATTTTGTCTCATTCTTCCCTTGACCTGAATAAATGAAGGTCAGTGCTGATTCGAAGCAATGATTTTTGTCTTACTGTGTTCGGCCTCAAGAAGAAGAAGATGGTGGTTGTTACTTATGGTTCAATTGGGGGCATGGTTCGGTAACATAAAAAAAATAGGTGAACATGACTTAATCCGAAGTGACCAATACGTAGTTTAATGATGATGACTTGCTTGGTGCAACTAATTTGGATCTTAGATAATGATGGTTCGTTTAGCATTCATCTGACGAAGTTTAGATGGTTTTGTTTTCTATAGTAAGTCAATATTTAGTGGTAATTGTGTTAAAGAGCATTTTAATGCCATGTACTTAACTATATGCACTCTCCTCCACATTTGATGGCGTTGTTGCTTTTTTGTGGCTACGTCGGCTTGTTCGTTGCCTTGAATTTCCTTGTGAGAGGAGATCCATGTCAGGGTAATTTCACTGCCATATATGGTTTGGTGATTAAATTGAAGGTCTTTTATTTTCTTGATGACGTTATTTAAATCTGTTTCCAATGGCTTTCAATGTGAACAAAGAGTCAGAAGATAGTGTTCGGGTCTACTTTTAGAGAGTTGATCTGGATACTTTTTTAATAATGCCCATGCTCGCACAACAAAATTCCCATCACATCTTGAGCCATCTTCGTAAATTTTCTAATAATTCTAGAATAGTTTGAGGTAATCAACAGGGGGAAAAGTTATATCTTGGAGGTGGAAAGTAGGTCAAGAATTTGAGATTGCTTCTGCTATTAGGTTGCTACTTGGACTGTTTATAAAGGTCTCTGGGCTTATGCAGCATGCATTATGGATTATGAGATGGACTGCATTGAACAAGTCTCTACTTATTGAGCGATGTACGATTGCACCATAGTCGTGATTCGACGGAGTTAGGGCTTTGTAGAGTTTTTTTCATTATTGGGGTTGGTCTACCCACTTTTTAAAATGACAGCCTTTTAATGATATTTAACCTGCTTTTCCGTTCTGTCTTATACGCTGATATGTGTTGTTTCCACTTTGGCGAATAGAGTTCCGAGAATTTTGCATGTATTTTGATATATTTTTCCGTTTACAGCAGTCATTTACTTCAACTTCAAGTTTTAGTTAATTTCTAGTTAAGTTCTCCTAGTTAATTTTTCACCGAGTCTAGAAAGCCATAGCAGTGGGCTGATTACTCTCTTGAGGGAACGGAGTGCCTCGGCGGCGCTCCTCCGTCCTGACAAGATGGCGAGTGGCCAGACGCCGCGACGCATGATGAGGGGCGCGATAGGGCGAGGGTTGCGCGGGCGCCGCGGGGGGCCAGGGGCACCCCCTGGGGGGGGGGGGCGCTCGTGCCGGAGGCAGGCGGCGAAAGGGGCGCTGCGCGGCGAATATTTCATTTTGAAAAATTAAAATCTTATAAAGCGGGAACGTGGCCCGTTGCCCGTGACGAGATCACAGGTGCAGGGCAGCGCCAACGGGACATGGCTAAGGCGGCGGTGGCGGTGGCGGTAGCAGTGTGGATGCGGTGGCGAAGGCGGAGGCGGAGGCGGAGGCGGAGGCGGCGGTGGTGGTGGTGGTGGTGGTGGCGGTGGTGGTGGCGGCGGTGGCGGCGGCGGTGACGGTGTTAAGTGTGGATGCGGTTGCGGAGGCGGCGGTGGTGGTGGTGGTGGTGGTGGTGGTGGTGGTGGTGGTGGTGGTGGTGGTGGTGGTGGTGGTGGTGGTGGTGGTGGTGGTGGCGGTGGCGGTGGCGGTGTTGGTGGCGGTGGTGGTGGCGGTGGTGGAGGCGGCGGCGGCGGCGGCGGTGGCGGCGGTGGCGGCGGTGGCGGTGGCGGCGTCGCGGCAGACGCGCGCTTGACAAATGGCATGAGGCCCAGAGCGGGGGCGGGGTTTGAGTGAGGAAGGGTAGTCAAGGAGATGAGAAACACAGCGAAGTGCACTGTAGGGAAAGGGCGTCATGTGGCACTGAAGTAATGACAACAGAACGCTTGATCATTTAAAACATTCACTATTCATTACAAGATCCTCTTGTAAGAGACGGAAATTATGGTGTATTAACGAAAATAAACAATTTATTACTCAATACATGTCAAAATAAAATAAACAAACCCACGTTTGTAGTTAAGGGAGATAGCGTTGTACAGAATGAAAAATATTTCCACAATAAGTTTAGAATTTCCACCGTAAGAAAAATCGTAACTAGAGTAATTGTCTATATAAACCACTGTTACTAAATTATAGAATGCTGATGCAACAGAGAAAAATTGAAGTTACCACAATATTAGCATTTGAAAATCAAGATATGACTTCTGATGAAAGCACCAATATAGACTAAGGCCACATGATATTTTTGAAAGAAAAAGAATCAACTGAATGAAACTGAAATAAAATTGCCCTGAAAACCAAGTAATTCGCGACTAGAATTATTTACCAGAGCTTTAAAGAAAAAGATGAAAATGCTCGTAGGTACGTGTTGTGAAGAACGAGGGGAGAGCAGTCAGGGTAGCGGAGACGACCACAATTTATAGTTTCGTAAAACTGTCCCGTGAGCGGTCGGGGGACGTGTGGAGGAAAGTTTACGAGGCAAAAAAGGACTTCTGGTTTCCATTTTTTCTTAGGACATAGGCGCCTGTGACAAGGCCTTCGCCCTCTTTCTCTACTGTCAGTAATTTTCGCATCGTATGTCTTATTATTCTTTTCCTATAAACTATTTATATTATTATTTCCTTTATACAAAGATATGATGTTAATTCACCTAATACTTAATAATTAAATACATTTTTAAAAAACGGAAAAGAATAATCGGGAATTAGATAAAAATCTAGATATCGTCATAGTCACACTTGTATTTATTGTATCACTCTGCTGATAAGAAAGTATGAGTTTTTGTTCAGTTAGTTTTTTCACACGCTAGTATCGTCTTTGTTTAGATGTTTTTGAAGTACAACTCGCTCTCTCATGCCTACTGCGTTAATTCCAACCACGATTAACAGCACTTTCTCGCGACCGCCCTACGAATGTTACATAGTCATTTACATATAAATTAAGAGCACTTTGAGACAGAGAAAGAATTTTGTAATTGTAATGAAATTGTTTCCGTAAAGCTGTGTGTTGTGAAGTTCTTGGACTCTTATCTGTTGCATACATAACGAATAATCATGAATGTAAGAAGATCACGACAGTAGTTCATTAATTGCTTTATTTAAAATAATTTTTGAATCAAATTTTCACATCCAATTACTCTGACGTAATATGTAATTTATATATTTTAAACACACTGCGGAATTTAGTCGGGATACATTCTAAATCAAACTTCAAGTATATAAAAATCGTACTGTCAGAATGCCAACTAGATATTCGTAGTCTATTCTTTTTAGTTTTAAAACGTGGTTCACCAAGCAAAAATTTCGTCAATTCGTAGACCTAATGGAATGGGCTTAGGAATGTGTTAATGGAAGGGACTAAGTGGAATTAGTGGATTAATGAATGACGATCCAGACTAATGGAATACGTAAATCTTTGTCGTTGCTTTTCATTCCTCGAAACATAAGATCTGAACTTCCACTTCCTAAGCGAGATACCAAAGTGCGAAACAAATTGCGGTAAAAAAAAATTGACTGCAAGACTGCAAGTAATGTCAGTATTAATAACCTACCAATCAATCTACCTAGATCAGACGATTCTGCCATTGAAACCGTCTGTATCTTCCGAACATCAAAAATTCAAAATTTAAGTAGTATATGACTTAGTGTAGGATCACAGAATTTTGAAAATGTGCACACAATTCACTTTTCCCCATAGCACGTCATACGCAGTTTTTAACTGTTTTTTTGACGTAAAATAAAATAAATAAATAAATAAATAAATAAATAAATAAACACGAGACGTTTGTGTTAATATTATTGACATTCTTGAAAGAACAATACTACTAATAATTTTTTAAGAAATCATTGATGGCGATAAACGATCTAAAAACAACAAATTATATTTAGTTCATCCGAGGGACGATTTATTAATCATATAAGGTAATAAAGGGATGGCAATGTTTCTACAGTATCAATGAACTCAAATGATCAAAAACTATTTTTTATTGAATTACAATATTTATGACAACAAATTGAGGTAGATTATTTCTGGTTTTTTAAATTTTAAATTAATAAACATAATTATTTATTCACAAATCCTTTAAAATATGTATCGATTAGATCAAAATGTGAATTGTATTTGTTTTATCAACTTGACGACTGGTTGTTGCATTTTCGTGAAAGAACATGCAAGAAAACATTTAGTGAAAGTATCGTGACTGTGGCTATGACGTATTGATCTTTCTCTAAAAACTTTTCAAGCATCTTTAAAAAAAGAAGTCAAGAATCAATTACTCGCGGTCACGCAAACGTACACTAGTCATTCTGCAACTCCGTCAAAGGATGGTCGACGTGTTCCTTCCATTCCACCTTCCAATAAACGGGGTTCCGAAAAACTACGTACGGCTTCCGAAGAAAACAAAAGAGCCAAGGCGACGGAGGCGGCGCTTGCAAGCGGCGGCGTGAGGCACCGCCAACTGGCACGGAAGGGCGTGCCGTGGGGCGGGACGAGGCGGGGCGGGGCGGGGCGAGACGGGGCGGGGCGAGACGGGGCGGGGCGAGACGGGGCGGGGCGAGACGGGGCGGGGCGAGACAGGGCGGGGAGAGACGGGGCGGGACGGGGCAAGGCGGGGAGGCGCGGGGCGGGGCAAGACGGGGGGGCAAGACGGGGCGGGGCGGGGGGGCGGGGGGCGAGGGGTGGCGGGGGGAAGGGTGGGGCAGGGGGGGCGAAGTGGGGCGGGTCGAGACGGGGCGGGGTGACATGGGGCGGCGCTGGGCGGGGAGGGACGGGGAGGGGCGGCGCAGGGCGGCGAAGTCAGGTAAAGTGCATGCGAAGAGTGATATGTAGATCGCATGATCAGACTATCGCTTTCTCCCCCGCTCGGCCTTTTATTTGCGCTGTGGGGGCTGCGGTGTCGCCCAAACTTTTAAAATGGAGCGCCATTGGTCACAATAACGCGCAGATTTCAGTTCTAGTCCTGCTTACTCGACCACACATTCAGCGCCAATGGCATCAGACTTCTTAGAACTTTACAAATGCCGATTTCTCTTAAAGGATACAATGTATTAAAATGTTATGAAAGATCAATCGTGTAATAATTGCAGACATATTTTACTCAGAGACCAATTCCTAATACTGGTAATAATAAAATAATATCTAACTCCTCGAGATGCATACTGCATAACAGTGTCTTGAATATCAGAATAGAAAGTCTGATATTGAAAATACAATAAGTCATATTCATATATTTATTTAAAAGATTACTAATAAATTGTAGACCTAATAATGAGCTATGTATCGTCCTGTTTTCAAAGAATTGTATAAGGTAAGGAGGGGGAAAAGGCAAGAAAAAAATCTATATGTAAAAGTAATCTCGGAGCAACTAACCGCTAGTCTATGACGTGTGAGTTACAAGTCGTTCATCAGATGAAATACGAGTGAAAACCCGCAATCTCACTCCTTCCGACTGCAGTAAAGTACTTGAAATTAAATATCAAATACGCTCTTAAGTGCCATATCCCGTTCATTAGCCGAAAAGCTGCCATCTAGCGCAGATCGAAGCTCGAGAGCGAGCGATCCGCGTCTCCCTCCAGCGGCTCGTTGAGCCCATCTGATCGCCCACGCGAGCGCGCCACGGGAGCCGACGGCGTGCGGAGCGCCGCCCCGGAGCCGGGGGGGAGGGCTCATGCCTCAAGACGTGCGCGTCGTGTCGCGGTGGGCGGGGCGGGGTGGGGACGACCGAGCGGAGAGGAGCGGGGACGGTGGGCGGAAAAGCGCGCGCGGCGGAACGGGGCATAGCGTGGCGGGGCGGGCCGGGGGCGGGCACGGGACCGGGCGGGAGCGGTGCGGGATGGGGGCGTGACGGGGGCGGGAGGGGCCAGTGCGGGAACTTGGGGACGGTGCGGGGACATGGGGACGGTGCAGGGCATGGCGGGGACGGTGCGGGGCATGGCGGGGACGGTGCGGGGATGGGGCTGGGACGGGACGGGGTCGGGGCTGGGGCGGGCAGTGTGGGGGCGTGATCGGGGCGGGGCGGGGCGGGGGGTCGGGCGGGATGGGTGTCGGGGTAGAGATCGGGGTAGGGTCGGGGTGGGTCGGGTCGGGTCGGGTCGGGGTCGGGGCGGGATCGGGGCGGGGGCGGGGCGGGGCGGAGAGGGATCGAGGTGGGGTAGGGGCGGGGTAGGGGCGGGGGCGGGGCGGGCTCAGGGCAGAGACGGAAGGGAGCCGGGGCGGGCCGGAGGGAACGGGGAGGGGTGGGGCGCGGAGGGGCGGGCGCCGGCATCGCCCCCCGGCGTCCCGCGCTATCTGGCTGGATCGAAAGCGGCCGCCAATAAATCGCCCAGCGTGACGTGGCGTGTGCGAACCCTCGCGGCGCCTGCGCTGGCCCCCGTCCTCCCCCCGCCCCACCCTCCCACTGGGCGGCGCGGCGCCCGCGCTCCCGGCGCGTCTCTCTCCTCTTCATTCGCACTCACTCCTCTCTTCTTGCTTTCTTTTCTCTGTCCACTTTTCGAATTGGTTTGAAGCTCAGTGCCCCTCTCCTTTTCTTTTCCTAATATTTAGTTCCGACTCATTCTTCCCACTTTCCTTCTGCATCCTCGTCTTCGTATTCATTCTCCTCTTCAGTCTTTCGTCAGTCTATTTTTTTCGTGTTGATTCATTACAGCCATTGTATTTCTAAGAAACATGCATTTCTCTCGTAGAATTTGTTTCCCTTTATTTTATATTAATTCTTTTACACTTAATTTTCCAAACCTTGTATTCTTGACTTTCGGGTTTTACATTCACATTAGTCTTCTCAGGAGCTATTACTATCCCTCCCTCTCTTATTCACCTCTAGTCTTACTCTCATTCTCACCCCCTGTCTTTCCCTTTCTCTTCCTCTTTCTCTGTCCCCCGTCTCTCCCTCTCACGCTTTCTTCATCCTCAACCCCACCATTCGATTTCATCGTGTTCTATTTTGTTACTTCGGTTATCTTCTTTTCACATTCTCAGGTAAAAAAAAACGTAGGAAATATTTATTATTCCAGCACTTGGGTACAAAATCTAAGCAGATTATTCCTTCGTCTTTTATTTGCCTTTTCTGCACATCAACTTTCTTACAGCGGCCTATCACCGACCAGCAACTTCATTTCCCACGCCTTTCCACCCATTCTCTTCGCTTCCTCTCCTTAACCCCCAACCGTTCTTGGACCGTACTGGTCGCAGTCTGCTGCCCCGCAACGCCTCTCAACGCAACGCAACGCAATGCAACGACCCGCCCCACAACGCAACGCAACGCAACGCAACGACCCGCCCCACAACGCAACGCAACGCAACGCAACGCAACGCAACGCAACGACCCGCCCCGCAACGCAACGCAACGCAACGCAACGTAAAGCAACGCAAAGCAACGCAACGCAACGCAACGCAACGCAACGCAACGCGCAACGCAATGCAACGACCCGCCCCACAACGCAACGCGCAACGCAACGCACAACGCAACGCAACGCAACGCAACGCAACGCAACGCAACGACCCGCCCCGCAACGCAACGCAACGCAACGCAACGTAAAGCAACGCAAAGCAACGCAACGCAACGCAACGCAACGCAACGCAACGCAAATCCCCGCCTCGCAAAGTCCCAACCCGCAATGCCCCGCCCTGCAATGCCTCGCAACGCCCCGCCCCTCCGCGCCGCACCCCCGGCGCGCCCTCTCGTCCGAGGGCTGCGTGCTGGCCGGCGCCGCCGCGCGCGCTCGCGCTTTCCTGGAATCGGATGCCTGTGTCCTGCGCCGCCCCCGCCCGCGTGCTCGGAAATGCCGGCGAGACGTCATTGCACGCTCCGCCAGCCTCGATAGCGCACTAGTTTGAAGTATTCAGGCTGGCGGCTGTTTCCAGAAAAACGACACGTTTTCGTGAACGCTCAGTAGAATGTTTGCCCACGCGAACACCTCGTCACTAAAGCTTTTACTCACACTGTTGCAGGTACTGATACTTGTGCTCATGCGTTGGCTGTAGTTGCGCGTGAAGATTTGTTGGCATTAGGATTTAACTTCTTTGGTTTTTATTCTTTTTTAGAATTTGATTATACAGGTACTCTTCATTTCTAAACTTACAAGTTTTTGGTTGATTTTCCATCATATTTGTCTCCAATGACAATGGGTATCCATTACATTTTTAATGAGGAACAATAGGCACTATACTTTACCTTCTTACTGTACCTTCTAGCTTGAATTATTTTGTGTCAGATGAATTTCGATAATTAATATTTATCGTTACACATGCGATAAAATCATATCAATGCTATTTATTTTTTCTAGAGCTTTTATCCAACCAACAGCCGGTTACCCTTTACGTCCCGATGAGACGCATATTTGACCATACACTAGACCAACACACTTGCGGGCTCCTCTGATCTGGGGTCAGCAGAACGCAAGGCCCTCCGCGACAACACATACAAAGTGAAGGGACAAACAGCCATGCCCAAGGCGAGACTCGAACCCGCCACCCTTCAGACCGAAGCGCTGAGTCGATACTCGCTCTTAGCCACCTCGGTCTTGCAGGTCGGCATGCTATTTATTATTTATTATTTATTATTAGATGAAACTAACTACATTTTCTCTTACATCCATCTGGACAAGATCCAGAGAATACTAACAACTGTCAAGAGTTAACAAGAGATAGTGTAATGTGTGCATCTAACATTTGCTTAGTTTTTTAAGAATTATAATCACATCTCGAATCAAACGTCACACAAGTAATCAAATATAAAGATGATTGGACGGTGAACAAACACAAATAATTGAAAAATGCGTTCCGAATTTTCATATCATTCATAACTTTTACTGTTGTTTTTCATGCGTATGTTTAATAGTAAAAAACAATAAAAATGAACTACCCGTACGGATACAAATATTTAATGAAAATTCTGAGTTCTGATTAATTGGAATAAAATATAATTTTATCACTCAACAATCTATCATATTATTGCATAATTTTCAAGAGTGTATTACATTACTTTCTCGATACTAAGTAGAGGGAAAGTTATGTAATGCTGCGCGGAAAAATGAGAAATTTTCATCCGAAAAAAAACCTTATTACAGGTCCCTGGTAACGAAAAAGTGGAAACATTCAGTTGCTAAATTTGGGAAAAAAATTATCTATAACGTGGTGTAGGCAGAATTCATGTTTTGTGTCGGTTCTTGATAACGAGAAATCGAATCAAGAACGACAAAACGTCCGTCCGTCCGGAACGCTAGCGGATAAACCGTTTAGCCGATTTTCTTCAAAATTGATTTAAACAATTGATCTGGCTAATGTCACGATTTCTTGAATTTTACACCGACATTTTAATTGGGGAGGGGGGTACTTTACAATAAGCCCCTGGGACATTTTCCATAATCTCAAAAAAAATAGCTCCGTCGTTTTTCAATTAAATTTTGTTGCTGGATACTTTAAAGAATGTTTAAGAGAATGGTGTAGATTTCATGTTCGCTGAAAACCTTAATTTTTCGAAAATTGCAGCAGTTCAAAATTTTGTCGCAGTCTTCTACAACTAAACTATTAAAGACAGAGATTTTTCTCTTAATAAAATCAGTTCCTTAAAGATATATTTTAAAATAAGGTCATGTATAATTTGTGAGAATGTTTAATTTTGTGAGAAAGTACTGGCGAGAATATGTACGTGCTACTTTAACAGCACTTGTTATTGAAAGGATATACAAGGATATTGTTCATAAAACCGATCCTACACTGAGGCCTCAAGAGTTGCAGGTGAAAGTTCGGATCGGAGTGCGGGGTGAGGCGTGGCATGTGGGGGAGGGGGCGGGGTAGGCCCGAGCGAGGCGCTGCAGGGCGAGTGAGAAGCGGGATGACGGTTGGTTAGTTGGTTCTTAATGATTCCGGGCGCGTCAACTACTAATATCATTAATTCCGTAAGTGTAGTGCATGTTTTTCATCGGGAGGTAGCGGTGATCTTCCCTCGCTGTGTGGCACGATCCGGCGCCGACCTACTGTCGGCTAGTGGGGTTTCCCCCTAACCAGGACTCTCCCACCAGCGGGGCACCGCCCCAGCCGGGACAAACTCTAAGCTCCCGACTGGTTTCCCGGAATATGTGGTAGTGTCATGCATGTTAGTGTAAGTGTGTGTGTGTGTGTGTGTGTGTGTGTGTGTGTGTAAGGGGAGAGGACAGGACGAGGAAGAAGAAGGAAAGATCGCGCGCGGTCCGTGGCCCGTTTGTTAGGGTACTGCTCCGGCATTCGCGTGGTGTTCATCGGAGAGACCACGGAAAACTACCGATTACAGCAGCGGGCCTCTAGAATTCTCCTCCAGACAGCGACTGAAGTCAACCTAGCTAGCAAGCTAGTGTCGAAAATCCTATCGCCGTCTGGACTGGAACCCTAGAACCTCCTGGTCAGAAGCACTACAGTGACATCAGTTGATGCACTTGAGCCACCTCTCCCGGTGAGAAGCGGGATGGGGAAGGAAAAGAACGGAGCAGAGCAGGGCCAGGCGGAGAGGAGCAAGCAGGAGTGGTGGAGGGCGGCTAGCGAGGGGCGGGTGGTCGCCGCCAAAACGCGGGCTCGACAACAGGCGGCACCGGACGCAGGCGCCGTCGCCGCCGCCGTCCACGTCGTCAAACCCAAGCGCGCGCGCGCACGCACGCACGCACGAGCACGCATCTTCCGGCAGCGCCCGCGCACGCGAGCGCCAGTCACGCACACGCGTCGCGCGTGCCTCCGCTGAGCCACCTTCGTAATGGCTGGCAGACCGAGGGCGGATTCAAAGCAAGTGGCACTTGGAATGGAATATTTATTTCTGTTTGGCTACGTTCGTGGGCAATCCTTCAATTCCCCACTGGGATTCAAATTATTATATATAACCTGGATTTCTAAGAAAATTATTGACATTGAAACAAAGATATGTAGAAATTTAACATAAACTAGTGCCCTTTGACAGAAAAAATGCTTATCTACAAGGTCTCGCATTAAAAATACTAAAAATAATTCCTTTTTTTCTCCGATAAGGGAACAGCAGTGATTGGGCCTCGTAACAATGATTGGGACTTCTCTTCAAAGATTAATTCTTTCATGCGAAAGTTACTCGAGACAAACACAAAATTGAATTACTGAGCCCTATTACTATTCACAGACAACGCAACCTTTTTATTATGTATGAAAGTTCAGTAATAAGGTTTTATCATATATGAGAGTTCTATCAGATTGAAAGTATTGTGAGACTTTACGAGTCACAATGATAACTGGGTGGAGAGTCCTCTTCACCCAGTAATGATTTCTGCACATTGGGTAACGCTTAATGCAGGGGTCTTCTACCTGATTCACCTTTAGGAACCCCTTGAGCTCATGATTTTCATGAAGGAACCTCATGTGTAAGTAGCAGATAAAATTGTTTATCAAAGCTTTCTTCTACACAAATTATTTAAATAGTCAAAAATATACAAAGTAGAGTGATTGTCACTTAATACTAATCATTTAACACTCAGGTGGCCTTACTTTCTTTTTGGACAAAGTACAAAATTTTCAAAACGGAAGTGTTTTTTTCACACATTTTGAAGCTTGACCTTTTGCGTAATGTGGTTTTATAAGGTGTGAAAAAAATCATAAATTGTTCATGTTTTAAAATGAAAATAAAATATGAAAGTGAAAAAAACTTATTTTTGTGTACTTTGGTTTATTACATATAACTTTTTAAAATTAATTAATCAATCTTACATGTTTGTACAATATTATTTCCCTTTATATCGAAAGTTTGTAATTTTTACTTAAATATTGTATTAATCTAGTACTTTAATAAATCGATCCACTACTCCGATTCCAAATGGAAAATTGCTTGTGTAGATGACTTCCATTTTAGGCGTGTTTTGGCTGAACAAATGGTGATCACTTTCGGAACCCTTGTCAGCGTTCCACGGAGCCCCATGGTTCCACGGAACCCATGTTGAAACCCCCGGTGTAATGAATTATTAGGTTTCCTTTATTCCATCACGACATTTTATCTCGAGCATGAACAACTTCATGGGAGCTTCGCTTCACCTAACAAAACTGAATGCATAATGATAATAAATTTCACCATAGAAAAGAAAAATACATAAATACGTAAAAAATAATTACTATAATATAGTGATTGTGATATCAAGAATTACAAAAATGTATTAAAGTATATATCCTGCATTACATTTGTCAATGACGCCTTGAGAAGCAAAATCATAAGATAGTTTAGTTCAAAATTCTTAACATCCTTTAGTAAATTATTTGTTTATTATCTGTTTTTAAAAGAGATGATTGTAATCTTCATCTCTCTTCTGAGTGTTGTGTACTATTAGTCCAAATTCAAAAATTAAACAGAAAAAACGAAACTAATGCAACTTAGCAAAAGCTAACGTTTATTTTATTGTGGTAGGTCAACACAAATGCTTAGTAGGTACCTACTTTACAGCAAATATTACGTGACCTAAGAACTTAAGAAAATAAATTTTACGACGCAACAAGAGCAAACACCTTTATCGTGCTTTTCATACTCCTGCAACACGATGCAGTTTACGAAAGAGTGCAATAAAAATCATGACATCTGAGCAGATTTCATTTATTCACATGAATATTGCTCTCAACCTTCCGTACTTTACAGACTCAAAAATGTTTATTTCCTTCGAAATAACTATCTACTACATTATAACACTGTTGCATGCAAGTACTTTTCGTTTGTAAATTAACCTATACCTGTGTTTTGGTTGAATAAAGATTATTAACTCTTGGGATTGTAATGCATCCAAATCTTGAGTAGATAAAAAGATACAAATTTCGAAATATGACCCAACAAATATTTTATTCTGATTATTTATTTTAACCATTAAAGACTTCTAAATGTTTCAGACATTAATGTATGTGTATTTGTTAGGTATTGTTCATCACAATAATGAACTTATTCTTATGACCTTAGAGGAGTTTTTCTATCGGAAAATGACTACTTTTCATTCCAGCATTACAGTACTTTCTCAATAATACGAAGTGTATAGGAGAATGTCAAAATCATATTATCCATCTGCCAATGATGTATTGAAATTGTATCAACTATTGTAATATTAAAAGATACACTGTCGGTCACGAAAGCAATTAAATTTCTAATTTACCACATTTAATTAAAATACAGATTTCCATCACTTGTTAATTCCTTTCTTTACATTTGTATAATCATAACACTGCACTAGTTTTCTTTTCTTTGTTACAACACATGTTTTTTTATAATTTTCTACATGTATTTACGATAGTGCTTTGTAAACTGTTACTTGCTTATAAACGGAAGACCGAATAAATGTAAAAAATCTCAATAAATACAAAGGAAAAAATTATTATTTTTATTTCCTTGGGCGTTGACCCACGACTTGCACGCCCAAAGAAAACTCCACTGTTTTAATGGTACTTGCTTAAAATAATATTTACGATACGCAACAAATGTTCACCACAGAATTCCTGAGCAGTCAATTGGATTTACCGGTAGCGGTAGCTCAGTGCATCAACTGATGTTACTGCAGAGCCTCGGACCGAGAGGTCCTACGTTCGAGTCCTGACGGCGGCAGGATTAGCCTTTCAGCTACGTCGAATTCAGTCGCTGTCTGGACGAGAATTCCAGTGGCCGGCTGCTCTGATCGGTAGTTTTCCGTGGTTTCTCCGATCAACACCAGGTGAATGCCGGAGCAGTACCCTACCAAACGGGCCACGGACCGCGCGCGATCTGTCCTTCCTCTTCCTTATCCTATCCTCTCCCCTTCCACACACACACAGACACACACTAACATGCACTACACTACCACATATCCCGGGAGACCGGTCGGGAGCTTAGAGCTTGTCCCGGCTGGGGCGGTGCCCCGCTGGTGGGAGAGTCCTGGTTAGGGGGAATCCCCACTAGCAGACGGTAGGTCGGCGCCGGATCTCGCCATCCAGCGGGGGAAGATCACCGCCATCTCCCGAGAAAAAAACATGCACTACACTAACGTGGCTAATGACCAAAGCAGTTGACGCGCCCGGAAACATGAAAAAAATCAATCAATCAATTGGATTTCTTCGCTCAGAAATTGCGATGTCAGCCGTTGTATGTAATCTAAGGTTCATGTTCCGCCTATCAGCGCCATTGCCGGTTCGGCCCATTTCGGGATAACTATAGACAGAGAACAAAGGTAAAAATCAGTCCAAACCGAAAGTTTACAGGTTGAGTGCACTTTAACGAATAGAAGGATCATCGATTACATCAGTAACGAATCCAGCTTGAGTTGTTTATCCGAACTGGTTTTGATAACCTCTTTTACGTCATTTTCCTTTGGTTTAAGGGAATTTTTAAAGCATTTGGAGAGTATTTTATTGATCTCTTTTGGCTATCTTTTAGGTCATCAAAATCCGTCCAAAATCAGTTTACTTAAACTGCATTTGGGCACAAGCATTTGCTCATTTGTGTGCAGCTGCTGTGTTTGTTAAATTATGTGAAAATTATTTTTAATTATTATTATTATTAAAGTGTGAAATGATTTAAAGAGGTTGTTTGTGCAATCTGTGGTAGTCTATGATGATGTAAGTTAACACAATGTGTTGTACGCTGATAATTAACTATGTCTTTTGTCCTTCGATACCACAACTCGGATACTAGAGTATCTCAAAACTGTGATTCGTGTTTTTGGACAGATCTTATAGACCGTTCTCCCGCATATTCAGTTGAAATAATACTGTTGTCATGTCTGACAATTAGAAGTACGAATATTCTAACTTTTATTAAAACAATACACAAAAGTGCGGGAAAATGGTTTATTAAAAATAAGTTTGAATGTGGAGAAGTTTCTTTAACATACGACTCTCACATCCCACGCCATTAAAAGTTTTATCCGAAATCTCTTCTCGTTCGGAAACAACCCTTTGAGACTACAAAGTTCAGGACATTGCCACCTATAAACACGCACGCCATCTCGAGAGGAAGAAAGAAATCAGTACTTCGGGTGACACGAAAACATGCACATCCTGCAGAATATGGCGGTCGATCGCATTCATGAATACCGCGCCGGGGGCTGCGACCACGGGCGACCGCTTCCTTGGGCCAGCGACTGGGCCTCCCGCCCGCGCCACGACACCCCAGAATAGGCACTACACAGAAAGGAAAGCTGCCCACAAACCGTGCGCCGACCTGATGCGCATGGTCGCCATATTGTAAGTATGTAAAAAGCTGTACGACCCGGCATTTGTTGTGTGGTGAACTGTGGTGAAGGTGCCTTTTATTTCCGCTTTACTCGTATATTGGTATACTCGTATATTGTATAACTATCAAAAACATACTTACCCCGAGGAGATTTGCTTCGTGTAGGCAAATATTAATATAGCACATAGGCAAATATTAATAAAAAATCGAAATAAAAAGGTAAATAATTATAAATACATAACTATTAGTGCTACAGAATGGCACAGACTTTCTCGATTTAGTTTTTTATTTTCTTTAGTATCGGCTAGTTTATCGGACTTGCCACATACCATCTATTCCCGCCCAAGTAATTTTTGTGAAATTTTCTCAATTCTTCAGTTTCCTAATGGTAGAATCGATATATTACTTTAAGAATATTAAAGAAGAGTAAAATCTCATTCTAAATAAAAATTTTCATTGAAACATTTGGAGCAGTTTGTTAAGAAAATATCATTTAATCGTTACTAAAAAAAGCGAAATTGAACCTCCTTTTCACAGAAAAGTTCCGAGTTTTCGGAAAACTTTATTAGAAGTTATTTAAAGCATATTAACTCACACATGCAATAGTGTTTACAAATCGCTGGAAATGTGCGTATTAACAGCATGAGAGATATTTAAAAACAAATTACATTTGTGTAATTTTTGAGAAAATAAAATCCTAGACCAAAATGAACTTTATGCCGTAATAAACAGTGTAATTAGCACTACTCGTTGGAAAAGTTAGAAGAAAAAAATGGGAGCCGTTTTTTGAGAAAATGGCGTTTGAGCTGACTCGTTCAGTTCCTTTGCACAGTTTCAAAATGGCGGTCCGCGCTGCGCGGTGGCTCACTGAAAATCAAAGGAGCCGCCCTCTACTTTCCTTTCCGTGGCTCGGCGTCCCAGGAAAGCATTTAAAACGGGCGCGGGGCGAGGCCCGGCGAATGACGACGAGTCCGCATGCAAACGAGCTCGATGGCTCGGCGATGCTATCCGCGGCCGGAACGCTAAGTGAATTCTGCCGTGACGCTGCCGCCACCGCAGACAGCACGTGGGGGAGGGGAGGCAGACGGACATACACGAAATTAAACGACGATTAGCGAAGCAGGGCGGAGTGACTGTCCTGCGTGTTCTCGTTGGGATGGTATGTGTTGCGCCTTCGTCATGACACAATGCGTCTCACAACCCCCATTGGGCGTTGACCAATGTAATCTTATATTTTTAAAGTCAATGTCTTTGGGAGTAATCCTCCATTACGTAGTCCGTTAGTCGTCAAGAGGACCGCAGGTGGAATCTCAGCGTACGCGCCTCTCTCGTGCACTCCTGCGTCACTACCCAGCGGCCAGAATTTGGAAGGAACTAGGATAGGGTTTAGGACACTTCATAGGGGTTGAATTAGCCCCTGCGAAGCAGCTGAAGTCGTTTTGTTGAAACAAATTTCATATGAGATTATCCGAGAATCGACGTGAATCGAACCCGGACCTCCTTGGTGAAAGGAGTCCGACTGCCCTCTTGCGCCACGAGACAGCTATCTATGAAATGGTATGGTATCTGTGAAAAATCTTAAAATTGTAAATGGCCTTAATTTCCATTGAGAGAAGTAAGTTCGGCAGGGCTGTGTTGCAGTATTATTGTAGATCCGAAATGGAGAACTAAAAACTAAAGAATATACTTTTGCGAGTGAAAGAATCATCAGCGAGATTCAAAGATCAAAGATCTCATCTAACGGTGATTGGCATATATACACCTGAAGAAGGACGAAAATTGGAAAATGACATCATCTATGAAGATCTTCAACAAACCTTTGACAAAATATGCAAGACAGATCTAGTTATACTTGCCGGTGATTTTAATGCGAGAGTGGGTAACCACCCTGTACCAAATGTTGTAGGCACGTTTGCAGAAACTCGTAAGAAGGAAAATGGGAAAAGATTAAGAGACTTTGTAACAACAAATGAATTCAAAATTACGAACACTTTCTTTAGGAAGAAAATGATTCATAAATATATTTGAAGCGCTGGAGTATTTCAGTCACTCATTGTAAATCAAAAACTATCACCAAGAGAGATACCCATGTATTTAGAGCGGCTGATATTTACTCACATCACTATTTAGTAATGATAAAGATAGACAAACTTGCAAAATGGTATATTAGGAATATCGACTGCAGCGCTTCAAATGAGAAGTCATACCTTTCAGAGACTATTCAAGTCATACCTTTTAGAAGAAAGCAGTGAAAGAAATCTATATGTAACGAGACTAACAGAAGCACTAAAAAAACCTGAGTGCGACGATATTGAGGATGAATGGAAGATAGCATCCTAAAAGTGGCCTTTGAAGTTGTGGGAAGAAAAACGAAATTATTAGACGTAGAGGTCTTAAAATCTGGAATGATGAAATGAAAAGAGCTATTGAAAAAACACTAGCTTACAACGACACGCAAGTTCTCTACCACTAAAAACGTAATGGGGCTAAGAAAATTACCAGAAAAGCTCATGAAGACTCCTAGAATCGCTCTATCAGTAGGATAAAGAATGACGTCCATGGAAGGCAGACATTAGCATTCAAAGTTCTAAGGCATTTAAATGCGAAGGAGAAAGATACAGCTAAAATATTTGTTATATCAGAGAAAGATTGGAAGGAGTTCTATTAGAAGGTATGGACAACAGATGTAGACGATGACTTAGATGAAAATCTAAATAATTATTACATTCATGATGTAGATGAATTATCCAAACATGGGCTAAATAATTCAAACAAAAAATTAAAAAACAGATAAGCCGCAGGACCTGACAACATTAATACAGAACTTTTCAAACATGGACAAAGTTATCTCATGGAAAAAATGCTGATATTTGTTAATAAATGTTGGAGAAAAAGGAAAATCTCTGAAGAGTGGAAATTAGACAAAGATATACCATTGTTTAAAAAAGGATCAAGATGTTCTTGTGACAACTACAGAGGAATTATACTTTTAAATACAGGCTGTAAAATATATAGCAAAATTCTAAATGAAAGATTAAAAAATATCTCGGAAGCTCTGAAGAACAGAATTGTTTCAGAAAAGAACGCTCTTGCACTTACGATGTTTTTACTATTAAATCATCGAAAAAATAATAGAATTTAATTTTGAGACGCACTTAGCCTTCATAGGCTATGTCAAAGCTTTCGATAGAGTCCTAAGGTACAAATTATGAAACATCATGTATAAAAGAGGCTATCCCATACATTTGATACAGACAATCCGACAAGTATATGAAAACAACAAAGCAATTGTTACATTAGAGGAAAATGCTCGAAAGAATTTTTTATTAATGAATCAACATTATTTAATATTTATCTCGATGATATGGTACGCGAATGGTAAGCTGTTGTTTCATAAAGCATCCTACTCTCAAATAATATCCCAATTAGCATCTTGCTGTTCGCAGATGACCAGATAATTCTACAAGAGACAGAAGATTTGCAGAAATCAGTACACTCCCTACAAAGAATCGAATGTGAATATAACATGAAAATATCCGTTCCAAAAACTAAAACTATGGAATTTAATGGGAAATATCCCGTCAGAACTAAGATCGTCGTGGATGGACACGTTTTGGAACAAGTAAAAATATTTAATTACTTAGGTTGCAATATTTCTTATGAGTGGGATGAAGATATAGAAAATAAATTACATAAATTTCAAATAATTTGTAGATGTATTAAAAAATATCTAAAAATAAAACAAGAAAAGATACTGAAATAAAATTGTACCAGATAATGGCAGTACCAGCATTTCTCTATGGCTCAGAGTCATGGGCTACTCGAAAGAAAGATATGTCAAGAGTACAGGTAGCTGAGATGAGCTTTCTGAGATATGTCAAAGGCTGCAATAGATTCGATAAAATAAGAAAGTCTGAAATACGAAGTAAACTCAATATCTTTCCACTAACCACTCCTATAGAAGAAAACAAACGAAATGGAAAGAACGCATAGAAAGAATGACCAATGCAAGATTCCAAGGAGAAGTAATGATTGATTAATTTTTTCGTGTTTCCGGGCGCGTCAACTACTTTGGTCATTAGTCCCGTTAGTGTAGTGCATTTTTTTCTCGGGAGATGGCGGTGATCTTCCCCCACTGGATGGCGAGATCCGGCGCCGACCTACCGTCGGCTAGTGGAGCTTCCCCCTAACCAGGACTCTCCCACCAGCGGGGCACCGCCCCAGTCGGGACAAGCTCTAACTTCCCGACCGGTCACCCAGAATATGTGGTAGTGTAGTGCATGTTAGTGTAAGTGTGTGTATAAGGGGAGAGGATAGGACAAGGAAGAGGAAGGACAGATAGCGCGCGGTCCGTGGCCCGTTTGGTAGGGTACTGCTCCGGCATTCGCCTGGTGTTGATCGGAGAAACCACGGAAAACTACCGATCAGAGCAGCCGGCCGCTAGAATTCTCCTCCAGACAGCAGCTGAATTCGACCTAGCTGAACAGCTAGTGTCGAAAATACAGAAGTAATGAAATATAGGCCCCGAGGAAGAAGTGATCCAGGTCGCCCAAGAAGAAGATGGACTGAGACGCCCGAACAGTCATCGATCTAATCCCTGAAGGCAGAAGAAGAAGAAGACACCACAGAGAAATGGTATATACCGGGAGAGGCCCTGGTAGTATTTTAGACACAGAAAAGAATGGGAAACAAGCTACTACGAGAAAGTTTGAGCTATTCAATAGCACTACTGAAATCAATTCAATGGAATGATGCCTTATTTTACGGGGCGAGACTCAGGCCATGAGGCCTGCTCTTCTGTCTGACCACACAAATTTTGCTACAGTCATTCCACCAGGTAGAGAAAGAAAGTACTACTCGGGCGACGAAACAGGCGGTTTGAATTTAGCTCAGAGGTTTCTTTTAGGGTTGAGGATCTTTCACATGCAATAAATCTACTACATGGGACAGCCGGCTTTACTTCCCCACTGAAGGTGGGCGTACGTAGGATTTTTTCGCACTCAAAAATTCACGGCTTCGATGGTATTTCAACCCGCGAATTCTGGTAAAAAAGCCCCATAGACGCTAACCGTTACACCATCGAAACCAGTACTAGTGTTGAACTGACTGCAAGAAATTACTGAATCAATCCCTCTACACACATTTTCTGCGCCCGGACAAGGAATTGTCTTTCTCATTACCACAGTGCGGTTATTGCGAGACGCTATTCGGTTCCGCCAAGGAAGGAGGGTGCAGGAACCGCCTCTCGATTCGCACCATGAAATGCTAAAGAATTACGAGTCTAACGGACTTTCGGCGCGGCAGACTATAGCCGTATTTCCCCGATAAAGGAGAGTAGTGGCCCCCAACGGAAGGGAGATGCGAGATATTGTATACCAATAATAATAATAATAATAATAATAATAATAATAATAATAATAATAATAATAATAATAATAAAATTAATAATAATAATAATAATAACAATTACATCTAGCTAAACCCTTGTGATTACATCGCACAAAAGGAAAAACTGTACAAAATTTACAGAATACAGTGTCGGAGCAGTACCCTACCAAACGGGCCACGGACCGCGCGCGATCTTCCTCCTCTTCCTTGTCCTATCCTCACCTGTTACACACACTTACACTAACATGCACTACACTACCACATATTCCGGGAGACAGGTCGGGAGCTTAGAGCTTGTCCCGGCTGGGACGGTACCCCGCTGGTGGGAGAGTCCTGGTTAGGGGGAAACCCCACAAGGGGTCTATAATTATAAACAATTAAATTTTACTTTCTCACCCTTAAGAAGAGAAAGTTATGTAATTCTACGGGAAAAAGCTGCGAATTGTCGGCAGAAAAACTCGTATTGCCGGGCTCTGGTAACGAAAAATGGATAAATCCCATTGATCCCTCTAACACTGTGAACAACACTAGTGGGTAAACTGTTCAACCGATTTTCTTCGAAATTGATATTCCCCAATTGATCTGGCTGATATCGCGGCTCCTTGAATTTGAAACCTACATTTTAATTTTGGGAGATACTTTACATGAAGCATCTCGAACATTTTCAAAATTTAAAAAAAAATGGCTCTAACGTTTTTGATTAAATTTTTTTATTGGATCATATAAAGAACGTTCAAGAGAATGGCTTAGATCTCATGTTCGCTGAAAACCCTGACTTTTCGAAAATTGATAAAATTCAAACTTTTTTCGACGTATTCCTACAATTACAATTATGACGATAAACATTTTTTTCTTAATGAAATGTGTTTATGAAAAAATCTAAAAATAATATCGTGTTCAATTTTTCGAAAATATGAGTATTTTTGCGTAATTTGGCGTCAAACTTAGTCGCCCGCTCGAATATCCTGCCTTTCGTGAACGTAATATGAGAAATGATTCTGCACAGTTGGATGTTATGTAAGTTAGAATTTGTATATCATTTCATATATCTTCGAGTTTTTCAACTATACGAACTTTTAATATACGTTAACAAATTAATCTTTTATAAATTCTTTAAAACCTATTTGAGGTATATGAAATAAAAATTCCTAGGCCTCAGGGAATATCAGACTGGAATGCAACAATGACATTCCGCGTCGCAACCTGCGAATTTTCTGTGAATTACGTCTCCTTGTCGTGGCATGACCTAGCTGTATGAAAAGTACATCATTGTCTTTGTGTTGATATTTCCTTGAAAATATTTAATTTTCGCACTAAATGTTCTACGATTTCAAGTGTGTTTTACAAAAAATGATGACAGGTGTGTTAATTCGGAGAGAAATTGTAATATAAATAGTTTTACATAACCATTACGAAAGGCAAGAAAGTATGTGCTGTTTATCACCACTAGTTTTGGAAAGGAACGTATGTCAAAGCGTTCCTGGACATTGCGATTTTATACATTCACCAATCTCTGAATTAAAAAACCACAATTTGAGTACTCAAAAAGCTCTTTCGTCGCTTGTCTAACTATAACCTCACAAAACGTCGACTGCTTTTAATCTATGAAATGCAACTCGCACAGCTTAACGATTGAACAACTATATTTCTATATTCCAAATACGCAACGATAGAACAACTATATTTCAAATACGCAATCCAGTTGTCATGATAACGAGAAAATGGGAAATGACTGCAGGTATGTGACCCGTACAAATTTTACGATTTTATTAAACTTAAACTATAAACCTGACAGCATTTGGAAGCAATAACACATAAGGGACACACTACCTTTTATTTAAAACAAAAAATCAATAAATTTTGTTGAGAAGAAAGCTCAATTTTTTTCTACGCGAAAGTCATTATTGGGTAATATATTTTAATGACAATAATAATGGTAATAATAATAATAATAATAATAATAATAATAATAATAATAATAATAATAATAATACCTTTATTAATAGCGAAGCTTTGGTGATAAAACACTACTCTCTCCTGACCAAATGCATTACGTTTTAATTAAATATAATAATTCACACCCCAGTTTTTCGCATCACGTTAAAGCACCGTACTAGGCGTGAGTTGAACTCATAGCAACGCCTCGCTCAACAAATTACATCGATTCGCCTGCACCCTAGGCGATTTTTTAATGAAATGCAGAAGTGGTGGAGGAAAGCAGAGTTACAGGTTGTCAGAACCGCACAATGTGCCGTGAAAACGGTGGGAAAAGTGGAGGCAATAGATTGGAAACACTGATACTGTAAAATAGAGACGACGAAATAAAGACCATATCACAAAATGAGTTTTAGATTGCCAGATCGAATAGATTGAGCACAAATTGCGTTGTCGAACGCTGTGATGCCAACACCCGAAGATATATGGTTTCAGACTCATAAGAATACATAATTGGTGAAAGTATGAGAGTGTTACCATTAACACAGTCGTAGAAATGTTATGATTTCGAAGTAAAGCTACGTTTGTGACGAATGTCGTGAGCAATCACAATCTTAGCAAGAATAAGAAACAAACATGAAAACTGACGCTGGCACGACACCAAGTAGATTGCCATCAAAGTTGAGAAGGAACTGCAGTACATAGATATTTAACGTACTAAAGTAATAGGATAAAATTTGCATAATTGTATATTTTGCATTCCCATGTGTTACCCAAAATACTTCATTAATACCTGGATCACAAATCAACATTATTAAACATATTATATTTATATAAATTTATCACGCTAACGTAAAATATCTTATATTCACGAAAACCATGCTAAAACAAAATTGTGGCATTGTTTTACTCTCCTTGCGCACACAATTACGTGCCTATCCGCCTTGGTAGGCCCTAATAAAAAAAATAAACTGAAGCTGTTGTAAAAATTCAAAACATTTCTTAAAATGAGAGTCCGCTCCTTTCACCACTGAGGTCCGGGTTCGATTCCCGTCGAATATCATGTGAAATTTGTTTCAACAAAAAACGAGTTTGGCTGCTTCACAAGCGCTAGTCCAACCCCTGTGAAGTGTTCTTAATCCCATCCCTATCCTTATTCCTACCCAATTCTGGCCGCTGGGTAGTGACGCAGGAGCGCGTAGCAGGGGCGCGTACGCGGAGATGCTACCTGGCGGTCCTCTTGGCAACTGACTGCGACGTGACGTGACATGACATATTAGTAATTACTCCCCAATAGCGCGCATTAATGGAGGATTACTCCCCAGCGCAATGCGCTCAACGTCCCTTAAGGGGCTTGGAGACGCGTTGCGTCAAGTTGTAGACGCAACAAATTAATTTTTAATAACATTCCATTCCATCGTCATGAGAATACATCAAAAAACAATAATTTATTTAGTTGAAATTACTTTCCATTCTTACTTTCACAAATGGAGGAAAAAACAGCATATAATAAAAGAAGTTCTTAGACTATGACATCATTATTTCTGCCAATGCATCGCAAACAGGAACTTTTTATACAGAAGTAGAACGCATGTATATCATATAGTTTCCGCTGCAGAGGGTAAAGCGGAATAAGATAGGTGAAATTAGCCCATGAATAAACTAGAAGAGGTATATTATCGTGTTCTACTCCCAAAATAACCTATAAAAACAAATTTTGATAAATTTGTATCTTACTACAGTGACAACGAAAAATGTGTTCTTCGCCCTTTTCTCACATTTGACGCTGTATCTCGGCGGAATTTAGATTTTTTAACATGTAACGTATCCAACAGTATTCTTTAGACAATTTTCTAAGATATTTATAATTTCTTATGATATTTTTTATACTTAAGACCAACATAAGGGACTAGAATTTCAAGACTAATGCTTGATTAGGAACAAAATTACTACTTTCATTTGATTCGTTAAAAATACATAAATAATCGACCGCATTAACATAAAAAGGCCAGTTTTAGTTTTATAATTAGTTTTATCAAATTACATACCAAAAATGTTCGGAGAGGGTTAGGTGGCTCAGAGAATCAAATAACGTCACTGCAGTACCTCCGACTGGGAAGCCCTAGGTTGTAGACCCGTCGGGTGGCAGAATTTTCGACACCAGCTAGATCGAACCCAGTCGCTGCCTGGAGAAGAATTCTAGCGACCGACTCCTCTGATCGGTAGTTTAGGTGGTTTCTCCATTCAACTCCACGACAGTAGCTATTCGATTTATGCTGCTTCTGCGACTAGCTTGTTAGCTAGGTCGAATTCAGTCGCTGTCTGGAGGTGATTTCTAGCGGTCGGCTCCTCTGATCGGTAATTTTGCGTGGTTTCTCCGATCAACGCCAGGCGAATGCCGGAGCAGAAACCTAACAAATGGACCACGCACCGCGCGCGATCTTTCCTTCACCTTTCTTGTCCTAGACTCACCCCTTACGTACACAATTACACTGCTACCACACATGACGGGAGAACGGTCGGGATATTGTGTTAGAGCTTAACCCGGCTGGGGTGGTGCCCCGCTAGGTGAAGATACTCGGATGGGGCGGTGCCCCGCTAGCTGACGGTATGCCGGCGCCAGATCTCGCCATCCAGCGGGGGATGATCAGCTCCAGCTCCTTTGCGCCATCCAGCTCCTTTGCGCCATCCAGCTCCTTTGCGGATTCGGTGGTATAACGGTTAGCGTATCGAACTGTTGTACCCGAGTTTGCGGGTTCAAACCCGATCGAAGCCGTGGGTTTTTAAGGGCGAAAAAATCTTTCGTACGCCTTCCTTCGGAGAGGAAGTAAAGCAGGCTGTCCCATGTAGTAGATTTACTGCATGTAAAAGATCCTCAAGCCTAAATGAAGCATCTGAGCAAAATTGGGATCCGCCTGTTTCCTCGCCCAAGGTAATATCTCCTTTCTCCGCTTGGTGGTGAAAGGAGCATAGCGAAATTTGCGTGGTTAGACGGAAGAGCGGGCCTAATGGCCAGTCGCCACGTAAAATAAGGCATTAACTAACTAACCTCCCGAGAAAACAACAATAGTTGACGCGCCCTCTGTCACTAATCAATCAATCAATCAACAAACAGTTCTGAGTGACTGGGCCTCATGTGTCAGTGGCTCGGGGTAGGGAGTCCACGTACATGGGCACTAAAGCCGTGGGTTCGGAACCCGCGTTTTAACTTGTGTTCGTGACGTATGTGTGGAGAGGGGGCATTCCAAGTCCTTCGTGTATTTGAACCGTTACTCTAATCCTCACGTAATCGCTTGACCTGACAAGCAACTGTGTGCAAACTTTGTAACAGAGGAAGTGGATTCTACAACCATGAAATGGTGCAAGCACCAATGTGGGGTCAAGGAATACTATGGGCAATAATGTTAAGGTACAGGACTGACATAGGCGATGCGATTTACGGGGTTGCGTGTTGGTGCTCTTCAAGTCACACAGAGGAGCGGTAGGTAGGTCGAGTAGCCCTGGTAGACTTTTAGACGCCGAAGAGCATACAGGAAACTAAGTGGTACGAGAAAGACTCATTCCTTCTAGTATAACACCATTAGTTAGTTTTGTTGAATTATTAAGTTACATAAAGTTTGACATGATCGCAATAGTACTATCTAGCATGTCGGTGTTATGAGAGAGGGGTTGTGGCATGTGAGCCTAAGAAAGTGGACCCAAGGGGTGTGAGTTTGAAACCCGCGCAAGCTATGAATGTTTCATTTTGTGATCGTGGTGTGTGTGTGTGTGTGTGTGTGAGAGAGAGAGAGAGAGAGAGAGAGAGAGAGAGAGAGAGAGAGAGAGAGAGAGATTCCGAGTCCCTTTATATATTACACCTACACCATAATATATCCCGAATCTCTTTGCTTGACAGGCAACAGTGTGCTCGATCTGTGTACGTGATGGAGGAACTGAATCTCTAACCCCATAACAATCACCGAGAAGGGGAAAGAGATACAGTGGATAAACTAGTGGTACTACAGAATGGCACAGACTTTCTCGTAGTAAAATGTTCTAATTTCGTTGGTGTGGACTGGCTTTACGGTCTTGCCCCATCCTCGTGCTCTTTTAAAATTTTCTAAATTTTGCGATTTTCAAATCGGAGAACCGAAATATTAAAAGTAAAACCTCGAGTAAAAATAAGAATAAAACCTCATCCTAAATGACAATTTTCATTGAAAAACTTACAGCCGCTTTTAAGTGGCGTAAGAAAATTGCGTTTAAGTGTTACTGTAAATGCGAAATTTGAAACTCATGTAACAGAATCTATTGAGTTTTCGAAAAACTTCATTTGAAGTCATTTGAAGCACATCCACTCACAAATAAAATAATGTAACATTTATATTACATTAATTAAATGTTATATTAATAATAATAATAATAATAATAATAATAATAATAATAATAATGTTACGTTAATAAAATTGCATTTGTGTAATTTTTGAAAAAAAAAACAAAAGCATACACCAAAATAAACTTTACGTCATATTAAACAGTGCAATTAAAACTATCCGCTAGAAAAGTTCGAAGAAACAATTTCGAGCAATTTTTAGAAAATGGCATTTGAGGGTTTCGGGAAATGCGGAATTCTCAGTTCATTTTCACAAAAAAAAACTGTTGAACCTGTGAGAAATTTCATATGACATTATTCGAAGCATACGTACACATAAATACAAAAATGTGAACAAATTGCCGGTAGTATTAATATGAACGGCTTGACAGACAAGAAAAAAAATTAAACTTTTGTCATTTTTGTCATTTTGTCATTCCTATCAACAGTTTAAAGAAAAAATTTGGAACTGTTTTTAAGAAAATCTTGCTTTTGTATTTTTTACAAAATTGCAAATATTGCATGCCGTTTTGCGAGAAAACTACTAGAATTTTCAAAAAAGTACTTGATATTAATGAAAAACTAATTGTGGACAAAAATTTCATTTGGAATAAAAATCTCTATTTTCAATCTTGTAGTTGTAGGAAAATGCTGGAAAAAAACTAGTAACACCATATTTAAAGTAAAATTAACACCATATTCGACACTTCAGATAATACACTGAAGAGCCTCAAAATTGGTAGACCTGCCTAACATCTTATAGATCCCCCGCGAGCACGCAAAAGTGCCGTAACACGACGTCATGGACTCGACTAATGTCTGAAGTAGTGCTGGAGGTAACTGACACCATGAATCCAGCAGGGCTGTCCACAAACTCGTATGAGTACAAGGAGGTAGAATCTCTTCTGAACAGCACGTTGCAAGGCATCATAGGTATGCTCAATAACGATCATGTCTGGGAATTTTGGTGGTCAGTGGAAGTGTTTAAATTCAGAAGATTGTTCCTGGAGCCACTCTGTAGCAATTCTGGATAAGTGGGCTGTCGCATTGTCCAGCTGGAATTGCCCAAGTCCGTCGGGATGCACAATGGTCATGAATGGGTGCAGGTGATCAGATACGACGTTTACGTACGTATCACCTGTCAGAGTCGTATCAGATCTCGTATCATATCACGCCAACTGCACACGCCCCATACCATCACAGAGCCTCCACCAGCTTGAACAGTCCCCTGTTGACATGCATGATCCATAGATTCATGAGGTTGTTGCCATACTTGTACACGTTCATCCGCTCAATCCGAAACAGGGTGAAACGAGACTTGTCAGACCAGGCAACGTGCTTCCAATCATCAACAGTCCAATGTCGCCGTTGACGGATCTAGGCGAGGCGTAATGCTTTGCGTCGGGCAGTCATCAAGAGTGCACGAGTGGGCCGTTGGCTCCGAAACCCCACATCGATAATGTCTCGTTCAATGGTTCGTACGCTGACACTTGTTGATGGCCCAGCATTGAAATCTGCAGCAATTTGCGACAGGGTTGCACTTCTGTCATGTGGAATGATTCTCCTCAGTCGTTGTCGGTCCCGTTCTTGCACGATCTTTTGTTCGTCAGCGATGCCGGAGGTTTTATGTTTTATCGGATTCACGATATTCACGGTACAGTCGTGAAATAGTCGTACGGGAAAATTCAAATTTAATTGCGACCTCGGAAATGTCTCTTGCGCCGAATATAACACAACGTTCAAACTCACTTAAATCGTGATAACCTGCCATTATAGCCGCAGAAACCGAATTTCAACTGTACCAAACTGGTTGTCTTATATAGTCGTTGCCGACCGGAGCGTCGTATTCTGATTGGTTCCAGATCTCTTTATTTCAATACGCATGGCTGTTCCAGATATTTGCCTCATCAGTGTATATTAGTTTTTAATTAGTCAAATTCTGTTTGCAATTTCTGCTAGTGACAGCAAACAATGAAGTCGCAGGTAACTTTTGAAAAAGTCTAATTAAAGTCTTCTGTAGTTAATTCACTCATTCATTTTATATACAAAAAATCGTCTTTTCCTTAAATAATGGCCTCAGAAACAAACTAATTAAATGTCCAAGGTAGAGGGTGATTCCAAAAAAGTCTGGAAATGTGTGAAACAACGCAGTGAACAAAAATTATGGAAATGTATTATTGCTATTTTCACAGTTATATTGGTGACATTCGATATAAAAATTAATTAACGAGTCTGTTCATTATGTTCATTGACATTTTTCTCACCACTCCGTGACGCGACATTTATTCTTTGTTGACAAATGGTGTAGCTCTGATCATTCTGTAAAACTAAGTTCAATACGCACAACGGAAAATCAGTTGATTATTTTGTGATATCATACCCATTGAATCGCGTATTTGTTACTTTTCTACCTAGAGTTTAATATCTTGCGAAGTTTCAGAGACAAACAAATTCTTCAAAACATAAACGATTTAGCTTTACAATCAATAAAAGAAATTTATACATTTCAGATCTGTTCTCAATATAGCCAAAATCTTTCAACCAACAACTAAGCTCATTAACTCAAGATTATTATTGTATTATTAATTATAATGTATTATTATTAATTAAGGTTATTATTGTATATTAACATATTATTGTCGTATCCCTTACTTTATGTGTAATAAAATAGAAGAAGATGTAGAGTAAGTGATAATACAATAACATGCAAAAAATTAGATAAAGAATTGCAAAATTTTCTACATATATTTATTCGTAAGTAATTTGTTAAATTCACAATAATCCAAAATAAACACTGCAATGGACATCATTCAAAACATTAACCAAATCCATTCCATAATGCAAGAGAAATTGAATTCGATTCAATACCGTGCAAATCAATCAATCTACGTTGGTGTGGGCAAAAAGTGAAATGCAAAAATTTCTAGATTCGTTTATACTAATACGTTCGTATGTAATTCGTAAAATTCACAATCATCCAAAATAAACACTGCAATGGACATCATTCAAAACATTAACCAACTCCATTCCATAATGCAAGAGAAGTTGAATACGATTCAATACCGTGCAAATCGATCAATGGTCCTACGTTCCCGAGTTCACGCAGTGCACGTAAAATACGAGCGGGGCGATCGGTGGTGGATAACGTGCGGCGCAATAATGATATCAGGCCTGCGGGGGGGGGGCGAGTACAGCGGCGCTTTTACGAGTGCTGAGCGGAGATATCGCGGCCAGTTCACCCAGGGTCAATCGAGATGGCTATCTCCGCCCGAGGGGTGAATGCCTGCTCACCACCACACCGCAACGACCTCCCAATGGAGCTCACACTCGGCAGAAAGCCCGGGGGGTCAATCGCAATTCGCTCTGTCTCACACTATTATTACCGCTTCAATCTCGCACGCATACGCATGACTTTTATTCTTACACCGAGAAAAAAATTAATAAAGGGTTTAGATAGAGTACTAATACTGACAGGTAAGACAGTATTCAAATATACAAACAAGAGGAAATTCAAAATAAAATAACTATTAGTAATACAGCTATTTAAAATTTAGTTCGTAAGTATTAATTTGTAAGTTGAAAATGAAATATGGTACAAATCAAATCCGACCGAAAACTATGAAAAAGGGTTTGAAAATAATTACATAAATTCATTATAAATGATCTATTTTCTCTGGATATATGCATTATTCTATTTCATGATAATATTGACCCTATAATTGCAATTTAATACTTGGGAATTTGTAGACAAATGTCTATTTATTCACCATCTTACTGCAATATCACGTCTCGAACATTAAAATGGAGAAATCGCAGTCAAAAGCTTTTTTATGAACTTTAAAACATCTTCAACTCCTGAGAGGTATTAGCAAATGACTATATATTTTATTTTCTGAGCGAGTACAATAATTTATTTTCTTCAGTGGATCAGATATGTTTCCTTCTGCAGTTCATTTGAAATTCATCGATCCAACATGTTACAAAAGTGAGAAATCAATCTTACCTAAAGTCATCTGCCTGGAATACATTAACATTTCTGAACGTGGGAGGAAATTTAGCAATCGAGAAACAATACGGAACAAAAATCCAATCATTAAAGTGGCCTTCACTCGCTTCCTTCTGATAGTATAATTGCAGTTAATGTGATACTAGCTAATGTGTTACTAATAGGGAACTAATGTGTTCCTGGCTAATAAACCAGTACAGCTAATGTGAAACTCCATCGTCCTCATATTGCTCTCGGAATCGGCCCACTTTCATAACACGTCGACCCTATTTTCCTTCTTGGCGTCTCACTTTCCTTCCCCACGACCCACCCCTATCGCGGCTCCATCGCCCCGCCCTCCGTTGCAACGTCGCCGATCGCAAACCGCGCTGCCCTCCGTCATCGGAAATAAATTAAATAACGCCGGCGGCCGGCGGCGGCGGTGGTGGCGGCGGCGGCGGCGGCGGCGGCGTTGGGGGCGGCGGCGGGGGCGACACGCTCTTCGTGCGACACGACAGCCGCCGGGCGGCCCTCCACGCTCGCGACACGCGCACGGAACACGTCCGCGAGCGATGGCGCAGCAGGGCTGCCCCGGGAGCACGCGCTCCAGTGGACGACCCTACGGATGGCAAATTGCGCCAAGCCATCGATATACATGCATGTGTCGATACATCGCTAAAGGGTTTTCGATGTCGATGAAAACATGGATGTTTTAATTATAGAGCTGGGAGCGGTGGCTCAGTGCATCAACTCATGTCACTGTAGCCCCCTCTGACCGGGAAGTCCTAGGTCCGAGTCCCGACGGAGGCAGGATTTTCGACGCCGGCTTTTCAGCTAGGTCGAATTCAGTCGCTGTCTGGAGGGGAATTCTAGCGGCCGGCTGCTCTCATCGGTAGTTTTCCGTGGTTTCTCCGATCAACACCAGGTGAATGCTGGAACAGTACCTAACAAATGGGCCACCGACCGCGCGCGATCTATTCTTCCTCTTCCTTGTCCTATCCTCTCCCCTTACACACACACTTACACTAGCATGCACTACACTTACCACACATTCCGGGAGACAGGTTGGGAGCTTAGAGCTTGTCCCGGCTGGGGCGGTGGGAGAGTCCTGGTTAGAGGGAAACCCCACTAGCCGACGGTAGGTCGGCGCCAGATCTCGCCATCCAGCGGGGGAAGATGACGGCCATCTCCCGAAAAAAAAACACGCACTACACTTACAGGAGTAATGACCAAAGCAATTTACGCGCCCGGAAACACGAAAAAAATCAATCTATTATTATTGTTTTTTAGTAAAAGTTGAAAACTGGATTTCGTGAACTTGAGGAGATAATTGTTACTGTTCACAGCTGAAAGAATATTTTTTTAATGTTGGCGGAACATTCTTCACGTAAAATGAATGCACTTTCCTGCAGACTGCACTTCGCGCGAAGTCGTTGTATTGCGCTTACCTGCAGTTGACACGAATACATCGCGCTTTTCCTTTTTTTATTGCGAGTTTTAATTGAACTACTTGCTGCTTGTTGTCCTGTGGCAAAACAGTTGTTGAACTTACATCGACTACTGCCGTTGTTTTGCCCACAATCCACTGCACTGATTTCCCTGAATTCTTCCCTTGTTAAAAAGTTATAAACATTAATAATTATTAATTTTTATAATCATGATTATAATAATAATTTGTTATTAACGTTTACAACTAACCACACTAAGTGTTACACCCCGATGGGGCACTTTTACACGCTTGCGCTTTACTGATAGAGAACCATACATTCTAGTTAATTTTGCGAAGAAAAAAATTAAACTTAAAAAATTTAATTCTAAATAATAATAATAATAATAATAATAATAATAATAATAATAATAATAATAATATAATTATTATATATTATAATATATAGCAATTATATATTATAATATATATTATATAATGTATGATACTATTTAATTATTCTAATTTAATTTTAAAATATTAAATTTACCACAACCTAAAAATCAAAATTAAATCAAGTAAAATAAAAATTGAAGTTAAATTTTAAAAAAATTACATTTCACTTAGACGTGATTAAAACCGTATATCTAAAACTCAACACAAGGAAACGCATGCGAACGAACACAGGTAAACAACTAGAAACGTAATTTCTAAACACACTATGATGAAGCTGCTTGAGCCGGTGACAGCGTGGCAGTGCTGAAAAAAAGAGCCAAACGCTCCCTTTCTTTAAAAATTAATAAATACTGAAGATATTCACCATGATTCGTTGAATATATATTATGTATTCGAAATCTAACTGTACTAATATAAATGTTATGAACAATTATGTTAATGAGAATGTAAAAAGCCTGAAATCTTAAAAAAGGGGGGATGTTCCTTCACCAAAAAAGTGCGTCATCTTCTGTACTCCAAACTAAACCTCGAACGCCCCGTAGCGCCCTGGTTACAGAGACTCGGAGTGGAGTGAACAGACCTTCCACCTCTAGGTACAGAGGTTCCTATTCCTATCGATCCTGATGGATTTTGTTGTGGATTAGGCGGGTTCGTAGCACGTTATTCCGTTTGCCCTGCCTCTTATTGTACCTCTAAAACCTTATCATAAGCGCTTTGGAAATTGTAGATAAATTCCCGACTCGCGAAGCGAGGAGGGGGTTTATCTGAGAATTTCCAAAGCACTCGTGGCATTTAATAGGACTTTCCATGAGTGAAATTATGGCCAAAGGAGTTCCAAAATGCGCCAAATATTGAAAATAACTTAATGCTGTTAAAATCAAAGAGATTATGTTATACTACATACGCGGCATATTGGACATCTACATAGCAATCAATGTATACTGCCTCCTCCTAAGAGAGAAGAGTCGCAGTTTATGATTGGCTAGTAGGGAAAAGCAGTAAGAAAAATCGAATAGAAAAAGCGATAAATGTTTTGTTAAACATCGCCCTGATTGTGGCATTTTGTACGTATAGTTAAACACTATTGGCTTTAATTTCACGAGTGCAATAGTCGTCAAAACTACTGATCTCGGATAAAGCTGAAAATGCTGGGGTCCATGATACAATAAAAAAGACTAACGACAGCGCATTTTCTTTGTACACTGTAAAATCTATAGGTTCTGGGAAATCAAAAATGTTACATTTCTGCTTTGAACTTTCTACAACGAAATACAATGAAAAAATGACAGTTCCCTAAAACAACAATGGGAACTCTCTAGTACATGTTGCATATGTTGAATCATTCTAGAGATGGGATTCTGAGCATGTAGTCTCTGGGAAGTCACATAAATCTAATACTACACAATGGTCGAAGTGCTACCTCAGACGCACATGGAGTTGATACAAAAAACGTACTACATTATTTGATGTAAACCGTGCATCTTTGTAATTATAAAAACAGGTTCTATCCAATGGCGTAACCATGTAAAACGGTTATCGTAACGTGAGAAGGGGTATGCACTGCGTAATCAACAAGCCATCAGCATCGCATTTTGGAATAGTAAGAAATTTCCCTCTACTAAGTCTTACATGTACTCGTAACATATATAAATTCGAAGTCAAACGTGTAAACATACAAGCATGTGTACTATTTATTAAAACTATAAGTAATGGCAGAAATGAGTATTCTAGATGAGCGTTACATTAATTTGACAATGTCTTGAGGGTTTTGGAGAACCTCATTTCGAAGATTTTCATTCCGTAATGCTAATATGAATTTTCCGCATGCCTTTATAAATATCTCAAAATCAGAAACATATTCCTATACACATTTCCTCACATGGGCATTTGAAGTGTTATATTCTTACAAAGAAATAATATTCCACGCCACTAACACATTCAGCAATGTCCATGCAAACTATCCGCCCTAATTTTTTAACCCATCATGAAATGAAGGTAAAGCCTGCGTGATGGCTTGTTTTGTTCCCGATCCACCGCCACCAACACCAAAGTTGAACGCCGCCGCTCGGGCTGGTGAGTGGTGTGCGTAAGAAGGGCACGCGAGCGGGGCGACCTCTGTGTGTGGCGCCGGGCGTCGGTCGCCCCGCCCTCCGCCCACGCCGCAATCAGGCCGCTTTAATTACGGCGCTCGTAAAAACTATGTGAGCGCGCGCGGCGGCGACTATATATATCAATGATGCGGCGGCGAGGACTCCCCGCCCGCCCGCGTGGAGACATTAAGCGGCCAAGGAGACCGAGGCCGAGACCACCAAAGGTGGGTAGGCGCCACTGGCGGATCCAGGCCTTGTCCCTCCCCTCCCCTCCCCAGGCCAACACTTCGGTTTTGTAATTTTACTCAATTTATTCAAAATAACTACCATATATTTGTACCATTGTAACCGGGAGCGGTAGCTCAGTGCATCAACTGATGTCACTGCAGCGCCTCTCACCGGGAGGTCCTAGGTTCCCACTCCCCACGGCAGCAGGATTTTCGACACTAGCTTTTCAGCTAGGTCGAATTCAGTCGCTGTCTGGAGGAGAATTCTAGCGGCCGGCAGCTCTGATCGGTAGTTTTCCGTAGTTTCTCCGATTAACACCAGGCGAATGCCGGAGCAGTACCCTACCAAACGGGCCACGGACATCGCGCGATCTGCCCTTCCTCTTCCTTGTCCTATCCTCTTCCCTTACTCACACACTTACACTAAGATGTTCTACACTACTACATATTCCGGGAGACCGGTCGGGAGCTTAGAGCTTGTCCCGGCTGGGGCGGTGCCCCGCTGGTGGGAGAGTCCTGGTTAGGGGGAAACCCCACTAGCCGACGGTAGATCGGCGCCGGGTCTCGCCATCCAGCGGGGGAAAATCACCGCCATCTCCCGAGAAAAAAACATGCACTACACTAATGGGACTAATGACCAAAGCAGTTGACAAAGCAAACAAAGACTCTTGTGTCTGTGACATCGTTTCCTTAACATTCGAATCTGCCGCGCTACCGAACAAATGACTGATAGCTGACACTGCATGGAAGGTACCTGGCGGCTGATTTCGAAGACGGGAAGACAATTGAGGAATGATGGCATGTGACAAGCGCGCGTTCTAAGCTATTAATTCGCCTGAAGTAAAAACTTTAAATGTTGTTTTCTGTTTTTATTACAAGTATTCTATTTATCTAATGTATGGTACTAATTTGGTAATTTTAGGACTTGAAGTTGGCATCACAGGAATGACCTCTAACCATCTAGAGGATCAGCATTGTTGTTCTGTTCATAACCTCAAAATTAGTTTGAGGTCAAACATTTATTTCTCCACACCAATTTCTTTTTAATTATTGAATGCCCCTCATATAACATCCAAAACCGTGAATGGACATATCATTATGAATATACTCTGACATTTTTTAATTGAAGGCAACAATTTTCAAAATAAACATTTATGAGTAGTTTTAAATGACACTGTCATTTACCTGAATGCCTTTCTACTTTTGCCACTGGAAAAGGCGCGTTCTATGCGGGTTGTCGGGCATGTTCGCTTCTGTCAGAGCCGCAGAGGGATATCCTCTGCAAGGATGAATTTGTATGAGTTGCGTAGTGGTGGGTGAAGTTTCGGTAATTTGTGATAGTCCAAGCATGGGCATTGCAGTCCTAATTCATGGCCATTATTTATATTCGTTTTTGCGGCACCCATTATTCGCACACAAGTGAATAGTGGCAGGTATTTTCTTACAATGAAATCAAATACTACTCGAGTATTACGCGTTAATGCGGCTTGATACATTGGCATTCGGCGAGAAGCGAGCCACTACCTCGCTCAATCCTGAGTGGTCGAGATGGTCAGCGAATGGTGGATTCCTATGATGTGTCCAAAAGATCGAAACGCCGTTAATAGAGCCGCATGTTTGACGCTTAGCCAATAGCAAATAAACCGGGAGTGATGGCTCAATGCATTAACTGATGTCACTACACTGCCTCTGACTGGCAGGTCCTAGGTTCGAGTCCGGCGGCAGGCAGGAATTTCGACACTAGCTTTTCAGCTAGGTCGAATTCAGCCCCTGTTTGGAGGAGAATTCTAGCGACCAGCTGCTATGATCGGTAGTTTTCCGTGGTTTCTCCGACCAACTCCAGGAGAATGCCCGAGCAGTACCCTAACAAACAGTCCACGGACCGCGCGCAATCTTTCCTTCCTCTTCCTTGTCCTAGCCCTTACACACACACTTACACTAACATGTACTACTCTACCACACACGCCGGGAGACCGGTCGGGGACTTAGAACTAGTCCCGGCTAGGGCGGAGACCCGCTGGTGGGAGATACCTGGTTGGGAAAAAACCCGCTAGTCGACGGTAGGTCGACGCCGGATCTCGCTATCCAGTGGGGGAAGATCACCGCCACCTCGCGATGAAAAAACATACCCTACACTTACGGGACTAATGGCATCAGTAGTTGACGCGCTCGGAATCACTAACAATCAATCAATAGCAATCAACCCAGTCACACTACTCGTGATTCAGTGAGCTATTCACCTATTGCCAAATATATGGAAATGTCTTTACAAGATTGGAATACTTATTACTAATGTAAATTATGAGAAAGTCTTATAGTCGTTAGATACTTTTCATGGATATTGCGGAAAACAATATATGTCGATGTATATTTCATTTCAATTTTAAGAGTAAGAATCTACTTAATAGAATAATAACAAAACATTATTACATTTAAAAATGATATTTTAGCTCGGATGAAACATTTTAGAGCGTTATTGATGAAAACGTTGAATAGTCCCATGAAAATAGTTTGGTGACTGTTGATAGAAATCTGTTAGATATCTCACTCTAAAATGCCTTGAACAGTTGATTTATTATCCTGCGTGCCTAGGAAAAGTAAAAAAACTAGTCCAAATCGGTCATATTCATTCGTGACTACGAGACGGAATATTTAATTCTACGCTGAAAGAATGTCTCGTAGTATAAAACGAAGAGGCCACAAAAATATACTTTTCTAATCATACTCGGAATATTTTTTTTCTCGCAAAAAAAATGAGCACGCACATTTTTAATTCCCATTCTAGGAAAAGCTATCACCTGATGCAAAGTAGTGATAATGGCAATCTAATAGAAATTCAGCCGGCAGCACGCACGAAATTTTTTATGACCACATTTGAAGGATAACATTTGGTTAATTGCGGGCAAGAACGCACCCGACTATTGCAAGAGTTCACTTCAAGAAAACAGGGCATATACATATCTCGAGAAAATATATCAACCCAACTTCGAGTAGGCAAAAGCTAGAGAATATTCAGGTAGTGCAGCTGGTTAACACGAATTGTCATTACATAAGAAAACTAATCATATTCAAACTACACTTTGTTATACAACAGGGAGAGATAACAATAACAACTGATTACCTGTAATTAAGCGACATTGAGGAACTCAAGCGAAGGTAATTAGTTTTTATTGTTGCGTGCAAACGCACACGCCCTGTTGTAAATATTTCTGTTTTACTTTATTTTCATTTTGATTTTTTGTTGTTTTAAATTGGTGAGTCTCCATGATATATTATATTGAGTGGTATGTTTCTTTGTAAATAATGTTTTGTTAGTACCATCTCAGTAATTATGTCATAATATTTCTCCGTTACACAGTTTAGCTTGAGGATGGGAAAAAATGAGTCGCTCCAAAATTTCCTAAGAAACTCTTTATGTTGATTGAATATATGCATATAAATTAAAAATTTGTTGATTTATATAAAAATGTCTGTCAAACCTTGTGGCCAGCAACCGACAGCTTTGTAATAATCGCAGTATAACTCAAACTAGGAAGAGCTTTTTATTGCAGGCTTAGAATTAACAAAATCCACTGAAGACTACCAAGAACCAAGTAATCATCATCGGAGCGCCTGAAGGGTTTTGACCAAATTGATGCGAGTAAAATAACAAATATTATTCAAGGAAGTAATATTTTTTTGTGTCACGTATTGCCAACAACAGGATCTGCATAGTCTTAGGCTCAAAGAAACTTGCTGATTTTATTACAAATAATCACAAGCCACTTACTATCAATGACATTTAAGTAAGTGTCAAACCCTTCCTTAGTAACACATTAGAGATATAATATCCAATGTTTGTCTGGTTATCCAACATGAAGACATCAAATAAGCTCTTAATCAGCTTATTTTCAAACATCATCTAATTTTACTTTTGTAAAAGCTAGTACGTCTGATCCTCGTTTCTCTCATATTTTGCATTTTAGTAGGTAGAGATATTTTGAGTTTTATTCATCCTGATGAAGTTCATAAATTACCTCTATATATGTTAATGCAATATCAAGGCACATTATATAGATTATATTTTTCAACTGATAACATCACTTATTTGAAATGTAAATCTGAAGGCCATATTGTCCAAACAAAGAGGTGAATTCTATCCTAATTATAAATAATGTGTCAGAAAGTAATAATGATAGTACTCCAACAGGAAATTGCTCCTTAGATCACTCAATATTGCAAATATCTAACTCACCTAGTATGGATTGTGATAGCTTTCCTCCTTTGAACAAGTGAAGTTGCTCATCAGATTCATCAGTCAGTCCTGAGTTCCCCTTGAAGAAAGATGCAAACTGTACAGATCAAGTTCAAAAATGACCATGAGCATCCCTACTCATAAAAGAAGCTTACTTACTGAATCTTCTCCCTTATTTGAAACAACTCCCTTTAATGCATAATAACAATCAAGATAATAATTTGAAACAATTAAAAAGAAAAAAACAAAAATTGAATCAAACCAAAAAAAACAACCCTGCAAAAAATACGGAAGACATATTCAATTCAAGAAAAATCCTTGTTAACAACAATCAAAGTTCTTTTCTCATGACATACAAACAAATTCAATTATTACTGGAAAATACCCTGCACTCCGCACACCCCCTTGCTATTTTTAAGGATTATTAACAGGCAAAACGCTCGGTATTAACAGACAGAACCCTCAAACGTATATTTACTAGACTTAAGCAGAAGCTGAGGAAACAGTTACCTGGATAAGACATGTCTGAGACTGAATCAAGTATGGGCATCACATCATGAACTTTTCACAAAATCTACATCAGGCAGTAATAACCAATTGTCTCTGAGCAATATTAACTTCATATCAGTGGACACTGGGGAAGGTTTCCGTAACTTGTAGCATTAAAAAAGCGAAATGGAGTTTGGTTTATTAATTTTATCTTCCTTAAATCTCTTACAGGTTGCTTTACACACTCTTATATTTTTAAGTTGCTTAGTACATATTACCTTTTAGCTTGCAACACTTGATATAATGACGCGGCATGGTTCGCTAGGCAGTGTATCACAAGCTTGGAATGAAACTTTGATAAAGAAAACGTGTTCTGGTCGTGGTCTGGCACCATGCTCGTCTATTGCTACTGAACGAGAACTGAATGAGAGGTACCTGGGTTTCGGGATCCGCTTCGTTGAGGGACGGAAACGAATCTTTATGACTCCGAAACCTGTGGTTTCATTGGTTGAATCTCTGATTCAACAATAACTCTACCAAGAAATTGCAACTAAAATTATGAAAATTGTTCTATGGAATCACGAGGGATATCACTGGCGCCTAGAAAATCTACAATTACTATGCAACAATATTAATCTAGACATAATATGTCTGCAAGAAACCAATTTTAAATATAATTATTCAATCAATTACAGCTTTCATAGAAAAAGAACAAACACTGAATATGTGTCTGGTGGCGTTTCCATATATTTCAAATCATCCATTCTGAGAATATGCACATCAAATCACACTTGGAGGTCGTTGCTGTGAAAATTACTTCACTTGTATGGAATCGTCCTCAAATAGAACGTCCATTTAAATTAATTGAACGCAAAATTAAGTTCATTATGCTACGCATTCAGAATTCTTTCAAATTCAGTCAGCTTTCATACTGCTCGTTACGTATACTTCGCGAATGGTCATTGCCACCTGAGATAAGGTATAATATTTTGGAGATGCACATCCTACAAACATTTAGATTAAAAAAAAGAATTGTACGAATAATAAGCAAATTTCACCCATGTGGTTCTTTTTAGACTCTCTTTATGAAGCTAAGAATTCTACCATTCTTGCCTCTTGATTTACGAGTTGGTGATATTTGTCAAAAATGACTTACTCATGGGTTGGGACATATTTTCAGCTAATACTGATGTCTACAACTATAACACTTGATGTAGTAATCATATTCATCAGATATTATCAACAGCTCACTACAAAAATTCACATACATTACAAGCACATTATTTTACAACACCTTGCCAGATGGCATTAAACGATTGAATTCAATACACAAGTTTAGGTGACAAGTAAAAGATTTTATACTGCACAACTGTTTCTATACAATTAGAAACTATACCGTGCATCAAAAAGGAAAGTAATATTAATTTTAAAAAATCATATTGAATGTATTAATTACGATTTGAACTGTATAATTCTAACAAGTAAAAATGTAACTAGTATTGCACCTCAGCTTCTGGGTCTATGTAAGATCATAATTAATGGAAAGTTCCAATCAGCATTGTATTAATTGATTAAGTAATGCAGTTGCTAAAAACCCAGCAGTTGATGCGACTTATAATAGACGAAAAAAAATTTCGATGATTTTCTTTGTTAAGAACATCTTTGGAATGAAATAGCAATGATTGTTGATAAGCATTTTCAAAAATTAAAATTTTAACTAATGTAAAAAACAGCGGTAAATTCAAATCAAATTACCTTCATTGCTTTTCCATGTAACGAGAACTTGTGTTTAGGGGAACGGAAATTATTGCAATAAGGAAAGTAAAATCTGTACCAATGTGTATTTATTTTTTGGAAAATTGTTAGAAAAAATTGAATATGTAAAATAAAAATCCATTAGTGTTAAATATTAGTTTGTACAAGCATTTTCCAAGCACAGAAGGTCGCTGATCGGATGTTAACGTGGATTTGGAGCAGCTGTATGAAAGCTACCTCTACGGAAGTAATTTTTTTATTTATTTTATTTTACGTAAAAAAAACAGTTAAAACTGCGTATGACGTGCTATGGGGAGAAGTGAATTGTGTGCACATTTTCAAAATTCTGTGATCCCTACACTAAGTCATATACTACTTGAAATTTGAATGAATGAAGAGGGAAAAAAAGCTCCCATGTAAAAAAAATATTTTTGGGACAAATAATATATATATATATATATATATATATATATATATATATATATATATATATATATATATATTTTTTCGTCGATTCGTTTGATTTCGTGCTCAAATAGTATCATGTAGCCAGCAAAGGATTTCGGAAGGGAGGAGTGGGAGGTTTAAAGGAACATACCCCCCTCCACCAAATCTGACAACGCGCTAAGACAAGAATGTGTAAAAAAAATATTTGTTAGTTTTCGTACGAGTTACAAATGTGCTGTTTGAAATATGAGCAATCCCGTAGTTCAAGTCTTCTTTACAAACATCTGCTCATCCGTGACTCCGAATACGTAGTTTCCAAGAAGCAGGGATGGGGAGAGTTAAGCCTAACAATCCTTGGCGAAGATATGGAGGTCATAGAAGTCCAGGGCAGTGCGTTACTTTGCTTTGTAAGAAAGAAGAGTCCGTAACATATATTGCAAACGCGCATCTGAAATGTTCCGTTTCGACGTATAAATATATAAATACGTAACAAAATATGCAAGAAATGTGTAGTAATAGGTAAAATATGTAAAAGAGATCTAATTATAACAAAATATGTAAAAAATTCAAAAAATAAATGTGGTATCTTATTCCTGTAAAAACACATAATTATGTGAAAATCCTTTCCCTATACAACACATATTTTGAATTTCAATTAGGAAGTATTTTGAAGCCGTATGTTTACAGACATACCTTTTAAAGTTCCTTTGAAATCCAAGCTAACAATTATTATCAGAAGTTCATATAAAGGATATAGTTGGCTCGACATTCCCACAAATCTTAACGCTAACTATATTGCATATGCAGTTAGCGAGGCCAAAAATGCCTGGAAGCATGCGACTCCGTATTCTTTGCAAGCCACATCTATCGCGCCGCAAAACGCTTGAGTGGCATGGAAAGTGAATGATGTACTGTGCATTTCCTGCAAGAAATTTCTGGGTACATGCCCGTTTCCCGCTGCGCGCGCTAAGCACGGCGGCGGCGGGCGGCGCTGGTATCGCCATGCATATGCAATTAGGGACACGACCGAATTTACTGCAACACGGCTCATCCGTGCGCCGTCGCCGCCGCCGCCGTGCATCGGTTGCTCTTAATTACCGGCGGCGCGTTTTCCTCGCTCGCAGGGGCGGGGGCTGGGGGCGTGGGGGGCGGCAGACGCGGCGGACGCAGCGAGGGCGACAGAAGCGGCGGGGCAACCGGGGGGGCGGCGAGGGCGATAGAGTCGGTGGGCGCAGTGAGGGCGGCGGGGGTGGCGGGGGCGGAGGGGGCGGCGGGGCTGCCGGGCGGCGGTGTGGCGGGGGCGGGCGGCGGGGGCGGTGGGGCAGCGGGGCGGCGGGGGGCGGCGAGGACCTTGGGAGCGGAGGGGGCGGTGGGAGCGGCGGGGGCCACTGCGGCCGCGGGGTCGGAGGGCGGCGGGGGCGGCGAGGCGTGGGGCGGCGAGGGCGGCGGAGGCGGCGGGGGCGGCGGAGGCGGCGGGGGCGGCGAGGGCGGCGGGGGCGGCGGGCGGCGGCGGAGGGCGGTGGAGGCGGCGGTGGAGGGAGCGGGGCGGCGGCGGGGGCGGGTAGGGCAGGGGCCGGCGATGTGGCCGGGGGTAACGGGGGAGGACGGGGAAGGTGCGTCGCTGGGGAGAGAATTCCTCTTGTCTGAAATGCTTGAGCTGTTTTATTGAAGGCTCGCCTCAGACAATGGTCTACTTATGCAGACGCCCTTACATGCGTAGGTGGGAGGGGGGCGTGGGAGCTGGGGATGGAGGAGGGCTGAGCCGGGAAGACTGTTTTGGACGATGTACTCCTTTGCCGCCATCTGCTCAAAGCTCTGGTAGATTTACTACTGCGGTGGAAATTCGTTATGCTGGACTTTCCTCAAAACCATTTTATTGTATGATTTAAATAATCTTGGGGTTCCGATACGCATTTATATAATTTTAGATGCAGATTTGACCGAGTAGAAATACAATGGCAGGAACGATGTTACTTTTGAATACATTATACAATTCCTTCTCCTGTGATCAAGAATGATGTTGAAGTAATGTTAGAGATGGTATGCTTCGAAGCCTTTCAAGGCTGCATAAACAAAATTACTTTCATTTTGCAAATACCCTCTTTATACTGATACTACATTATCCACATCATTTATGGATAAAACATTCTCTATTATATTCGGGCTTCTCCAGATGAATCCACCAAATCCAATATGTGGGAGGTTAGAAGTACCATACTCTGAAGTACCACACGAGGGATCTTGTCTCAACTGAACTTTAATTAAAAATCGAAAAGGGCGTGGCGATGAGAAGATACCCACAGCACTAAAAAAAGCAAGTGTTAATTGTAATATAATACAGTGAAAATACATTTAATTAATTACATTTAAATACATTTAAATGTAAGAATTTAAGAAATTACATTCTTAAATTCTTACATAATTACAGTTTGTATTTAGTTTTCTGGTCTCTCTCGTACTGAAGTATCCATCGGTTCAAATGCGTGGAAAGGTGGATTGGTCATCTGTCTGTTCACGTAGGCCGCAGTGGTCAAGTTACCCTAAGACCCGAACACGACAAGTGCCTTTAGTGAAAATCATGAACCCCTGCCACCCAAGCTAGTCTCTTTACACCACATTAAGATGTGGAACCTATATGCCAAGCATGCGATCTGCTAACCACAGACCAGCGGAGCGCGCAGTGTGTTGATGTCTAGTGTATAGTCGAATAAGCGTCCCATCCGAACGTAAAGGGTAACCGGCTGTAGGCTGTATAAAGCCATAAGATGAAAAAGAAGAATATAATGGACACTGCATTTTACAAAGATTTCTACGATTTTTATTTCATCAATTTGTCATGTTACATTTGGTGAGAGTATGCATATTTGAAGTAGAACTTTTAGCTCTCACCGTACAATACAAAAAGTAAAAGTAATCATCGTAAAGTTTATCTCATTTCGTTGAAAAAATCTTTTTTATTACAAAACTACTTCATAACTTTCTACAGTAAAATACTCTGAGTAATTATCCATTTTCGAACATATAAAATTTTATCAAACAGTATAAATTAAAATACTTTTTTATTTTTGTTTCTTGCGACTAAATTAGATTTAATTTGATGCATCAAGTCATGTAGTACATACCAAAAAGAGTAAATCACAACGAAGAGTAATGCACAGTGTTTCACTAATGTACTAATAGGCACAATGACCCATCAAAAACACACGTTTTCATCATATTTTTGAGAATAAGAGAAAACCGGTTAAGAAAATGCCAATTAATATTTCTTTTCGAGAAAAACTGAATGAGCAATAGATCTCCTCTGTAAGAAAAACACATAATCCGTTATTTGCTTAAAGAAAAAAACGAGACAGATTTTGAGAGAAATTTCTTAGAATCTTCTAGACGAATCCGCAAAATAATTATCAGTTCTCCATCAGTGGCCCGCTACGCCTCGAAGGACACCGCATTTGTCCCGAGTGGTGGACCGGAAGTGAAGGAGAGACGGACACAAGTTAGTCGATTACTCTGCATTGGTTGAAAACAAGATTTATTGAGTTTTTCAATATCAGGTCGCCACAATATGAGACATTTTGACGAAAAATCACCTTTCCCTTGCTGCGTTAAAAAACTCTCTCTTTACTTCGGAAGTACATAGTACGCGGGAAAGAACCTTATTATTCCTTCCAAATTTCCTTTCGTTTTCGAATCTCAGCGATGTTTATTCATTTGTTACCATCCGCACATCGGAATGCTCATATGCTAGAAGCTGGTAAGTATTACCTCAATAGGAAGAAATTATTTCTTTTTTTTTTCACAAAACCTATCCAACAGTAATGAGAACTATGCCATTTGCAAACACATCGTCAAATCTTGACACTGCTCTTCAAGTGGCGGGGATCATCAAGGCAGCGTGCCTTTGGCCAATGCGCCTCGCCCCCGCCTCTCTCGCTCCAGCCCCCGGCGCCGGCCGCCATCGCTCATCCCGTGACAGCGACGGGCGAATCCCCGCAGTCCAAACAAGCAGCACTCAGCGCCGACGGGAACCGGTTCAACGCAAGGCGCCCCGCGCAGCTTCTTCGTACAGTCAGCCATTGGCTTCATGCGCTCGGTTGGTTCCGGGCGCGTCAACAGCTTAGGTCACTAGTCCCGTCAGTATGGTGCATGGTTTTCCTCGGGAAATGGTGGTGATCTTCCCTCGCTGGATGGCGAGATCCGGCGCCGACCTACAGTCGGCTAGCGGGGTTTTCCCCGAACCAGGACTCGCCCACCGGCGGGGCACCGCCTCAGCCGGGACACGTTTTAAGGACTGGTCTCCCGGAATATGTGATAGTGTAGTGCATATTAGTGTAAGTGGGTGTGTAAGGGGAGAGGATAGGACTAGGGAGAGGAAGGAAAGATCGTGCGCGGACCGTGGCCTGTTTGTTAGGTTACTGCTCCGGCATTCGCCTGGTGTTGATCGGAGAAACCATCGACAGATGAGAGTAGCCGGCCGCTAGTATTCTCCTCCAGACAGCAACTGAATTCGACGTAGCTGAAAAGCTAGTGTCGAAAATCCTGCCGCCGTCAGGACTCGAACCTATGACCTCTCGGTCAGAGACGCTGCAGTGACATCAGTTGATGCACTGAGCTGCCGCTCCAAGTCATACGCTCGGCATCCTTTACATGGATCTCCTTCAATTGGATTGAGAAATAATTTGTCAACGGTTTTATAGTGAATATAATAGTATACGAAGAAAATGGCACGTCGCTAATTATATGGTATTACTGATAACAGAAATACAGAGAAACCTCTCGGAAAGGCCTATTTCAGAGAGAACATAGAGTTTTTGTTTTTATTTACTCCACTAACACTTTTTACTGTCTTTTGACGAAAGTAATTTAAATAAATCAAAGGCCATCTATTTTTGGGACCAGTTTTATCTAAAGAACGGAATAATTCTAAAGTGAAATTGTAATAAAGTGACGTTAAAAAGTGCATGTCAAAAAATAGAAAGTCAATCTGCCAATTTAAGAGGAATATTTTTTTTCTTTTGACCTAAAAGGTAATTCCAGAGATTTCTATTTTTGACCTGTATTTCTTAGTCCAAAAGAATATTTTTGGTAATCAAATGGCAAACTTAAATTACCCCTGTTAAACATTTTTTACATATAGGCACTACATTTTACAAACATTTCTAGGATGTTTATTTCATCGATTTGTGATGTGACATTTGCTGAGAGTACGCACATTTGAGGTAGAATTTTTAACTCTCACCTCACAATACAAAAAGTAAAAGTAATCTTCCTAAATATTGACCCCATTTTGTTCAAAGAACCCGTTTTATTATAAAATATCCTCATAACTGTCTACAAAATAATGCTATCAATAATTACCATTAGCCAGGATGTTATTAAAGTTTTCTTTGACACCTAAAACATTACATACTACAATATTACTACTTTTTTAACCTAACACTAGAATTATTCCATAAGATCATCTTATTTTTACCGCGTGCAAGACGACCACACCTCTACCCGGCCAATAACCACGATTTGTTGCATCGTTCAGAAAGATGATCAGAAAACTTCGCATTGAAATACGAAAGCCGAGTTGTTGCGTTCTATTGTAAACCAAACCGTTTCCGGCGTCTCTCAGATAAGCAAAAGCTGTCTGTCACAAGAAATTTCACGATAACTTCTTTTTTTGAATTATTTCTTCCCGTTCGACTTTCGTCTTTCGGGGATTTTGAGGGGTACAATGTTACATACAATTTACTTGGCCATCCTCAGGCAAAAGCTATTTTTAAAATTTCATATTTGTATAACTTGACTAAGGGAAGTTTTCATTTATTGTTTAGAAGTGGAGGGGTGTGTTTTGTGGTAAATTGTGACGAATGATTTTTATGAATTAGGGAGGACGAAAGAGGTCTTTGGGGAATCTGTATCTAATGCGTGAAGGATGTTGAGGGTTTTTACCGAGATTGAATATTGGTGTGTTGGAACATGCTGAGAGGAGAGAATAATATTTTTGAGAGGTTTGTGAGATGAACTGAGAGGATAGGTATTTGAAACTCTCGGTGTATTTGTGAGTTAGGAATGGACCAGGGGGCTTTCAAGGTTTGTTTTAGATAACTTCTCAGGGGAGCCCTCCTAGAAAAGATGTATAAACTTTTCTTAATTCGCAATATTATATCACAGACGCATAGTAATAGGTCTGACTTACATCCAGCAAACTTTTCAGAAAAAAAATCATACAATCGTTACGTGAATAGATGAATGGTCAATAAAATGAAAACACAGACTCAATGCTTAAAAATCCAATGCAAACATCTTTTCCCTCAGACAAGTGTTTATCCATCCCCCTCCAAATCAGTAACTAATTCCTTGGTCTCCACTCCACCAAAACATCAAATATCAAGGACTAAATCTTGATATGAAACTACACAAGATAGATTATATATATGCAAAAACAAATCGACCAAAACTAAATATCATTAATTTATTAATGAATTTATTATAATTAAAAAAACTGAGTTTACCTAAATGACGTTCCTAAACATATAAAATTTTCTATTAATTTATGGATGCATTATATATGAATGTGTGCTCAGTATCTTCCCTTCCCAGGAACACAACCTTTCGAACACAATGTTTCCATGTGTTAATATCCTCTGTTAATTATGTTTATATTTCGAATATATTACAATTCTGTAATATATAATAACATATCTACCCTCGTATTTGCTGCTGTGAAGGTGACCTCCGCAAAAGTGCTACTTTCTACATAAAATTGAATATTATCACGACTGTAGCATTATTATTATATTATTATTATTATTATTATTATTATTATTATTATTATTATTATTATTATTGTAAACAGTGACTTCTCTCGCAGAGGACGAAATCGATGTTCACAAAAGTAAAGCAAAGGGAACCGTTTCGGGAGGGGCGGGGCGGCGCGGCAGGAGCACCGGAGGCTGCGGGCGTCTGGAGGGCACGTTCCCACGGCGCGTACGGCACACCAATTTAGACGGCGCGTCTAAGTAGGGCGGGACCCGGCAGCGGCGGCGGCGGCGGCGGCGGCGGCGGCGGCGGCGGCGGCGGCGGAGTCTGGGAGCTCAGGAGCCGCGCTCGCTCATTAACGCGGCGCTCAGGTCGGCGGGGACGGCGGCGGCGGTGACGGCGATGGCGGCGGGGGAGGGTGGCGGCGGAGGCAGCGGAGACGGCGAAGGCAGCGGCGGCGGCGGCAGGGACGGCGGGGGCGGCGGGGGCGGCGGGGGCGGCGGGGGCGATGTTAAGGGAACACATCGCAGCTTACCAGGGAGAGGTGAATATGTGGCATTCCAGGAGGGTAGGTGACGAAGAGAATAATACAGTGACTGGATTGTTGGACGTGTGGATGGTGTAGAGGATTTCGTAGTGTGGGTGGGTCGTAGAATTTAAATGTAAAACGTTTTAGACGATGGAGGGGGGTAGTGTGACCAGGGTGATGTAGATGAAGTGATAGTGATTGCTTCTAATATTGTGAAGTTGAATAGGTTCGCGACTGCATCTATGGACGATCGAAGCGAAATTGTCATTTTGCATAAAAGAAAACTAGAATAAACGTTGTAAGATTCGAAAATAGAGGCCATCGAATGAGAACAACAATCAAAGAAGTAATAAATTAACAGTGCATGTTTTGAATTGTGAAGCAGAATCTGGTATGCACACAAAACTTGAGTAACCGAATAGGAACACGTTTCCGGCGAACGAGGTAGATCAGGACCGCTCAAATGCAAGAATTAGTCTCAGGGTCCACGGTTGCCCGAAGCAGTATTCCGCATGCTACTCGCCTTTGATTAGACCGAGCCGATCGCGCCCGAGCGCCTTCCCTCGCTACTCACCAGGCTGACCCAACAAGTACCCGCAAATAAGCGCTGGGCCAGAGCCCGTCAAATTGACCGCCAATTTGTGCAGCTCTGACGTAGACGATGGCGACAGCAACTTAACAGAGGACCAATGAAATGCGTGTACCTATCTACCGACAAAATGCATTAAGAGACGCAGATACAAAGAAGTTGTTCTTTGCAGGGACTTAGAGGATGGTGTCTGGCTGTGGCGTACGCAGCGTGTGCTAAAGCAGGACCAGCGGCGGCTCCCGTGAGGTCAGCTCCGCCTGTTTATCCGGAGGCGTCGTCGGCAACCAAGTGAACCCGCTCCCCACAACACTCGCTGCGCCGCCACACAGACGCAGCGTTATGAGGTCCAGACGCAAACGCAGCACTCTGCGGCAGTTTTGCTGCACCGACGTCTGGGGATGCACACGTGGTGTATACTTTGTATACGTTTTATGCAGCTCTGATTAAATAAACAGGCGATTAATATGAAATTCATATTAGATCAGTGAGCGTAAAGTTGAAAATTACATGATATTCTATAGTCCACCTCATTGCAATATGCTATATTATCAAATGTAGACGCACTGTTGATATGTTTGAGATAACGAAATTAACATGTTAAAAATGGCTCAACACGCCAGAGACAAGAAGAATGAACGAATGTTTAACAACAAAAGCAAGATAATAAAACAATTAAAAACCGGTTTCTACTGATTAAATTCAAACAAATTATTTTATACACAAGCTTTAGTATTTGTTTACCGTTTTGTAATATACTTCAATTTAAAAAATTGGCAATACAAAACTTTTCGTCACAAAAATCATTTAATTTTTCAAATTTTAATACTAGTAATCTTTTTTTAAGTATGCCTTATAAACAAATTTATTTACATCATCTCCTAAGAACTCATTGAGAGTATTTGTTACTTTTTAGTAATTACGTGCAAGAAAGGAAAGGTGTAAATTCGTTATTCACGAAAGACGAACACAGAAAAATTAAAAAGAGCTACTTATCAATGCTTGGTCTGCAGTATTTTTCATTATGATATTTCTCACTTACCTTCTCTCCTTGCTAGTACCCATGCTTTCTAAGCGACTTCTCGCGCCTTCAAATGAAATATCTATTTTAGAGTCGCAAAACTTCATAGAGAGGCCTCAAGCGATAAAGCATTGATAATACCGTAATATTTTGCCAACACGTTCACACATCCCATCCCCCTTGTCCTTAAAGAGCACAACGAATCTCTGAATGATTTAAACCACAGTTTACAGCATCCCATAGTAATCTCCATCACCTTCAAACATTGCAAATTAAATGTCTTCGTAAAATCTCAAAGTCTCCCTGGTTTGTCCGAAATAATCAACTTCACCGAGATCTTGGCATCTAATCCCTGATATCAATAATAAAACTATTAATCCGCATCTTCTTCCTAAACTCTCTTCAGCTCCAAATGTAACCTCCATTCCGCTAGGAAAAACATCTTCCAAGAATTAAGAAAACTTTGCACGAATTAAGAAACCGTATACCGTTACGATATCATTAAATAGCCCAGCCCAATTAGGTAATATTAGCCCAAATATGCATGTCAAATGTAAATATTGGAAGACTAATATATATATATATATATATATATATATATATATATATATATATATATATATATATATATATATATATATATGTATGTATGTGTGTGTGTGTGTGTGTGTGTGTGTGTGTGTGTGTGTGTGTGTGTGTGTGTGTGTGTGTGTGTGTGTGTGTGTGTGTGTGTGTGTGTGTGTGTGTGTGTGTTGTTTTCTGAAACCATCACATGTAAAGCCTCATGTCTGACCAGTAAATATAAATGAACTTTAAAAAAGAACTCTACCCTAATGTGATCATCCTTTCGCAGACAACAGGAGAAAATAATAATTACATTATTCCTCCCATTCTCGTTATGACTAAAGAATAGCCCAATAATTTTATAATAATATCCATATCTTCCTTATTTTTATAGAACTATACCAAATAACCATCCTCTTCAACGTCGTCCTCTCGACATCCAGAACTCCATCAATTTCATTCCAGCATCCCGTACAATTTGTTTGCTGTCACCTTCCTCCGGAGCCAGGGACGAAAGAAATCTCGGGGGCGTGGGCGTTTTCGTCGCGCCGCGCCACCGCGCGATGGCGCCACCTGGGAGAGGGGCGTGACGTCATTTGGACGTGGGCGTTGCTGCGGCTCCTAATAAGAGCGAGAAGTGGCGGGCGATCGCCCGGGCTGCCGCTCGAGTGTCGACACGGCGGGCGCCTCTTCGCGCCGGCCACGCCCCACGCACGCCGCTTTTTTAATTAACGCGTCGCTTCATTAATAAACATGCGCGCGCACAGCGCTGCCCCTTCCCGGCCGGGCCGCGCCACCGCGCCTCGGGATGGCGAAGAACATCGATTTTTTCACCAGAAACATCCGTATATTAGCATCGATATTTTGCTTTCGATGTTTTCTTCACATGACTACAGATGGCAAAGCAACATCAATGTTTTTAAAACATCGATTTTTTTAACAGAAATATCAAATTATTAACAACGATATTTTGCTTTCGATGTTTTCTTCACATGACTAGAGATGGCAAAACAATATCAATGTTTTTAAAACATCGATATTTTTCACCAGAAACATCCATACATTAACATCGATATTTTGCTTTGGATGTTTTCTTCACATGGCTAGAGATGGTAAAACATCATAAATGTTTTTAAAACATCGATTTTTCACCAGAAATATCAAATTATTAACATCGATATTTTGCTTTCGATGTTTTCTTCACGTGACTGCAGATGGCAAAGCAACATCAATGTTTTTAAAACATCGATTTTTTCACCAGAAATATCAAATTATTAACATCGATATTTTGCTTTCGATGTTTTCGTCACATGACTACAGATGGCAAAGCAACAAATGTTTTTAAAACATCGACTTTTTTTTACCAGAAACATCGATATATTAACATCGATATTTTGCTTTCGATGTTCTCTTCACATGATTAGAAAAGGCAAAACAACATTATGTTTTTAAAACATCGATTTTATTCACCAGTAACATCGATATATTAACATCGATATTTTGCTTTTCGATGTTTTCTTCACATCGACATTTTGTTGCAAAAACATCGATGTTTTTTTTATTTATTTTTTTTATTTTTTTTTTTCCCAAAGAAAGGGTTTAAGAACGTTGTAGAGTAGCAGCAATCCACAGCTATATCGTTGTTTTGCGTCATCCTCTTTATCACGCTGCACATTTCGCTTGTGAATTATGAGGAAGTTTGGAATATGTTCGTGTTATGAATGTATATTTTCGCCAGGCATGTGATTGCCTGAATCGACAGTGAAACACGAAATCGATAGTAAAACACGATGTTTTTTATTGTTAATTTTATTCCTTACATTTTATAATTAATTTTACATACTACTAATATGGTGGTAACCAAACAATAAAATACATTCCTTTTACGTACTGTAATTAAAAATGGATATGAAAACAGCATGTTTATTTTTTTTCAGGGCTTTATCCAGCCAATAGCCGATTACTCTTTACGTCCCGATGGGACGCATATTCGACCATACACTAGACCAACACACTTGCGGGCTCCACTGATCTGGGGTCAGCAGAACGCTAGACCCTCCGCGACAACACATATAAAGTCAAGGGACAAACAATCATGTCCCAGGCGGGACTCGAACCCGCGACCCTTCGGACCGAAGCGCTGAGTCGGTACTCGCTCTTAGCCATCCAGGTCGGCGCATGTTTATTAATCTATAATTATAATGCTTTCTCGTCGATGTTTTCATTGACATCGAAAACCCTTCAGCGATGTATCGAAACATCTATGTATCGATGTTTTGTTAAGATTTGCCATCACTAGCAGCGCCGGGGCTCCGTCCCTTCTGCGCGCACTGCACGCGCGTGCACGGCGGGTTGCAGTAGTGAAGGGGCTGCCCGCGGCCCGCACGATGCGACGGGTGAGGGTGAGGATGTAATTCACTACAGTACCAGCGACGTATAAGCGACTCTGAAAGTTCTCTCGTCACGTGCTGTGGTACGTCTTGTGACCTGCTCTGAAACAAGCAGGTGGCGAGGATTTGTTTACTTTCTCACAGCCAGGGTTCAGCGTTGCCGCTCGTCCGATTCACATGAAGTTGCGGAGGCGATTAGGTACGGCTTTGGCGAAGGTTATGCACATGACAAAGACGTGGCATAGCCTGTCAGTATGTGTTAATGTTTTGATATTTCATTTATCTGTCATGTATCTGATACCATGTGCGTAGCATAATGCCATGTAGCGTACCGTAGTGTGAGGCCACAGCGCATTGAACTGTCAGAGTCGCTTTTACCCTGCCAGTATAAGGCCGGTGATAGGAAAAGTAGTTCACATTATTGATACAAAGTATGTACAAGAAAACACTTAATATCTGTACTTGATGCGTAGATTGATTTTATAAAAATATAAGAACTAATATGCACTTTATGCAACCTGAACGAATGCAATGTCATTTTAAATCATCAGATATTTTAATAAATTTCATATTCTATAATTCGTATTTTTCCAATCACCTCATGTTTTATTCATTTCAATAAGAGAAATGAAGTAGTATACTATAGAGAATACCCAAGGGAACAAATTTAGCAAAAGAAAGGACAATTTGTCCTAACAATTTAAATACATGTTCTGTAGTTTTTTTTACTTTTATTTTATAGAAATAATACTATGATGCGTACACTGCTCATAACAAAACAAAAATATCGATGCTTCAATAATCGAAAGTATCGCAATGTAAATGTGTCCGTGACGTGTTCCAATTAAATGTAATATAATGTAAACGTATACACTTAGTGAATTTTCCTTTGTCGTCTTCTTAAATAACACAATCCTATAAACCGAGTTACTTTGCTAGAGGCCAATGTTTTTCAACACTTTCAGTTCAAGGTCCGCAGAAAGTAAAGCTATTTTCAGATCTTCCCAAAAACTATTATTTGCCACCATATACATCGTTATAAAACTCTCCCGGCAAATCCTGTGTTTCTCGGTGCAATTCCTCGAAATACAATTCTTGCAGAAAACCTCAACGAAAGTTAAGGAAAACGGCGCAAACACGTCCAACGTCGTTGCAAACGATATTTTCTCGAGCCCAAGCACAAACCAGCGCTCGAGGCGATGTTCGCAGCCATCCGAGAAAAGTTGTCGAGACGTTGAAGCTCCAGTTATTGGCAGCGGGCCGGGCGCCGGCGCCGGCGGCGACGCGCTGACAGCGATGGCAGATGAGCGCCTGCGCGAACCCGCGTTCACACGACCCTTGTCGCTCACCCGCGCAACCCTGCAGTGGGCCCTCTCGATGCTTCACGTTGCATCTACCGAGAGAGAGCATCAACTGATGCCGCTGCAGCGCCTCTGACCGGACGGTCCTAGGTTCGAGTCCTGACGGCGGCAGGATTTTCGACACTAGCTTTTCAGGTAGGTCGAATTCAGTCGCTGTCTGGAGGAGAATTCTAACGGCCGGCTGCTCTCATCGGTAGTTTTCCGTGGTTTCTACGATCAACACCAGGCGAATGTCGGAGCAGTAACCAGTAGCGGTAGCTCAGTGCATCAACTGATGTCACTGCAGCGCCTCTAACCGGGAGGTCCTAGGTTCGAGTCCTGACGGCGGCAGGATTTTCGACACTAGCTTGTCAGCTAGGTCAAATTCAGTCGCCACCTGGAGGAGAATTCTAGCGGCCGGCTGCTCTGAGCGGTAGTTTTCCGTAGTTTCTCCGATCAACACCAAGCGAGTGCCGGAGCAGTACCCTACCAAACGGGCCACGGACCGCGCGCGATCTGTCCTTCCTCTTCCTTGTCCTGTTCTCTCCCCTTATCCCCACACACACATACAGTAACAAGCACTACACTACCACACATGCCGGGAGACCAGTCAGGAGCTTAGAGCTTCTCCCGGCTAGGGCGGTGCCCCGCTGGTGGGAGATACCTGGTTGGGGAAGCCCCATTATCCGACGGTAGGTCGGCGCCGGATCTCGCCATCCAGCGAAGGACGATCACTGCCATCTCCCGAGGAAAAAACATGCACTTCACGTACGGGACTAATGACCTAAGTTGTTGACGCGTCCGGAATCACCAATCAACCAAGATTGGATTTGCTAGAGTGTTTGCGCTCGCCTTAGCGGGCAGAAATCGACTGCATTTTTGCGTCTCTGCGTATGCGCCAACTCGTGTTAGCGGTCCCTGCAAGGCCCCGCTATTTCGCCGGATTACCGGGCGACTCATATCGCATGTTAAGCGATTATCCGGAAATTTTATTTGGAATTTGTTCTCGACTCAGGCGGCAGAGTGTGCTGATAACTCTGTTTCCATGGTGTAATTATCGCACGCTAGTTTAATTAGTGCTACTGCTACCGTCACTGTTTTCTATTGCCCGAAATCATCGTCAGTTCTAATCATTGGCTACGTAGTAACGGCTTCACAAGAAACAGGCAAAGTATCAGTGAAAGTCTGTAAAGTGCTTAGTGGTTGGTGGGGTAAGATTGAATTACTACCGGAGAAGAAGAAATATCATTAAAAATTAAATAAAATAAAAAACAAAGGAATTGTATGATTTCTAGTTAGCGGATCAAATTATATAAATTGGTACCAATAAGAAGAATTTTTTAGTATAGTTAATTACATTATATTTCTTCACTTGCTTAGAAATTTACCTAAAGTTTGAATTACTTGACTTTAACCACACCTAAACTAACACACCTAATTTCAATGAAGCAGCACTCTCTGTTTGCACAATTTGTAACTTCTTCCAATGCGATTTATATGCTTCGACCTAAACGTGCAAAAACTCTTTCTCGATTTCACCGATATTGATATCGATACTTTTTTCGATTTTTTTAACGTTCGAGTGTACGAACTCTCTACTTATTTGTGTTTCTGGGTACGTCGACTGCTATGGTCATTAGTCTTGTTAGTGTAGTTTGTGGTTTGTTCCGGATGGTGGCGCTGATAACTTCCCCGCTGGATGGTTACCCGTCCAGATGGGTCACCTGTACATCCGCTTGCGGGGAATTACCCCTCGAGGTATTTTACCTCAGCGGGGTTCCACCCCAACCGGTACTGCAACTTTTAAGCTTCCGACTGGTCTTTGTGTGTGGAAAACTTCGCGTGTGTGTGTGTGTGTGTGTGTGTGTGTGTGTGTGTAAGAGAGGAGAATTGGACGAAAAAGAAGGGGAAAAGATCGCGCGCGGTCCGTGGCCCATTGAATTGCTCCAGCTGGTATTGGTAAGAGAAACCACGGAAAACTACCGATTAGAGCAGGCGACCGCTAGAATTTTTCTCCGGGCATCCGCTTAAGTTGACCTAGATTTGTTACTAGTTTCGAAAACCGACATTGTCGGATCTCTAACATTAAGACCTCCCGGTCAGAATGACTGCAGACACAGTGACAATGCTGGCTTTGAGCTAAACTCAGCCGCTCAAAGTTGTATAAAAAGAAAGCAAATAATTTATACCTTATCTGGAATTGTATCGCCATCTCGGATGGGGGCTAAAAGAGATATTGCGACCCATGTGCTTTTTCCTTAAGAAAACTACATTCCTTTTATAGCAGGGTAGATTTGCCAAATGTAAATATTGTCGAGATAAATCTTCTTGTGCTATTGTAAATTTAATTGTTAAATGTAATTACTAATATCTAATAATTTATAATAGTTTGTAAATTGAAATTGTAAATAATTTACAATATTCAAATATTTCTTATTCAACATTATGTACTTACAGTACTAATATTTTATCTAATTTTATATTTAAATTTTCCTGAATCACTTATCTACTTATAATTGAAAGTCTTCGTTTTAATATATTATATTTCCAAAGATACACCTATGATCAAAGAGTGACAACTGAAAATGATAATAATGATGTTATATATCATGAGTAATTTTTATTTAAAAAAATATGAAACGTGAAAAGAAAAGTATGCGAATATTATGGAATGTCTGGAACTCCAAGAAAAGCAGGAGCCACGCCCGGGTGTCTTCTAAGCCTACCTAGCTTGCGGCCACAGCGACATTGTACATGCGAAGAAAAAATATACTACTACTACTTAAAAAGAAATAATTTTCAAATTCTTCATCCCAGTGGCTTTGGGCATGATAAAACATAATTGCCTGGTGTTTTAAATTCTTTAGGCTCGACCTGAAAAATGCATATATTTATTTGCAGTATTTATTTACTTGTAAATTACCTGGTAAAACCATAAATTTAATGAAACAGTCTTCCCTCACTGAATGGGGAGATCCGCCGCCGATCTACAGTCGACTAGCGGGGATTTCCCTAACCAGGTATCTCCGACAAGCGGGGCACCACCCTATCCGGGACAAGTTCTAAGTCCCCGACAGGTCTCCCGACATGTGTGATCGTGTAGTGCATCTTAGTGCAAGAGTGTGTGTAAGGGGTGATAGGACGAGGAAGAGGAAGGAAAGAACGCGAGCGGCCGTGGGCCACTTGGTAGGGTACTGCTCCGGCATTCGCCTGGTGTTGATCGGAGAAACCACGGAAAACTACCGATCAGAGCATCCGGCCGCTAGAATTCTCCTCTAGACAGCGACTGGATTCGATCTAGCTGAAAAGCTAGTGTCGAAAATCCTGCCGCCGTGCGGAGTGAGAACCTAGGACCTCCCGGTCAGAGGCACTGCAGTCACATCTGTTGATGCCCTGAGCCACCGCTCCCGGTAGGGCCTGACAGAACCCTTAATCACCTTTAATTTGAAAGTGGCACTGTGCCACTCAGTCTGCCATGCACTGAGCATGGAGCGTTTTAGAAATACCATTAAATCTCTTCAGAGAACAGTGGGAATGTCAATCCCAGACTTCCGTGTTGCTGATTTTGCCTTCAGGTCACCTTACTCATTGCCTGTGATTCCCACATTGCCCGAAATTCAACAATTTATTAAATCATAGTTACAAATATAGGTCGCATTCCGCCTATAGCCGCTGTTCAGCGGAAGGAGGATTCTAGTGACCGGCTGTTCTGATCGGTAGTTTCCCGGTTGTTGTATTTTTCAATCAACACTAGGCGAATATCGGAGCATTACCCCAACACACAGGCCGCGGACCGCGCGTGATCTCTTCTTCCTCTTCCTTTTCCTATCCTCACCCTTTACACACACACACACACACACACACACACACACACACACACACACACACACACACACACACAAACTCACATACACCACACTATAAGACTTGTCTGGAGATCAGTCGGGGGGGGGGAGGGATTACTATTTGTACCGTCTGAGGCGGTACCCCGTTGCCAGGAGATACCTGGTTGAGGGAAAAAACCTTGCAAGCTGGCATAGGTCGGCGGCGAATCTCCCCAGTCAGCGGGGACGATAACTTATCTCTCGCTATGAAAACAAGCACTATACTAATGGGTGTAATGACCTTAGCAGTGTACGTTCACCAATCAATCAATCAATCAAAACTATAGATACGAGACATGAAACTTTTTAAAGGCTTCGAAATGTGAATTCATCTCGGTCGTGATTACACTGCACTGAGTGAATTAATCTAAAAGATTTAGTGAAACTAATTCAATAAATACTGCATGCCACTGTATTATTGGACGATGAGCCATCAAAGTATATGAATACATGATCGGGATAAGCTGTTCTCATTCGTGGAACTGTGTCTGGTAAACAAGAGAACAAGTATTCTGTTTGGGAAGCTTGGAGAGTCTGAGATAAACATTGGGACGGAGTTTCCAATGGAGAATGGGTTTGCTTGAGGGAGGGGAGGCTTCCACGGGGTAGGACGGCAAATATCAAGATCTCGCAATAGATATTGGAGACCAAGAGCTCTCATTATTAGAATGGGTTAAATTCCAGCGGGATGCATGTTTCGAGATACACCGCTGCCATACTCCAGACCTGAGTGGATGAGACCTGAGTATAAAGAACCTGAGTGCTCTATATAATCGCAATAGACAAAACCCGTTGACTCCCTAAGAGGTAGTACCACATAGCATACCTAGAATATTTAAGGGGGAAACACAAATGGACACTTGCAGAATATGGATGTGGGCACGCCATGTAAGGGTTTTATTAAACTTCAGCCAGACGAATCTGGCCAATATAGACAGCGAATGTGAGCTGGTGGCCTCCAAGTTAGATATCTGGATTGTTATTCATGTGGTGCATCCTTCACATGCTTTGTTTAGTAGTAGAGAAGTTGAAACAGAAGGAGTACAGAAGTAAAAAAAATTAAACTAGTGTATATGCTCAATTCATGTAATTTATTAAGGACTACTTATAGTTTCCTATTGATGATATTCATACTGTTACATGAACAGAAGATTGGAAAATCATTCACGAGTAACGTAGCTTTCACAGGTTCTCTCGCGCCCGACTCTACGGTATATTGTTTACGGCAATGGCATAGACACTTAGCACAGATCTTTGCAAGATGTCGTTTTTAAGCGGGTGATTTCTAAAAAGTTAATCGCCAAATCGAACACGGAAGAATATATTTGAAGTTACGTTTTGGAGGAATGCGGGACGTTTTCTCCTAAATCTCCACAAGCGCACAGTTTGCAGAATGCCGTCTCTGCAAGTGGCGTTGTACGCCTTTTCCATGTCAAATACTTCATTCATTCGAAGTGTTACCTCTAGACGAACGAGGAAGACATTTCTCTAGCCAATTCAACAAGATTGTTCAGAGTTGGCCAATGCCTTGTAAGCCCTTGTTGGATTGGGGTGAGTAGACTCCTGCTCTTCAAAGTCCAGACTAAACGCTGATACACCATGCATTCTAGCAATTTAATAGACAGTTGGGAAGAGGTATAGGTCCGCAGACAGGTGGTAGCGTTCGATCTTTTACGCCTTTTTTATCTGGGGCGACGATGGCTTCTCACTATAGAGCAGAGATGTCCTATAGTGGTCCTCCCAGATATAATTTTAAAGCTGGAGACGAAATTGCGTGGTTATGACAGGAAGATGTATCTTTAGATTGTGAATTTCATCAGGACCTGGGGCAGTTCTTTCCCAAGCGATAGAGAAGAATATATTTTAGACTTGGAGAATGAAGTGTGAGTCCTTATGCTTGAAAACCACAATGCAAGGTTCTCCATTCTTCTTTTAACCAAAAATTCTATAACTTCTTCATCGAACTAGCTATAGAATTTATTTACCAACTACTTCATTATACCTTTATTTTTTAATTACTGCTAAATTTCGCAGTAAATCATATAATGGCTAACATGAAAAAGATACTGAAGAGCTTTATCAAAACATTCGCATCATGACTGGGATACTTTTTTACTAAAAAAGCTAGACAAGGGGGAATGAACAAGAAATGATAAGAGGGTCGCTTAATGCATGTCCCATCCCACACACTGTGCAAGAGCAGTGCGGCGGGGGCGAGGGCAGAGAAGGGCAAGCAACCGCCTTTTGCCATTAGCCGCCGCCCAGACCACCGCCCCCACGCGCCGCCCCCGCGCCGCGCCTCGCCGCTGTCTGCGTCGGGGGGGGGGGGGGGATTGACGACTTGCGCCGGGCCGTCACGTGTCGCTTCCCTCCGTGAATTACGACCGTGTCCGGTATTTTCCGTTCAAAGCATGTAAAATACGTGCCAATTCTATGCAAACGTGACTGCGTCCATATTTACACTGTGAAAAACACGCGTCCCTGGCTTTCGTAAATAACCGACCGCATGCAAATATCTTCCACGCGTCGCGAGGGGGCAAGGGGAAGCAGAGGCGCTGCAGTCGTGGGAAAGTTTCTAGATGGACGTATATATTTATTTATTGGGATGCTCAGACCCATCAACGTCCAAGGTCATTGAGACCTACGAATGAAGAACTAGTAAGTAGATGGCAATGATAACGAATGTGTAGAGTGAAATGGTGAATGATGATTATGGTCGTGGTGGAGAAATGATGAAATAAGAGTTAGGGAAATCCCGTCGAAACTTGCCGAGAGCTGCTTTGTCTACCATAAATTCCACATCAAATGACCAGAGATCAAACATCGGTACCAGCAGTGGAATATTGATGTATTTACACTCAAATTCCTAGGAAGATAATATTGTTAGCATGAAGAAAATGCAGATACAAAATAATCCATAAAAAGTGTTATAACGTATCAAGAGATATTATTTTGTAGTGTTAAGATCAATTATTATTTACGTTATAGCAAAAATAAACAATTTTTGGAAAGAAATTCTAATTTCTTCTTAATTTCAAAAGTTAAAATTTTTACAGGAATGCAGTGTTTCAGAGGTGAGAAATATGTTGCCTTTTCTTGCATTGATCCATACAGTAAATTGGTAAGTATTCGAGATTCGAATGTGATTGAATATTTTGAAAAAAAACTTTTCTGCCTGTCTGTTCAACGAGTGGACTATGTCGGTAGCTAAAGTGACAAGAGCAATTAGGCGTACACCGGAGATCCAAGTTTGTTTCGTGACTGGGGCAGTCAATTATTTAAACTCTCAGATCATAAGTTACAAACTATTTTGCTTCGATCTTTCTTGATATCAAAATCAGTCTGTTCTATCTTTTAAAAATTAATTTTTTTTCTTTCTCCTTTTTAGCTATCAACTCTAGTCTCATCAGGTGATATTGTAAGAATTCCTAAATTACCTTTCCTTTCGCTACCTACAGTTCTAATTTTCAGCGTGTGCAGAAATTGAAAGAAAAGTATGCATCCCGAGGACTTTTGGAGAGGTGTCTATGGTTTATATATCCAGGAACCCAAGAAGAATCCAAAAACAATGAACTAGAGTCCGTTCGCTGTAACTTCACTCCGCTAGTAAACAAACTGTGAATGTATCCCTTCGCCCTGTAGTTCGTGATTGGTTGCGCCATTCACCCCAGAACCATGCCCGCACGTGTCACAGCCAGAACTGTCATAGCTAAGGCGAATTTTGATGGCCTAAATATCGCCAAAAATTATTTTAAAATGCCCTAAAAGGAAAGAAAAATGACGTAAAACGTATGAGCAAATCCAGTTGGAATGATCAACTCAAGCTGTTGGATACGTTACTGAGATGTAATCGAGGCTGCTTCTATTCGATCCACGTGAACTTCAGCTTTCTAACTTTTGGTTTGGAATGTTCTTTACCAGAAAGTCTAACATTAGAGATCGGGAAATCCGCTGATCCGCCAATGGCGATGACAGGCAATTTCTCAATATGATTACCAATGATAATCAGATCGCTTTGATCTAAAGATAATGTAAAGGTAATATGAAAATAAAGAATATAAAACATTAAATTTTGGCGGTATTAATTCTATAGTACATTTGGGTACAAACATTTCCAACGAAGCTTGATTATAATATTAATCGCTGTCATGATTCGGTCACTCGAGTTTCCACGTAAATTAACGGACGTTTTCGAATCCTACTCTTGGGGCAACCTAACAGGCCGCACTAAATCTCCAATATGGTGGCGTTGACGACTGCCTTCCAATACCGCCGACTTCTGAACCCAAGGGTTTCATCCCGAACTGCGATATTCAAAGGGACGGATATTCGGAATGAATTGCACTGCGGGATTGATAATTGATTTTTTTCTCACTCATCTTCACTTTGTTAGGTTTGAAGATCAGAGAATAATACATTATTCTTCGTAAGTGAACAATTTGCAACACATTTGTGTGTATTTATCACCTTAGTATAATAATTATTTTGTAGTAAAAAACAATTCCTAAAAATCCCTGATATATTACGAATAGTTCAAAGATTTTTTATTTACGTTTATGGATTTTACATTTATTAGTTCAGTGTTTCTTAAAACTGAGTGTTTCCCTCTTCAGATACTATCAATGGTTAGAATTTTTTTAATGTCCAAAAAGTTACAAAATTTACAACAATTTAATATTATGACTGTTATGAAAAGTATCAACATAAATACATACTAATAGACATCAGCAAGACAAATGAGTTCTTTTCAACTTCTCCAAATACTAAAAAACGCAACCGCAACGCAAGCCACGATTTCGCACGAAATCGCCTCAGTTGCTCTCCGCAATGCGGAGTCCGTGCCGCCGCCGCCGCCGCCGCGTGCCCTGAGCAAGCAGAAGGAACGCGAAGAATTATCCTCGCAACATTCCACAAGACACGAGTCGTTAGAGGCGATGAAAGCCACTCACTTTCTCTAGCCCCTGCAATAAAAAGAAACGATCCGAACAGGCGCTCCGGCCGAGCGAGCCAACTCGCGCCTGCACCCGGGCCCGCGCCGCCGCCGCAGTTATGAAATATTCATTTCTACACTTCCTAACGAAGTTATTATATCACCTCATTTTGGGTGCTGCGGACGCTAACATATGCCCCTAGCATCCCCAAGAATGTGAGCAACGGACGAAACAGCTTTGGCTTTTTGTTACGGGTTTTTTGCTTTGTGCTGTTTGTGCCGGGCAATGTGTAATTTTTAAGGCGAGAAACTCGCGTACTACTCCATATGACTAGAATATTTTTGATCTTAAAGACACAACATTTTTCATTATAACTGATTTATATTAATATTTATTACATCATAATAATAATAATAATAATAATAATAATAATAATAATTATTATTATTATTATTATTATTATTATTATTATTATTATTATTATACTATATTGAAGAATTTAGACAAATAAATAATTTTAATTACTCCATATAACGTTCGTTTCTCTCTCTCTCATTTAACATTTTAGAAGTATTATTCAACATTATCTGAATAAATTACTGAATGATTTGCACATTACTCACAAATGCATACAGCCACCTTTTGAACAACTCAACACTCTTCTTCTTTCAATATTCATTTCTTGCACGTTTCATAAATTTTGTAATTTTTTAACATTTTAAACTTTTCTATTTCCTTCAAGTTACTAAACATTGAGAACTGATACATTGATTTATTATTAAAATTTCAATTTAGAAAATGTAAGTCTCAATTTAATTACTTTTCTCTCTCTAAACGTACATGTTTGGAATTTTGAAGAAGCTTTCAACCATATCAAATGAGCTTTAGAAATTGTCAAATGTTCAAAGACAGTTGAATATTGGGATTTAAAAGAATGAAAATTTACTAGAGAAAAAAATGATAAAAATGTTTTCTGATTCATCATCTGTAAGCTTTGAAGTTTGCTAAATCCCATTTTCTTTTTTCCTAATAACACACTACAAAAAATTATTCTACACATTACATTCAATTTCACCTAATATGCTTATCACATCATACATTTTTTCTTCGGATTATTGAACTTAAAGGTTTTGTTTTTAGTTAGATATTTTACTATATTTCATTCTCCAAAATTGATTTTTGTTGTCAAGGTGTATTGTGAAATTTAATTCTCTCCAGTTTCATTAAAAGTTCAGAAAGTATAGAAAAGAAATTAGAAGTCACTTTAAAAGTGAAATTAAAGGAATCGGTTTCTATTAATGGATTGACCTAGACAACTAGAGAAAACTTCATTTTTCTTCATTTTGTTATATTTATATACAGATCCATTTTCGTTTTCTCGCCCTAAAGCGTTAGAAAATAATAAAAATTTCCTCCGCGTTATTTCTTCCTCCAGCCACTGGTTGCAATTTGTGCATTTCGTTGTATTCTCTTCTGACTGTGATACTTGTATTCACTTTCTCAATATTTTTAATATCTCTGAACGGCCCCATGAAGAGTTTACTCCAGTATTCAGCAATAAAATAATTTGTTTGCTTTCAAGATATTGTTTCTAGGCTCTTCTCGCACCATCCCGTAGCCGCTGTAAGAAGTTTCTACGTCCTAAGAAATGTAGTTAAACGTCATTTTGGCAACATGAGGGACATTCACAGACAATTGCCATTCATCCATCTATTGCAGTTTCTTCTACAGTAGTACCACTTCTCTATCTCATCTCTCAAGCCTCTCAAAAGTTCTATTCTCTCCTCCCGTTAAGTCCTTGAACTACAAACTTCAATCTCGGTCAAAACGTATATTAACCTTCACGTATTAGTTCCAGATTTCCCAAGAATCTATTTCACCCATCGTAAACCATGAAATTACGTGTTCCTTTTCTCTCAAACAGCTCCCTTTTGTACGCCTAAACCTGAAATGTTCAATTTCAAGTTGTCAAGATATAACTATATAATATAAGAAATAGTGAAGGGATAGCCTGACACCCAACTGAATCGTTTGCCCGAGAATAAATTTTAATTAATTCACAGTAGCGTTTATCCTACAAACCTCCCGAAATGCCAAGGGGGGAAGAAAATAAATAAATCTTATTTCAAAGTGTTACGGAAAATTTCTATTTTCGAAGTTTCTTATTTTAATAAAATTCATACGAAGTTTATTGCATCTTTGAAATGTTTCATATAGTTGCCCTTCTTAATATACCATCATTTGTAAAAGCATTTTTAGAAGATGTCTGTTGTTGAAAGAAACTTTTTAATATAACATTACAATAACACGAAGGCCCTGTCAACAAAAATAGAGTTTTTGCATTATTATTATTATCATTATTATCATTATCATTATCATCATCATTATTATTATTATTATTATTATTATTATTATTATTATTATTATTATTATTATATTATTATTATTATTATATTATTATTATTATTGTTATTATTAATATTATTATTATTATTATTTATTGCTTTCTCATTCTCTATTTTAGAGAACATGGATTCTTATGAAAGAATTTACATCTTTGAATTTAACTTTATAAATGAATTTATTTTAAGAAGTACAACGATTCCATTCTAGAAACACACTTCCTTTCCAATTATTTATTAACGTTTCCGGTCCCGATTATTATTTCCGTTAGTGTAGTCAATGTTTTAATACGGAGGTAGCGGTGTTTCTTCCCACTGGATGGTGAGATCTGACGCCGACCTGCACATCAAGTTGCGTGTGATTTCCCCTCTAAGAATCTCCCCCAAAGGGGTACCGCACCCCTCCCGGACGGGACAAGCCGACGCTCCCGACATGTTTGGAAGTGTAGTGCAGATAAGCAAGAATGTGTAAAGAGACGAGGACAGGGCAAGGAAAAGAAAGGAAATGCCGCGCGCGGTCCGTGACCCGTTTGTTCGGGTACTTTCTCAATTAAGAATAGCATTATTTGTTTAATAGAATCCAACATACCTTTCGTGAACCTTCGGATTTAAAAGAATTTTTCCTGGAAACCTGGGAGAAGTGCATTTGTTCAATTTACAATGCGATGTGTTAAATACCATTGAATAATTTTGAAGAATAATCTTGAAGTGAAACCATCTTCGCGCAAGTCGACATATTGAGACACAGAAGCATAACGAAATATGCAGCCTTTATTTTCTGGCTAACTACACGTCGGAGATCAAAGTTTTAAGGCTCCCGCAGACCGGCGCGGTAGATTCACAGCGGGTGCGGCGCGGAAATTTCCGAGCTAGACGAGGCCGCGGAATTCGCGGGACTGTTCACACCGGAGCGTCAATTATGAGTCAGCATTTGATGACGGTTGGCAAGGTCGCTCGAATCAAAGGGGAGGGAAGACTCCCGAACACGGGCGGACCTCCACGAAACTCGAGCTGCAGCGGAAGAAGCGCGTCTGACTGCGTTTCAAAATCCGCCGCGGATTAAACGCTGCTAATCCGTTGCCGCGACGCTCGCCTGTCGCGCAGGTTTGAAATAGAGATGGGCTTAACAGTTTTTCTTCAATAACTGTTATCACAATAACAGCTGACTCGTAATAGCTGTTATTAATAACAGCTGAAAAATAACAGGTCCATGACCAGCAACTTAACATGGCCGACTGTTAAGAGTTAAAGCAGTTGTAGCGACTGCTAAGAGTTAAACCACGCAAAACGAGTAACGTTGGTAGCACCGTAAAGCTTGTGCAGCTACCTTACGGCGCTTCCTTGTACTACTTTCTCTATCATGTTTAGACAGAGAAGCAGCTAATATGAACGAGACTGGATGAACTGCCAAGGATGAATAGTAATTCATATAATGTGTAGTGAATGTGTATAGAATATAGAATATTACTAAAATGCAAGTGATTCGGGTTCTGATTGCAAATATTCTTTCAAATATGCAACTTGTGCATAGTGAAGTGATGAATGCCAAATATAATGAGGAGAAACAGTGTTTTTTGCTTACCTATAGCTAAAGTGTTAATGACTGTCGAATACCAAGTATTATAATGTGAGTTATTTGACCGTAACTCATTTTATTTTATCGGACCCAAGGGAATATTAGTTTGTTCTCACATAAACAGCAATGGGACAGAAATAAGTTAACATATTGGACGGACTTAATTTAAAGGACAAACATCTTGTTGTAGTGTATACAATAAAATATAAAACTATTGTGGCACATGGTGTGTAATAATGACGTATTTTGTATTAATGAATCTACAATTTGAACACTGGCAAATCATGATTGATTAGCTGCAGTGAAGCTTTTATCGTACAAAATGGTTGCCACAAAAGCTTGCAGTAGTTCGGATTAGACCCAGTAGGTTGCAGTTCTATGCATTTCAACCGATAACAGCCAATAACAGGATAAACGAAATAACTTATTTCGCGTAACAGTTACGAAACAACGGTTAAGATATAACAGTTTAGCTGTTAAGAGCACATCCCTAGTCTGAACGTGCTCATAAGGCAACACGTGACGCGAAACTTCCGCTGCGGCCAATCCGCTGCGGATCTTCCGCGTCGGTCTGTGGGAGCCTTTACTTGTAACGCGTGTTGTGACCACCACCCTTTCTTTTATTCCACGACGATATACACATCTCATGTTTTTAATTTCTGTATCTCCTCCTCCTTTCCCGACCCGTCCCACTCCACGGCGGCGGAGCGCAGCCGAGCATGACTGCCGCGAGAGGGCGCCCGTTGCGTCGTCCTGGCCGCGAGAGGCAGGAAGCCAGGCAGCGGGCGACGGATCGCTTATCTAGGCGCAAGGAACCTGCGACGCGCGGCGGGGCACCCGGCACGCGGGGCGCTGTTAACATGTGCTTCCGACGCGAGTGCGTGCCAACGGCCTTGCGACGCGGACAGGCAGCCCCGGACACGCTTCGACGCCCGTCTTCGCAAACATTTCCGCCGCGACTTCGCTGCTGCCTGCTTGTTGTACAGAACTTGCGAAAATATCGAAATTAAATTGAAGAAATGGTTGGTTGGTTGGTGATTCCGGGCGCGTCAACAGATTTTGATTCATTTTCATGGCCACCACGACGAACTCTCCGGGTCCCGCAAAAGTGAATTCGGTCCTGGGTTCAGCGTCGCAACGTAAAGTCGCTTGAAATATTAGAACGAGATGCTCTGTCAGTGATTTCGTGGTTTATTGATAATTGATATAAAAATTATAACATTATTCTACGACGTATTAGAAAATTACAGATGTTAGTCAGTAAACATTCTCAAAACCTTCAGTATAACGAAAGTCAATAGTCCATTCTGTGTGTCTTATGACTAGACCTCGGATTTTAGGACAAATGCCTATTTAGTTCCATTAGGAGATTGTGAAAAATAAGTGCAGATATTAACAAATCATGAAAAAAGTAATCTACTTGAAGCATCTTACAGTGCCTAAGTCTGCCTATAACAAGTAATTTTGATGAATTAACATATTTTAATTACCCATTTAAAAAAAATATTTTACCGAATACTTTACCGGGAGCGGTAGCTCAGTGCATCAACTGATGTCACTGCAGCGCCTCTGACCGGGAGGTCCTAGGTTCGAGTCCTGACGGCGGCAGGATTTTCGACACTAGCTTTCCAGCTAGGTCGAATTCAGTCGCTGTCTGGAGGAGAATTCTAGCGGCCGGCTGCTCTGATCGGTAGTTTTCCGTGGTTTCTCCGATCAACACCAGGCGAATGCCGGAGCAGTACCCTAACAAACGGGCCACGGACCGCGCGCTATCTGTCCTTCCTCGTTCTTGTCCTATCCTCTCCCCTTACACACACACTTACATTAACATGCACTACACTACCACCTATCCCGGGAGACCGGTCGGGAGCTTAGAGCTTGTCCCGGCTGGGGCGGTGCCCCGCTGGTGGGAGGGTCCTGGCTAGGGGGAAACCCCACTAGCCGACGGTAGGTCGGCGCCGGATCTCGCCATCCAGCGGGGGAAGATCACTGCCATCTCCCGAGAAAAACATGCACTACACTAACGGGACAAATGACCATAGCAATTGACGCGCCCGGAAACACGAAAAATCAATCAATCAACCGAATACTTTCCTGAATTTCCTGAAACGTGTATATTCCTTAATCGAATACGCAGTCCACTATGCACCGAAATCTCTCACCCAACACACAATTTTGTGCTCTGCAAGTCAATATAAAGGAAATGTTTCACGCTCGTCTTCAATCAGCACGCACTTCTTAGGCAATTGCACCCATTGCCGGTGCAGCAGCGCTGTTCGTAGGTTGAGAATGAAAAGTGTGAAAAAATGAATGAAATGAAAAGAAATGAAAGTGAAAACAATAATATGCTTGTAATCACTGTCGTAAATGTAAAAATACTTTACTTTCCAGAAAAATAAAAAGTGACTAATTTAATCCTTTTCTGATAAGTTTTAGATGTCAGAAACATAACTTATCATATGTAATGTTTTTAAATGCCTGGTTTAAACATTTTGTAACTTATTTTAAGTGCCTAAAACGTCACTTTTAATGCCTAATAATGCCTAATTTCGTAATTTTGTTACCTATTTTAGGTGCCTAAATTATAACTTATTTTATGCCTAAAATTCCGAGGCCTACTTATGACTCGAAATGTGTAAATCAAGTAGTTGTGACAGAATACGCGCGATTCCACAATTTTCTATTTCACATCACTCGGATTGCTTTCATGTACTACGTTTAAGCAGAAACAGTTTCACATTTATTCGTAGAGTAGTAGATAACCGTGGTTCATGAGAACTCACACGCAAATGGCAGTATGCAAATCAAGGCAGTTGAGTATTTTGCAGATTGCAATGCATACCTCACGAACACATGTACTTGTGATAAGATCATCTTGTTGTATGAAGGTGCTTACCACACGTCGCATTAATGTCAAATTTTGTTTTAGTCTATATGCAATGCAATTAAGAAAAATGCACAATTTTCCTGCGCAATTCTTGAGAACATTGTGAATGGTTGGTTCAAAACTCATTAACTGTGAACGTTGATATGTCTCTGTAAATGATACGAAATGAGATAAGTTAGCTAAATGTCTAGCATGGGAAATAAAATGAAGGGTGTAATTTCTCTTCTTCATTTTACAAGCATGTGTTTTTCTTTAAAAGGTTGTAATAGGTATTAAATCAATTCGTATCAATTAACAAGGCGAAACATATAATTACGTTACTATATTATTCATCTTGAAAATTAAAAAATTAAAAATAAAAATAATATTACGAGCAAAATATAATACATCCAACAAGACGGACGAAGGTCGTAAATTCGAAAGGAATATTAGTGATGATATTTGCTTCATTGTAAAATTTACTGCATGGTATGAAAATGTGTTACAAGCCCACCAGTAAACTACATTTTTTTGACATTTTCTCAACGTTTCGGTTTTATAATAGTAGAACCGAAATATTACTTTAATAACATTACAGAAGAGTAAAACCTCGTCCTAAATAGAAGTTTACACTGAAAAATATGACATTTTTAAGAAAATGGAGATTAAGCATTATTGTAAATGCAAAATTTGAAGCTCTTTTTCACATGAATCTATTGAGTTTTCGAAAAACTTTATTTGATTTAGGTGCTAGTAGTGTTCACAGACGGATGGACGGATGGACGGACAGACGTTTTGAAGAAATCACTTTTTCGGTGTCAGGGGGACCTCAAAATATGTATTTCCATTGAAATCTCGAAATCGATTTTCCGCAGCTATTACATAACTTTCTCTATACTACGTATAATACTCCGCATGTACGTACGTATACGAGAAAGTAAATACGAGTGCAATTCCCTTGAAAGGAACGAAGATTTTGTCATTTAACACTCCAGAGAAACACGTTGAGTCACCCGGCGGACGCCATAGCAGTGAGTAACTGGCCACTCGGGCTCATTCAAGCCAGGAGCACGTAGCTTTCATCACATTAAATGCAAGATGGGCGCTGCCATCGTCTATTCCCAGTCTCGAATGGCCCGAGGGTCTGCGAAAATGCGCGAGTGCCTGCCCGACATGTACGGAAGAATGAAGTCGGAAAGGATAGTAGGTAGTACAAACTTGAAACATTAGAATTTATGATGAGTGAGTGTGATCAACGCGAGAGATAAGGGCCCCTCCACGCTCGATATGTCCTAGGGGACCATGAGAAATTTTGCTTGTTTTACTCTGCTTGTAAACGGTCAGTGTCGGTGAAGCATCGACACTCTTATAAGCACTAATTTGATTAGCCTTAGATCTCGACTTATATTACATTTCTGTAGTATTATGAACTCATAATATTTAACAATATCTATAAATATATCATAGTTGTAATTGTTATAATTATAATATACTATTGATGAGTTCTACAATTCGTTAAAATTTGGTAGTTTAAAACAAATTCTTAGGATAGACGCTCTGAGAAATCGCGCAATGAACCTATTTCAACAAACATATTTCTGTTTGCTGACATTGACATATTATAAAGAATTAGGCGACATTTTTTAAATCAATTCCATACAAATTAAACAAACATCCATGACAAATCTAGACTTTTAAAATGGTAAAATCCATTAAATGAGATACAAATGCACATTTCCAGGTGAAATTGCACGTGGTAAAAATAGGAAGGTAAGTATGGGAAGGTGGGTATTAATTAAACAACTTATTTTTTAAGTAATAAATATTTTATAAAAACAATTATTTCAATGGCGAAAATATTATTTTCTATTATAATGTTCTACCATAAATTCCGACATTCATTTATCTTAATAATGTAATTAATTAAATTTATTTAAAGCCAAAAAGAAACAAATTATGGGAAACGTTTGCATTAATTGTATTGATTTGTTTCACTTCCTTGTACTAGTTACATTGTAATTTTTATCTCCTTTTTATTAATAATGAAAATCCCCGCATTCACAACCAAACTTTGTTCCGTCACGAAACCTTTGCATTCTATGCCAAGGCAACGAAAATGCGGTCAACAGGAAGAAACTGACAAGCAGAATTTACACCAAGAAAATTACAACCTTTCCGATTATGTGTAGTCTATGAGTGCACGATCCCCTAAACACTTCATAAATGATGAGAAAAATCTACCCTTAGAGAAGCAAAAAACCTTCACGAGCAGCCACAATGAGGCCATTGACTGAGTTAAATAAAAAAAAAGCGCAATATCCGAAGTGGCGGCTTTTGAAAGCCTTCCAATCACCGGCGGAAGACGTCAAGCAATAAGGTCTTTCTCACGCAGGTTACATTGCGCTGAGGGTTCGTGAACATCACGGAAGGCCCCAAAACCGCCGTACAAAACGGACAAGAGTAATGCAATTTACACAACTCGTATAACAATTAATACTACGCGTTCGCACTGAATTGAAGCGTAATTAGTGCTTTACTGCAGCCGCTTGCTACCATCTACTTGACGCTCCGGTAGCACTCGGGACACGGACGTAAAAATAAAAGCTGCAGAGGAAACTCGCGATATGGAACAAAGCACACAACAAAATGGAAGACCAGAAAACCATTTCCAAACGATTTAAAAGATCACACAGAATAAATATTACCATAGTACAGTTACGTCTTACTAAAGATGTAAATGGAAAGGAACGAAGTTTTCAGAAATCGACAATTAAGTCAATTGAAAATTATTTAACAATACATTAGCAATGGGCTGCAACAACAAATTGAGAAATTCTCTCAAAAAGATAATTGAAAATTGAAACAAAATACTTCTTTTCAAGTCATTTTTCCAAGTCAAATTAATATTTACGTCAATCTAAAGCTACATATCACTTAGTGTACTAACGTCACACATCCCTCAGTTAGGGAAGTGGTCATCGGAAAGTCCTCGATTGCAACACTAACACAGTCATACGTTAATAACTGATGAACGATCTTCCAATGAAACACGTCACATCAAGAGTGCGTTCAGCGTCATCTCCAAGCGGACGATTCGCTCGGCTTGGCAGCGCTCCGTGTGAGCGCGCAGAGAAGTTTAATTCCCGGCCACCTCGCGTGCGCGGCAGGCGTAAGGCACGTCGCCGGGGCGGTGGCGGTGGCGGAGGCGGAGGCGGGGGCGGAGGCGGTGGCGGAGGCGGGGGCGGAGGCAGAGGCGGAGGCAGAGGCGGAGGCAGAAGCGGAGGCGGAGGCGGAGGCAGAAGGAGGCAGAGGCGGGAGGCGGAGGCGGGAGCGGAGGCAGAGGAGGAGGCGGGGGCGGGGGCGGGGCGGAGGCGGGGATTGGGTGGGCGGGGATGGGCGGAGGCAGGTGCGGGGCGGAGACGGGGGTGGAGGTGGGGACGAGGGCGGGGGTGGAGGTAGGGACGAGGCGGCAGCGGAGGCGGGGCGGAGGCGGAGGCAGAGGCGTAGGTGGAGAGGCGGAGGCAGGGGAGGAGGCGGGGGCGTGGTTGGGGCGGGGCGGGGCGGGAGCCGGGAATGGGGCGGGGATTGGGTGGGCGGGGATGGGGCGGGGTGGGGCGGAGGCGGGTGCGGGGCGGAGACGGGGGTGAAGGTGGGCATGAGGGCGGGGCGGAGGCAGAAGCGGGGGCGGGGCGGAGGCAGAAGTGGGGGCGGGGCGGAACCGTGGAGGAGGAGGAAGCGGTGGCGGGGAAGGGGAGGGGAGTGACAGAGGTGGCGGGGGAGGGGCGGGGCGGAGGCGGCGACGGGACTGTAGGCGGGGGTGGAAACGGCGGGGGCCGGCGGGGGGGGGCAGCTCGCCGCCGCCGCTCCGGCAGCCCCGATTAATTCGCACAAGGCGAGTCCGCGGTTCGAGAACCGGTTGGGCGCCCGCCGCGTCGCCCGACCGACGCGCCGCATAAATCCGCAGCACGCGAAACACGTACTTATCCTTAATCTGGCTTACGATCGTAAACGTACGTGCAATTATGTATTTAATGCCGCGTTATAATTTTCTACCCACTTCCCTGACGCGCAACGCTTACTAAATCAAAGTTTTAGCGGCAGAGCGCGTCGCGAGCGCCGACGGCAGGGGACGGAACAGGTTACTGGCATCTGCTCTGGCCACGTGGTCACTCCCGCGCGGGAACCCGAGATATAAGGGCATTCCTTATCACATTCCATGAGTCTTAAAGAAAGAATTAAAATACATAAGAAAACGAATGAACGCTTTCTGTTATCTAATTAAATCCTACATATTTATTTCTGTATTCCAATTTAATGTAATTTGAGAGGAATCGGTAGAGTACTAATTTCATTATCACGAAGTAATGTCTATTTGCTATTAAGACAAAGTACAAAGAATGCCCTGATTCTTTGATGAAGATGTGCGTTTTTCGAGAATTTTATTGTACAAGATGTTCATTTGATGTAATACACCTGCATCGTTTTATACAGGCCGAAGTACAGAGTATCTCGCAAGTACGTAAACAAAGGAAATAAATACTTTTGTTTGGTAGCAGATAATCATAGTTTTGAGCATGAAGGATCGTATAGAGATTATCTTGCTGTATGGTTGAAATGATTGAAGGCGTCATTGTCAACAATACTATTTATTTCAATAACAGCAGCTTTCGATGGCTTAGCCATCATCAGTTTTCTGATACAAGAAAAATATAAACAAAATTATAATTAACAGAGACTCTGTTAATTATGTAAATGTCAACTATAACTCACCACTAAACCAATATTGCTGTATGGTTGCCGAAGTCTGCGGGAATGGGTAGTTGAATTCAATAAAATGTTTATTATTTATACACATGTGTACACACATTATGTATACACACATTATGTATACACATGTTGAACACTTGGTGGAAAAATTCAAATAAACAGAATTTCTCTAAGATAAGCAACGCAGCATCCCCGCAGTTCACTGAGTAAGAAACAACTGTCGCTGTTTCTGTTCGGTTTGTTTTAAATCATAAAACGTACCTGAGACGTACAACAGCAGAAATGAGCGTGCTCAAAAGCATCCACCAGAAAATACAAATTGATAAATGCCATCCTTGCCAGATTCAAAAGCTCCACACGTTAAGTGCAGATGTTCTGGATCTCCGTGATAATTTTTGGAATAGTCTCTGATGACTTTTCAAGGACCCTTCTTGTTAACTACCATTTCGTCACCACTACTGGTCAGATATCCATGTGGATGGATCGGTGAAAAGAAAAAGGTTTAGTGTGAAATTTGAAAAACTGCATTATTGACTCTTTCTTCTTCCCAGGTTTAGTAACAGGTGGAAGATGCCTGAACATGCTTCTTGCATTACTCAGTGCCCTGAACGAAGAGAGATTATTCCCACATGGTTCCAGAAGGATGGTGCATCTCTCTATTGCAGGTAGGCAGTTACGCACTGTCTTGATGAATAATTGATTCATCATAGGAAAGGACGTCGGGGATAAGTGCAAAGACCAGCCGGAGCCCAGACTTATCACTTTAAGATTTTTACTTCTGGGGTCACGTTAATTCATTTGGCTACCCACAGAAGATTGCAATTCCTGTCGTATGTACGGCACGCATTGTTGGGGCGTGTTCGCATATCCCACCCAATACCATTGGGCGTATTCTACAGAACCGGAGCATTAGGCTACGAAAATGGGCATCAACGTCACCATAATTTCAAATACAATTTGTAGACGATCGCTTGCTGTTTCCAGACATGGGACACTTGTATAGAAAAAGGTTAGGTTCGTTCAGTTTTTCAAATTCATCTAAAGTTACATGTACACAAAAAAAATACTCTACGTAAACTAGACAAACATTCTTCTCACCTGAATACCAATTTTCAGCTGTTGTCTGGAAAGTTTGAAAGATTGGCTATTTAATAATGGTCCTGAGAGCACATAAAAAGAAAAGTGAGCGTTTCCTCAAAGTTATAGAAGTGCAAGAATAGTAAGAGTTTCATTATTGAATTTAGTAGTTTTCTTGTTAATCGTGACTAAAAATGGTTAAAGAAAGTATTTTTCGGTTCGATTTTCAGTTAGAAATTTGTAATACTTTTATTCATCGTCATGTCAAAGTTTCAATAAAACTTTGACTCATCAACGCTGTCATCATCATCGAGTCATCAACGCTGACTCATCAACGCTGTCAGAGTCATCTTATAAAAATATAATGTTTCTTAGGAATTTGTGAGAACCACGAGTTACGATGTATGGTTTTCTGTACCAACAGCTATATAAAACAAGTTTCTAGGATAACAATATCATTTGTAGGTATGTACATTTAGATAGTCAACTACTGTGAGAAATTTAATATTTACGTATGTAACGTTGCAATTCATTAATTTCACACGTGATACATGTAAACTCTGCGGTGACAACAGAAACATTGCATGCCTTTTGGCCATATAAACCATTTGTTTGTGTTACGAGCACCCAACACGTAGTACAGGTCCGGCAACTATGCAGAAAGAATAATTGTTCCTTGTCTCAATCTTCAACTGTATTATCGTATTTCTATGCAAATTTGGTAGAAAGTTATTGTGAACAGTATTTCTTTTCCTGAGACACAATAATTACAACTATAATGGTGCTACGGAATGTACTCTATAGTGGTGCTACGGAATGGCGCAGAATTTCTTATACTAATGAGTTTCCTAGCTTTTTAGCTTTATGGGATAACGTTTAGTTAATTCGGATTAAAATTTAACAAAATTGCTCTCAGTAATGAACTATTTTCTCAAAAGTAACAATGCAAAAATGTTCTTTCTATCGGTAGGTCTGTCTGTCTCTGGGTATGGCTGTCTGACTGTCGATATGGTTGTCTATCCTTATGTCTATATGGCCTTCTGTCGATATGCCTTCTGTTGACGTGGTTGTCTGGCGGTAGGTCTGTCCGTTTCTCCGAAATACAAAGGTAGACTGACGGTCAGACAGACTGACAGACGGATGAACTCACGGGAAACTGACGGATATACTGTCAGACAGTCAGAGGGATGGAGTGAAAGACGAATAGACGGACCGACAAAAGGACAGACGAACGGTCTTCTCTTATGAAAGACATTTTTCGTATCAGGAGATATTAAAACTTGTATTTATGTTAATATCTCGAAATCGTTTTTCAACAGCATGACATGAATTTTTCATATATTACGTGTATTACTCCATATATAAATGAGAAAGTAATGGGTTTTGTTCTTAACATTAAAAGGTCAAATGCTAAACATTCCAAAGTGCGTGTCGTACAAATTATCTTTTAAGAATAATTTTAATACTTGCAGTTTTTAACATAAATAAAATTAATTGCTGAACGTTATTAGGAAGACTAAAGGTTGTAAAAACAACAGATATATCAGTGACGGAGTTACGGTGACATATAATCATTCAGAAAATAATTTTGTAATGTATGAATTTTATTACCAAACAGTCCCTGAAAATGTTTGAATGTTTTTCAGGTGGTGCTATGAAACATCCCTCTCGTCCTTTTTTTACAGACTTCTATATTTCAGAAAGGAGTTATTCGAGATCTCAATGCAGTCTTGCGCACAAAGCGTTCACTGTTACTTGTATTCCCCACAACTTTACACTTTACAGTTAGTTTACCACATCCCGGGCTCAGAAAATCATCACAACCAAGAGGAAACCGGAAGAACGTATTCACGGAGTCGGCCACCACAACACGGCGACCTACATGAAACGGAGAGAAGCGACACGACACCGTCTATTGTGACGGCAAAACCGCGTCTAAAAGCGCACGAAACACGGGAAAAGGCTAAAAAATCGCAAACCACCGCGACACTTCTTTGTCGTTTGCGCTACTGTCAAGTTGTCACAGATTTTTCAGCGTCTCCCGGGACTTCTAGGAACGCTCCGCCCCTCCTCCCAGTCGAGCACGCGAATCTGTTTGGGGCCGCAGGGGCGTTGACGCTCCGGGGTGGGGGTGGGGGGTGGGGGAGGTCTAGGGAGAGACACAATGCGGCGGCGGTCTCCAAGGACTTGGAGACGCCCTCTGACCTAGTTGCACGACATCGCACAGACGACGGTGCCAACGCAAAAAGAAGCGTTCTTCTCCTAGGACATTCACTTCGCTAATCGATGTCCTACTTTTTGGAATAAATTAATAAGTGTGGTTTGGAATAAAGCTTTTTTTAAGTGTTTCTGCGAAGAAAATAAAATGTCTAGGAAGTATGGCACAGTAAAAACCTTTTATTTTAGAACGAGATTATCTGAATTCTATAAAATATAAATTTTCTCTGTATACTAAAAATGTTGGAAACAACAATAATATGTTATTGTATTGTTATAACGAACTGATTTTAGAGATTTGCAAAGATTTCGAGAACATTTCACATGATAAAAGCGATTCTCAATAATAGAGCAGGAAAACAGCTTTCTCGCCACTAGAGAAACTCCAGAGGGTTTACGAAGATAACTGCTTCAACGCCTTTATATCTTCCCTAGGGACTGGATTTTTATGCCCTAAAAAATCTTGAAATATGCTTTTAAAAATATTTCTTTATGGTCTAAAAATTCTGAAGTATGCAATTAAAATTAACAATATTTCATTTCCCCCATAAAACTTTCTCGTAAAATTTCAGGAGAAGCATGCTTGGAAAAGATATACATTCTTGTTAATGATTTTACATCATTGCTATGCATCAAAAATCAGAATTGTTTAATAAAGCATAATACAGAACGAAATCCAGCAAATAATTCACAATTCAAAACATATTACTTCCTCTTGGCAAAAACGTTTTTACATAGCATCATTTAAAAAGAAAATATAGTGGAAATAAAGTAACAACTTTATATCTTAGACCTATATAAATGTAATTCAAATTCGGGTGTTTGATAGAAAATATCAGACAAACACAATTTTATACGAAGCCTCCGTTCTTTGTGATACTTTGAAGAGGCTTTGCGTTGGCATTCACCATTTAGCTTTCGCGTATATACTATTTTCTGGATTTGGTGGGGAAATGTGAGCACCGGGCTTCCCAGACCGGAAGTAGTTCGTGTGGGCAGAATTTGAGAATGCCTGCTGAAAAGATTTCCATCCCTGTGGCGTTATGGACTTTCGAGCAGACATCTGAATAGTCAAAGGGATGTGCAGCAGAGTTGGGTTTTTGGAAGAACGAATTGACAGAGGACCGGCGACACTGATTGTGAAGAAATCAAGAAAATACCTTACTTGTTCAACATTCTCCGATCCCACAGATAAACATCGCTAATTAGGAGTAGCTGTTTCTGAAACTTAAGTTACAAGAGTCAAAGGCTATTTATTCCAATAGCCTAACGATCATTTGGAAAATATGACAAACATGCTGTAGATAATCGACTAATGATACTGGATATTCTAAAGAAACAACACAGCGACTTAGAACTGAATTACTTGACAAGAAACTTGTCTCCGCAATGAAATACATATATTTCCCGCCAGCAAATTAATTGGACTGGAATAAAAGGGATCGGATAGGAAACTAAGTTGACTGATTTATTGAGTAAGGCTTCTCTTCAGATGCTCAAAAAATGTTGGGGCATTTTCAAGTACAATGGAAATTTCAAACTTGACTCAGTATTTTCCTAAGTTTCTTCTTTCTGTAAAGCTGACATGAAGAGACAGGTTATCCAGAAAATTGCAAACTATAAATCTGCATTTTTATAACAGGATTAAGATAAATAGAAGTATTTGAATAAATCAAAAAGTATAAATTCTGAAGTTGTAAATTCGTAAATTAATAAATGCAAGCATGTTCAGAATTAAAAATCAATGAAAATTATAATACATTAATTCAATCTTTGAATTTTTTGTTAGTATTTTTCAATACCTACTAATCTCCTTAAATCCTCATTTAGTTACTTAGAAGTACATTACTGAAAACTCGTACATATCCGTACACTGCATATAAACTACATTTACGAATACCATTTTTCTAAAATGAGTCGTGTATAATAAAATTGTAGTATGTGGTTTGTCCTATTCAAATACTTGTTTATATCCTACACGACGTAGAGTTTCTATTCATCAATTTTCACTAAGATTATATAGAAGACGAGGGCGAGGGCAAAGACGAGGGCGAGGACGAAAACGTAGACAAAGGCTATGGCGAAGACGAAGGTGAGGTTGAAGGTGAGGGAGAAGACGAAGACGAAGGCTAGGGCGAAAGCGTAGACAAAGGCGATGGGGAAGGCGAGGGCGAGGGAGAAGACGAAGGTGAAGGTGATGGCGAAGACGTAGACAAAGGAGGAGGCGAAGGGGAATAGGAAGGGGATGGCGAAGGCGGGGTTGAAGATGAGGGGGAGGGCGAAGGCGAGGGGGAAATGGGAACTAGGGCGAAGAGGAAGGCGAAAGTGGGGTTGAAGAGGAGGACGTAGGTGAAGACGAAGGTGAGGGTGAGAGTGAAGGCGAAGGCGAGAGCGAAGGCGAAGACGAAGGGAAGGCGAGGGCGAAGGCGTAGAGAAAGGCGAAGGGGAAGGGAAGGTGAAGGCGGGGTTGAAAATGAGAGGGAGAGCGAAGGCGAGGGGGAAAACGAAGACAAGGGCGAAGTGGAAGGCGAAAATGAGCACGAAGGTGAAGGCAATAGTGAAGACGAAGGTGAGGACAAGACGAAGGCGGGGGCGAAGTGGAAGGCGAAGGCGAGGCTGTAGACGATGGCGAAGGCGAGGGATAGGACGAGGGCGAAGGCGAGGGCGGCCTCTCCCACCGTAGCCACGATCTCCTTTTTCACCGGAGCAGTTACATACTGCAGTTTTTTCTTTGTTGCACATGACATTTGATCAGCTGTCGTCCAATCGGGACCTTACACGTCACTACAGTGACGTCATAATGGTAGCGTTCAGCCTTCCGATTGGAGGACACCATAACAACTGATTTACTTCAAACGCAGCTCTGTGAAAACCGCAGTATAAACGTCCGCTTAAAGGCGCCGCCGGCGTCGCCCCGAGGTTTTTTCCCGCTTTGGATTGCGCCGGCGCGGCGCGGCGCGGCGCGGCGGCGCGGGGCCAGGGGGCTAGTTGGCCGCGTGATTACGAACGCGCTTTCGGAAGGTGACCCTTGACTACGGAGAAGTACGCCAGGCGCTCTCAATAACGAACTACTTCAGCTCCCCAATGGGCGCTGATGGCTTTACGGGACAGCACGCTGAATGCCTCGGTGGATTTACGTGTACAGGAGAGTTTCTTTTCAGCGGTTCATTTAAAAGTGGATTCTTTCTGCCAAGAAACAAAAGATCGTGATTCGAGAGAGAGAGAGAGATATGAAAGCGTTGCGCTTTCGTTTTTACGGCGTAGTTGTAAATTGCAGGGACACTAACGACAATAATCTGCTGTAAAAAAGGGAATCTGAAATATAAGGAGAAGAAACCGATCTGATGTCATCATTTTAATTTGTACAGGAATTACGATTGTTAATTCAATGAGGAAAAAATTCGTTATGAGTGTAAAAGAAATATGTCGTACTTTCAGAGTCATTGTTACAATTTTCGTTACAACAAATATTATCAGAATCAAAATAAATAAAAATTACATTTTTCATAAATTTAAATCACACATGGAAATTATTTTTTGCATCAAAGTTACGCATTATTACTACCAATAAAAATTCAATTACTCTTGGAATGTCGTAATCCATTGGCGATATTCCGAAAAAGTATCTTGCTCATTTCTATAGGCATCTTGTCAAATGCTTCGTTATTTCTCCAAGGAAAGCTCCACATTATGTCACCAAACGATGCCACATTACGTGATCAAATGATGAAAAAAAACCGTAATTTTTTACTAATAAAGATCGAGTCTTAGGGCAAACGAATTAATTCGCAATTTTAGTAAATAGTTTATAATAGGTAATTAACGGTGGTTAATTCGTAATTTTCATAGGAAATTTTCTGGCAATAGTTCATTCATAATTTTCATTGAAAATTTTCAGGCAAATTCAATAAAAATCCTTTCCATAACCATCCTTTATCTTTTCAAATATACTCGTGCATGACCATAGACGCGTTTAAACATTGTACTTGGGTTTTTCTAACGTGGCATCTGAGGGTATTATCTTCAAGATGGAATAAGGCACGACCTTTTTGCGTCTTTCTCAGTCCTGTCACTAGAGTCGCTTGATCTGCAGCACTGCTTGATACGGTCACAATAATGCGACATCTGGCGGTAGGACCAAGAAAGACTCAAAAAGGTTATTCCATCTAGAAGATAATACCCTCACATGCCACGTTAAAAAGAACAAGTATAACAACGCAAATGCTCGTAAAAAGACAAGGTAATATTTAAGTGAATGTCATAACTAAAATGTAACATATTACGTAATATAATTGAATCGGTTATTGAGAAAAATACACGAGTCAACATTTTTTTCAAAATCAAGCAAACGGCGGTCAGTCACAGAAAAGTGTAAAGGGTAAAGTAGATATTCTGAGCAAAAGTTATACGAGTTACATTAATCTTTGCGTGAATTCCATGTTAATATGTGTCATTGACTCAGGCAGTACTTGCATTCAATTTTGGTAAAGTTGCAACTATGATCAGTAAACATTTTATTTTAGTATTGTTTGCTGGTTCAACGGTATTAAATATGAAGAACATTCTCCGACAACTTGCCTTACCAGAAGCCGTGTAGCTCTCGGCAGGAATTGAATTAATTGTTCATAGAAACATTTTATTTTTACATGCAATATTTTAATTCATTTTTATCCATCACGCGAGAGGTGTAACTGCAAATGGCATTTCCTCCGCCAAATCAGAGTGTTCATTGTTTGGAGGTTGCATCTTTAGTTGTACCCACAGCTAGGAACGGCAAAAACATCGATGTTTTTAGAACATCGATGTTTTCCACTAGAAACATCGATATTTTGTTTCTATGTTGTCTTCACATCGATATTTTGTTGCAAAAACATCGATGTTTTTTAATTTTAATTTTTATATTATTATTTTTTTAATTACGAGGTTTAGGCACGTTGTAGAGTGGCATCAATCCACAGCAATATCGTTATTTTGCGTCATCCTCTTTATCACGCTGCACATTTCGCCTAAGCAATCTGAGGGAGTTTTAGGAGGTTTTACTTTGATGGTGTATGAATGGAAGTGACTACAGGGTAAAGTAGCAAAACACGATGCTCTTTCTTGTTAATTTTATTCTTTACATTCGACAATAATTTTTATTAACGTACTACTCACATGTTGGTAACCAAACAATAAAATATATCCTTTTTACGTACTGTAATTAAAAATGGATAGGAAATAGCATATTTATTAGTCTATAATAAATGATTTAACCATCGATGTTTTCTCGTCGATGTTTTCATCGACATCGACAACCCTTTAGCGATGTGTCGAAACATCGCTATGGATGTTTTGGTAAAATTTGCCATCACTACCCACAGCCAGGCCAACGATGACTTCTTCGGTGGAGCTTGACAAGGCGTCTCCTGCGCGAGGCCATCTCTTGTGTAACTGCGCGAGCTTCCGCTGCGCGGCGCCACCGGTCGACGAGCGCGGGGCCCTCCGGCGGCGGCGGTGAGGGCGGCGGGGGCGGCGGGGGCGGCGGCGGGCGTCTGCGGAACGAGCGGGTGGGCGGGCTGGCGCGGGCGCGGGTGGGCAGCTGCTCCGCCGCGCGGGGGAGGCAGAGCACGCGATCGAGGCCCATAAGGGCCAGCGGCGCCCTCCAGCCAGCCTTACTTCCGGAACAGGTGGAGGTTCCGGTTGCGCGCCCGCGCCGCAGCGGCGGCATCAGGAGCGCGTCTCCGTGGCGGCGCCGCTGCCCACGCGCGGGCGGCGGCGGCGACGACGGCGACGGCGATGGCCACGCAAGGGCGGAGGCAACAGCCAAGGCAAGAGCGAGGGTGGAGGCAACAGCGAAGTCAAGAGCGAGGGCGGAAGCAAGAGCGAAAGCAAGAGCGAAAGCGAAGGCGAAGGCAAGAGCGAAAGCGAAGGCGGAGGCAAGAGCGAATGCGAAGGCAACAGCAAAGTCAAGAGCGAGGGCGGAGGCAAGAGCGAAGGCAAGAACGAAAGCGAGGGCGGAGGCAACAGCGAAAGCAAGAGCGAGGGCGGATGCAAGAGCGAAAGCAAGAGCGAGAGCGAGGGCGGAGGCAACAGCGAAGTCAAGAGCGAGGGCGGAGGCAAGAGCGAAGGCAAGAGCGAAAGCGAAGGCGAAGGCAAGAGCGAAAGCGAAGGCGGAGGCAAGAGCGAAAGCGAAGGCAACAGCGAAAGCGAAGGCGGAGGCAAGAGCGACAGTGAGGGCGGAGGCAAGTGCAACAGTGAGGGCGGAGGCAAGGGCGGAGACAAGGGCGGGAGTGAGGGCGGAGGCAAGAATGAAGGCAAGAGCGAAACGATGCCGAAGGCAAGTGTGACGGCTAGATCGTAAGCTAGGGTGGAGTCAAGGGCAACAGTGAGGACGGAGGCAAGAGAGAAGGAGGCAAGAGCGGAGGCGAGGGCAGAGGCGAGGGCGCCGGCGAGGGCGACGGAGAGGATGAGGCAGAGGATGACGTCGAAGGCAAGGAAACCACGGAGGTGTCGGCGACAGAATATTGTTGGCGCGGTGGAAACTCAAGAAATGTAGTAATGCGAGTAACCGAGGCAGTCTGGCGTCAATCCGATGGCCGGGGCAATGGTTGGGCGGACGGCCACGGTGGTCCAGGTGAGGCATATCGTTGATGGTGATCGCCGTGGAAGCAGAGATAGCGAGGAAGTGGAGGCGGTGCACCCACGCGCTGGAGCGTAGCGTAGTGGTCGGCGCACGCGGCTCGTCCGCCAGGAGATTAATGCCACGGAGATTGCTCTTGCGTAAGAGCGGAGACTCGCGACGGTTAATATCAGGCAAACAAACGATCTAAACTTATGGTTTCTGAATTCTTAATGAAAATTTTTAATTAATTTAAATATGTAATACCAAAAAATAATGAATAGCTTACTGCGGAGATTATTTTAAATATACACAACAGTATTTTCTACAGTAAATTCCTTAACATGAAATTCGGCTGAAGAAATATTGCGGCTATTTTAGGTTTCACTATATGTCTTAGTTGTGGATTTCGTTGAATCAATTGGACACTCTTATAGATATACATGTTCGATGAAGGAGATTCCAAGAATTTTCTCCGTTCACATTTTACATCCCACACAAATTGTGTCTTGATGCAGAAGTTCTGTTTTCTTCATTTTTGACTGACTAATAACTAATAGTTATTACAGAAAATTTTCGAGAAGCCATTTCGCACCGACATGGCTATTAATACACGAAAGACATCTTCCATTATATGCAGTAATGAATCCCCAGCCACCATGCGCACTAATTTGCTGCAGGAATAATTTTTTCGCATATATTTCCAAAGAACCATTTTGTAAAATAATGTGTGATATAAAACTTCCTTATAAAACGAGAAATTGAATCAAAAATTAGATAAAGACCAATCAGTTGAAAGTAAAACGTAAACAAGATACAAAGCGATACGAAAACACGCTCTCACGGGAGATTTTTGACAATGATTCTTTTAGTCACGATACTCGTCTCGCTGCAGCCTTATCTGCTTTGCCTTTCCTCCTTCCTCCACTCGAAGAGCGAAATGCTCAACATTTCCTGCGAATAATTGACACGATCTCCGGCGTTCGTCACCCTTATCAGATCCCTCGCGATTAAATCGATAAACGCCAGGAAGCAGCGGCCTGGGAACGAAAAACGGCGCCCGCTGTCCAGTGCGCGCAGCCCCTCATCAGTCGACCCCGCCCCCTGCGCCGGCTGTCCTTCCAAATTAGAGCAAATTAAGGCTCTGCACTGGCCAAACACAGATGAATCTCCGCCGAGGGGGCTGCCAAACCAGTGCAATTACCTGCTTCGCTGCCCCGGCTGCAGGACGCCACCACGCGGACGGGACGAAGGCTGACCACTCGTCGGAAGAAGAATCGCCACAGCAAACGTTTGGCGGGCACGACGGGAGCGGGGCTGTTGGTTTCTAGTAGGTTCTACTTGGGTTTTCGTAACGTGGCCGATGACATTAGGTCATTTTTACACCTTCCGCCTTTTGAAGAGAAAATTTTTCATTAATTCGCGAACGTCCTTCTCAACGGGGCTCATGGCCCCAAACATGTGCTTATCACTGTTATATAGATTCATTTCATAAGGCAGGAGGTGTAAAAATGACCTAATGTCATCGGCAACGTTACGAAAATCCAAGTATGAGGCTGTGGAACTACCAAAGTAGTCACGAAGACAATAGAAAAAGGAATGTGATAATAGGCCGCTACAGAGGGCCGTTCAAAAAGTTAAAAAGAAGCGGAGACGACGGAAGTGAATAGAGCAGAGGGAGGAAGGGGAAGTGAAATGTCTGCGATATGGTCTGCAAGATTTCGTGTTGTGCGGAAGTAGAATCAAGCAGTGTGAAAGATGTTGATTGATGAAGTTAGGATTTTGTATATTAAATTTCCCTCGTAAATTAACATTTGATTAACTTATTAAAATTGTGTGGCGACTCTCCCATCAAACTCTATAGGAAAAAAGGAAAAAATGTAATGTAGTTAGTTTACTTACATTTCTGCCATATCTCAGAGATTTCCCAGAGATGTAAAAATTCATATATGTCAAAAATTGAATGAATTTTTATTGAAAGCAATCAAATTTAAACTAAACTGAATGAGTTATTTTCTACAAAGCAATGCTACTTCATCCGCCCTTTATATTCTCTTGGACGACGTTGTTTGAGTACATTGTTTGAAGTACATTGTTTGAGTGGGAGAATGAAATACATAAAAAAATTTATTACAAAAGCTGACCCCAAGAATTTTACAGTTAAGACGTAATGCAAAGTAGGTACCATAGGCTTTTCAACTTTTCTTGTTGTAATTATTTACATATATTCAGAACATTCAATGAAAGATCCAATTTGTCAATTTGTTTACTTTATCTACCACAGTAAACATAGAAAAAAACGAATGAAAAGGTGAAGATATTAAAATGGTGGCTATACGTTTTATGTTTCACATATTTTCATTAATAATCGTCAACTCTCAAGAATTTCTCTCCATATGGCAATAAATTATTCTCTCGGAAGTTTTAAAAATCTCCGAGATAATAATTAATCTAATCGCCTAATAATCGTTCGTCAAGCAGTGGGATTGTCAGATGAGATGAACGTTCGAAAGGATCGATAGACTCAAACTATTTTCTCGACCTACCAATAAACTATTTTTAAAATACTGTTCGTCTCTGCTTTCATGCAAAACCAACATGGAACCTAGTTCCAATGCCCTGGGAAGCAATAAGATGCGAGTCAATTACACAAACGGCGCCGTGATGGGAACGAAATGGATACTATGGAGACTACTAATGGATATTACTCAATATTACTAAATATATTACTAAATATGGATACTACTAAATAGATACTACTAATATGGAACCAAGTTTCAATGCCCTGGGAAGCAATAAGATGCGAGTCAATTACACAAACGGCGCCGTGATGGGAACGAAATGGATACTATGGAGACTACTAATGGATATTACTCAATATTACTAAATATATTACTAAATATGGATACTACTAAATAGATACTACTAATATGGAACCAAGTTTCAATGCCCTGGGAAGCAATAAGATGCGAGTCAATTACACAAACGGCGCCGTGATGGGAACGAAATGGATACTATGGAGACTACTAATGGATATTACTCAATATTACTAAATATATTACTAAATATGGATACTACTAAATAGATACTACTAATATGGAACCAAGTTTCAATGCCCTGGGAAGCAATAAGATGCGAGTCAATTACACAAACGGCGCCGTGATGGGAACGAAATGGATACTATGGAGACTACTAATGGATATTACTCAATATTACTAAATATATTACTAAATATGGATACTACTAAATAGATACTACTAATATGGAACCAAGTTTCAATGCCCTGGGAAGCAATAAGATGCGAGTCAATTACACAAACGGCGCCGTGATGGGAACGAAATGGATACTAGGAATGCTATCTACTGCTATTAGAAAATATTGGGAAGCGGGTTAACACGCGGCGGCAACGAGGTTAAGCGGAAGCGGCAATATGAGAGGAAGCGTCAGATGCAACGATAGTTGCAGAGAGCGCCAGTAAGCGGTCATATACAACTACTCGACGCTAAAGCAGCAGTTCCAAAGCTAACGGCGGCGAGATTTTAGTGGACAGGTACTTTTGGTCGGAAACAAACGACGTTGAAATACCCAACTTGAAACGCAAATCCATTATGTTTAGTAGAAGTCAAAATTTTCATAAATCCGATATTAAATTGAACAACAACTATATCTCGATTCACCACTTGCAAATATTTAAGAATAGTCTAGACAGTAAATTCAGCTGGGAATATCTATGTAATGTAAATCAACGTAATGAGTGGGAAGAGGGTAATTTCGCTACCGAGAAAGCCTGCAAGTGTCCGCATTTCTTCAAGCGACATCCGAAAAACCGAGTACCGTGAGAGCTGAAGATGTAGCATTTATGACTGTAGTGTGACACATGTTAGAATAGAGCGCTATATTTTGGGATACAGAAAGCATTTTTCAACTTCTACAATAGTTCTGTTCGGATCGCTCTCTCGGAGTGCTACGCGACAGGACTTACGTGTGAGTTCGATGTTTATCTGTGATAATCGTGTTTCAAGAGATAAAGGCTGTAGATCAGTGGCGAATCCGGAACGTTATTTTAACTGTACCGCATTTTGTGGGAGCTACCTCTACCGTTGTCTTTTATTTTAAGCTTTTCTGAAATCCCAATACTATGAAATTCCGTCCTTAATAATTGTTCTATAAGACAATTACACAAACCACTAACTTCTGAATCATTAACACACTTCATTTTTCCAAGAATTTGAGAGATGCATAACTTACAAACGACCAGAGAAGAACTGTTCACCGCAATATTTTGCATCCTCCCCTCTCCCCGCCCTTGAAACATGAGAAGCCCTAGGTTATAGCGACTGGCATGCGGTGCCTTTGCCTGCGCTAGTGAATTCTCTGGACAGCATTTAGAACTGTTGAGAAACTTCTCACTCTAACGCACTTCATAGCGCTTACGGATGCAGAAGACTGACAGGCTCTTGGTAGCAAAACAGTTATTGTTTTGCATCTGTTTAAAAGCTTTCGAACTTTCAAAAACTGTTTAGAGGATTACCAAACTTGTGAAATATTTATTATACACTTCGAATTACTAGCTATACCGGCGGTATACGCAGTGAATCGGAGAAATTGTCACTGCTGGAGATTCGTCTATATGTGAGTACCCGCCAGAATTGGTAGTATCTAAACTACGCCTTCTGCGTACAAAAAAACCATTATGCTAAAACCTTTTTCGTGTTTCTGAACTCAAAAAATTAAACACTAATGCTACATCGACTGATGCCTTGTCAAGCAAAGAACAAGCTGCAGTGATGAGTTCTCACGACAGTTGAACAATCAAAGATTACATTTGTTGGCACATAGGCGGCCAAATTATTTCAAATTTGGCGCCGTACTTGGAATTCAATCAATCATAAATATTCTTTGTGGCGAATTAATAGCAAAGGGTGTACATTTCAAACATCGCGCGCCTGGGATAGGTTATATTCCCCTCAAAAACCACCGAATACATTAAAAAGAGAAATAAATTAATTTCTAGTATAAAACTCTTTAAACTGCTTTCAAAGATGGCTGTAGGAGCGCGCCACACCCCAGAAGCCGGAGCCCAGCGAGCGTAGACAACGCTGTACATTGTTACCGGCTCCTTCCAGTGGAGACACGACGAGATCATATTGTTTGAAAATCCGCAGCCGAGCGGCCTCGTGTCGGAGCACCTCGCTCGTGTAGAAAGCTTGTAACACGTCTATCCACTGCACTGGGTTTAATTACTTCGTAAAGTTGGTAGCGTTTCCGAACCTCAGAGTTATTGCATTCTCCGTGAACCACCGCGTTTGGCGCGTGAATTTTGTGCTCACAAAAGTGACGAGATATAAACTGAAAGGAGATCGGTTCCTTACGCCCAGACAAAGGTAATTCAGATATTTTGTTCATTATTTAATAATCGTTACGTCGAAGGGTGCTAACGGTCTTAATACTTGTTGTCAGAATCTTCCCTTACCACCAGCGCTTAGATTGATTGATTGATTTTTTCGTGTTTCTGGGCGCGTCAACTACTTCGGTCACTAGTCCCGTTAGTGTAGTGCATGTTTTTTTCTCGGGAGATGGCGATGATCTTCACCCGCTGGATGGCGAGATCCGGCGCCGACCTACCGTCGGCTAGTGGGGTTTCCCCCTCACCCGGACTCTCCCACCAGCGGGGCACCACCCCAGCCGGGACGAGCTCTAAGCTCCCGACCGGTCTCCCGAAATATGTGGTAGTATAGTGCATGTTAGTGTAAGTGTGTGTGTAAGGGGAGAGGAGGAGGAAGGAATGATCGCGCGCGGTCCGTGGCCCGTTTGGTAGGGTATTGCTCCGGCATTCACCAACCAGCGCTTAGAAAGACGCGTCATTTAGAAGAGGGAGACCTAAAATGACTTAGAAGGTGGACTTCTTCCCAATCGTGGAGGGAGCTGTGGGAGAGCGGTGCGAGGCGATCGCGGCCCCGCTTTGCAAATTCACCTCGGATGCAAGACGCGCGTGCTTCAGGCGACTTGGGGCGAGGCCGCTGCGGGGAGATGTGCTTGCTACTGTGGCCACTCTTTCCGAGATGACCTCATCCGAATTGAATGAATTGAATTTATGCCTTATTTCACGTGGCGAGACTCCGGTCACCTGCTCTTCCGTCTGACCACGTAAATTTCGCAACGCTTATTTCACCAACTAGGGGAGAAAGAAGGTATTACTTGACCGATGAAACAGGCAATTAGAATTTTGCTCAGAGGCTTCATTTAGGCTTGAGGATCTTTTACATGCAGTAAATCTACTACATGGGGCAGCCGGCTTTACTTCCCCTCCGAAGGAAGGCTTATGTATGATTTTTTTCGCTCTTAAAAATCAACGGCTTCGATCGGGTTTGAACCCGCGAACTTGGGTATAACAGTCCGATACGCTAACCATTACGAGCCTTTACACCATCGCAGTGTGATTCGCTAACCATTGCAGCCGCATTACACCATCGCCGCCGCCACCGCCGGAGTTCATCCCTCACCCCTGGCTGGAAACAAACATAACCCCGTGCCTGCGTGCACCCTGCCATTAATTCGGGAACTGAACGGGCGGAAGGGAACACCAGAGGTTTCAACGTCATAGCGGAAGATACTGCCTTGAAAGAAGAAAAATACACCGTATGCAGCGTGCGAAAGCTGTAATGAGTTACATGACAGGTGTGATTGTCGGGTGCTGCGACAGGGACGCCCACAGTGAACATGTGGTGAATGTTATTGATAGAGAGAGCGCATGTGTAAATGTAGATGTAATCACGGTGTTAGATGAAATTGTAAACACACTACATAAATTAATAATAATAATAATAATAATAATAATAATAATAATAATAATAATAATAATAATAATAATAATAATAATAATAGCCACAACAACAACAACATTCAGCAACTTAGGTTTGGAGGCCCATAGATTTTAATCTAGATCATATGCAAACTAATGTAAATATTATGTGCAAAATAAATAAGAAACCATTAAGATAGAAACTTCAGTATATTGTAAATATTAGAACCCAATTACAATATTTGATACACGCTCATATTGGCATTCTAATTCATAATTAGTCCAAAATATGCCTTATTTTTCGAATATTTTTAACTTGAACATCTTCGTTGTTTGAGCAAAAAGGAAAGAAGTGTCGTTAAACTATTATTTAAATTTGCGCCTGAGTGTGCATGTGTATAGGTCACCGCCTTCATCATAAAAGAGCATGTTAATAGCATCGAACTAGGAGAAACGGTTCTGTCAACACTCATCCATTTTCCTCCAAATGTCAGAGATCGTACCCTTTTGACATTTATACAGCAGAGGTGGGAAATTCAACAGAAGCTACATACAAAGTACATTCAATTTCACCTTCTCTTCACAAGAACTTCCTTTTTTGCAGAACTTGACCTTTAAAGTCTTACTCCCATTAACATGGGATGACAACACAATTTTTCGTTCAGATCGCAAAGTTCGAAATGAGGTTTTATAACAGAGGAAGTCAGAAAGATCATAAATTTACTAACAAAATGTGGGGAGAAATTCCGGTGCAGAAAGTGGCGTTCATAACTTCTGGACAATAAACGTTACAATTAATTTCTCTATTTTATTACATGGATTTTAATTATTTCCACTTCATTCACATTGCTTACCCATGTTAAAATAGTACTTACTAAAAATGAATATAAAAATTTAATCATATGTTAAAAATTAAACCTGTTTTATCATCTTCCTCGTGACAATTTCATGCAGGTCGTCGGCAAATAAATTATTTATTTATTATTTACTATTATTATTATTATTATTATTATTACTTAGTTTCGTTATTTAAGTTTTCATGCTTTTCAGACACACACTAGAGGAGGTGACTCAGGGCATCAAGTGATGTCATTGCAGTGCCTCAGACTGGGAAGTTCTAGGGTTCGAGTCCCAACGGTGGCAGGGTTTACGATACTAGCTAGGACGAATTCAGCAGCTACCTGGAGAATTCTAGCGGCCGGCTGCTCTGATCGGTCGTTTTCCGTGGTTTCTCCGATCAACACCACGCGAATGTCGGAGTAACAGCCTAACAAATGCGCCACGGACCGCGCGCGATCTTTCCTTCCTCTTCCTTGTCCCATCCTCTCCCCTTACACACACACACTTACACTAACATGCACTACACTATCACACATGCCGGGAGACCAGTCGGGAGATTGGAGCTTATCCGTGTTGGGGGCGGGGAACCACTGCGGTAGATACCTGGTTGGGGAAATCTCCGCAATCCGACATGAAGGTCGGCGCCGGATCTCCACATCCGGTGCGGAAGATTACAGCCACATTCTGCGACAAAACATGCACTTCACTTACGGAACCACTGACCTTAGAAGATGACTCTCCCGGAATAACTAATCTATCAATCAATTGAGTCCCGAGGGGATAGGATTTTTAACACTAACTGGATTGTTAGTTCAAATTCACCGCTGTTTGGAGGAGAAATCTAGCGGCCAGCTGCTTTGACTGATAGGTTTTCATGTTTTTTTCCGATCAACACAAAGTGAATGTCGAAGACCCTAACAAACGGGCGACGAACCGCGGCCCTTCCTTCCTCATCTCCGTTCTATCTTCCCCCCTTACATTCACGTACTACCTTACAATATATGTCGGGAGACTAGATAGGAGTTTGGAGCTTGTTCAGGCCTCGTCGGTGCTCTGCTGGTGGGATTTGCTTGGATGGGAAAACCTGGATTAAGAATACCTCGCAAGCCAACGTGTACATCGGCGCCGGATTTGACCATCCATCGAAGGAAGAACACCTCCACATCCCGGGATAAAACATGTACTATCCTTACGGGAATAATAATGATCTTCGCCGTTGACCTCCCGGAATTTTTTCTTTTATCTAGGGCTTTTATCCAGCCGACAGCCGGTTACCCTTTACGCCCCGATGGGACGCAAATTCGACCATACACTAGACACCAACACACTTGCGGGCTCCTCTGATCTGGGGTCAGCAGAACGCGAGGCCCTCCGCGACAACACATACATACAAAGTCAAGGGACAAACAGCCATGCCCAAGGCGGGACTCGAACCCGCGACCCTTCGGACCGAAGCGCTGAGTCGGTACTCGCTCTTAGCCACCTCGGCCTTCCAGGTCGGCCCTCCCGGAAATACTAAATAATAATACATTCTCTTGAAGAATGGTGGAAATATGCTACAAACCTAAAAATGTAATTATACTTGTGTATTGCTGTTAGGTAATATTCTTTTCTTGATGAAATTCACGAATGCGCGTTTGAAAAAATGGAAGAGTAGAGCTTGTATTCAAAATACTGAAGTTATTGTAGTTTACTTCATCCATTTTTCAAGTTCTTTCACTTGATTACCATTTTTATATCTTTGCATTTTAGTACTCTTCAGGAAAGACTATTGTTTGTTCATTAAATTATTTAATTAACTAAAACTTTCTTATATGATAATTTTAAAAGTTAGAAAATGTATCCCAATTTCGAGTTACACTAGTGATAAATATATAACCACTACCTTCTAGCTTTTGTTTGGTCCTGCATATTATCTCTGTATATGAATCACCAGGAAAAATTGATAAATCTGACCTTAAATCAAATGAAATTTTAAAGGTCAAGATCGTCAAATACATTTTTCCTAGCGTTTCCTCGATGTTTCAAGAAGCGTTCGAAATTGAAAGCCCATTGTGAATAGCTACTGTGGGTTTTCGTACTTGGAACGTCCTTCCCTGACATTTAGAGTCAAATAGATGAGTGTTCTTGGAACCTTTCTCATATTAATGGCTCTAGAGATTGTTGTTTAATCCAAGAATGTCATGAAAACGTATTTCATCATGAATGAGTTCTTTGTTAAATTAGACTGTTTCTCGGACCTTCAACTTCAATAAACTTAATCTCGCAATACTTCGTTTCAATGTCATATTAAATTTAGGGCCACCATGGTCATAATAATAATAATTTACTTACAATGATATTTTTACTTTCTCGTTATTACTTCGTAAGAAGAGAAGGTGCGTTGGAAAACGGGGAAATATCCTTTATGAAAAAATCCTTCATATAGTTTAGGTGTTAGTGGTCTTCACAGACGGACAGAAAGACGTTTGGACGTTTTGAAAAAAACACTTTTTCGGTTGCAGGAGACCCCAAAACTTGAATTTCCGTTGAAATCTCGAAATCGATTTTCCGCAGCATTACATAACTTTCTCTACACTACGTATATTATTCTATATATACGTACGTATACGAGAAAGTAAAAATATTGTCTTTAGTCCTGTTTCTGGCATCTCTCTGTATTTTAAAATATTGCAAAAATATAACATTCCAAAATTACAAATTTGAATATAGAGATTATTGTTTTAAAGAAAATCTGTTCTAAAAAATGAGATCTTTTAAAATGCCAAGTACATTTTTTTGAAAATCAAGGATTTTTGCGTAATTTGTGTTTGTAGTCAATGCAAATTTTAAAAAAGCACTTTCTCAAAAACCGTTCCAAATTTGTTCATACTTTTTTTCGCGTGCATAACAAAGAAGAATGACGCATGTGTCATTTTCGTTGAACTCTTTGAATTTTCAAAAAGGACAAATTTAGAAATACTGCAAGAAAGTATGTGTTAGGTTTATTTCGAATCACACCCAATTATATTTTCACGTTTGAAAATTTTGGGATGTTCTTATTTTTTTGATGACAGGTACCATCTCCATGGATTCATTCTGTATGCCTAATCCTTAGGGTTTTGATCTTCCCCTGACATTAATCAATAAAGCGTAATGAAAATATTTATTTATTTGTTGATAAGCATTCACCTAGATTTACGATAATTTTGAGCTCATGTTTTGGTTCATTTGTATTCCAAGTTATGATGTAAATAACTATCAAAACGAAATATGTAATTTTATGTATGTCAATGTTAATTTTTTTTCGAAAAATCTCTATATCATAGTATTAGTAATTATTGTCACCATGATATGTACTAAAAGCGCTATGTACTAAACGCGTTACAGTCAAACGCCCTGTCTATTCACCTCCCCTCAAGAATTTTCACTTTTCCAAAGTAAAGTTTTCGTTCTACCATGGGATTACTGGCAACATAGATATTCCTTGCAGTTGAAAGTAGTGAACAAAAGGATCCAACGATGGCCTTAACATCAGGTAACTAATTAGGAGAAGAGCAATTCCAGCAAATGGCCTATTAATTTTTTTTTTTTTTTACTTCAGCACTTGAACATTTAAGAACGTATATATTTTTGTATACAATATATAAAACTTAATATATAAAAATAAGACATTTAAATATGTAAAATGTCATTTACCGTTGAGAATATGTTAGAGATGAAAATATTTCAATAAATGCAATTATCTCAAAATAATACACTATGACATGACAAGACGATTGCACATCTTCCTGAAGCGCTTTAGAAGCCATCACCCCGCCTCAGCCTGACTACTTTCCTGTCAGCACTAGCCTCGCCGCACTTCTGCTCGAAGCACACTGAAAGCCGGGCATTGAGGGGCGGGGCGCGTACGCCAGAATCGAAATGTCATTAGTCCCATTAGTCAACGGCCTGCAGCAAGCTGCCAGGGCTAGCGTCTTTCCCTGTCTGTGTGAGCCGGCCTCTTTCCCTGTCGCGACGCCTCGATCCGCACCCGGTTACTTACTCCAGCCCACAGCCTATGACCGACTCTCCCCCGCCCAACTCTCCCCCGCCCAACTCTCCCCCGCCCAACTCTCCCCCGCCCAACTCTCCCCCGCCCAACTCTCCCCCGCCCAACTCTCCCCCGCCCAACTCTCCCCCGCCCAACTCACACCAACCAGCTCACACCCGCCCAGCTCTCACACGCCCAGCTCACATCCGTACCACCTACGTACGTCTTCACACCTCTCCACTCCTCCATGAATCGCGCCACCCTTGCCCACCCTCCACGTCGCACCGTGCCCACTCGACATTTGCGCCGCACGTGACCTTTTGCTGCCGCCGAGTGCGTCCGACGCGCCTTTGTATGCGCGACGCGGATCTACTTGCGGCGTTTGCTAGGACTTCTCACTGCTGCTCCCTAAAGAAAATAGGACTAAAAACGAAGACGCCTGGATTGTTTTAATAAGTTGATCAGGACGTGCTTCCATGTACCTTTCGTGTCCTCAACATGTTATTTGTAATAAGCTTTAATAATGTACCTTTTTACTCCCATTGTTTAATTCTGTCATTTTATGGTTGCAACCCCTGCATTATGATACTCATTGCGATGCAGATTTCATTATAATACTAGTTTTTGACCAATCACAAAGAATTTAAAAACTAAGTATTGACACTTATTAATCATTGTTAATCGTTCTAGTAAATATTTCGTTAGATTGTGTACATTAAAATTCCGTTTAATATCATATTATGCTTGTCAGTTGAAATTTCTTTTATTAATAGTTATTTCTACGTGGAATATTATATAAAAAATCGGATCGAATTTTAACTTTGATTCTATTTGACTAGTGCTATGATAGTAATTGGAGGGAACCTTTGATGTTAAGATCAGAATACAAGTGATTTTGTTTTACATGCTGCTGCCGTGTGGTTGTCCATAAAAACCGGCCAGTTCTTTAGTTTAAAATATCTAGTGAAGCAGAGATGGAGATGACACCTCCAGAAATAAGAGAAAAAAACGAAAATTGGATTAAATAAATATTATCCACAATATTCAATTTCTGTATTTTCATTATTCATAGAAAAAAGTGTTTCTCAATGAATTGTCTTTTGTTTAATGGAAATATATTCCTTTAAAAAGCTAAAACTTAAGTTTTGTACTCCCTCGCAGGAGGACTGGCAAACCAAAGGCAGGATAGCGTAAGAGCTGACCACTAGTTGAACTTGGCTGAATCTTGCATGTCAACTGCCACGAAACGATTTCATGTAAAAGTTTAACTTATAAAAGTTACCATACGTCGTAGAAAAAGTGCCATATGAAACTCGAAGTAATGGAAATAATACACTCGAGTGAAGTTTCCGATCTTCGCTCGTTCCTCGCTCGTAACGTAATATCACACTCGTGAATTAATACCCATCATTACATCAACGTTTCATCATGTACTATTATTAAAGTGATATGAAGAAGAACTTATTTTCAAGACTGTACATAAAATTATTTGCAAGCTAATGAATAGAATTTGTAGTAAAATATCTCGATACATACAGAGTAGATGTTGAGAGGACTAAGCTCCAAAAACAAATGTATTTACACAGCCATAATATGTCTCATGGAGATGTTTATTAGTAAATGGAGTCATAATTCCTTTATGGGGTCGCAATATCTTCAAATGTTTTAAATAAAAATATTAAATCAATCAACAGATTGACAACACAGAAACTAAACAGTACTATATAGTTTACTACACAGCAATTATCTTAATGAAATAAACAACTGAGTAATGTTCGTGTGATGTATATATCAGACTTACATCAAGTTGGTTATTGTTATTCCCGTTATCAAACCTTGGGCATTCATGTTATCGTAGGACTTGAAACTGATCCAGCACGATCCCTCCACTTGTATGTCATTCCAATTCTTTCACTGTTAATTGCTAGGAACGCCTGTTATTTTATTTGTGTGACTTTGTAATATGGTTTGTACCTTCACATTTAAATAAAGCCGACGCACCGTCGCGGTGGCCTCCCGGCGGATCGCTGGGCCCCTAACCAATCAGGAGGCGCCGAAGCGCATCTCCACGCAACGATGCTGCCTGCGTTGGAACGGGTACCGCAATCCGTGGAGTAAAATCGCCTGTCAATCAAACGTTTTTTAGTCTCTGTGGACGTCACAACACAATACATCAAAACGTATATACAGTCGACACCAGTTATAGAGAATTCGGATATCGAGAACCCTCGGTTATCGTAAACTTAAAGTCACTGGCCCCGTTTCACTTACATTACAAATAAGCATCAGAAGATTCGGTTATTGTAAATCTGAACTTTGGCAGTGGCAACTACAGTGAACGTAAGAAATAAGTCCTGGAAATTAATTGGATCTCGTATGTTATTAGGCAAGTAGGAGGGCCTTCGGAATATGGGACAGGCTTCTAACAGTGGAAGAGGTATTGAAAGGTGTCAAGACTGCATTACAATGCTTAGAGACAGAGGACAATGCAGAATCAAGTATGTAGAAATTACGAACTCTAGAGAAATTACTAATGAAAAATGTACGAAGCAATTAAAAATAATTGATATTTTAAGGACAAATAAAGATATTGAAAATCTCAGTTCGTGGTGTTAATGAATTTTGCTGTATATCTGTATTAATAAAATCAATCATTGTGGATAATAATATATTTAATTTTGACATCATCGGATATAGTGAACCAAACATGTTAGTCCCCAGAAGTGCGCTATAACCGGAGTCGACTGTAGTTATTGAGTAAAACTTGGATAGAAATTTGAAGTCCATCTTCAACAAGCTGGACTTGTCGAGAAGAATAATAATTGTGAGATCGCAACGCATTCATTTCAGTAGCGATGCAGTTTTCACATCTAATTATGAATTTTTTTAGGAATGTGTATCATACGAGTATGGTGTCAGATATTTTTGACATAGTTTGACTGTGAATAGATGTATTACATATTGCAGAAATTATTGAGATAAATTATATTGTTTAATTTACGTTTTATTCACTGTAAAATTAATAATTTGATTTGAATCATCATGCATTAGATATGATTCAAAGAATTGATTATGAACTATTTAGAACGTTGTTAACGCATTTTTTAGGAGTTATCCTCATAGGTCTTGCGTATGGTACTACTGGTCTATTCAAGTGTAATTTTATTTTTCGAAATTTCGAACAGTCTATTAGTTTGAGGTAGATTTGAGGGTTGTTTTCCCAGTTGATGACTTGAGTGTTTGAACGGGCCGTCCTGAGCAAAAAAATTGATAATTTGATTTGAACCATCATGCGTTTGATATGATTCAAAGATTCAAAAATTCAAAGAATTGATTATGAACTATTTAGAACGTTGTTAATCCATTTTTTAGGAGTTATCCTTATAGGTCTTGCGTATGGTAGTACTGGTCTATTCGAGTGTAATTTTATTTTTTTTTAAATTTCGAACAGTCTATTATTTTGAGGTAGATTTGAGGGTTGTTTTGCAAGTCGATGACTGAGTGGTCGGTGGGGCCGCCCAGAACGCAAGGGAGACTCGACCGCCTCGCCCACCGGTTGGCGCGCGCGCCGCGCCGCGCCGTCCACGCGCTCTCCGGTTTCCCTGCCAGGTGACCACATGCGCGCCGCGGAAGCATCTGGCAAGCACGCGAGGGCCCCGCCCCGCCCAGCCCCGCCTCTTCCTCCCCCGCCCGCGCCCGCGCCCGCGTCCGCGTCCCCGCCCCCGCCCGAACCCCGTCCGCGCCCGTGCGATTATTCTATTATCCCAATCGCGAGATTCGCCGCCACCGCTTATTCACCTCGTTGTGGCCTCTGATGGGAAACAAATAGCCGCCGGACGGCGATTACGGGTTATTGATAATGTAACGAGCTAATGGCTATGATATTGACTTAAAGCAGGTGGCGAGGAGACGGCGGCGCCGGCCGAGGCCGGGTGCGCCGCTGATGGGAGGAGGAGTGGGCCTGGAGGGCGGTGTCGGGTGGCCTGGAGGTCCAAAGGGCAATCGGCTGGGGGCGCACGGGGGAGCGGGCATGTGGAGTGAATACAGTTGAAGCACTCTTACAAATTTTAGTAGGTGTTTATGGTACACTATCCGCTTAGGTTTTGATGATATTTACTCGGACGCACTTGGTTCGAAGAGAGTGATTGTATTTATTGAGCGTGTGCGCGTTGAGCGCACTAATTTGTTTTAATAGAAATTGAAGTAACTTTCGAACACGACCACGATTTCCACCACAAATTGTCCCCTGAAGTTTAGAAAAGAGTGTTTTTTTTTTAATCTTCAGACAACAACTTTGTTTTAGCGCAAGTTAATTATTTACAGGCAAATGAATAAATATTTTCCCAGCACGAAACAAAGCGTAAGATTCAAGCGTGTGTTTGTGTGAGTGTGTGTGTGTGTGAGAGAGAGAGAGAGAGAGAGAGAGAGAGAGAGAGAGAGAGAGAGAGAGAGAGAGAGAGAGAAGCTTAAACTAGTGGCGCTAAAGAATGGCACAGACCTAATCGTAGTAAAGTTTTCTATTTTCTTTCGTGTGGACTGATGGCATTACGGTCTTGCCCCATCGTCTTGCCAGTTGCTATCTATCACCGCTTAATGCACATTTTTTTGTATATTTTCTCAATTTTTCGTTTTCCTAACAGTAAAATAGAAATATTACTTTAAGAATATTAAAGAAGAGCAAACTCTCGTCCTAAATAGCAATATTCAGTAAAAAATTTGGAGGCGTTTTTAAGAAAATGGGGTTTAAGCGTTACTGTAAATGCGAAATTTCAAGGTCTTTTCACAGAAACTTTTTGATTTTTCAAAAACTTCAAATGAAGTCATTTAAGGTACTTCTACTTACAAAAGCCCAAAATAAACTATATGTCATATTAAACATTGCAATTAGAACTATCCATTCAAGTAGTCTGAAGAAAAAATTAGAGTTTTTTTTTAAAAATGGTGTTTCAGCGTTTCCGAAAATGCAGAAGTTTGAGCTCATTTTCACACAAAACTGTTGAGTTTTCTAGAAACTTTATCTGACATTATTTAAAGCACATATACTCATAAATGCAATTATGTGAACAAATTGTCGCTAATGTAAATATTAACGTCGTGAGAGGCAAGTCAAAAATATTATTTTTGTAATTTTTATAGAAATAAAATAGAGTAAAATCGCGTCTATATCATCTCCTAAGGTGCATTAAGAACTATCCTTTCCAAAACTTTAAAGAAACCATTTGGAGCCGTTTTTGAGAAAATATTTTTTCTGTTGTTATTTTTGAATATTGCACATATTGCACGCAATATTGCGCGAAAACTTCAAAAAATTTAATAAGAACGAGTTAGAAAAAAATTACTGGAAGGAAAAATCTCGCTCTTCAATTTTGTAGTTGTAGGAAGACGCCGAAAAAAATTCAAACTGTTGCAATTTTCGAAAATTCAGAGTTAACCTGCAAACCGGACCTATGCCACTTTTATAAGTGTATTCTCTATCCTTACAAAATATGTAAAAATATTGCTGTTCTTTCTTTTATTGAAAATGTCCCTGGAGTTTCATGTAAAATTCTCCCAAATTTTAAAGAATGTTTTTTCAAAATCTTAAGGCTTTGATTCCAACCAGATGGACAGGGATTTCTTCAATTAGGAAAAAATGGTTTAGGCGCTAGTGGCGTTCACAGATGGACGGACGGACGGACGGACGGACGTTTCGCCGTCAATTGATTTTTCGGCATCAAGGACCCACAAAACTGATATTCTGGCTACACCACGTGTTAGAGGATTCTTTTTTAAATTTCACAACTGCATTTAACCACTTTTTCGTTACCAAGGCCTGGCAATGTGAGTTTTTCTGCCGGAAATCTGCCGTTTTCCCTCGCAGCATTACATAACTTTCTCTATATTACGTATATTATTTCGTATGTAAATTTCATGTCTTGGATGACCTATTCAATAGCAAAAGCATTCTCAAGGCATATTGTCGCAAGAGAAACGATATTATTGTTTAAACAACTATAAAGTTACATAATCGCATGAAGTGAGCTAATAAAAATTTAAAACAGTTAGCTCCAAAAAATTATGAGTTTATCCGATTACTAACCATTGGTTTCCTAAAATTGTCAAGATTTGACAATGAAAAGATATTTTGTAGCCATGCTGTATATTCTCTATCAAAAATAAATGATTCTTTAGTACTTCTAAAAGAGTGAAGAGTACGTTCCAAGTATCCGACAACTTAGAATATCTAACGAGCGCCTAATTCAAAACGCGAGTGCGTCAGGGGCGCGTCATCCCGGACCGCTCAGCAACGCGTGAACAATGGCGCTGACGCGGAACTTCTCTCTGACGAGGAACAGAAAGAGCAGAGGAAGAGCCCATCAACATTTGCGTAAGACGGATAATTTTCATACAAGATACGTCGGCGCCGCGTTATACGGCGATTCATCCTAAGTGGCTACGAGCGACCTCTTTAGTCATGCAAATAGAAAAGATGACACGATTTCCCGCTTCCTTCTCCTCTGCAGGCGCCACAACGGGCCACTCATAAAACTAACTAGAGAAGTCGGCAACCCAAATTCTATAGTCTGTTTCATCTGTAGCTGAATCTACTAAGGATAGAGGTCTAAAATAGCGGAACAATAGTTATTCAGAAGTTAAAATACGTAATAGGTACCTGTGGCAATTTTCTGCATTAAGGTGCATACAAATATTTCACGTTTTCCCAAATTATTAATTTTATTATTATCTTTATTACCTTTACTACTATTATTTTTCGCTATTAATATACAAAAAATCCGGCAAAACATAGTAGGTGAAACCCACCTGCACCAACGTAGGATAGTTTTTTTTATTGCCCTAATGAGAATAGTGAGGTAACTGACAATACAAAAATTTAGTTTTTAACTGGACTTTCGAGAATGAATTGATTTCGGCTAGTTTCAAGAGAATAATCATATGGCTATTTCGAAGTAGCTTTATGTCTTTTAAAAAATGACTGTCAGCATACAGACATCTAGTTGTGTACACAAGACTGAGTATTTCACGTGCGTTTCTAATGAACATGGGACTAGAATCGAGGTTTTCAAACTGTGCATCGCGGCTCCCAGAGGTGTCGTGGGCTTACGGTAGGGGCATCGCGATGGCATTAAAATTGATCTTTTTATTTGATTTACTTTAATCTTTGGGTCATTTATGTATTTTGTGCTGTCATACTAAAATATATTTGTAATACATATTATTTATTTTACTAATTAATTGTGGAATGATTCAACCTGTCAAGTTCTTTACCAATAGCCTATTATATCACTTACTCGTTTGTGCTGAATATTTAGTAGACCTACATTAACTCTTATATTTGAAACTTATAGTTACCAGGCGAGCCGGGGAAAGTTTCGGTTTGATTGGTTGGTTGGTTGGTTAGTTATTCCGAGCACGTCAACAGCTTAGGTCATTAGTCTCCTAAGTATAGTGCATGTTTTCCACGAGAGATTGCGGTGATCTTCCCCCGCTGGATGGCAAACTCCGGTGCCGACCAACTAGCGGGGTTTCTCCCAACCAGGACTCTCCCACCAGCGGGGCACCGCCCCAGCCGGGACAAGCTCTAAGCTCCCGACCGGTCTCCCGGAATATGTGGTAGTGTAGTGCATGTTAGTGTAAGTGTTTGTATGTGTGTAAGGGGAGAGGATAGGACAAGAAAGAGGAAGGAAATATCGCGCCCGGTCCGTGGCCCGTTTGTTAGGGTACTGCTCCGGCATTCGCCTGGTGTTGATCGGAGAAACCACGGAAAACTACCGATCAGAGCAGCCGGCCGCTAGAATTCTCCTCCAGACAGCGACTGAATTCGACCTAGCTTTAAAGCTAGTGTCGAAATTGCTGTCGCTGTCAAGACTGGAATCTAGGACCTCTCTGTCACAGGCGCTGCAGTGACATCAGTTGATGCACTGAGCTACCGCTCCCGGTACCACTTTGGTGCACACGTGCATGCACCTAAGAGCGATAGTGCTGTGCGCTATCGCCTACACAAACACACTAATACCCTCAGCTGCGACGTTACGAAAACCCGAGTATAGTAGGTCAGCGGCCACCCATGGCGTCGCCTCCGGGCATTCCCTGTGGGAACGGGCGTCGCGGGGCGTCGCGACGCGCGCTTGCGCCACCGAGCGGCGTCGGCCTCGCGCCTGGCCGCGGCGCCGATTTGAATAGGCGCGACGGGCGCGAATTATCTCGTTGGGCGCGTGAGTCACGGGGTCGCGCGTGACCGGCCGGCGCTGCAGGCAGCGCGCTCGCACGGAGCGGACGCGAGACAGGCCAATGGCGAAGCTCCATGGGCCAATGCCTGGCTTTGACTTACGTGCGGCCTAGGATGTGTAACGGATCAGTTCCAATGCAACATCCCACCGCTGCCACCAATTTTATATTGAATCGTTCCGTGCATTCCATATAATTCATAATTCCTTGGATTATTTTAAACACATCACGGAGATTCGTTTTAAAACATTTTCTGACGACTCATTCTTTCATACATCAATTTGTATGTCTCCAAGTTATCATCTTCTGCGTCAACTTCAACGTTACTATCGTAACACTAAAACTTATGAGGAACAGTTGTTTATTAATTGTTTACAAATATTGATAAACATGTCTGGTATACATGTAAGTGTATACGAAAAGTTACAGCCGCCCATTGTTTTAGCGCCCTATTCATTTACATTTTTAAAATATTGAAGCTATTTATAATATTTTGAATAAATTGTTGTACGATATTTTTGACCGGCACAAATATTGTGTAAGTATAAATAATTGATTATACGCATACGTATAAATAATTCTCACCACGATAATGAATCTGAAATTTGTTCGCCACCAAACATTACGCGCCCCAGACTGCAGCCTACTCAAGGCAGTTCGGTAATCTGCCACTGTCACGGGCTCTGTTCCTGCTCCGCCCAGTTGCGTACGTCGACTGAGGCCCGGCTGCCGACAGACCTTTGCGCGACTGTTTTCATGTATTGATTGATTGATCGTTAGTGATTCCGGATGCGTCAACTAGGAGGGTCATTAGTCTCGTAAGTGTAATGCACGCTTTTTCTCGGGTGGTGGTGGCGGTGATCTTCCCCCGCAGGATGATGCGAACCTACCGTCGGCTAGCGTGGTTTCCCCAATAAGGTATCTCGCATAGGCGGGACACCGCCCCAGGCCGGGGCAAGCTCTAAGCTCCCGACCAGTCTCCCGGCATGTGTGGTAGTGTAGTGCATGTTAGTGTAAGTGAGAGTGAAATGGGAGAGGATAGAACAAGGAAGGGGAAGGACAGATCGCGCGCGGTCCTTGACCCGTTTGGTAGGGTACTGCTCTGCCTTTCGCCTGGTGTTGATCGGAGAAACCACAGAAAACTACCGATCCGAGCAGCCGGTCCCTAGAATTCTCCTCCAGACTGCGACTGAATTCGACCTAGCTGACAAGCTAGTGTCGAAAATCCAGCCACCGACGGGACTCGAATCTAGAACCTCCCGGTCAGAGGCGCTGCATCAGTTGATGCACTGAGCTACCGCTCCCGGTAAAAATCAATGTGACTTTCCATCTAAACTTACATACTTCATAACAGTGAACATGTTTTTTATCCTCGACTTAAAGAGAATTGTAGAACGCATTTCACGTCTGTTGCAACTTCATTGTTGGGGGATGTGTAATAGTGTAGTGCATGTTAGTGTAAGTGTGTGTGTGTGTGTGTGTGTAAGGGGAGAGGATAGGACAAGGAAGAGGAAGGAACGATCTCGCGCGGTCCGTGGCCCGTTTGTCAAGGTACTGCTCCTGCATTCGCCTCGTGTTGATCAGAGAAAACACGAAAAACCGCCCGATCAGAGCAGCTGGCCGCTAGAATTCTCCTCTAAACAGCGGCTAAACTCAACCTAGTGTCGAAAATCCTGCCACCGCCGGGTCTCAAACCTAGGACCTCCGGGCCAGAGGCAGTGGCGTGTCATCAGTTGAAGCCCTGTGGCACCCCTCCCGGACCGGCCTTCTGCCCCAGCGTTGCCTGCGCGGCGCGGCGCGGCGCTGCGCGGCGTCTGGCGCTAATAAGCCTTTCGGCGTGCGTGCGTGCGGGTGGGTGGCTGGCTGGCTGCGCGCGCCGCGTCGCGCCGTGCGTGCGCGCGTATGGAAATGGGGCCGGCGCGGCGAGGGCTTAATACGCGCGCCGAGGAAGGCGCCGAGACGAAGGGCGCGTTCATTAACCTTTTATCGGACGCTTTCGGCCTCTCGGAATATTACGTTGAGGTCAAGTCTGCTAAAAAAGACACAAAACGGGTGTGAATGCACGTCGAAATTACGAAAAAAGTTTGTAATTTACATATTGATAACTAATTTGCATATCGATTTTTTTTCAGTATGTTTGTGTAGAACACTAAATACTGCGTTAATCTTAATACTTACCATACAACTACTATCAATATTTGCATCGATACTCTCGTGTTACATGTGTGTTACCGATAAACTCTATTCTATAGGAGCACGTGAATGCGATATTAAGTTTCGAAAATTATGTGCAGAGAGAGTGGAGTAATAAAGGAACAAAAAAAATACAGATGGTGTTCATGCCGAAAACAAATTGCTAATAAAAGTAGAAGTAAAAAAGTGTTATCTTAATTTGGTAGCATCAGATTTTGATTCATCGTTAAGTATTGACAAATAAATCTATCAGTGAAATCAGAAATCTCACATCCTTATTAATATTTATTCCAACATTTTTTTTCGCTTTTGAATGTTACCAGCGAATGTAAAGAAGTGATGAAGATCAGATATTCTAAATAGTACCTTTCATCTCTGCCGGAGTTTTTCTAGCTTTCCTTTCACATGCCTCGTTCTATTTCTATATACCGATTCCTACTCTATTCCTCTCGCTCACTCCGTCACACAATAGCACCCGTGCATCTATTCCTTTTATGTTGCACAAATGCAAAGCTACCCGGGCAGGACTAAGGCAGGCACGCGGTCATAGTCTATGTAGGCATCCGCTCGTAATCTACTTGGGCAACCGGTCAGAGTATTTTGCCATCCGATCAGAGTATTCAGCCACACGTGTCTGTCTTGATGACGGGACTACGTAGGCAGCCGAAGGAGAGTCTACATAGGCAGTTTTCCGTGGTTTCTCCAATCAATTCAGGCGAATGCCGAAGCAGTACCCTACCCGGTCGGGAGTTTAGAGCTTGTCCCGACTGGGGCGGTGCCCCGCTGGGGAGAGAGTCCTGGTTAGGGGGAACCCCACTAGCCGACGGTAGGTCGGCGCCGGATCTCGCCATCCAGCGGGGGAAGATCACTGCCATCTCCCGAAAAAAGCACTACACTTACGGGACTAATGCCGTTGACGCGCCCGGAAACACGAAAAAATCGTATTGTTTTTCACTGAAGGTCTGATAACCTTTTGTTAACTATTCAACTTTATTTTACAAATGAAATCGTTAATAAAAACTTATTTGTCAGATTCAATATGTCTTCTCAAAATAGTGGGTTGACTATGTTGTATTGCAAATTATGTATTTGACTCTAACAACAAAATAAAAACATCTTCGAAAAAGGCTTTGAGACGTAATTGCTGTGACCTTCTACCGTTGTGGCCTGGTTTCTATCTCCGACCGTGTAACCGCATGTCGTCGGTCACATTTATAACCAACGGAAAATAGAAGCAATAATACCCGACATTAGGCCCTACACGTAGTTTCTATAGTGGCGAAGAGATGGCGTAAGTCAGAAAAGGATTTCTGAACGCACTCAGACCATAGCCAATCAGAAAATTTTTGTGAAAATACGGACGTGGCGTGAACTTGCGTCAAAAGAGCTCGCTCTCTTTCTGGTTTGAGACGCCGAGGTGAACGGTTGCCTACAAGTACACCACATAGTCGAAGAGGGACACGCGAAGATAACGGAACACAAAAGCTTTAATAAAAGGTAAATGACTGAACACTTTTCATGGATTTACGTACTGCGAATGTCGTGAGACTACATGGAATTAGTAAATGAATATTAAACAAGAATGCAATGAATGAAAGAACGACGGCGGTAATAGATCGAAATGAATCTGTAAAACCACGTTGCTGCATTCTTGTTGCTAGAAAAGAGGACTATTGTAACATAGGACATGTTTCTTCTTTGTTACAGCTTTCATATATTTCATATATTTCATACTTTTCATATATTCTTTATTCTTATTTTTGGGAATTTCACTTTGGAAATCCTATTATGAAATTTTGAGAATTATTAGAAGTACGGATTATCCAACACTAGCTTGACTTTTGCCATTACGAAGTCATAACTTGGAGTTTCGGACTCGCATTCTGATGCGACCATCGCCTCTGCGAAAGCTGTGGTGAATTTTCGCCGAACGACGGGGAGACGGTGTTCGGAAATACTCCAGTTTCGACGCGACAGGCAACGCACGGACCTTGCAGGAGAACGACGACCTTGAGGCGCGAGTGTCGCGCGACGGTCACCTACACAGCGTGGGACCAACTTGAGGAATTTGCCGGTCGTGAGTCATATAAAAGCAGAAAGAACACTCATTAAATTTCAGTCTGAAAAAAAACTTCTGAGACAAGATTATCATTATATTAGCCAAAACGTTGTAATGTGAGCTTCCCTCAATAATAGACGTTGATCGGGCAAGTTTCTTAGAACATTGGTCTTGTTAGCCAGTGATTTTATTTCTTTTCGACAGTCGTAACAAGAATCAGATTAGAGTAATTCCTTATGTTTATGATAGAAGTTGTTTTGTACAGAATTATTTATTTAAAGTCATATGTAATCGATTCAAATCATTTAAGAGACGTTATGAAACAAAATTTTGTGTTGAAAGGCTATGTAGAAGTCGAAGGTCAAATGTGACTATTAAGTGTAACGTAATTAGTGATTTAAAAGGTAGTAGTGAATTTCGAGTATTGTGTGTATGTTTTTTTTTTTTTTTTTTTTTTTTGCAGGATGAATATTTGTACTATGATTTGTGTCTCATGTGTGATATTTTTTGTGAAGTGTAAATATGTATTTATTGCTTGTTGCTTGTAAACAGGGATCTGAGTTATTATCACTTTAGTGAAAAACTGCAGTTTAGGTAGGGAATTAGCTACCATAATTTTACGAAAACTGAGAACATAGTAGGATCTGTGAATTTCATTTGTACAGTGATTTTCATTCAATAGAATATATGTTATTTGTTATTTAAAACTGTAAAATTGTGTTGGCTTGTTAATTGATCAGTAGTTTAACAAAGACGAACCCACTACCGATAGGGAAGTTTATCCATAAATTGAGATATTCCCAGGGATGCGTGACGGTGTAATCACACGTCGCGAAGTAGGCAAATGATCTACTTTAGTAATCGGTACGGTGAGGCGGTTACAACCGATCCAAGTAGAAATATCATAAAATTCATACGTAGACATTTATTTCACTCTTTTGCACATATCAATTTATTTATTTCTTGATTCGCAAAAATTCCAAAAGTTGTGTGTGTATCTAAAAATAGACACAATGTCAATATTGTGACATCCATAGCAATACACTTTCTTATAATGCAACGTGATTTAAAGTTTAATGACATTGATGATATTTTGAATCTTACCTGAGTTATGCAATATTTATGTAATATTTAATTCATAATCTGTAGTAATATCTAAAAGCAAGAACGGCAACATTTTGTACGATTTGACATATATTCAAAAAGTTCTCACTTTCTTCTTCAGGTCAGATGATTTATTCCGCGAGCATAAAGAAATGAAAATATATTTATTAATTTTCTAAATAATCCCCCGCTCTGCGCTCTATATAAAATTGTTGAGATGAATTCATTGGTAGGAAAACGAGACTTTCATTTTAAAGATTTCGATGAAGTAAAGAGTCATTTGTCGTTCCAGTTACAGTTATATTTGCGCTTTTGGCAAATTTTGTATAGTTTGTTAATTGTATGGCTTTAATTTCAGATTAAACTCGCATAAAGGGCATCCCGGGTCTCCTCCTAAATGAGCACATCTGAACACAGCCTCTTTAGCTCAGTGGTAGAGCACTGGTCTCGTAAACCAGGGGTCGTGAGTTCAATCCTCACAGGAGGCAGAACAATTTTATAAGAATTGCAACTATCCGGACAACACGGTACGTCAGGAATGAGTATATTAAGGATTTAAAGAGTTGAATTGTTTACGGATAGCGAGATTAACTCAACTAAATTCTGAAATAAAGAACTAAGAATTAAAATACGAAATCAGCGTTTGGCACTGAAAGCATGGAAGAAAGTACATTCTTAGTTCAACTTTACATAAATGATGTGTATTACCTATCGTTTTCGTTTCAATCTCTAGAAAATCAGCGTAATGTTTTATCAAAATCAACTATCTTCCAAAGTAGTGAGTTGCTCACAGCTCAAAAGTCGGCAAGAGACTAAAGCTGTGGTTTGCCTCTCGGAAAAAGCCATGTAAATCTTCGAGGCAACGGCCAAACAAGATTAAAAAAACTGCCTTCCGAAACCGAGCAACGAGCCTACAATTTTCTCGACATCCCTTTCCATATTTTACTTCCACGCGGCCGCCGACTGGTTCATTAGCACGGCGGCTCCAGAAACGTACGATAAAACACAATATAAATCTCGGCACCCTATTCCCCCTATCCTTCCGAATAACCGGATGATGAACGCCCCCTTTTCTTGAGTGTGTCGCCCGCCCGCGAGCCCCAGTGACACAGAAGGGCTGCAGCAGAGCTGAGGCACCTATAAATATTCAAAAGCGCGATTGTGGATGCGGGCGGCGGAGGCGGCGGTGAAGGAGGATGTGATGGAGGGATGGCGGTGGCAGTGACGGCGGCGCCGGAGGCGGTGGAGGAGGAGGAGACGGAGGAAGAGAGAGAGGAGGAGGAAGCGGCGGCGAAGAAGGCGGTGGAGGCGCCGCAGGTGAAGGCGGAGACGGAGGCTGCAGCGAGCGAGGTGGAGGGGTGACGGAGGCGGGGGAGAAAGAGGCGGCGGAGTAGGCGGCAATGGAGGAGGCGGCGGCGGCGAAGGAAACGGCGGAATAGGAACGGCGAAGGAGGCAGCTGAGGAGGAAAAGACGGCGATAGAGGAGGAGGAGGCGCCAGAGGAGGTGAAGGCGGCGGTGGAGGAAGAGGAGAAGGCGGCGGAGGAAGAGGAGGAGGCGACGGAGAAGGAGGAAGTGCAAGACGAGTAGGTGGAGGAGGCGGAGGAGACGGTGGTGAGGAGAAGACGGCGGTGGAGGAGAAGGCGGCAGTGGAGGAGGTGGAGGCGGCGGCGAAGATAACGGCGGAGTAGAAGGTAGCGAAGGAGGCGAAGGCGGCGGTGGACGAGGAGGAGATGTAGGAGGAGGAGGCGGCGCTGGAGGAGGCAGTGGAGGAGGAGGCGGTCGGAGGAGGCGGCCGTGGAGGGGGAGGAGGCGGCGGAGTAGGAAGCAGTGGAAGACGAGGACGTGGAGGCGCAGGCAGCGGAGTAGGCGGCGGCGAAAGAAACGGCGGAGGTGCAGGAAGCGAAGGAGAAGGCAGTGAAGGAGGAGGCGGTGGAAACGGAGGAGGCGGTGGAGGAGGAGGCGGTGGTAGAGGAGGCGGCGGTGGAAGAGGAGGAGGCGGCGGCGTCGGAGTAGGAAGCTGTGGAGGACGAGGCGGCAGTGGTGCAAGGCGCTGGAGGGAGGGGGAGGCGGCGGCGGCAGGTGGGCGGGGCTGCTTGAACACGCGCCTTCTGCCCACCGACCATCCGACGTTGCCCTACGACGGCAGGTGCAAGGGCCTCCGTTAAGCAGGCTCGGCACGCTCCACGGTTTTACTCCGTGTGCGAGGATAGTACCGTTTCCTGTGTTCACTGCCCGACAGGTGAAATCTTGAGTGCTTCGTACTGCAGGGAGTGGAGGCACTGGTTAGACGGGCTAAACTGACGATTTAATAAAAGGCACGTGTGTAGAACGCAACTTGACATGGGTGAAGTATTTCTAAACACACTGCTGTGCAGCCGTCAAACATGAACTGCCTTCGTACAGATAAATAACTTAACGGCGAATGTAGAGTGGCTAGCACGTATATGCTCATCAAAAATAGTTTGCAGAGGCTACCTACGCAGTTTCGGCAGCACCTTGGCAAATAGATATCACCCTTTTCAAATAATAAGTGAATTTGTTAAGTTACATCACTACCAAGAATTTACACACCACGTAAAAAAACAATCTTGAGAAGTATGAAACATTTTTAAAACTTCTATAATTCATCTTTTGAATATTTTCCTTCGCATTTTACAGATTACTACGTGCGTAATTACATTAACATTTTACGAGTACGATTTTATTCGAAAAATCTAATTTAAAATGATAGATCTACAAAAAATATGTGTTAAGTAATAGTTTTAACTATCTATTTACTTCCTGTTATAATTGTATTACGTTGAATAATTAAGCAATACAAAACTCACAAATTCCACTCAGAGAAAAAAGTTCTAAATCAATCAATCTTTGCTCTTGAACATTACAAAAGGTGGTCAGGTAGCAAATCCATTCCATTACATTCCAAATACAAAATTAATATTTTTGTCATGAAATAAATAAAAGTACTATTAAAAATTGTGATTTTCAATTTCAATAAGTTATATTGGCCTTTTAAATAATAGTGAGAGCAGATTGTGTATGGTTTAGATAAAAACAAAGTTACTAGTCAAATCGTGGATAAATGTGTTCTCTGCAGGGAGCAAAAGAACTGGGAACATTCACTTTTCATTTTCCAAATCCCCAAACCACAAAGCATCGGCATTTTGCAAGCGGACGGCTATAACAAGGCGCGATCTGAGGCATTGCATTCTGCAAAGCAGCCAACCACAATCTGCACGTCTTCCACAACATCATCTCTCTGCACTCAGAGACAAAAGACAGAAAGCAACATTTCGACATATGGAATTTCGAGTATACAAAATGTGTATTTCTGATAGTAATTCCATATAGAAATTAAAAATGAATATAAAATGTTGTAATGAATTATTAGGAGTTCTATCACAAACCATAACAACAAAAATTTATTCATAATGAAACTACAACTAAAGGAGTATAAATATGAAAGACGACTACATAAATTATCATTAAAATACTGCAAATAATCCAAATTCTAAACATTCAAAATAAATAAAAAAATATTTTAAAAAAACACTCACACATACAAAACTAAAGTATAATTATTTCAACGGTAACAATTAAAGGAAAATCAAAGAATAACTTCTGCGCCACTTGGGAGTAAAGTTTTAGAAAACTTCCAAACTTAATGGCGTCAGACAGGCCTGCCCTGTAGACATTCTAACAATTGAACAGTAACATAAAAGGTAATGTCACTAAGGGTCTATGGAATCCACGGCTCGACCTGCTACAACGAAATATATTTTAATGTTCTCTATTCCTTTCTAATTATTGCTATGTATTCATTTTTTCGAAAATCCAGTAACTTCTAATAGAATAATATTGAGCTATAACTCATAGATCTGTATAAGGGGCTTCCTGATTAAGTTTTTCCCGCCAGTTAGGAGAAGTTTTCCTTCCATATCTGCCGGCAGCAACATCAGGGGCAAATGTCCAGAAGTACTCAAAGAGATGCAGAACTTGTATGACCCTCTAGCCCTGTCGACCACGTTGAGATAGGTATTAAAACATAAAAAATAAAACTCTGTGAGAATAAAATTAATAATAGACAATATGAAAAATAACATAACCAATATTAAACAGCAAGAATCTAACTACAGGTTACAATTCTCCCAAATAGGACACATGCAGCTTTTAATTGTTTTTACAACCAATAATTAATTAAATCATCTAAACATAAATCAAAATAATAAATCTGTGAACAATAATTATATTAATTTCCTACCATTGGAAGTGAGACAGTGAATCAACTGATGTCACTGTAGATCCTATACCTGAGGTGTGGTTCTAGGGTTCGAGTTCCGACGATGGTGGGATTTTCGTCATTAGCTAGTTAATGGCTAGGTCGAATTCAGCAGCTGACTGGAGGAGAGTTCCAGCGATCCCCTGGTCGGTTAGGTTCATTTCTGATGTTTCCCTGAACAACACAGGGCGAATGTCGAAGCAATCTCACAGACGAGCCACGGATTGCCTGCGATCTTTCATTCCCCTTCCTTGGCCTATCCTCACCCTCTAGTTACATTTACATACACTACACTATTACACGTGTCAGGGTCAGTCAGGGACAGTCAGAACTTGAGGTTGTCCCGGCTGGGGTGGTGCTCCGCTAGTGGGATCATACCCAAATGGGGACACTCCCACAAGTGACCGGGAGATCCTAGTTTCGAGTCCTGACGGTGGCAGTATCGTCGACACTAGCTCGATAGCTACGACAAGTTCATTATCTGTCTGGAGGGAAATTCTTGCGGCAAGCTGCTCTGATCAGTACTTTTTCGTGGTTTCTCCGATCAACACCAGGCAAATGCCGGAGCATTACCCCAACAAACGGGCCACGGAGCGCGCGCCATCTTTTCTTCATCTTCATTGTTCTATCCTCAACTCTTACACACACACACACACACACACATGCACTGCACTACCACACATGTGGGAGACCGGTCGGAAACTTAGAGGTTGTCCTGGTTGGGGCCCCGCTGGTGGGAGATACCTAGTTGTGGAAAACCCCGCTAGCAGACGGTAGGTCGGCGCCGGATCGCGCCATCCAGGGGAGGAATATCACCGCCACCTCCCGAGGAAAAAATGCATTACACTTACAGGACAAATGACCTTAGCAGTTGATGCGCCCGTAATCACTAACAATCAATCGCGACGGAAGAATACCCTCACTTTCAATGATAAAAACATGCACTACACTCACAGGAGTAATTTCCATAGCCAGAGCACGGAAATACGATATAGCCTATCAATCGATTAATTTCCTGGGCAGATGTTGTGACGTCACAAAATATCAGTAATAGTAGTACACAATACCAAAAACGAAAATTGCCAGAGCATCTTTCTTGAGAGAGAGCACGCCCAAAGTTCTCCTCTACCCGGGCGGCACGGGGGCGACGCGGGGGGCGGCGCGGGCCGGCGCGGGGGAGGCGCGGGGGAGGTGCGGGGCCGGCGCAAGGGCGGCGCGGGAGCGTGGGCGGGGGCGGGGGCGGGGAGGGGCGTGGGCGGCGCGGGGGCGGGGCGGGGGCGGGGCGATAGGGCAGGGGCGGGGCGGCGCCCGTCGTAGGGCGATCCGTCCCTCCCTGCCACCGCCACCGCCGCACTGCCGCACGTCTTCCCCTCCATTATTTAGGACCCACCTTTATCGCCCCTCGCCCCATTGTTCGCCGTTTATTTATTCCGTGGACACGCGTTCGGAACGCCATCTGAGACCCGGAACAAACGAGCGTCGGGAGAAGCGGGCAGGCAGGCGCCTCCCGGTCGCCAACGACGAGTTATACGACACAAGAGCCACTCCCGACTCCCACACAAGTAGTAACGACGAGTGTTTACGTCCGGTGCGGGGGATTCCGGCAATTTACTACTGAACACGCGTAAAAAAGAAGAATTGGAGAAATAGACGAAGACACTATCGTGAAGTTGGCATCACTGCTTTCGAGTAATACTCACGATCTCTACGCAGATTTAAGGAATGCTAAGGTAACAAAATAGAAAATAAGTAATCGAATCTCCTGAAAACGTTGTAGTGTGCGTTTTATGTACATTAAATGCTAGATGAACGTTTGAAATATCTTTTTTTTTAAATATTTAGTGTTGACTTCTTGTACAAGCATAAAAATCTTATTGAATCCTATAATTGAAGTATTAGGGGGTCTATCTCTTATCGCTCTTTATCATATAATAAGAAATATTATAAAACTCGAAGAATTCCTTGCCGCATTATATTCGTGTTTGTTTTTGTTTTTGTTTTTGTTTCGCTTCTATTTAACAGACACTTACCAACACCAGTACGTAGAGAGGTCAACGAAGGACACCATCATTGACGGAAATTTCATATTTTTAAGAATTTATAATGATAACCGTAGCAATATAAAATAATATATTTCTGCCAGGTTTAGTTAAAATAGTTTCCTTTGTTGGGGGCACAATAAAACCAAACACTTTTCAACTTTTCTCTACTTGCGGTCCTATCTGTGGGGACTCATACGTTTCTTTGCGAAGAACTAATTCAACACTGTTCCTCATTTTGCACAACAGTTCTATACATCGACAGGTACTAAACTAAGATTGCAAGGTGTAAATGACAGGCCTGGCTGTAGGAGAACTCCGAAGTTTCCACAAATTGATTGCCCATGGCGACAGCTTTGATTTTTTTTCTAAACTTCTAAAAATTGTCGAAAGGTAAATTTAACGCTGAGAGTTAATAAATGTTAAAATAATAACAAACCCTAAACGACGAAACCGTAACCCCTTACCAATACAAATATGCAGTAAAAAATTACGCTGGGGGCTCATCGATGACACCCCTCGTTGGTAGGAGACCTTTGGAGTAACATTCGCGAAATATTCCAACAAAAATTCAAAAGAATTCCTGGTTAGGGGGAAACACATTGTGTTTCTTGTCACTGACATTAAAACGTTCTCTTATTCGTCGTATAACAACAATTTTAATCATCTAGGAGTATATGGAGAATGCAGTACATCGCGAAGCAAACACAGTATTTCAGAGTCCAGAAAAAATGCGAGTTACAATAACGTGCCACTTACGAGCAATTAACTTAACAGACGTAGTGGTGAAACGAAACACTTATCTTTGCAACTTTTTATTCCTACGCCTCCAGCAGAGCATAAAAGAGCAGAGCAGGTTCACTAAATCTCAGAGGAGTACTTGCCGTGATCTGAAGTACTAATGCAGATATTATGTTAGCGCGACACGAACAAATTTAATGAGTTTCCATTTCACGTTCCCTAAAAGGCAAGCCGGAACTCGGTCCGCGCGCTTCAACCTCCCCCGCAAAAAACCTCCTGTCGATGCATTTTCGTAGGATATCGTATCGATGTACCGATATCGAATGACATCGCTCTTTCGAATCGCCCCGGTGAATCCTTGTAGTGGCAATAATTGCATCCCATCCACTGTACACAACAATCGCCGCGATGGCCGTCATCAGCCCCGCGCGAGCGCCCGCCCCCGCAAAAAGTCGCGCGACGAAGAATGTCGAAAATTCCGCCGCCGTGTCCGTGGCAATTACCCGGTCGCATTCTTGCACGACCGCAATTAAAAACGGCCGCCCCGCCCGCGCAGAGCCGTCTCCGCGCTGGGGCCCGCGCCCGCGACCCTGGGGAACGCCGCCTCCGCCGCCGCGACGCTAGCGCCGCTCGATTCCGATCGAGATAAGTTCGATCCCCCGTTTCGTAATGAGTCGGCGATTAAAATACGCCGTGGAGAGCGTCGCTCGCGAACGCCCTGGCTCGTCACGCCGGCGCTCCCAGCGCCGCGCTCGCCCGGCCGTAATTGAACAAAAAGCGCGGGGACTGTCAAAATTCGCCCCGACCAACAAGCTGCCCGCTGCCGCCCAGCGCGGCCCATTACGGGTCATCACGATAGCCCTCGACACAACACGTCCTCGCACTAATACTCTCTTTACAACATGTGTACGGTTAAACACACACAAACACAATTACCCGAATTACTGAACTCCTGAGGAAGGAGCGAGGCGCGGGAAGGTGAGGCGAAGGGATGCGGGGGTGCGGTGGCGAGGGGAGATAAAAGAGGGAGGGCGAAATCGTATGTTAATTTTAAATGATAGTCATCAACTTCTGTAGGCCAGGCGTACAGCGTTCGTAGACACACACATTACAACAAGATCCCATTATGTCATTAAAATGAATACAGTGTTTTTAAAGCCCACTTAGGGACCATAAAAACAAACTCGCTGTGCTCCCGTAATCGAGGCCGCTGACGCCGCCGTCGCCACCTACGCACGGAGCGGCGACGGGGGAATGGCGGCGGCGGCAGCTGGGACGGGGCGATCGGGGGCGTCTCAGCACCCCACACCTCGTATCTCTTTCACTCCAGATCGGGAGCGGTAGCTCAGTGCATCAACTGATGTCACTGCAGCGCCTGTGACCGGGAGATCCTAAATCCAAGTCCTGACGGCGGCAGGATTTTCGACACTAGCTTTTTAGCTCGGTTGAATTCAGTCGCTGTCTGGAGGAGAATTCTAGCGGCCGGCTGCTCTGATCGGTAGTTTTCCGTGGGTTCTCCGATCAACACCAGGCGAATGCCGGAGCGGTACCCAACCACGGACCGCACGCGATCTTTCCTTCCTCTTCCTTGTCCTATCCTCTCCCCTTACACACACACACTAACATACATTACACTACCACATATTCCTGGAGATCGGTCGGGTGCTTAGAGCTTGTCCCGGCTGGGGCGGTGCCCCGCTGGTGGGGCAGTCCTGGTTAGGGGGAAACCCCGCTAGCCGACGGTAGGTCGGCGCCGGATCTCGCCATCCATCACCGCCATCTCCCGAGAAAAAACACGTACTACACTTACGGGACTAATGACCAAAGCCGTTTACGCGCCCGGAAACACGAAAAAATCAATCAATATTCTCTCCAGCAACTTAACAAGCAATGGTGGTGAGTTATTTGAATTCATATTCGCGAAAAACTTCCTGCAGATTTAAATTCTCTCTCCGAAAAAAATCTACTGTTTATTAACATTAATTGACTATGAGATAATGTTATTTGAATTAGAGAGAAACGCAATTACGTCGAACGTAGATGATAGGTGTTTACGAGCAATAGACAAACGCACCACATCCCAAACGTTTGCAACCAAAGTAATATTTCCTAACCAAACAAATTTTAAAATGAATAAGCATGTACTTCCGATGACGTAGCAAAGATTGAAAAGTCGTTCATATTTCTTCGTAGATCTACTTTTTCGTATTTTATTAGGAACTGTGGATTTAAATCAAATAGCCCGTACAAAACAATATTATAACATAACACTCCTACGGCTACATCGAATCTATTTTTTCTAGAAAATTTCCAGCATAATTACATCATTAAACATTCACTGCGTTTACTTCTAGAAACAGCTCTACAAAAGACCAAGCAAGAGAAATCTAGTCCATAAAATAAAAGTTTCCCGTCGTTGGGAGTATCGTGTTACACATCGGTAGTGCTAATAGCACCCTCTTAAATACTTCCGTTTTCCCTTTCTACGCGAACACAACGACGTTCTAAAAGCGTCGGTGCCAGGTGCAGCGCGGGAGCCCACGGTCCGAAAAGGAGACATCGCTGGGGGTAAATTTCATTGTATGCAAGTCCCAGAGAGCAGCACAAAGGCTCGTCTTCCTCCGTTAAGCAGATGACTATCGCGAGCGCCGATTGAATAACCGAGAAACAATTGCCGCGCGCTGCACTTTTCTGCCGGAGAAGAGATCCCCGTTCCCGCTTTCAGTTTCGCTAACAGCGCCGCCTTCGTGCCGCCATTTCCCAATCTACCACGTTCCACTTCCTCATGCAAAGGAGATTATGGTAAGTACAACGAAATTAAACTTTCTCAACAAGAGAAATTTGTTATAATAGTTTGTTTAGAAGTTTATTAGAATGTTGAATTACAATTTAATCTGGATTTTTATAGAAGGATTTTCCTAAGGATGAGCCAAAGTGACACTTCGCGAAACAAGTGAACATCACATGTAATTCAGAGAAGTATCCCTCCGCCGCGACAGCTGTTCAGCCACGCCTGTTCGTTGTGTTAGGTTATGGATCCTGTGAAAACATCCCTATGCAGAAATCTAAGAGTTTCGCTGAGGTATATTCATGTACGCGAGTCCGAGAAATATTTAAATTTAATTACGTATGTGGAAAATGTCTTAACATGCTCTCACAATCAGTAAAAGAAAACTGCCACGAATGTAAATATCAAGCTCTCAATCACAGTTCGACACACAACAGCACAACAGACGGAAACTCGTGCACCAGTACGCATCTCGCTTTAAAATAATCACAATATTTATCGCACAAAAAGTAAAATTAATGTGATGTTTATAGAAAAAAGAATTTCTACAGAAGAGCACGTAACACTGCACTTCCTAATTCCGATTATTTCTCAATGCGCACTATATTTTCATAGGACGAGGACATCACAAAATGAAACGTCGAAGCCATTTACAACGTAAACCAACTGCAAACGAACGACTGCAGGAAGGGAGTCTAATGGGCTCGAGGATACAAAGACCACAGAACCTTCAGTTATGTTGCCAGCACTAGCTGTCACTTTGGCTCATCCTTAGGAAAATCATTCTATACCTGTGATAAATAATACTAATTTATTTCTAATACTAATATATGTATTTGTAAGTAAATCGATTCAGATACTGGTGAGCTAGATTGAGCACGGGCTAATAAACTGTAAGTCTATTTATTTCCCTTAAATATAAATATCCAACTTATTATTTATCTGTGTAACCGCGATGGTGAACGTGGATTTGGTTCAATTGTCTCTGTTCAAACAGTCGAAGGTTCGAATCACAGCGCGAGGTGCTAGCGCGCTCTTTACATTTACATTTATCTTTTACAATCATCAAGTAATGCACACCGTATTCGCAATCCAGCGTCATTACCAAGAAGTACCGTCGAAAACTCACAGCTTTTATCTCGAAATTAACATCTCACTTTTTGAAGACTTTTTTCCTACTTTTTCTTTTTTTTTTTTTTTTTTCAATCGAAATAAGTTACTCTCAACTAGCCTACAGAGCATCGCAAAGCCAATTTTAGAAACAAAAGGCTTGCGGGCCCTCAATAAAACGTAAAGCACTTTTCGACAACAGAAACGAAGATAAGGCACAGACATACCAAGGCAGAGTGTAATTCGAATTCGAGACACGTGTAACGAAGGCATTGAGTCAGTACTCGCTCCAAGCATCCTCGTCATATACACTAAGTATCAGTTTCAATATCTGCCAATATAAAAGTCGGATGTTGAAGGCTTCAGTACTTCAGCCCTGAGGAACACCACGGTAAGGTGGATGAAACTTCAGCATCATAGCCTTCGACCCGGCGTCACCCAGTCAAGATCATCTGTAGTATAAAAATTCATCAACCGCATAAGTTTTTGTTCGATTCATTACACTAAACACGAAAATATTCATGATCATAAATATTTAGAGCTTCATAATGTTACAAAAACACCTCAATAGTTCCTTCAGCAACTCATTTAACAACTTATTTAAAGCATACTATATTGATAAGCAAACGAACTAAATTGCTAGGCAATCTGATGTTCAAATCAGATAAGATCGTGCGTTTAGTAATCACGTTCACGTGAATTAAGATGGAAACATTAACCGACAGCAGCAACCGCCGTGTCCGAGTGCTGACGTCACACGCACGCGGTTCCCGTTAGTCGCCGCCGGTGACGACGAGGCGTGTGCAGGCTGACGCGGGGGCGGCGGATGCGGAAGACACGTCACAGAGGCAGACAAAGGAGCGCGACGCGACGTGAGCGGACGTAGCGCTTAGCACGCGGGGAGGAGATATTAGCACGCGGGGAGGAGATATTCAGACGACACATACGCGCAGCATAAGGTGACCACACATCCCGTATCTAGTCCCGTATTCCCGTATCTAGTCCCTTATTCCCGTATCTAGTCCCGTATCCCCGTATCTAGTCCCGTATTCCCGTATCTAGTCCCGTATTCCCGTATCTAGTCCCGTATTCCCGTATCTAGTCCCGTATTCCCGTATCTAGTCCCGTATTCCCGTATCTAGTCCCGTATTCCCGTATCTAGTCCCGTATTCCCGTATCTAGTCCCGTATTCCCGTATCTAGCCCCTTATTCCCGTATCGAGTCCCTTATTCCCGTATCTAGTCCCTTATTCCCGACTCTAGACCCTTATCTCGTCCCTATGCAGCGCCCCTGACCGGGAGGTCCTAGGTTCGAGACCCGACGGCGGCAGGATTTTCGACACTAGCTTTTCAGCTAAAACGAATTTTGTCGCAGTCTGGAGGAGAATTCTTGCGGCCGGCTGCTCTGAACGGTAGTTTTCCGTGGTTTCTCGGATCAACACTAGGCGAATGTCGGAGCAATATCCTAAAAAACGGGCCATGGACCGCGCGCCATCTTTCATTCCTCTTTTTTGTCCTATCCTCTCCCCTTACACACACACATACACTAACACGTACTACACTTGTACTACACTACCATACATTCCGGTCGGGGACTAGAACTTGTCCCGGCTGGGGCGGTGCCCCGCTAGTGGGGGATACCTGGTTGGTGAAAACTCCACTAGCCGACGGTAGGTCGGCGCCGAATCTCGCCATCCAGCGGGGGAACACTACCGCCACCTCCCGAGCAAAAACACTCTCTACACTTACGGGACTAATGACCTCTTAGTTGACGCGCCTGGAATCACTAACAATTAATCAATTAATCGTCCCGTATTTAGTCTCTTATCCCTTACTCCAATATTTAGTCCTTTAATCCTGTATTTAGTCCCGTATATTTAAAGATAATTACACAAATCAAACATTGCAATTCACCTATCTCTTCTACAAGAAATAAAATGTGCATTTATTTGTTTATATTATTACAATATTAGGCACCTATTTATGCGTAACTTTTTATTATGTACGTAAATATCGATCAAAAATAAGTTATTTGTTTACAACAAAGTTCTTTTTTTCTAGTACTTTCAATCTTTTCACAACTGTTTCAGGAACTGCTCCCGCACGCAAGATAGTTTGATACCGATTATTACTGAAAACCTTTGAAATCTCTCCACTCGGTTCGCAAAGCGTCGACTACATGTATTTATGGAACAAAGAAAAAACTGTATTTTTTGTCTCTTCTAATGTTTTCTCTCCCTTTCTTTCTATGTTACTGTTTCTCTCTATTCTTGCACAAATTGAAACCCATCAACGTTACGCCCTGACACTTCTTTTGACACTGTCTCGCCTATATGTCTACGACCACTTACCTTTCTCCCTCTAAAGTTATTCTACAGCTTCCTTGCCCCTTACACAAGGTTCGCAAATGTCTAATGAGATGCTACCGAAGCCATAGTCCCTGTGCTAGTGTCATACCCGCTCTCTCACCACGCTGTTTGCATCGCCATTTATATCACCACCATCACCACCGCGGCCTCCCATCTAAATGGCCCCTCCCTCCCGTGAGCTCCCACCGCCTGAAAGGCCGCCTCCGCCGCCACCACCGCCGCCATCGCCGCCATCGCCTTCATCGCCGCCATCGCCTCCATCGCCTCCATCGCCGCCATCGCCGCCGCCGCCGCCATCGCCGCCGCCGCCGCCGCCGCCACCACCGATTCCGCCGCCGCCCCCGCCCCCGCCTCGCAGGGCGATCGCAATTAAAATAGCTTCGTGATGCGTCAGGCGGGCGATCGCGACCGCTCAACGAGGGCCCATCGGACGGAGGGTTTTTGCTGCCCCACTGCCCGCCGCCCGCCAACACGCACTGAGCCAACGTTCAATTTCGCCCGCAAATCCCTCCCGCTCGCCCTCTCGCCCGCGCCCCGTCCAGGCGCTGCCACACACCCGACACGATGCTTCATCTCAGGGAGTTTCAAACTTACAGCAGGGGCGTCGCGGTGATTTATTAACAATGAAATTTAGATTTGATTCACTTTAATCCTTGTGTCATTTATGTATTTTGTTAGAGTACTGCTCCTGCAATCGCCTGGTGTTGATCGTAGAAACCACGGAAAACGACCGATCAGAGCAGCCGGCCGCTAGAATTCTCCTCCAGACAACGGTTGAATGAGACTTATGAGCAATCTACCTAGTGTCGGAAATCCTGCCACCATCGAGACTTAAACTCACGGACTTCGCCGTCAGCGACATTGCAGTGACTTCAGTTCATGCCCTGACCCACTCCATGTCGTCATTTCCCCCTGATACGACAAACTCAAGCAAAGAATGTTGAAATCTCTACCAAACTCGCATCATAATGAGGAGGTCAGAAGAGCGACCAAGATACTTCAACATAAACGGGACATTCCATCAATGTCACCTTGTAGTTCCTCCGCTAGACCGACTTATTCTTGTAACCTAATTTATACGACGACCGCTTGCAAAAATACAATAGGAATTGAAGGCTCCAAATTCCGATATTCACTTCGGATTCCCGTAAACCGATTTACTGCCCCAGTTTCAACTAAAATTAGACGTTAAACTCACGAAAGCGCCGCAGAAAAAGTCTCGGGTGCATAAAGACACGGCCTTACACCGGCGAGATAGCATCTCCGAAGCCCTGCCGTCCAAAGCGACGCTGTAGTGCGGCGGCAGCGGAAGGGAAGGCGGGGAGAATATATTGCCGGCGGTGGGAATCGAACGGCGCCGCCACGCTGGCGCTGAGCGGGTCGGGGAAGCTTTTACGAGCGCCCACAGCGACCGGGGCAGACTGTTAGAGCAAATGAATAGCTGATGTGGTGCACCGACAACAAGAAGCCAAGTTCGAGTCCTTGCTGCCAACCCCACGACCGTACAGGAGGATCAACTCCAACAGCAAGTGTTACGGAACAAACAGCTACTACGGCATGGCACAGGCAAACCCCGTGGGTTTCTTTATGACTGGAGGTCATGAGAGTACGCTGAGTCTAGGCAAGGGAGAAAAAGGATTTCTGGATAAACTGTTGATGTATATGAAACCTTTACAGGAAGAGAGCTGTTATGAATTAGTATGGACAGTATTTGAGTATTAGTTTCGTGTTCAGTGATGAAATAACTTTTCGATTAGCTTTTAAAAACCGTTATTAATTTGATTGTTAAAATAACAATGGGAAAATATTACTTCTCATCCTTTTTACTAAATTTAATAATCTCTAGTGAAATTTAAGATCAGTAATAGTTCACTTCGATACTTTCAGAATTATTCATGGAAAACCAAATGCATTCCAAATACTATCAAAAACGTAAAGAGGATTTGTTCAAAATATTGGACATTACTTCAAAACTTTTGTTGAAATAAAATTAGCTATTCCTGTTCGTTTTCAGTGTTTTACCTATTTGGATGAAAACTAAATTCATTGTTATATTTACTTCTCAGGAACTCATGAAAGTGTTCGGGGTCCCCCATTCTTATTAAGTATTAAAACAATTGAACTAATCAAAGCAAAATTTAGACGTAGTGGTGCAAATGTGGAAACCCACTTTGTTTTTGGTTTATAGAAAACCTGTTAATTGCTACTTTAGCTTCAAAAATTGATAGTAAAATGTTTAAAATATAACATTAATAATTGCAAATATGATAGTAAAATATTAAAAAATATATTGTGCTTGTAATTGTGTTAAAAATGTGCTAAGAACATATTGTGCTACATTTTATAAAAACATCAAAAAGTGTGTATAATGTGGAAACACCTGAAAAGTATTTCGTAAAATCAAAAGATTGATATACAAAAATTAAATGTTTAGCAACTATTTGATTTTACGTTGGGTTTCTATTACATAAGAATATTTGCACGCGTCTACCGCTCTTCTTCATATCGGATTTTTCCCTTTCCTGCCGTCACAGCTCGAATCATGATTTCACGATCCAGTTCTTCATAACCCCCAGAATCGCCGCAGTGTGCTTCCTTGGCATTTAAACCAAGTTTGTGAAGGGCACTAGGAACAACTATTCGTCCATTGTGGACACTATAACGATTCCACAATATTTAACATGTTTCTCGATATCACCCATTGGCAATCCTGAATTTGAGTATTTTAGGTTAAGACACTATTAGTTTAAATTTAATTGAAAACCTTCAACACCATGTCCCTTTACAGATTACTTGACCTAAATTACGATTTTTACAATGATGGTAGACTAAAATAATAACCTAAAATTATCTCTAAAAATATTTCATAAATCTGCCCTAACTTCTTAGAGGAACGCTCTACCCTCACGCTTTCAGATTTGGACCTTCTCCTCTTCTATAGGATTTTCCTAAGAATGAGCCAAAGTGACAGATAGATAACTCAAGGTTCTGTGGTCTTTGAGCCCATTAGACTCCCTTCCTGCATTCGTTCGTTTGCAGTTGGCTAACTTCTAAATGGCTTCGACGCTTCCTTTTGTGATGTCGTCGTCCGATGAAAATATAGAGCGCTTTGAGAAATAATTGAAATTAGGAAGTGCAGTGTTATGTGCTCTTCCGTAAAAATTCTTTTTTTCTATAAACATTACATTGAATTTACTTTTTGTGTGATAAATATTATGTTTATTTTAAAACCGACACTTGAATGTGAGCTGCGTACTGGTGCACATGTTTCCGGCTATTGTGCTGTTGTGTGGCGAGCTGTGATTGAAAGCTTTCTATTTACATTCGTGGAAGTTTCCTTTTACTGATTGTGAGAGCATGTTAAGAGATTTTACACATACGTACTTAAATTGAAATATTTTCGGGACTCGCGTACGTGCATACACATCAGCGAAACTCTTAGACTTCTGCATAGGGATGTCTTGACGGCAGCCACAACCAAACACTTCACGAAGAGGCGTGGCTGAACAGCTGTCGCGGCAGAAGGATACTTCTCTTAATTACATGTGATGTTCACTTGTTTAGTGAACGATCACTTTCGCTCATTCTTAGGGAAATCCTTGCCGTCGTAAAGAAGTCCTAACAGTCTGTTGTCTTCCTATTTTTTACTATGGCACGAGTAATTTAATGTCTAGAAAATAAAAAAATAATTGTTGACCTTTTCGAAGAGTAACATCGTAGTGAATGATAAGATTATGTGCGATTCGGATTGGTTTGCCATTACTACCTTGGAGGCCTGCGTCTACGTCACGAAAAATACAGAGGTCGAGGAACATTAAAAATAAATGTTATTACCGTAAATATAATTTATTTACAAAATAATTAAACAATGTTTTATAGCACAAAATACCTGAATTGTTGGATAATACTTATGTCACTACCAAGCGAAGTGGCTCAGGGCCTAGCGCGCGGACTTCGCTTTGGGGAGGCCCGGGTTCAATTACCTTGCCGGCCATCCTGACCTGGGTTTTCGTGGTTTCCCTCGGGGCTGCTGGGATGGTTCTACTAAAAGGTCACGACCGCAAAACCGGCGTCGCTAGCCGAATTTGTTAACTACGTGAAGTCACGAAGGTTAAGCGAATTCGAGATATCGCGGGTTCCTGGTTGGGTGACCGACTAAGAACTCCAGGGACTAACGGGGCGTCGGCCAATGGCCCTTTACGGGACACACAATGGCTAAATACAAATATAAATACTGATGTCATGCAAAAATATAACAGGTTTGTGAAATTTTTGTAGTATAAAATGTTACGTTTATATGATTGTCTCCATTAAATGTGCATTAAAATATTCCTTAACAATGTAATCAAAGGAACCTAGCACCTTGATACGTAAAATTAAATTAATGTAATTCATTCCTTATACTGGCTTTATTGAAATAAGTTTGGTGAAAACTTTGTACCAGAAATGCAAGAGCCAAACGGGATTGAACTGAAGTCTTATTTTGCGTGGCGAGACTCAGGTCTGCTCTTCCGTCTGACCACGCAAATTTCGTTACGCTTCTTTCACCAACTAGGGGAGAAAGAAGGTATTACTTGGGCGACGAAACAAGCAATTTGAATGTAGCTCAGAGGCTTCATTTAGGCTTGAGGATCTTTTACATGCAGTAAATCTTGCTAACATGGGACAGCTGGCTTTACTTCCTCTCCGAAGGAAGACGTACGAAGGATTTTTTCGCCCTTAAAATCGGGATTGATCCGCTTCGATCGAGTTTGAACCCGCGAACTTGGGCATAACAGCTCCGATACGCGAACCATTACACCATCGTCGCCGCGAAACAGAATACCATCAGCGGGGTGCTCCGGTATTTCCATTCGCCCACCCTGTCCGCGTGCAGAAACCGCGTACTGCCGCACGCCGCCAGGAACATCGGAATCCGCGGCGTGGAACGGAGGGTGGGAGGGTGGGGTGGGTGGGGGCAGACGAATTGTGCCGGAACAAGGAGCAAGGCCACGGCGTGATGCATCGCGGGTGCCCGAGTTCAATTAAGCCCCGGATCGGTTGCAGGGCGACGGGCGCAGATAAGCGGGCACGAAGCGGGCGCTGTATTTTTAAAGCGGCGCGCCACGCGGCGCCCGCCGCCGCCGCCCACTCGTTTGCATGAGGTGGACGGGCGCCCGCGGGCGAATGCACAGGTCCTGGAGGCAGTCTTCTTAGAGGTCGATGTTGCAGAAATTGTTCTGAATTTGTTGTTGTTGTTGTTTTTTATATATTGACTGAAGATTCCGGCCGAGTCAACTGCTCAGGTCCCGTAAGTATCGTGCAGGTTTTCTTCGAGAGATGGAAGTAATCTTCCACCGCTGGATGGCGAGATCCGGCGCCGACCTACCTTCGGCGAAGTTTTAAGCTCCCTACCGGTATCCCGGTATGTGTGCTATTGTTGTGCATGGTAGTGCAAGTGTGTGTGTGTGTGTGTGTGTGTGTAAGCTGTGATGATAGAAATAGGAATAGGAAGGAAAGATCGCGCGCGATCCATGGCCCGTTTGTTAGGGTACTGCTTGAGCATTCGCCTGGTGTTGAGCGGAGAAACCACAGAAAACTATTCATCAGAGCCGACGGCCACTAAAATTCTCCTTCAGGTCTCCCGGTATGTGTGCTAGTATAGTGCATGGTAGTGCAAGTGTGTGTGTGTGTGTGTGTGTGTGTGTATAAGGGGTGAAGATAGGGCAAGGAAGAGGAAGGAAAGATCGCGCGCGCTCCGTGGCCCGTTGGTTAGGGTACTGCTTCGTCATTCGCCTGGTGTTGATCGGAGAAACCACGGAAAACTACTCATCAGAGAGGTCGGTCACTAAAATTCTCTCTCAGACAGCGGCTGAATTCGACTTAGCTATTTAGCTACCGTCGAAAATCCTGCCACTGTCCGGACTCAAACCGAGGACCTCCCGGTCAGAAGCACTGCAATGATATTAGATGATGCCCTGAGCCGTCTATCCCAGTGAAATTGTCCTAGACGACATTCTACACCAGTTTTTAAGTAACGGTGATATTAGAACTATTGTACGTTTAAAGCTTTTCATTTACTTTAATGTGCAAGTCGAAGTTCGTGGGGGAAAATCCATGATCGATTTGTAATGCTACGCTGTCTCAATGATTTGAAATTGCAATAATTTAAAAAAAATAGATTCTGAAAAAAATTGTAAAAATGTGTAACATATTTTTACAATTTGTTTACTTATTGGTTGTGGTATATTTGCTGACGTGTTATAGTAAACTATCGGTTTCAATTTAGTTTAGAAGTCTTCAGAAGTCTCATTATTTCAGCAAGAGCAAAGTGTCTCTAAATTTTGTTTATAACTGTGTATGAATAAAGTCATGTCATTGTATAGTTAAAGTTTGTACCTGGTCCTTAACTTCGATTTTTAATGGTAGAATGGAAAGGCGTAGAGTGGAAAGTCTGCTTCTTCACCAACTATTGACTGTGACGAATAAGAAATTTACATGAAGCATTTCTCTTGGTCTATACATTTTTCTCCTTTTATTCATTTTCCCCTTTTATCTGCATCTTTTGATGACGTGTGTATCTAAATAAATGTATACAATGACATATTTCAGACGGAAAGGATTGTATGTAGTATCCTTATAAGATTCTATATTCAAGTACAGAAATAACCATGTGCATTTATGCAAAAAAGTGTAATATCCTCAACATTTTGAGAGGAAGTTATCCCACCATTCTCTATGATTTGCGCTGGAACATGGAAACCAATTTAAAATTAGTATGATGTTTCAAGCTTTCTTGAATAACTGTACCTAAGATGTCTTTATTACGGCTGCAATCGTGTTGTTGCCTCGCTCAAGTTCAGGGATAATCAAATCAGGTCGCGTGGTAAATATTCTCTGGATTAAACGCGAGGTTAGCGCCCTGCTTTTTACAACCGAGCGCATGAAAGACGGGAAACACGTCTGGGATAGATTTCCTGTCGAGTTCTTGGTTTCATTGCTGGGGTCAGGGTCAGTAAGGAAGCAAATGGAAAAAGAACCAAACATGTGAAAACTAATGTAGAAACGAAAAAAGTATAAAAAATATTGTAGCCTATTAACAAATGGATAAAGAATTCTTTACAGAAAAGTGTGCAAGATGAAAATATTAAGAGAAGTAACGACGGAATAATGACGGAAATAGGAATACTTTTATGATAAGAGAAAGAATAATTTCTTAAAACATAGCTGACCTCTTGCGATCACATTTCACAATACGAAGAGCTTCAGAAAACAGAAGTACTACATATTCATTAAATGGAAAATAAAAAAAAAAAATAAAATTCCATGTCATTTAGTAATTATTCAGGAACACTAATGAAATGACATTTTACAAATATTGGAACAATATAATCACTTTATTGTGAATACAGGGTTTAACATTTTCTGAAAATGTAATGGAAATGTGTTTTACTTATCTATGCATGTATGTTGTAGCGAACTACGACAAAGAAATTATTTTTAACTAAAACTTGTGATCTATCAAATCTAATTATAATCATTGGAAAGGTTTTGTGAAGGGGCACGTGTGTCAAATAGTTGCTGGATATTGCGTTTACAGGCACTCACTGTTCTTTCCATTTCAAAACACTCTTCGAACTTGAAAGTGCCAGCATATGAAAGGTGGACTCCTTTGAATAATAGTAGATCGTTTATAATTTGCAAAAAGAAATAATGAACAAATGACGGCAGATAAACGTTCATTCAAATAGTTTAATAATTTTATTAAACTTTAGCGTTTATGCTATAAAACTTGAGAATAATAGCAAGCGATGAAACATCCGAGATCCACTACATTTCATTAAAAGCAAAAATTAGGACATTTAGTAGAGTAGAAAGCTCAAAATTATTTCTAAACGAAAACTTTTAAGTGTTTTAAATATAAACATTGCGTGAAAAGCTTCCAAAACAACTTTAGGATACTGGGCTAATTTCCAGAGCCTGAACAAGATATAAAGGCAGACGATTCGCAATTTTAAAGGAAATGCAATAAAAACGAGTTGTGACAAAACCGTGCCAAGCGTGGGAAGATCGTCTCGGTGAGTCACGAAGCGCGTTCAGTAAGTACTGAACAGCGCTTGAAGTAGGTTCTTGCAAATTATGACGCCATACTGACTGAATAAATAAAATAACTTGCGCTACTATATTTTAAATTACCCTGAAATCCGAATTGAAACAACGAGATGTCAGGTTGAATTTCTTCTCATTACTTGCGCAGAATGCTGGTGAAATAGTTCCAAGAGACATCACAGAGTTGTAATTGTATCAGATGACATTCCTATACAATTTACGGAGGAAACGAATTTATTATAGTGACATTCTCGATGATAGCAGAATTCCTTCGATAAATGGACTCTCTGGATCACATAAAATATCAGAAAGCTCAAAGGACACCAAATAATTATTTTTAAATCAAATTAACATTTGTTCAGTAATTGAGTTAACTAATACTGATGCGATTGTTCTATATATTGCATTATTATCTGCATTTTCATTCATTTTAACACTAGAAAGACGGCAATACTATTCCACCTACAACGTCGGCGAACAGGCAAAGGGACTGCTTCAAACAATTCTTTGGTATTTTACTTTCTTTATTTTGAGAAACCTTTGTTACAATTGAAGTCTTGTAATACAATTCAAAATAATGAAAAAACATTTTTTTGAAGTAAAACATATGTATACTTAATTAATTGGGCTTACAAGTCAAACTTTTTTCACGTCGCCATATTTGCCTATTGCCAACTATTTTTGCGTACCCAGAACAAGTGTCATTGGACTTATTACTTTACAGTATCCAATGTAACACAGTCAATGCTTTCGCCTGTTGAATGTTTATTTGTACTGAAGTACACCGCGACAAATGATGCCCTCTTGGAATATTTCGAGTCTATAGCAGTGGCGCATGAAGTTTTTCAGCCAGGTTCGGTTAATACGACTGTCGGGACGGATTGTTTCCCGAGACCATTTTATACAGAATCCAGGAATTGATTCCAGCTACATAGATGATGTTATAAAATACTTGGAAAGTGCAACGGCTGTTTTAAGATTTGACAGTGAGAACTCATGCTTATTGTCGTTGTTCCAATCGCATTTAAAACGAGCAGTCATTTTGACGGATGTCGTCGAAGGTAAACTAGTATGAGGAATTGGCTATATCTCGAAAACCATAATGTCCAAAAGAATTATATTTCGGCATTTTATAGCACATCCTCAAATATTAAAAGTCACAAAATATTTTTAAACAATCAATTAATAAACATAGGCAGAAAAGAAAACGAAAACTTCAAAACAGTCAAAATTGCTGCTCCCGTCGTTCTAGTGTTAACTAAAGGCTTGAAGTTCTAGTCAGCCCGTGTTATGTGAGGTAATCTTCTATCTCATTCACACGCTCAGAGGAAGTAAATGCTCATCTACTTATCATTCGTAGCATTCACCCAACCTAAAGAATCACACTTGTAGGAGTGTAGATGTGTTTTTTTTTCTATCTCAAGACCGGGTAATACGCGCATTCGACTTCACAACAGAAATAAACGCAAAGTTCACTGAACCCAGTTCGTCTATCACTAAATCTGCTCCTGGGTAAAGAGCGCTTTCGTAGACGCGAGGGTTCATATCTCCCAATAAAATATCCAAGTATAGTACAGTAGTACAGAGCGCTGTGCCGGTGGCAGCGCCCTCTGCAGGGAAATAGCTCCGCTCGGAGGGGCGGCGAAGGCCAAAGCCGCGCAATTGCTACAGTTGTCGGCGTTTGCATGAACACGGGCTCGTTAATCCCGGGGCGCCGCCGCTTATCCTAGCAGCGCACCGTGACCTCCTCCCACGCCCGCCCCCGCCCCCGCTTTACCCGCCCCTCCCGCCCCCGCCCGCCCGCCCGCGCCCGCCCGCGCCCGCCCCCGCTTTACCCGCCCGCGTCCGCCCGCCCCCGCCCGCCCGCCCCCGCCCGCCCGCCCCCGCCCGCCCCCGCCCGCCCACGCTCCCGCCCGCGGCGGCGCGAGGCACTGGCGTAGGCGGCGCTAATCTCGGACGCTCCTCGGTGGATGAGCCGGCTTTTACAATCTCTGCCTTCTTCCTACTAGATAGGCCCTCGTGTAAGAATGCACTAGATAGCATTGCCCTAGTCGGATTACAGAGGCAAACGAGGTTGTTGGACTTGGAAAAATTTCTAGCATCGATCACTAGGTTTTCGTGAACTTCTTTGAGCATAGATGACGTGTTTATTTGCTAACTCAATTTTTCTGTATTTATTATTTGTAGCTAATTAGGGTTAATGTAAACAGTGGTAATTAGAAAGTTTAAAAACAGAATTTCAATTATTGTAGAAATATTTGAATCGATGATCTGGTTCAATAAATAAATAATACGAAATATTACTTACATAATTACATATTTCTTACCGCTCATGAAATAAAAGATGTATTATTATTGCATCAAAGCCTTTCACGCAGAAATCATACTTCAGGTATGTTAACAGTTTTGACTTGTTTAAAGTTCTTTATCCCTCCTCATAGTTACATAGTTTTAAAAATCAGAATTCAATAAGCTCAAATGCATCTGTTGAGCAAAAACGATACTTTCTATATTCTCGCCGATTTTTTTGTAATAATAATTTTGGAGAAAATTAGCGTAAGATGTTTGGCAATTCGGACTACATTTCAGAGGGATTTGACTCCTGTACTTTTTAGATATTTTATATTTTAACATCACTTCAATATTATTTACAAGATTTAAGAAAAATACTGGCAATGACAAAACAAAGATTGCAGCTTTGCATTTCTTTGATATAATGTGAAAGTCATTTAATAACACTTCACTTTCGAATGAAAAGTGCCATCACCAAAATAATAACCGAAGTACCGCTATGAAACTAATAGGGGCGCAAATTGTAGGTCTGACAATGAGTACTAGTGCAATTGTAATAGTGTCCAAGAGGAGGAGTGTGATAAGAGGAAACTGCAGGAATACAGGAAATAGTACAAGAAGAGAAAAGAACAAACCGAAAATCATGACATTCCTCTACCCCGCGTGGCTTTGATGTTGACGTGCCCCATCGCAAGAGCAATTCCACCATCACACGAGACATTGCCATGAAAGCACTGGCCTCCGTAGCCTTCCGAATCTTGTTTCCTGAACTGTCAAAAACTATCTCGCGTGAATCAGCCTTTAATCTTCTCGAGGTTATGACTTTTTTACATCGCGGGCGACACAAATCTCATGACGGCTGTCGCGCAAAAGTGATCATATCACTGCGAAACAGAATAATCACCCCAAAATGAAGAGAGGGAATGCAGGTGTGGCACGGGCTTTTTTCCGAAGTAAATCAGCGTTACGAATATGAAGTAGAGATTATGTAGAAAATCAGTTTAGAAGGAATTTAAGAAGCAACAAGAAAACAACTGAATTCGAATTGGTGAGAAAAATAAGTAGATACAGGCTACATACAATTGATAACTTTCAATATCGTTCATTAAGTTAATGTACTCCCGAGTTCATGAAGCAAATCGATAGCATATTTCTGAAGAAGTGTTGTATAGAGATGTCACTGAATGTTAGAAACTAGATTTCGAGATTCCAATAAACGCCTCTATTTTTTTGGTTCACGCCCGGGAAACTTCTACTTTTAGAGCGAAGAAATTGAATGCCATATGATAGCGTATCTGCATAAAAAGACCATCGACTTTTAAACTAGGCCTATTGAATAAAGCTGTCGCTGCAAAAACGTAAATCGTAGGAAAAGGTACGTCGCACATGCTAATTGTTCATGCTAAGTTTTACTTTTAGAACTTGCATAATCACGATATTAGTGTTATTTATTTTCATCGATAATTAAATCAGCAATAAGAAATACGGGAACAAAACCAAAATACTGCCACTAATGATGGTCTTGATCACCATTTAAGTGTCAAGATGTTTCATTAGTGGGAATGTGCAGCATTCAGAAGCTTTTCCTCCTCTCAATATCACTTTTTGTTACTCAACAAAACGTTTTTTAAAATAAAAGTATATGCCATTATTTATAGATCTGAAATAAAGAAATAAATTGCAGTGAGAAAGAAATCTCTGTCTTTAGTATTAGAATGTATGTAGGTTCGAAAATAAATTTTGTTTTTTGCAATTATTAAAACCATGGAATTTTGATGAAAATCGGTACTGTACTATTTTTATAAATAAACATTTGTTATTTGGCCAATGAATTATGAACAGACCAAATTGTAAATGTGAAGAGGTTATTCCCATTCACAAATAAAACGGCATCACGTAAATTTGTAGCAAGGTTATTGTAGGTTTAGTATAACGAAGTTCATTGACGAGTTTTATTAAGAATAGCAAAGAAGAATTTGTTTTTGTCCTCGTTTACATTCCTACCATTTTCAGTTGTGTATAGATTCGTTTCTAAAGCGCTGAAAGAAAAACACGTTGCTGTGAATTTCATGGTATAACATAATATCATTAAGCTTTAAGGCTCAAAAACTAAACTCCTTGCCTACACAGACCAGTAAATTATAGACCAAGTAAATATTTAAGTATCAAAACTTCATGGCATAGTAAGTTTCATGATATAAAATAATATCAATAACTTTTCAGATTTCAAAAGCAAAACTCTTTATCTATACTGTGATATACCAAAATGACGAACCATTTTTATTATGGAAATGTCATTTTATTTGACATAGAATATAGGGATGTCAATAGACAATCGCGAGGGGGTCGCTATGTGACAAATAAACAACCGGTGTTAAGGATCATTTTCGTTAAGTTGAAATGACAGAGCAGAGGCTGAATAAGCATTGTTTCGAGAGACAAAAGAAAAACATATAAAATTCGGATGCTTCCGAGTTTTTAGAAGAACATTCATTCGCTAGAGCAACGCGGTGATGAGCGGGTCGGCACTCGATTTTTTTTCTAGATCGAGGAAAAACTGTAATTGACAGTTATATAAAAAAACGATAGTTAATTTTATACAAGGATAGAGCATTCTTGTAGGAAGTAAAATTCGTGTCTAGGCGTCCACCCGAGACGCAAGTGAGGAAAGTCACGGATTATAATACTATCACCGGGAGAATTTTGAACTAGATCACGGACATTAGGCGAGGACTTCATTCAGAAGCAAGATTCTGCTGCGTCGACGGAGAAGGTTGTACGGGGCGCCATCGAACGAAGAAGTGGAGAGCGCGCGAAGACCCACGAATGAATAACAAGGTTAATAACTATTGTAATATAGAGAAAACTGGTCATGAGCAAAGATGAATTCATTTTGATTATCAATAATATAAATTCCAATTTGTTAAGTTGAATGAAAGCTGATTATCATTGTTCGTTACGTGCAATCCAGGATTTTAATACGATTTTCAGATTCCTCGCCACTCATTGTGAATGGCAGATTGAATAATTGGTTGCAGAGTAAATAGCAACAATTATGAACTTCAAACCCCCAATTAACTGAGCTAGCACAACATAACTTTGGAAGGAGAGAGATTTAAATTACGCAGTAATCATTAGGTTTCAAGTGTAACCTTTTCCTGGCGCCCAAATTACATTTTTCAGTAATAATTATGTTTCAAAATGTCACTTCAAGTGGGGCTTGTTTTTAAATGGAGAGACGGGGCTTGTTTCAAATTGGCACCAGTCAACGTCGGGCATGTTTCAATACAGACCAGCAAATCTTTCATCAAGTAAATATTTAAATATCAAAACTACATACGGATATCGATAACAAATAATAGAAAAGTGGATATTTCTTGTTTCCCAAAAGAAAATTAAAACATCAATGACAGTAAGTTAATATACAGCTTTTCGATAACATACTGAAGCACAGACACGGTATTTATATCGAACGTTCACCCTTCAAACCCACATTGAAGTAAAGATGTTTTATGTATCCAATTCATTTTAATGAGTCTCATCGTCCCCTATAATCTGTTGAACAGAGGTGGGGAAAGGCCGTTCACTCTTTCCCTTCTCCTAGGTTAATTGTTGTTCCCGCCTTCAAAATCGACCCAAACGTTTCAAATTGTGCACTACTTTGAAACGCTTCTCACGAGCTGAAAGAGCAAACCGGTCCAGAATGGACTTGTGTGAATCGCCTAATTCAATCATCGCCGTCCTCGCATCCCAATCGATGCCAGTCCACCTGCCGGCGGCGCATCGCCGCCTCCGCCGACCACGGCCCCGCGCATTAGGGCTCAGCGGCGGGGAACAAATCGCTCAGGGCACCTGCCGGCCGCCGAGGCTGCCCAAGCGCGATGACAAACCGGCGGGCGCGAAAACCGCGAAACCGCGCCCGGCTGGGGCGGCAGCTGGGTGTGAGCGGGGGCGGCCGGCGGTGGCCGGGGGGGCGGCCGGGGGCGGCGGCCGGGGGCGGCGGTCGGGGGCGGCGGCCGGGGGCGGCGGCCGGGGGCGGCGGCCGGGGGCGGCGGCCGGGGACGGCGGCCGGGGGACGGCCACGGGGGACAGCTACGGGGGACAGCTACGGGGGACGGCCAGGGGGAGGCCAGGGGGGACAGCTGGGAGTGGGCGGGGGCGGCTGGGGGCGGCTGGGGGCGGCTGGGGGCGGCTGGGGGCGGCTGGGGGCGGCTGGGGGCGGCTGGGGGTGGCCGGGAGCGGCCGGGAGAGACCGGGGCCCGGCCGCGGGGTCCAGGGGCGGCTACAGCGGCCCGGGGCGGTGGCCGGGGGCGGGATCGAGTTCGCGGAAAAGACCCGCAGCCGTTTTGGCCAGGATAACTTCGTGTTTGTTCACGCAATTATTTGTTAGATATGAGTTAGCGGTCGCGGTGCGCTCGGAAGGGGATTGGAGTTTGTCCTTGCCCGCGAGCCGAAGGCCGCGAGTTCAAGTCCCACGATGTAAGTCCTATGGTTGTTTTCTCCATGTGGTTGTGACGTGATTGAGTGTGTCATACATCTATGAAGTGTATCTGAATATCCTCGCATCAGTAATATTAATCTACACCATTACCATTCTCCCTCAAAACCACCCTGCCGTTCATACAGTGGAAGGCAAACGCCAACGAGTACTGTTCAACTTCAACAAAGAATTTGGGTGAAAAATTATGTTCAGCTGCTCCAATACTAGTGCATATACTGTGAGAATATGATGGTCATTTCGGGTTTGAGAATCGATACTGCACAAATGAAACTAACAGCTCATCCAACATTTCGGGCATAACTTGGTTTGCTCTTATCGTCGATACATCAGAATTTCCGCTAGAAAAACAGACGATTTTCCAAATCGCTGGTGATTCACAGAGATCGACGCGATCTGGCAGTTGACCAGGAGTGACGCCTGTGTCCACAGACAACGAGATCTGCGCGGACCGCAAAGCGACCACATCCTGCGACCGCTGCAGGGCGGGGGTGGCGCGGTCGCACGTTTCGCAAGGCCGCTTTGCCACCGTTACTCACTCCGCCACGCTCCTCCGAGATGTGGATCGCCCCAGCCGGGACAAGCTCTCAGCTCCCGACCGGTCTCCCGGACTATGTTTGATTGATTGATTTTTTCGTGTTTCCGGGCGCGTCAATTGCTTTGGTCATTAGTCCCGTTAGTGTAGTGCATGTTTTTTCTTGGGAGATGGCTGTGATCTTCCCCCGTTGGATGGCGAGATCCGGCGTCGACCTACCGTCGGCTAGTGGGGTTTCCCCCTAACCAGGACTCTCCCACCAGCGGGGCACCGCCCCAGCCGGGACAAGCTCTAAGCTCGCGACCGTATCCCGGAATATGTGGTAGTGTAGTGCATGTTAGTGTAAGTGTGTTTGTGTAAGTGTGTTTGTGTAAGAGGAGAGGGTAGGACAAAGTAGAGGAAGGAAAGATTGCGCGCGGTCCGTAGCCCGTTTGTTAGGGTACTGCTCTGGCATTCGCCTGGTGTTGATCGGAGAAACCACGGAAAACTACCGATCAGAGCAGCCGACCGCTAGAATTCTCCTCCAGACAGCGACTGAATTTGACCTAGCTGAAAAGCTAGAGTCGAAAAAATCCTGCTGCCGACGGGACTCCAACGTAGGACCTCCCGGTCAGAGGCGCTGCAGTGACATCCGTTGATGCACTGAGCTACCGCTCCCGGTTTCTCAGAAGGCAAGAAGTAGCGCGATTCCCCGCCGTTGGAGACATCCTCACTGCACGTCACCGTGCCCATCTCCTCGTCCCCTCACAAGCCCCATCCTGCATCACACTCGATCATATCACAAAGTAAACATCGTTTAACGCAAGCGACGTGTTACGGGTTGTGTGGAAGTCGTCTTTAGAAACCCAATTTAGTAATTACTCTGCCTTCCGGGCCTGCGCTTCATACATATTATTAACGAGTTCTAATGAGATAATTGGTCGGTCGCAGAAAGGCGACGACGAGTCCTACAGCTTTACGACTCCGTCGCACGCCTGCGGAAGTAGCTGGTGCGGTGACAACGGTTGCGCCCCGCGACAGCGCAGGCGGATTGTACGCTCGCTACCGTAATAAAAAGGAACCACGAGTTTGACAAATTTCCTTTCTATTTATTTTTATTTATGGTCGCATCAACATCTAGGTAAATTAGCGACCACTATTGGAGTTAAAGGTATAGTAATTGTGAAGATGAAACGATATGGTGACGAGAAGGGGTGAAAGGACGAACACAAATACAACCATGCCCGAGGCGGGACTCGAACCCGCGACCCTTCGGTCTAAAACACTACTGCCTTAGCGATCTCGGCCACGGGATCGGCAAAACGCCTTTTTATTTTTATGAATTTAAAACTTTAACAATAAGTATTACTTAATTACACTTCTGGAGTGTTTTTAGATTTGCTTTACTTTTTACTATTATCTTAATTTTTATATTTTACCATAATATATGCTTATTATTATTATTATTATAATATATGCTTATGATATGCTTATTTTTTATATTTTACCTTAATAAATTAAGGCAACATATCAAAAATTTCACAACAATTTTACTTTTTTTAACAGTGAAAAACGGACCTACGCCATCATAAGTGTATTTTGCTCTATTCTTCCAAAATATTTGGAGACGTTTTGAGAAAATTTTGAAAATGTCCGGGGGCTTCATATAAAAGTCCCCCGAAATTATAAAGAAAGTTTCTCAAATTCACAGCGCCTTAAGTCAAGCCAGATCTACCGGAGAATATGCATTTTGTAAAAAATCCTATGTATGGTTTAGTCGCTAATGGTGTTCGCAGATGAATGGACAGTCAAACGTTTTGCAAAAAAATACAACACTTTTTCGGTATCAGGGGATCCTGAATTGTGTATTTCTGTTGAAATCTCAAAACCAATTTTCCGCAGCATCACATTACTTTCTCTACACTACATATATTACTCCGTACATAGTACGTAAACGAGAAATAATAATAACAATAATATTTAGTACACAAAGAGTACCAAAAAAAGATGGTTACCTTCCATGTAAGAGCCGATGAAAATTTTACACCTAGAAAAGAAATTGAATAATTTGTAGTATTAATTTTTTTACAATAATTCCATTTGCAAAGCGCTTATTCATTGTTTAGATGCCTTTTTCTACCCCTATTTTAAATGGGAAAATGCCTACTTTAGTAAAAATTAATGCCTTTTGCCTGCCTATATTCGGTAAAAATGTCGTCTTTGATAGAAATAAATTCCAGTAAAAATACCAAGAAAAAGGCAAAGTACCAAAAATAGGCCAGTGACAGTCTTTCTTACCAAAGTTTCTTACCAGTGACAGACTTTCTCTTTATTCCTATTTTTTCTCCATTAAAAGAGGGTGTGATACATGTTATAGGAATACTTATGGTAATAAATAAAACTTATTGATTTTTTTAGTTATTTATTGACACAGGTCAATAAATGTGTCACCATGTCAATAAAAATGACACAGTAAATATATTGTTGCATATCGATGCACATCGATGTTGCACTCTTCCACTATCAGTTATTGTGACCACATTGCTATACACTACTCTCAGACCTTCTCATTAATTATTTAACACATTAAATAATTCAAATGATGATCACATTATATTCCAGTTTCCATTACAAACGGCAAATTATTCACAATAGGTCTTCAAGCAGTACAAGATTAATATATTTCACTATCTTCAGACTGTCATTATGATTTTATGAGATTTTTTGTCCAGATTTTATTTTAGACATATATATATATATATATATATATATATATATATATTGACCACCTGATTTTAGGTTTTCAATATGATCATATGATCATTCTCTTGATCGTTTCCAGTCGAATGTGTATATGAATCCTATACACACGAACCGCACGCGATCTTTCCTTTCCAATCGTGTTCCACTGCCATCATTAGAACGATTAACTGATTCACCAACCTAATACGAGTCCCTCTTCGCAAAATAATCAATAAAAATCAAAAAGTGTCAGAGCTTTGGAATGCAGATGATAAGCTGCGAGACTCGCGATCTCTTAACCGAACAAAAATTCGTACGATCCCAAAATTCTATAGGTCCTTCGCAAGTAATATATTTTATCTGGCCTCATAATTCTAAAGTATGTTATAAATTAGTTATCTTTCTTCACATTAAGCTATTTCACTAGAAGGATTAGAAAGATGAATGTTTAGAGAGTCGAAAGTTTTGATAACCTTTTAGAACTCAGATCCGGAAAAAACCTTAGTTGATATAACAAAATAAAATTATTAAATTTATACAAAATATCTTAAATGATTATAACGACCTACATTTTCATGGTTATCTTCTTTGGATCTGGTCAATAATTTTTACCGTTAAAGAATAAATAACACTTGAATAAAGTCTTGAAATTATAGATTTTGATAATTTGCTTAATATTTTAGCAATGATTGATATAGATAAGAAGAAAATAGAAGAGAAAGAATAAATAATTTAATGATATCCCAATCTCAATTATTGGAAGGATTCCGCTTAGATATCAAAACATAAGAGACTTTTGAAATACAAACTAAAGATAAAATTGTTACAAACCTTACAAAAAATTATCGAAAAAAATAAAAATAATACTTGGTATACATTTCATTTGGTTCAGTTTCATAGTATTTACATAAAACATAAGAAAACTATTTCTTGTGCAATTTAACTTACAATGTTGTCAAGCTAATGTGCTAGAGCCACGTAGAAAATGTTTCAGCTACGTCTCGCACCAACAACCTAGAGATTGTTAGATCAAGTTGTATCACGAATGGCAAAATGAAAAATCATCTGCGCAAAGCGATAACGGGGATATGGCAACTGAACCGCGGTGGTAGGCAAACAGCTACATGCTATGTTCATGCGTGCGTAGACATGCTCACGAAAGTTGTTGCACATGATTGACTCTTGAAAACACACGCAGCAAGTTCATTAAGTTTTCCTGGGGTAACAAGAATACCTTTGAAAACTTACAATATGTACACTGTCGAGTTGAGAAATCAAGACATCTTTTCAATTATTCACCGCATAATTATTTACCGACAGCAAGAGTGCATTGCGAAGTTGCAATAAATATTCAGATATCGAGAAATTACAATGCACAAGGGATATTTAGCATAAAAGAGATAATTAACTGAAATAAAACTATTAAATAAAAAACGAAAAAAGGTATATTTTGTAAATTTAATATTCCATGTCATAGTTAAACGTTTTAATAACATTATCTCCAGGAATGGTTTCATGCAAGGTGTAGTTATATACCAGTATATGAATGTAGCTGCACTACGAAAATTAATTCAGAATGTTACGTTTATATTCTAAAATATCTATCTAGCAACAAAAATGACATAAAAATAGCACGCAACTTTACAAGACATATACAGTAAAAAAATAATTAATCAAATGAACAATTAATATACATGATAACATGTAACATGTTGATGTGGATTGGCGACACATTGACATGGAGTTAACAGCTACTAGTCAATATTTGTAGAATTGGAATTAGCTTGTCTTAGTATAAGGTATTTTTACAATTTTGAAGGTAAGGAGTCCCGAAAATAATTTACACACAAACAAATAACAAACATTTATTTATTTCATATGGCAAGACACGTGAAATAAAGAATTGTGTAGGTCCATTATCTGGCTATAAATTATTTATGGGGCTTCTTACCTTCAAAATTGTAAAAAAATACTACACAAGACATGGATCATCCCTCGTTTACAAGAAAGCCCCCGGTAGTACTGCGAGTAATCGAATGTACACCCACGAATCGAATCTGGCTGTAGAGCCTGAGCGAAAAGATAAATAAATGCTCCCACAGACCAACGCGGTATATCTGCAGCGGGGGCGGCGCGGAAAGTTCCGAGATAGTTGCGGCATTCGCGGTACCGTTCACACCGGAGCGTCAATTATCAGTCCGCGTTTGGTGACGGTTGGCAAGGTCGCTCGACCCAGAGGGGAACGAAGACTCCCGAACACGAGCGGACGTCCACGAAAATTCGAGCTGCAGTGGAAGAAACGCGTCTCACTGCGTTACAAATTTTCCGCCAATTAAACGCTGCCATTCCGTTGCCGGCATGCTCGCCTGTCGCGCAAGTCTGAATCTGCTCGTAAGGCAACACTTGACGCGAAACTTCCGCTGCGGCCAAAACGCGTAGGCTGCGGATCTTCCGCGTCCGTCTGTGGGAACCTTAACTCCCCCCTTCGCTGAATTCGCATTGTGGTCCCGCCAGAGCGCCCTTGACAGCGGGAGAGCGGTCGAATCGAAGGCGGCGCGGCGCGGCGCGGCGGGGCGCGGCGGGGCGGGGCGGGGCGGGGCGGGGCGGGGCGGGGCGGGGGCGGCCGTGACCTTCCTGCGGGGGAATGCGGCGGCGCGGGCGGGCAACCGCCCCCGAGCCCACGACACCCGCCTCGGATGCAGCGGGCACGCGAAGCCATGCTAATGGGCCGGCCAGCACGAGGCGCGGCGGGCCTCTTCGCCGCAGCCCCCTGCAGTTCCCGTATTCGACGTTCCGGCTGCCACGACACACCCCGCCCTCGGTCACCTTTGCCGGCGCACCTGCAGTTTCCGCTTGCTCCCTCAGTGGCCCCGACCGCAACTCCCGCCTGCGCCCTCAATCGGCGCAGCCACATTTTCGTCTGGATCGTCAATCGCTGGGGACAAATCTCTCGCCTGCACCCTCTATCGCCGGGACCACAACTCTCTCCTGCACCTCAATCGCAGTGGCGACAACTCTCGCCTACATCCTCAATCGCCGGGGCACAACTCCCGCCTGCACCCCCAATCGCAGGGGCACAACTTCCGCCTGCACCCTCAATCGCAGGGGCACAACTCCTGCCAGCAACCTCAATCGCCGGGGCACAACTCTCGCCTATATCCTCAATCGCCATGGCGACAACTCCCGCCTGCACCCTTAATCGCCGTGGCGACAACTCCCGCCTGCATACGCAATCGTCGGGGCATAACTTCCGCCTGCAACCTGAATCGCCGTGGCCACAATTCCCACCTGCACCATCAACCGCCGGAGTCACTTCTCCCGTTTCTGCAAACTTCCTTAGTTACCTGCATATCATACTCTCCCGCCGGTTTCGGCCTCTATTTGAACACGCCAATATGACCGCTATTCTTACCGTTCGTTTTCACGATTGCTTGCCTTATTTATGTGTTATATTTTCTCGTATTGAAGAAGTACGAAAATGAAAACAAAATTCCTATTTAGTATCATAGTCACAATTTTCTATTTGATACTGCAATGATTTTATTGCAATTTCTCTACAAAAATAAAAGCAATCAGGATAACGTCTTAATGGTCGTCATTCTGAAACTCTAGCTTGACAACATAGAAAACTAGTGGTGGTAAAACAGCACGTACTTCCTCGCCCGTATTTACACGCAAAATTACGTTAAAAGTACTCAAATTTACGAAAAACCGTACATATTCTTATTTCAAAATCTATCTTTTATGAACAGATTTTATTAAGGAAAAAATCTCTACCTTTAATATTTTAGCTGTAGAAAGATCCCGAAAAAACGTTGAACTGTTGCAATTTTTGAAAAATTAGGGTTTTCAACGAACATGGACCTGCACCGTTCTCTTAAATGTCCTTCACTCTATCCAACAACAACATTCAATAAAAACGATGGAGCCATTTTTTTAAATTTTGAAAATGTCTCAGGGGCTTCATGTAAAGTACCCCCCCCCCAAAAAAAAGTTGAAATATCGGGTTCAAATGCAAGAGGCCACGACATCAACCCGATCGATTGGGAAATATCAAATTTGTAGAAAATCGACTGAACAGTTTAGCCACTAGCGTCGTTTACAGACAACGGACAGACACACAGACAGACGTTTAGTCGTTATTCGATTTTTCGGTATCAAGGGCCCACAAAACATAGATTCTGGCTACATCACGTGATAGAGGATTTTTTTCTAAATTTTGCATGTGGACTTATCCACTTTTTCACCAGGGCTCTATAATAAGAGTTTTTCAGCCGAAAATTCGCAGTTTTTTTCGCGCAGTATTACATAACTTTCTCTCTACTATGTAGGGAGAAAGTAAACTCCAACATGGCACCGCTTACATCAGCAGGCGTGGCGAGGCCATCCCCCACTGCTCTCGAGCGGGAGCTCAGTTGAATCCAGGGATCGCCTGCAATGATAACTTATTCGCTCTTGCAACTTGGTTCTCACGCTGTGCTCTTGACGGCGACCGACTTTCATTTGCCCAAGGTACTGTGTCACTCGATAAATTATCTCACGAGCCTGGCATCTCAACGAGCACCCTCAAATACACGTGGATATTGAAGTCGAAGTCATATCAACAAATGTAAAAACGTGGTAACTCTGCAAAGCAACAAATTTTAGATCTACACCCACGCCCAGCAGGAAGCGCATGCCAACTGACGCCCTTCCGAGATAGAAACATTCCAAACAAACAATTGTGGCAATTGTACGTGAGAACAAGAGAAGGAAAGTCATTTCTCTCGTCATGGCAATTCTCACGCCCAAACGCCGTTCGACTTAGCAGGATAAACAGAGATACGACCGGGAGCGGTAGCTCAGTGCATCAACTGATGTCACTGCAGCGCCTCTGACCGGGAGGTCCTACGTTGGAGTCCTGACGGTGGCAGGATTTTCGGCACTAGCTTTTCAGCTAGGTCGAATTCAGTCGCTGTCTGAAGGAGAATTCTAGAGGCCGGCTGCTCTGATCGGTAGTTTTCCGTGGTTTCTCCGATCAACACCAGGAGAATGCCGGAGCAGTACCCTAACAAACGGGCCACGGATCGCGCGCTATCTGTTCTTCCTCTTCCTTGTCCTATCCTCTCCCCTTACACACACACTCACACTAACATGCACTACACTACCACATATTCCGAGAGATCGGTCGGGAGCTTAGAGCTTGTCCCGGCTGGGGCGGTGCCCCGCTGGTGGGAGAGTCCTGGTGAGGGGGAAACCCCACTAGCCGACGGTAGGTCGGCGCCGGATCTCGCCATCCAGCAGGGAATGATCACTGCTATCTCCCGGGGGAAAACATGCACTACACTAACGGGACTAATGACCGAAGCAGTTGACGCGCCCGGAAACACGAAAAAATCAATCAGAGATACGAACGGGAGGGAGATACGAACGGGAGATACGAGGGAGGAAACAGTCAGGTTGTTTTCTCCCTTCTCCTCCCCCTCCCTCCGAGGTGGCGGCGGCTCCTGAGGCGGGGAAATTGTACCGCGAAGAGAAGGAACTACCCCTCCGGCAATTTTCACGCATGCGCAGACCAGAGTTTTAATATCAATTCAAATACAAGCACATTTCATAAGATGCAAAGGTATCAGTAGAAGAAATAATTTAAAAAATGAAAGACTGATGTTAATCGATGATCCTTACGGATGTATCTTCTTGGTGACAGACAAATTCTATGAATAATTTTAACTTTAACGTTTGCTAACTTGAGGGGCCCGGGTTCAAACCCAGTCCATGGTGAGGATTTTTACCCCGTTACGTCCTATTCACGGCGATTCTGAGGTTCATTCAGCCTTCTTTCCAAATAAGTACCAATATTTATTGCCTTTATTAACAGTAAATATTTGTGAAATTACGCACATGAAGCATGGCGCTTGCCTCGCCATCTCCAACTTTCAGAAATCCTACACAACATCATCTATGTCCCGTTATCTACAGAAGGCCCTGGAAGAGTGGAACACGAATGCCAAAATGGCTAACGGACAAGACTTCTAACCTCCTGCAACCGTAAGCAGGTATTCCTGCAGTACGATGTACAAAGGTTAATAAATAAATAAAAACGTTTCAAAGGATTGTGTTTTTTATTCATTTTATGAAACTAATTAAAATGCCATTCAACTACATATCAACTTCAGCGATTTCATATTTGTAATATTTTATGAACATGAGGAGAACCCAAAAAAATGTCCTTGATAAGTTTTGTTCTTGGAATGTGTAGAAACTTGAAGACGAAAAGTATAAGTTATTTCTCCCATACCAAAATTCGAGAGAGAAACTAGTGTATGGCCACCGTTTTGGTTTAATTCACTTTTCTAACGAGAAAATGCCCGCACTTACACAAAAATAATGATAATAGATTCTGCACTTACCTTCAGTTTTCTTGCTGTAGTCAAATTCAATCATTTTTACTTTCTGCACTTCAATTTGTTTCTCACAACTAAACTATTAACCAGACCAAACACTTACTTTCACAAGATTTGCTACCACTAATGCGCCATCCATTTCTTCACTCTCAGTATTCTATTAGATGTTTCCAACATCTTCCGCCAGTGTCGCTGTTATCGCCACTATACCTTACATCAGCGCCTCCTAGAGTACTAACTTACTTTTCCTGCGAATGGCCTCTCAATTCCATTCAGTTTATCGTCTACCGCCTACCAGTTTATCGTCTATCGTACGAAATCACGAACATTACAAATAACTCATTTTTTAAACAAATTATACATTTCATTATACTTATTACGCTTAATAAAAATGTTTTACCCTTTTTTCTCGATTGTATACTGAGAGATAATATTGTGCAAAAGATTTCATCAAAAATTGCATATATTCTGATTAATTTTAGCAAAAAAATGTTAGAGGGTAGACAACGAGCTAGAAAATACCGTAGTAGAGTAATATATTCTAGCTCGTTGTCTACCCTCTAACATTTTTTTGCTAAAATTAATCAGAATATATGCAATTTTTGAAGAAATCGTTTGCACAATATTATCTCTCAGTATACAATCGAGAAAAAAGGGTAAAACATTTTTATTAAGCGTAATAAGTATAATGAAATGTGTAATTTGTTTAAAAATGAATTATTTGTAATGTTCCTGATTTCGTACGATTTATACAGTAGTTTAAAAGCGACTTCAAATAAATAAAATAAAACATTTTCAAAACAACTTTGTTCGCGAATGTTCAATAATTTGGGTTTTAAGAAAATATGTTAATTCTGAAAAGTAACCCGTATCGAAAACTGCATTGAAGATCTGAGGTGTTACAAGCATTTGTCTCCTTCTCTGTAGAATGTCTCATGACAATACACTCCTTGGGGTTCCTGATATTTTTGATAATTTTTTTCCTTTTTTCTATAGTTGATTTTCATATCGTGTCTAATTTAAAGAACGCGCCACTTTGCTCACCAGTCTTGTGAAGTTTTAGTATTTAAACAACGCGCTATTCTAGACTTCTGGAGTGCATGCAAAAAATCTATGAAAATTCGTAACCTTGCAATGTGAAAAATTGGCTTTCCTCCTTTCCTTGAAGTGCAATTTATTACCAAAAATTTCAAATAAACACACAACTATAACAAGTAATTTAAAAGAAACTAAAAATTTAAATATAAACAACACAGTAATCAATAGAATTATATTTTGTAGTACTAATCCATATTTTAAAAGATATAATGTTATATATTGTTCATTTTCATCACAATCTAGCGTGCATAAATGCACTCATTAACTTAACACCGTCAGGAACATAAGCCACTTCACTTTCTTGTGTTTATGTAAAAAGAGCAAAATTAACTCTTTCCTGACAGGTGATTTTCAAATGAAATTCATCATTGCCTTTACATACATATCGCCACAAGCTAAAAGGCATTAATTTCACGAGCTCTACTGGTCCTTCTATCAATTCATCAACTTCCCCGAACAAGCGTACAACACCTTTGAATTTACGTAAAATATTTTTTTTCGTATAGAATGCAAGACAACGCTTGGGCAAAGGAACGTTCATAATTTCACAGCAATATATGCACTTCCCAATCTCACGCACAGTGCACCGAAACAATCAAACGACTTTCGGCACGACACGAATCGAGCCGAATAAGCTTCGGGCATGTCCGGCGACTGTTAATAATGCCACGCCCTATCAGTGACATCTTAACGACTTCCAATCGGTCTGCCGGGATCCCGTGTTAATGCGGTGCTCAAATATTCGAGTAAATAATTCGAGGTCATGCTATGGCGAAATCCATACGGCCGTCGGTCAAGCAACGGAGTTAGTGTCGCTGGGGTTGTTTTCGAAGGTCGCGACCGTACGGTGATCAACATAGAGTGTCAGATAAGAGGCGGACTTAACCACACAATCTAGGCGTTTGGAAAATCAGGCAACCATCTGTCAAAAGTCGGATAAGCTCGTTTTTCTATACCTCCCGAACTGAAGTAATTTGTCGAGATTAACTTACACCGATCACCCTTCTCTGTGTCAACCTCACCCGGCATCATAAATAACCATGCGGCTCGTATTGTAATGTAGTTGTCACACGTGTGTTAGTAACTTTCTACAACGCTTCGTCATTAGTTCATTGGAAATAATAGATTAAAATATTATTTCGTTTCTCTTTCTTTAACTAAGAAGAATGAGTAGCAAGTTTCAAAAGAAATAGCAATGAACTTATCCCATCTTAACAGAACTTTGGTACGTGCCAGTCTCAAGTTACATTTTGCTGAAAGTTTCACTTTGTTTCCTTCCATTGTGTGTTTCACATTATTAAATAAATTGCTAATAATATGTACAATTCCTCCATACGTTTTAAAGAAATTTATGAGAAATGTTTTTCATTTAATAGAATATTCATATCTTTTGATTAATATATTTTTTCAGCATATTATGAATACTTATTTCTTCTCACTATTTGACTCTCTTCATATCCCATACATCCTTCCTTTCTTCAAGTCCGGTAGGTGAAACAAGATAACAAAATGTTAATGCTTTCGTAAATGCCTCTAGGAAATATGGTACACTTCTTCTTACGGTTCGAAAAATAAGAGAGATCTTTTATCTTTGAAATGGAAAGTTCTCTAACACACATTTATCAAAAATAACGAAACTGTTAAAGCTGACTTGACCTTAAGCTTAAGGTGAAATAGCAAACAAGAACAGAAGGTTAAGAAAAACAAAAATGACGATGGCTACGAACAGAAAACATTTTATTCAAGTTAACACATTTTAAAAAATACTAAGTCATTATGACATGCATTCGCCAGGGTACTTATTTAATAAATAGGAGTATTATAATGATAGTAAGATACTGCTGTAATAAAAGGAAAGCTACTAAGTTTTAGCAAGCAGTTGTATTCCAGAGGAATTTTGTAGTGTAGTGTTTGTGTTGACAGAAATAAATTAAAACAGCATAAATAGTGCGTATTTCCAAATGAAGTTCGGCTAGTAATTTTCATTTAATCGTATACAAAATCTCATACAAAATTTATAGGACCGTGCTGCTTGTATTTGGGAGAAGTTGAAAATACCGTTCTAGCGTTTATATAAAAGTTAATCCATTCCATGTTCTGAGAACACCAAAAAATTGTCGGGATACGTACACACGCCAGGTCGATGCAAGGGCACTTGCGCCCTACAATTCGCTATTCTCTGCTCACTATAATACCTATCCCAACAAGTACAGTGACGTGACATTTACGAAATAATTGCTTCTAAGAACAGACGTCATTTTTTTCAACCGAGTTACAGTTGAATTGTAAAAGTTTCGTGCATCTACTGAGGCAGGTATGGCTTAACGTAATGATTGCACACGGTAGTTCCAGGTACCTTCAAAAAGTGCATTATGGAAATCAAAAAAAGAAAATTGAAGAATTTATTTAATTGAAAATAACAATCGATATGTATGAAACTTTGCAGACGCCACAGAAATGAATTATTATTATTATTATTATTATTATTATTATTATTATTATTATTATTATTATTATTATTATTATTATTGTCCTCGTTTTAATTTACTTAATAAATACATACTAAACAGAGACATTGGAAACTAAACGTATTTGATAATAATAATTTAATATAATAATTCTGAATTCATATTTTACTCTTTTTAATGATGTTTTCTCCTGAGACACCGCTCTTTCATCACGAACTTTTGATTTTTAAAACAAACGAAATTTTACTTCTGACGCACTTCGCTCGATAAAACCATCTCAGCGCATGTAATTTACAGTTTCAACATGAAAATTCTGCATGATTCTTGAAAATATATAAATAGTTAGTGAATAGAAAGATTTTATTTTGCAAAACGAACTGCAAAATTTTATGCTGAGAGGTTTATTTTTTGTACGTTCTTATTTATAAATGAAATAAAGTAATTTTGTCTTGCTCCATTTTATTAAGTCATTTTACATTTTATTTCTCATTGTATTGTGGGATTGATTGATTAGTAATTCAGGGCGCGTCAACTGCTCTGATCATTAGTCCCATTAGTGTAGTGCATGTTTTTTCTCGGGAGATGGCGGTGATCTTCCCCCGCTGGATGACGAGATCCGGCGCCGACCCACCGTCGGCTAGTGGGGTTTCCTCCTAACCAGGACTCTCCCACCAGCGGGGCTCCGCCCCAGCCGGGACAAGCTCTAAGCTCCTGACCGGTCTCCCGGAATATGTGGTAGTGTCGTGCGTGTTAGTGTAAATGTGTGTGTAAGGGGTGGGGATATGACAAGGAAGAGGAAGGACAGATCGCGCGCGGTCCGTGGCCCGTTTGGTAGAGTACTGCACCGGCATTCGCCTAGTGTTGATTGGAGAAACAACTGGAAACTATCGATCAGAGCAGCTGGCCGCTAGAATTGCCCTACACCTATGGATCTAATGGCATGACCCTTCACGTGCCTGAAAACACGAAATAATCAATTAATCAATTCAAGATTAAAACAAAAATTTCTGTCTCACTGTAATTTATCTCTCAACTTTATATCTTTGTATCATGTAGACTTAAAAAAATATTAGTAGGTGTTGAGTAGTTACACTACGATGAGGTAAAAATCCGCTCCGAATTTTGTATTTTATCAAAATTCTGAATGAAATAAAATATTACACCCGACAACTTTATCTGCTCGAGACAGATGCCTTAGTCATTTCTATTGTCGCTCGCCAGGTAAAACTTTTCATATTCACTGAAAAGTAAAACCTAAAAATTATATGAAAAAATGAAAAACTGACTTTGAAAAATAAAATCTCACTTAAAGGTATCAAATATTTGCAACTAAATATATGTTCGAAATTATTTATTACTTTTAAGTGCTTTTTTATATTTCGAAGTCGGTTTTTCCTTTTTATTGATTTTTTTGAGAAAGTACGTTCATATTTTGCAATTACATTTTAAATATTTAGTGTGTATACTTGATCCATCATCGTTACGGAGTCATAGCAGTTTCCGGCAGTATCCTTTAGTGCTTGTTGGAACTTTCTGTCCCAGGCAAGTACACCAGAAGAAACTTTTGTAAAGCGACAGTATCATGTCTGTGTCTCATCTCTCAGCCGGCAGTCGCCCAGCGGGGAAGCGCAGTTGTAGATCTGTGTTCTTTCTGAAAAAGTAGCGGGCAGCGCCGCGCCTCGCGCAGTCCCTGGCTTCTCCGCCCCGCCGCAGGCAGCGCCCTTCTCGGATAATAACTTCATTAGAGCGGCCATTAAGTGTTTGTTGATACACGGCGCCTCCGTGTTTCGCCTATCGCGACCAGATCGCGCCTCGGGCCGTCGCCCTCCGCGCGGGGGGTCGTAAACCGCTGGATTTGGGCGACGCGGCGCTTTGCGATCCAGGGGGCCGTGCCACGCGAACCACCACCACCCCTGCTTGAGCCGAGAACCGCACGTCAGGGGTGCAACTTCTGGTTAGCGCCATTGGGGTTTCTAAACAGGTTCATGCACACTCGCTTTTCTACGTGTCGGTTGGTTGGTTGGTTGGTTGGTTGTTAGTGATTCCGGGCACATTAACTACGGAGGACGTTAGTCCCGTAAGTGTAGTGCATGTTTTGCATCGGGAGGTGACGATGATCTTTCCCCGTTGAATGGCGAAATCCGACGCCGACCTACCGTCGGCTAGCGGGGTTTTCCCCAACCAAGTATCGCCCACCTGCAGGGTATCTCCCCAGCCGGGACAAGCTCTAAGCTCCCGACCGGTCTCCCGGTATGGGTGGTAGTGTAGTGCACATTAGTGTGTGTGTGTGTGTGTGTGTGTGTGTGTGTGTGTGTAAGGGGAGAGGATAGGACAAGGAAAAGGAAGGAAAGATCGCGCGCGGTCCGTGGCGTTTGTTAGGGTACTGCTCCGGCATTCGCATGGTGTTGATCGGAAAAACTACCGATCAGAGCAGCCGGCCTCTAGAATTCTCCTCCAAACAGCGAGGGAATTCCACCTATCTGACAAGTTAGGGACGAAAATCTCGCCACTGTCGGGACCGGAACCTAGGACCTCCCGGTCAGAAGCTCTGCAGTGACATCAGTTGATGCACTGAGCCATCTCTCTCGGTTTCTACGTGTCAATTTTACATGTACCGTAATACCAGTCCCGGGTATCACGAGTCTGCAGTTACAATCCCGCAGGTATTACCCGCGCACATTTTCGTGATCCCTCATTTCCCTAGATGCGAGAGGAATGAGGGATGCTTATTTCGACTACAGGACTATAATATTAAATCGGTAGCTCTTTTTCGATGGAAAATAATTTGTATTATACAGGATCGAATATTTCGGGTTATCAGATTTTTCAACAGTGTTCGTTGCTGCCACTTATTCATAATTCAACAAACGTTGGTTTAGAGAGTTGGGGTAGATATTCCAGGACTCAAGAAAACGTTCGCCTATAATACAACAGTCTGGAACGAAACCCATCGGCTCGTGATTTTCTTCGAAATATAAGATCATGATTAACTGTATTTTGAGCGTTTCTTTTCCCAAACATGTATCGGGTACGGTGTTGTTAAACCTTTGAAGTGAAATTTGTTTCGTTAAGGTGCAGTCACGTGGTAAGCCCCGTGGGGTCAAACTGACCGTCAGTGAATGATTGGAGGCATGATTAAACATAAGATGTGTAAATATTATTAACTCTTGACACGAAGTCTGCTATGTTTATTTAAAGCTTTCATCTACATGACACTGATACAAGATAACTATAAAATGAGAAGAGATTTTTAAGAATTTTACACAAAAGTATTAATTACATTTTTAAATAAATCAATATTTTAAAATATTTCAAAAAATATTGGAAGACTTGTCGAAAGTTATGAAACACTGTAATAAATTCTATACTGTAAAAAATCCGTGAAAGCGAGAAGTTGCTTCAAACACAATAGTATTCTTAACCCTGCCGTTGGTCTTTCTTAAGACATTTAAGCACGCTCTGGGCTTTACGACTCGTTGCGGCGAACTACATGCGTCTTTCGCGTTGAGATAAGACGACGGGGCCAAGAAAATAAGACCTCTTCCCCTTGGACCTGCTGGACGAAAGAGATGGAAAGGTAGAAAGAGATATCATGATAACATTAATTTGAGAATACGAGAGTCAGTAAACGTAAAAGGAAATGCATCAAGTTATTTCTGTAGACTTCTTACACGCTTGGATATCTACCTGCGGATTAGGTGTTATAACGGTTAGCGTACCGGACTGTTGTACTCAAGTTTGCGTGTTCAAACCCGATCTAAGCCGTGGATTGTAAGGGCGAAAAAATCCTTCGTACGCCTTCCTTCGGAGGTGAAGTAAAGCTGGCTGTCCCATGCAGTAGATTTACTGCATGTAAATGGTCTGGAAATCTAAAAGAAACCACTGAACTAAATTTAAATTGTCTGTTTCGTCGCTCAGCATAATACCTCCATTCCGCTAGATGGTAAAAGGAGTGTAGCGACAATTTACGCGGTCAGACGGAAGAGTAGACCTAATGGCCCGAGTCTCGCCACGTAAAATAAGTCCACTAACTACTTCGTTAATACGTTCGTCTGCAGTATTCGTGTGTTAAATTACACTGAAACGTTATTGACTCTGAAGCTCGAAAAAAACTCGATCTCTACGGCTATGCAATTATATGAAACTGATAGCTAAGTAAATGGTTCGCTGACACCGTAAGAGCTGAAAGAGAAAAATATTAAACAATCGAAGTCTAATCTCGTATCTAAGAAAATCTCGTATTGTGGGGCCTTGATATTGAAAAACGTTGCGTAGTCAGAAGCCGCATTTTGTGTGTTCTTGAAACCGAAAAAAAAACGTTTCCGTCTCTACTCTTCTGTCTCTCCGTTCATCCTTCCGTCCGTGTGCCTGTCTTGTAACATCAACGCTAACATATAAACCGTTCAGACGATTTCTTCTATATGTACTCGCTTGGAGAACTCGTAGCCATGCGAGTTTGAAAATCTATTTTGATTTTCGAGAGTATTTTACAGCTTTCTAATTTTCCTTAAAATTGGCTTTAATTTTTTTATCAATTTTTTTTTCTCCGTAAGAGGAAAGGATGAATAAAAAAGGTGCAGGTCTCATTTTCATTGAACGCTATAAATTTTCGAAAATTGCAAAAGTTACAATATGAACATCAAAGCTTTTTTCCTAAACAAAATATGTTCTTCAAAGACAGATCCTCAAATAAGGTCATACACAATTTTTCGAAAACACGAATAGTTTTAGTGCAAAAGTTTTCTTTATTTTTTTCTCGATTAGAGATAGGAACGCTTATAAAAATGTGTAAGATTCCATTTTTCAGTGAACTTTCTGGATTCTCAAATATTGAAGAAATGTTAAACATCGAAGCAGCGTTTACAGTGTCGATTCACAACTTTATAAAGAAAGTCTTGTCGGGGTCCTGCTCTTCCGGCGATCCTTGTACTAGTAGTGAGTAAATTTTACTCACAGATGTCAAGAGATTTGCTTACTATAAGAAAACAAATACAATAACAGTACACATTAGGTGCATATTAACGTCGAATGAGTAAATATTACACATTAATATACTACTAGGATGTGGTTTTTCGACACACTACCACAGGGATGCCATCTGTAAGTTGTGGTTCAATTGCACATACCTTCTCGCATTATTCGTAACTTTTGCAACTTTCCAAAATTCTGTGAGTTCAACGAAAATGCGATCTGCGCTACATTTTAAGCGTCCTTTAATCTATCCGAGGGTGAAAAATTGAAGAAACAAATTGTAGCCGTTTTTAGTATTGTAGTTTCGTAATGTTAATCATTATTTTGGAAGTGTTTTAATAAAGTTATTTAGCAATATTGTAATTTTTAATCTCCTAATATGCAGGATTTTTCTTGTAAAAATTGTAGTTTTGACGTGAGTAAATTTTACTCGTTAAACTATACTAGTTAGAAACAATACGACTACAACGATAAATTTCGACAATGGTATTCTTCATTTAAGCGAAGAAACATGAATTGAAGACAATAAATTAACTACAAACAGGTACAGAAGTTTGGGAACACATAGTTGGTACGATTTGGGAGTTGGTACGATTGGATCTCAGTGCCTGGCCTCGCAAATTTGTCATTTTAGTTCACCAGAAACAAAGAACATTAAGAAAATAGATCTCTGCATAACTTGCACTTCTTACCATGGATGAAGGAATATTTCAAAATTAAAAATTCTAGAATGAAATGTTATTCTGTTTATCGTCGCCATTGGTCAGAAAATGTGATTTGAAAAAATCGATAAGTTAATCAGTCACCAATTGAATAGTGCAAATGAAACCACATGCAAATTCTTACACCCCTCATATCAAATTATATTATGTACTACAAGTACTTTTTAAATCAAGGTGAACAAAAATATGAAAAATATCCAAAAAAAATGTAATTCTGAACAAAATGAAAGTAATGAAGAAAAAGTATTGTATAGAAAATTTCACCATAATAAAATACATATTCTCCTATTAATAATAAATATATCCCCGATGGTGTCGGTATCCTTCATCTTGAGTGTTTATTTGAGAAAATTTACATAAAACTTAATAAGGTCAGTTAAACTATAAGCAGACTACGTCTTAAGAATCCACCGACACATCATCGGAAAGTCGCATGCAAATTTCATCCATCTATCGAGCCTGCGAGAATAATTGAAGGACTATTCGAGCGAGCCACTCTTGGGTCGTTTCCAAAAGCATCACCGTTTTGTCGACTAGTTCGTGAAGCACCCAAAGTTAGGATTAATAAGGAGATCGAGTTGAAAAAGCTTTTGAAGAATTAGTCATGACGAAGCTGTTAACATCATTTTATAAACGTTATAGGTAAATGCGCACAACAATAATGGACTGAATGTACGTAAATTTCTAATTTTCATCTTTATTATTCAGTTAGCCTAACACGAAACATGATGTCTTAGACGTCAGGCAGCTAGTGATCTAAATCCGTTCTCTCCGACGTTCTGAGATTTTTCTTCATCAGTGGGGGGTGGGAGAGGAGTCACATAAGAATGGAATCCAACCCTCAGCCCTAAATCAGAGTGGAGGCATGAAGAACGAAGAATTGAGAAGTTTATGCCCTTTTGTATATATTCTAGTATTCGCCTGGAAGTTATCAGGAAAGTAACAGAAACCGCCGATGAGAGCAGCGGACTGACGAACACTCGATTTACTTACTTTTAAAACGTCTGTTCCTACCCCCTCCCCCCCGGAATAGTAACTTGCGATAGTTCAGTTATTTCCTGCACTTGGATGGTTCTGATACTCTGGCAGCTACCGAACTTACATTGTCAAATTTTCTAAAAACAATTAATTCTCATCACAGTACTTCTTTACCATTCATTGGATGCTTACCTCGGCCGTTTCTTCGGATATCTTCTCTCCCAACGCTTTGGTAACCCAACCTACGCCACCGCACTGACAATTTATCGACGATTCCATCGGAAAACTACTTGAAAATCTCAGCAAACTATCGTCCCCGCACCGGGAGTGGTAGCTCAGTGCATCAACGGATGTCACTGCAGCACCTCTGACTGGGAGGTCCTAGGTTCCCACTCCCCACGGCGGAGGTCCTAGATTCGAGTCCTGACGGCGGCAGGATTTTCGACACTAGCCTTTCAGCTAGGTCGAATTCAGTCGCTGTCTGGAGGAGAATTATAGCGGCCGGCTGCTCTGATTGGTAGTTTTCCGTGGTTTCTCCGATCAACACCAGGCGAATATCGGACACTAAAAAACGGGCCACGGACCGCGCGCCGTCTTTCCTTCCTCTTCCTCGTCCTATCCTCTCCCCTTACACACACACGCTTACACTAACATGCACTACACTACCACATATTCCGGGGGACCGGTCGGGAGCTTAGAGCTTGTCCCGACTGGGGCGGTGCCCCGCTGGTGGGAGAGTCCTGGTTAGAGGGAAACCCCACTAGCCGACGGTAGGTCGGCGCCGGATCTCGCCATCCAGCGGGGGAAGATCACCGCCAGCTTCCGCGAAAAACACATGCACACTAACGGGACTAATGACCAAAGCAGTTGACGCGCCCGGAAACACGAAAAAATCAATCAATGAAACTATCGTCCCCGCTTTGAGTGTTCGATGGTTCGTTCTGCCGTTCTCAGGGCTGTCTCCCACCGCGTCGCCGCCGTCTGGGCGCGACGCTACACCGCGGCGGGCACTCAGCGGCGATTGCTTCGCGGCTCGCGCGGACGTTTACGAGCGCGCTTTCCGTAATTCAGAGCACTGAGCGGACGCGCGGCGCCAAATGCAATTCCGAAGCGACACCCCACCACCCACGCCTGGAGATGCCCCTCCCCCTACCCGTTCATGACGTGCTACCACCCACGCCCCGAGACGCCCGTCCCCTGAGCCAAATTTGACTTAAGAGAAGGCAAAAAAATCTACAAACACACGATTTATGTCTTCAAATATTTTCATCTCTTACATCGTTATGATTATAAATGACACTGAAAATCATATCGCCATTATATTATATTATTTAGGTCCCCTAAATTTTATCTTGATTTTATATAATAAGTTTGCGAGATCAATAGAGGAAACGCGGCCTATTCCTATGGTGAATTCAATTCTCTTTACATAACACCTCTTCTTTCTCTCATCATTCCAAATCCAATGCAGAATATCTAACCCTAATCTTTCTTACTAAATACACGTATACTCGTATCTCTCCACGCCTTGTTTTTAATAAAATGCTCTCAACTTAGGCTGATATATTACTTTTTTGTTTTTGGCTATGAGCATGCTATTCCCTGTATACAAAATCTTTCTCCCCGTCTTCCCCTCGCTCTGTAACATGGCAGCTCGTGACGATGACGCGGTGACATTGCAATCGCGTCCGCTATCACAACCACCACCACCTCTACCGGCTGCTCGCTGCACTATTTTCAATCTTCTGTGGGCTACCTCCCTCCTCCTGCGCCCTGATCACCGCAACCACCCACATTGCGACGCTGCGCGATCGTCTGATAAACTTTCGCGGTGTTTGGGAAGTTGCCAGAGCGCGGATTTAATGGGTGAACCTCCGTTCGAAGAGATCGTTGCCCAAACTGCAGTCGAACAGTTGTAAGATCAGCATGGAAGCAGAACGCTTGCCAAATGTTGGCAGTTTCGCGAACACAGTATTTTAACAGAACTATACTCAAGTTTCTTTGTCTGGACAGTATTTTATGGGTGAAAATAGAAATTTTCAACAACGAAGCTTAAACGAATCATAACCTCTCTTAAAGCACAATATTTTAGTAGTTTAATAAATTAATGTGCTTTACAACCCACGTACGCACGAACAGGTGTGCACACACACACACACACACACACACACACACACACACACACACACACACACACACATTGCTTTCCTTCATAAAATGTTAATAATTATATGTTAAGCGATGACGTCGCAACCGAACTTAAAAATATGAAGAATACGCACAAAATCTTTAAGAATTTCTACATCATTCTCTAAAGTATTGCCGATCTCTTTGCATAATTCCTCGTCATTCTTTCAGTACCATTTTGTAACTGAGAGAAACAAATCCCTACAACTCTGACTTCCAAGCAAAGAAAATGTTTCCCTTAAATTTATTGGTAATTAAATAAATCAAATTATTTCTTTTGCAAATTCAATTAATTTCCGTGATACCTGTATAGAGAGTCTGTTTCTGTTACATCTCGTGTTAAATATTCATGAAATGAAAAAGTTCCATTGTAAGATCGCAGGCCTGGCAATAACGGAGTACATCCCATAGTTTTTTTCGGACCTAACTGGTCTTCTAACCGCACAACCGTAATTGAGGACCGTGATTCAAAAAGTACTTATGAATTTTCTCATCTCCCTTAAACCACTTCAGAGCAGCTTCAATTAAGGAATATCCTATTATTAACATTCTTTTATAATAATTATAATTCGACTGCATATACTTCACCACAAAATCTTCATTTTCAAGTAATAAAAAAGATATAACGATGACTGTGCGAAAAAGTGTAAGCATAACCAATTCTCTGTAATGTCTACGAGGACAACCAACTGGAAGTGAAAATCAGAACAGTATTTGCACGCCTGCAACAGTATAATTATATCAAAATACATACTTAAACACAATTATATAAAAAATAAGTTGCAAAACGAATTCCTTGAAAAACTCTTCAACTTACTAAAAATTGGTGTTCTTTTCTTCCATAAAATAAATATACAATTTTTATATGATAATACATGTAAACAGCTTTGAAGATAGTTAACATCGTTTAGTATTATTTTCCAATGAAATTGATGAATAGAACTCTTAATAACTACTTAAAATGAAGATCTACCGACCAATAACATAAAGCCACCATAGCGCCTATCTACGAGGATATCCATCTATGATAACAATGATAAACCATAATAGTTTTCATGCTCGAATGTCTCAACCTGTGTTCATAAACAGTAACGTTAACATAACTTACGGGTGATTATTAGCATGTTATGTGGGAAAAAAGAGTATTCAACGAAAAACTTGCAAAAGAATAGCGTGTTTCGCGAAAGCGAGTCCAGTAAGCAAATCAGACGAAGAATATTCCTGAAAATCGAGTCAGGCTGCGAAGAACGTTTACAGGAATCTGTTTAGAAATTCGGAAGGATCCATTCCTGTCAGCACCTTGTTTGAAACAAAAAAATCTCAGGTTTATGGTGTTGAACTATCCACTTCCACTATTCAGAGAAGGTTACAAGCTTCACAACCCAATGTACGCGTTGCAAAATGAAAATCACATGTGTCAAAACGAAATATTGCGAAACGACTAGTTTTTGCAAAGTAGTAGTGCTAAAACTGTACTAATATTCTCCCCCGTATTGTCACGCAAAATTACGTGAAAAGTACTCAAATTTTCGAAAAATTGTTCATAACCTCATTTTAAAATTAATCTGTAAGGAACTTATTTCACTATGGTAAAAATCTCTAACTTTAATATTTTAGTTGTAGAAAGACTCCGAAAAACTGTTGAACTTTTGCAATTTTCGAAAAATCAGTTTTTTCAACGAATATGAGACCAGCACCATTCTCTTAAACGTCTTTTACGCTATCCAACAACAAAATTTAATCAGAAACAATGATGCCTTTTTTCTTAAAATGTTGAAAATGTCACAGGGGCTTCATGTAAAATACCCTCCCCCCAATTCAAATATCGGTTTCAAATTCAAGAGACCGCGAGACCAGCCAGATCAATTGCGGAATATCAGTTTTGGAGAAAATCGGCTGAACGGTTTAGCCGCTAGCGTTGTGCACATAGGGACAGACAAAATGTTTGCTTCGTCCTTCGATTTTTCGGTAACAAGGATTCGGAAAACATGAATTCTGGCTACACTACGTCTTAGAGGATATTTTCTTAATTTAGAAACTGGATTTATCCACTTATTATGTTACCAGGACTCTGTAATACGAGTTTTTCTGCCGAAAATTGCCCGTTTTTTCGCACACCATTACAACTTTCTTACTACTCTGTAAGGAGAAAGTTAAAGGCACAAGGAAAAGGAGGATTATTGGTGGTGCAATGTACCCTGGTCGGACGAATCCAAGTATAATAGGTTCTCTTCTGGTGGAAAAGTGTACGTGCGACGCTCTCCAAACCAGGAAAAAAATCCCAAGTACACTTTAAAAACCGTGAAACATGGAGGTAGTAGTGTAATGGTGTGGGGATGTTTTTTCGTGGTATTGTATGACTCCTAAGTATGAATGCGGAGATATACAAAAAAATATCAATGTCAACTACGCTTCCTCTTGCTCGTGAGAAAATGACTTTCGTTTGGAAGATTATGCAAGACAACGACCCAAAATATACCGCAAAGTTAGTGAATTACTTTCTTGAGAAGGAAAAAGTGACAGTTTTGGATTGGCCACCCCAGTACTCAGATTTAAGTCCAATTGAAAGTTTGTGGGAAAGTGTTGATAGAAGTATTGATCGATCCAAAGCAACTAATTTAGACAAACTGTGGAAAGAAATACGAAAGGCAGGGTATTCAACTCCAGAAGAGGAATACAGACGTTATGTGAGCTCATTGGGAAGAAGTTGCCGGGCTGTGCTAAAAAATAAGGGATATCCTATCAAGAGAGATAATGTTTTATTTTCTTTTTTGCTACTTTTTCCATGCGTTACATAAGAATGTTTCATTCCTTTAGCTTCTGAGAGAAATACGTTTGTTAATTATTTTTTATTTGTAGAATAAATTGGGTCTGAATGCCATGTAAAGGTTTATTTACCTGTTTCCATATTGAGTACAAAATAAAAGATATGCTATTTACTTATAAATCAAGGTTATTTGCAAAACACATTCCTTAATTTCCTTATCTTAGCATGGTGGCTCTATTTTATTGACCACCACTGTAATTAATTAAAGGTGATTTCACCGTTCCTCTCCACTTCTCGACATTCGATTTCCTGACATATTGAATATGATAAAACTTTTCACAATTCCATTCAAGCAGAACGCATATCTTTAGGGATAAAATGGTTAATATCAATACATGAATAAAATATCTTTGTAGAAGGTGGAGACTTCCAATATTTTCTCAGAAATTTCTATTAACAATGAGAAGCCAGTTTCGTCCATCTCAGCGAGGAGATGTTACCAATTTCATTTTCGATATCTGGGACATCACTTGAGAGCGTAGCTTAAAGAAGTTTAAGAAAAATGGCTTTGCGTGTGCTTAAGAAACACAAATTAAATGTCTCTTTTTAAGGAATCGAGCTACATGGCATGCGTTTTCTAGATCAACAAGGTCTATTACATTAAAAGTCGTTTGCTATCACAAAACCCACATGAAACCAATCACGAACCAAGGAACTCATTCATGATCTTGACCTAATCAGTACTCCTAATTCTTCACATATTATTTATTCCAGCCGAACGCCCGTTACAGACTGTTAAATCGTTTTAAATGGGAGAAATAAAACTCCCCAAAAAACGGTGGGCATGATTTCTTACGTGGACTCAGAAACGCCTGCGAGAAATCTTCCACAATCACCCGAATTCCAACGTCACCCGTTTCGTGGAACGCAGGGCAAGCCGAGCGCTTTCAGAAAATTTCGTGCGCAGAAGGCGGTGGCGACGGAGCCGGCTCGAGCGCAGCCGCTCCGATTGCGAACGTGTATTACGCGCTCTATCAGATGGCGGCGGTGGCAGGGCGAAATTTCGCGACCGCGCGCAATCGCGATTGTAAATTCGCCCTCGATAAGCCTCTCCATCTTTCAGAGGTCACCGCCGCCGGCAATGACCTAAAGCGCCGCGGGGTGAAGGTCTCCGTTGCCGGGTGGCGCTGCATACGATGTCTTCCGTTCTTTTTTTTTTATTTGCTTTCAGGCGTACAGCCTCTTTCACATTGGGTTGGAATACATTAGATATAGAACTACAAAATATAGAACTACAGAACTACAGATACGTGCTCTATTTGGGGTTTGTTTCCCTAATTGGAAGTGGAGGGCTTGTGGGATTGAAGGGATTTTGTGGTAAAACTTAAGGGCGCTTAGCTTGATGTTTGTGGTAATGGGGGGTATGCCGAACTCGAGGTGAAGTAGATCATTGGGTATGAACCAAGATGCTTGGGTTATGGTCCTTAGGAAACGATTTGGAAAGGTCTGGAGCTTATGGATATGAGATTTGGCTGCTGAGCCCCAAATTGGGCATACGTATGTTAACATAAGTCTGATCATAGCTTTGTATAGATGGGTACCGGTTTAGATTTGGATGAGAGAATCTTCCGTTCTGCAACAGAGAAGGGGAAACTTGGCAAGACGAAGATGGTAACGACTACTGCGAGTGAAGAGATAGTTACAGAGAAAACAAAGTATGTAAACCTCAAACAAGACAATACAGTTCACAACCTAATTAACACCGCAACTGACATCCTAAAATGTATTAACAAAATAATGTCTGACTGGAATCAAGAATACAAAGTCGGCCACCTCCATAAAACGCAATCAAATTTATTTTCAGTGTATCCAGATAAATCAATGACTAGGCGAGAACAAGTAGTGCTATCCAGACTTCGCTCAGAACATACTAATATAACACACACACACACACACACACACCTGTTCCACAAATTACTCGCGCCCCTTTGTGACTTTTGTGAGGTTGAACTAACTATATTTCATATTTTGAACGTTTGCCCTAAGTTCCAGTAAGAAAGAGAAGGCCTATCACCAAAGCAATAATTCGAAGCAATCATATATTCCAAGTCCTATCAACAGGAAATTATAAGATTTTGCCAGAACACTAATATATTTAATATAATATAAGTAACTTCCTGTGCAGATTATCATACCAGCCAAGTTTTTGTACTATTAAAATAATCTCCTCTCTATTGTAAACATTGTACTGTATTTATATAAGTGATGTAAAATCAAATATGAATATGTGAAATACTGAAAAGTTGCTAAGAACCTTGGGTTGATGACACAATAACAAACAAACAAAATATATGTAAAGGATGTGATGTAACAAACAAACAAAATATATGTAAAGGAAAATATATGTTAAGGCTCCAACTTGCGTTGGAGCCTTAAACCTAGAAAATAAAGAAATAAAAGGAAGAATCACAAAGGAAGGGTGGGAAAATGGCATGAAAATTTCAGAACCAGTTCATACAACGTAAAATACGTGGATTATTGCAACAGCGTGCAGTACTTATTTTAAAATAAATAAGTTCAAAAGGCAGTTGGAATTGTAAGTGCGTTATTATATTTTTTTAAATTTTAATTTTCTCTTCTATTCTTTCAGTCATTTTCAATTAAGAAACTTCCTCTCCTCCTTTACTTTTCATTAATTTTCGCCTTTTGTCAGTGTTTTTCCTTCCATTTTCTCTCGTGGTATTTCATTCCCGCATCTCACTATTTTTTACTCTTCTCTTTCATCTTGCCATTCATAGCATATTTGATTTCACAGACAGGTTCCAGTCATAAAATCTTGAAATAGAGGTATCGTCTTGTACTTTCCTTTCTATTACCTCCTCTTAAACTCTTTTCTTCAGAGTTTCTTGTAAATATGACCACTATTTTTTTTCCTGCATCTCTCGTGAAGTTAATGCAGTTAGCGTGTGTTTTTTCGCATTATCGCGCGATCGATTCGCAAGACCGATTGCTCGACCTTATACAAAGACTGATTTTCTGCACGTTCAACGGAAAGGTGGCGGCAGCAAAGAGGTCGCCTACGCATTTTGCAGAGAAGAAAGGCGTTGACGCACCTACATGCGACATATTAAGGGTCGCATGTGATTGCCTGCGATTGCCGGCGAAGCCTTGGGTTGCTTAACCACTTTTTTCGCGCAATCAAATTTGATTATACTTGACAGCCACTTACTGTAATTGGCGTAAAAGACTCCAGCAAAAACTAACCATTTTGCTTGGGGAACATCTAATATCAGCAACCAATACCAAGAGACCGAGAAAGATATTTCCACCATCAATAAAAATGAATTTCATTTTATAGAAATGTTTCTAACATTTTTGTAAAATGAAATATTTACTATAAAATGTACTGTACATGTGACATATTTGGTGAATTGTAAATAACTGAATGTTAAAACATCCTTATAACAAATTATATTAAGTAAGATATATTATAAACAATTATATTGTGTAATTATCAGAATATTTATTCCAAATTTTGGCACAATACTTATATTTTCAATAATGACAACGATTTAAAAAAATATATTTGAAGTTGTTGGTAACATATTTCTTGCCAATTTGAAATATACCTTGTTGACAAAAAGGAAATCAATGGTCGAGTTTTTGACGATGTGGTAGTGGCCTACTCACTTAATATGTCATGACATCATTCTATTATAGTATATTCAATCTCAAAAATTACCATTCGTCAGAGTTAAGGCACGAAATTCCATACCTTTTATTTCAACATCTACGTACTACTTTGCATCTTCACCTCAACGCTCAATTGACGATATATTAGAACTGCTCAACCTCATTCTACGTAGTTCATTCACCATTAATAACAGAACCCTGCAGCTCTTGTTGCTCTCATTAAAAACTGGGCAAGAAATGAACACTCACCAACACTTTCAGAACGGCAGCCTCGTCGGAGCGGAAACGATGTGACTTCGGAACCGGAAGTAGAGAGCGTAGTCGACAATGACAAATGCAAGTTGCGATGATTGCGAGGCAGAGGAGATTGTGAAACGATGGGTGAGTGGCCACAGAGACAGCCACCGTTTCCATTCTAGAGACACTGGGGACGAGGTTTGCGGTGATAGAGTTGGTGATGGTGTAGGTTGTAATGGTGGTAGGCGATTTTAGTGGTAAAAGTGTTGGTGAAGTTTGTGATTAGTGTTGTTGGTGATGTTGTTTGTGATGGTTGTATGGTTGGTTTTTAGTGATTCCGGGCGCGTCAACTACCGAGGTCATTACTCCCGTAAGAGTAGTGTATGTTTTTTTTCCTCTGCGGGGTGGCAGTGATCTTCCCCCAGTGGATGGCGAGATTCGGCGCCGCCCTACCGTCGGCTAGTGGGGTTTCCTCCAAACGAGGACTCTCCCACCAGCAGGGCACCGCCCCAGCCGGGACAAGCCCTAAGCTCCCGTCCGGTCTCCCGGCTTATGTGGTAGCGTAGTGCATGTTAGTGTAAGTGTGTGTGTGTAAAGGGAGGGGATAGGACAAGGAAGAGGAAGGAAAGATCGCGCGCGGTCCGTGGCCCATTTGTTAGGGTACTGCACCGGCATTCGCCAGGTGTTGATCGGAGAAACCACGGAAAACTACCGATCAGAGCACCCGGCCTCTAGAATCCACATCCATTCGTGATGTTGATGTGACAGGTGGTGTTGATGGTGGAGGTGATTGCAATGGGGATGGTGGTGGTGGTGGTGGTGGCAGCCGGGGCGACGCGGGTGGGGGGCGGAGGGGCGGCGAGGGCGGCGGCCGCCCTGGAAGAGCGGTAGAGATCGTCCCGGAGCGGAGGCGGCAGCGGAGGATTAGAAGGCGGCGAGCGCTGATTTACTTTACTGCATAATTGCCGTTTTCAAGGAGGCGGGGCCCGCGCCGCCCTCGCCGCGCGCTAATCTGCTCATAAGTGCCGGTGGCGCCGCCGTCGACAACCCTGCACAGTGGGCCCAAGCACAAACTCCCAACAAAAAATCGCAAAATGAACACACATGGTAATGCACTGTCAATTTATTAATCATGTGTCTTTCAGAAAATTAGTTTACTTCAAAATACATCTCTCCAGTTAACAAAAATCGCGGTAAAATCGAAAAATGACTTGTAATGGCACTGTTGAATGAAAACAGACCATCAACTGAATAAAATAAGCCACACCTCACCGTCCTAAAAGAAAAGCAGGTGTAGTTAATTGGCTTCATCATTTCAGTATCAGAGGGAATCAGCAGGCGATTAAAAATAATGAAAGTTTGCGATTTCTAGGTAGAAGAGGACAATGTTTGAAAATAAAAAACGTCCTAGTACTAATTGAGGACATCAGACCAAACACCTAAGTACTTTAGAAACGCTTAACTAGTCTAAAAGATGAGGAGAGTAGACAGGATAGTAATATAATATATTATAAATGTTATGGTTTACCGGATGCGAAATTGCTCGTAAATGCAGCTTCAAAGACCATGGAGTACCAAGCACTAATCCTATTAGTGGAAGATATTCCACACCTGCTTAGTAGTTGGATCGGACAATGACAGCGCCTGGATGGGAATTCTGGAAATGGTCTGCTCTTATCACTCGTTTCCTTGATTTACCACATCAATTGCAGGCGGACCTTGAAACAGTACTTCCCTTTGAACAGGCCACGGACAGCACGTGGTGCCCTTTTTTTTCATCCTGACCCACACCCATTCATAGAGCTGGGTCTTCCATTCGTGATCTAGAAAGATTCGCCAGTACTGCGAGCACACTGATTATCCGAAGGCTTAAATTGGTCTATGGCTTCCAAACAACAAGAAAAGGAGGAGGATGAGGAAAAAGGAAAAGGAGGAGTAGAGAGAAAAGGAGAAAGAAATGAAAAGTAAAATGAGAAAAAGAAAGACGAATAAACAGAAGAGAAGACGAGGAAGTGGAGGGGAAGAACAAGATAGAGAATGAGGAAAAGAAAGAATAAGGAGGAGGAATCGAAGAAAAGATAGGTAAGAAGAAGGGGATTAAGAGAAGGAGAAGAAAAATATGTTAGTTCCTTGTCAACTTGATACGGTTAGTGCAAGTGCCCCGCAGTGCGTCTGACCGGGAGGTCCTAGGTTCGAGTCCCGATGGTGACAGGATTTGCAGGACCAGCTTGTCAGCTAGATCGAATTCAGTCGCTGTCTGGTGGAGAATTCTAGAGGCCGGCTGCTCTGATCGGTAGTTTTCCGTGGTTTCTCCGATCAACACCAGACGAATGCCGGTGGAGTACCCTAACAAACGGGTCACGGACCGCGCGTGATCTGTCCTCCTTTTCCTTGTCCAATTCTCTCCCTTTACATACAAATCTACATTAACATGCACTACACAGACACATATTCCGGGAGACCAGTCGGAAGCTTAGACCTTTTCCCAGCTGGGGCGATGCCTCGCTGTTGGGAGATACCTGATTGGGGAAAACCACGCTAGCCGACGGTAGATCGGCGCCGGATCTCGCCATCAAGGGGGAAGATCACCGCAATCTCCCGAGGAAAATAAGCATACACTACACTTACGGAACGAATGACCCTAGTAGTTGACACGCGCGGAATCACTAACACTCAATCAACCAATCGTCCCGTATTTAGTCCCTTATTTTGTGTCCAAATTCCGTATTTTTTGACGGGAAAACGGGACGCTAAAATGTCATTTCTTGGTGACAAAAAGGAACGGATTCGGTGGTATAACGGCCAGCGTACAAGACTGTTGTACCCGCGTTTGCGGGTTCAAACCCGATGGAAGCTGTGGATTTTTTAAGGGTGAAAAAATACTTCGTACGCCTTCCATCGGAGGGGAAGTAAAGCCGGCTGTCCCATGTGGTAGATTTACTGCATCTAAACTATCCTCAAGCCTAAAAGAAGCCAAATTGCGATCCGCCTGTTTCGTCGCCCAAGATAATACCTCCTTTCTCCGCTAGGTGGTGAAAGGTGCGTGGTTAGACGGAAGGGCGGGCCTGATGACCCGAGTCTCGCCACGTAAAATAAGGCACTAACTAACAAGTGCCCCGTGTCCGTGCGTTGTCGGCCAGGGCCCACAGCGCGTCGGCCAGCCTCCTCGCGGCGCGGCGGCGCGCAAAGGCGCCCTGTGATTATGCGCGCGCCGCTTCACTGCTTCTCATACAGTCACAGGCCGAGGCCCGCTGCTCTTTTTCATTTTCTGCGTTTTTTCCACGCGACATCTCCGCTCCGTCGCCGATAGGGTAAAAACCTAACGAGGTAGTGGTACGTACTTTCTTTTTAAGGAGAGGCGGTGCTCGATTCGTTTAAGGTAAAAAACCTTCACTCCAAAGGCTACGTTTAACGTGCGGGTTTATAATGGGGAGTTACAGATTTGGGGCGGTAAAATGCACCTTGTGGAAGGTTGACAGCTAAAGTAATGAAGATGTACGGTCGGAACAGGTACAAGACAAAATTATTATTAACGATTGAGGAGATGCATTTTGGAGATCCCAAGAAATTAATTGCTTCTAGTAACTTCCGATGTGAACAGAGCACTGCTTCCTCAAGAAATACTACACAAAATAATTGAGGAGAGTGTAATTACGATCCTTAAAATAATTACCGAACACCAATGTGGATAAAAATGTACATGTAAACTTATTCATTTTACAGTGCAAAGATATATGAACCCCATATGATGTTCACTTTTCTATGGACGCAATTGATTTTTACATCTTCATTTTAACTAAATAAAAAGAAAACAGTCACATATTTGATTGTGATTAAAATTATTTTCCATGCAACAACTAATTTAAAAGTAATCTCAATGAACCGACAGAAGTAATATTCTTGTGAAGATACTCGATAAGTTTAATGTTGTCCGAATATGATTATTCCTTGCACAGTTTATAGATCACAGTTACATAAATTGCATACAACAAAATTAAAAGTTCTGGCTTGAGTTTTGTATACACGTTCTGGCTTAAGTTTTGTTTTGGCGGATTCGGTGGTACAACGGTCAGCGTACCGGACTGTTGTACCCGATTCAAGACCGATCGAAGCCGTGGATTTTTAAGGGTAAAAAAATTCTTCGGAAGGAAAGTAAAGTCGGCTGTCCCATGTAGTAGATTTACTGCATGTAAAAGATCCTCAAGCCTAAATGAAGCCTCTGAGCAAAATTGAGTTCCGCCGGTTTCGTCGCCCAAGATAATACCTCCTTTCTCCGCTAGGTGGTGTAAGGAGCTTAGCGAAATTTGCGTGGTTAGACGGAAGAGCGGGCCTGATGGCCCGAGTTTCGCCACGTAAAATAAGGCATTAACTAACTACACAATATGTAATTCAAAGCCAATATACTGTGATACCTTCAATCATTACGTAATACCATTACCTCACGGCAATGAAAAAGAGTGAAGATGCGTCTCATAACGAAACGTTTCCTCCTTTTTGTGTTATTTCTCAACAACTACTCATATGTTTAAAAAAAGTGCGTGACATCATTTAAAGATCTAAAATTGAGATAAAGACTGCATTGAGAAATAAATCTCTGGCTTTAATATTGGAGGCATAAGATACACTCGAATAATATTTTAACATTTGCAATTTTCAAAATTACGGAAGTTTTAATAAAAATAGGAAATACACCATATTTATAAATGATATTTCGTCTATTCGAGAATCTAATGTAAATAAAAACATTTGTAGCCATTTTTAAGAAAATTTTGAAACTTTCTCACGGTGTTTTTGTAAAGTGTTCCCAAAACATTTTTTAAAAAGTTAATCCTACGATATTTACAATTTTTTTTGCTCAAAAACTTCAAATCAGAGTAATACAAAACACATATTGCTATCCGCCATTCATCTATAGACAAGCCGATTTTTTACAACAAAAATGAGTATTTGTCCTCCCTATCTGCACAATTTTAAGCGTCTTTGGGATAGTTCTAACAAAACTTAACCGTGAAGTATTTGAAGATGCAGCTCAAAACAACCTTAAACAGTATTTAAGGACAGAAAATTATCGTATATCGTATCTTAAACAGATGATTACAACATTATTTTTCCTACCCGCACTGTAGAAGAATAGTAAGAAAAAGTAAAATTGATTAACAGATTGCATAACCTTACCAGACTAATCCTATAATCATTCGAAATTAGAGTACTAGACCTATTTTGAAGGAGTTTCAACTCTTCTCAACTATAACACATTACTTTCAAATTCCATTCTGGGCTCTTTGTGGGGATAACCCTTCAGTTCGTTATTAAATGTAAAGTAGCAAACTTGAAAATAAATAATTTAGAAACAATTTGGTAATAAATAAAGTACCAATCGCTGAATATGAACATCCCTACGTTATAAATTTCGCACCTTCAAAACAAGTATCCCAAGCCTCTAAGTGGAGTGCCTCAAGCAACATATACTGTCCGGCCATCCGAAAAGGTTCTGAATTGAAAAGAAAGCCAGTCTGCTCAGTCATGAAGAGCTCGATTTTCGCATGATTTCTCGTAGGATCCGAGAGGCGCGCGCCCTCGTCAGGGGCCGATTGGGGTGCAGGGGGAGGGGGAGGGGGCAGGTGCACGCCTCGGAGGCGACGCCAGATGGCGCCGCTGCTGTCACTACAGCGCCCGCTCTCGCCATGGAACCGCCCGCCAACAGGCCCTACTATAAGAAGGGACTGCTTGGTTGCTTCTGCTTGGCCACTGCTGACAACATAACTGCAGGTTATGTCCACGCACTCATTTTGTCAGTGCGTTCGTTTATAGTTAGCTCATTTATAAATGGCTTAATCGCTATCTATTGCAATCTCATCGCCGTACAATACATTCATTTGTTTCCCGACCTGTCAAAATGGTCCCTTCTTAAAGTTCTCTTCTATACAAAGACTAGTACATTCCTTACTACGCCAAACTAGAAAGCCAAAGAATTGACTGACTGATTGATTGATTGGTGATTCCGTGCGCATCTACTACTGAACTCATTAGTCCCGTTTGTGTAATGCATGTTTTTCATGGGGAGATGACGGTGATCTTCCACCGCTAGATGGCGAGATCCGGCGCCGACCTACCATCGGCTAGTGGGGTTTCCCCCAACCAGGACTCTCCCACCAGCGGGGCACCGCCCCAGACGGGACAAGCTCTAAGCTCCCGACCGGTCTCCCGGAATATGTGGCTGTGTAGTGCATGTTAGTGTAGATGTGTGTGTAAAGGGACAGGATAGGACAAGGAAGAGGAAGGAAAGATCGCGCGTGGTCAGTGGCCCGTTTGTTAGGGTACTGCTCCGACATTCGCCTGGTGTTGATCGGAGAAACCACGGAAAACTACCGACCAGAGCAGCCGACCGCTAGAATTCCCCGCTAGAATTCTAGAATATAATATGAATCAGTGCTGCCAAGAACATTGTTAATAAAATGTTGGAAACGAGTATTTCTTGCCTTCATGCAGACTAGAGAATTCGTCGAATGCCTTCTTTTGGAATCGTCTCTCTCGTCCTCTCTCTCATTCTCTCTTTCTCATCATCTCTCCTCTCTTTTCCGCTCTCTCTTTCTCGTTCTCTCTCTCTCTTTCTCTCTCCCGTCAGTTCTCTCTCACACTCTTACTCTCACTCTCTCTCCCTCTAGCTCTCCCGCTCTTGCTAGCTCTCTCGCTTTCTCTGGTTATCTCTTGCCCTCCTAAGTAACGCAAGTCACTCTATGTCAAAAATGTGCGGCAGGTATAAAAAAGAACCTCAAGACTAAGTGGCACTTCAGATCAATTTCTGAAAACCCTTCATCGTTCTATTAATACCTCTCTTTGCTGCTAAGTGGAATTTTTACGATAGGTTCCTTTATTACTGGAATTTAAAAAAAGGGTTTAACCACATTCATGTCTGAAATTAAGATTATTTGATCTCCAGCAGTATTATGTAAACTGCAGGTAAAACACCGTAGAACAACAATTAAAGTCAAAAACATAGATTGAAGTTCTTACTATTAATGTCTTACATTTTTAAAAGTTAACTTTTCCTAGATCCTACATGCTATTAATTGTTTATCAATATCACCTGTAACAATGAATAAACTTCATTCTTCTTGCCAGAGTTTCTGAAAATGTAGTTCCGACATCAATGGGAATCAAATTTTCTTCAAAGTAAGAAAATTCTTCAAGCGCACTTCGCCTCGAAAAAATGATTTCATTTTAATCCTGTTTAAACCAGCCGTCTTCAAAAGAAAAGAACTTCTTTGTTGAAATCTAACTGACTGAGACGTGACGTGACTTGACAGAAAACTTAATGGAGGATTACTCCCCAAGCGCGCGAGGTAATGGAGGATTACTCCCCAGCGCAAAGCGATCAACGCCTCTTAAGGGGCCTGGAGACACGTTGCGTCAAAATTGTAGACGCAACAATTTTTTTAAAAAAAATCTGAGCTGGCTACAACGCTTTCCTGAAAAAAGCTGGCGCCACGCGTCGCCAATGGAGCGAGAAGCCAGGCAGGTGGAAGGCGCGGCGCCGATGCTCAGCAGAAGAGGCAATGACAGCGAGTGGAAGGTCACAAAACAGACACCTGCAGCTCAATTCTGTTGTAAACCAAGTTAATATTAGAATCAATTTCATTTTTTAAAAAAACTTTCTAAAAAGTATCGATTCATTCGCATTTTCTGGCATTCACAATCACGTTGACAGTAGGTCAATACCAATGAACGTCAGTTTTGAACTAATGCAAGGCAAAACAATTTGCCCAACGTTTCAGTGTTGGTAAAAATATATTATTAATTTTCAACCTTTATTGCTATTTTGATATTAAAAACCTATATATATATATATATATATATATATATATATATATATATATATATATATATATATATATAAAGGAAGATGACGGTTTTGAACCGTTTATAAGAAACCTTTGATACAAAATGTCATACGTAGACTAGTGCTGGAAAGATAAATAATCCCCAAATAGTCAAATAGTTTTAAAAACAAAGATTCGCAGATTATGATACAGTAAGCAGCAGACGCATAAGCAGACTGCAACACATCGTGCTACAATGCACATTCAAATTTAGAAACAAGTTCACACATTATTTCAGAAACAAATTCTGGGTCCTTAAAAGTAAGAATTTGTGTCCTCAATCTAGTTTCCTATGCCTTAATCCCAAAATGATAACTTTCTGGAAGTTCTATTTTTAGAGGATATACCCTATCCAGAGCAACAAAGGTTGTCAGAATAGTTGGATCCGGTATAAATATACTATTGCTTTTAAAGCAATTATTTTCAAAGTGTGGAACTTCGATTTACAAAGGTCGGAATCTGATCTAACTAATCGTATATCGTGACATCGCCGTGACATGCCGTAATGGCGAGTAAGTCAGGCGTAGTAGCCTATATTGTTTGGCGAAGATCTTCGTGAGATCTTCGCCAGGTGAAACATGTCAGGCGTGGTATATTGTAGAGACTCCGAGGATGCAAAAGGGAAACACCAGAAAGTCTTGGTTTACAAACGAAATTTAATAAAATCTTATTCCTCACTTCACTTCTCGTCTTCCCTTCGGGGTGGCAGTTCTGACTTATTTCTATATTCCAGGGAGGACGGAGAAAACTTGAGGCATTAGAACTATCAAATCAGATATGTAAGCAACGTTTTATTATTACTCTACTGTTTATTAAACTGGACTTACGATTATTTCATCATGTATAATAAAATTAGTGAATTCATTTTTATCATTTTGAAACAACAGTAATCTTGAGGTAGGTCGTTACGTTACGTCTATTAAGGCCTTTTTACACGGTAGACTTCCATGCAGATTGGGCTTAGAAAGCGTGCAGCTAAATCTGCATGGAAACTTTTGTACACATTCGATTTTTTACAGAAAGCGTAGTTTGACTCAAGTGCCTCTAGCGGCAGAATCGTTCACTAACGGATTTATTTTCGACTAGAATAGTCCGTTTCAATTTTGTAGTTAGGTTAGGTTAGGTGCCATTCGCAACAAGGTAGAGATATGTATCTCTAGCTCGTTGGCCATTCATGATGTTTGTTGTATTGGCGTGAAGATGGACACATACACACACACACACACACACACACACACACACACACACACACACTGAACCGTCGCCCGTAAAAGGCCTTTGTAATGTATTCGTCGTAAAAGTGATTTGGAGAAAAAACGTGTCTACTTGTATATCTTGCTGTGCTGCGAGATCAAAACCAAAGAGGCCACTTAAATACGAAGTTACTTAAAATCGAGATCAGCCGAATGAGGGGCGTAAAAGCGCAGGTCGTCCCGATAGTCATTGGAACTCTAGAATTTGTTCCGCAAACTTAATGTAAGAACATGGCTAAACTCCCAGGTTATTCAAAAGATTGGGAAGTGCAAGACATTGATTTATTGGGAACAGCCCACATTTTGCGCTAAGTATTGTAGAGGCACCGACACACTCCAGATTTCCTCCTTAGGGAGCTGGTTGCCACCCGGAGTAGATTTTATATTCAACCGACTCATATCTTTAGTCGTGAATTAGGGGAATAATAATAATAATAATAATAATAATAATAATAATAATAATAATAATAATAATAATAATAATAGTTTTAATTGTATTTAGTACTTAATTGATTACTTAAAATAGTGAATTCAGTAATTACTCAATACGTTGCAATTCATGTTAACGAAAAGTAGATTAATCTGACCGGTTATAATCGGTTCATTAAAAATAAAATTAATTAGGTTCAATCATCTCCTACATTATTTCAGCACAATAGATAGATACTTTCTGTGGCTCTCAAAGGCAAGCAATCTCTATAAATAAGGTCTCTAAAGAAAGAGGATTTTAAGTAGACGTGACGAATTGCATTATGACTTTAAAAATGCGAAAGATTTGTTGAAAAAACGCACCTAAATATTCACATCAAAATGCAACCCGTAACACTCAACAGCACTGTCAAAATATATATAGCTAAATAACTCCTAAACGAAGCGCTCTAGGGCCTTAAAACACTACGTTTCTCACACTGTAATCTACAGGATACGATACTCTTGGACATGCTACGAGTATTACATTTTTGCTGGTCCGGTGGTTATCGATACTATCCAATACCAACTATATTACAGACCTCGGCACTGGAGGCCATCTTAGTTTGTTAGTTTCCTCCATCTTATACCAGTTGTTTATACTTTCTATGTACGCCGAGGTTTGCGCCGAAGGCCACAAAGAAACGTTCCTGCACTGTAATCTATAGGACGAACGCTTCATGGACATTCCATTACATTTTGCTGGTCCGGCTTTCTCGATACTACCCCACACACACTATACCTCATACTACAGATACTATACCTCAGAGACGCACAGAATCTGCATCTATATGTTAAATTGCGTATTAAACTAATTACTTAATATTCTAGGCGATTAAATTGCACGGGTGTACATCTCAGTTCGATAATAAAGTCAAATAATATTCCAAAGAATAGGGTTGTGCTTGCCCGACTCTGTATTTTCGCATGGACAAATTTACGTAACATTCTCGAAAGTAAAAGGCTGATATAAAATTTGTGTGATTATCAAGGAAAGCGAAAATCTGTTAAGGAAGATTGTATAATTACTTCAAATGTTTTTTAAGAAAGAGTTGTGATTTGTTCTAAGAACATGTCTATAATTCTGAATAAACCTAATCAAAATTTGTTTCAAATATCAATTTCATTGTTCTTTATTGTTGTTTTAAATTCTATAAGTACGTTGGAAGTTACCCTTTTAAATTTTTAAACAAATAAACACGTTTCGTTAGCAAATTCCCCTCTTGATATGGAAAAGGCAAAATAGGGAAGAGGGTGGAATTTAGCATGCCAGAGTTCTCGCACGGGTACGCTAATACTACAAAAACTCATTAAGCAGAAAACACGGTTGAGAACGACATTGATTTAAGGAAAAGAGATAGGGTCATTTTAATATTCAGGGCAAAGATCGAGAAAGCAAATGAAGAAAAAATGAAGAAAAGCTTGAGAGGTACGGGACAAAGTAATAACGATATCCGGAGCATTTGGCCACAAATATGGGTTGTAAGGTCGGATAGGAAACTGTGAAATATTATATGATCGTTGGATCTGTCAAAACTTAAACAGTAGAACTATTGTTACTTTTCTACAGGGGTGAGGATGAAAGGATGTGAAAATAATGTTTTGAAATATTATTTAAAGTATACTTTAAAACGAACTGCACTTAAGAATTGCTTAACATTATCCCTCGTGTATGTTTTATGTTGTGCATATTGTAAATTATTCATAATGGGAATCATCCAAAGAGATGAGAGAACATTTAGTATGTACGATGTAAATTTACGTTGCAACAACTACATGTTTGCAACAAGTATACTGCTATACTTACTCCTCCGATCTCGATTCAGGACTACTACTACAAGAAGAGCTTAGATACGTATAATCATTATTCTGAAACCTTCATGAATCCTGCCCACCACAGCAAATATTCATTGGATTGATTGCCTGAACTCCAATAATAAATGGGACACTCGAAGGAGTCGTCGCAGTCATGTGGCTTGCATAAAGCACTACCACAGATGTTTAACGGTCAACAGTAGCGACAATTCTGATTGGAGTTGATCGTTTCAGTAGTTTGATGACACCACTCCCTTTGAAAATATCCCGGGAGAAGGGTGAAATCCAGTATTAGGAGGTGAAATTCAAACTTACAAACATCCATTTGTCTATATTTTGACCTTGTTGGAGACCGTAGTATGCGTGGGATCCTCTGAGTTAGATTGATTGATTATTAGTGATTTCGGGGCCCGTCAACTACTATGGTCATTAGTCCAGTATGTGTGGTGCGTGTTTTTTTCTTGGGAGGTGGCGGTGATCTTCCCCCGCTGGATGGCGAGATCCGGCGCTGACCTACCGTCGGCTAGTGGGGTTCCCCCCTAATTAGGACTCTTCCACCAGCGGGGCACCGCCCCAGCCGGGACAAGCTTTAAGTTCCCGATCGATCTCCTGGAATATGTGGTAGTGTAGTGCATGTTAGTGTAAGTGTGTGTGTGCAAGGGGAGAGGATAGGACAAGGAAGAGGAAGAAAAGAGCGCGCGCCGTCTGAAGCCGGTTTGTAAGGGTACTGCTCTGGCATTCGCCTGGTGTTGATCGGAGAAACCACGGGAAACTACCGATCAGAGCAGCCGGCCGCCAGAATTCTCCTCAAAATAGCGACTGAAATCGATCTAACTGACAAGCTAGTGTCGAAATTTCTGCCGCCGTCGGGAACTCGAACCTATGACCTCCCGGTAAGAGGGACCGCAATGACATAGGCCGTGAACCATCTCTCCCGGTCTCTGAGTGACTCCATGATGTTTAATATTAATCACAGAGGTCGATAGTCACAGCCAAGTTATGATTCGCCCTTACAGCGAATGAGGCGCGTCCGTCTTATATTGAAGGAACTCCCGTGGGGAAGGAGGCCTGGGAGAGGGAAACGAGGTATTAGAGACGAAGATTAATAAAACGAAGACCTCCCGCCCCTGCTTCCCACGCATTCATGACATCCCAAAGGGGAAAGGTGCCATCAAGCTCCACTGAAAGCGACCACGACAACCGCCCGCGCGGTCGGCGAAGCGTCTTTTGTGCGAACGCAGCAGAGCGCGCCCTCGCCGCGCCGCGCCGCAACGCGCGCGCGGAACCGCCTGTCGCCGCCGCCGCCGCCGCCGCCCACGTCCCCACCGCCGCCGCCGCTGCCGCCCCGCCGCCATCACGGCCGCCGCCGCCACCGCCACCACCACCGCCGCCGCCACCGCCGCCGCCGCCGACGACGACGACGTCGCCACCGCCGCCGCCACCACCGCCGCCACCGCCGCCACCGCCGCCACCGCCGCCACCGCCGCCGCCGTCGCCGCCACCACCGCCTCCGCCGCCGCCGCCGCCGCCGCCGCCGCCGCCACCACCATCCCCGTCGCCACCAACACCGCCACCAGCGCCGCCACCACCGCCACCGCAACCACCGCTGACGCCGCCGACGCCGCCGCCGACGTCGCCGACGCCATCACCGCCTCTACCGCCGCCGCCGCCGCCGCCGCCGCCGCGCTCAATCGCTCAAAGAAAACAACCGAGGAGTCGACGCGGCTTGGCGCGGCGTGCAGATATTGTTTCAGCGACTCTTTTTTTTAATCCTTACGGGAGCGGCGTTTTTGTCTGTGGGGATTTGCGGTTCCGGAGGTCGAGGGCTATTCGCTGGCGCTCAAAGCCGCGCCGCGCCGCGCCCGGCCCGCCGTGCTCTCGGACGTCGTGCCACGGCCACCGCCGACGCCATCTTGACCGGCGACTTGCTTTGATGTGCCGCCCATCTTCCGCGGTATTTCCGGTAGTTGCCGCGCTTTAGTGAGCGTTCTGGAGTCGTCCTTGACCCGAGAGAATTTGCCTTGGGCTAGGGCAATGTGGAGAGCAGGTGGTTTGGAAAAGACTGTGGGGAATACGCGAGTTCTTGGAGAGTTTCGCAGAAAAACATATTTCTAAGATTCGTAACAGGCAGTAATAGAAGCACCAAAACACATTGATGATCGAATAAATCAAGTCCACTTCTATGTAAATCAAAGTTATAATTTTCAATGATTTATTTCAAATACACAATTTTCCACGATTACTTTTAAATACACAGTGACTAACGCGATATACGTACAGTTTAACAGTCCTGGAGCACACACAATTCCATCAATGAAAAAACATACTATGTCGTCTAAATGTCACTTCCTGTTTCTTGTAAGGTAAAAGAGAAAAAAATGAATTCGAGTTTTTTTAAGAGTCTAAAATGCTGAGTAAGATAGATAGTACGACACATCCGCAAAAATGTCTTGAAAGTCACTCGAAATGTGAAAAGATATCTTGACAAATTCACAGACCGAAGCAACTTGAAAAGAAGTAATTAGTAGAACAAATTTCTTTCTATTCCTTCAAATTGCATGTCTCAAAATGTATATAAAATAGACCTTAAGGGCATTGTTTAACTAAATATTCTGTTTAACACTTTCAATAATGATGCACTGAATCCAAGAAGAAATTAAGAAAAGAATTCTTAAAGAAAATTTTGAAATTTGCACGCTAGAACGTTGCTCATTACATATAAAAATACATATCTGTGCAATGTACAAAAAACAACACTCTCATGATACAAAGGCAGTCATGATTTGTTACAAAGTTTTCTTAATAATTCTACGCCAGTGTGTTCCTGTATCCTATCCTTATTTGGTTCGGAGGATTATCTTAAGAAATTTCTCTATTACAACGTCTCTCACCTTGGGGACAGACACGCCATATCTGAGCATCTCGAAAAAAGCCACGCCTCCCTCAGAGGCAAACTGCGTAATTTGCTAATCGCGATGCCTGGGGAGACAACAGCATCCTCTTTTCCCACTCCACACGGAGGGGGGAGGCTGACGTTTCGATTGATTGTTAGTGATTCCGGGCGCGTCAACTACTGAGGTCATTAGTCCCGTAAGTAAAGTGCATGTTTTTTCATCGGGAGGTTCCGGTGGGGTTCCACCACTTGATGGTGACCACTACCGTCAACAAGTGGAGTTTTCCTCGACCAGGTATCTCCCACCAGCGGCGCACCGCCCCAGCCGGGACAAGTTCTAAGTCGCCGACCCGCCTCCCGGCATGTGTGGTAGTACAGTGCATGTTAATGTGTGTGTGTGTGTGTAAGTGGTGAGGATAGGACACAGAAGAGGAAGGAAAGATCGCGCGCGGGCCGTGGCCCGTTTTTTAGGGTACTGTTCCGGTATTCGCCTGGTGTTGATCGGAGAAACCACGGAAAACTACCGATCAGAGCAGCTGGCCGCTAGAATTCTCCTGCAGAGAGCGACTGCATTCGACCTAGCTGGCAAGCTAGTGTCGAAAATCCGGCCGTCGTCGGGAACCGAACCTAGGACCACTCGGGCAGAGGGACTGCAGAGGCATCATTTGATGCACTGAGCCATCGCTCCCGGTCTGACGTTTCGAAGGTGAAAGGGAAGAGGGGCGCGGGCAAGCGAGCGCTAAACTTCGCGCACCCCTGCAATTATAAAATAATGCAGAACGACCTCGAAGGAATACAGAGCACCATGAATATCCCTGGACAGGCGCGCGCGAGCTCTTATCTGCATCGCGCGGACAATGGAATCCAGCGCAGCGGCGGAAACGGGCGGGAGGCCGCACATCCGCAGCGCCCCCCCCTCTGCCCCCCCAACCCCCGCCGCCAAAGTCGATCCGAATAGTTAATGTAGGAGGCGTTCACGTTTACGTTTCGACACGAAGAGGATGGCGCAAATTACCGCCGGACGCGCGCCCGCAGGAAAGAGCGACGTGCGTGATGAATAAAGGCTCCCACAGACCGACGCGATAGATCCGCTGCGGGTGCGGCGCGGAAGTTCCGCGCTAGACGCGGCCGCGGAATTCGCGGGACCGTTCACACCGGAGCGACAATATTATGAGCCAGCGTTTGGTGACGGTTGGCAAGGTCGCTCGACACAGAGGGGAGCGAAGACTCCCGAACACGGGCGGACTTCCACGAAACTCGAGCTGCAGCGGAAGAAACGCGTCTGACTGCGTTACAAATTTCGCCGCCGATTAAACGCTGCCAATCCGTTGTCACGCAGATCTGAACGTGCTCATAAGGCAACATGTGACGCGAAACTTCCGCTGCGGCCAATCCGCGTAGGCTGCGGATCTTCCGCGTCGGTCTGTGAGAGCCTTAAAGCATAGAGTAAAGAATTAGTATCCTCTTTAGTCTGTGCTTAAAGCATGCGCTGGGCGCGAGTACTCCATGCTCGTTGAGCTGAGGAGTCGTGTGAAAGGGCGAAAAAGCAAATGGAGGAAAGGCCTTGTCCGCCCATTGAGCGTATTGTTCAGTGGTGGTTGGCGCCCCAAGAGACTGGAGGTCGCACCTCCATCTAATGACAGAAATGGGGTATCCAGCAGTTGAAGTATTGTTGGAATACATTCGGAAAACCCGGTGCATCGGTTTGGCCGTTTTCCGATAGGTGCTGCAGTTCGAGGGCAGCAAAATCGCCAGGATACGGGGAATCTCCTGTGTGGAATTTCAAGCGAGCTGCGAGTGGACGATGGACGGTTGCTGTCATACGTGGTTTTCAGAAGAAAAACTGCCGAAGGAGAAAAAAAATGGACGGATGGAAATCTCGACTTAAGACTGGATGAAGTGTGATTGCAGCGGTCTGGTGCGCTGCTGTAACAACGGTTCATGTTAGTTTTGGACAGTTTCCGGGCTCACGCAACTGAGAGGTTAAGAAACTGAAGGAGAACAATGAGGATTTAGTGGTGATCAGTGGCGGCTGGTGCCCAACAGACTGGAGGTTATACCTCCATCGAATTACGAAAATGTAATTTCCAAAATTCAAAATACGAATATAAAATAAAAATGTACGCAATTCAAATCAATTAAAACATAGTGAAATAAAAATCTATATTGAAACGCTACTTACATAATTTTATGGGATGTGTCCGCATTACTAGTAGGCGTATACACCTCCCGCGCACGTGGTTCTGGCTTTGACTTCCACCGGGCACTTAAATTCGACTCCAGCACATTGCCACAAGCATTTCGCTTTGCACTATTGCTTCGACAGGTTTCACGCAAATAAAATTATTTTATTTCGAAAACTTCACAACCCTGGTTTATTTGGCAATAATCAAAGATTCGACACACATTCGTATTCACAAGAACGTTCGCAAACCGTTGGCCAGCTGCAGTCACACTGGCTTCCGCGAGACACTAAGGGAATCCATCCAGAACGACCACCTTTACACAAAGAACTCCTCAAATATACGTTTTGAATGAACAAACCTAATATCAAATGAAAAAAAATTTCCAAATATCATAAACAATGCACTGAATATCGTCAATAATTGACTGAACGTGTGTACTTTCAATAACAAGCGAAAATCATAAAATTACGTTGCAGTGAGTCAAACGAAGACAGAATATGGGTATTCCCCTGCGACTCACTCCGTCGCCGCGCAGCACAAGACAACTCGTAGAAAATGAAATGTCTATTTATATTAAAAATATCTCTCTCGCTATATCTCAATTCAAGAGACTAATAATTTCAAATGTGTGACCTATTGCACCTCATACCATTACTGAACAAAAACTCAAGAAACTAAATGTTTGAATGTGAATTACGATGACCTTCCTCATGGCTAAAGTATCTGAACCAGAGTTTATGCACATATTTAGATTCAAGAGAATGTTTATGTACGTGCAACTTATATAAATCTGATATCTGAGATATTGAAACTTGAATACGAAATTACGGTTTTGGGGGTATGTACTGAAACTAACGTTTATTTTGTATGCAAAGAAGATGGTAGTTTAGCAAACAAAATTAAGAAAAAAATACTCTGTAGCTCACACCGAAGAAAATCTATCTGCGACGGGACACAACATCCCTGCACTAAACATTTTCCAAAATGATAATATCAACCATTGCAAAGAGACAATAAATAACCGCAAACGCCCACTTTCTACATTATTTCCATCATAGTCTGAAGCATTTAACGAATCAGAAATAGTTGAAACCCATTATCTAGAAAACAATCCCCTACGGATTGCGAAATTTAAAAACGTTAAGATGTCTAGAATATAAAAACCTTTAATGAAACACCACATGAATTAGATAAAAAAAATTGCCCCTCTTCATGATTTACTCCCTGATCCAAATAGTAAGTACCCCTTCATTTTACTTTAACCAATATGTCTATTATAAATATTGAAAAAATAATAAAAATGTTATTCAAACTGTCTTTTAATTTACTTCAGATACAAAATCACTCATTGAGATGTCAGAGGAGGTATACCCAAGCAAGATGATTTGCTCATTTAGAAAAGAAGCTTAAAAACTCACAGAAGAAATCTCAGACACAGGATATTCAAGCGAAACCAGTGTAATTCAGACAAATTTTGTTTACTTAAATAAACTTAATGTACATAAATATTCTTAAATAATAATTGAAGGCATTCTGCAATGTAATATTGAGAATGGCTATGGTGTATATATATAGTGTATATATATATATATATATATATATATATATATATATATATATATATATATATATATATACACAGGGTGAGTCACGTAACGTTAGCACCTCCTGTAACTTTTGAACGGTTGAAGATATTGAAATGCAGTTTTCACGAGAGTGCATGAGAAAATAGGGATAACTGATACCTGTACTTATTTCTATTTTATCACTTGTATTTTACGAGATATTTGAGGTAACTTTGTTTTTTCAAATGGAACTATACATATTTTTTCAGTCTCATAAAGAGCGTATAAAGACGAATCCAATGATATACATATTGTTACATGTTAGATAAAGATTTTTTTGAGAAATTTTGATTCTTTTGCGACCAGTTCTTAACGGATATTTTGAATGTAACAGACCGCCACCGAAGGTCACGCAGCGCTCCATCGCAAGCGCGCGCTCGGGGAAGGGCAGGGATCTTAGTATTTCAAGATACAAAACATATCCCAAATATTCACAAAACTGTTGTAGCTTTTTCCCTGAACTCTGCTTTCCATCCTTCCCCATTTCCAGACTTTTTTAAGAAATGGAAGGATTAAAAATGAGGATTTATCGTAAGTATATATTGTAATAAAATTGTTTATTACTTCAACTCCTCTCACTTCAACTCCTCTCCCTTCAACTTGAAGAGAACCTTTTCTTAGTGTCCTTCATCGAGCTATCTCCCATCGGACCTAAGAGATGACCAACGTATGCGCCGCGCCGCAGGCGTAGGACCGTTTCTTCCCTCCCCGACCCCTCCTACGGTGAACCGAGGAAGCTTTGACACCTCGATATGATAGGAGCGTTCAGAATATTCGGGATGTTTTGTATCTTGAAATACTAAGATCCCTTCCCTTCCCCGAGCGCGCGCTTGCTGATGGAGCGCTGCGTGACCTTCGGTGGCGGTCTGTTACATTCAAAATATCCGTTAAGAACTGGTCGCAAAAGAATCAAAATTTCTCAAAAAAATCCTTTCGATTCAGAAAATCTGATCTAGGATCTCAACAGACCTCAGTGCCTCTAAACGCGTAAAACAAATAAATAATTATTAAGAATTTGAGGAATTCCGGGAAAATGTTATGGAAATATAGGGAATATATTTAAAAAATTGGAATATTTTAAAGGAGCTAGGAAAAAATGAATGAGTTAGTAATGAAGTTAGTACTTTATAATCAGTTAAATAATAAGTAAATAAATTAGTAAACCATCAAATAATTAAATGAGCGTATAATGGGGCAATGGGAGTGGGTGACTGAGAAGTAAGCGCCGAGGCGAGTGTTCTGACGGTGTCCTGTGGCGCTGTATCATTTCAGGAGCTGAGGTCAAAGATTGGAAGTGATGTGAGTACCAGGAAATAAAATAAAATAGTTTAGAAAGACTTTGGTAAATTAATATGTAGTCGTCTTCTGGTGACAGGTTTTTTACCTCTTCAGCGTTCTTCATTAGGCGTACCATATGGTATTTTCCGTTACTTCGACGCCATTCACAGAATATCAGAATTCGAAATTAGAATGCTTCAGGATGAGGATAGTGTGAGGTTAGGATTTAGGATATAACAATATAGTATCAGGTTACGTATTCCATACATGTAATAATTACGTATTAAGTAAAAAATAAAATTTTATATTATTCAGATCCATCTGGGGGTGAATACCAGAATTTGAAAGGTTACAATGCTTTAAGATGTGGGTATTGTAATGGCTTAAAGACCTTCGGCCTAGCCAAATACCGAGCATCAGGTTACGTAATTTATATATGTAATAATTACATGCAAAGCTATTGCAAAGCTTTTGCACATCTAAGACATCATTATATGTTTAAATAAGAAATTCCTGACTAATAACAAAGATTCTTTATCGTGCGAAAGCAAAATAAACTAATCTATGACCTTTCGAATTTGAAAGGTTTTGGAAACGCAATTAATTACATTTCCATTTCGTCGCCCACAAAGCCTTTTAGAAGCTGAAACGTCAAACACGTTTCTATAACACATCAAAATTTTAAAGGTCAAAGCTTTGAGAATACCACCCTGGCACGTGCAATCTCGAGTTCATTTACTCGACATGAATAGATCGAAAGGTCACATGTCAGCTACAGGTTTTAAAACAAAATGTTTTCAGTATTCTAAGAAGTAAATCAACTTGAGAACATCCTCCCAAAAAATTCTTCCAAGCAACTCTCCATCCATCAATCTTCGTAATATGAGTGAAATATTTGTCTAGGTATATCGCTTTAGCTCTCACTTCTTCTTTGATGTAGAAGCATTCCCCTTACATTCAAGTTTGTGTGCCTGGCCATTGCCACAGAAGTGGAAGTAGAAGTAGTTTCAGAAACAGAATCGAGACTCGGAGGTCCACATTCAAAGAATGCAGTTTTCCGCAGATCGAAAGAGAGGATGGCTACTGCCTACGCAGTAGAGAAAATATTGTAAAGCTGTGGGGGGAAAACGGCGATTTTTCAACTGAAAAACTCGCATTGCGAGGCCCTGGAAACGAAAAAGTGGATAAATCTTGTTCCTACATGTAGTAAATTAGACTTGTTCAAACTGTTCCGGCTCCTGAAAACTGCTCACTCCATCTTCTAAGTGGTCTTCCCACATTTCTTCGCCCTTTTGGGTTGTAGTTCAAGGCAACTTTGACTATTCTTTCTTCTGGCATTCTTAATATATGTTTTTTCCAATTTCCTCTATATTCTTTGTTAATATCAATGTCACTCGAAAATTTTAGTTCGGTTCTAATTTCTTCATTTTTCTTGTGATCAAGAAGTGTAAGTTATAACCTGCAATGCTTCGAAGAAAGGATACATGACTATAATATCAATATGTGCTCCAGAGGAAGGGAGGAAATATTGCAAGTGGTAATAAATCAAGTTAACAAGAATGACTATCTGATAGTTTTGGGAGATTATAATGCCAGAGTCGGAAATAATCCTATCTCTAATATAATTGGAACAGAAGGTGAACTAATTTTAAATCAAAATGGACATACATGAATAGAATTTGCAGTACTCAATGAAATAAGAGCGACAAATACATTTTATTGACACCGAAACATCCATAAATATACATGGACTGCAAGAGGAAGTGCTTCTATCATAGATTATGTACCGGCAAACAAAAAGACGTGGGCTCTGATAAATGACACAGGTGTGTTTAGGAGTCCAGATACCTCAACAGACCATTCCTTAGTCATCTCAACATTACAACTACCTAAAAGATGGAAATACATTACTAATAAACAAGAAAATACTATGGAAACTTTCACAAAGTGTTTTCAACTTTCAAAAGTTCACCTTCTTCAAGACCAAAGCATCAGAATGCTCTATCAAAGAAGATTGAATTTAAAATTACAATCTACACCCACTGGTAATAACATAAATGAAGAATGGAAAAGTATTAAACAGATATTGACCAAGGAAATTATAAAGGCAGTCCACACCAAGGAAATTAGAAAACTTTACTACGAGAAATTCTGTGCAATTCTGTAACACCACTAGTTACTTTCTCGTATTCGTACGTATATAGAGTGATATACGTTACGTAGAGAAAGTTATGAAATGCTGCGGAAAATCGATTTCGAGATTTCAACGGAAATACACGTTTTGGGGACCCCTGACACCGAAAAAGTGGTTTCTTCAAAACGGCCGCCCGTCCGTCTGTAAACACCACTAGCGCCTAAATCGTGCATAGAAGTTGTTCCAAATTGCAAGGCCTGTCTATCTCGCTCTAGCTGAAGATAGGAAACTGAAAAACATTCTTTAATATTTGAGGGTTGTTGAGGCTGCACAATAGCTTGTTTTGGGGAGAGCATCAGAGTTTTGGAAGAGCAACAGACGATGATTCGGGTTGATGACAAGACTCCTGCCGCCTCTCCTCTCTTGCCACAAGGGAAAATTCTGAAAGACGATTATTTAAGAACTATTAGTTTACCTCAGCGTAAGAATTATTGAGTATTGAAGAAGTTGTAAGTGTTACCTCGTCTAGGAGAAAGGGAGATCTTTTTCTGTCGTAATTCGGGCGTAATACAATGTCACGCAAGGCCCGCGCCAAAACGCCTCTGTTCACGGAGTTCTGTCGTTACCAATCGTCAAAATCTAATTTTTCAATGCAGCCAAGATGTGAATTACTTAGCCTTTTGACTGACGTGGCGATCTTTTGTGAAACCACTCGGCTGAAGATTCTCAAACAACTGATTTTCGTGGTAAAATATAATACGGATAGCCTAATAAAACACAAAAATATTGTTAATCCTATCAGATCTTTAAGATTAAGTTGAATGGGACATGTCAACAGAATGAATGATGATAGGCTAGTAAAGAAAGTCCTCGTATGGGTCCCTATAGCAACCAGAGTTTAAAGAAAGACCGAATACAAGATGGAAAGATATCATAAATGATCTCAAAAGAATGAAAATAAGAAACTGGATCGTGAAAGTGAACAACAGAAAGGAATGGAACGCCATAGCTGAACAGACCAAAACAATTATTAGCAAATAATGTTGTTGAGCCTCACCATGAAGATTTGATTTACACAACCATATGAAATCGATCAAATCACTCATTAGAAGTGATTATCACTCATTAGAAGTTACCCCCCAAAAAATTAACAATGCTCGACTTAAAATTGGACAGTTTTGGTATCAAAGAACGATCACCATCATCTGTGCTGTATCTGCCAGCTAATTTAATACACCTATTTCGACATATGTTCATATATTTTACAATGTCTTAGAATTTCATTTGAAGAAAAAAAAAAGAAAGAAATGTCCAAGTCAAAGTAATTTCAAAGTAGGAGTAAAATACCGTATTTCCTCGTGTACAGCCGCACTAACGATCTTTGACACGATGATTTGAAGAACAAATCTCGTGCATAAGCCCCAGTGAAGTTCGCTGAACAGTACGGGAATCGAATAACCGGAAGTTCGACGTTGATGAGAGGAATGCGAGGCGGTAGAGTCAAGACAAAAGCGCATTGGAAAATACCAATCCCAATAAATGTGCATTTGGATACAAGAAATGTAAATATCCAGCAGTTGAAGTATTGTTGGAATACATTCGGAAAACCCGGTGCATCGGTTTTGCCGTTTTCCGATAGGTGCTGCAGTTCGAGGGCAGCAAAATCGCCAGGATACGAGGAATCTCCTGTGTGGAATTTCAAGCGAGCTGCGGGTGGACGATGGACGGTTGCTGCCATACGTGGCTTTCAGAAGAAAAACTGCTGAAGGAGAAAAAAATGGACGGATGGAAATCTCGACTTAAGACTGGATGAAGTGTGGTTGCAGCGGTTTGGTGCGCTGCTGTAACAACGGTTCATGTTAGTTTTGGACAGTTTCCGGGCTCACGCAACTGAGAGGTTAAGAAACTGAAGGAGAACAATGGGGATTTAGTGGTGATCAGTGGCGGCTGGTGCCCAACAGACTGGAGGTTATACCTCCATCGAATTACGAAAATGTATTTTCCAAAATTCAAAATACAAATATATAATAAAAATATACGCAATTCAAATCAATTAAAACATAGTGAAATAAAAATCTATATTGAAACGCTACTTACACAATTTTATGGGATTTGTCCGCATTAGGCGTATACACCTCCCGCGCACGTGGTTCTGGCTTTGACTTCCACCGGGCACTTAAATTCGACTCCAGCACATGGCAACAAGCACTTCGCTTTGCACTATTGCTTCGAAACGTTTCACATAAATAAAATTATTTTATTTCGAAAACTTCACTCTCCTGGTATATATGGCAATAACGAAAGATCTTCGACGCACTCGTATTCACAAGAACGTTCGGCCACGGTGACCGGCATGTCTGGATTTTCGATGCGTGGGTATCGATTCAGGCGAACTGACCGCGAAAAGTTTTAAAGTGAGTGTGCAACATTTCAAAGAAGATGAACGAGAGCAATGACGATGTGTTACGGAACGTTTCCAGCGATTTCGAAAGTGACAATGAACTGGAGGTGATGTGAGTGAATCCGGGAGCGATGGAAATGATTAAATTTAACTTAGACATATATACTAAGTACCTTCATTTGTGAAAATAAATATTATTTTCGGCATAATTTTTTCTTCTATGATTTTTTAAAAGAAAAATCTCGTGTATATGCTTCACCTCTATTTCACGAGTAACTTTTCGAAGGGGGGGGGGGGAGATGCAAAAAAGATGAAAAAGGAAGGAAAAAAAAAAAGTGTGACTTATACACAAGGAAATACAGTAATGCAATTATTTGTAGGGTTAAAAACGGAGAACTGCAACTTCCACAGGGAGGAATATATCTCTTTCATCGCTCATTTAATGAGCAAGTCTCACCTCACCTTGATATCAATTATTTTTTAATAAAAAACCAGAAAGAATAATTCTCAAAGTTCTCAACTTGAGTACAGATTACTACATTCTAAAAATGCCTCGAGTATCTGGTCACTGTTATTAAACCAGTTCACATTTTAATGTTCTAGAAAACTTAGGCCTTGTCCCTCTTAAATTCAATTCAATGTGGGAAAATTCTGTCAAATATTGAAACAACATTAATTTTATAATATGAAATTTATTTGAATAAATACATTTTTTTTCCAATTATAATACTTATTTTCAAAATTTGTACATTGAAGCAGGGATAATTTAAAAGGAAAAACAAGATTTTCCATATTCTATTACCCATGCCACATTTATCATCTATTACAAGAATTATTACTACTTCTTTTATACAAATCATTATATGTACACATATACAAAACCTATCTTCACCTATCTTCTTACTACACAATGTTTCAATAACTTTAATATGCTTTAAGGTACTTTGTATCATTTGCTCTTTCAACAAAAGTATTATCACCTAACAAGATGCATAAAGACGAAAAGTGTAAGTATTCAAATCTGGCCACAAAACTCATATTGATCAATAAAATAATGTATAAATCAACATCACATCAATATGTATATGTCAAAGGTTATGTAGTTGATGTTGGAATTGCATACTTTGCTTAGAGACACTGAAAAATATTTTTAAAATGCCAACTGCCTATATGCAAATTTGATCAGGTGTCTAACTAAAATAAATTTTTATACAAAAATTAACTTTGTGAATAATTTTTAACCAAATGTAGAAACATTCAAAATATTTAATATAATATTGATGGAATTTACCACAAGTGACATTTTCCAAATCCAGATTCGTCAAGTTAGAAGTTGGTCCAATAATCAGAATGCAATTATTCAAAGATAATTAGAAAAACACAATTACTCAGACAAATTACATTTACTAAAATTTGAAGTTAAAAGTGTGGCACATAAGAATAAATGTTTCATTCCAACTTCTGTACTTCATCACTTCAACCTTTAGAGCCAGGTCTTCACTTCTTAACATTTAATATTAACATGTTAAAAGTATACATCCTATTTCTACTATTCAACATGTTTAAGCTACTCACAGGATGCAGTCAAATTGCAAATACTACTAATGTCAATGTAATGTAATCACTAACTATAGAGAAGAACATTTTAAAAATAAAAAGTTTTATAATATGAAAACTTGGCTCATCTTCCTTGCCAACAATAACACTGCCAACCTGGTAACAAGTGTGGACACAATGTTATTGGTGTAATATTAAACATACGCACTTAACATGTAATACTCTACATGCACGTTAAACATTTAATTTGAAAGGGTTAAATGTTAAGTTGTAGAGAAGTGGCTTTTCACTTTTAATACTGAATCAAATCAAATGTATTCTACAATATCAATCTTTGTAAGAAATGTAACATACAAAAGGTTTCAATTACCTAATGAACTTCCAATCAAGAACTGTTTATTTCTTTTACACAACTAACAAAACACCAAACACTTCAGTTAAACAATCACACATTTTATACATTGCTTCTATTCTATTACTCGTACATACATACCAAACACAATTTGAATTGAAATAAAAATGAGCTGTATTCTTGTAAAAAGACGCATTTTTTCAGCACCAACATTAACGATATTTTGAATAAAATTGTGAAAAACGGTTCCACTAATCAACAGAAAACCACAAAAAGAGCATAAGGATTTTCATACCTTTCGTTTTAGACAGGTTAAATAATCAAATATTTCAAGTTAAGATAAAGCAGACTATTCAGAAATCTCTCTTTAAGTTCATGGGGAGATTAATATAATCTAAAGTAATATGAGCACACCCAACAAAATACCCAAAAAGAAATCAGCCAAGAACAGAAAACCCTTCAACAAACTGTTCTGAACACTTTAAACTCATGCTCCGACTTTCATTTCCAGCAATTTGATTTTTAAAAATCAGTTTCCACATGACGAAAGAAGAATTTGGTCCACCAATTCATTCCTTTTCTTTTCAGAATTACTTCTAGGACATCTTGCAAACATCTGGACTTTTCTAGGCGTTTGTCTGTTTCGCACTTCTTCAAAATAGTTAATACTTTCATTTCATTTATATGTACAAGTGCACCCACACTGAATACACAGGCTTCCTTGATGACAGATGGAGCTAGAACAGTTTTTTGCATTAAAAAACTGATCAAAAATAATAAAATGAAATTGTAAATACAAAATTTACTTACTTGTTTCTGAATTCAGATAATTTCCAAACAATGTCAGTAAATCACAGACATCTGGTTTCTCAAAAGGTGGAGTTTTTGCCAAATAAGCTGAAACACAACGCACACATCAAGGTAACTGCAGAATTTGGCTGAATAGATACTACAGTAAACCCCCAACTATCTACAGAGCTCTCCAACCTCTTTTCTAAGCTGCGACCTCTTCAACCTCTTCTGCAGAGCTCTCCCCCTCCTTTTTTTCCCTTCCTTTTTCCTCCCCCCCCTTTTTTTAAATTTTTTTTTCTCTCTCTCTCTCTTCCTCCCTCCCTATACCTAAATAAAGTATTCCAAAGTATAAAAACTAACAGATGCTAAATACCTACACTAAAGTGTAGGGAGGGAAAGCTTTGGTATCACCCCAACAATACGATATCCAATTTTCAGTTGTAAAAATGTGTTTAATGCTCTTTAGCGCTGTAACTCTGCACGCACGTCAAGATTAAGATCAATTATCTCTGTTACAAAGATACTAAAGATTGCTGTTAGTGGAGAGTAGATACACGGATCATTGTACCTGAAAATCGTGATATGCCCTCCCCCTCCAGATGCCCATACACACGCACTCACACAGGTGTCCCAGTTAAAGCAACCAGCCTGAATATTTTCTAAACACTTTAATATATTGAGATGGCATTTTTGCCAAAGGAGACCAAACTTCATAGAGGTTCGTTAGTACTGTAGTTATTAGCTTTTTGGCAGCATTTTTTTATTTAAAGATTTTGGATGACCTTTTTTTAAATGAAACATCCTTTTTTTACACCTATGGATAGATTTTGAAAATCAGCAATATTACATTTGTCTGTAGTGGTTGATTAATAGCAAATTCACAGTTTAAAATCCAGACTAATGTGGATGTTTGAAAATTTGTAAGCACGGTGGGTGCAATGACATGTTCACTCGAGTTGTGACCTTTATATCAAAATCGACACCAAGGTCCACACGAATAAAAGGAGAATTTCTTTTTACCAAATGAAATGTGATGTACAAAGACAGATCTTGATCTAGGTATTATACATTTTTTCAAAAATTTTGGGTGAACTATAGGGAGTTAAAAAGAAAATTATTTTCTCAATGGCTCTGAATTTGTTCCTTTATAAATTTTCTTCTTGTACATATCAAAGAATGGTATGAAAATTAGTGCTAGTCCCGTTTTCCACTAATTCTCTGTATTTTCCAAAATTGCAAAATTATAATAATAATAATAATAATAATAATAATAATAATAATAATAATAATAATAATAACAACAACATTACAAAAGCATAATATTGGAGGCAGAGATTTTTGTGCAAAATGTAATTTGTGCTAAAAAATTAGATCTTTAAAAATTGGCAATGTACAAATTTTTGAAAAAACAAGCAGAATTCGTGTAATTTGTGCTTGAAGTTAATGCACTTCGTTTAAAAACCCCAAAAACCTGATCCAATTTCTTTTCTTGTATTTTTTCTGCATATTTAACAATGAACGGTAAAGAAATTGCTGCTGGTCCTTTTTTGTATTAATTCTCCATTCTATCAAAAATTGCAAAAAATTAACATTGCAAAATGCCATATTGAGGGAAGGCTTTTTTACTTAATGAAATGCATTCTTCAAAATTAATCTTATTTATACATCAATAAAATAAATTAATTAAAGGACCTACCACATAATTTTATACACCATGCTGCAGAATTTTCACTGACTAGACCTTCTCTCCAACTCTCAATAGTGGGTAATAAGGTACTTTTTATTAATTTTTCATACGTCCATGACCAATCAGCTTTGAATTTGACCAGAAGAAGAATGGCTTGCTCCAATTCTGGTGAACCACCACCTGCAGTAAGAGATAGACATGTCAGAATTGGGTCAAACTTCTTATATTATACAATATTTTTATTCAAAAACTACTTACGTTTTATTTCCTTTACAAAATATTCCTCATTTTCGAAGTCAGTAACCATTTCAAACTTATAAGAAAAGAAATCTGTGATGAAATTCCTTAGGTTCTTTGTGTCAGAAAATTTGTTATTACCATATTTGAAAATACAATATACCATCGCTCGAACTATCAGAGAATCTGTTGAAAATAGAAATGCACATTGTCAAAATAATACAACATTGATTTTAATACCTTACAATATATATTCATTAATAATTGTGGTAACAGCACAAATTATGAGAGAACCATAGCATTCAAGGGTGTCTGCCATTTAATGATTAACTCAAGATCTTAGGAAAAATAAGAAATTCAATGGAAGTTTTAAGGATAAAAAAGCTAAGATCATTCTTTTCAGCTTGAGATTTGCTTCAATGCTGCTTGATGAAGCCATTCCTTCTTTGTTCCTCCTACAAAACACAAACGTTACCAATAGTGAAATCTAAGTAGCAAATCATTTATATTATCTAGTATAATGGTGTTAATTGAGATTGCACCCTGTTTCTCAATGTTACAACTCAACCTGATATAACACTGATACATTTGAATGTCTGCACATGTGTAGAATTATCTCTGATAACCATTGCATTGTGAAACACAATAATTCTCAATGTATTGTAATTCATATGCATGATATAAAAACATACACCTGTGTAACACCCACAGTTTGTAATACTAATGACATAATGTAATTTAACATTCTCCCTCAGTCTGATGTCACTTTCAGATGAAATAATTATTCTGTTTACTGGGAAAGACTCCCTTTACTGGAGAGTGCGAGTCATGGTCATGGCCTAAACTTGGCCATAGTTAGGACAGAAAAGAAAATACTAAAATAATTCTTTGATGCAGTGCCTCTGAACAGCTTTTGCTGCTACAGCAAGTCATTATAAAAAAAATGTTACGGTTATGGATATGTCTATATGCCTGTCCCAATCAATCCGTTTGCACTCAAAGCCCTGTGAATTTGAAATGAATATTTTAATTTACAAGTGTAATTAACATGAAGTCCCAATGAGATCATCATAATTTTATCAAACATGACTCTTTTTTAATACTTATTTGCTTGAATCAAGCAAAGTATCCTTATAAAAATGAATGAATGCCTCATTTTACATGGCGAGACTCAGGCCATGAAGCTTGCTCTTCTGTCTGACCACAGCAAAATAAAAAATAGCACAGGTCCAATTTTCGTTGATACATCTGAATTTCCAAAAATTAAAAAGTTCAAATTTTATTCGAATCCATCTTCCACCTTCAACATAAACCCATCAGGCATGATTTACTTGGACCTCTGGGTAGTACGCACAGTGTGACTTATTTTGACCCTGCTCCTAAATGTTGAAAAAGCCACATCTTCAAAACTACTAATATTAAAATTCCAAAAATAAAACTACAATAAAGTAATTAAATTAAGATTATATAATTACGATAAATATATAATTAAGATAAAGTAAGTAAATTAAAATAAGACTGGGACATCTGAATAAACCACAATTTCTAAGCTAATAATCATTTGGGTGTTTCCATTATTTTGAACCTACACACAGTACAGTATACTTACTTCCTGCTCCACTAGTTGCGTTGGGAAAGCATTCTGGAAAAGCAGTTAGAACTGCAAGTAAGACAGTATAAGCCTGCATTTTCAAGCAGAAAAGAACATCATAGCAAAATATTTGTGCTTTCTCTTTATAATTACGCATCTTGCAAAATGCAGTGAAGAACCGAGCCAAACAACGTAATGTAGGCAGCTGAAACAGAAATGTTAAGACAAATTTATAATACTGAAAACTTTGTTTACCTCAAATGGTTAAGTGTAGGAGATAATAACACCAAATGCCTTTCAAAGATTGTCATCATTTGTAGTTGCAATTGTTGATAATTGATCACTGAAAGGTCCCTTAATCATTACTCTGTTGTAAAAACATTTTAAGACAAAACAAAAGTTTGACTTCTGTGAATTTCTTATTAGGATGACCATATATTTCATGTATTTCTATTTTTAATTTAACTCTAGGGTTTCAAGACTAAAAAGTCAATACAGAAGCAAAAAGTATAAATACAGTCATTTAACATTGAAGTTAAAACAATTGAGTGTACCAAGAAACATTTAAGATACAGAAAATTACAAGGAATAAATAAAGAAATCTATCTCTTCACAATTGGAAGTTCAAGGTAACTGCCTTTCTGCACAGACATGAAATGTGAGCACAAAACTTGCTTATATTATATCACATATTACACTTGTATTGTTACATGAATTACACTGCCTCTACATTAAGTTACAGCAAAGGAAACTAGATTCTGAGCAAACCATTCCAAAAATTCACCAACAATTTTATTAATTTCATGATTCCATGTCTATCCTATTCATAAGAGATATACTTTAGTGAAGAAGAAAGTTCCTTACACTTCGATGATGTTTTTTGTTGCACACAACATATGTGATCCTCTCCAACACTTCATTTACAATAGTTGGATGATCATTTTCCAGTTTAAGAATCAATGCGAAAAGACGCCGCTGAGTAGGGCTCATTGGAAAATTAACTGCAAAATCACATGCCTCTGCAGATGAGTATCTGCAGTGCTTCACAACATTCCTGGACAAAAAGGGAAATAAAAAAATCTGATAGTTTAAATTCTTAAACCGAATAAGTAGCATTACAACTCATTGTAGTTCCTATATTTACATTTCAAAACCAAATAATTACCTGTATATAAAATCATTGAGTATCTACTTTATCAAATCTTAATTGGAAGTAATATTGACTGATGCCCATAAATGTATATAATATAATAAATACAATTTTATAAATATTTCCCAATTGAATTCTCAACAGTTCAATAAAATCTTTTTTGTAAATCTCATTAAACAAACGCACTGATTAAATTACTTACTTTACGATAATACTATAATCTCCTCGAACTATTTGCTTGCAATCATTCACAATTTTAGTTAAAGACATTTCTGTAAAGTCTTCATCTAAGTACGTATTAAATGGTAATTCCAGTTTTTTCTTTTTAACTGTAAGAAAAAAAATTAGACATTAGATGTGTGTACAAATTAACTACTTATTGAATAAATACCGCCTTATTATATTCCAGTCATCAGAACCTTCAAGGGCCAGAAAAGTTGAAGACCTTTTCACCAATACAGAACAAGCTTTCTCAAAAATCATACAAATGTAACAAATTATGAAACATATTTTTTAAATAATCTTTACCATTATTACTAAAAGAGATTAATTCTAAATGAAAAATAAACAAATCTGAAGTTGTTACTTGAAATGCAAATCCGAGAAAATGATACATCACTATTACATCACTATTGAATTATTTTTACCCTACCTTTTACCCCCATTCAGGACTCCATATACCTAAAGTTATTCAAATTAACCATAATCGCCCAGTTTCCATGTCTACTTCTGAAAATACTGGTTGATCAGTTTTAAAAGCAACCCTGCTCTTTGAGGACCTGAGAGAAATGAGAAAGGATTGCAACACTGCTACTGGGACAGCTCTTTTGACTACATTTCTGCGACAGTCCATTCATTCACCACCCCTTCCTTTCACCCACACCCTTCCTGTGGTCTGGGTCATACCTGCTCAAAGCAAAATCAGTTGCGTCTTTATTCTCTGTTTTAAACAATTCAGGAAGAAATCACTGTTCTTGTCAATACAATATTCTTTCAATGCCAAACAAGCAGGTGTGTGCCTTTCTCTTTGAACTCATGGCCAAAACGGTCTGCTCTCCCCCTCTGCATGGCTTTAGGGGACAAGGGATTAAGTGTATGTCCTGACAGTTTACGTGCTTGAAACCGCCAGCCATTTTCCGACCCGCTGAAACATAGTTGTCAGCGCAATTCGCTCTCCCTGCTGTGGGTTGCATTTTAAACTGATCACCAGGTACAAAAGTTCAAAGAAAGCATCAAATTATCTTGATACTTTGTACAGAATGTTATTTGAAAAGATAAAAACAGGGAAGTAAGCAATCAGGTAAAAGTCACAAGTCTCTTCAACCAATACTTTTTGAGAATTGCAGTGGATCTCACAAAGGGACTAAATCCACAAAAATCAACATAATAAGTTTCCCAAAAATTTTCGACATAAGGTCTGTTTCTGAATCTTATTCGGGAGAAATCCTCAGAACAAACTAGTCAGTACATAATGCTATCCACTTTATCCACCTTAAATAATAAGAAAATGCTATCCTCTTCCTGCAAGCCTCTCTTCATTTGAGCTTGGAATCATACCATTGCCTTGTTTACTTATTAACAAATATGTAGTTTTTGTCAAAACCAACTTACTTAACAGTAGGAACATATTTTCATGCAATACTGATATTTATAATTACAACACATGTCGTATTCATCAGGTGGCAGCTCAATACAAGAAATCCACATGTAATACATGTACACTACTTTACAACAGATTGACAGAAGACATTAAACAATTAAAACAGGTACACAAATTTACAGAAACTGGTGTGGAAGCAAAAACAGAGAAAGTGGTATGGAAGCAATTTGAAGAACTTTGTGAAGAAAGAAAATACAAATTGATAGGACAAACTACAAATGAAGAAATATTACTCATTTTGAAAGATTGGGCAATTAAAATGCAAAGATCAGATAGTGAAGAGCACAAAGAATATGCCATCAAAACTATGTGAAACGTTACAACGAAAATTATACAGGAAAATACTTTAATGAGTACAAATGTATGTTCAATCCATATGAAATTGACCCACTGCTAATTCAGTTTCCTTGTCTTCCATTTCAAATACTTCATGGAATTCCGAGACATGGAAAACTCAACTTTCAACAACTGTGTTTTTAATAAATTTTATTGCATTTAGTTTTTTTTATAATTGCTTTTTGAAAGTTTTATTACCATAAAGTTGAAACCTGGATGATATCATTTTCTGCATTGAAGTGTAACATAATTTCTTCCGAAATACCAGCTGATCAGTTTAAAATGTAACTCTGCTATTCGAGGCCCTGAGAGAAAAAGAAAGAACTGCAACACTGTTTCTGTGACAAACCCTTCACTCACCACTCCCTTCCTGTGGTCTGGGTCATACCAGCTCAAAGCAAAACAGGCTACGTCTTCATTCATTGTTTTAAAGTTAACTTACGATGCGTCTCAGCATACAGGAACGCAGATTTATGGGAAAGGATTATTTTCTAGTGTCATCTTTCAGTGCCACACAGGTTTCTGAACAAGAGTACCGTATTGCGATTAGTGAAATTCTATCGCTAGTCATGGGGCACGTTTGATTGGAAACGCAGTTGCCGAAATGCAGTGCTCATGCAGCAAAAAATAGAGTATGGAATATTCTTCCAACTTTCCCGAAAACATTATTAAGAAAGTTTCAGCAGCAATTTATTTTTTATTAACGGACAATTTGTCCAATTATATACACACAAAATTTATACAGTGCATCATACATGAATTAAAAATTAAATATTTTTAACTCTAAAAAGCTATACAGTTTGAAAAAAAGAAGAATATCTAATTCTCAAGTAAAATATCAATCATTCAAATTATAGTATTTTGTTATGCAATTCCTTCTCTATGCAAATCACATCATTCTCAATGACAAGATCAAAATTATACGAGAAATTATACAATAATTTCTACCGCAATGTAACTTTTTGTACAGAAGTGTGCACAGTGACAAAAAATGTGCACTCAAATAGCGGGCATCTCAGGAGTTTAAGGTTCTTGATCAGACTGCTCGCATGAATTGCTGCAATTGACTACAAACATTTGTTAGCGAAAGTCTTGAGGCACTTGATACAGTGCTTTCTAGGGATGAGGTTTCGTTTCATGGGGATGGAGATGTTAACCAGGAAAACAGTAGACTCTCGAGTAGTGAGAAACCTCAAAAAAAGTCGAGAGACCATTGCATTAAAAAGATTTGAGTATGGTGTACCATATCTCAATGCAGAATAATTAGTCTGTTCTTTTTCATAGAAACTATAAAGGCAGATAGATCACATCCTGCCTAACACAATTTCTGGAAAAGATTTTTGGGAACAGAATAATTTCCCAAGATTTGTGGTTCGCCCACATTCGCCTTATTTGTCCTTGCCAGATTTTATCTCTAGGGTTGCCTCAAAAGTAAAGTTTATGCAAAGAAGCTTGCTAATATCGGAAAGCTGCAAAGAAACATCTAGGAAGCGATTCGCATGATTGATGAAAAAACTTTACATCCAGATGCAATGTTCTCATGAGAGTTAATGCTTGTTTCTAAGCAAATGGAGGGCATTTTGAACATTTTTTTGTGAGGTTTGCTTGTTTCCAGCGCAAATTCTTCTTCACAATAAATAATTTCCCTTTATTCTTTACCGATTACAAAACAAGCTTTCTTATTTGTGTTTGCTAGGAATTTTCAAAACTTTTATCGTTTAGGGAGAGATAAATGGGATGAAGTGCAAAGCTGTGACCAACCAGTGACTTTCACTGACAATTTAACAGTGATTATTATGCACTAACTACTGAGCCTGCTTTTTCAAAATTTTATTTTAAAGTGATGTTATTTCAATAATAATAATAATAATAATAATAATAATAATAATAATAATAATAATAATAATAATAATAATAATAATAATAATATTATTATTATTATTATTATAACCCCAAACTTTTATTTTGTGATTATAGAATTATTATTTTTTAGTATTTATTTAAAACAAGAAAAAAAATAGTCATCTCTCATTTTGGTGGCATTAGGGGAGAGAGGATTAAGCATACTTCCCAACAGTTTACCTGTTTGACACCACCAGCCACTATGCAATCCACTCAAACATAGTTGCCAGTGCAATTCGCTGTGCCTGCTGTGAGTTGTGTTTTAAACTGATCATGCGGTACTATGTTATTCCAAGAGGCAGTGATAACTCGGAGCTGAACGAAAGTTTCACATAATCCAGTAGCAGTTTTGAGTAATATTTCTCTTTTTCATAATTCTTGAGATTTTAATTATACATTTGATTCATGTAATGTGTGAATTTGTGAAATAAGTCACACTATATATCACTTGAAGTGGTGTGATATTACTTTTGATAATGTCCAGGTCATTTCTCTATTTTATTGTACAGAATTATAATAATGTTAGTATATTTTTAATAGACAGTACTTAGTTCCTTCTTATCCTCAATCAGGTTAGATTATTCACCGGATGTTCCTATTTACTGGGGCTTTCGAAAACTATTTCACTTCAGACTAATGAGACAGAAAAAGGGCAGTTTCCAGCTGTAGTGGATTAGATTTCGGAAGGGCCTTTAAAAAAAATACTTGTTCACTAACGTTAGTCACAGTCAATACCATGGTACACGCAAAATCTCTCTAAACCGGAATTGTGCAGGACAAAAAATTATTCTGGTTTAGGGAGGTTTCCATTTTATGCAGGGCTGCCCATTTATGACACTTGTTATATTGATATTCCCATCCTAAACTAATAACATGACTTTTTTATAATTATAAAAATATATTAACGTATAACTTATTTATGGAAGAAATCACCAATAAATGAATATTAAACAATTATTTCTGACAACTAAAAGGAAAAACTTCACAACTTGTTCACTCAAATGTTATTTTTTCCAACATTCATGTAGAGTTTTTGCTTTTTGGTTCTCTCTTACTAATACCTTTCCAATTGTTTTCTGAAGTTCAATAATGTTAATATTTAGTTTTATGGTTTCTTCCAACCATTGTCAAAATGGTTGTGAAACTCATAAAAACACACCACCTCACTGGGTAGTGGCTGCACTTGGATTTCTGGCAGACTCTTTCAGCGCACAAATCACAACCCAGAGTACTAGGTCTTCTGATATCCTTGCATGGCCTTGACCAATGCAGCTCTGGTCAAGGGGTTACGATTGTCAAAGCGGGGCCAGGAGATGCTTGAATACAAGCCAGGCCCGTACACCTTCCCAATGCTCAGAGAGCTGGGAGAGAGGAAGTTACCCTGCGGCTATGCCTTTGAGAGACAAATGACCCCAGGGTTGAATTCTACAGTGCAGTCCCTTTCCTACAGTGTGCGGTTACTGTGACTGGAACTCATATCACATGGACAGAGATATTAAAACAGACTTGCAGATTCATTTATTCCATTAAGAGTATCTTGCGTCTCTCTGCCAACTGCATTAAATTCACAGAAATTCCGTTTTATGAAGGTTTTCCCCCCCTGCAGGACAGGGAAAACTGTTCTGTTTCCACATTGGACAGACTCCTTTTTTGCAGTGTAAAATGCCATTTAATTTCATGGACGGGAGAAATTTTCCAGTTAAGGCAGGTTTCCTGCTTCTATAGGTTCCGGTTTAGGTATATACCAACTCGAGTCAAGTGATTCTCTGAAATAAAATCTCAATCAATACTACAATGGGAGGTTCTAGACTTAGTGAATGAATTCAACCACCTCATAGAACTCTCACACCTCAAAATAAAATTTAGGGATAATTTTTCCAAATTTTATATTTTAGATTAATCTTCAGCATTACAAAACTGTTGCTATGCTCTGATTGGTTCTTCCTTTTCCAAATACATATAAATAAAATAGCATCACTTCAACACAACATAGAAGTTTGAAAATTGCATCTATATCATGAATCACTCAATCACAAGCACGTAGTTAAACTTAAATATCAGACCACTGAATACATTAAGATAACTGTATAAACTATCTATGTTTATACAGTCTCTGATAAATAATATTAATTGTTCTCAAGAAATATCTATGAAAATTTTGGTCAACAACTCACTACAAGAAAATTTTGAAACCTTTTCTATTTTTGGCAAGAATGACTGTATTTCTGCTAGATATGCAAGGATTTAAACACAACATCTCCGAAGCCTTTATTTTTATTTAAATATCCTTTGATTAAAAAATGTTCAAGAAATGTACTTGTACAATAGCAGAAATAAGACATGGAGACAATTGAAAAGAGGAAAACACATAAAAATGGATTCCTTGCCATTTTGTTCATGATCAAGTGATCCTAGCTTATATACTATACTGCGATTTTTACATTGCTGCATTTGACATTTGATCAGCTGTTATAGTGCCTTCCAATCGGGACCTTACATATTGCTACAGTGACGCCATAATGGTGGAGTTCAGCCTTTCGATTGGATGACACCATAACAGCTGATTTACTTCAAATGCAGCTCAGTAAAAACCACAGTATACGTAAGCTTTTAATAAATGTAAAGAATCTCTTAAATGGAACATAATGATACAAGAAGAAACATGCATTTTAAACACCACAAACATACTTGACATTGCATTTTAAGATAATTGCACAATCTTCAAATTATACTCTGATTTAAACATAGTGGTACCTGAAGGTCACATGTTGGAAGGAGAGGGGGACAATATCATCTGATCAGGAGCTCCAACACCCAAAATTTAAGTCCTAACAAAGCTCCCCATTGGATGACAGTGTCCCCCTCCCGACCCGCTGTTGACCTTGAAATGCCACGACGCTTAAATTGGAGTACAGACCCGTTTCAAAACCTTCATAGTTAAAAAATTATTGTACTTGCCTGAGTATTTCTTCTTTTTGTTCTTTTTACTTGCTTTGTTTTCAATCGCCTTGTGCTCCTTAGAGTGATGTTGAAAGCATTTTTGGAACACATTGGGCTCCTGGCTTTCTTTTGGTCCGTCATTCAATTGTTCACTCCATGGACACAATTTGATTTTTTTTTTATCATCCTTCACTGTATTGCTCACATTTTCTAACAGTGTTTCTTCTGTTTCATTTTTTCCTTCTTGTTGACCAACCACATCAGAGGTTATGGATATATCTATATTTTCAAATGCACCTGTATATACAGGACTTGTAGGTATTGTTACAGGTACTTGGAAATCAATCTCACAGTTCATATCAGGTGGAGATAGTGGAGATTCAAGAACTGTGCCATTATTAACTTCATCTTCAGAATCTTTTCTTTCCAAGTCTTTATCATCAGTAGACTCAATTTCCAACGTGTCATTTATTTGACAAAATTTGGAACTTGAATACACAACTTCCATATTTCCATGTTTTTGTTCTTTTATTATGCTTCCTAAAGATGTTTCTGTACCTTTTATACATTTTTTTTTGCCCAAAGGTAAATTTCTATTATCTTGTTTAGAATGGCATGCAAGTTGAAATTGATTATTAGAAATTTCATTACCTTCAATATTAACCTCCTCTTTTCCAAAAGAACTTGTTAAATTCTCTAAAATGTTTGTGTGTTGTCTTTCTCCCTCATACTTTCCACTAGTACTTTCATCACTATCACTCAACATCATGTCAAGAGCAATATCCTGAAGGGGCGGAATATTTACATCAACAGACTCTTCACATTTGGTTTGTCCTCTATGGTCACTTTCAGATTTATTAGGAATTGGTTTTGAACAACCTTTACCTGATGCTGAAGCCCGAAAATGCTTTCTTTGTAAAATACTATGTTCTACAATGTTTGTGTGTTGCATTTCTCCCTGATTTTTTCCATTAGTACTTTCGTCACTATCACTCAACATCATGTCTAGAGCAATATCCTGAAGGGTTGGAATATTTACATCAACAGACTCTTCACATTTGGTTTGTCCTCTATGGTCAGTTTCAGATTTATTAGAAATTGGTTTTGAACAACCTTTACCTGATGCTGAAGCCCGAAAATGCTTTCTTTGTAAAATACTATGTTCTACAATGTTTGTGTGTTGCATTTCTCCCTGATTTTTTCCATTAGTACTTTCGTCACTATCACTCAACATCATGTCTAGAGCAATATCCTGAAGGGTTGGAATATTTACATCAACAGACTCTTCACATTTGGTTTGTCCTCTATGGTCAGTTTCAGATTTATTAGAAATTGGTTTTGAACAACCTTTACCTGATGCTGAAGCCCGAAAATGCTTTCTTTGTAAAATACTATGTTCTACAATGTTTGTGTGTTGCATTTCTCCCTGATTTTTTCCATTAGTACTTTCGTCACTATCACTCAACATCATGTCTAGAGCAATATCCTGAAGGGGCGGATTGTGACCAGCAACATTTACATCAACTGACTCCTCACATTTGGTTTGTCTTGTACAGTCAACTTCAGACTTATTTGTTGGTTTCAAACCACTTTTATCTGAAGTTGAACCCCGAATACGCTTTCTTTGTAAAATATACTGTTGTTTCAATTTCTGAAGTTTAGTTTTCTTTCTAGGTGGCCTCTGGCATGATCTTTGAGGCATATCTGCCTGATGTTCTCCAGTTTTCTGAGAAGGTATTTCATCACAAGAAGATTCTTCAACAAATCTTTTATTGAATGTTAAATCTTTTTTAGGTATATGGGCTATTCTTTGATGTTTTTTGGTTAATTCAGAATATGAACTACTTTCTGAATTTTCAGGATTTACGCTTGCTTCAGAATTGTATGTTGTAACTGAAGAAAGGACAATTTTTCTTCTCCCAGTCATTCCCTGTCTGCAAAATGGAGATGACTCATCAAGACTGCCAAAAGACTGTTTCTCCAAATCTTTCTCTTCATTTGATAATTGGGAAGGATCTATTGCTTTACTTTCTTTCACGAATTTTTTGGCTTTAGCTGGAATTAAAAGTCCCTTAGCTATAACAGTATCTCTTATCATATTCTTTCTAGCGATTTCATTCTCCACAGGTGGAGGTTTCACCACAACCAATTCTTTAATCGTAGATTCACAATATTTCCGATAAGGCAAAGTCGCATTAGAGTGGATATTAACAATTTCTTTTGCACAAGAAGTAATTTCTCCAGCAATATTAGAAGATTTATAAAAACTTTTAAAACTTTTTTCTTGGAATTCACTGTTGGAAGTTTCAGTTTTGTGATTATACAAAACACGTTTTTGTGAAGAACTTTTCTGTAAATTGGAAGAACTACTAATCTTGTTGCTCTGAAGGTTTCCTGTTGCAACTTCACTGAAATTTTTCTTAGGCACACTCTCACAACTACTTTCCTCTGACGATAGTTCTAAGCAATTTTCAACATCCTGTGTATTTTTCTCCTCTATTTTATGGGTGTTCTTATAGCTTCTATAACTATGATCACTATTTCCATCATCTTCAATTTCATCTTCTTTGTGGTAAATATCATCATCATCCTCATCACTGCTGATATAATTGTTAGCCCCATTGTTAACTTTTTCACTTCCCGCACAACCACGAGAAATACTTTGAGATGGATTTTGCGAAGGTGGAGAGGTACAGTTCTTCTCCCCTCCTGCAATTTTATCCTGCTTACCCTTCACAACGGCAATCTCTTCCACAGTATGGTTCACTCTACTAAAGGTAATATTTTTTCCAAGTGAAATATTACTACAACTATTATTACTACTGCTGCTACTCCTCCTCCTATTAGTGGAATTCTTATCAACTGAATGCACCAAATTTTCATTAACTTCCTTTAAATTTTTATTTTGGGCCAAACAAACTTCAGTTTGATACAACAAAGGATTATTATCATTACTTCTTTGATCAATAGTGTGCGTGTCATGCTGACTACCTGATAATTTTTCCTGTGATTTTGTATTTTTGGGAAGTGAATCACTAAAATTATACACATTCCTATCTGCCAATTTATCCACACTATTGGATGCATCAACACTACTGGAAAAATCACCATTAGATGATGGCAGTCTTCTGATCTTTGCAGGGCTACATTTATCATCTCCATCACAAGTTACTACCTGTTCATCATCTACAAAATTCAATTTGTCTTTCACATTCTCCTGTATTTTTTCTGCTTGAAATAAAACTAATGTATCACATGAATGCAAGCTCGCTTCACTAGAAGATTGTGATGATTCACAAGAACCAAGTTCTTCTGAACAGCTCCCTTTAACTGACTGTCCTACACTTTGAAGTAGGGCAATTGGTTGATTTTCCGAAGACGCTGAAAATTCATTAATATTTCCGAAAGATTGATTACATGAATTGGTGCAAATCATCATCTCATGTTCAGGTTCCTGACGCCCTTCGTAATTAATTTTAGTAGTTTCAAATTGAGGATCACTTATATCTTCTACTGGACTTACAGTGTAAGAGGCACATAATCCCAACTTTGCCACAGAAGAAAATGTGTTTGTCGAAGATGAAGTACATGGTATTCCTTTTTCCGCTAAATTGAGGCAACTAGATAATTTTTGTTTTGTCAATGTTGAGTCTGTTTTTAAAGAACTTGCTTTCACACTATTAGAATTTGTTACACTGGAAATGCTATTAGCCAAGGGAATTGTATTACTTGCAACTTCATTAAGAATTACTTCAGGTGAGTCTGAAGTCCATTGAATGTGTGTTTCATCACAAGATTTGTGTCCATCATTTTCAATGTCAAAACCTCCAAGACTATTATTATGAGGTTGCGGAAACATGAACTGTTCATTTAATTCTCTTCCTCTATCATTTTCAGGGAGGGAAGACACAGTAAATGCACCAGATGGTGAATCAGAAATCTGCAATTGCTTGCTAGATGATAATTTTCTTTTCAATGAACAACGAGTTACTCTTTTATATTTCTTTTTACATAGAGAGAACATTGATGTTTTTGATTTTAGAACTTTCTCATGATCTGTCCTTTTTAATTTATGTGGGTTTCTTTTACATTTTCTTGATTTTTCATCATCAACACTATCATAATCATCTTCGGCATCACTATTTCTTGAATTTTGATGACAATCAAATGGAAACGCACTGTTTTGCACCGATTCTTGTGCCCTAGGATTACTATTCATTTCCACAACTATTGGTTTCACTGATGTGCTGTCTTTAGGTAAAGAATCAAATAAGCTCCATCTATGCAAGCCCAGGTGAGAATCATCAGATTTCCTCTGAAACCTAATCTGCCCTAAATGACTATGTATTTCAGAACCTGAATTACCAGATGTTTCAGTAGTAAGAAAATCATTTCTCTCTCGCAATAAATTAATAATTCTCCGCTTTTCTGCAAAGTCTTTTTCATCATCTGCCATTAGCCAGAGAATTAACTTTTTCCAAAACTTTTCTCCATCAGCTTCATCAGTTATTTTTGTTGGTGATACACTCCCCCCCATAGCTGAATTCAAAGTTGGTTCTTTATGTTTCTTGGCATATTTATTGACTGTGCTTTTATTGGCTTTATTATTCAAACAAGTAGAATTGCTTTCTGGATCAAAATTTCCATACTGTGAAGCAGCATCTAAATGAGAAATTTTTCTTTGTTGTTTACATGAACAACACACATCATTTGTCTGTGTTGCTGATTCTGAAAAAGATATAACTTTGGCAGGTGATTGGTCCACCATGTCATCCACAACAGTACTTTCCTCATTTGCTGACCATGATGAGTCTGACATAACATCATCTATTTCATTTTCTGAAACAATTGAAGTCAAAATTTCAATCATTACCAATTTTTTTATTTCAATAATTATATTTTAAATTAACTTAAAAATACAAAGCAACTATTTCAATTAAGATAAATATCATGAATTTGAGATATTTTTTACTATTACTACTTTTTTACTTTCTGAAGGTCAACTATAAACTTTGGCATACCTGAATATTCAAAAAGAGGACTTGGTGGAATAGGCGACAATGGAGCAGGTACAGGAGACAATGATTCTCTGAAATCAGTATCACAAGATAACAAATCATCATCAGTGTTTACACATTGATCTTTAAATAACTTCAGTTTGATTCCCTCTTCAGTTTGACAGCCTACATCGACCTGCGACAGTAATTCCCCTTCTCCTTGGGCCTCAGCAACATCATTCTTCAATGCTTGCTCGTTAGGGAAATAAATATTGCTTTTTAAATTTGTTTCAGTTTGAACTTTTATTTCTGTAGACGCAAGTTTCTCAGATTGTGCAGAAACAGAAATTGTTTGTGTGCTTTTTGAAAGAACTCTACCAGATGTTGCTTCTGTCTCCTCCACAGTCTGAGTACCTTTGCACACAACATCCAAGTCTACTTCAGTGTATGAATCCACATATTTCACAATGCGTGTTTGCACATATTTTTCAGCAACAACATCCAAGTCTACTTCAGTGTATGAATCCACATATTTCACAATGCGTGTTTGCACATATTTTTCAGCAACATCTTTTTCTTTCTTCAAACAATTGTCACACGAAGTAGATGGCAAATTTTCACTATTCATAGAGTGTTGATGCAATCTTTTATCATCACTATTTTCATTACTATTCATCTTTTTATCACACTTTGTATCTTCTTTCTTCAATGAGAGACTAGATGAATTATCACACAACTTTTCATTAACAATTTTTTCAGCACCACACACTTTTTCATTTCTGAAAGAAGTCTCTTTGTCATTATTTACCATACCTGAAATGAAAGAACAGCACAGGAAAAAATTAAAAAGTTTGCAAGTAAATTGTTTAATCAGCCACCTTTGCAATACAATCATTGGGTTCTTTAAAGTTGAGTGTCAAATTTAGTTACTAAAAATATTATAAAAAAAGTTAACATTTGTATTGAAATGCTTTAATATGGAATTCACTGACTGACAACCAGAAAGAATAAAGAAAAAACTGAATGAATGACATCTGCCTACCTGCACTCTTTGGTATTATTTTCTGAGGAACAGCTTCTAAATCAGAATCACAATCGGAAAGATTAGATTCAAACCCTGTATCCATAGAGCAAACACTTGCAGGAATACCATTATCTGGAGAGAAACTCCCCAGATCAAGATAATTTTCGTTCTTCCGTTTCTTCTTCTCATTATTACCAGATTTCAATTTCTGACAAGCTGAGCCTAAACAATGTGAAAAAATGATACATTATTACACACATATACTTCTATTTTTCTACTTCAAACTACTGTTTCATTTATCATCTAATCTTTTTAACCCAAATGCATTGAAAGAAAAGTACATAATGTTTAAATATTTTATGGGGGGTGGTACTTCTCTGATGGTTCTGAAAATGACATGCAAAAAGGAAATCAAATTGCAATAGTAATATTTGTAAAAGCCATTAATTCTTTCTGAAAAAAGGTTTTAATGAATGAATATGAATTGCACTTACAAGTTTGCAGTTTTTCAATAATTTCACTTAGTTCTTTGCATTTTTTTAATTTTACATTGTATTTTCTCCTCAATGTTTTATCTTCAATATTTTTTTGCTTTTTCAGACCATCATTTTCAGCTGCAAATTAAAGTCAATAAAAATGTGAATTCACAAAAATGATTTATTAAACAACATTCATCTCAATATTTATCAACTTCATTTCTGTCATTTCCTCGCTTTCAAAACACTAATACCTTTAAGTTTCCTGACTTCTCTCTCTTTCTCCTTTGTCAAACTCTCATATTGCCGTACAATTGAATCACGAGCTGCAACTATGTTAATTTGCAATTCCAGTTGTTTTTGGGTGTTCAGCAATGTTTCCTCTAATTGCCCATACTTCTGAAAAGTTAAAAAAAAATGCATTTGAATATTCACATTCGGAGAGAATTCCCATAATAAATAAAATCCTCAACTTAAAAGATTTCTGTGAAATAAAGTGAAATATATCAATATCAACAAAGTGAAACATGTATATAAATACCAATTAAAATGTCGAACATATTGCACATAAAATGTTGAAATATGCAAAGGTATGCAAGTTTTCTTAAAAATTTGAACATGTGTAATTCTCATGGGAATATAGAAAAATATAGATCAAATATCACTTCAAAAAGCCCATTTGTAAACATACAACAAAATCTATATTGTAATAACTATCAAACAAGTACGCAATTACATGCAAATCCTAACCCTGGAGATTACTGAATAGAGGAATGTAGGAGGTTGGTTTGTACTGTATACTCGCACACGAGTACAAATGTGAAATATATAATAACAAAAGGGGAGAAGTGTGGCCCCAAACAAAAGACACAAAAAGGACAGTGGAAATGGACTATATGAGATGTGTAAATCCAACATGGTATGATAAAAGTTTAAAATGAGGATGTATGGAAACGGATGGAGGTAACATGTTCAATTACAAAAAAGATTAGAAAACAAAGCACTTTGATGATATGGACCCATCCAAAGGATAACTGAAGGAAGGCACCCAAAGAAAATATTGGAATGGCAACCACTAAGAAGGAAAAGGAGAAGGCTAACTCTGGAGACGGATAAGTACAACAAAGTAACCATACAGGCCAGAAGTTCAAGAGAGATTGAGAAAACAGATCTGTAGAGATCAAAAACAGCAAACTCCCAACAGGAAATGACAAAAAAAGAGGATAATGATCAAGGAGAATAATCCAATACACTCTAAGGCAGGGGTTCTCAATAGGATCAATATTGACCCCTTGGGGATCAATGATGATCAATGCAATATATTGAGAAATGCACCAGTGAGTAAATGCTATAATGAAGATCAAGATGCCATTTAAAAATTGCGTTAAAATTTTAGCGCAATTATAATCTGCGATTTTGTTTCTGAAAACTTGTTTATATTTACAAGTTTAAAATTGTGTTAGTACAGAAATGTAAAGAAAATTAAATTAACTATTTTTTTCAAATCGTGTTCATTATGCCTAATTGTTAGCTTTACATCAGTTGTGTGCCCTTTGTATTATAATAATTGTGTATGCTGTATATATAGCAAAATTGCCCTGACCTGCTGTCTTGATCTCTTATAGAGTACCTAGACTTCACTCGAGGGACCATTCTCTATTCGCTATTAAGCTTTGTAGAATTAGAGTTGGAGAGAAAGACACCTTCAACCGCATACAAAAGAGTGCAAACATTCTTCTTTCAGACAGTGACATTTTTCTGATTACTGCGAACCAATTGCAAAATATGACTTGGAGCTGACTGTGAAACAGTACTTCATGATAATGTTTAAATCCCATTTACTTTTAGCATTTTTACTTTCTCCCTCTATGAATTCTTCATAAGAAGAGAAAGTTACATAATCGTGCACCAAAAAACGGCAAATTTTTGCTGGACTCTGGTAAAGAAAAAGTGAATAAAACTTATTGCTAAATTAAGGGGGCAAATCCTCTAACATGTGGTGAAGCCAACATGTTTTGTTGGGTCTTGATACCGAAACATCAATTGACAGCAAACCGTCCGTCTGTCTGTCCATCTGTGGTCAAAGCACGTTATACGCAGTTTTATCTGTTTTTGGCGTAAAATAAATAAAAATAAATAAAAAAAGCTAGCGCCTAAACCGTTCAGTTGATTTTCTTCCAAACCGGTACTCCCCAATCGATCTGAATGAAATCATGGCTTTGGGATTTTCAAACGGATATTTTGATTTTTGAGGGTACTTCACATGAAGCCTCAAAAACATTTTTAAAATTTTCTCAAAAAGGCCCCAAATTTTTGATAAAACTTTGTCTACAGATAGCGTAAAGAATGCTTACGAGAAAAGTGGTAGTCTCATGTTCGTTGAAATCCCAAATTTTTTTGAAAATTGAAAAAGTGCAATTTTTTGGGGGTCTTACAACTATAATATTGATTTTTTTTTTTTTTTTGCCCCTTAATGAAACCTGTTCCTTGAAGACGGATCTTTAAATAAGTCCATGTTCAATTTTTCGAAAACATAAGTAGTTTCCGTGTCATATTGCGTGAAAAATAGGAAATTTTTTTCTCAAACATCACTCCAAATTTCTCTTTAAATTTGCTCCTTACATGTAATAAAGAGACGGTAAAAAATATGATGCTAGTCCCATTTTCAGATATAGTTCCATATTTTCGAAAATGCCAAAAAAAGTGAAAATTGCAAAACTACAAAATTGGAGATAGTGAATTTTGCTTTAAACAAAGTCTGTCATAAAGAAATCAGCTCATTAAAATAAGTCATGTATAATGTTTTGAAAAAAAACAGCTGATTTCGTTGAATTAGTGTCCAAAATTGATGCAATTTCTAATACTATTATTTTCTCAAAGCCCACATGAAAATTTTCATTACAGTTTCTCCTCCTATGTAACAGCATGTGGTTAATAAATAAACTACTGGTGCTATAGAATAGCACAGACTTTCTCACACTTGTTAGTTTTCTACACACCTTAGTTTCAACTAGCTTTTTGGGCTATTCCTTATTCCTTTTCCAAATGCCATCTTTTGCTGCCCAAAGGATATTTTTTCATATTTTCTCAATTTTTTGGGTGTCAAATGCTAGAAATGGAACCATGATACACTTATTACTATTATAGAAGTGTAAATCCCATCTCAACCAGATGGCCGAAGTGGTTAATTGGCGGGTACGGACTCAGATCTTCAGAAAGATGGTTCGCTAGTTCGAGCCTTGGTCAGGGATTATTCTTTTTCACAAATCTCTGTTGCCGCAGAAAATAATTGAGAATACCAGAAACCATTTGAAGCAATTCTAATCACAAAAACAATTAATGAAGATAAATAAACTGAAAGTGTTTGTATGTGATTTTCGAATTTTCAACTTAAACAATTTTCACATCTCTTGTTGGATTTGTAACATGTATGTACCATCAAATCAATTGTCTTTCTGTGCATCTGTATGAACCGATTTAAATAAAATAATGAATATATCAACATTAAATTCAAACACAATACCCATGGGACCAACTTGCATATCCTGAATGGCTGACCGGGAGAGGTGGTTCTGGCCATCAACTAATGACATTGTAGTGCCACTGACCAGTTCCTAGGTTCGAGTCTTGATGGCAGTATTTTCGACACTCGTCAGATAGCTAGGTTGAGTTTTGGCGCTGTATGGAAAAGAAGGCTAGCAGCCGGTTGCTTTCATCGGTAGCTTTCCGTGGTTTCTCTGATCAACTCCAGGGCAAGGCCTGGGGCAAGGCCTATCAAATGGGCTGTGCGCAATCTTTTCTTCCCATTCCTTGTTCTATCCTACCCTTTACTTACATTCGCACGCATCACACTACCACACATGCTAGGAGACCGGTTAGAACCTTAAGTCTGTCCCGGCTGGGAGATACCCCTCTGGTGGAAAGTACCTGGGTGGTGAAATTCTCGCTATCCGACAGTAGGTCAGCACCAAATTTAGCTATCCAGGGAGGACGATCACTGCTACTTCTCAAACAAAAACATGTACTAAATTTACAGGACTAATGACAGCAGTTGATGTGCCCAGAATCACCATCAATCAACATATCAACCTGACAGTTGTCACTCCATCCGTGGACAACTTTAGTTCCTAAACTGTTCAGGCAATTTTCTCCAAAATTGATATTCCCTGATAAAGCTAAACGGACTGGAGGCTTCGGGAGTTTCTCACGGATATTTTAATTGTTGGAGTTTTTTACATGAATTGGACATTTACTTTTTTATGCCTCTGCCCAAATTCAATGTCTATAGTGCTTTTGTTATTATTATTATCATTATCATCATCATCATGATTATTATTCCTAATAAAAAATCAATAACAAAATTTAAAGTGCAATTAAAGCAATGATCTAGCTTTTATTTCCAATCTCGTATGTTCTTGGATGTGATATTTACGGACATTTAGATCATACTAATTTTAAGTAGTACATGCTATTATTTAGTTGTAAATCATGCATCTAAAAGGCACTCTTAATTGTATTTTGATATTGTGAATTTCCATTGTAGAAATCACGACCGTTAATAAGTAGTAGGAAAATCACGGGATCGGTCAATTAATGTATTATACTAGTTTGCCAACGTTTCGGAATATTTTATTCCATCATCAGGGCTAACAACCAAAAAACACAATCACAATAAATACGGACAAACTCTTCTGAACAACAACATACAAACAAACATGAATGAACATACATGTGGAACAATAATTATACAGATAACTAAATAAATAACTACATTATACACCGTATATCTAACGGATACACACCTTACTAATAGATATAATGGTCAACCATAATGTATCTCCACATCACAACTCCAATACAGAGTTGCTGAAGCACCCACGTCCATAGCAGGTCCGACCATGGCCACGGCCCGAAAGAAAGTGAATGAAAAACCACTGTATTGTCAGGACCACGTGCTCAGCAACTCCATGCCGGAACCATGCGTATCCGATTTCATTATCATTATCCATATATTTATTTACCCTTTTTTTTATAAAAAAATTTTTGTATCTTTGCATCCAAACCCGTATTACGAAAAAAAACAATTGTTAACAATTATTTGTGTTACTATATTATTAATAAGGTACCCTTAATAATTATCTTGAGTATTGAGAGAAAATCATAGTATATTACGTAGTTCCCTCAAACAATTATTTAAATCACATGTAAATTAACCACTGTTATGTCTATCCCCCCCCCCTTTTCCTTTTATTTTCTTTTTTTTTTTTCTTCCTCACATTTAAAGGGGAAAAAAAAAAATATTTTTTGGGTGTTTTAAATAAAAAATTTTAAAGTTTACCTAACTTTTCATTTTAATTGAAGATGGATTGTCACTCCCTACATTCTCAAATATTAATAGCAATCTCATATCTACATCCATGGGTCAGAAGGTTATAATGTATATTGGTAGTTTTGTCCCAGTATAATTATCGGTAACAGTTATATCACAATTTTATCCAATTGTATCACTCAACAGCTTAATGTGAATGGGATCATGAGAAGTGAGTACTGTATGGTGGTTACCAAAATTTTTGGCAGAATACTGAGGGTTTCAGGTTGATGGTTTCAAATAACTTATTCATTTATTAATAATTTTTTTAGTGTATTACTTTTTATGTAATTATTGGTTTTTTATTATTATTATTTTAATATACTGTTGCCCACCCGAGCTAGTGTTGATATGGCTCCATATTATTTATACAATATATTTTCAGTATTTTAGGTATTTATGTATCAAATTATTAAAATTAATATAATATATAAGGAGATAAATAAATAATAGATAAATGAAATAAATGAATAATTTGGTTGGTTGTGTTGGCAATGTCAATGGATTCATTCATATGAGGGTTCCATTGATAAATATTGTAGAGTTTACGGTGTGCAAACTCCAGGTGACATGTACTCTGATTGTTAATAATAATAATAATAAAGGGAAAAAAAAAAAAAATTAAAATAAATAAATAACACAACAAATAACTGATCCTATGAAATTAAGGAATATAAATATTTACACATTTTCACCGGAAGTACGTAATATACTATGATTTTCTCTCAATACTCAAGATAATTATTAAGGGTACCTTATTAATAATATAGTAACACAAATAATTGTTAACAATTGTTTTTTTTTTCGTAATACGGGTTTGGATGCAAAGATACAAAAATTTTTTTATAAAAAAAAAGGGTAAATAAATATATGGATAATGATAATGAAATCGGATACGCATGGTTCCGGCATGGAGTTGCTGAGCACGTGGTCCTGACAATACAGTGGTTTTTCATTCACTTTCTTTCGGGCCGTGGCCATGGTCGGACCTGCTATGGACGTGGGTGCTTCAGCAACTCTGTATTGGAGTTGTGATGTGGAGATACATTATGGTTGACCATTATATCTATTAGTAAGGTGTGTATCCGTTAGATATACGGTGTATAATGTAGTTATTTATTTAGTTATCTGTATAATTATTGTTCCACATGTATGTTCATTCATGTTTGTTTGTATGTTGTTGTTCAGAAGAGTTTGTCCGTATTTATTGTGATTGTGTTTTTTGGTTGTTAGCCCTGATGATGGAATAAAATATTCCGAAACGTTGGCAAACTAGTATAATACATTAATTGACCGATCCCGTGATTTTCCTACTACTATTGTGAATTTCTCTGATTTGGGTCTAATAATTTTTGTTCTTTATGTTTTTCATTTAGTATTTTATTTGTCCCTTATTTCATGGATTAAACTTTGTATTCTTTGAATGTGCTGTATTCTAAAGAGAATGCTCCTGTATAACTAAATTTAAAAAATTGAAGGGAGTCAAAGAAGCAAACCATCGTTTTAAAAGGGGTCGAAGCAAGGAAAAAGTTGGAAACCCCTCCTCTAAAGGAATAATAGGGGAAAAACAGAGGTATGGGAGGAGATGGGGAAAGATGGGATGTGTGCAAGTTCTTGATATGATCACCATAAAATTGTGAAAAATACTTGCATGGAAATAAATTAAAACTTACAAATTCTACCCTTGGGTCTTTGAGACCCCTCCCACACTCTAGCTTGTGGTTTGATGCACAAGTGAAAAGACTACAGAATATGTATACAGTCAATATACTAGAGTTCAAGGGAACGCAAAATCTCTTTCGCCTAAGAATCACGTGGATGGGATCTGGTTATTATTGGTACAATTCTTTTTTGTAATCTAAAAGTCTGAGAGCTATAAGATGTATTTCCCCAGAATATTATGCCATATCTCAGGCGGGAATGAACATTCGCGAAATATACACAACGAGCAGTATGAAGGCTGACTGAATTTGAAAGAATTCTGAACGCACAGCATAATGAACTTAATTGTGTGTTCAATTCATTTAAATGGATGTTCCATTTAAGGTTTGACTGAATTGAGAGACCTAAAAATTTTAAAGTTCATAAATATTATCAAATATAGTTTTATCAACAACCTCCCAAGTATTCAAAAACCTTGTAGAGCGTCTACAGTGCATTTAAAGCTTCTTGCATTGGAATGTTCTTTACTTCTGTATTCAAATTCTGTTATTAGTCGGCTTCACCTTCAGTCATTTCCGTAAGTAGGCATGCTCACACAATTCTTAACAATGCAATCTTTGGTTTGTTTTCTAGCAGTAGCCAAGTCATCCTCAATCTGTACGACACCTTCGAAGGTTGGTGTTAACATGCTGGTTTCATGAAACAGAAGTTTGGTCCATTCCTCATTGCTAGGACCAACTTCAACCTCATTTTTCTCTCGCAGGGTGGTGTTGATCTGTACTGATCCAAAACCCAGCTTTCTTGAAGCAGTTTTTGACAGTAACTTACTGTGTACCATGCTCTCCTTGAGAATTTCTCAGCTAGCAGTTCACTAATCTCAGGGCTATCATTTTTTCCAGGCATGTAAGAGTATGTTTAACAACTTTTCTCTGATAAAGGTGTTGGAATGTGTGTATGATACCTTGATGTGTGTATGATACCTTGTTTGATGCTGGTGGTATGGGCAGGCAAGACATGACTCCTACATTTGCACATGTTTAGTAAGTCTGTATGGACAGCAAAGGTTTCAATGAAAAGGGCATCCCCCCCCCCCTACATACTATCTTCATTTCCTTGTCAACTTTTTTCAACCAATCTGTACATTATATCTTTGTCATCCAAGCCTTTGTATTACTGGTGGAATCAACTGATAATCTTGACACCTCTAAAACATCGAGGTCACTTTGATTTCCCGATAATGAAAATAAAGGAGTTTGCCTATACCAGTCACGTTTTCGCATTGTAAATATCGTTTGAATGATTCCCTTCTAAAAGATTTGGCAAATCTTCAGTCAATTTGTCACATACGCCTTGGTCCTCAGATTTACTTTCTCTGGCTGCAATTTTGATAGCTATATCATGACCCTTTTCAAAACCCTCTAACCAGCAATTACCAGTTGAATAGTTCTTTATTTACAGAAAGGATAGAGATGACAGATGAGGAGGAGTGGCTGTCTACATTGAGGAGAAGATGGAAACCAAAGGTATTAAGATAACCAGGCTGACTGAACTCAAAAATACAGATGTGGAAGCATTGTGGTTAAAATTCTCAGCGAGGGATTTTCAAATTATAATGGGGGGTACATAGACCATTGGCTTCTGACTACAACATAAGGTATACATATCAGATGATCACATACTTTTTTAAACTAATGAAAGAGCATGTAATCAATATGAGCTGGTGGCTAAATAAGATTTTAACTTTCCAAATATTATGTGGTCCAAGCACAATGTGACAGGCTCAAACTGCAGCGTGAATTCTATGATACCAATATCATCCAGATGGTAACCGAACCAAGTAGACTCAGAGCTGCTCAAAATCTGTCTCTATTCGACTTTTGCTTGTGACAGATTAAAGCATTATTACTCCACATGGTATGAGACCAAATGCTGGTTCGAGAGGCCACACAGTGATGATAACATTTTTGCAAATAGAAATCTCCTGTGCAGTTCCAGGGCAGAAGTCACAAAGGTTAAGTTACTACAAAGCTGATTACGAATCAATTAAGACAGACTTGGCATCCGATATTAAATCTGGAAGGATGTCCAAGGATTACGATAGTTTCTGTAAAAGGACACACCAATTACTAAATGCCTACTCACTGAGCTTTGAGGTGAGGAGAAATACAAATAAATCCTGGATTGATAGAGAAATAGTGAAGAAATCTCAAGCAAAGCCGAAGGGCGTGGGTTACTTATAGAAGGACCAGAAAGGATGAGGATTATGCAATCTACCAAGAAAATAACGAGATCATAAAATTGAGTAGACAATGGAAGGCAAAATATGAGGAAGATATTATCCAGGAGGGAAAGAAGTGAACATACTCTTAAATTAGAAATAAAACGACAAATGCAATTGGCTCGCCGATGTGTTCGGATGTAGGAGGTGAATTCATATCTGACCAGATACGAATCGCAAAGGTTTATGCAGATTACTTTCAGGGAGTTTATACCATTGAACCGGTTGGTCCTTTCCAACAGTTGAAGTACTGGATATTGTCACTCTTGAAAATGTGGGTATTTAATAAACTGTATGTGACTTATATCAGACCAATTTTGGAATACGCCAGTTCAATTCAGACCCCTTACTACAAAAAAGACATTCAGCTTTCGGAGAAAGTACGCAGATGAGTGACTTAAGTCTGCTATGGATCTATGCAAACAGATTGTATAAGGAGAGATGTCAGGCAGTCTAACTATCAACTCTGGAGCAGAGGAGACAACGAAGAGATATAACCAAAACATTAAAGATTACGAATGGAGGATACGATTCAAGGATTCTCACAAATTTCTTCAAGAGAAGTTTGGATCGTCACCTTAGGGGTCACTCCTTGAAGTTGGGCTGAAAGTATACGAGGATCTTACTTTTTGAGTAACAGAGTGGTGAACTCGGGGAATGGATTTCCAGCAAAAAGTGTCGATGGAGCTACACTGTTTTTCTATACCAGACGTACAAGATACGCAGGATACATGGTGTCTGTTACTATTGATATGATAGTTACAGTTTTTGTTTTATTGATAAAATCATCTTATGTGATGCATGCTACATGAGGTATTATATGATAAATTTGTAATTCATATTAAACATGCACCGTTTTTGTATGATATGAGCAAAACAACAAAATTGCTGCTGCCATTACAAAGCAAATAAATAATTCCCAGTTATGGAGCAAAATTTGTAGATTTTTCTTTCAACAAGGGTCCGTCTATGGGAATGTTCTTATCAAGGGCTTGTTCATTCCATTCTAAAAAGTACTTTTCAATGATGGAAAGTAAAAGTAAACTCCTCTTAATATTTCCACGTCCCTCTGAGCACTGAGACTTTAGAATCTTTTTGATTTTATTATTTTATAAAAGGTGGATTCTAGTAAACCACGTTCCTTCTATACTTCATTTCTCAATTTCTCACTCTCGAACGCATTCGCTATTTTAAGTTTATCACTTAACGACAGCACTTTGATTCTTCATTTTAACGTTTTGAGAGTATGCTGAACCTTTCTTCACAATTGTTAGTTATCAACTGTAGGAAGTTTGACAATAGGTCGGTTCACATGCATATTGGTCCGTTCGCATAGAATATGATATATAAACAATGTTCCATGAAATTTAAGAACACAAAAAGTGGTTAGTTCCATGAAATTTAAGAATGGGTCACCGGGAGCGATAGCTCAGTGCATCAACTGATGTCACTGCAGCGCCTCTGACCAGGAGGTCCTAGGTTCGAGTCCTGACGGCGGCAGAATTTTTGACTAACTTTTCAGCTAGATCGAATTCAGTCGCTGTCTGGAGGAGAATTGTAGCGGCCAGCTGCTCTGATCGGTAGTTTTCCATGGTTTCTCCGATCAACACCAGGCGAATGCCGGAGAAGTATCCTAACAAACGGGCCACGGACCGTGCGCAATCTTTCCTTCGTCTTCCTTATCCTATCCTCTCCCACACACACACACACACTACACTACCACATATGCCGGGAGACCAGTCGGGAGCTTAGAGCTTGCCCCGGCTAGGACGGTGCCCCACTGGTCCTGGTTAGGGGGAAGATCACCCGCTGGATCCCCCAATCTCCCGAGAAAAAACATGCACTACACTAACGGGACTAATGACCTACGCAGTTGATGCGCCCGGATACACTAAAAATCAGTCAATCAATCAATCAAGAATGGGTCATAAACAGTAGATGTTCAAATACACTCGACGGTTGCTTTTAGAGAAATTTCACTTGCATTTTTATGCCAAATTACTTTTACAGCCAAGCTGAAACTTCACTAGGCGTTTTCAAGTTGAAGAGGATGCTTAGGCCTTTGGCACTCACATTTAACATAAAACACACTAGTCTGTGCAACACATAATTACCATTGCTTTTTATGCACTAACACTTTTAGGAACACTTCTTCTCGTAAATCCATTGGAATTCAAATATCCTTTATAATACATTAAACAATCACCCCTCCACCATGGATTTCTCTGTTGCCTTACTGATGCGAAATGCTGGTTTAAACAACTTACTTAACTTTTACTTCTCTTCTTTATCTGTTATCAAAACTCATCAGTGCTTTCAGGAAAAAAATTACCCAAAGAGAAAAGATTATCTTCTCTCCCAGTTCATGAACAGGAAGAAAACTTGCTTACAATTTGTCAAAAAGCATGTTGATGTCATGTTTACAGAAAACTAGATCCACTTCCAACTTACCTTCTCCCAGTCTGTATTTGCAGATAAATGAGAAAATAAGGTTTGTCTATAGTTTTGCAGCTGTTGAAGATTTGTATTTTTCTCTGCTCTTAATTGTTCATTTTCAGCCAATGCTGTTCTAAATTTACCTAATAACTCACTGAAACAGAAAAAAAAACATAGTTACTTCATGAAAAGTTGAATGAAACTGAAAAATTTTGGAAATACGTACTCTGTAAGAATTATTCTCTTCTTCAGGGAGAGAACGTTGTTTGAAATGTCTGGATTGTCTGGATTGTTGGGATAATTCTGTAAAACACAATCAATATATGCACATAAAACGAATCACTACGTCTACTACATAATCCAATATATTGTTTCTTAAGAACATACATGTAACTTTTCTAACACTTAATAATATATAACAAATCAAGTTACACCGGATATTTCACTCACCTGCTCTCCAAATTCAGAGGCAAAAAAGTCGTCGAAATCTAATTTTAAATATTCCATTTGTAAAAACTGCTTATTTCCAATATAAATATTGTTCTCCCACTCTCATCATGAACTAATTCACAAAGTTCGCGAATGCCGCATGCTGAAATCTAACCTATGAAGTTACCTCTCCCAATCTTTCCTACCGCGACGAACGTTCCTCGACGATGGTCACGAACGACAACATCCAAGAACAAAAAACCTTAGCACGCCATTCGCCTATACATTTCAAAACAAAAATGAATACCATTTTTACAACAAAAATACTTATGTTCATTTTCCATTTTCATTCGCATGTATCTTCGAAAAATATACCCAATTATGTACCCAATATTGAAACGTGTCCCACGAAAAGTATTGTTAATTTGCGGACACATAAATTCTAGGTTGGCTACATTGCATGAAGGTTCCATGCTTGCTCCGGCTGAATATTCAAAACAAAATAAAAGTATGACAAAAGACCTCGGGTCATTCCACGTGTGAGCCACTGATGGTGGGTGAACTCTGGTGAACTACACCAAATGGTGAGCCGAAGGGGGTCGTGTAAAAACCTATAACACTGTGAGCAGCACGGAACCGATTTATTCCATGTTCAGTGCGACCATTTTATTTATGTGCCGGCCGCGCGGGGATTTGGCTTCGGCGAACTAGGCCACGGATACCGGGGAAATTGAGACAGGCCGGAAGGATCGCCGAAGAGGGAAGGTGCCTTTCCGATACCGGAAAATTGAAATTGTACTCACGTTGTAGTAGATGCTGGAACTGCTCACCGCGACTCGGGTACATTCTTAACATCTAAATAAATTCTGGTTCACTTAGTAAATGATGTCCTGTGGTATTGTGCAGAGATCTGCACTATTGTGCTGTATTCTTCTTTCGTGAGGGGATTTGTCGCATATATGCGATTTTTCAGAAATCTCCAAAGAAAGAAATCGCAATGAGTCAGATCAGGAGAGCGTTCATGCCACAAACCACGTGTGATAATTCTGTCTCCATGAACGGCATGTAAACTCTTCCGGAAACTGAAGCAGTGTGCGCGGTTGCGGAGTTCTATTGAAAATGACCGTAAATAAGCTCTTCATTTGATATTTGAAAGAAAGGCTACAGGATGCGATGCACATAATGGTTTGACACGTTTTACGTATGTGTCATACACACGCACTTTCTGTTTGAGAATGAACTTCGAGCGAGCCATCATAAATCGACTATTCAACAAGACTGGAAAGTGTGTCTTTTGCAGGGTGAGACTGAAACACCGCGTTGCCAGGGTAGTTGAGCCCTGCGTTCCCCGGCGATTGAGAACCCGTCGGCCGAGCAGAATTTTTCACGATCGCGGAACATTAATAAAATCAGTGGCGAATCCTGAACATTATTTCAAGTATACCGCACTTTGTAGGAGCTACCTCCACCGCTGTCTTTTATTCTGAGCTTTTTTGAAATTCCATCCTTAATAATTGTTCTATAGGACAAGTAAACAAGCCATTAACTTTTGGATCATTAACACCCTACCAGTTACTCAGTTTCGATAAGATAATGTACTACTTAGTAATATAGTAAATAATGTAATTTTGTCATGGTACTGTAAGCACTTACAATTATTATTAACTAATGTATTCAAGTTATTGTAAGTTAATTAAATTATTACTGTAAGATAATGTGAATTACCAACACTAATTGTAAGTTTTTTCCACTGTATAATAATCTGCTAGTTTATAATAATACAGTGCTTTGTTAACGCTACTCTTAGTGTAATAATGTGACTTTGTATTATTAAAATGTAAATTATATGAATGTTTATTGTGAGCACGTGCATGCTTTAAAAACCATGTAAGCTATCAAGTAAATTATTTGAATTATTACTGTAAGATATGTAATTGATTTTTAAATCCTATTATTATAGCTTAATTTAATTGTTTATATTAATCAGTTATATATATTTTTAACATTTAAATTATTAAGATAATGTAGATTTGTAAATTATTACTGTAAGTGCATGTAGTAAAAATATGTAATTAACTTCCTGTAATTTAAATTAATTACTAGACAGACTTTGCTTGATACTTTGTGTAAGTCTATAAGCAATAAAATATTATTATTATTATTATTATTATTATTATTATTATTATTATTATTATTATTATTATTATTATTACCCTCCATTTTCACGAAAAATTGAGAGAAGCGTAACTTACGAACGACCAGAGAAGGTCTGTTCGCCGCAATATTTTGCGGTGCCTACCGACCGCCCAGACGCACATCCTCCCCTCTCGCCACCCTTGAAACATGTGGAGTCGTAGGTTATCGCGGCTGGCATGCGGTGCCTTCGCCTGTGCTTCTTTCGCTTCTTTGGACAACAGTAAGAACTCTGAAACTTCTCACTCAAGCGTACTTCATGGCGCTTACGAATGCGGAAGACTGACTGGCTTTCAGTAGCAAAAGAGTTATTTTTTCGCGTCTGTTTTAAAGATTTCAAAATCTCAATAACTTTTTAGAAAATTACCAAACTTATGAAATATTTCTTATACACTTCGAATTACTATGTATACCGGCGGTATACGCGGTGTATCGAAGAAGTCGCCACTGAATACAATAGTCGCACTGTACTAATAACCTATGAAATATGTCTGCATTTATGCAGTAAAAACTTCGAAAATATGGCATACAATGTATTAACCCATCATTACAGTGTTTTTCGTGTTTACTCATAATCAAATCATCTGACACTTTTCACGCCGTTTCTCTTCACTGTTTGGAAAACCATCTGGAGTTCCGCCAGAGGTCTCATCTTGGTCCACTGCTCTTAAACACCTTTATTAACGACTTACCACAGGCTTTGGAGGGCTGGCAGATTCTCCTTTACGCAGATGGTGCTAAGATTTTTAGAGAGGCGTGCAGTCATGTCATGAGGATATCTGTCTTTTACAGACTTAACCTGGACAAATTAAACGATGTTATCGTAACGACTACTCCATCTTGACAAGGTTGGTCATGTCACTGACTTGGGGACCACTTTCGATTTAAAGCCCTGAAGGTAGCCTGGAAAGGGAAAGAAAAAAGGAAAAGGTAAAGAAAGGGGAAAAAAGGAAAAAAAGAGCACACCCACCCATGAAGAGACCCCATTTGCAGAGAAAACCCCCCATTTGCAAAGCGATACCATCTTGAAGATAAAATCATAATTGAAGACATCGAGTGAACGAAAATGTTATTTGGACTTGCCAACTCCCAATTGGGGATCGGTTCAAAAAACTGTAAAATGGGGTCGGTGATCCTACTATCCAGTATTCCAGTGGTGTGGCTCAAATGTTTTACTGAAATAAACACTATTGCTTAAGGATATCACAGTTAATTTTAATAATAGCATCATTTATTCTAAAACACATGTCAAATAACACAACCTAAAAACAAATAACAAGCTATACAATATTGTAAACTAATTATTTTCTTTTTGTGAAACATTCCAGAGCTTTATTATTATTATTATTATTATTATTATTATTATTATTATTATTATTATTATTATTATTATTATTATTATATATTTATTGCCCTTTTTTGGCGCAAACATACTTCTCACAAACACACTAGGTCAATCGCCTTACGTGCCTGTGGCTAATGCAACATAAGTAGGATGAAGGCCAAAATTATCCGTTCATTGTCATTAATACTGCTGTATCAAAGCAGTTTGGTTAATTTTAACCTGTTAAATTCCCCCACCCCCGAAAAAACTTATCTCGGGATCAGTCACGGGAAAATGTATTAACACCATGGATTTAATAACCGATAAAAATACGAACTCTTATTGACAGAGAATTAGAACTCAGAGGTAACTTACCGGTTAATGGAAATCATGGCTTTTCATCACCTAAACAACACTTCTGTGCCTGTTCTTGACGCTTCAATAAAGAAATCCTTTGCACAGGGTCAGTAATTGTTGTCCACTGTAGATTTCATGCATATCATACGCGTTAATATTGCCCAAGCAAACCGTTCATATAAATCAAAGCACAGTGCAACTCGCATGCAGCAGTTGGAAGAAACAAGACAGAAACTGCAGACGCAAAATGGAGCTTATCTGCGCTGCCCACGCAGCTAGGCTTGTGTGGGACATGATAGTCAGCAATCTCTACCTCCAGACGTGTGGCTGCGACTTCCGATGAGTGGCGTCGCAAGAGACAGGCCAACAACTATCAAAGACCTCATTTTTCAAATCATTTTTCCCCATAGCACGTCATACGCAGTTTGAACTGTTTTTGACGTTAAATAAATAAATAAAGGACCTCCCTTGCCCTCTGTGAGAGACACTGTTCCTGCATTCGCCTGGAACAGATGGGAAGAAACCATGGATCGGAGCAGCCGACCTCGTGCAGGCAGCCAGGCCAATTCTCATTCAGACAGTAGCACCGTCCGAGAGTTTGCTCATTTTTTTAGAGGAAATTAGAATACATGCTGTAAACTACGGATAATTTACCTAGTGAAAAACGTTTATTATTACTAGACCTAGGATTTTCGGACAAATGCCTTTTAGTTCCTTTAGGATGAAGTGGAAAATAATTGCAGATGTTTACGGATCATGAAAAAATAGATCTACTGAAAGCATCTAATAGTGTCTAAAATGTCCTTAGGAGGGGGTTTATGCCTATTTTAACATGTTCCCCCTAAAACTGCCTAAATTACTGATTTTTTAAATTTGTTATACCGAAACGCAAATACTACCCAGAATTTCTCGAAACGCGATTATTCCTTGATCAAATACGCAATGGACTACGTACCGAAATCTCTCACCCAACACGCCGAACTTAAGGAGCTTTGCAAATCAATATAAAGATAATGTTTCACGCTTGTCTTCGATCGGCAAGCACTTAGGCAATTGCACACATTCCTGGCGCAGCTGTGCTGTTGACAGGTTGAGAATGAAAGGAGTGAAAGAATGACATATAATGAAATAAAAGTGAATAAAATATGATGGTCAATTTGCGACCCGAAAAGAATATTACATAACCATAGTTATTTTTTACCGTTACATTTATCGTAGATTCCGTAAATATACTGTTCGGATTCTAACGTTTGAAGTATAATAATTTTTTTTTTAAAAAGTACAAGGTCCACTTAGCTATTCTCAAGAATTAATACAATTAAAATGCATACAATCAAGGAGAAGGGAGTTGAAATTGGCTTATGAAGAAATGCGGGTATGATCTTTTTAAATGAAGGCAGACCACAAATATTCCTTCGCGTTCAAGGGCAGCATGTGATATTCTCAGCACGCTACGCCTTCAGTCTGTAGTGCTGCCTAGTGTATGGTTGTAGAAATAAAATGTGCCAAAAAAAAGACCGAATTCTCATAACGTAAAAGATGATACTGAGTATTTACGTTGGAACAATAAGTCAATTATTATATGACATTAAATCGAAAAGATGTTTCAAATTTTTCGCTTCTGGTTGAGGTCCGACGGTTGTGCAACCATTAAACCTACTCAAGACCCGTCACCCGTACACACTACAAATATACGTACCTAATACAAACCCCCAAATTAGTGATGCGACAAAATGACACAAACCCCATTTTAGTTAGTTTTGTTTTCTTTTCAGTCGGGACCTTCTTTTCTGTTTATCCCCACCACTTCCATCTGCTACTAGATACCGGCGTCTAACCTGGGCATCCCGCGGAAACTCTCTCCTCTGGCTTCAATTCCCAAAGAAGAGCTCCCTGGTGTCGTGTTCCTGAACGTCACGCTGAGGTTGCCCTTAGGCTTATCTCGGTCCTGTAACATTACAATGCAGAATGTGTACCCATCTCAGTGCTTGTATAATTGTTTTGGATGTAGGGAGTTAATGCAAAGCATACAGTAACCGGTCAAAGCAAGGAATTAAGGTTTAGAGTACACAGGCAGTAGGAAGGGACTGGGTTTCCCCTTAATGCGACGTACATAATTGAAAACATCCATCAGCTACGCGGGAATCGAACCCCTCATGTTCGCGTTTTAGGGCACACCTGCCGCAGGTCCCATAGCCCCAAGGCCAGCTGACGCTACCATACAATTTGTAACGTAAAATAATAATTTTATTACAAATTACTAGAAATAATAATATTTGTAAGATTGACCTTTCCGTGTTATTTGACCCACACTGAATTTATTTATCTCAATAGCATTCAACATCATTCGTAGCAGTCAGCGGCGCCCAAAAGCGAGGAGGGGAGGGGGCCCCCTCCCGACTTAATTGGAGCCCTGATTTTTTTCATTCGAAACAAATAAAAAGTGTATATTTTAAATTCATATTATTCGCTACAAGATTTTTCAGTCCTGTGGAGAATTGAAATCTATTAATGTTGTGAAAGGAGAGGGGTGAAACTTTTGTTTGAAACAAGGGACCCTCGTGGACCTACTGTACCAGGCCTCTTTGTTTTCTCCGGGCGCCTCTTTGCAACAGAAACCAAGTCAACAAAATTTATTTTGCTTTAAAATATTTCAACTTCACAATAATTAATGACAAATTGTCTCAAAATTAATTTTATACAGAAAATGCGGAATATATTTAAAAATTATTTTAATTAAGAGAATGGTGTAGTTTTTTCTGCACTTACAGGTGTTTCAAAATAAATGTTGTAGGGCATTTAGAGAGGATGAAAACGATCCATTTTTGCCAATGAACGTAGTGGGAAATTTCATTTAACGGGGTTGCGCATGTGGAAATGGCCCCTGATTGTTATGCAACCGCGTATACTCAGATGTTCGGCAGTTATATAAAATCTGAAGCAGTCCAGTGAGTTTCATATACTCATACGTACAGTATATTGTAAGTTTTTATTTATTTATTTTTTCAATAATGCAAGAAAAATGAAAATTAGTGGTGCTAAAATTAATATATAATATTAATGGTACTTTCTTGCCCTTAGTAATGGTTACGTAATACTATTTATACAGCAATTCTCTCAGAATTAACACATCTCAGTCATGGGTTTTTTTGTAAAACTCATTACAAAACGTAGAACATTTGGTGTGAAAACTAAATATTTTCAAGCAAATATTAACAAAAAATTCGACAATTATAACTGCGTTTCATACAGCTAAACCATGTCCCAAGAATGAGACGGAATTCCCAGAACTACAGCTACCGAGTCTCGGGACGAATTGGGACAATGGTCCCAATCCAATCTGATCGCCAGTTACAGATGTGGTGCTAAAGTGGGTTCGAGATCAACCGAAGGAATTTTATTCTAGAGGCATAAGCAAATCAGAAGAACGATGGGACAAATGTATAAGTGTTCTTGGAGACTATGTTGAAAAGAAGACAGTGTTGTATCCATTAAATAAATTAATTAAATGGTCTTATGATTAAAATCGTACCAGCAATCTGCAAAATGTCGAAAATGCACCTCGTGCGCCGGCTTTCGAACCCCAGGAGTAGGACCTCCCGGTCAATAATGCTGCAGAGGCAACATAAACGGTGTGGGATTTACGTGGAGGGGGGTCCCCCCCTGGTCTGTCTTCTTTTCTTGGGCTTTTATCCAGCCAAAAGCCGGTTACCCTTTACGTCCCGATGGGACTATACACTAGACCAGCACACTTGCGAGCTCCTCTGGGGTCAGCAGAACGCGAGGCCGTCCGCGACAACATATACAAAGTCAAGGGACAAACAACCATGCCCAAGGCGGGACTCGAACCCGCGACCCTTCGGACCGAAGCGCTGAGTCGGTACTCGCTCTTAGCCACCTCGGTCACCCAGGTCGGCATCTGTCATTAGCTACCTATTTATGCGCTGCTCGTAAACACCACTGTACATTCTACTTCCTCTTCTTTTATAAAGGTTGTACACCTGTTTTTCTTCAAGCTTCATCCCGGGGATTCACTATGTTGACTGCAGATCTTCTTTCTGTCTTTTCTAGTCTTCCTGGGTTTCTCTTTCCTAATGGTATATCCCAGGCTATCTTCACCAGTCTATCATCGCTCATTCGTGAGATATGGTTATTCCATTCGTTTTTCCTTCTTTTCACAAATTTGGTTAAATAAGTAATTTTACAATGTTTTCTTACATATTTATTTCTTACCCTGTCACTTCTGGTCTTTCCTACTATCGATCGTAGTGTGTTCATTTCTACTGATCGGTGTAGTTGTTTTGTTTTCTTTGTATCAGCTCGGGTTTCAGCTCCATATATTAAAACTGGTCTTACCTTTATCTTGTAACTTTAAGTTTACCTTCTATGCTAAGGTATTTATTTTTTCGAGTTACATCTCTTACGTATCTTGATACGCGAGTACCTTTCATAGCCTGCTCCCTCGCTTCTTTGCATGTTTAGCGATCACTGCACATATCCACTCCCATTATTGGAACTTAATCACTTACTCGATGAATAATTTTCCTGTCATTAATAATTTATACTATTCTACGTAGTACGTAATTTATATTTCGAATAAAACAGGTTTGGTCGGGTCAAAGTGTTGATCCAATTAGAGACAGACCTAGAACATTATTGAAACATTTGAAAATGCTTGCATGTGGAACTTTTAAAAACTTAACAGGAATTCTTTTTACTTTTATTTTTACTTTTTCGCTGCCGCTTACGCAGTATAGAGAGATTAGGTAATGCTGCGGGAGAAAGCGGCGAACTTTCGGCACAAAAACTCTTATCCGCGGGCCCTGGTAACGAAAAACTGGATAAATCGAGTTAAAATTTTAGAAAAAAATCCTCTAACACGTGGAGTAGTCAGAATCCATATTTATGGGTCCTTGATATAGAAAAGTCGATTGACGGTAAAATGCCTGTCTGTCCCGTCGGTTCGTCCGTCTGTGAACAACGCTTGCAGCTAAATTGTTCTGCCGATTTTCTCCAAAATTGACATTCCCCTGTCGATCTGACTGATGTCACGGCCCCCTGAATTTGAAACCGATATTTTAATTTTGGGGGTACTTTACATGAATCCCCTGGGGCATTTAAAAAATGGCGCCATTGATTTTGATTAATTTTTGTTGTTGAATAGTTTGAAGGACGTTTAAGAGAATGGCGCTGGTCTCATGTTGATTGAAAACTCTGGTTTTTCAAAAACTGAAAAAATTCAATTTTTTTTCGGCGTCTTCCTACAACTCCAATTATAAAGATAGAGATTTTTCCCTTACTAAAATCTGTTCCTTAAAGATAGATTTTGAAATAAGGTCATGTGCATTTCTTCGAAACTTTGATTACCTTTGGCATAATTTTGCGTGAAATTACGGGCGAGAAAGTATGTGCTGTTTTAGCTCCACTAGTTAATCTTTTAAGGTGGGGATTCCGCTTACCTAGGTGAAAGTGAATTGCCGAAGGAATCTGTAATATATTAGAAAAGAATTTAATGGATAAGAGAGAAAAGTAAACGGGGATTGGATGTAATGCCAAGTTCATTATGTAACTGTGTATTTGGAAAGTACCAGGGAGCTTTTGTGATAGTGGATACGAATCTATTTAGGAAAATTTGCATTTGTTGATACTTGTTTTTGCCCATACTGAAGAAGCGTATGAGAATATGGGACGTATAATTGATTTATAGAGATGAATAACAACATATAAGTGGGATGGTTCTTTTAGAAAATGATGTAATTGATGGATCCTAATAATGGCTGGTGCAATTCTATATTTTGCCGCCATGTAAGTCTTTAATGAAACAGAACTCCAAGGTATTTGACAGTTTTTTGAGGAGAGAGCCAGAAGATATTTTGTGATTGATATGTGAGTTTTGGAGGAACGTCTGGTCTACGTAGGGTAAATATTTTTGCCCGGCTTTTATTTGGATTTATTTCAATGCGTCATTTTTAGTCCAATTTAAAAACAATGTGAGGTGATGTTCCAAATCTTTCACCGCATAATAATAATAATAATAATAATAATAATAATAATAATAATAATAATAACAATAATAATAATAATAATAATAATAATAATAATAATAATAATAATAATAATAATAATAATAATAATAATAATGCATTTATTGATATGGCGAGGCTCGGGCCATCAGGCCCGTTCTTCCGCCTAACCACATGTCACGTGTATACAAAGAGCAAACATGTAATATCATATACAAATGTAAAAATAAATTAAGTTGTAAATTAGTTAGTAAAAACCAAGAATAATTTAAATGCAACTTTTAAAAAGATAAATGAAATATTAAAATAGACACAGAAATGGGGCAAATTTTGTTTGAAGAATTATAAAATTCATAGACGGAAGTTAAAAACAATTTGAATTGAATAATATTGCTCCAAATGTTTGCGCGCTACGCGGCAGCCTGGTATTCACCCCGAGCGACTGTAATATTTTAATGCAGAAACACACCACCTCACTCGGCGCTCGACCCTGGAGGAAAACCCGCTAGTCGGGGAAGTTATAGAATAGAATAGTTTTCATTATAAAACGTTATTTCATTATAATTAGTGTTTATTTAGTAAATCTGGAGGAATTTCCTCCCTGAGGGTTGTCCCAACTACAACACAATTCGTTCTTGGGAACCCACAGTATCTAAATCCGGTCCAGGCTGAAGAAAACCCGTTGGTTTGATTGATCCATTGATTTATTAGTGCTTCCGGGCGCGTTAACTGCTAAGGTCGTTAACCTCGTAAGAGTGGTGCATTTTTATTGCAGATTGCGGTGATCTCCCGCTGAACGGCGAAATCCGGCGCTGACCTACACATCGATTCGCTGTTGTTTTTTTCCCACAACCCAGCAGGGCCACGCTCCAACAGGGGCAAGCTCCCGACATATGAGGTAGTGTAGGGTATGTGTAAGTAAAGGGTGAGAATAGGATAAGGAAGATGTAGAGATCGCGCGCGGCCTGATTGTGAGGGCACTGGTCCGGCATTCGCCTGTTGTTGATCGCAAAAACCACGGAAAATACTGATCGGAGCAGCCGGCCGCTAGAATTCTCCTCCAGACAGTGGCTGAATTCGACCGAGCTATGTAGATAATCAGAAGAAATAAAAGAGGTCATCTTCGTCAACATACTAGCTTTATTAAGATAGTCGGCTTTCGACGGCTTTGCCGTCATCGTCAGTCTCGCTGCTTTCGGCAAAAGTCGGTCGACTGTGTCGTCCTGCACAGTGCACTGTGTCGACTGCACAGTCGACCGACTTTTGCCGAAAGCAGCGAGACTGACGATGACGGCAAAGCCGTCGAAAGCCGGCTATCTTAATAAAGCTAGTATGTTGACGAAGATGACCTCTTTTATTTCTTCTGATAAGAACGTCAACAACACCAAATCAGAATTCCCACAATTTATGTAGATAATGTCAAAAATCCTGCCAACGTCACGACTCAAACCCTTGGCCCTCCCGGTCAGAGGCGCTGCAGTGACATCAGTTGATGCACTGAGCCATCTTAGCCAGTGAACGAACCTCTTCGTGCCCTCAATTTTATTCCCAACTCTTTTATGGTTTTCAGCACTTCTTTTGCGGCCTTGCCATCCTCTTCAACAACTGTAGATGCATTTGCTGGCAAAAAAAAATTGGAAGTGGGGCATTATGAACTGAGTAGTATAAAATATACGTTCAAAAGTACGAGGAAACAAGAACCTTTCAACCTCCACATTGATTTTCTGGATTATTGCTGTCCGGTTTTCCTGTGAAACGTGCGTAGTGTTGAAATATAGGTGAGCATCGATCAAGAGTTTGTTTATGAACTTCGATTGTCGTCATGGTAACTCCCTTGACCTTGGGGCGAAGGTCCTAGCAACAACCCCTCATAGCGCAATAGCAAGGTCGAGGGATTCAGTTTCCTCAAGGGTGTTGGGTTGCGAGCATTGGGGTTCTTTAAGACACGTTATTTTTTTTTTATCTGAGGAAGTAGTAGAAAGTGACTGTCACGATGGATCAACCAAATATGCCCGATTACGTGAAAAGTTTGGATCGCTCGCGGCATCATGCTGGGCATACCGAAGAATGTGGTCCATGTGAATGCGCAAAGGCCCTTGAAGACTTAGCTGACGAACATGGAAGGCAAGATATGGAAGAAAAAACATTGGCACTCATTAAACCTGAAGGCGTACCGCATCTGAAAGAAATTTTGCAAACCATAAAAGATGAAGGATTTGACATCATACAGGTATAGACTATGGTTACAAATAAATTATTTTCCTCCTAAACATTTCCAGACCTGTCTTTTTTTATTTAGAATGATTTGTTTTTGATTTGGTTTTGCATGTTTCAGAGACGCAAGGTATTTCTCACACCTGAACAGGCAAGTGAACTGTACAAAGACCATTATGGACAAGCATATTTCCCTTTACTCATTTCCCATATATCCAGTGGACCCATTTATGCACTGTGCTTGTCCAAACCAAATGCAGTCAAAGAATGGAAGAGAATAATTGGACCGAGGAGTGTTAAGGAAGCAATTCGTGAATATCCCGACACTTTACGAGGCAGATTTGGGGATCCTTCAGAAGATATGCTAAATGCTGTCCATGGAAGTGACTCTCGTGCAGAGGCTGAGAAAGAAATTCACTTTTTCTTTCCAGAAAGTAAGTAAAAATTCTTAAATGAAGACTCAATGTACATTGTTCAATATCATTGAGATTACCATAATTCAAAAATCTACAATTAACAGTCGTAATTTGAATACTCATCCTTCCAATAACAATTTGAAAGTTATCACTTAAAATGTGAACTATGTAAAAAGGTTCTGAAGAGAAAAATATCACCATTATAGTTTGCATTACACTTATTTGATTTCAAAACTATATTTCTATAATTAAACAGGCAATTCTTCACCTGTGTTATCTACCAAATGGTGATGGAATACTTCTATAACTAATATATCTAACATATTACTCATATTACTTTAACTTTCTGGTAGGAGTGGAAAGAAATTCTGTGGCTCTATTTTGAATAAATGATATCTATGGCCATGTTTATTTTTGGCCATTGTATTCATTTCTAAAGCTTTGGCAACTTTTGGCTTTAGTGATTACTTTCACAATCTTACCTATATATACAATAAATTTTGTTGTAATAGTTCTCAAAAATCATTTTCACAGCTAATTAATGCATTTCAACTTTTCTTCTGCAATGCACTAACTTGGAGTTTGTGTATTTACTATTTCAGTGATTTTGGAGCCTTTACTGACAGGCGATAAATGCACGGATTATCTTGCAGACAACGTCAACCCTACTTTACTGGAAGGTCTCTCAGAACTCTGTAAGCAAAAACCTGTTGATCCTATTGTATGGCTTGCTGATTGGTTGCTCACCAATAATCCTAACAAGCCCAAAACCAACGAAGTTATTACAAGAGTGCCAACATAAATAAAATATATTTCTGTGATGTATTTGTGCTGCAAATTGTATCTTGTATTAGAGTAACATTCCAGCACGTACTTGATGTTGTATTTGTTGTACCTCAATGGCATTTAATCAAGCATCTGTACTTTCAAGTGCCTTTATTCTACAGCTGAAAAGCAATAGAATACTTCAATTCCACTTCAAAATAAGTCAAAAATACAACCTGAGAAAAGACAAGACTACTAAACATATGGGTCCAAGATACTTTGCCAAATTTAACATTAGGAAACAGGGTAGCGGGGAGAAATTAGTTTATAAAGTACTAAACATTCCAGTTTTATACTTTTATTCTTTGATCATGTACAATAAAAGTATCTATATTCACAAGGAATAATTTGAAATACATTTGAGAACAATGTTCAATCATTTTAGTGTAGGGAAATATTTAAACTAATTGGAATAACTAGTTGATCATTATCACAGTACACATTCACATTAATTAAAAATTATCAGAAGAAATATATCAAGATTCAAAAATTAAATCACAACACAAGTGCTTTGACTGAATAGACTTTTTTTAAAAAAAAAAATAAAACACTCACACACATACAAAACAAAATTATTTCAGTCTCCTTATTTTTCACTACTCAGCTGGTTTATCTGCTTTCCATACTCTTTCTTGACAATGAGCAATTGCCTGAAGAGAAAAAAATAACAGAAATGCAGATTATTCAGCACACTAATAAACATTAATTCACAAATGTAGTGGTATATTCTTAGAACTTAAGTATTAGGTTTAGGTTTAATGTAATTTAAAAAATGGTGAGAAAAGTACAGTGTAAGGCAATTTGTAATATTGTAAACTTATTCTAAAATCATAATGTTCACGTATTCTATATTTATAGACTACTTTTGTGGAAAATAAATTGCTTTGAAACTACAGAGCTAGCTAACGTTTAATAAAATGTTTTATTATTCAGTAAAAATGACAAACTTTTGAACCTCAAAACTGAAAAATTTTCCATTCTCAAATCCCTTTATATAGTACATAATAGAGTGACGACAGAAGGTACGAATAGAGTGACAACAAAAGATGAAAAATTCTCTCAATGTATGGAGTAACAGAGCCCAACAGGAAAAAAACAAAAACCTTGCATCTTTTTTCATCCAGTTTTATAATCTTAGCATTATGGTACTTCCCCATCAATGAAGACCTGAACCATTTGTGAATGATGAATATACTCATTCAAGGACGCACAAAAATCTAAAGGAAACAATACAGCCTCTGGGCATTAGTTTCTAGTACTAAATAAATCTGAATTTACAATTAAAAAGACAATTTTCAAAATAATTTAAAACCATTTTACTGATTTGCTAGTCTGAGTTTTTTATTTACTTTCTTTCATTCTTAATTTATGTATCTTTCCCAAATACAAGTTCGATAAATTTTACTCCATCAGTCTTGCATAATACGATATACATACAGGGTCAAGAATTTTTGTTGAGTTTTTTAAATGATTATTAATAGTTGTAATAGAATAGCAAAGAAATGAGAACATTACAGAAACTATTATTAACCTGCTCTAAAATTCAAGACTTCACTGTAGATTACACTTCAAAAAACCTAATATAGTGAAACTTCATTTATATGTTTTTCACATTTATTTGTTGTTTCTTATAAGCCTTGGATAAATTCCTTCCTATGCCAAAGTATTTCAGACATGCGCTTTACATTCATAAAGAAAGTTCCTCAAAGACTAAATAACATCCAAATAATAAATAATAATGACATAGATGACCAACAAGCAAGAACGTCTACGTTATTGTAGAGGAGCCCATGGACTTTTTGTGCTGAAATCAATAATCATATTGTTTAATTAAGTCGCCGACCAGGAGTTTCAACTCTCTATTTTGGAATTTTGGACAAAACTACAGAATGAGAAAATAGGGGTGCTTTGGATAATGTTCACCAACATTGCACAATAAAAGTTCAGCACATTTAAAAGAAATACAAAAACTTGAGAAATCAAAAGTTTAAAATGACATTTAGTCACACGCATCATAGATAAAGACTTATCTTATGTGAAACGGTACACAAGCACTCTCGGCGATGTGTGTTGTCGCCAAGAATGCTTGTGTGCAGTTTCACGTAAGATACACGGTTAATTTACGACAAGTGTTAAGTGTCTCATGTGCTGACATCGACATCGCTGACATCATCAGCATTAAGTGATGCATGTCAATGCAATGTGACACAGGCCTAATGGACTGGCTGCATAAAGGGTGATTATCAGGGCTATCTTTTCCATGGGTGTACCTATGTGTGGTCTGCATTTCTTTCAAGTAACAAGTAACCTACTTCAGTCTTTGAGTCAACGAATGAGAAGAAGTAATGTATTCTGCTTCCAGTCTCTATCAGCTTTTTGGCCACTTTCCATGATCCATTGGGCAAATGAAAACATTGCTCCTTTGTTTTGCTTCTGGACATAAATATAGCTTCATTGTGCACACTGTTTGTTGAGCTCACCTTTTGTTAGTGATAGTAGGAGTAGAGCCAGGTGTGTTACTATTTTGTTAGTTATATATAAAAATTACTTTAAAAAATGCAGTTTGTTTACCAATGCAAATAAGTTTTCTATTGCTTGGGACCAAAAATGTCCATTTTTCAAAATTGCTGAATTCTCTTTTTTTGGAAACTTGTTTATCATTTAACTATTTATAGCGAAAATGTTGGGAAGCGATTCTGGAGCTCAAGAAACACAGTACACAGATTACACTTCTCCCCAATATGCCACATACAGTTTTTACTGTTCTTTGCCTCAATAAATCAAAAGAAACATGGGTAACAGTCCCTGTGACAAGTCCAAAAGTGGAGTAAATCAATGCAAAAATACTGAGTTTTTGTTCTGCTCATAACATTCAATATCATTTATGTGTTTTTCTCACTTATACACTTTTCCCTTCAGTCCCCTGAAAAATGTGTAAGTGAAGTTTTACTGTACTCACTAGTAAGCTACAGTACTATAGAAATAATCATTATTAAACCTCTATTGATGATAACATGCTTTGCACAAGTTGAGTACTTACCCCACATGACTTAGCATGAGAGACTGATTGACACCAATATCCTGGTCCCCAAGTACACCTTTTTCCACCAAGCAATCCAACAACTTGTCTATTTTGAGGGCAAAGGCCAAGTTTCTCACAAATGTAATTGATTGGAGTCTCTCTGGCCAGGAGATTCAGAATGCTTGGTCCATAAATTTTAACCATTGATTTGCACTGTACAGTAAAGGTAAAAAAATAAGCTTAGCAGTGAATTATTTCATGGGCAAGTATTCCAACTTCAATTTTTTTTAAAATTCAGACACACCCCTTCCAAAGCTGAAATTACTAATGTCATCTGAATGATTCTGGTAAATGCATAAAAACCATTAAAATAATCAATCAGGAAAGTTAAAAATTATTAAACATTTTTTCTGAGTAGAGTAATAACTGTAAGTACCAGATACTGCATAAATCGGAAATCATTGGTAGCTTTTTTCACATTCTCATTCATAATGAAACAATACCAAAATGGCACCACTAAGCACAAGAAGAATCCAATTAAAATTTAAAAAAATGCAAGCAAGTATTTTGATCACAGTAATGAACAAATATTTTTATAAAAATCTAGAACTATGGGTATTTTGGAGGGGGGTGGGGAAATCTAATTTTTTGGAAAACAACAACGACCACAACTACTTTGTGATGTAATTTCATTCTATTAAATTGTAGAACACAAAAAATGTTACTCACATATAAGGATAATATTACACTAAGCATTGCCATTTTGCAGTCATTAGCTGTGAAAGTTCTAATACTATTTAAAACTAAATAACACATGCATATCTTTACCTTATCCTCATCCTTCTTTGGGATTAAAGTACACACTTTCTGTAAAGCCTTTGCCGCATCTTTATCAATAGTAGGATCTTGCATAGCACCTTCCAGAGCACCCATGAGTGCATCACACATTACACATTGATCCAATGAGCTTCCTGTAAGTTTATATCAGACGATTAAGATACAACCAATGTCAGAGATACAATAGTCATTTAGCTCAATCTGTCACTACCCTTTTTTTATTGCAAAAGAAAAAAAAAATTACTTGGAACATGTTGCAATTTCGATGCACAGAGTTTTATTTCTGTACAGACTTCTTTGGGATCAATATTTTGGGCCAACAAAGTAATAACAAGATCTGCATACTGATCAACAAACTTATTGCACTCTGCAACAACAGTTTTAGGCATCCAATTGCATACATCGTGAACAACATGCTTAATCTCATCCTGGAAATACACACAGAATTTTGTGATTGATATTTAAATACATACACGAAAGATCCTATAAAAACATGTTTCCTACCTCCGTTGTTTTATCTTTCAAGGCAGAATCAATCTTTGAAAGCACAAACTCGCACAAAACACAAGACGTGGAATCTTCTACATGTGACTGCATTTTATCTTGTTCTGCATTAACTGTTTCAGGCAATAATCCATTTATTGGTAACTGAACATCATTGGTCACTATAAAAAGATGAAAGAAATTGATCAAGATATACATTTAAAGACACTCATCTTTAGAGCCATTAATTGTATCTCATCGAACACGTTAATTTCACAAAGAAATTTTACATACTAATTTGATCAACTGAAGCAACAGGTGCTGACAAAATGGAAGGTGGATCACACAGTTTCAAATACGAACACACTTCCTGAGGAGTGAAGTCTGCTACTATCATATCCACCAATTCTTCTGAATAGTTTTCTACAAATGTGCGACATTCACCAACCAAGGATTTGGGAAGATCTTCACACAGTTCATCCAACGCTTTTCTTATTCCCTCCTAACAAGAAAGGAAAAGATCATGAGTAATTTTTCTAGAGAAATTTCACAGCAGATATACACTAGATTTAACTGATACAGAAAGAAAGCTGATCCTAGTAGTTCAAATCCTGTTTTTCAGAAACAATGTCCATAAAATATAATTTTTTCTTCACAAGCAATAAACTGAAATTCAGTATTACAAACAGTGCCTCACAGAACCAACATCTGTCTAGTAGTTTCCCACTAAAAATATGTAACTGTCAACAGTGCTGCTAGTGGTCAACATTGTGAAATTGTGAAATGCTAGCAAAATCGGACATGAATGTTTACACTTTTACAATCAGGGTCACGGTCACTCATTTCCTGAAATAAATTTCTCTGACTTTTTCCATATTGCAAGTGCTTGTTTTTTGTTATTTTTTTTTTCCTGTTAAAAATTTGTAATTTCACTTTACTTAAAGAAAATATTAAAGTTTGATATTAATGATTCAGCTCTCTTATTTCACTGTGACAAATTAACAATATTTCCTCAGTTCTTCAACAAACTCTCTGATTTTTCCAGAGCAAAGAAATTCCCTAATTTTTCTTTATTTTCCAGAAAGCAGCCCTTCTGAAAAGTCCTTCAATTGAAAAAAATAAATTAACACTAAATTATCAGTATAAAGCTTAAAAAAAAGTTTAGGTGGAGTTATTTACAATTTCATGTAAATGAACCTCTGTAGAATTCACGAGCATGATGTAATGAGGGATGTAATTCACAAGATTTGGTCAGTGAGTAGAAACAATTAAACCATTAGTTGCCAGACGTTTGGGAATATTATAATTACGTCCTCAGGGCCTATTCACTTTAATTTTTTTTTTAAAAGAAGCAATTTTCAGAAAATCAGCGATTTCAATGAAAATGAGACTTGCACCATTCTTTTAAGTATCCTTTATGCTCTGAAGACAAAGTGTAATAAAAAAAAATAATAAAATAAAATTTAAAAAATGGGTGCCAATTTTGAGATGATGGTAAGGCTCCATGCAAAGTACCCTCAAAAATCAAAATATCCATTTCAACCTCATAAAACCTTGAGTTTATTCACATTGATTGGAGATAATCAGTTACTAGCTTTGACTAGAGAGAGATGTTTTGTTGTAAACTGATTTTTTGGTATCATGGATTCTGTCTACAAAAAATGTCAGAAGTAATTTACTATGTACAGGAATAGGATTTATCCTCCTTTTCATTACCAGGGCCTGACAATTAAGTTTTTCTGTCACAATTTCACCGTTTTCCAGTGAACGATTATGATACTTTCCCACCCTACTTTGTAAGAGAAAGTAAACATGGAGATTAGGGTACGAGAAACGGCGTGGAGCAGTTTACAACTCGCCATAAAGTTAAGTAAGCCATGACATATACATAGACAAAAATTATTTTCTGCATTACATGAGAATACATTTTCTTGTTTATTTAAAGTCACATTAACTTTGAGGTCATTAGCGACTACTATTGATGAACATTAGGGCTATCAGTATACTGAATGAAGTGATATGGTGATGGTGAGGGGGGAAAGGACGATTACAAATATAACCATCCCCAAGGCGGGATTTGAACCTGTGATCCTGCAGCCTGAGATTGCCAAGGCACTACTGCCCTAGTGATCTCAGCTACCCGGATCGGTGAGAATACATTTTTTTTCAAAGTACTTTACAATTTCTACATTCCAAACATACCTCAGTCTTATTGTCCTTGAGTTTTGTTACCAATTCTTCAACAGCAAAGAGGCACAGAGGACAAGTTGGTTTATCGTTGACTACATGAGTTAAGTCCACCATAACTTGAGATTCAGGGCACAGACCAAGTTTTGGACACACCTGAAATTGATTTGTTCTTAAGTCACATAATTTTCTTTGTTTTTAATAATTTCATCATAATTTGTCAAAGTCTGTGGCCATTTCCAGTAATCAAAAGAATCAGGATATGACCAAAAAGAAAAGTTTGCATGCACTAAGAAAATTTATAACCAATTCCATAGTGTTCTCTAAAAGTACAGTTGGTAGCTTGTAGTTAATGAACTCTACAGAAATTTAAATGCTCCAACTTGAAACACTTAACTTGCTTTTTTCATTCATAGGCTAAAGATTAGCCAACAATCTGACAACAGACCAATGCCTACAGACCTAAATAAAGTAGGACTATACATGTCTGCAGTAAATATCTAATTTGCATTGTGAACATTATTTATTATATTAATAGTTTCTCCATAAATTTCACAAATCTGAGGAGGTTCAAATGTTCCTGTCTAGCAACACCCACACCAGAAAGTTCAAAAGATGTTACCTGAGATGGATCAATTTCTTGAGCCAACAAAGCCACAAGAGCATCACCGTAAGTGTCAACAAATGAGCGACACTGATCATCAATGGTATGAGGAAGATGATCACAAGCCTCACCAACCACTTTGCGAATTTCAGACTGTCAAACACAACAAAAACTTTAATACTTCAAAAATTGTACAGGATAAAAATACTGCATTAAAAAATTATTTCTAAATAAATTTTATAGAGAGAAACCTTGCACTGTATTAAAGGAACTTAAAAGATCAGTTTGTTCCTTGCTACATTAAAGAGTAAAACATTTGATCAGTGAATGCCTTTCTCATTCATGTCCATGCATAACCAAAGTGAATTTCGAAGAATATTTATCATTTCTTGAACACCATTTAATTAGCAACTTATTTAGGGGTTGAAAAACTTCACTTCAACTAATGCAATTATAACATTAGCAGTAACTACTAAAATAATAACTACCCAATAATGTAATCACTACAGAAATTAATGTAATGGTATTAAATTTCATTACTTCTACTTCATTTATGACACACTATAAAGATTAATATTTTAGGAATAAAATACTCCAGCTCACCTCTGTTGCAGGGGAAGTCAGAGCAACTTGAAGGTAATGCAGTAAATATTCACAGAACGTGCACAATTGTTTGTTGGAAACATATGTGATACTCTGAGGCAGCATTCTATCAATCGGCAAAGGAGCAGCCCATGAATTACTATCAGCAACTCTGACACCTGAACAAAATACTCTCAATGAATTTATTTTAACTTAATAATACAATAAAATTTACTCAAAGCAGAACCTCAAAGGACCAGAATTTTTTTTCCCGTATTAGATAGGATTCTACTTTATGCAACGTAAATCTGTAGAATTTGTGATTGACAGGTCCGCTATTTATGTTCACAATACACAGGTTTATGCATTATGCATATTCCGCATTGAGCAAGTTTTACTGTAATAATAACAATAACAATAACAATAATAATAATAATAATAATAATAATAATAATAATAATAATAATTTCGTGTACAGGAGTTATACCAAATAACATTCATAAAAATCTGGAACTTATTCAAATACCAAAATATACCTATAAAATTATGCAAAAAATCGATCATCTTAAACACATGCAGGATTGTTCAAAAATTCCTAAATTGCGACGAAACATGAATTGACCTGTGTCTTGGTTATTAACCCGACACAAAGTCAAATAAAAATCTGGTGAATACCGAGAAAAACAATGTATAATAATAAATAAAACACACATTTGTAAGAGCAAATAGATACATTTATGAATGTACAAGCTGACACTAGGTGTTCAGTCTTTCATAGGACTTAAGCTTCAAAATTGAAAAATGCTATTTGATTAAGTTTTTGAAGTAAGTTAAAGATGCAGTCCAGTACATCCTTAGAGAAGAGTGCGAGGGGGAAGAGAGAGATGGGAATGAATGGTTGTCTCAAACTTCCCTTACAACTATAAAAACCCCAACTTAATGACACTGTGCCAGTGTCATTAAGATCTCCAATAAAGTAGCTGGTGTGTCCACAACACACATGTGAATCTACAAAATTGCTTATATTTTTCTCCCTTCACAGATTTCCTCTGGTTATGTCAAATTATTTAAATGGCCAAGCAAATGCTTCGCCATGAATTCCAAGTTCAGATTGAGGGCTCAGACCTACAGTCCTTACAATAAACTTCTGTGAGTCTGTGAAACGCATTATTATCAACAAATTTACGGAGAAAACACTAGTAGGAAAACTCTCCCATGAAACTTTTGAATGGTAAACGCATATCTTTTATTTGTTTCATGAAAGCAATCGCTTAGTCACTTTAGATATCTATTTACATCTTGTGAAATAAACACCTGTTTAAAACTTCCAGAACACTACACAATCAACACATATAAACCTCGCACATCAAACATGACACAACCATTGAATTCCACTATGGCTGACCATCGAAGGCTTCTCCCCCTCCTCCTTCCCCTGATCGACATGAACTGATCTTTAAACATTTACTTTAACCCTTAGACCGTTTGAGGTCATTTCTAACCACAAGCGCAAACAATGTTTTGCCACCCTGAAAATTATTCACAAGAACTTCTTCTTTTAGAAATGCTATTTATGCCCAGTTTTACATGTATTGGTAACTTTTCTGCTTTTTAGGTTTCCTTAGTTTGAGGTAATTTCATTTTTTATGTGGCTGGGGTCAGAAATGCTATCAAGTAGATTCCACATCTAAATTATAAAAAAATTCTCAAAAAGTGTTTATTATGTTGTTGTTTATAAATGAAACTCAAGCGTATTTGTCTATTATGAGTTCGAAGCTTTGTATCAGACATTCTCATGCTGGTAAGGTTGGCACCTATATATTGTTATGAGGATATGCTAGAATGTTTTTCTGGAAATATTCTTTGTTGTTTTTTTTCTTGTAGTAAATGAATCAAATAAATAAAATAATTTTCCTAATTAATAATTCCAAATAGCATCCATGCATGAAATACAGGTATTGAGTAAAATGTGTGGGGTCAAATCTACCCCCAAAGAAAAGAGTATATAAGTAATGGAGAAACAAGAGTCAAAGAGTTAAATTGAACCGTACTCTTCAAATAAAACAAAATTACTTATTTTCTACTAGCATTAACTGCTTTGATCACTAGTATACACATGCACACAAAATTATTAATTTTCTATTAATATTAATTGCTTAGATACTCAGAATTAAAAGATAATTATTATTCTCAGGATATAATAAATTTTAAGTAATAATCTTAGCTAGCTAGACTTACCAACACCATCACCATTCAGAGGCACCCTGTGTATGATAGTCCTACTGTTTGCTTCATCTTGACCAATAATTGGACGATTTACAGCAGCAGCCTTGTGCGCTTCGTAATTGTGGACTGCCTCAGTCGGGAGCAATGGCCAGAGAGGTCCCTAGATTAATGAAAATATGAGAAAACGCATTAATTACAATGAAGCTTTCTCACAACAACAACAACAACAACAACAACAACAACAACAACAACAACCACCAAAATAAATCAATAAACAAACCCCTTTCACGGTTGGAGGTCTGCAAATTGCAAGGAGACTGCATAATTCTTTTGCACCTTTAGTATCCAATTCACTGACCAAAAAGTCATAAAGAACAGGATAGTACTCTTCGACAATGCTCAAACACTGAAAAAAAAAAAAACAGTTACAAGTTTTACTACTGACAAAGAAAAGAAAAATATCAAGAAACTTGGAGAAGACAGTGTGGTACCTGCGCTTTAAAAGACTTGAATTGTCCACAAAGCCCCTTCAGAACCTGTTCAAACTCTGTTTCTGTAGTATTAGCAACAAGGAAATCCCGAAGGTGCAAAACCAATTGTTGACACATTTCACAAGCTCCATCCTTCTTCTCAGGTTTCAACATGCCCACCGAAGATGTATGAACCACTTCAATGCCATCTATAGTTTCATCAGGCTTAAAAAAAAAAAAATTATGAAATATTTCCACTTACCATTACATATTTTTAAAGCAATGTAATTCCCCATTGCACAAGAATGAACTACTCACTTCGTGAGTGTGGAACTTAAATTGACACATTCCAGACAAATGACAAAGACCATCGCCATTGAAGTTCTTCATTAAATGTGAATAAAGAGATTCGAAATGAGTGATCACTACAGCAGCACAGCCATCTGAGAAACTGCCAAGTCTTCCACAGGCCTGTAAACCACATTGTTCACTCACTTATTTCTTTTCAAAACAAATATAATCTATATGCTTACTCCACAATACAATAAATTAGTGAACAAGAATACACAAATTACCTCAACAAAATTATTTAAAATCGTTTCTTTTGGAGTTCTCAGCAGATTTTGCTCAATCTGTCTAGCAACAAACGCACAGTCTTGGCACTTCTCAGGAGATGTAATTTCGTTTGATATTTCATTGGAGTTGCTGCCACTCTGAAATTTAAACAAAAGATTGAAAACAAAAACTATTTTTGAATATAAACCAGCAGTACTGTATTTCAAAAGTAAAAGACATCCACAAACTTAAACTGCCTTTTCAAACACACTTCACATTACACAATACAATACCACAGAGCCACTGATCCCAATTGGGCAAGGCCTCCCACTTAAATCGTGAGGTGGCACCAAATTCAAGTTTTCAGATAAGCTAGTCCTGGAGAGCATTTACACACTTTAAGGTTTGCAATTCTCAAAACATTCAGTTACAACTTATAAACTAGTACAGGCCTACTGTTCAAAACATTCTGCCAAATTAACACACACAAAGACAATTTATACAATCTCAATGAAAATTATGCTGGAAAAAAATATTTTTAAACTTACACAATATGGAAAGCAAAATACGCCCAAAAAAGAACCATCATTTACAAATCTTAGAATATTTCAATTAATATAATTTCCTAAGAGTAGACACATTCTGCAGTTCTTCTCTCTTATGCCCTCAGATATTTTGAATACTACTATTTGGAAATTCCTTTCAGTAAACAACTCTGAATCACTATCACATCCCTGAAAGGGTAAGGTCATATGCTGAATTACACTGCTGACTTTGAATACACCACAACACATGGACCCAATTAGGGTCCCTAATTGATATGATACATCTGCAAATGTAAAGACATAAACAACAAAGACTTGAGTTGGCAGACCAAAAATGAAAGTATGTAGAATTCGTCCAGAAGTCACAACAAGTTTGAGTAAAGACCAAGTACAACATTAAGAATATGATGAATCAAACAAATGATGTCAACTTTTTTAACTCTTCCTTCTAATATCTAGTTATGAAAACTTTGTATGCTTCTTTAAAAACACATCAGTATACCAGAAATGTAATTTGTTTTACTTTCAGGAGGTTAAAAAAGCTCTGGGAAAGAACAAATGAGATGCAGAGTATATTAATTCAGAAGCCTATTATTAGACTGTTTTGTTATTTATATTATTTTTTTATGAATGGGTCATACCCTAAGAAATATAAATAATTATTGCAAAGTAAACGTGTCACACACATTACATTGCAAGCATGCATATAAGAAAAGTACAAAAAGCCATTTAAAGAATATAAAATGTTATTATCTTTAACAATTTTCTGCATTACTGTGATTGTATTGTGAAGTTTGACCAACTCGAGCAAGATAGAAACTTTGGATTTTTTGCACAGTATTATGATTGATTTAAGTTTTATGCAGCCAAAGAAGATTTTTCACATAAGACATCTCAATAGAAAAAATTAAAAACCAACTGTTACTGTAAAATCTGATGTTTTTGGAATGATTTCTGGCGGTAAAATTTGACAGTTTTTGCGGCATGGAATTTGATTTTGCAGTTTCAGTGAGTTTGTAGTTAGATAGCCATGGAAATTGAATTTGCAAGATATAGAAAAACTGATTTGGTTTTCCTAAATTAATTCTGTTTGGCTGCTCTCTTAATTTTGTGTTTTGGCTGAAGATAAAAAATACAAAAGTATTAACTTATTGTTACAAGGTAGTCTCAATTTTTTACTTTTTGCTTTGCATTTTGCTTTGCAACCATTTTAAATATACTACATTTAACATATTGGCTACTTTTAATCAAACATTTTTGACAAATAAACTATTGAAGATCTGAGATAGAAACATAAAAACATAAATATACCACATCAAGATAAATATAGAATTGTATGCAACAGGTTGTAGACTCTTCACAAAATGTGAGGACTCCTGGGAAAACTGTGGACATAATCTTCAATACCCTTGCTGTTGGATTCTAAGAATGCAGTGTGCCTAAACAACCATAACAAAAATCAGAGGAAATAAAGTGTGTCACCTGGCAACAAGTGCAAAGAGTAAAAAATTTCACTCGAGATCCCTTCAGGATAGCTCTAAAATCATTTTGCAGTTTGTAGACATGCAAGTTTAATTCTTAAAACATCATTATTGAAGATATTATGTTTTAAGTAAAGATCAGTAACACTTTAAATGAACTGTGTGGACCAAATTAGCCTGAAATATTCTAATGTCTACATGAATTTTTGGAGGCAAAAACAATATATTGAGGTGTTATGTCTAACAACATGTTCTGGCTCCATTCTGTAATGGATACTTGTGAATGGGGCAGGACCCCTGGCTTTTAGTTAATATGAAAGAGAAACTTACTTCTAGAAAAGCGTTCCAAATCTGCTTCCAAGATTATATAAATAATAGAGAACAAGTTGATACAACAACAGTTGGACAACACATTAAAAACAATATTCAAGCAAACTCATGATCAATAGTATTGACTTTCAGTATTGAACATTTCCATTAAAAATATACTAAATTCAAAAGCTAGGGAAATCACATTCTTGACCGAGTAAATTTAATCAAACAATTTATTGGAGGAAATTTTGAAACACATTAAAGTATTACAGTTCTTTCAACATATTAGATGATTTATCTGTAGTTCAATTATGAAGATTTGGTAAAGCTTTCCGATGTGGAAAGGAAAAAAAAAAAAGATTTTGTAAGTTTTGATGCATCTACTAATAATGACAAACAATAATTAATATACTCACTGACGATCTCAATAGTGCATCAATGCGTGCATTATTACACAACCCAGCAACAGAACAGACGACTTGGGGGTTCATTTGAGATGCAAGTGTCTCAACAAGTTCAGGAATAAACTCATCTGACAGTTTGATACATTCTTTCTGTACAATCTGTAGAGGAATTAGTTTGCATGATCCTTCAAACACCTCTCGTAATTCTTCCTGCAAAACAAAATATTTTAGTTGTTAAATATAATAAAGTTTTGTACATAATTGAAAGAAAATGGAAGTCAAATATTTTTCATGTCGGAAATTTTGAGAACAAATGCAATTCTGAGTCTCACAATAACATGAGCTAAAAGTTATGATAAAATTAATAATAGTAATTATAACAATAATAATATTAAGAAATAAACATTTCATTTTTTTACAGTGTATTCATGAAACTGTTTACAAACATCAGAAGCTACTACCTCATAACTCAAAATGTAAAAACATACCTGAGTTTCATTACTTTCAAGCTGTGCTCGAGCCTGGGAAACCATATCTTTACATATCTGACATACACTATCGTCATCAGCAGGCAATGTCTGTTGTTCCCACACTGTCTGAATGCAATGTTTCACTGCATTGCAGTCCTTTGCAGTACTGTATATTTGAAAGAAAGTGTTAAACGGTTGTTGAACTAAAGGCAAGAAGTTCATAGAATGTATAAAAATTAAATACATACGTTATATTTTTACACCAATACACAGGACCCCTAACACAAAATCTTGAATTCACAGGCGGGGAAGAGTCTATTATTTCAATAGAAGCTGACTGCACTGCTCCTAAATATAACAGAAAACGGTATTTTGACAACTTCCTTACAAGTGAAGGAAATATAACAAGATCACTGAACGCAATGTCAATACAATAGAATTCTTTACATACTAAAACTTTTGAAAATAACAAGTTCATATTAAGAAATCTCCAAGATGATTTGAGAATCATTAACTTTTAACTACCACATTAAGACGTAAATATAAGGAAGCTACGAAGACAAAAGGTTACGTCAATGACGTTTAACGAAACAGTGAAAGTACAAAATACTACATTAATAATGAAGCGATGAATATCTTACCAAAAAATAATAGGCATAAGCCTATAAACCCCACACCTTGCAACCCCATCTTCTCTTCTAGAAGACACTGCAACAACTGAATAATTTACGATTCACTATTCGGACGTGTGTAGCTCGAAGTCTTGTGACCAGACCAGCTGTGAAGTGCTGTGTACTGGAGTGATGAGGCAACCAACAGGTCTGCCAACGCAAGCATGCAGTAAATGCGTTTTATACCAAGAACAAAGAAAAGGCAAATATTTTTAGAAGTTTCAGAAATAAGAACATACCAGTTAAAAGAATAATCGATAAAACATAAAATGAAATAAGAATACATAATTTGGAGCATCGAATCTTTCCTTCTATAAATGATTTGTTCATGCCAAACAATGAAGTCATGACTTCGTGCATGTTAAATCAAGTATAATAATATCAACTTACTAAAGTTTACACAGTGTTTTCAAGATTTCAATTTTCAAAAGGAAAAAAAAACTTTTCAAGAAAATCACTTGAGATTGACAAATGAGAATGTAGTTGGCATTCTTGAATAATTATTAACCTCAATCAGAGGTTGGTTCTTTAGGCACACTAGATACAATTTTTACACCGAAACAATAGAACAAAGATTTTCTGTGGACAATCCACTATCATTTTCCTTAGGCATCGCGAAAAATAAAATTGTCAGAAATAAGTCTTCATTACAGATGGGTTTAGCATTTATCGGTGGTCATTAAAGAAAGTTCTAAGTCTTTAAAATCCTTTCTCATAGACCTAACTGATTATAAACACCAAAATATAGACTTCCTGGTTGATTATTTCATCGTGAATCTCCCCCCCCCCCAATCTCGTTTTACCTATTCATACACATTACTACATAGTGCAGAAAGTTATCCCAAAAAATCGATGTTGATATTTTGACGGAAATACTCTTCTGGAAGTCACAGACACCGAAATTTTTTTTTCCTTTTTCTTTCAAAAACATTATTATACGCGCACGTTTCCTTGAGCTCCAGAATACCTACCTCCACTCCTTTGCCAACATTAGCTGAATTAAGAATAAGTGATAGCAACGAGCATTGTGAACACAATCTGATAACCAGACATGTTCGCTCCCATGTAATAGAAACTGTTTTGCATGGAAAGAGAAGCTACAAATTTGATATAAAATTCCTTCTCAAAATAGCCAAAGTCACCACTCTTCGCGCAACGGGCGAAGCAAAGGCCCAAGAAAAAGCGCTCATGTCCCTCCGTCCGTTCGTTCCGATGCCCGTCTGTAGATCACAGTAGAACCAAAACTCTTTAAAAGGATTTTCTCCAACATGGGTGTGTATTCTTACATCGATCTGGCCGCACTCAAGGCCCTGTAAATTTGAAGCTGATATTTTAATTTCGAAATTTCGGGGTATTTCACAGGAAGCTCTAAAGATGCAACTTTTGCAAATTGCAAATTGCCAAAGTTTAAACGTTTTTTGGACACACTACTACACTGTACTATCGATTACAGAGATTTTTCTTAAGGAAATCTATTCTTTTAAAATTGGGTCTTTAAGGGCTCCCACAGACGGGCGCGGAAGATCCGCAGCGGATGCGGCGTGGAAAGTTCCGCGCCAGACACGGTGGCGGAATTCGCGGGTCCGATCACACCGGAGCGTCAATTATGAATGAGTCAGCGTTTGGTGACAGTTTCAATCCGATAAAAATGCCGTTACCGACAGTACGTGTTATGAGCACATGCCAAAAGGTACTTTTTCCTTTTTTTTTTTAAATTTATTTACGATTTTCCCTCAAATTGTTAATATATCTTAAGAAAACGTAGAAAAGGGGTCCATGGTTTTGATCTAGAAAAGAAAAAGTACGGAGAATTTCACACCTTGATGCCACAAAAGATGAGAAACGCTTTTAATTTAGTAGAATGACCAGTGTCTGTTTTGATGAAATTTTGAATCTGATCGCAGGAGATTAAGAAAATCTGACACATTTAACAACTATGAAACTAACACATACATACATGCATACAATAGAGTTATAAATCCATTGAAACTTTTCATTAGTAAAAAGTACAAAATTTTAGGTACAAAAATTTAAAAAATCGTAGTTTAATGTTATTTAAAATTAATTAAATTACTGAACAAGATTAGAAGTGTTTTTTCCGACCGCTCTGTCGTGTCAGATCCACTGGCAAGCTGAAAATATTCGAGATGTGAAGAGTCTTTGCCTTGGTTTCCATAGCCAAACTGGAGCGGCTGTAGAAACATGCGCCCGACCGCGAATGGAAATCCGCAGCGAATAAAACGCTGCCAATCCACTGCCGCGCCGCTCGCCTGTTGCACAGCTCTGAATGTGCTCATAAGCCAACACGTGACGGGAAACTTACGTTGCGGACATTCCGCCTAGGCAGCAGAAGTTCCGCGCCTATCTATGGCATCCGTAAATGATGTCAAGCACAAGTTTAATCAAAATATGAGTAGTTTTTTCGGAATGTTTAGTGAAAGCACGACAGTTTTCAAAGTACTGGTTCTACGAAGTGGACAGATATTCTCGAACTTGTTAGTACTCTTTTCAATTGAATCGGGGTTACCCTTTCGGTTTTGCCACACCATCTTTCTGGATGCCATCTATCGGTGCCCAAGGGAGCTACCAGGGCTTTCCGCGATAACTGCAGCTCCTCTGGGTAAAAATAACAATAAAAAACTCCCTCATGCCGCAATAGCTCTGTGGTTCATCTCGGTCCTATATCTATGTCTGTGATATGTAACTCTTGCATCATCATTCTAGGTGTATGGAGACAGTTCACAGTGACAGACTGCACACAGACCTCTCACACACAGTTACGGGTAAAGCAAAAGATTATGGAAGAATTACGATATACCAAGGGCTGGGAATGCTTATCATGTCGCAAGTGAACTGAAAATGCCGTGTACATCCACACATTACGCGGGATTTGAATCCACAGCCGTAGCGTCCGAGAACTTGCTTTTGAGAAGGTACCTCCAAAATTGTCACAAAAGGTTCAAAAGGAATTTATTTGTAGAATTATATTGAAGAAATATAGCTCGGGCTCCATCTGGCATCCCTCGTGTTTCCCTGAATTTTCCCACACATTCTCCATACGTTCTTCACACGTTGCTCCGCAAGTTCGTCACATGTTCCCAGGGTGTTCCTTCACATGTTTCCCCCATGCCTGCTTGGTGTTCCCCAAGTCTCCATGTGTTTACCGCATGTTCCCGCACAATTTAAACTGAAAATTAAACTGGAAATTCGAAAATTTCATTCATTTTTAAAAAGTATTTTCCATGATAATTCTATAAATTCACAAAACTGTAGTGATAGTATGCCCAATTTTTTAACTTTATTAATATTAAGAATAATAATAGAATTCTTTATTAATATCTTATATGTATTCACTGGGCTTCATTTCTGCCAGAACGCCTGACGGAACGGCGTTCCGGTACCTTCGGAATTATTATTAAATTATGCAATAAATATATAATTATTTCTATTAAAACTAATAAGTTCCGGGACCTAAAGTTTTATAAATCAAGCACTGTGTATTCATTATATATATATATATATATATATATATATATATATATATATATATATATATATATAATCAGCATACATTATCACTACAGGCCCGAAGAGCGATTAAACTATATGCAAAAAATTGGCATAATAGATTCATGTGTAGAGCATCACTGGATATTATTTATAACATAGAATGTTGCTAGTTTATGCGAGAATATCACTCGGCGATGAGAAGTCAATATTTTTAACAAAACTTGTCTTTAAAGTCTTGTCTTAAACTTGTCTTAAGCGGGGGGAGATCGATGAAAGTAAGAGCAGAGAGCCCCCAAATTAACGTAGGCCCAAGGGGCCCCAAAGCTGTTAAAATGGCCCTGTACGAACATTATTGCAGTATTCATGAAGTCTGTTTTTGGTAAAATATTTAATTTATTGTTGTGTTATACGAGAGAAGTTTATTAGTATTGAGTAGTGTGCGTGCTATTGTTTGGAAAACCAATTCGTGTGGTTTTGTTCAGCAGCATTTTTGCTGTTGCAGGCCACTAGTTGTATTTTATATTCGTAATAAAGTAGAAATAGCAATGCCATAGCACCCCCGGTGCTGTAACTACACTTTATAAAATGTTGTAATAATTGATCAGAGACCTATCTCGATGAAAAATCTGATTTTCATGGGAAAGACACTTAACTATGCAAGAATACACACGTCATTCATCTACGGTATCGCCTGATTCCAACGTTGAAGTGCAAATCCAGAGTAAGATTGTGGTTTAAAAAACGAATATATTACCATCCATTTTCATTTAATGGTCTTCTGAACATTGAGTTAATAAATAATATACTTTATTCAAACATCGCTTTTATTTATTATTTTTTTCATTTGACCCTTTATACGTACATATTTCCTCTTCAACCAAAATATCGTGATTATTGCAAATTGAAATTACAGTAGGGGTTGAAAGAGAAAGGAACACTGTACAGTTTGTTGTTTATTCTTCTCTAGAGCGCTCAATACGCCGTCAGTCCTGAAAAAGTGATGCCTTATGAGGCTTCGCACCTCGAGTTTAAATCGATTTTGTCACGTGATGAAGTCGTAACAAAGCTGAAGAAAGGTGCGGAAAGAGTTTCACATTCAAATAACGATGATGTATCACTTAATTACACTTAAATCACTGATTTTTGGGGGAGTTAAAAGAAAGAGGTATAATACACTATTCTAGATAGGATAAATCCTTAGAAGAACATGTTTTAATACTTTCATGTACTTTATGTTTACTCTAAATGTTCCGCGTGGGACAAGTAAATATATTCAATTTATCCCTAATTTAAAATAGTCGTTGTAATTGTGCCAAAGTACGAGCATGATATTTTGAAGGAAAATTCACTTTTCGGAGGATCAATATTAAAGAGCTTATTTTTGTTTGCTTCCATCAGCCTAGAAACATTTCTAAGATAAAATGGAAAACAAAGGACGAGTAAGAAATGAGATCCATCTGACAGAAAATGGCTCAAACGTACAAGGACCTACAAAGGGGGTCTGGATGGTCAGACAAAGAAGGTCGCGAATAAACTTTACACCTTCACTTTCGCGGGGCTTCCTTTGAGACGAGATTCCACAGAAGAGAGAGGAAGAGAGAGAAAGAGAGAGAGAGAGAGAGAGAGAGAGAGAGAGAGAGAGAGAGAGAGAGAGAGAGAGAGAGAGAGAGAGAAGCGCAACAGTGGCACAGGTTTATTTTAACTTGATGAGATACTTGTTATTTGGGCGCAGCGAACAAGTTAGGCAACTCATGGCGTTTGTTGTGAATTGCGCCGATGAATCGGTACTTTTAGGTTATTTGCCTCTATCGCAAAAAGTTATTTAGAATATTTCATAACTTCAAAAAATAACATTTCGAGGATGTTGGCCGATGTGTCCTACACATCTTATTACATAATTAAAAATTAAAGCTTCCGACTGAATAGCTTCGCCCCCGCACTCACCTTCCTTATTCACCAAACAAGCATAAACAAGTGTTATATCACAATAAGCCTAATGATCTACTATGCAGGCCATTTATTTGAGTAAAAATGTAGATATTGAAGACATGAAGTCCCTTTAATCAATTAAATTACTTTAAAATTATGCCAGTATTATTTTCAATTGAACAGAACAAAAAGGAGGGCATTCCATTTAAATTTAAAAAAGGCGGGAGGACAATGTTAAAAAAGGAGGACATGTCCTCCAAAAGGAGGACAGATGGGAACCCTGCCAGCAATTCAGTTATATTTATATAAACTGTACTCATTTTTACAATAAACCAGCGCACAAAAAATTAATAAAAACATTACATGAAATTTGAATGAATATAAATTTTGTTTTTATTTTTTATACAAAAGGTTGTTAAGTTCTATGGAAAATCCTAACATTCAGTCCATTCTTTGGTCTTAAAATGAGTTCTCCTAGAAGAGTTAAATCTTCTCTCCGATCCACAGCTTCAATGCGATAGTGTCTTAGAAATGAGGAAATCAAGGCCTTTTCTTCAAGAAGAGCAAATTTTTGTCCTACACAAAACAAAAATATCATAAGCATTCAAAAATGTAAAGACATTCATTTTTCCGTAAACTTCATTTTACCATGGTTATTCAATATGCATACATACCTATGCAGTTGCGAGGACCTGCACTGAAAGGAATGTATGCATAAGGGTGTCTTCCGGCACAATTTTCAGGTAGAAAGCGATCAGGTATGAAGTGATCTGGCATTGGAAACACCTGCGGATCTCTGTGCAGCATGTATGTAACAATGACGGCTGTCGTACCTGCTGGAACTGTGTATTCACCTGAAACATATGTTGAAGAAAGAAGAAAGTAGAAGTGATTTTACCAACTAGGTTTATAACAGAGTGTGCTGCTGTGCAACAAAGTTTACAATAGAGAGTGCTCTTGTTAAAAATCTTGTTCCGAATTTTCGAATTGGAGCTAAGCTATTTCTTCTTTCGAAGAGATCTCTCTGTCTTCGCACGGAGTCTTAAAAATTTCGGCAAATGTAGTACTATTCTTCCAATCTTTAAAAAAAATCGTTTAAAACAGATCTCAGGTAACTAAATTTTAGCAAGACGAGCTCCGCAGCAAAAAAGTTAAAATGCTGTGATTTAAGACACCGTGATGGAGAACGTACAATAATGCGAAACAAAAACCGATACAATTTAAAAAAGTTAAAAAAGGAAACTACTTGTTGAGCTTTTGGGAAGCTTTTTTCTTTTCCACTTTTGTTGTTTATGAACCTATATCATATTTTTCTCTATCAGTGCACTCCTAACAGTGTTTGAGCTTCAGGCTAGTGTTGATACACGGATAGCTCGGATATAGTTAATCGAGATCGACATCTGGCGGAGAATGTGAGTCACACCCCAGGCGTATCAGGGAATCGCCCGTGAGGCGTGCCTGCTCGAAAGGTCCCAAGACCCGCGTCGGAGGTGGGCTGCCAAAAAAGCCTGGGTCGAAAAAAGAGGCTGGCATCCGGAACTGCTTTGAATATCCACTTAGGGAATCGTTACGAATCACATCTTTGCATTACTACTGCTACTACTGTTGGTTCGGAATGCTGTTTTTTACTCAAGTCTCTAAAGCCCGGTATACACGGTATAGTTTTCGTGCAGATTGGACGTACAGAAAATGGGCAGTCCAGACTGCACGTTTTCTGCATGAACATGTTCATAATTTTTCATGCAGAAAGCCTAGTTTGACTCAAGCGCCTCTAGCAGCAGAATTGCTCACTAACGGTAATCGGCCATTTCGATTTTGTGGTTAGGTGTGTCAAGGTGCGTTTGTGTGAAGTGATATATTGTGATTAACTTTTTTTTCTCAATTCCTTCCTTACTATTGCTGTTCTGTATACTCTTCATGGTTAATTAGTACTAAATAAAGATCACAGCCAGAACGCACGCACAGAAATACCACCACTGAAAATACACGGACTGCATAATTCATTCGTTTCTCCTTAGACCCCCTAGCGGCGGCTTATGTCGATTTGTGCAGAAAACGTACAGACCGAGTATATGCGACTTTTGGCTTTTATACTTGTAGTTTGTGATCTTGAAGTTTCTGTACAGAAACTGTATGAGAATGTGCGCGGAAACTGTACCGTGTATACCGGGTTATACACAGATCTCTTTATTAAACTAGGAATTTTACCTTTGCCTTGTCTGTGGATTTACGAATCAGTGGTCTTTGTCAAAAATGATTAGCTTAAGAGCGGGAATATATTTTCAGAAAATGCCGATGTCTATTACTATAACACTCGACGTAGAAATCATATTCATCTGGTGACAGTATCAACAGCTCATTACAAAACAATTCACATACAATACATATACATTATTTTACAACACTTTGCCAGATGACATTAAACGATTAAATTCGATAGAAAAGTTTAAATCCCAAGTGAAATCGTGTCTGCTGCATAACTGTTTCTACACAATTAGAGACTATACTGAGCATCACAATGAAAGTAACATTAATTTTAACAGTGATATTTAATGCATTATTTACCATTCGGGCTGTATAAATGTAAACAACCTGTAACAAGTATTGTACTGCAGCCTCCGGGTCAATGACCCCCATCTCGATCAGGTTTCTCGTCCAGTTTCCCTAATCCAGTGAGAAAATGCTGAGATGGCTCTTTGTTTTGCTTCTGGACATAAATGTAACTTCATTAACTGTGCACGTCTTCTAGAATTCAGTGGGAAATATAGTTATTCAAATTATCGTTTCCATGTTGTCGCGTCAGGAAGTATTATTCCTTAACGAAGGACATGCTGGATAAGAGCCCAAAATTTATTGCTAATTTATCCTTGAAAATAGATTTTATTACATCGGAGTTTTTTTTTACTTCAAAATTCAAGTATTATATGGCTTAGTGTAGGAATCACAGAATTTTGAAAACGTGCACAATATTCACTTCTCCCCATAGCACGTCTTACACAGATTGATTGTTTTTTTTTCGTGTTTCCGGGCGCGTCAACTGCTTTGGTCACTAGTCCCATTAGTGTAGTGCAGTTTTTTCACGGGATATGGCGGCGATCTTCCCCCGCTGGATGGCGAGATCCGGCGCCGACCTACCATTGGCTAGTGGGGTTTCCCCCTAACCAGGACTCTCCCACCAGCGGGGCACCGCCCCAACCGGTACACGCTCTAAGCTCCCGACCGGTCTCCCGGAATATGTGGTAGTGTAGTGCATGTTAGTGTAAGTGTGTGTGTAAAGGGAGAGGATAGGACAAGGAAGAGGAAGGAAAGATCGCGCGCGGTCCGTGGCCCGTTTGTTAGGGAACTGCTCCGTCATTCGCCTGGTGCAGAGCGGAGAAACCACGGAAAACTACCGATCAGAGCAGCCGGCCGCTAGAATTCTCCTCCAGACAGCGACTGAATTCGACCTAGCTGAAAAGCTAGTGTCGAAAATCCTGTCGCCGTCAGGACTCGAACCTAGGACCTCCCGGTCAGAGGCGCTGCAGTGACATGACGTCATACACAGTTTTTGACGTAAATAAATAAATAAATAGATGACTGACCGATGCGAGCGTCCTCGTTGAGGTGGCGGGCCACCACGGGCACGGGCGGGTACAAGCGCAGCGCCTCCTTGATGCACCGCTCCAGGTAGCGCATCTCGTTGAGGTCACGCAGCGTGGGCGGCCGCCGCGAGTCGCCGAAGATGCCCTGCAGCTCGGCCACGGCCTTCTCCTGCAACCAGCGCCAGATATTACCGAACGGGCTGAGTTGGTTGCAGCCTGGGGAGCGCAATTTTTTTAAATTTATTTATTTATTTAAGGTCGCATCAACATCTAAGTGAAGTCGTAGGCTTCCGCGGCCGGAGTCACGTGAATGATTTTGGCTGTCCGGTTGACGCCGCGGCGAAGGCTGTGTTGACGACGTTTTGACCATATTTTCGTGGTCTTCTTCAGGGCTGGTCTGCCAAAGTCCTTTGGCAGTGGTCCTTTGGCAGACCACTCCTTTGGCAGACCAGCAGTAGCTGACGTTTCGACCATCTTTTCGTAGTCTTCCTCAGGGCTGGTCTGCCAAAGTCCTTTGGCAGTGGTCCTTTGGCAGACCAGCCCTGAGAAAGACCACGAAAAGATGGTCGAAACGTCGGCAACACAGCCTTCGACGCGGCGTCACCCGGACAGCCAAGATCATTCGTATCAACATCTAGGTCATTAACGACCACTATTGGAGTTAACGGTATGGTAACTATGAAGTTGAAACGAAATGGTGATGATAAAGGATGAAATGACGAACACAAGTACAATCATGTCCGAGGCGGGAATCGACCCTGCGACCCTAGATCATTACGACACTACTGCCCTAGGGATCTCGGCCACCGGGCCGACTAGCGCGATTTTTGTGGGCGAACGAATTTCAACGGATTCAAAATTTTATAAGACGGGCGTCCGAATTTCTTTTTTATAGAAATATTTCTTTCCATGTTTGTAACAAAAGAAAGTGTTAATTAATCAATTGCATGTCCGTTAATATATACAGATAAAACTAATACAAAAATATCGTATATTTATTAAATCAATATCGTGGTGAGAATTATTTATACGTAGGTATAAATACATACACAAATTTTAAAACAATATTTGCGTCGGTTGGAATTATCGAACAATAGTTTTTATTCGAAATATTATAAATAGCTTTAATGTTTTTAAAAAAAAGCAAATTAAAAGGGCGCTAAAATATTTGACAGCCAAGGGCGCACATAAGTCAAAGTCATGCACTCCGTGCAACCAAGGCACCTCTTTCAGGAATGCCAGGTCGAGGTATCTCCACCAGCGGGCACCGTCCAGAAGGGAGCAGCTCCAAGCCCGCGACGCGCGTGGTAATGTAGTTTTTGATTGATTGATTTTTTCGTGTTTCCGGGCGCGTCAACTGCTTTGGTCATTAGTCCCGTTAGTGTAATGCATGTTCCTTTCTCGGGAGATGGCTTCCCCCGCTGGATGGCGAGATCCGGCGCCGACCTACCGTCGGCTAGTGGGGTTTCCCCCTAACCAGGACCCTCCCACCAACGGGGCCCGCCACAGTCTAAGCTCCCGACCGGTCTCCCGGAATATGAGGTAGTGTATTGCATGTTAGTGTAAGCGTGTGTGTGTGTGTGTGTGTAAGGGGAGAGGATAGGACAAGGAAGAGAAAGGATCACAGAATTTTGAAAACGTGCACAATATTCACTTCTCCCCATAGCACGTAATACACAGATTGATTTTTTCGTGTTTCCGGGCGCGGGCTGCCTGGGTCACTAGTCCCGTTAGTGTAGTGCAGGTTTTTTCGGGAGATGGCGGTCTTCCCCTGCTGGATGGCGAGATCCGGCGCCGACCTACCGTCAGCTAGTGGGGTTTCCCCCTCACCAGGACTCTCCCACCAGCGGGGCACCGCCCCAGCCGGGACAAGCTCTAAGCTCTCGGCCGGTCTCCCGGAATATGTGGTGGTGTAGTGCATGTTAGTGTAAGGGGAGAGGATAGAACAAGGAAGAGGAAGGAAAGATCGCGCGCGGTCCGTGGCCCGTTTGGTAGGGTACTGCTCCGTCATTCGCCTGGTGTGGATCGGAGAAACCACGGAAAACTACCGATCAGAGCAGCCGGCCGCTAGAATTCTCCTCCAGACAGCAGCTGAATTCGACCTAGCTGAAAAGCTAGTGTCGAAAATCTTGCCGCCATCAGGACTCGAACCTAGGACCTCCCGGTTAGGGGCGCTGCAGTGACATCAGTTGATGCACTGAGCTACCGCTACCGGTGGGTAGCAATGCATGCAAGAGAGAGTGTGTAAGGGGGGAGGAAGAGATACGGATGAAGAAGGGAATATTGCGCGTGGTCCATGGCCTGTTTGTTAGGTCAGAACTCATACAGAAAAATCCTACTAAATTTTAGCTGCTCTTATGCACAACTCATATTTTTAAAAAATGCAGTTGGAGGAGGAGTAGGATCGCTTGTACGCTGCTCTCAGTATGTATTCTGTTGTTTTTGTCTTCATATATTCAACCAAAAACATTTCAGAAAGATGGTTCTCAAGGGTTTTGGAGAGTCATGTCAGAATGGACCTCAAGCTTTGCATAATACAGGAGAAACGTCTTTGTAAAATACAGTATTATATTTTGCTGTAATCCATATAAAACTCACGAAAACTTGTGAAATGTTTCTGGTTGTTCACCGGCATCTTAAACCATAAAGAATTCGAAGTTGTCGATCAATAATGAATCAAAATATAGAAATCCAATATAAGCAAAGAATCTGTTTTGAAATGTAACAAGAAAATACTGAACAACACGATTTTGTCACAAAAAAGAACATATTTCATAATTTCGTAGAAAAAAATAGATGAACACTTACTTGACATTCAGGATTGCAGCCTAACAAGAAGAGAGCCCAACTAATAGCAGACGATGTCGTATCATGACCCTGAAAAGTCATAAAAATATAACTCAAACCCAAGTAGAAGTATTTGAAACTCATGTGTTAATATACAAGAGAGGACGCGTTACAGATATGGAAACTTCTTGAAGATTGGACCATTTAATCGAACTTTCAAGAAACTGAATTTTTAACAGTGATATTTAATGTATTGTTTCATATTTTGACTGTATAATACTAAACAACCTGTAACAAGTATTGTACCGTAGCTTGAGTCAATGACCCCATCTCGATTAGGATTTTCGTTCAATTTCCCTGACCCTTTGAGCAAATACTGAGATGGTCCCTTGTTTTGCTTCTGGACATAAATGTAACTTCAATATCTGTGCACGTCTTCTAGAATTCAGTGGGAAATATGGTTATTCAAATTATCGTTTCCATGTTGTCGCGGCGGATGATGAGGGATAAGAGCCCGAATTTATAGCTGATTTATCCTTGAAAATAGATTTTATTACATCGGAGCGAATATTTTGTTAACAATCCTTGCAAAAAACACTAATATCTTTCTGTGCTCAAAATTCAGGTAGTATATAACTTCAAGGTAGGGATCACAGAATTATGAAAACGTGCACAGAATTCTCTTTTCCCCGTGGCACGTCACACACTTTTTATCTGTTTTTGACGTAAAATAAATAAATAAATAAATAAATAATCCTTTTTACCTCAAACATGAACGTGTCGACTTCTTCCCGGATGTCTTCGTTGGAAAGTACTTCTCCATCTTGCGAGTACTCAATTAGGAGATCCAGAAAGGCGAGACGCTTCTTTGCACCTAGTAATTAAAAGTACAGCGCAATCACTTCATGTGTAAAAGAGAAGAACTTTCCCGGCAACTTTGATTAATTGTTAGTGATTCCAAGTGCATCAACTACTATGACCACTGGTCCCGTAAGTGTAGTGCATGTTTTTACACGGGAGATGGCGGTGGTCTTGTCCCACTGTATGTGAGATCCGGCGTAGACCACCCGTCGGCTAGCGGGGTTTTCCCAACCAGGAATCTCCCATCAGCGGGGCTCCGCCCTAAAGAGGATAAGCTCTAAGCTCCCGACCGGTTTCCAGGAATATATGGTAGTGTAGTGCATGTTAGTGTAAGTGTGTGTGTAAGGGGAGAGGATAAGAAAGGAAGAGGTAGGAAAGATCGCGCGCGGTCCGTGGCCCGTTTGTTACGGTACTGCTCCGGCATTCGCCTGGTGTTGATCGGAGAAACCACAGAAAACTACCGACCAGAGCAACCGGCCGCTAGGATTCTCCTCCAGACAGTGGCTGAATTCAACTGGTATCGAAAATCCAGCCACCGTCGGAAGTGGAATCCTAGGACCTCCCTGTCAGAGGCACAGCAGAGACTCATCAGTTGTTGCCCTGAGCCACCTCTCCCGGTCGGCAACATTGACTTACCGATATCAAGCAAGTTCTCGTCTGTTGCGGAAGCACTTCTTTCTTTCGTTTTATTTTTCATCTTCTCTTTTTCCTTTTGTTTTTTGATTTCTTCTTTTCGTTCTTGAATTACCTTTAGGATAAAAAGAGATTGTTATTTTTTTCTGGATTATTTCACTAAACCTTCTGAAAGGCAAGTAAAGTACTACCTTATTGGAGAATCCATGTAAGATTTTAATGCACCGCTGGTGGACCTTATACAACGTATTCCATCTGAATAACCAGTCGGGCTGCAGCCATAGTTTAGATTGTCTATTTTGAACAATGGACCCAAGTCTGTAAAACAATAAATAAAATCCTGAAATAGTTAGAATCGTCGTAATATAATATAATTTAGTCAAATTATTTACTTTAAACTCTCTCAATATTGGATTACAAAGCACATTTTAAATGTTGAGTTACGTTATATTTCCTATAATATTACTTGACTTCAAATAACAAAATGTTGACTATTCATAGTCACACACAATCGAATAAAGTGGGAATCTTAGAATTCTTTTATTTAAGTAAATGCTTCTAAAATTTTATATTATTTTGCACAGTTTCTAGAGTAGAGTAGATGTGTAGTCAAAATGAGATTCATTGCTTGAGAATAAAGCATCAGCAATTGCGACTTATCAATAACGATATCATTTCTCATCTACACGAAATAGTTATTTAGGCACCAAGGGCGTTAAAAGGATTCTAATGATCGAGCGGCGACAAAATGCTCTCTGGTCAAAGGCCCCCGGGCTTTTGTAGCAGATCGATCATTAAAACTGGTTACTGGTACAGATTTTATGAATGAATTAATGCCATATTATACGTGGCGAGACTCAGGCCATGAGGCCTGCTTCTCCTTCTGATCACGCAAATTTCCTTACGCTCCTTTCACCTGCGAGGAGAGAAAGAAGGTATTATTTGGGCGACGAAACAGGCAATTTGAATTTAGCTCAGAGGCATCATTTAGGCTTGAGGAGCTTTTACATGCAGTAAATCTACTACATGGGACAGCCGGATTTACTTTCCCTCCGAAGGAAGGCGTACGAAGGATTTTTTCGCCCTCAAAAATCCACGCCTTCGATCGGATTTGAACCCGCAAACTTGGGTATAACAGCCCGATATGCTAACCGTTACACCATCGCCAGATAGAATTTTTTATGTCGCCGTTTCTAACCGTGTCCAAGATTTTAATTTTCAATGAATCATATTTACTTATTTAATAATTAACTAGAAGTTAACTTCACTCGGTTTGTCATTTCGTAATTCCCTCTCATTATTTCCTTTCATAATTCCCTCCCAAAAGAGAGCATCTACCATCATTCAACTGTTTTCCTACTTCCATTGTAATCACGGTCTAGGTAATAATAGTATGTTATGCACAATATATCAACCCCTGTATCGAAGGTCATAACAACGTAATCAATAAAATTGATTAACACCCAAAACATGCAGATAACATTAATTGGAAAATAGAGTTATTCAAATAATCGTTCTCCGTCTTCTCGCGGATAAACAGAAATAAACGTAATAATTAATTGTAGAGTATCTTGGATTGCAACTGAAACGTTCTTGGGTTTATTTCGTGCTTAAAACGAGCTTTCAACGTTTGTAACGTAATAAATGATAAATAATTGTTAGAGAAGGACTAGTTCTCCGAAGAAACTTACTCATAGATGGCTCTCACGTACTCCGAGTCGCTGTTGCCTTGAGCGTTCACCTGGCGCCCCATCGCAGTCTCTGCAAAAACAACAGCAACGCACAAATGAAGTACGCAGGTCCTAGTGTAAGCATGTCAAGGCCGCGGGCACCGCGTCCAAAGAAATTGGCGCGAGATTTAAAAGTAAGGGTTGTACAAATTGCTACTGTCGTAGGACGGACAGTAGTGGTAAGTCACTGGACACCTGGCCCATAACAGTCTTTGGTAGATGTTGCTTGACAGTTACTGTCACAAATTTAGTTATATTAATTCCCTTTTTCTCTTTAAAGCAAAGAAATAATCCATTAAAATGAAATACTATATCAGTCAGAATTGAAACTTTCAATTCAGAGTAAAATTTAAAACAATTGAATAAAAAATCTTGATTTTGTAATCATGTTTACTTAAGAGTGATAAAAAGCAGTAACTTCCTACGTTCGGATTAGGAGGTTTAACTCTAAAACATTATTTTCTGTTAAAAGCGTTCCGTTTCCGTAAGCGAGACTTGTTAACTTAAAGAAACTTGTTAATTTATTTCACATTATTGCCTAATTCAATAAATAACCGAATGATTTAATACCACAAGACAAAACGAAAACAAGGAAATAATTCGCCATTGAAACATATTCTTGTCACGTAAAGCAAAGGTAGGAAAGATGTTTATATAGGGGAGAATTTAGTAAGAAAATAAACATAAAATAGTAATAAGTAGTGAAGAATAGAAACATAATACAATTCTCGGTTATTTGATATAAAAAAATCGGGCAAACATATTTTCGTATGGAACCAGTGTTCCCGGCGCGCGCCGCTTCAGCTTGCGCATGTACACCCCTTTCTGGATTTTAAGGGGAAATGAAAGGGGATTCAGGGGAAGTTGTCCGTGCTCACAGGAGAGCTGGACTCCCCAAGCGGGCAAGTAGCTCGTGCGGGCACGGTTTGACGTGCCTGTCTTAGTGCAACACCACCTAGATATCCAATCGCGAACAATTGTGACTCGGTGACATGGCGCACTGTCATTCATAACAATTCCATCATAGAGGAATATGTCCATGAATTGCTGAAAATAGTCTCCAAATGGTCCATATAACCATTTCCAGTCAATGATCGGTACAGTTGGATCAAAGAACCCAATCCATTCCATGTAAAAACAGACCACATCATTATGGAGACACTACTAGCTTGCGCATTGCCTTGTTGTCAACGTGGGTCCATGGTTTTGTGGGGTCTCCGCCACACTCAGACCCTACCACCAGCTCTTACCAATTGAAATCGGGACTCATCTGACTAAGCTACGGTTTTTCAGCCGTCTAGGGCCCAATTGATATGGTCACGAGCCCAGGAGAGACGCTGCAGAGTATGTCGTGCTGTTAGCAAAGGCACTGGAGTTGGTTTTCTGCTGCCATAGACAATTCAAATCAAATTTCGCCGCATTGTTCTAACGGATACGTTCGTCATACGTCCCAAATTGATTTCCGCGTTATTTCACGCAGTGTTGCTGGTCTGCTGGCACTGACAACTCCTCGCAAACGTCGCTGCTCTCGGCCAATAAAAGAAAGCGGCCGGCCACTGCGTTGTCTATGGTGAGAGGTTATGTTTCAAATTAGGTATTCGCGGCATACTCTTGACACTGTGAATCTTGGAATATTGAATTCCCTCATGTTTCTCGAAATGGAATGTCCCATGCGTCTAGCTGTAACTAGCATTCCGCTTTCAAAGTCAGTTAATTCCCGTCACGAGGTCATATTCACGTCAGAAACCTTTTCACATGAATCACTTAATACAAATGAAAACTCTGTTAATTCACTTTTATACCTTTTGTACGCGATACTACTGTCATATGTATATTTTCACATTGCTATCCCATGACTTTTGACATCTGAGTTCTTTATATGTCAAGAACATAAAAAAGTTGCGGTTCCATAACTCGACACGTGAATAACAAATATTTAATAGCGGGCGGTCTCTTCTTGGAGCCTTGATAATGCATGTCAGCTACGTCGCACTAAAATGATAATTCAATCGGTAAGCGAAGTAAGAAAATCGGAATCATCCATACTTCCATTGAAGGGTACCACCGGCGCGAGTCTAGGGTGTTTTTTTTTCTTTCTTTTTTAAGTAGAGGCTCCCCATGGGCGTCCCCTGTTACCCCGGATGTGATTCTCACATTTTTCAAACAGTCTCACAAAAAGGCTAACAGGGAACATGGGATACATTTCTTAACCACCTCTCTAGATGTCTTAAATACTCAAAAACGCGTTTTATGTTCTTTAACTCTCCGACACTTTTTTCGTGAATTCTTTTCGATATTCCGGAAGGGCCTGGAAAACTTAGTCCCACGCCAGTAGATGGAGACACACAGAATGACGCCTCACTTGGCCCAAATGTTGGAAGTCAAACCGTACGTAGGGAACTGTCAATCACACACACGAAAGTTACCCAATGGCCAGATGTAGGATTACACGGAATCACGAGATAGGTATCCCTTCACCCAAAATTGAATGTCTAGATCCTCTCATGGTAGTACGTGAATTTGTCCGAATCGAATGATGTACTTTTATTGCTCTGATTATGACGACAAAAAGAAACAAAGTTGTGAACCGTTACAAATTCTCGTGGCTATACTCTTGAAGTCTACTATCTATTTATAGCTTGTTTTTTGATAATATAATTACTTAGAAATAAGTATTTTTTTAAGATATGAGTATATTTTGTAGTAAGGTATCATTAATTTTATATTGATAATTATATATATGTTGTACCATCATTTAATTTTTCATGATTAATTGCAGTGGTTTTCATTAATTTTTCTGTTCTAGGATCTAACATCATAATTTCGACATGTTCTGTACTAGACTTGACTCCACTCTACAGATTCCATGCATGTCCAGAAACAACACGACGTCAAAATTAAAATATGACACAAAATATGAATTCGCTGCAGATGCACATGAAAGTGAATAAAAAGAGGACAAGTATTCAGCGTTTCGAACAATGCATGCTTTAAACGTCTAACTTCGACTTATCGGCATTCACCAAAGGATTGAGAAGCGTATCGCCTAAAGGCTATTTTTGAGATTATGATAAATAAAAACAATGATAATTCATATCTTCAGAGTAAGATACGGCACGCGATTGACGCATGTAATTCAATCTGTCTTACAGAAGAAGTGCGATGTATCAATATCTCTTCAACCCGCATTGAGTTTACATTTATTACATGGGCGTTTTATAGATCAGATTATTAGGATGATATTGCAAACTGAAATGATGTTATTAAACTGTTATTCTACCGGACGAAGGTTCCACATTCATTGGGAGATTGATGGCTTGGAGTGTAACTTATGTTGCAAGCGTGACTTATGCTCGTCTGGAAGGAAATAAATGAAATTCTTAGAGGGTGTTAAAGCGCATGTCTTTATGACATAAAAGGAATTTAAAGAAAATGAAAAGAAAATCAATAAAACAAGAAGCAATAAACGAAAAACGTTGCCTTTCCTAGGAAAAGGGCTCGTTCCCTGCTCTTGTAATTTGGCCTTACAATTAGGAATTGTGCGTTGGGAGATCCGGGCCGGACGAACAATTCATCGAGGGGTGGTTTAAGCAAAAGCAACCTACGTATGTACTTCGAGCCCCCACATGTTAGAGTCTCTAATATTTTTTAAAATCAAAAATGTATATTGGTTTATTAAAATGCACATTATAATATTTTGTAATTTGAAAGGTTATTGTTTTTTTTTTTTGGAGATATGTATTTTGAATTCAGATCGTCTGCTATATTATTTCAGTAGCATACATACCTTTTGCGGCTCCCACTCGCCACCAGTCTTTATAAGCGAGGTCTTTAAAGAAAGAGAACTTCATGGAGACGTGACGATTTGCACGTTGACTTAAAAAATATGAAAGATTTATTTAAAAACTCATCTAAAATATTTGTGGCAAATGCAACCCGCATCACTAAATAGTATATTTTAAAATCTTTATCGTTAAATAACTCCTAAACAAAGCATTTCAGGGCCTTAAAAACTAAAAGTTTGAGGTCGAGGCCTCGATGAAACGTTTTTCATATTGTAATCTACAGAATGAGATCTTCCTGAATATTCCATTGCATTTTTGCTGGTTCGACGCTTCTCTACCCCACCTGTTCAGAGCCTGTAGAATCTGCAACTGTATGTGAAATTAAACTAATTACTTGATATTCTACGCGACTGAATTTCTCGGGTATCCTACTCTGCTCGATAATATCGTTAAATAAGAATAGTTTGTGTTGTCAAGGGTGTATTGTATTGATATCAATTACAAGTAGACATATAGAACAAGTAAGGGAGGATAAGAGAGTCTCGGTGAAGAAGATAAATTACAGGCTTAATATGGCAATGGAAAGATAGGGAAGAGAGTGGGGTTTAACATGCGAGAGTTCTCACGCGGGTACGCTATACTCGGATGCTACTATTTTAACGTGGCATCTGAGGGTAGTATCTCCAAGATGGAATACGGCACTACTTTTTGCGCCTTTCTCGCAAGATGTCGCACGATGGCGACCGTTTATTTTTATTTATTTTTACGTCAAAAAACTGTTAAAACTGCGTATGACGTGCTATGGGGAAAAGTGAATTGTGTGCACATTTTCAAAATTCTGTGATCTCTACACTAAGTCATATACTAATTAAATTTTGAGTAAAAACAACAACAACAACAACAACAACAATTCCCATGTAATAAAATCTATTTTTAAGGATAAATAAGCAATAAATTTTGGCTCTTATCCATGTTTCAAGCAGTGCTGCAGATCATGCGACTCTAGCGGCACGACGGCGAAGACGCGAAAACCCGTGTCATATTCCATCTTGGAGATGCTACCCTGAGATGCCTCGTTAGAAAAACCCAAGTATATTATTCAATACTTCAACAACACAGAGCATAGCGATGCTCACCGCAGATGATGTCGAGCGTGCAGTGCGTGATGAAGGGCAGGAGGTTGAAGGGCTGCGCAGCGTCGGCGTGGGGCTGCAGCAGGCTCATCAGCACGGCGCCCTGCTCGTGGAAGACGGCGGCGAAGTCCTCCAGGATGCGGAAGTGGAAGGCCGGCGTCAGCAGCTTACGGCGCGCGCGCCACTTGGCCCCTGAGCAGCGCCATTCATTCATTGTTTGTGATTCCGGGAGCGTCAACTACTACGGTCATTAGTCCCGTAAGTGTAGTGCGTTTTTGCTGGGGATGTGGCGTGGGTTTGCTCGGGTGGTCTTTCCCCGCTGGATGGTCAGTTTCGGCGCCGATCTATCGTCGGCTAACGGGGTTTTCCCTAACCAGGTATCTCTCACCAACGGAGCATCAAACCCAGCCGAGACAAATTCTAAGTCCCCGAACGGTCTCCCGGCATGTGCGGTAGTTAGTTGGATGTTACTGTAAGTGTGTGTGTGTGTGTGTGTATGTGTGTAAGGGGTGAGGGACAAGGAAGGCCATGACAAGGAAGAGGAAGGAAAGATCGCAGGCGATCCGTGGCCCGTTTGTTAGGGTACTGCTGTGGCATTCACCTGGTGTCGAGAGGAGAAACCAAGGAAAACTACCGATCAGAGCAGCCGGCCGCTAGAATTCTCCTCCAGACAGCGACTGAATTCAACCTAGCTGAAAAGCTAGTGTCGAAAATCCTGCCGCCGTCGGGACTCGAACCTAGGACCTCCCGGTCAGAGGCGCTGCAGTGAGATCAGTTGATGCTCTGAGCCACCGCTCCCGGTGCGCGTGATTGATTGATTGATTGACAGTGATTCCGGGCACGTCAACTACTGAGGTCATTATTCCTGTAAGTGTCTCCAGATATCTCTCCTAGCGAGGCACCGCCCCAGCCGGGGTAAGGTCTAAGCTCCCGTCATGAGTAGTAGTGTAGTGGTGTAAGGGATAGCTTCGGCATTTGGTTGGTACTGATCGGAGAAACCACCGAAAACTACCGATTAGAACAACCGGTCGATAAAATTCTCACCCAATCATAGAATTCGAACCAGCCATCTAGCTAGTATCAAGAATTCGTCACTGTTCGAACTCTAGGACCTCCAAGTCCACGATGCTACACAGGCAACGGTGTTGCCTGCCGCTGAGCTGCCGCAGACGATTGGATGGGGAGATAGTTGAAGCACGTCCCGACACGTACCTTTTCTTTTGTGGTGTTGCAGAAGGACTCTCATTCTTCTGATCCCAAATAGGGATCCCACAATGCCGTTAATAGTGTATAGTTCGAGAAACACTCCATTATGGATGTAAAGATGTCTGTTTTGTTTGAAAAACTTCGACTTATAAAATCCCTCCCGCAGAGGGACAGTTATTTTTTTGTTTCTATAGAATAAACTGTGACTTCAAGGATTATAAATAATGATCTATGAAATATTGTGTTCTATGTAGCCTACTTAATGCAACTATAATGTAATAAAATGAGCACATACGTTTTCGTGTAATAATTAAAATATTAATAAATGTTCTCTTTTACTATATACTAAAATTTAACGTGTAGGATCACTGCGATGCACATAATCGTTCAGGGTTCGTTCGGGCTCTCATGGCCAGAAGCATTCGGCTCACGTAACTTCGTTTCGTAACGCTAAGGGAAAAACATTTCAGCTTCAGTTCATATCCCGCGTAAAGGTAAAAAGTAGTTTGTCACGAATGAAACTGACCTCAATAACCTGTGAAGGAATTCTGCTCAATGGATGAGTGTTGCATGAACTATTTTAGGAATAGACAGAAAATAGAATGCAAATGCTTAATTTTACATTTCCGCTGAGATTCTAAGAGACTGTAAAACGTCATGGACATGTTGATAAGTGCAAAAGTATGCAAAATGCATGAGTATTTTATCATGTAAGAACAAATTGTATTTAGTTTTAATAACTAAAGAATTTAGGTGTTAACCTATTATTGGTTAAAACGTTAAAGTGATATCAGTGATGATAATACATAGTTCATCTCATAGAATTCTAGATTTAGACTCTCCCTCTTCCCCCCCCCCTCTCTCAGCATTACATTACCATATACACACTATTAAATGTGTCATAATATCGTAAATTTAAAGATATAAACAGTAATAGTAAAAAGCAAACATTGTTATTAAAAATCTTGAACTGTTCAATTTTCCAATTGTTTATTGACATATACATACCTCCACTTGTAAGAAGGCCGGTGCCCAACCAAGGATGTAGATACCTGTACTCATGGCTTTTTTCAACATGTTTGTTACTGCCCAGAATTGCCTGCAAAGATAAAATAATTGTACTATGGCATTTATTTAGACATCTGGGATGCACGTCCATTACATATAAACCTGAGTTGACTCAAGTTGAAGAATTTATCCTTTGTGTCAAAACAGCTGAATCACTGATGGCGGTGCTTTAACTAAAGAAAGAAAGAGTCCATTAGAGACGGTAAACATAAGATATATAAAAGATGGAGTAGAAAACTAGGTTCAAAATTAAAATTTGGCTGAAATCTTGTCTGGTATTTTCTGGAACGACAGCATAAAATTTCATCATTTCATATTTCTAACGGTCATATGACAAATTTGATCAAGGTTTTGTATTATTGTAGATCTCACTAAATGATTCGTGTTCTGAAGGAAGCATTGGTCAGGAAAATTCCGAGCGCAACGCATATGAACGCGGGCACGAAAATATGAAATGCTAATCACCATGACTATTAAGTGAGCCTGCAGCAGCAGCAGCAGAAGAAAAAGTTGCCATCAAATGAGCATCAGATAAGATATATATTTTTTTCTTTCTATGGACCCACGGCATTCAACTTTGGGGCTGAGCCAGCATCTCCAACTTCAAAATTCTTCAGCAATTCCAGTCAAAATATATTCGATCACTGGTAAAACGTACCCTGGTATGTCAGCAATGAAGTACTCCCACAACGACCTTCAAATTCAGATAAAGAATAAATAACGTCCGCGAGTCAGAAATACCACACAAGACTGGCAAATCATCCAAATCATCTGCCTATTAATCTATTAGGCAATAGTGAAGAAACAAAAATACTATAGCGCCATAAACCGCTAGATACAACGTACCGATTTGTTTAAATAGGAATGCTAATGTTGAGTAACATTTCCACTCATGTAAATATTGCTATTAAACCATTTGCCTAATATTTCTGTAGAAATAATTTGAAAGTTAATCAAACCAAAAAGAAATTCCTCCGATGGCACTACACTCAGGTCGAGTCTTGAACTAATGAAATAAACTTTGTGAATTGAAATATTTTAATGTTGTACAATACTTAAATCTCAATAATAATAAAAGAAATCTTCAAGAGAGTAATCCTAATAGAGTTAATTTTACTTGGTCAGGTCACATCGAATCCGAACTAGACTTCTCCTCTGATTCACGTTGTGATGTCATGTTCATGTTGTCATGACTCCTCGGTTATACAATGTTTACAATATAAACACTAAATGAGATAATTTGAGACAAACATCACACTTTAAAGATTGCTCAGAAGCAAGAGAGAATATATGCGACAAAATGTTCTCATTGCATAATGACCGTTACTTGGAAGATTGGTACGTTGTGAGAAATCGAGTTCTTAAAATACATTCTAATTGAATTACAAATTAATATCTTGTACAATTGTAATAAACGGTAAAAGAATGGGCAATGTTGACGAATATATATATATATATATATATATATATATATATATATATATATATATATATATATATATATATATATATATATATATATAAAGGACAAGTAGTGTCCTTTGTAAACAAATCAGAAAAAGAGATAAAAAAGAATTTATCAGGCATGGAAAAAGCCTTTTGCCTTCGTGTTATTAGATGCAAAATCAACATCAAAACCAAACGAATAATAATGGACACTTATGTATTAATTTACGGATCGCAAAAATGGTCATTAACAATATCACAAAAGAGATTGCCGCAAAAATGCCAACGGAAGAATGGAAAGGAAGAATGGGATGGAAAATACTGCGGATTTCACTAAGAGATAGAGTAACGTGTGAGGACATAAGGATGAGAACAAAAATAAAAGATACAGCACAACAAGCTGAAATTCTCAAGTGGAGATGGGGTGGTCATATTATGAGACAAGATCATCAGAGATGAGCAAACACCTTGACAATCTGGACCCCAGAACTGAGTGGAGGAAAGTGGGAAAACAAAGATGGACTGATGATCTGCAAAAAAATAACAAACAACGGCTGGACAAGATTAGCACTTGACAGAACTACATGGAGGAAAATGGAAGCTAAATGATATGGAGATAATTGAAGAAGACAAGTAGACAAAGGACAAGAAAGAAGAAAGAATAAGAAGTGCATGAATGAAAACCGATGTGGTCTACATCACCACATTGTCGTAGCTTCATCAGGGCGACAAGTCCCCGGTGTGGGCACCTTGGCCTTTGCGGCTCTTATCCTCACTCCCCACCGACGCGCAAGACGCCGACGGGCTGATGGCAGGATCCAGTCGGAACCCGGTTTGTCCTCATAGCAACCTCCCCATACAATGTCCCAGTAAGGGCCGCCCTTCTAGTTCAGTTTTTGATTGATTGATTTTTTCGTGTTTCCGGGCGCGTCAACGACTTTCGTCATTAGTCCCGTTAGTGTAGTGCATGATTTTTCTCGGGAGATGGCGGTGATCTTCCCCCGCTGGATGGCGAGATCCGGCGCCGACCTACCGTCGGCTAGTGGGGTTCTCCCTAACCAGGACTCTCCCACCAGCGGGGCACCGCCCCGGTCGGGACAAGCTCTAACTTCCCGACCGGTCACCCGGAATATGTGGTAGTGTAGTGCATGTTAGTGTAAGTGTGTAAAGGGAGAGGATAGGACAAGGAAGAGGAAGGACACATCGCGCGCGGTCCATGGCCCGTTTGGTAGGGTACTGCTCCGGCATTCGCCTGGTGTTGATCGGAGAAACCACGGAAAACTACCGATCAGAGCAGCCGGCCGCTAGAATTCTCCTCCAGACAGCAGCTGAATTCGACCTAGCTGAAGAGCTAGTGTCGAAAATCCTGCCGTCGTGGGGAGTGGGAACCTAGGACCTCCCGGTTAGAAGCGCTGCAGTGACATCAGTTGATGCACTGAGCTACCGCTACCGGTTTCTAGTTCAGAGCTCCTAGCTTTCCAGGCTAGTACCGGGGTCAAACCAATGCGCCACTCACGTGCGCCTTGACTGATGCATTTTCATGTTTCTTTTTTCAATCCACATTTAATAATATACCCAATGCACTCTGCTTCCTATTGCAACATTATCCCATGGAAGTGCTTGCCCATTAAAGATTATTAGTCATTTGTATGTCGGGCATGTGCAATAACAACGGTAGAACAAGAGTGTGTAAGTCAATGCCGAAAGATCGGGATTACTTATCTTTATACGCACGCACATCTACCAAGGTTTCCACCCCGCTTGGGATATGGGATAGATTTACCCGACCGTGTTTAACACCATATCCGTATCGCTCTACCGCGTTTAACGCGTGTTATTCCTAAGCTCTGCTGGGAGCAGAGTAACGGGTACAGACCTTCAGGATACGGGCAGGGTACCCACGAACAAAATATCCCAAATCAGCCGGAAGACAATCAGCAGTTGACGATTTCTTTCGAAACAGTTTTATCCCCATGGATTGTCAGCACAGACGCTTGTGTTGGGTCGGACAGGTAAAACGGATCGATCAAAACTGTTATCTACAAATCCGAATTATACTGTGCGTATGTGGGTTAGCGGTACGAAATGGACAATAAAACATAGATGTTAATAATACAACGACCAAAAACATCTGTTTTAAAGCTGGTTGTTTTGAAATGTTTTGAAACATGGATGCTTTGTTGCCGATGATGCTTCCCTACTCTCTATGAGAAGGATTTTCCTAAGGATGAGTCGAAGTGACAGTTCGCGAAAACAAGTGAACATCACATGTATTTCAGAGAAGTATCCCTCCGCCGCGACAGCTGTTCAGTCATGCCCTTTCGTAAAGTGCTAATGGCTCCTGTGAAAACATCCCTATGCAGAAGTCTAAGAGTTTCACTTAAATACATGCACGTACGCGAGTTCGGGAAATATTTAAATTTAATTTCGTATTTGGAAAATCTCTTAAAATGCTCTCACAATCAGTAAAAGAAAACTGCCACGAATGTAAATAGAAAGAAAAAATGATTTTAAGTCGGAAACACGTGCAGCGATACGCATCTCACATTCGAGTCTCGGTTTTAAAATAAACATAATATTTATCACACAAAAAGTAAATACAATGAAATATATAAAGAAAAAAAAGAATTTTTACAGAAGAGCACATAACACTGCACTTCCTCATTCCAATTATTTCTCGTGGCGCACTATATTTTTGACGGACGAGGACATCACAAAAGGTAGCGTCGAAGCCATTTACAAGTCAGCCAACTGCAAACGAACGAATGCAGGAATGGAGTCTAATGGGCTCGAGGGCACAACGACCACAGAATCTTCAGTTATGTTGCCAGCACTAGCTGTCACTTTGGCTCATCCTTAGGAAAATCGCTCTTCCACCCAGTGGCCCCGGGCCAGTGAAGCTCTGAGCGGGAGGGCCGTGCCCGCTGGCGTGGCCCTGGTCAGCGCCCGAGGCGACGCGACGGCGTCGCACACTGGTTCAATCGGGCCTAAAACCCGGTCATAATGGCAAATGGGAGTGAATTTGAGTAAAAATGGGTATCAATGGGTTTTTCAGGTCGCTGAATTTGAATATCATAAATAAATTTCAAAATTCAAAATGGCGGATCTACTCATTTAAAAACAAACAAAAAATTAAACGTTGACGTTAGAATTCAGCCTATTAGATATTCACTTATTTGACAGTTTTTCGTAAAAATATACCTAACTTATAGTCAAAAGTGTCTCCTGTTCGGAAATATAAAAAGAATCCACAAAACAATTTAAACACTTTTTTTTAATTTCACAAATATCGTTGACAAGAATCAATGAATTACAGTGTTTCGAACAACGGTAACTTCACGAGACCGTGCGGAAGACAACAATGATTGAAATAACTTTCTGGAGCTGAATTACTGTGCTCCAATATCTTCCGAACGAGATTGGCTTAGTCAGAATTCCGAACGCGCACTTTGCATTTTGCCTCAATGGCCAGGTTTTTGGCCCGATTCAACCAGTGTGCGGCGCAGCGTGCGTGCGGCAGGCGTTCGCGCGGCCTTCACAGCCGCCGTCCGTTCGCCCGTGACTGCTCGCGCGTTTGCCCGCCGCCGCCGCCAACGTGCGCTGTTTCCGCGAAGTGCGCCTGCGACTCGCGCGCCCCCAACCAGATGCTCGGCGTGCGGCGACGCCAGCGGTTTCCGGAGGAAAGGGGCCAAAAGCGGACGCTGATATCCGGATTTTTTTTCTGACTAATCGGTTCCTTCTAGATGATGATTAGAGTCCCCCATTCAATGAACTGATATAATGAAGACATTGTTTCTTAATTATTGAAATAAAAATTGCTTAACAGAAGAATAAAGTAGAGAAATTGCTCAATCAATATATTTTTGTGTTTACCAGCATTGTAAACGACCGTTTACGTTGCAAAAAATCGTTTTAAAAATGGAATTTTATGGCACTGTCCGTCCTCCCTGCCAGATCTCTCCCGTTCCCAGGACCAATCCTCACTGCTTGTGCTCCCTGCGTGACGTCATAATACGAACACCTTATGTTGCCAACCGCAAAACTGCTTTTGAAATTTGTTTCCAAAATTAACTTTGGATCTTTTATAAATTTATAATGGTGTTTTACTGAAAAAGAGTGTGCAACTCGTTTATAATGTTGCTTTTTAGCATTCGTAAAAATTTTAAAAATTGTTACTAACGTCGCTCGTTTTAAAAACATATGTTTACACAATTAAACATAACATTATAAACGTGTTTTTCTAACATACTATTTCCTGTTTCAATGCTTTAGAATCGTTCAAAACATGGATAAATTTTTTGTTATTATCTATGATAACATCTACGGTATTTGTAATATGAATTATAATTATCTGTGATAACGCCTTACAAACGAAACAAGGCGGCATCACTTCTGAAATCTCTGTGAAGTGTAATAATTTTAGGTGAAGTTCGTGTAGCCGAGCAGAGAAGTAAGATTGTAATTGTGGTGTGTTACTGCAAACCACCGCTCACTCTGCCTACACGCTTTTAAGTTTCTCAGTTATACTAGTTAAGAGAAAATGAGTCCGAGATTCACGTGATTCCATTAAGGAATGGGTTATGTGGATGTGCTTCTCTCTTTTCTTTTCCTTAAAAATACTTCTAAAAGATTTGTTCAGCATTTCTGAAACTGTTATGTGAGAAACCCAAAAAACAATTTGAGTATAATTACCTTCCCTATTTATATCTACATTACGGATTTTTATAGATTAATAAACTGGAATAAAATATTAAGAAAAAATCATATACTAATGAATAATTATTTCAGTAATTGTGCAGATGAATTTTGCAGAAACAAACACTAATGATCAACAACACACAAAAATTATTAACTTTTCCATTACAATTTCTTTCACGGCAAATCTTTGACATTGCCTTTTTATTCCCTTATTCAAATGCTTGAGAAGTACAACCGTTATTCCCAGCACGTAGAATAGGGGACAAAAGAGTAATATAGAGATAGCTCGAGCAATCAAGCAATTGCTTCCCCTTACGGACTGCCAGCGCCCCAGCAGTCATACAGGCGTCTCTACATGTTCTGAGAACCAGATGTGGGTTGAATGTATCATTCAGGATACCAATGGTTAACTCGGCGTTCCGAAAAAGGGAGCAGGAACTGAAAGGTTATATCTGGTCAAATGAGCTTAAAGAGCAGTAATTTGTCATAACAGGGGGTGATTCGTATACGAGCAAATACATGTTACAAAATATATTATATATTATGGATATGTGTTGAAAATGCTTATAGTAACCTCAGTGTTTGCAAATTAGTTCCGAGATTTGAATTTTCAATTAAAGTAAAGCGTTTTTCCATATCTTAACTTAGGGTTCATTCATTGTTTTAAAATAAATACTGGACAAATAATTTATCTCCTAAACATATCGCGAAAGCACAAAAGACACTATTAGTAATTGGATGTTCTCTTTTACTTTATATTTTTATTATACGAGTAACTTGGTCGACAGGACGAAGTATTTGAGGTATCTTTTTTTCTGTTGTGGTGACAAGGAAACAGTGCTATTGTAGGCCCATTTTTTGTGATCAGGGTCGCAAAAAAATTGAAGTCGTCCAAATATTTTAAATTGTATAACTTTTGATCGTTTAAAGATTAAAGTGCAGAAAGGATAACTTATTGTAAAGAAGTTTAATTCTCGACAACTTCAATTTAGGGTATTGATGTAAAACAAAGGGTTTTGGTAAAGTGTATATCGAAAAACACGAGACAAAGTTTTTTTAAATTTTTTTAAATATTGGCCAGAAAATAACTCGAAAGCTATTAGGAATAAGAGAATGGATAGAAACCATATCGTAGCAAAGTTTGTCAGCTTTCAGAGTGAATATAATATGTTTTTGGCTATGTTGCACGATGCTCGACAAATATGTGACTTTACAGCTATGTTGGAATGGAAAAGTCGTAAAGTAGTAAAAGTCCCCCGACCTACGACATGTGCGAGATATAAGAATGCACTTACAGGAAGTCGATATTTTAATTGTTTGCATAATGTTTAGTAAAAATTTGTAATTCTATAAAACTATAATCTATATATTTAAAAAAATAAGGTATTCTGCCATGGCTTCGTTTAGAGCTTCTACTGAACCGATTGTAGTATTTTTTCCTTTAAATGAAAGAACGTGATTTCTAGATGTGTTATCAGATACTGTTAGTGTTGATTCACCAACATTTACTGTGTAAATTAATTAATTAAATCATTCTTTAATAGTACGCTTATCAATAGTCAATTGTTTTCTTCCAAACCTGCTTCGTGGTGGCGCTGCTTGATGTTTTGTTTTGATTGTTGAGATTTGTTTACAATTCGTCAAGGTTTTGTTTCAGTGTAATAATTGCATTGTGGTGTTGATAGTTGGCATGTATTTGCTTTTGTGGTGTATTTTGTAGAGAACATTCGGACAGTGGGTTTTGCTCGGTTGTACTTAAGTAGTGAAGTTGTACACAGGTTATGTCGATCGTTGCCCACGCGCCCGTAAAAACGCAAACGTACATTAAGTGGACGCAGGGAAAGAGAAAGTCGGCGTAGAAGTCGTGTTTGTGAGGTCATTTCGTTCTCTGTTGGGTTGTCTATGAAATGTCAGTTTTGTTCTACTTTGCACTTCCCATATGAGAGAAATTCTGCAAACGAGTTTACTCTGTGTTGCTTAAATGGGAAAATAAGTTTACCTTCGAGCAATATGCCAGAAGAAATCAAAGTTGTTCATAGATGATGACACATCAAAAAACTTTAGAAATAATATTCGTCAGTATAATAGTGCTCTTTCTTTTGTGTCATTTGGTGCCGATATTGCATTGCCACCTGGTCATGGGCCATACATGTTCAAAATTTTGGAAACTCCACATCACAAAATATCTTCGTTATACCCTGAAGATCCAAACAATGCAACATATTGTAAACATTAGTCTGAGCACAGTTTTTTACATTTATCTCATATCTCACCGCCAAATTTTGACGGGTTCTCACTAGTTTAAATAAAAACAGTGTAGTGTAGTGTAGTGCAGTACAGTGAAGGGTAGTGAACGCGATCAATGCCCCTTTTTTAAAAAATCTAACTTAGCCAATATTTATGCAGCTTGTATTGATTTTTAGTATCACCAAATATAATTATTGTGTATCATGATAGAGGAAGAAATAAAAGAGGTCATCTTCGTCAACATACTAGCTTTATTAAGATAGCCGGCTTTGGACGGCTTTGCCGTCATCGTCAGTCTAAAAGATACAGAAAGATATAACAAAATTATAAATAAATACACAATAAGATAGAAAATGAAATTACAATTAATGGATACATCAAAATTGACATAAAAAACAAAAGGATAATCGATATACGACGGGGGGGGGGATTAATACAGATAATTATCTGTATTAATCCCCCCCCCCGTCGCAATTAATTTTTGCAATTTTATCTGCTATATGTTCCTTATCTTTTGCAATCGTATATCGATTATCCTTTTGTTTTTTTATGTTAATTTTGATGTATTCATTAATTGTAATTTAATTTTCTATCTTATTGGGTATTTATTTATAATTTTGTTATATCTTTCTGTATCTTATAGACTGACGATGACGGCAAAGCCGTCGAAAGCCGGCTATCTTAATAAAGCTAGTATGTTGACGAAGATGACCTCTTTTATTTCTTCTTATGAGAACGTCAACAACACCAAATCAGAATTCCCACAATATCATGATAGAGTTGAAATAATTGTTATAATACTTAATATTAGATAAACGATAAATGTAATAAGTGTATCTAGATAAACGAATGACTAGGCGAGAACAAGTAGTGCTATCCAGACTTCGCTCCGGACATACTAATTTAACACACGCACACCTGTTTCACAAACTACCCGCACCCCTCTGTGACTTTTGTGAGGTTGAACTAACGGTATCTCATATTTTGAACGTTTGTCCTAAGTTCCAGGAAGAAAGAGATGGCCTATCACCGGAGCAACAATTCGAAGCAGTTGTATATTCCAAGACTTATCAACAGGAAATCATAAGATTTTGTCAGAACATTAATATATTTAATAAAATATAAGTGGTTCCCTGTACATATTATCATACCAGCCATGATTGGATATCAAGTTTTGTACTATTATTTTGTACCTCATTTCTATTGTAAACTTTGTGCTATGTATACATATAAATAATGTAAAATCAAATATGAATATGTAAAATACTGAAAAGTCGCTAAGAACCTTTGGTTGATGCGACTATAATAAACAAACAAACAAACAAACTTAATATTAGTGATGGTATGATTATTGCATCCTCGTTTTGTTCTGTAATCTTTTATTATTTTTATTAACATTATTGTAATAATAGTTAATTAACTTCCACCGGGTCATACCCAATTGCAGTTCAAATAAATGTATGTATTGTATGTATGTAACTAATATTTTTTCGGGGTACCGAGCAAGGAAAACGGCACGAAGCAAAATACGGGACATTTTGGTGTCCCGACAAAGTTTTTCGGGACAACGAAACAGAACTCAAATCAACAGGACGATATCGTGCTTTACGGGACGTTTACGAACCTTATCTTAGCTTGGAAAAGGTTTTTCCAGATTGGGTCGGGATGACAAGCGTCTTAAACAACGAAAAAATGTATTTGAGAGAAAAATCTTCACTTCATCGAATGTTCCACTTGACAGGTGATTTATAACGAGATATGTTTACAACAGCCTCCCTAAATACACGACACTAATTAGATACGAGCCTTATTTAAAACGTTTTAGCGTTGTGGCATCGTAGAAACAAAAAGTCGACAATTCATCAAGATAATGTGACATTACTTATATTTATCAGGATAAGTAATAGGAGCTGCTTCAATACTGGTGAAACATCTCAAATTACACCTCACATTGTTAACTGAGAATTATTTTTTCAGTATCATTTCATAGTTACTGTGAGAGATCATGTTTCTCGTGTTCACTTGCTTCGGATATTTACAGCCTACTTCTACTACTATCTAATCGCGAGACGTTTACACAAAAATAATCGTGCTGAACGCATCCTCGAAACTTGGTCTTCTGTTAATATAGGGCACGACTTCTGATTAATAAAAAGAGATGATATTCAAACTATTGTTATCTTTTTCATTAGACGCCGTAACATCAAATGTATTAACACAGAGGAGAGATATTATATTTCTTTTACGGTATTAATATGAAAAAAAAGCGGAAGGGAGATACAGTAACTGGATAAAGCACCTGCCACACGGAAAATACCTGAATGATAATGAAACATTTGAGGAAGAAAAATATAAATATTGCTCTTCGACATTTCCTGTAAAGAAGTAGAAAGCACTAAAGATACCTTTCGTTTAGACTAGTGGCCAGAATGGCTTTCGATGTTTATTGATTCAGTTTTGTAAATAAAAATTTGAATTATTTATCAGCATCATCATCATCATCAGCATGGGTTGAGCCTTTTGGCCCGTTCCGTCTTCAAGAGTATTCTTCCATCGGCCTACCCCTACTCCTCCTTCCGTACGGAGTGATTTTTGGCATTCTCATTAAATGACCATGGCAATTCTTTCTCAGTATATCTATTTCTTCAGTTACGTTGAAGATCTTTAATTCGTATCTGATGTCCGAATTCCTTTTATGGTCCAGTATTGAATAGCCCGCCAAAGGTCTAAGAAATCTCATTTCCGCGGCTTCTATTTTTCTCTTATTGAGGGTTCAATTTTCACATCCATAGGTTATCATTGGAACTGCCATTGTTTTATAAAATTTCAGTTGTGTGTCTGTAGGTGCTTTCTGTCTGAGGGTCTCTCGCATAGTTCCGCACATTTTCTGAATTATTTATTAGACTAAAATCTAACTACTAAAGAAGGAATCTAACTACTAAAGATTGAATTAGAATGTACAGAAGGACTTTAAATCTGTCCTAATAAAGAGAGAAATTACATTTTCTGGTATTGCTCAATAAGATAGTTCTTGAAGGCACATAAAGTAGAATATTTAACCTCTTGAAAGTGAAAGAAGTAATGGCACGAGTTCTTTGTTTGAATGATCTTGTTCAGGAAATCTCTGACAAGAAATATTCATGAACTCGAACACAATTTCTTGATGGTTTGTAACATCCAAACCAGGTTGCGTACATTTCGGGTGTGAATTCCAACAGAAACAGGTAGACAAAATCATTGTTTTTGACTTGTTTGTGACATTTAATATGAAGTAGATGGCACAGGGAAGTATAAGTTACGCTAGAGAGCGGTGATATGAGGCCCTGGGAGGACGCAGATGAACTGCTATCTTACGTTTTACTTGAAAACAGATTAATTTGTTATTAAAATCGATGGTTTCTGCAGAAATATTGAGGAAATCCATACTAGAGAATGAGAACATGTAGTTCCTTAGTAATAAGTTACTAAATAGCAAAATGTGTAGAGTGTTCTTCTCCGACGTTTTTGAGTATTCAAATAATAATTCAGTTCAACGTTTTGGAGATTAGAGGAAACAAGTAGGTACCTCTGCGACTGGCGCTCGGTAGAGCACGACCCACGGAGCGGAGCCGTTCCATCCTCGCACCACTCCGTGCTCTGGGTTGTACAGCATGGCGCCCGCCATGAGGCGCATGAACACCTCTGTGGACATAGAAATTGGCTCCCATTAGCGCTTCAAATAGGGTATTATTTCGTAACGTAATGGACATAAACTAGGCATTTAATTCTCAGAATTTTCAATATTTGTCAGCATTTAGTTATTTCTATTTAACAAATATATTTTATTCTAAATTAGTTTATAATTGTGCATATCTCTTGGTTTTCATAACAGATTTGTTTCGTAGGCCACGCTTCAAATTTTCATTTATTTAGATTAACAAATAATTTTCCAGTTTAGAAAAACTATATTTTTTTAATTTGACATAATCTAGGACAATATAAACTATTTTAATTGACAATCTCAAAGTTACATGATTTATAATTTATAAAAATATTTATAGATACAATGAATGTGTAAAACTGAATGCAAAGAGTATGTGAATGTATGACCACTTATGAGCACGTTATTTCATAACCCACCGCCGTAACATCAACACAGTGTACTTGATCCCAACACCTTCTAAGTCACTTTACCTGCCCATATTGAATTACGAGTTGCCGTATGTGCATTTTAGATATATTTAATATACTCTAAACTATTCTCTATGTACGGTTCAAAACCTTGATTGGAAAAAATGCCGAAAGGTGAAATATATTTTTTTAATCTGACTATTTTAACGAAATATGTCGCGGAACTTGTGCAGTGATTACAGAGCCAAAGCAACTAAGATTCGGCGATTCTGTATTTCCCCCGTTTATTTAAGAGGATAAAGGAACTCTCTAAAACAATGGGTTATCGAACATTTATATGAATGTTGAAATGTTTTTCAATAAAATGGGTGCATAATAGAAAAACGCATAGTAGAAAGTTGATATTTGGAAATATGTTCCCATCCAAAGGACCTTTGCATGCCTTCTGACATGCAAATTCTTCAACCTCAATTTTCAACCTCAATTTTCAATTCTTCAACCTCAATTCTCGGCCTCAATTGGGCATTCCTTGAGGCCCAATCTTTTTTTTTGTTTGGTGTGTGTGTGTGTTGTAACGATTAGATTCATTCTACACTACAAGAAACGCAGAGAAGTAATGAACCAAGAGAATGAATATAAGAGGCCAGGACAGAACGCCAGAAATTATCTAACCCGGTGAGTCACGGGTCTGTCAGATACCAGACCGCCGCCCCTTCACATGATCACGAGAAACTCCGCTAAGCAAAGAGGCGTACGTCGCGTTGCGTGGCGCAGCATGGCTCATTGTGCCACCTCCGCGCTGAGTCACGAGCGCTTCCGCGAGTGCGCTACCGGGCTCGAAGGTCGCCCGCGTCCTTTGATCCGCGCGCGACAAAACACGCTCGGCCGCGCGCGCGCTCGCGGTGGGTGTCAGCGGCATTGGGAGGCTCTAATCGGGCGAGAGCCGCGCTGTGGGCCCGTCCAAACCCGCGCGGAACTTCTGTAATTCTCTAGCACGACTTCAAGTAGAAACTACAGACGCTATAATAGCACACAATTTCTCGCATATTTGTAACTTTTGCAATTTTCGAAAATTCAATTTGAAAAAAAAATATTTGGAGTCGTTTTCGAGAAAACAAATTTTCAATTACTTTTACATCATACAATTAACGCGAAAACTACACGTATTTTCGATAAAATTGTACATAACGTTATTTTAATATTAAATGTTTACTTTGTCTCATATTACTTACGAAGTGTGGGGGAATCTATAATGCTGCAACAAAACGGCGATTTTCGACAGAAAAACTTGTTTTGTGGGTCCCTGATGCCGAAAAATGGATAATTATTGTTCTTAAAAGTAGTAAATAACTTCTACCATGTTCTGTAGTCAGAATTCACGTTTTGTTGTCCCTTGATACCGAAAAATCGGTTTCCTGCAAAACGTCTCTCCGTACGTCTACAAACAACGCTAGCGGTTAACACATAGGTAGGATTTTCATTCACATTGATATCTCCAATCACTCTGATGGATGACGCAACCCCTGATATTTGAAACGGATATTTCGATTTTTAAAAATTCTTTATAGAAAACAAAGATTTTATTGTAGGCTTTTAAAGGCTTATTAAGGGCTATTTAAAGGCTTATTAAAGGCTTTTATTGTAGAGAGAGAGAATCGCATAAAGGTCCTACGTATGGTGGTTCTTGTATTTACGTTAGAAATAATATTGATTCTATCCCCTTGGCAGAATTAAATGTGTATTCCATTGAAAATATTTTCGAAATTTCTGTTGTACATCTTACTTCACTTAAAGTGATAATACTTTGCATTTACAGACCTCCAACAAAGAGAACTGCAGATTATATTTTGTTCTTAGAAAACCTGGAGATAACACTTAACAAAGTCAGCAATCGCTCTTTTGAATCCATTGTTGTATGCGGAGATTTTAACATTGATTTTCTGGTTGACTCTTGCGAGAAAGAAAAGTTTCTCAATTTAATTAATTCCTTCAATTTAGACATTACAATTAATGTACCTACACGAATCACACAAAATTCGATGAAGGCAATTGATCAAATTATAATTAACAAAACTACTACTCGATATGAAGTTGAAACAAAAGATTTAGGATACAGTGACCACGATGCACAAATTCTTACCATTATAAGAAATGCGATCACTGGCACAATAAATAATACACGTATGACTAGATTGTTTACTAAAAGTAAAATTAAATTATTCATAGACTACTTGATGCAGGAGTCATGGGAAGCGGTTTATAATACTGTTGATACAAACGAGAAATATAATTCTTTTTTTTCAACTCTTTCAATTCATTTTAACACTTGCTTTCCTCTTCAAAAACGAAAATTAAATATTTCACGGAAAAGCAATTCTTGGATAACACAAGGGATTAGGACATCTTGTAAAAACAAGCGAATTCTTTCTTTCATTTCTAAACGTCATGACGTATCTCAAGATTTCCTTATCTACTTTAAAAAATACAAAACATTGTTACGAAAAGTCATAAGGCAGGCAAAAATCATGAAAAACGATCAGGATATTTTGAACTCAAATAATAAAACAAAATCAATGTGGAATATAATAAAAAATACTACCAAATCAACTAGAAAACCCGTAGAGAATGTTGTTTTAAAATATAACGATATAAATGTCAACGATCCGGCAACAGTGGCTAGTCTCTTTAACCAATACTTTTCGAGAATTGCTGCCGATCTCACTAAGGGTCTTCAGGCACAAAATTCAAAAACAGACAGTGCACCCAAAATTTTAGACACAATGTTCGTTTCCGAAACTTCTTCCTATGAAATTCTCAAAATAATCGGTAAACTAAAAAATAAATATTCGTCCGGTTTAGATGAATTCCCAGATTCTTTGTTAAAGACTTGTGCGTATGCCATTATACACCCGTTAACTCACATATTTAATGCATCTTTATGCACTGGAACGTTTCCAGATATTTTCAAAACAGCTAAAATTAAGCCGCTCTTCAAAAAAGGCAACAAAAATGAAATTCAAAATTATCGGCCCATCTCTCTTCTATCAGTTTTTTCAAAAATATTAGAGAGACTTTTTTACGTACGAATGGAAACCTTTCTCACTAAACACGACGCGCTTTCAGATTGCCAACATGGATTTAGAAAATCAAAATCAACGGAAACAGCTATATTTTCTTTTCTTAAAGATGTCGCCTCATCATTAGATCAAAACGAGGCACCTATTGGATTATTTTTAGATCTCTCAAAAGCTTTTGACATCATTGATCATGACATTTTACTTTCAAAATTACCTTCATATGGAATCCGTGGTATTGCTCTAGATTGGTTATGTTCGTACCTTAAACAACGATCTCAGAAAGTTGAAATACCTTACTGGAATGATGGAACATTACGTACGCACCTTTCCGACTCTTTGCCCGTTGCATGTGGAGTTCCTCAAGGATCGATTTTAGGCCCTATTCTGTTCCTACTTTACGTAAACGATATGCCCTCGACGATTCGAAACGGAAGAACGGTTCTCTTTGCGGATGATACGAACATCCTTTGCAATAAAGAAACCGTAAATAGTACAATATCAGATGTTTCAAATTGGTTCCGAAATAACAAATTAATAGTAAACGAAAAGAAAACGGTTTTAATGCAGTTTTCCATTTCAAATAAACAATTCTGTGCTCCATTGAAAATGAACAGTGTACCATTGACTCATGTTAATGCAACAAAATTTTTAGGTCTCTCAATTCAGTCAAACCTTAAATGGAACGTCCATTTAAATGAATTGAACACAAAATTAAGTTCATTATGCTATGCGTTCAGAATTCTTGCAAATTCAGTCAGCCTTCATACTGCTCGTTGTGTATACTTCGCGAATGTTCATTCCCGCCTGAGATATGGCATAATATTCTGGGGAAATACATCTTATAGCTCCCAGACTTTTAGATTACAAAAACGAATTGTACGAATAATAACCAAATCCCACCCACGTGATTCATGTAAGCCTCTCTTCATTAATCTAGGAATTCTACCATTACCGTGTCTTTTTATTTACGAATCAGTGGTTTTTGTAAAAAATGACTTGCTCAAGGGCGGGAATATTTTTTCAGAAAATGCCGAAGTCTATTACTATAACACTCGACGTAGAAATCATATTCATCAGGTGACAGTATCAACAGCTCATTACAAAAAATTCACATACAATACATGTACATTATTTTACAACACTTTGCCAGATGACATTAAACGATTAAATTCAATAGAAAAGTTTAAATCCCAAGTGAAATCGTTTCTGCTGCATAACTGTTTCTATACAATTAGAGACTATACTGAGCATCACAAGAAAAGTAACATTAATTTTAACAATGATACATAATGCATTAATTACCATTTGGACTGTATAAATGAGTATAAACAACCTGTAACAACTATTGTAACACAGCTTCCGGGTCAATGACCCCCATCTCGATCAGGTTTTTCGTCCAGTTTCCCTGATCCATTGAGCAAATGCTGAGATGGCCCCTTGTTTTGCTTCTGGACATAAATGTAACTTCATTTTCTGTGCACGTCTTCTAGAATTCAGTGGGAAATACAATTATTCAAATAATCGTTTCCATGTTGTCGCGGCAGGAAGTAATAAGAGCCAAATTTATTGCTTATTTATCTTTGAAAATAGATTTTATTACATGGGAGTTTTTTTGTTTGTTTTTTTCTCCCTTTCAAAATTCAAAATTTATTGCTTATTTACCCTTGAAAATAGATTTTTTACATGGGAGTTTTTTTGTTTTTTCTCCCTTTCAAAATTCAAAATTTATTGCTTATTTATCCTTGAAAATCGATTTTATTACATGGGAGTTTTTTTGTTGTTTTTTTCTCCCTTTCAAAATTCAAAATTTATTGCTTATTTATCCTTGAAAATCGATTTTATTACATGGGAGTTTTTTTGTTTTTTTTTTTTCTCTCCCTTTCAAAATTCAAAACTTAAGTAGTATATGATTTAGTGTAGGGATCACAGAATTTTGAAAATGTGCACACAATTCACTTTTCCCCATAGCCCGTCATACGCAGTTTTTAACTGTTTTTTTGACGTAAATAAATAAATAAATAAATAGATATTTTCATGACAATCTCCACTGTATATTCAATTCTGATTCCGGCCACATGAAAATTATAGAACTCCTCACCAAATTTAATCTCATAAATAGTATTTAACTAATGACTTTTCATTGTCCCATGTACAATATTAATATTAAGGCTCTATGTGTGTATCCCATGAAATTGTGCAACTAATGTATATTTGTATATTTGTAACTACTGTATTATTGTAACTGTGGTCGCCAATGACCTAGCCGTTTATAAGGCGACCTTAAATAAATAATTAAAAAAAAAAAGATATTTTCAAACTTGTCTTTATATTTCTTGTAAGAATTGAGTGAAATATACTTATAGACATGGTTTATAGCCTATTTTTATGTTAACTCTAAATTTTCTATTGCAAAAGTTTGAAATTGTATGACCCCTCTCGTACAACTACATTATTGAAGATATTTTTTTTCTACAAATAAAAGTTATTCTTTACCATTATATCTTTTTTAAATGTCAGATTTATTTTTTGAAAATATTAATAGTTTTCGCGTAATTTAAAAAGCAGTTTAAATGAGCACTTTTAAGGACAAGACTTCCTACAAAACGGCTTCAAATGTTTTCTTGAAACATTTTAGGAGCAGCTCTAAACGCACCGAAAAATATATCCACACAAAACTACTGTTTTTGATATATCCACCACTGCATTAATTTTTACTTTAAGGACGTTTTATACATTACTGCATTTGTGAGTACTAGAGCTTGAAATTATTTTGAATAAGTTTCTCAAAAAAATGAGAAGTTTTTACATTAACTTTAACATTTTCTAAAAATTGGCTCCAAATTCTTCAGTGAAAATTTGCATACAGTACCAAGTTTTAGACATCTATAATAGTTCTTAACGTAATAAGTTGCATCTGGGAAGAAGGGGAAAAACCGAAAAATTGGCGGAAAATTAAGAGATCAGAAAACTAACCAGAAAGATGAAGTCTGTTCCATACTGTAGCACCACTAGTTTAAAATAGATTTTAAAAAAACTCCGACATCAGTATTGTAGTTCTAAACTCAACTTAGTTGATTTCAACAAACTAACTCATCTTAGTTGGAGTTTAACGTAAATGAGACCACCATTTTAAACATCCTTTGCTCTATGTGAGGAAATACTATAATCAATAAATTTGGAACCGTTTTTTAGAAACTTTTGAAAATACTGCTAAGACTTTATGTAATGTACCCACAAAAATGAACTATCCATGCCGAATTTGCAGGGCATTGAATTCGGCCAGATCCACTGGGGACTATAAATCTTTGGAGAAAATGGTCGGAATGGTTAAGGTCAGTCACGACAAGGTCGCGGGCAAGGCAAGTAGCTTTCCAGAGTTCGCGGGCACCGCGTCCAGAGCAACTGGTGCGTGGTTTAAGTGCTGTACAAATGTTCCCGTCTGGCACGCCATGGCGGTGCGTCACTGGATATCTGGCGCATGACAGAGGTTTAGAGAAGTTAGTTGACAGTTACTGCTCCAAAAGCGATATTAATTCCCATTTCCTTCATGAAAGCAAACAATGATCCATTAAAATGAAATAAATCAGTCATATTTGATTGCAAAGAGTAAAATGAAACATTTTGAAGCGAACTGATCTTGCTTTTGTAACCGCATACAATTAAGAAAGCAATACTTGCATTAATTACCTACGTTCAGGATACGAGGTAAATAAAGAGTCTTACCTGTTAAAAGAGATCTCGGTCAGAAAGAGAAACTAATTTTTTTCACATAATTGGTACTATAAATAACAAATAATCTAATGATTTAATTAAATATAACACAAAATAAAAACAAGCAAAGATTTGGCCATTAAACATATTTCTGTCCCCTGGCAAAATTGTTTACACAAAGCAGAATAAAAAGAAAAAGAAACAAAAAATAAAGTAAAAAGTAGTATATTCATAAACACTCCACTTAAACATTTCCCTCTTCAACGTGTACACCCGTTGTTGGATTTTAAGGGGAAATGAGAGGAAAATGCTCGCTCGTGGCACATAGCGAAATCGCTAGCCTTTCACCACTGAGGCCCGGGTTCGATTCCTGTCGAATCTCATGTGAAATTCGTTCCAACAAAACGAGTTTGGCCGCTTCACAAGGGCTAGTCCAACCCCTGTGAAGTGTCCTAAACCCTCCCCCTTTCCTAACTCCTTCCCAATTCTGGCCGCTGGGTAGTGACGCAGGGGCGCGTGAAGTAAGAGGCGCGTACGCGGAGATGCTACCTGGCGGTCCTCTTTGACAACTGACTAGACGAGACGAGACATAAAAATACAGCGTCCTCTGGAATAGAGGGATAGATAATGGAGGATTACTCCGCGCTCAACGCTCGACCAGGGGTGAAGAGACGCGTTGCGCCAATAGGCGGGCAAATAGCTCGTGCGTTGACCACAGATAGACAGTCGTTTTGCCATAATTCAATTTGTCGGTTACAAGGACCCGCAAAACGTGTTTTCTGACTTCACAAGGTATTAAAAGAAGTAATTTACTACATAAAGGAATAAGATTTATAGAGATTTTCAATGGGTAAAAAAATCGACGATTTTTGACGAAAAATCGCCACTTTCCGCTGCGGCATTACAAAACTTTCTCTTGACTACGTAGTATGTAGTGTGGCGAGGGAGGTTACCATCGGTGCAGAAGGGAAGTGACACATAGCCACAAATCATTTTGCAGGTTTAAATCTGAGCGGGTCGTTAAAAGTAAAAGAAAGTTTTTCTCTATTAAACGGGTGCCGAAAAAACATCCAATTGATAGGTTCTAATTATCCAGTAATAATATGTTCATTCTAGAGAGAAAATTTCGTAAATACGCTCTAAAGTATGCCATCTTAAATGTTCTAATATCGTGAAAAGGAAAGTCCTTCTCTGTTTCACATTCCATTTCGTTTATAGTATTTATGGAGGAAGTCGCATTTGGAGTCAGCATGTTGAATTGAATGCAAAACAAGTTCATCAGCGTCACTAACTTTGACGAGTGTCTTGACGGCACGTATTGCTCAAACGATCGTATTTTTTCAGAACAATATCTTGCGCAATACAGCTCCAGAAAATCGATATTTCCTACAATGAACCACGTAAATACAAACACACAGTACAAAAACTAAAATATACATTTAAGGATTAAAATAAGGAGAAATAAATGTGTTTCAAGGAAAATATGTGGAATAATTTATAAAACTATTAAGCTCATCAAGAAAAATCTATGCATAATTAATTCATGTTCTTATGGTTGAAAATTGGATGTTTTGTACACATACCAAGTGCACATATCTTCTGACTGCAGGGGTGAATGTGTATTTGCATTGAATTTTCTGCTTCTGAATTATATACGATATTTTATTATTACGAATTATCTACATGATATTTCTACTAGAAAAAAGAGGCTGTTATTTTTCTAAACTTATTCACTCACTTCACTTATTCCTTCACAAGTAAGTGGCTGCTCTGCTCGGTAGTTTTCCGTGGTTTCTCCGATCAACACCAGGCGAATGCCGGAGCAGTACCCTACCAAACGGGCCACGGACCGCGCGCGATCTGTCCTTCCTCTTCCTTGTCCTATCCTCTCCCCTTACACACACACTTACACTAACATGCACTACACTACCATATATTCCGGGAGACCGGTCGGGAGCTTAGAGCTTGTCCCGACTGGGGCGGTGCCCCGCTGGTGGGAGAGTCCTGGTTAGGGGGAAACCCCACTAGCCGACGGTAGGTCGGCGCCGGATCTCGCCATCCAGCGGGGGAAGATCACCGCCATCTCCCGAGAAAAAAACATGCACTACACTAACGGGACTATTGACCGAAGTAGTTGACGCGCCCGGAAACATTTAAAAAAAATCAATCAATCAATACAAGTAAGTATGTTTTTATTTAATTTGCTTTCGTGCTGCGCCTTCCTTGCGACCTCGCTGTGACGTGGGCGGGCGGTGACGCGCGGTCGCTGCATGACGCCAGCAGCGCCCCAGGCGCCATGCGGCGGCGCGGCGCACCTCTCGTGCGGCGGTCAAGGGTCGCCCCTCCCACTCGCACAACGCGACTTGCTTCCTTTCCTACGAGTGGCTTCTGGCGCTTGAGCCAGCACCACCGCTGCAGCGGTGGCAACAGCCAACGATGAAGTAGAATTTTTAAATTTATTTATTTAAGGTCGCATCAAGATCTAGGTCATTAGCGGCCACTATTGGAGATGACGTTGTGGTAACTGTGAGGACGAAATGATGTGGTAATGATACGGGGTGAAAGGACGAACACAAATACAACTATACTCGAGGCGAGACTCCAACCCGCGACCCATCGGTTCGAGATCGCTGCGACACTACTGCCTTAGCGATCTCGGTCTCCAGATCGGCAAAGCCGGGTTTAACATCGCTTTTAATTACGAAAGAGCCGGCTCACCACGTTGTAGTATACTAGATGGTTATAAAGGATAAAGTACCGGTTTTGGCCTGAGTTAAGAATATTTCCATAATTTTCTCAAAATGATTCGTGGGATATTACTCTCTAGTGTACGTACGCATACGAAAGTTATGTATTGCTGCGGAAAATAATTTTGAGATTTCAAGGACAAGAGATGTTTTTGGGATCACCTGCCACCGAAAAAGTGTTTTTTACTTTTTCGTCTTACTACGTACGTAGTAAAAATATTCTTTATAAAAAGAATTCTCAAAACGGCTTCAATTTTTTCTTTATTTTTTAGAATAGAGTAAAGGACGCTTAACACAGACTCAGATCTCATTTTTGCTGCATTTTTTTAATTTTTGAAAATTGCAGAAGACACAACTAATGCGATAAAATATGTGCTGTATGTGTATGCCGTATGCTGAGAAAGTATGTAGACCACTACTTTTTCAAAACGTCCGTGCGTCAGTCTCTAAGAAACACTAGCGCCTAAACTATTAGTAGGATTTTGTTCCAAAATGTATATTCCCTAATCGATCTGATCAGACTCAATGCCCTAGGAGTTTGAAACGAATTCTTTGAATTTTGGGAATACTTTACATGAAGCCCATGGGACATTTTCAAAATTATCTTGGGACATTTCCAAACTTGTTCTTTAAATTTTTTGTAATAATGGAGTGACTCTTACATATATAAAGATGGCACAGCTCCCATTATCACTGTTAACTCTGAATTTTTGAAAACTGCAAAAGTTTGAAATATTTTGGACCCCTCGTACAACTACATTACTGAAGATATGGATTTTTCTTGAAATGATATTTGTTCTTCGGCATTAGTTCTTTAATTAATGCTCTGTACATTTTTAAAAAATATTAGTATGAGTTTAACTACTTCACTCAAAGTTGGGTGAAAAAATGGCAATTTTAAAACAAGAGTTTCCCGAAAATAGCCATTCCATCTTTATTCCCTAAAACTGTTGCAGTAACGCAACGGTATAAAACATTGAATAAAACGCGATTTCTGCCCTTCTCGCGTCTTTCATAGATCTTAAATACATGCAGTTTATCACAACCATGCATAGATGGTGAAATACGTCCTTTCTCACGAGAAGCAGTGAAGAGATAAGGAAGTGGGAAGGAAACAGAATGTTGATGTGGAAACCAGAGTCTTCCCTACCCGCGATACGAAGATGTCTTTTAAGAAAAATTGATAAGCCCAGATTTATAAAGTTAGCCTTCTGATTTAACTTCAATTAGCACTTTCTTGAAAGATTTTGGATGCAGAAAAATGCAGAGTATAAAGCTTCCTTATTACTGTATTTTTTCATTATAAAAATTAAGGGATTTATTATTAAATAAATTAATATTACAAATTATTTCACATATAATGTAGTGTGTAATGTGATAATAATTAAACTTCCTTCCTTTAATTGTATTTTATATAACTGGTGCACCTCAAAATGAATTGCCCAAGATCCGTGTGCATGATTTCACTTTTAAGAGAATCACTCGTATTTCTAAACCGATGCTGACGGGAATGCTAGAATTAAATTTACCGAGTACAGGACATTCCAAATATGATTATGATATAGGAAAATCACACCCATGAGGAACTAGCTTTCCCCAGATGTGCAGTTATCACTGCTTTTGAGCTAAAACTGAAACATGACTGCATTTCCTCTGAAATGGAACAGTAGATGCCACAAGTAGTGTTCCTGCAGTTAAATGAGAGCTGCCCATGATCTTTTGTTACAGCTCCGTCAGGATAGTATTCACCGTACTTCACGGCCATTGCATTGGAGAAAGTGTAGCAAAGTGGACGAATTCCTCTTTCCCTTTCCGGCGAGCAGCGCTGCGTGTTGTCGCCGCTCTCCTCGGCGTCGCATTCCTTCCTGGGGCCTCCCAGGATACTTGGGTTTTTCTAACGAGGCATCTGAGGGTAGTACCTCCAAGATGGAATATGGCACGGCTTTTCGCTTCTTTCTAGGTCGTGCCGCTTGATCTGCAGCACTGATACGGTCGCGATCATGCGTCATCTTGCGGCAGGACCGGAAAAGACGTAAAAAGGCGTGCATTATTCCGTCTTGGAGATAGTACCCTCAGATGCCGCGTTAGAAAAATCCAAGTATAGACAATAAAGCGTTTGTGCACCCTCGAAGGTTAAAGCACTATCGATCTTCTGCGCATGCGCACTTCAAGTTTCGTCTTAGTTTTGTGCATCTGCGCAGGTGCAACAGATCGATAGTGCTGCCCGTTATAGCGTGCACAAACTCCCTCAAAAATTTTGGGCCCGGGGCAATGCTGAAACATAGTCCCCCCTCCCAAAAATGTGAAAGTTGTATCAAGAAACTTCAGGAGTTATTTCATTTCAACAAACAACGTTTAAGCTACAAAAAAGTGTTGGAAATATATTTTAAGAAATAGTTTTATTCAGTTATTTAATGAAAATACATGTAATGACTGCAATTATTTAAGGTAAAAAATTAATTGAAAATTTTATGAAAAATCAAACCACGGTACCGACGTATAGAATTACGATAACGATTTTCTCGAGTTCTAATTTCTATTTCAGTTTTTTACTCAATATTTCCCGACAGTCCTATCATCCGGCCCCTTGACTTGCGCGGGTCCAGGCGATCTCCCGGTTTTGATTGTTACTGATTCCGGGTGCGTCAGCTACTAGGGTCATTAGTCCGGTACGTGTATGCATGTTTTTCTCGGGAGGTGGCGGTGGACTTCCCCCGCTGTACGGCGAGATCCGGTGCCGACCTACCGTCGGCTAGTGGGGTTTCCCCCTAACCAGGACACTCCCACCAGCGGGGCACCGCCCCAGCCGGGACAAGCTCTAAGCCCCCGACCGGTCTCCCGGAATATGTGGTAGTGTAGTGCATGTTAATGTAAGTGTGTGTGTGTGTATGTGTAAGGGGAGAGGAAATGACATGGAAGAGGAAGGAAAGATCGCGCGCGGTCCGTGGCCCGTTTGGTAGGGTACTGCTCCGGCATTCGCCTGGTGTATATGGGAGAAACCACGGAAAACTACCGATCAGAGCAGCCGGCCGCTAGAATTCTCCTCCAGAGACTGAATTCGACCTAGCTGAAAATCCTGCCGCCGCGCCGTGGGGAGTGGGAACGTAGGCCCTCCCGGTCAGAGGCGAGGCCTGGCCGCGCCTGGCGCCGCTCACCGTCGTGGTCGACGTTGAACTCGACGGTGTTGCCGAGCAGCAGCGTGGGCGGGGGCCCCGGGATGCGCTCGATGAGCGAGACGACGCGCGCGCGACGCCGCAGCGCCGCCCGCACCGGCGACGCCAGGGCCGCCGCCGCCACCGCCGCCAGCGCCACCGCCAACGCCCCCCACGCGCCGCCCGGCACGGCCCCCGCCGCCGCCGCCAGCCACCCAGCCACGCTCATCGCACACGTGACCCTCCGGGAATCACACGACCCTAAGGAAAACAAAAATGGATCAACTCTCGTGACACGTGACCCTCCGGAACGGGGATTCACCCAATTCTGTGGAATACAAAATGCATCAACTATCGTGATAGAACGATTTTTCTAAAGGCGGCTCCACACATTCGTTATTCGGCGAACACCGAGCAACCGCTCGTCGAATCCCGAGTAGTGTGGATGAGTTGCTTGCTATTTGCTGAGTGACGAACATTCGGGGTTCGCCCTATCCATCGCGTATCGGTCTTTTGGACACATCAAAGAGAGCGAACATTCGCCGAACACAGTTGCTCGGGATTGGGCGAGCACTAACTCGCTACTCGGCGAATGCCGAATGTGTGGAGCCGTCTTAAGGATGAGCCAAAATGACAGTTCGTGAAATCAAGTGAACATCACATGTATTTCTGGGAAGTATCCCTCCGCCGCGACAGCTGTTCAGCCACGGCTCTTCGTAAAGTGTTTGGTTATGGCTGGGCCTGTGGTTATGGTTTGGTTATGGCTTCTGTGGAAACATCCTTGTGCAAAAGTCTAAGAGTTTCGCTGAGGTTCATGCACGTACGCGAGTCCGGGAAATATTTAAATTTAATTACGTATGTGGAAAATATCATAACATGCTCTCATAATCAGTAAAAGAAAACTGCCATGAATGTAAATAGAAAGCTCTCAATCACAGATCGCTACACAACAGCACAAAGACCGGAACCACGTGCATGCATCTCGCATTCAAGTATCGGTTTTAAAATAAACATAATATATATCACACAAAAAGTAAATTCAATGTAATATATAATGATAAAAATAATTTTTACAGAAGAGCACATAACACTGCACTTCCTAATTTCAATTATTTATCACGACGCACTATATTTTTGAAGGACGAGGACATCACAAAAGGAAGCGTCGAAGCCATTTCCAAGTAAGCCAACTGCAAACGAACGAATGCGGGAAGGGAGTCTAATGGGCTCGAGGGCACAACGACCACAGAACCTTCAGTTATGTTGCAAGCACTAGCTGTCACTTTGGCTCATCCTTAGCAAAATCGCTCTAGTGAAAAACGTGACCCTCCGGACCGGAGATTAGCAGAATCTTAAAAAAGATAATACAAGACCTATGGTGACACATGCACTTTAGTGCAATATAAAGAAAAAAAATCAATGCAATCGGAAATAACCTTCTTTCCACACCTCTTAAAATACGCTATTTTTATGGTCAGCTTCGAGTTAAGAAGTTTTCTTTCTTTATTTTTTTATCAACATGTTTATTTATCTAAAATGTTTCCTACTATTAGAAAATGGAAGAGAACGCAGACAAACAACTCAGGATCACAAGGGAAGGTGACAAGTGCTCCCTTGCTCTTGTTGAGTTCATCGCATTACTTCTATTCTTTTAAATATTCTTTATCAAATATTCCTGCCGATCTCCTTTTGGCCAAACCCTTGCCAAAATGTCATTAACAATGGAGCAAAATTTAACTTTGCTTCGTTGTAGACTTTAAACAGGAATCTGTTGATTCACAATAACAATTTGATTATGAGTTGTATAATATGTCATAATTTTTTAATATTTATTTTTTAGTGATAGCTCTTCTTTATTTATTAAATATTAAATTTAGTTTTTTTACGTTCTGAATTCATTTCATCAGCTTATGAGATTCATAGGATGCATATCTTTTACCTAGATTTTTATATCTCATCTGCGTATTTACACTCTGTTCTAGTAGAACATTCAGTAAATAATTTGAAGTGACAGCAATAACATTTTCTTAGATACAGTAGTGTCATATTTAGTTTAATCAGTAATTACAGTAGCTTTTGGTCAGTTTCGAGATATGCTTGCGTTTCAATGTATATATGTGTCCATTATTGTCAAGTAGGTTCACTGATAGAAGATTTGGTTGTTCACTTAATATCGAAGTGACAAACAACGGTTCCCTCATTACTTTCTTACGGTTTGGATTTCGAATCTTCTACGAGATTGATTGAGAATCTCTACGTGTGATTCACCGGAACCCCATAATTCCATAGCGGAGGTCCAAGTAGGTTTTATGACAGTTTTGGATAGTAGCACATCGTTGTTCTAAGAGAGCTACATCCTTTGGTTGAAGAACCACGTCAGTTTTCGTTCTTTCAGTTGCGTTACTTTTCGTGTTTCAATTTACGAGTTTTCTTTATCAAATTGTTGTCCAAGTGTCCAAGTTCACTTGGTGTGTTCACCAAGTGTCAAATATCTTACAATTCTTGACAATTGTTCTCGCTAAGAGTTCTGTGTTATTTTCATCTACAAATTACTCGACAAAAAACGTGTAAAAGAGTCACATTACAGGACAATGAATAAAATACAAAAATCCGTGGCAATGCAATGACTCATGAGATAATGTTTAGTTATTGGTGGTTGTGTGTGTAGTAGTGGCTGGCAATTTTTTGAATTAGTTCAATTAAAAATGTTCAGCTATTCGTTTTGAAGATTTGTTTTTGCTGTTTTGAGATAGTAATTAAACAGAAACGGTGTACTAATCCCAAAATGTACAATAGGAGTACAAAGATGTGATAAAATGCTCACAGCTTTCTTATATCAGTTTTGTTTGAGTTACTTTCTACGTCTTACTGTATATTGAACTAATCAAATATTGTAGTTGAAGAGTCTTGCAGATAAACATCCTCAGAAAACTAACTGCGCCATTCTCTTTTACCTTCACGCAAGACTTCAAGACTAGGTACTTGATTTATGCCCAAGAGCATACAGTATTTTTACCTTGTACTCACAATACATACACTCGGGAGATAATTTTAACTCTTTGTCAACGCTTATTTAACAGTAAGACTCATCAAATGAAATCTGAACGTAGTATGCATTCACTTTAGTACAGGTACGTACCATGAAAATCTATGAGTATACTCCATTTTTAGAGTGAGGGTTTTAATTTCTCGGTCCTCTTTGACTAAGAAATACTGTTCATCACTTAGAAAGTGCATTTTGACTTTATTTTCCACAAATGAAAATTAGTAGTACATATTCTGCCACATGTTTGTCCTTAGAAGATTTACACCCAAATTGCAATAGGACATAGAAGTTTCATCAATAGGGAATTTCTATGTTCCCTCCAGGAAGATGCAAATTCAGTTCATACCCCAAGTAATTAGGCTGATTTGTGTTGCAAAATGTCCAGATTTTAATAGATTTTTTCAGATGTTTGAAACATTCCTATTCAGTAAAAAACATGTTGCTGCTGGGCCATAAATTACACTTCTCTTTACACGCTACATGCGAAATATTTTAAAAGTTTATCTCTAGGTTTGGATTTGTGGACAATTGTAGCAGCGTGGAACACCATGATTGCTAATTTCATCGGTCATGAGCTGTAAACTAGGCCACAAGGGAGAAGTTTCAAATACGCGTTCCTTGCGTTCCGCTTGCGAAAGTCATGCGACAGCAATCGAAGCATTCTGAGCGGTAAAGCAAAACACACGCTGTCGGACATTCGGCCTGAATGGTTTCAGTTCGAAAGGTCAGGTTAAGTTTAAAGCAATGAAAAGTCCCGCAGGATCCATGGCAAGAAATGCTCAGTTCTTCACTTTAGACCTAGAAAGACCTCTGTACTCTCATTCTCCGAATGATTCCCATATACATATTTATTCTTAAATTATATTTTCATTGTTTACATACTGCCTAGTTTACAAACTAATCTAAATTTTTACGAACCAATCTAAATCTACTTTGTCTTACATCCTAACTTAATATAACACCGAACACTATTTACATTATTTACAATAGGCAATACATACACATAGACTTATAAACATTACACATAAACTCATATAAACATTATTTTCACAATACATGCCGTCGTCCACCTCATTTTAAACGCGGTTGCAACTTAATCTAACACCGAACACTATTTACATTATTTACACTGGGCAATATATACACACACATTTATAAACACAACACATAAACTCAGGAAAACGGCAGTTAACATGAAATCTAATTGGATAAAATTCCTTGAAATAGGCTCTTCCTAGAAATAGGTTCCTTTGGAGGACGATTATGTGTTGCCTAAGTAAAACTTCGAACATATAATGATACTAATAAAAAGTATGCAAATGAATTAACAAAAACATCATGAGTACAAGGTAACAAGAAAAATCACTCGACAAGTGAGTTTTTATCTGTGTATGTGTAAGAATATATTAACGAATTATTAAAAATGATGAGAAAAGGAAAATATTTCAAAAACTTAGTGCGAAATGTAATCCTATAATATATTTTCATTTTACGACACTATTTTCAATATTCAACCCTCTCTTTGACTTCTTAGTAATTGTAGTAGAATAGTTCTTGGAATTTATGTTACGAACATAAATTATATCATGAGTTACAGCTTGCCATCGTTTATTTCAAGGTTTTATAAAAGGTCTTTTTTCAGGGCTTTATGAAGAAGTCATTGGCCGTCTGAAATTCGTGGTTTAATTTGTATTTTTAACACCATGTACCCTCAAGATTGATTCCAATAACATCTTCAATGTTTTAAATGACTTAGTTTTATAATGAAAGATTTATAATATTAACTTATCAATACTAAACATTTATTTATTTTCGTCAAAAGCAGTTAAAAACTATGTGTGATGTGCTACGGGGAGAAGTGAATTCTGTGCACGTTTTCGAAATTCTGTATTTTTCTACCCTAAGCCATATATTACTTAAATTTTGAATACAGAAACAAAATGAGCGTTTTTTGCAAGGATTGCGAACAAAATATTCGCTCGGATGTATTGAAATATATTTTCAAGGGTAAATCAGCAATAAAATTGCGCAATTATCCGTCATCATGTCCTTCGAGAATGAATAATACTTCCTGCCGCGATAACATGGAGAACGATAATTTGAATAACTATATTTCCCACTGAATTCTAGAAGACGTGCACAGATAATGAAGTTACATTTATGTCCAGAAGCAAAACAAGGGGCCATCTCAGCATTTGCTCCAAGAATCAGGGGAACAGGAGGAAAAACCAGATGGAGATGGGTGTCATTGCCCCAGAAGCTGCGGTAAAATACTTGTTACAGGTTGTTTAGAATTATACAGTCCAAATGATAAATAAAACATTAAATATCACTGTTAAAATGTATGTCCTTTTGATTCTCAGTATAGTCCCTAATTGTATAGAAACAGTTGTGCAGCAGAAATGATTTTACTTGGGATTTAAACTTTTCCATCGAATTAATCATTTAATGTCATCTGGCAAAGTGTTGTAAAATAATATATGTGAATTTTTCGTAGTGAGTTATTGATACTGTCACCTGATGAATACGATTACTACGTCGAGTGTTATAGTTATAGACATGACGTTTCTGGAAAAATATTAGTAAAAATATGTTCTTGACTCGTTTTGAGAATTGTACGTGTATGCCCTGGGGAGAGGAAGTGTAACTGGCTCTTGAGGCCTGACGATGTCAAGTGGCCGAAGCATTAGCTAGCGGGAGAACTGACCCTTCGCAGCCCCGTCCGCAGCGCCTGCCCACTTTCTCTCTCGGGGACGTCGAGAGCTCAGGCCTCGTTCAATGGACTCACCCTCGAACGTAAACAAAGTCGCTCGCCCACGGAGTGGCGCTAAACGGATTTGAGCTTCAAAGAGAAAGTTTCTACGTCGATTTTGTCGTGAAGAGATAAAAGAGGGATGGAACATACAAAACAGTTATTTTGACACTACCAGTTCGTTCCTGATCCTAAAAGTATTCGAACACGAGTTATTAAATAGGAAAAGTACTTCAAAGATCCCTTAATTTGAAGGAAGAATTTTTCAAGCTGTGTAAGTCTGTGCACTGTCCATTAATAACGCGGGACTAGAAAATGGCAATTTAATGATTCAGAAAGATATGCACGAAGGAGAATAATATAAAACGCACTAATAATCAAAGTATTCCAAATAAATAACTCTCAATAATTTGAAAATAAATAAAATTAGGCCAACTATTATTTCAGTATTTAGATAGTAACGTTTAATAAATAAATTTGTATACGCCGCATGCGTATTACATTATTACAAAAATTATGACCAGTAAGAAGCAAGAAAATGAAATTCTTTAAGAATCAATCACTGTATGCTCACTTCTTCAAGGATTCAAAATTATATGTTCACCATAAATATTTCTACAACCCAATCTCGATCCGTCATCGGTTTTCTATGCCCTGAGAGTTGCCGAAGAAATTGATCCACATTATAAGTTAGAGTGAAGGAGAAGAATTAGAGCAGAAGTTGTAGTGAAGTAGACGAATTGGAGTAGATGTTATAATGAAGTAGAAGAATTGAAGTAGAAGTTATAATGAAGTAGAACTATTAGTGTCAATCTCCCTTCAGCAATAAATCACCCCCAAAAAGACCTGAAGTATTTTCTTCAAACGATAAAACATTGGTTTCATAATAACAAATTACTAGAAAGCGAATGAAAAACTGTCTTAATAAAGATTTTCTTTTCAAACAAACAACTGAAAACTCCATTGAAAAGGAATCAACACACATGATGAGCAATTGACTAAGGTTAAAGTAGAAAATTACCTGTATAATTTTAATGTATAATTTTAAAAGAATAAATAAGCCTCTAAGAAGTATCGTAGTTCAGATTCTGGGTCAAGGATGCCTATCTCAATCAGGTTTCTCGTAGAGTTTCCTATGATCCACAAAAAACAAACGCAAAAATGTCACCTTCATTTGCCATAAATTGTAGCTTCACAATCTCTGCACGTTCTCTTGGACTCTTAGGGGTGTTAATGTGGAATTCAGTAATTTTGTCATCAGTAGCATAGAATAATCGCTCTACATGTTCTTGTGGATAAGTCGATTGCTTCACGTGTGACTCGACAAGTGATACGAGCCAGTCTCCGTAGCTCGTTATTCGATGCAAAAAGTTTCTGTTTTTAAGGAATGACTATTTCTTGCTATCAATTTTTGCCTAAAACATTCGTTTTTATCTTTATCCACAAGTCAACCAAGTAAAGTAAAAAATAAGAGAGAGGGTAGGGATTTCCGAGCTCAAGAAATCGTGCACGGATTGTATTTCTCTCCCATACGTCACATACAGTTTAGTAGCATCCATTTGATAGTAAATAAATAAACTTCATCATTACAGTGACATTTTGAATATTATACTCTTTTGCATTAAAAGTACGTCTTCCTCAAGGAAAATTCCGAAAAACAACATACATTGGCACAATACGAATAATAGAAACCTCGTCGAAGAACATTACTTTTCTGTTTTTCTTTCATAATTCTAGGCATCCAAATGAGCGTTGAACTTATTAACTTAAGATGGTCAATGATTTTATTTTGTTGACAGTACTATATGCATTCAAAATCAACAATTGTAACTATAAGCATGATCAGTGTTAACAAAATAAATAGCTTTTTGAGCATTACGATCTTCAACCAATATACTTTTTGCATCTGAACTTATTTCCTTGTGAAAGAGAAATTGCGAGTAAACAAGCAATACTCACAGATCAGCGGCGTCCCACAATTTGAAATAGCTGAGCAACGACAGGACACACACTCGGCAGGCGACAGTCACACGCGTTCTGAGGAAGGTGAGGGCGAAAACGCTCGCTTTCTTCCCGACTGAGGCAAGCTTTGACGCGGTGGTGAAACGAGGCGCTACTTAAGTGTCCCGACCTATGTCGGCCCTCAAACGAACCTCAATAGTGGTGAAAAGTAAGACGCTCGACCCTCCTTTTGCCTAGAACAGGCATATCAAGGTCGCGGGCGAGGTAACAAGCTTACTAGAGATCGCGGACACTGCGTCCAGAGAAATTGACGCGAGATTTATAAGTATTCCTCCGGAATTGTACCTCCCTGAACGACAGTGTTTTGGCAAAAGTTACTTAACAGTTATTATCACAAACTTAGCAATAATAATTTCCATTTTCTCTTTACGGCAAAGAAATGATACACTAAAATGAAATAATACATCAACCCGATTTCAAATTCTCAACTGAGAGTAAAATTTTAAAAAATTGAATAAAAATAATCTTGATTGTGTTATCGTGTTACATAAGAGTGATATAAAAGCATGAACTTTCTAGGTTATAAGGTTAAAAGATTTTACACACAAATATTCTTGTCTATTAAAAGCCCTGTCAGTTCGCAAGCAAAATTTGTTTACTTACAGACTCTTGTCAATTTATTTCACATTATTGTTAAATACAATAAATAATGAATGATTTAATTACACAACACGAAAACAAGAAAATAATTCGCTATTGAAGTCTGTCACTGAGCATAGATGTTTATACAAGGGAGAGCTTAATAAGAAAATTACATCAAATAGTCATAAGTCATGGAGAATATAAATATAATACAATTCTCAGTTATTATTTGATATTATTATCGCGCTACCGAGGCCGACGATGGACATCTCCCTCACTCATATTCGAAGGAAAAACTTCGCACCCACCAGCCTTGAATAAGAGAATACTATGCCCCAGGTGAGGATCGAACTCACGACCTTAAGATTATGAGACTTACGCGCTGCCTACTGAGCTATCGAGGCGAACAATTGACATTTCCCCCACTCAAATTTGTAGGGAACATTTGTCACCCTCCAGCGTTGGAGAAGAAGAAAACAATGCCCCGGGTGAGGATTGAACTCACGACCTTAAGATTATGAGACTTACGCGCTGCCTACTGCGCTACCGAGGCGGACGATTGACATTTCCCCCACACAAATTTGTAGGGAACATTTGTCACTCTCCAGCGTTGGAGAAGAAAACAATGCCCCGGGCGAGGTTCGAAATCACGACCTTAAGATTATGAGACTTACGCGCTGCCTACTGCGCTACCGAGGCGGAGGATTGACATTTCCCCCACTCAAATTCATAGGGAACATTTGTCACCCTCCAGCGTTGGAGAAGAAGAAAAGAATGCCCCGGTTGAGGATCGAACTCACGACCTTAAGATTATGAGACTTACGCGCTGCCTACTGCGCTACCGAGGCGCAGGATTGACATTCCTACCACTCAAATTCATAGGGAACATTTGTCACCCTCCAGCGATGGAGAAGAAGAAAACAATGCGCCGGGTGAGGATCGAACTCACGACCTTAAGATTATGAGGCTTACGAGCTGCCTACTGCGCTACCGAGGCGGAGGACTGACATTTCCCCCACTCAAATTCATAGGGAACATTGTCACCCTCCAGCGTTGGAGAAGAAGAAAACAATGCCCCGGGTGAGGATCGAACTCACGACCTTAAGATTATGAGACTTACGCGCTGCCTACTGCGCTACCGAGGCGCACGATTGACATTTCCCCCACTCAAATTCATAGGGAACATTTGTCACCCTCCAGCGTTGGAGAAGAAGAAAACAATGCCCCGGGTGAGGATCGAACTCACGACCTTAAGATTATGAGACTTACGCGCTGCCTACTGCGCTACCGAGGCGCACGATTGGCATTTCCCCACTGAAATTCATAGGGAACATTTGTCACCCTCCAGCGTTGGAGAAGAAGAAAACAATGCCCCGGGTGAGGATCGAACTCACGACCTTAAGATTATGAGACTTACGCGCTGCCTACTGCGCTACCGAGGCGCACGATTGACATTTCCCCCACTCAAATTCATAGGGAACATTTGTCACCCTCCAGCGTTGGAGAAGAAGAAAACAATGCCCCGGGTGAGGATCGAACTGACGACCTTAAGATTATGAGACTTACGCGCTGCCTACTGCGCTACCGAGGCGGACGATTGACATTTCCCCCACTCAAATTCATAAGGAACATTTGTCACCCTCCAGCGTTGGAGAAGAAGAAAACAATGCCCCGGGTGAGGATCGAACTCACGACCTTAAGATTATGAGACTTACGCGCTGCCTACTGCGCTACCGAGGCGGACGATTGACATTTCCCCCACTCAAATTCATAAGGAACATTTGTCACCCTCCAGCGTTGGAGAAGAAGAAAACAATGCACCGGGTGAGGATCGAACTCACGACCTTAAGATTATGAGACTTACGCGCTGCCTACTGCGCTACCGAGGCGGACGATTGACATTTCCCCCACTCAAATTCATAAGGAACATTTGTCACCCTCCAGCGTTGGAGAAGAAGAAAACAATGCCCCGGGTGAGGATCGAACTCACGACCTTAAGATTATGAGACTTTACGCGCTGCCTACTGCGCTACCGAGGAGTAGGGACTGACATTGCTACCACTCAAATTCATAGGAACATTTGTCACCCTCCAGCGTGGAGAAGAAGAAAACGATGCCCCGGGTGAGGATCGAACTCACGACCTTAAGATTATGAGACTTACGCGCTGCCTACTGCGCTACCGAGGCGGACAGGGACCATTCCCCCACTCCTGTTCCTAGAGCACATGTCTCACCACCGGCGTGGAGAAGAAGAAAACGATGCCCCGGGTGAGGATCGAACTCACGACCTTAAGATTATGAGACTTACGCGCTGCCTACTGCGCTACCGAGGCGGATGACTGACATTTCCCCCACTCAAATTCATAGGGAACATTTGTCACCCTCCAGCGTTGGAGAAGAAGAAAACAATGCCCCGGGTGAGGATCGAACTCACGACCTTAAGATTATGAGACTTACGCGCTGCCTACTGCGCTACCGAGGCGGATGACCGACGTTTCACCAAATTCATAGGAACATTTGTCACCCTCCAGCGTTGGAGAAGAAGAAAACAATGCCCCGGGTGAGGATCGAACACCTTAAGATTATGAGACTTACGCGCTGCCTACTGCGCTACCGAGGCGGTTGACCAACATTTCCCCACTAAATTCATAGGGAACATTTGTCACCCTCCAGCGTTGGAGAAGAAGAAAACAATGCCCCGGGTGAGGATCGAACTCACGACCTTAAGATTATGAGACTTACGCGCTGCCTACTGCGCTACCGAGGCGCACGATTGACATTTCCCCCACTCAAATTCATAGGGAACATTTGTCACCCTCCAGCGTTGGAGAAGAAGAAAACAATGCCCCGGGTGAGGATCGAACTCACGACCTTAAGATTATGAGACTTACGCGCTGCCTACTGCGCTACCGAGGCGCACGATTGGCATTTCCCCACTGAAATTCATAGGGAACATTTGTCACCCTCCAGCGTTGGAGAAGAAGAAAACAATGCCCCGGGTGAGGATCGAACTCACGACCTTAAGATTATGAGACTTACGCGCTGCCTACTGCGCTACCGAGGCGGACGATTGACATTTCCCCCACACAAATTTGTAGGGAACATTTGTCACCTCCAGCGTTGGAGAAGAAAACAATGCCCCGGGCGAGGTTCGAAATCACGACCTTAAGATTATGAGACTTACGCGCTGCCTACTGCGCTACCGAGGCGGAGGATTGACATTTCCCCCACTCAAATTCATAGGGAACATTTGTCACCCTCCAGCGTTGGAGAAGAAGAAAACAATGCCCCGGGTGAGGATCGAACTCACGACCTTAAGATTATGAGACTTACGCGCTGCCTACTGCGCTACCGAGGCGCAGGATTGACATTCCCCACTCAAATTCATAGGGAACATTTGTCACCCTCCAGCGATGGAGAAGAAGAAAACAATGCCCGGGTGAGGATCGAACTCACGACCTTAAGATTATGAGGCTTACGCGCTGCCTACTGCGCTACCGAGGCGGACGACTGACATTTCCCCCACTCAAATTCATAGGGAACATTTGTCACCCTCCAGCGTTGGAGAAGAAGAAAACAATGCCCCGGGTGAGGATCGAACTCACGACCTTAAGATTATGAGACTTACGCGCTGCCTACTGCGCTACCGAGGCGAACGATTGACATTTCCCCCACTCAAATTCATAGGGAACATTTGTCACCCTCCAGCGTTGGAGAAGAAGAAAACAATGCCCCGGGTGAGGATCGAACTCACGACCTTAAGATTATGAGACTTACGCGCTGCCTACTGCGCTACCGAGGCGGACGATTGACATTTCCCCCACACAAATTTGTAGGGAACATTTGTCACTCTCCAGCGTTGGAGAAGAAAACAATGCCCCGGGTGAGGATCGAAATCACGACCTTAAGATTATGAGACTTACGCGCTGCCTACTGCGCTACCGAGGCGGAGGATTGACATTTCCCCCACTCAAATTCATAGGGAACATTTGTCACCCTCCAGCGTTGGAGAAGAAGAAAAGAATGCCCCGGGTGAGGATCGAACTCACGACCTTAAGATTATGAGACTTACGCGCTGCCTACTGCGCTACCGAGGCGCACGATTGACATTTCCCCCACTCAAATTCATAGGGAACATTTGTCACCCTCCAGCGTTGGAGAAGAAGAAAACAATGCCCCGGGTGAGGCTCGAACTCACGACCTTAAGATTATGAGACTTACGCGCTGCCTACTGCGCTACCGAGGCGGACGATTGACATTTCCCCACTGAAATTCGTAGGGAACATTTGTCACCCTCCAGCGTTGGAGAATATGAAAACAATGCCCCGGGTGAGGATCGAACTCACGACCTTAAGATTATGAGACTTACGCGCTGCCTACAGCGCTACCGAGGCGGGCGATGTACATTTCCCTCACTTATATTCGTAGGGATCGTTTCTCACCCACCGGCGTTGAATAAGGAGAATACGATGCCCCGGGTGAGGATGATGAAGGTGAACATGATCTTCCGCTGACGCCCACTTTGCGTAGAACTATAAAGACCGCTTGTTAAAGAAGCGCGCCTGAAATCGACAGCACTCAGTAATAATGCAGGGAACAAATTCTGATTTTTTGAAAATGCTTCTTTTCATAAATAATGTATAAAGTAGAAGAAAATTGATAAAATAAAAATATTTTGAGAAAAAAGCAAAATGTAAAAAATGTAATATAGTACTTAATATGTAATATAGTATTATATATATAAAAATATGTATTATAGAACTAAATATGTAAGAATATGTAATACAGAACTAAATATGTAAAATATGTAATATAGTACTAAATATGTAAAAAAAACATGTAAGGAAAAAATTAAATATTGTGTTAGAACGGGGATGAATCGCTAGGAGTACAGTTTTGAGAACGGTAAGTAGAATGACAAAAATATGTAATTACGTAAAAATCCGGTCTCTACTGATAATAATGCTTTTATTTCTCTTGCTACGTCGTACTATCGCTGACGCTAGTGTCTTGGCGAAGGCGGCAGCGCGCAACGGCCAAACGCGTTGGCGTGGCGCTCCAGAAATAGAGGGCACGCCGAGGGGGGGAGGTTGGCGGGGGGGGGGGGCGTTGGCGATCGCGCAGAAAATGATGACCTATGCTCCATCATTGTCCGTCAGGCAATGCTCTATGTAGTAGAATGCGTGCTGTTGTGGAATCCTTTACTGCCAGCATGTCATATTACTCCTCAGACGATATTGTCATCGAAAAATCCGCACGTTGTCACAAAATGGTTTACTGAGATGCATGTGAGGCAGTGAGCAAATTTTTGTTCCGTAAGGGGGAATCGAACTAGTGTAAAGCAACGAAACTCTTAATGTGCATAGAAGGCATCGCTTTTTCATTACTTACAACTATTGCACTTTTGAAAAACATTTGTACGATATTCGGAATTAGAAAACACTTTTTTTTTTTCATATTGTAGTAAGTTGTAACCTTAGTTCTTCGGGGAGAGAGTTTGAACCTCCCTGACCCTCCTCCCTCATCTGAGTACGGCCTTGCTGAGCAGGAAGCTTTGTTTGTCTCTCGGTAGGTAAAATGAAGAGATCTTGGACTTGAATGCTTGTAGGTCATTCATGGGTTATTCCGTGAACGCACTATTCCTTTTGTGGAAGGTCACTTTTGGCCAAAGGAATTTAAATATGTTTTGGTGAACGTCTCACAAGCTGTAAAATTTTGTGTTAGCGAAATAGCTACAATTATTTCAATTTTGTTTTCAATTTGTTTGTACTTAGAATTTTAAATTTGAATCAGATAATTATACGCAGATAGAAAGTTTGCTTGTAGTGGAGAGTAAACATAACAATGAGTATGTTGGAATGGCGGATCTAGGGATGAGGAATATGTCTCAACCCCACAAGCAAACATATTTTTGTAACATTACTCAACTTATTCGAAACATTTAACACATATCGATCGCATGACACCCAAAGAAGAAATTCTATTATGAATATTTAATTTTTTGTAGATAACTTGTTTTAATTTCAAAAATATTGATGGGAAGGTGAGCAGAAATTGTGCGACTATGGAATACTTTCTACAGAGGTTAACGTATTAAGAGCCGGAATTTTTCCGCATACTCACAAACATTCCATTCGCCCGGAATGATAGGCTATCTGTCATTTGATTGTTAAATGCGCCATTGCTTGCCAAGTGGAAATCCTCCAGCTGGAAGTGACTAAATGACACAATCTTTCTCAAATAGTCATGATCCCTTGATTCAACATCATAGATATCGTACAAAAGATACATTCTCGTTTTCTGTGTTCGTTCTCAATGTCCATGCCACTCCGAGAGTGAATGTAATTATTCCATTGGTGAAATGGAAATACTGTAGTAGAAGTAAAACAAAAATTTTGAGTGCTCTGTCCCGAAACATGTTTCAATGTAATATAGTCTCGTTGAGCAAGGAACAACTGTGAGGATAAAATTTAGATATACTTTCTACAAAGCACTTCAACAGACATCTGTAAATATTGTTCTAATACTTAGCACTAAATTTGCACTGAAAACGGTCAGCGTCGCAGAATGCTAACGCAGGGTCTAAGAAAAAAAGGACTATTAAGAATTGCTTCCCACGATGTGGGAGGTTATGAAAAATATGTGGGAGGTTATGAAGAATTGCTTCCCAAGATGTGGGAGGTTATGAAAAATATGTTCATTTCTTTATATTCAATGGAAAAAGCAAACAAAATTGCTGTTTTAATACCTATCGTGAATATATAAATATCGCATATCAATTACTCCTACTTTCACAAAAAAATCTGATAATATTTTCGATGGGTGTATTTTTGAATGTTTTCTTTAATTTTTAATTATCGATGCATGTTTAGTGATTATATTTTGCGACTTTATATTATTGACAATTAATTGTGTACGTATAGCAACATTCATTCAATTTTCATGTAACACGTTTTCATTTTCTTCGCTGAATTATTCTGGTACATGTCCATTATCTTCTTCGAATTTTACGAAGAATCGGAGTGGTAATTTTTCAGCAAAGAATGACTTGTCATGGCATATTTTCCCATTTTTACTTGAAAAAGATGGCTGCTCTGAAAGATGTCAAGGAATATATGGATGAGTATTAGAATGGGATAACGAGCATGAGTATTTGGAGTTCGACAGCCATTGAAACACGCTATTTTTTTCAATGACAAATCAGGAAATATCTGGGAATATCCTCCATCTTCATAACATTTCCTCCATTAAACTTAACAACCTTGTAAGATATGCATCTCAGCATGTTTCCTGTACTGACATGAGTGCTGGTTTATTTCTAACGTTTCCTAAGGAATGTTTACTTTTCCAGGAAATGAAAAAATAAGTCGCACGTCGGTTTCTCTTATCAGGGAAAGGAAACAATCTTTGAGAGGTGACACACAGAGAGCAAGGGAGAGGAGAGAATCTGCGCACGCAAGTCAAGAACGCGGAAGCTAAAACTAATCAAGTTTCGTTGATTGATTGATTTTTCTTGTTTCCGGGCGCGTCAACGGCTTTGGTCATTAGTCCCGTAAGCGTAGTGCATGTTTTTCTCTTAGGAGATGGCGGTGATCTTCCCCCGCTGGATGGCGAGATCCGGCGCCGACCTAGGGTACCCCCTAACCAGGATTCTCTCACCAGTGGAGCACCGCCCCAGCCGGGACAAGCTCTAGGCTCCCGACCGGTCTCCCGGAATATGTGGTAGTGTAGTGCATGTTAGTGTGTGTGTAAGGGCAGAGGATATGACAAGGAAGAGGAAGGAAAGAACGCGCGCGGCCGTGGCCCGTTTGGTAGGGTACTGCTCTGGCATTCGCCTGGTGTTGATCGGCGAAACCACGGAAAACTACCCATCAGAGCAGCCAGCCGCTAGAATTCTCCTCCAGGCAGCGACTGAATTCGACCTAGCTGAAAAGCTAGGTGTCGAAAATCCTGCCGCCGTCCGGACTCGAACCTAGGACCTCCCGATCAGAGGCGCTACCTCTCCCGGTCGTAATGTTCGAAAAAATTTGGATGAACAATTCTCATTAGGATATAAATTAACAAAATCATTGTATACTTTTTCACACTAAATCGTTTTTACTTTAGTATCACACTCTTTTCTTCTTACTATCCCACCCCCATCTCATCTTTCTTTCCTCTTCGATCCCCTATTCGAACTCTTCTCTTCAATTATCCATTTTCCTCTTACTTCTCTAACATGTTCACTCCCTCAATGATCCCGCCAAGATCTATTTCCATTGATTTTGTACTCTCATTTCAGCAATACTTTCTTTCCTCAACATATGTTTCCAATACACGACTCCATTTTTTTTACTTTCTCGCCCTTACAATAATAAGAAGAGAAAGTTATGGAATCGTGCGCCCGAAAACGGCGAATTTTATAGCAGAAAAACTTTTATCGCCGGGTTCTGGTAATGAAAAAGTGACTAAACCTGTGGCTATATATAGTAAATTACTTCCTCTAAACGTAGTGAAGCTAGAATCCATGTTTTGTAGGTCCTTCATACCGTCTGTCCTCTGTGGTCAACGCTAGCGCCTAAACCGTTCAGCTGATTTTTTCCACAATTGATATTCCCCGATCAATCTGAATGAAATCCAGGACTTAGAAGGTTCAAATGGATATTTTGATTTTTAAGGCTGTGTTACATGAAGCCTTAAAAACATGTTCAAACTTTTCTCAGAAATGGCAAAAATCTTTTGATTAAACTTTGTCCGCGGATAGAGTAAAGGACGATTCAGATAATGGTGCAGGTCTAATGTTCGTTGAAATCTCTGATTTTTCGATAATTGCGAAAGTTCAATTTATTTTGCGTCTTCCTATTCAAGATATATATTTGTTTTACTGAATGAAATGTGTTCTTTAAAGACAAATCTAGGATAAGGTTATGTTCAATTATGCAAAAATATGAATAGTTTTCGTGTAATTTTGTATGAAGTATAAAATCTTTTTCTCAAAAGCGGTCCGAATTTTTTCTTTCAATTTTGCCCACGTCTGTACCAAAGGACGGTAAAATACTGGTGACGGTCCGAATTTTTTCTTTGAATTTTGCCCACGTATGTATCAGGGCGATAAAATACTGGTGCTTGTCTCATTTCCAGCGAACTCTGGGTTTACAAAAAATTTAATGTTTCAAAACTAGAAAACTGAAAATAGAGATTTTTGTCTTAAACAAAATCTGTTCTAAAAACAACACATGAATAACGGTTTTATACACTCTTTTCAAAAATCTAGTTTACGCGTAATTTGTGCTTGCAATTTATGCATTTTATAAAAAAATATTTCTTCAAAAACCGCTCCAAATTCCATCCATGGATAGAAGAAGGAATGTTTGAAAGAATGGCACCGATCTAATTTTCGTTGAATTCTCTGAATTTTCGAAAATTGCAAATTTAAAAATCACGAGAGAAAGTGTGTAATGTTGTAGTACCACTAGTTTCAATAATGCTATCAGCATATTTCCCCTCTTCATTGTTTCTATTAATCACTGTTGTTGGATATTTTCTATCGTACAATTTCTCTCTTTCAATTTCCCAGGCTGATTTCTTATATATATAACTTTCCCTACTTAATTTCTAGCCACGGCTGGAAACACTAATTCATTACCGATTCCTTTGTTTATTTTTTCCTCCTATCTTATTTTCCTCCTACCTGCCACCACCCTTATCTTCATTCAGCCTGTCTCCTTCCTTACCAAGAATCCTGGTGTGCGATTGTCAACACTTTATCTTCATTTCATAGACCTGTCTTGAATCATCTTCATACTCTCTCTATGCAAGCATATTATTAGAACATACGTTAAAAGACCCCAATAAAGCGCACTGCAGTGATTCTGTAAGAAATCAGTATTGCGAACTTTCACCCCCTCCTTGAGAGCCAACTGGAGTCTTCAGATCCAATAGTTATTGAGTGGATGTCTTTTTGTCAGTTTAAAAGTACATACAATTGCTCCATATTTTCATGCTCTTTTTTGGAAGAAAGATCTGAGTTCATAGAAATTATATCCCGTTATTTTTGAATCTGAGTGTAGAAAGAAAAGACAACCATTAGACTTCAGGTTAAACACTACTGTAGGCATGTCAAAAGTCGCGGGAAGGTCGAGAGCTCGCGGGCACTGCGGCCAGGGAAATGTGTGCGAGATTTAAAAGTAAGGGTTGTACAAAAAAGTCAAGGAGCGGAGGTACATCACTGAATACCTGGCCCATGACAATCTTTGGGAGAAGTTAGTTGAGTTAGTGTCACAAATGTAGCTATATTCATTCCCATTTTCTCTTTAAGACAAAGAAATGATCCATTAAAATCAAATAATACATCAGACCGGTTTCAAATTCTTATTTGAGAGTAAAATTAAAATATTTGAATCAAAATAATCTTGAATTTGTAATCGTGTTACTTAAGAGTGATATAAAAGCATGAACTTTCTACGTTCGAGTAAGATGGTTTAACATAAATAGTATTGTGTGTTAAATGAGCTGTCGAGAATTGTTTACTTATATGACCTTGTTAATTTATTTCACATTATTGCCAAATACAATAAATAACTGAATGATCTAATAACACAACACAAAACGACAACAACCATTCGCCATTCAAACATATTCCTTTTCCCTTTGCAAGGATGTTTATATACGGGAGAATTTAGTAAAAAAATGAACATCAAATAGTAATAAGTAGTGAAGAATATAAACGTAATACACTCTCGGTTATTTGATTGAAAAAATCTGGCAAACATATCTTTTTATAAAGCCACTATTCACCGCCTCGCGCCGCTTCAACTTGAGAATGTACACCCCTTTCAGGATTTGGAGGGAAAAGATCCTTGGTGTTCAATGGGCCTCAAAAATATAATCAATTACCGTTAACTCTGAAAAATAGTAAGTCCTTGAATATTTTCGAACACAAGATAAAGATTTGGATTTTAAAACATAATGATAATTTTATAAACAAGGTAACTGAAATATTGCATTAAAACTGTTTGCTGTGTAAATTAAGTATACATTTGTTTATGGAATTATATATTCTGTCTATGGAAATATATCTATTGCATCACTGTATATTTTCACTTATTTTATGATTTAAGGCTAGGTTTTTTATTTTATTTTATTTTTTTTTGGTTCACAAAAACTTAGATTATAAAGCATTGAAGGCTTTCACGGCCGGAGTCAATATTCATGTTTTCTTCCGGGCTGATGGGCCGTGTTCCAATTGGCTTTGAACTGCCAAACGTAAGACCTCGCCACTGAAGATGCCCGCCGCAGTCGTGGGCGAAACGTTTGGCAGTTCAAAGCCAATTGGACCATGGCCCATCAGCCCGGAAGAAAACACGAATAAAAACTTAGATTGTAAATTTAAAAAAAAATAAGAATATTGTTAAAAAATACTCCATACATAAAAAATACTATTTAGATGTAGACAGATAATAAATTATAAATTCACTATTGCTAACCATCACAACTGGGTGTCGATGGTTTGTAATTCTAAGAAACTACAATGTACATTATCTCTGTAAAACAATTTGAGAATAAATATTATAATTAATAAAGATTATTATTACTACTACTACTAATTATTATTATTAATTAATATTAATATTAATAATTAATATTAATATTAATTATTATTAATAATAATTATTGTAATTGTTGTCCCATTATTATTATTATTATTATTATTATTATTATTATTATTATTATTATTATTATTATTATTATTATTATTATTATAAAACGAATGCATTGTCAGGGGAAGTTGGCCGAGCGCCATGCTCCCCAGGCGGACAAGGAGCTATTGTTGTGGGAGCGGTTTAACGGGCCTGTCCTTCTGAAATGTCGTCTAAGAGCAATAACTCTGCGAGGGCATTTGCCTTTTCGCGTCTTTTCTGTTCGTAATGTAGCGTATCTTATCTTCCTTGACTGATAGAATTAGTACCAATATTCTGAACCTTGGTTCTACTGTTGCTTTGTTCTGATATTCCGATGATATTTATGTTTAATGAATGTTGTTCTACTTGAACGATAGTGTCATTGGGTAATGTGGTTTTATTAATATGATAACGAATTGACAGAATTATGTAAAAACTTCTCGGTAACACTGACTCATTAACGAAACAGCAGAATATTAAATTAAACATAATTCACGGTCAGTTTTTCGGTTATTCTTTTTTGGTGGCTAAGAAAAGTCAAACAATTTCTGGATATCTACCTTATTAAGTATTACTGATGAAATGAATGAAATACGAATGAGGAACATTTACTTTGCCAAATAGGGTTAGTTCGGAGGTATTATATTTAAGGGGCTTATATTTAACGAACAGCTTAAACTAAACGCTCGTTTATTTTCTGCTCACTCCCATATTGATACAGATAGTTCTACTTCTAATATATTTGGAATGTGTCCCATAAAAATTAAATTTTAATAACGCAAACTAAAAATTTCTATGAATTATAGTCCACATTTTTATTTATTAATTACATCAATTCGTTTCTCGCAATAAAACAAATGATCAGAGAAGATAAATTACTTTACTCCTCTAAAAGATAATCTGATTGTGAATCGAAGAATTTATGATTAAATTGTACAAAACAGAAAACTACACTTGGATTATCTGAGACCTACGCAACAAAGAAAACTGGGAAATGCATCTCGCAAAAGGTTAAGGCAGTCGTGTATAAAATAATCAGAAGCTGGTGTTTAATTGATGCGAATTTTGTTTTACACATTAGTATTTTCGTTACAGATTTTATTGTTTGTATATCTACTAGCTTTGATTTCAATAAACACGTACTGTTTGTCAAAACCAGTGAGTTTTCTTTAGAGTGCTATTTTTCACAAAAAAAAAAAAAATCTTCTACTACTCTTATGAAGTTTCTGAAACATTTGTCACATTATGTGTTGACTTTATACGTCATGCGGTATAACACATGATGGAAATTGAAGTAAATTAAATACGATTATTTGTTCATTTGTAATAGACAACTTCCATAGTCTCACCAAGAATAATGTGGAAGGATAATACGTCTTAGTCGATCGCAGTATTTTAGCTTGCAGTTCTTTGAGGATGGTATTTTGAATTGGAAGGACGAAATTAATGTTGGGCGACCTCCACTGTTTCGAAACTTTTCATGTAGCCAATGTCGATGCCGCTGCCGTTTCGTCAGGATAGGTATTTGGCATGTGTTTATTTCGCGCGCTCTGAAGTGCATACGAGTGCTTCGTCTAACAATTCGAACAATCAGCATTGGAAGAGTCGATGAGTCAATCGAAGACGGACATTCCGCTGGGCCACGTGTTAATTCGATACTTTGATTTTCTAAAAGATAAGAGATTTACCAAGTATTTTAGCGTTTGCAACTTGATTTTCGTTCTCAACAATATCAAGATAATTACAGAGGGTTGAAAATAATACAAATTTTAGCAAAAAAGGTTGGCAACACTTGTTCTCTCAATTCCACAAGAGAACTTTGCATCACACCGAGATAACTCGCCAGATAAGCCCAACGGAGTCATCTTTAATGCAATTATAAATAAGACTGAAATAGGAAAAAAAATAATTATCATTAGAACTCTTACTAATAATAATAATAATAATAATAATAATAATAATAATAATAATAATAATAATAATAATAATAATAATAATAATAAATGTGTGTATGGTATCGTTTATACATTTAATAACATATAGAAAATAATATCAAATTTTTATCTTCTCGTGTATTCAATTTCACATAGACACAATATCACGAAAACAGTAGAGCGAAAGTGAAGAAAATGAAGAACCATCCGCTCTCTTCACAGTGGCACGCCTCCGCGGGGAGAAATCGCCTCACCGGCTGGACTTAATACGCGGAGAATGGCTGAGAGGCGGACCGTGCAGTTGCTCAGCGTGACTTCTACACCCATTGACTTTCTTCCTTCGTACTTCTATGCAGGTGGCTCTGGGCAATTGCGACAGCGCGCGAGCTCCCAGCGCCGCTCCACGGCGACTCTTGGTAATAGAACGTCCTCTGAAGGCCGGCCTTTGTGAGTCATTATCATTGCTGAATTATCTGCGCAGCATTCTAATACATTGAAACGCCCGCGGACAGATAATTATGGGAAACCTTGAACGCAATGGCCGACGCACGCAGTTGGCATCATTGCTGGTAGATGTCGCACCAGTATGGAACCTGCTGCAAGGTCCGCCCATGCTTTGGGTCTGGACTGCGTCACATCACAGAATATGAAATATGATTTAGGATCAGAATTGTAGTAAGTTTGTAGTAAATATTAAAAAATATTTTGTTTTTAACTGACGTAATACATAATGTAAGATTGAAATAAATAAAAGAAATGAATAAAGTAATGAAAGTATTTTCCCCAGAAACTTTCATTAAGTTCTCGTTGTGTCTCAGAGATGGTGCTGCAATCGTCCTTATCCACAGTGCTTCTACGTCTTGCAAGAGGGCACAGAAAAGCGGTTCATATGAACGTGAGGTGTTACAAAACCGTCGTCGACGCGTTATATATTATAAATTTTATTTCAACATGTACAATCTAATATTTTTAATTATATGGTTTTGCTACTGCCCGAAATTGTTTACTTTCTATAGGGTAAGAACCGACGTAATTGTTTTATTTACATTTAAGTTTATAAATCGATATCGTAAATTCGGTAAAAAACAACTATAGGGTACGAATAATGTGAGGATAATAATATTTACACAATTTATGGGCATACAAATACGGAGAAACTGCTGGCGCAATATAAGCGTTTACAAGTATTTTCTAGCATTATTTCTCTAACTTTTGTAATTTTTGAAAATTCCGGGAGATCAACGACAAATGAGATCTTCCCATTTTTAAGCGTCTTTTTCCCTGAAAAAAAAAAAAACATTTGGGTCGTTTTTTCAGAATACTGCACTCTAACTTCATTGAGTAATTACTAAATTATTCGTATTTTCAAAAAATGCTGAAGCTTTTTTTGGAGATATATTCTTTTAGAACAGATTTTTTTCATACAAAATCTCTATTATCCAATGTACTTACATGGTTTAAGTTTTGCTATTTTCGAAAATACAGAGAGTTCTCCGAAAATGGGACCAGCACCAGGTTTTACCGTCATTTTAAACAGGACGAAAAAATGAAACCACTATTGAAGTTGTTTTTGAGAAATAATTCTTTAAGAAATTCCTGTATTCCATGCAAAATTATAAAAACTACTTAAATGTTTGAAAATTTTACATTATCTTATTTCAAGATTTGGATTTGTATTTGAACAGTTTTACATTAAGCAAAAACTCTATTGTCAATACTGTAATTGTGAAAAAATGCAGCAAAAAAATGAATTTATGCAGTTCTCGAAAAAAATCCTGAATTCAACGAAAATAGACCTGCACCATTTTTTAAATCTTTCTTTATGCTATTCGATGACTTAGGGTAATCAAAACAATTTGGATCTTTTTCAGAAAATTTTGAAATTGTTGTTCAGGCTTTTTGTGTAAAGTACTCCCCAAAATGAAATAGATCAGTTTCAAACTCTTAGGGTCTTGGAATTGTTCAGATTGATTGGAGAATATCAATTTGAAAAACAAAATCGTTTGAATGGTTTCGGCTCAACTTTTCTAGATACAAAAGCTTGTAGAAGAAAACTAATCATTACTACAACAGCACGAACTTTCTCGTACACATAACGGATAAGTGATATTAAAATATCTCAGCTGTCCACATTAACACATCTCAGTCATTACTTGCAAAACTCATGTACTTAACATTGGTAGGTTGCGAAAACTAATTCTTTAAAACTAATATTTCAACACAAATTTGACAAATAAATGCATACTTTTAGCTTTACAAAATTAGAATTAATAATGCGACTCGGGGGTGGCAGTTTCTGCTACACAGCACGTTGTTGTCAGCACGTTGTTAAAGCATTCACTTGACGATTTGTTTGGCACATATGACGAATATTTTCTTTTTAATTCTTTCTAAAATTTGCTGCAACTAATTAATAATTGTAAATTAAAGAAATTACCTATTATGCTAGAAATCTAATCTGCTCTAACTAGTTAACTACGACTAAACAATTACCACTAAATAAGACTTGAGAAACTGAACTGAAATATATTAATACCACGAACGGTTGTATCTTCCAGGTTTTTCGTGGAAGAGTTTTCTCCCTTCTTTCCTGCTTCACCTACGTACAAATCCCGTTAATTATTTCCTGTGAAATTGCATATCATTGCGTGACGTTCCCACTGGTTGGATTGCAATAATAGTGTTGCAGATGGTTGAAAAAGTATAAATATCAAATTATCATACAGTTCGTAAAAATTATCATATTGAATTTTTCAATTTCTCTGACATAAACATTTTAAATCTTGGCACCAGAAAAACTAATTAGACGATTACGCCCGCTTTCTAGAGGACTGCGAGAAACTTACTTCCTGGCTGTCATTTGTAACGCTTACATGTATACATTTGCGTCTTATAGATACGCAATTTCACTAATGTTCTACGATTTATAATATTAAGTTAATTAATATTAAGTTAAACAATGAAAAGAGATTCTCTAATACCCAACTGCCTCTGAAGTCAAATTCTCTACATTGTTGTTATTCTCACAGGCTGGAAGCGCCTTAAATAGAAAAACTGGTAATTTGAATTACTTTTTGATTTTCCTATTGTCAAAAATACAGAGAGTGCTGAAAATGGAACCTTTCTTTACCGTTCTGTTAGCTGCATACGTAAAAAATGAAAAGGAAAAAATTGAAGCAATTTCTGAGAAAATAATTTTTTTTAGGAGGCAAGGGATTGCTTATTTTTTGACAGAAATTTCGCAAAAGAAATCTCTTTATTTTCGAAAAAAATTAAACACTTGTTAGTATTTTTGAAGTTATTTTTTGAAGACGCTATTTCATTAAGAAAAAATATCTTCAAAATTTCTAGTTGTAGGAAGGGCATAAGAAATAATTTAGAATTTTTGCAACTTTCGAAAAATCAAGAGAGTTTCACCGAAAATGAGATCTGCACCATTCTCCCCTCTTTCAACCAAATAATTTGGTGCCGCTTTCGAGGAAAAAAATGTTTCAACAAAATTAATGATTGACTATATTTAAAAACCAAATTGCACGAAAACCATTTAAAAATTTCGAAGGGTATGTTGTACTGAAACTTTATATTGATTCTGTTTTAAACAAATTTCATAAGGAAGCCGGCGAAAAAGTTAGAACTTTTGCAATTTCCCAAAAAAATCCCTCAGAACGATTTACCAACGAAATTCAGACCTGCATCATTCTGTTATTATCGTTTGTTACACTGTATCCTGATAACAAACTTTTATAAAAAAATTGGTGCCACATTTTTAAAAATTTTGAAAACGACTCAGGCGCTTCATGTAAAGTACTCGCTAAAATGAAAATATCGGTTTCGAATTCACGGGGCCACAACATCAGGCAGTTTGATTGGCAATTGAAGAAAAGCGGCGGAAGGGTTTAGACGCCAGCGTTGGCCTGAGATGGATGGACGGACAGACAGACGGTTTGTCGTCAATGAAGTTTTCGATATCAGGACCCACAAAAAATGGATTCTGACTACACAACGTGTTAGAGGAAGTAATTTACTATATATAGGAACCATATTTATCCACTTTTTCGTTACCAGAGCCCGGCAGTAAGACTTTTTCTGTGGAAATTCAGCGACCCCCCCCCCGCAGCATTACAATACAACATACAAAAGTGAAATTCACTCAATAATGCTAAATATTAAGGATATTGTAATGATAAAAATTAGTATTATTAGAAGTTATAAAATTAAAAATTAGTTCGTACTTCAATACTATAAATCCTAATTAGGTTTTTACAATGTAGTGATCACACATTGTGTCATACTACTTTTTAGCTAAGAATGTGGCGCTGTCTGAAAAACAAAACAAAACATGTCACTACACACAATCATTGCTTTGAGTGAATTGAATCCTCTAACGAGAGACCCCTGTCGTAGAAGTGGTGATAGTATTTTCTCGAGCTGCCTGTTCAGACGTCCTCGGTTCGAGGCCCGCCGGCGCGGCACGGCGGCGGGTGCCCTCACGGGCGGGCGTGAGGGTGGGGGTGGGGGGCGGAGTGGGCGTGGCGCGGTCGATCCCGCGCGCCGTGAATTACGCGCCAGAGGCCTCTGGGATCGCCGCCTATAAATCGGAGGCGCGTCGCGCAGGGTAATGCGCTGCCGGGCTGGGCCGACGCCGCCGCCGCCGCCGCGACGCCAAGCGCAGCAGTGCACGCCGCTCTCAGGCACAGCTGCTCGTCGGGCTGACACGCCACCACCGTGAGGCGGAGGTGGTCTTTTTTTTTTATGAGAGCTAGCGAAGATATGAAGAAGGGATATGCCGCCGTGGACCCCACTGGACGGAATCACGGTGAAGTAGGTTGCCATTTTTTTTTATTGGTTATTTTTAAGATCGCATCAACATCTTAGGTCATTAGCGACCACTATTGCTGTTAACGGTATGGTAACTATGTGGATGAACCGATATGGTGATTGATGATAAGGGGTGAAAGGACGAACACAAATACAACCATGCCCGAGGCGGGACCCGCGACCCTTCGGTCCGAGATCACTACGACACTACTGCCTTAGCGATCTCGGCCACCGGGCCGGCTAAGTTGCCATTATTTCTGGTGGAGATTGGAAAGACGACCACCCGAATCCTGAGTTTCGTGGCGGCACTCACGTCGTTAGCTCCAATGTAGAGGCAATGAGTAGGCGATGCTAAGCTCCTGGTTTCCTGGTTTGCCCGGCAACCCGCCAGTTGGGCCCCTTGGCGCGACGACCTTTGGGCAGGATTAGGTGATGAAGATTCCTCGGAATGCTCGGGAGCCCACATAGAAAAGTCCGGCTGGAAACTGATATCCACCGTCAAGTTGCCCAGGTACTGGCGATACTCACGTCGTGAGTACTCACGCAGTGAGGAGGCGGGATGGGGGGTCCGAACCTCTAGAATCTTAGTTCGGGTGGCCCCCATTTGGGCTCACGGCTTCCTCGTGGCAGTGGCCCGACACTCTGGGCAAAGTCGAGGGACTTCGTTTCCGGCGCATGTGAGTAGCAAATTGTTTTGACTGCAGTACTAGCCTGGATAGGTAGTAGCTCTGAGCTGGCAGGGCAACCCGACCCAGGTATTATATGGGGAGGTTACCGTGAGGGTTAATTGCGTTCTGGCGGGACCCAGATACCAGCCCAATGACGTACTTGTACACCTGCGGGGAGGGCGGATAGAGGTTAGCGCCCAGGTGCCCACCGCGGGGTGAATTCCCCCTGGTAAAGTACAAGTGCGAGGTAGGCGCATGACAGACATTCTATGCCGCCGTGGATTTTGTGCGATTCTTTCCAGCCCCGGAGTGTATTTTAATGCAGTTATTTACTTCCTTATGATTACGAAGGATTCCGCGGCCGGACAAGGAGCGGTGGCTCAGAGCATCAACTGATGTCACTACAGCGCCTCTAACCGGGAGGTTCTAGATTCGAGTCCTTACGGCGGCAGGATTTTCGACACTAGCTTTAGCTAGGTCGAATTCAGTTGCTGTCTGCGGAGAATTCTATCGGCCGGCTGCTTTGATAGGTAGTTTTCTCTGGTTACTCCGATCAAAACCAGGCGAATGCCGGAGCAGTACCCTAACAAACGGGCCACGAACCGCGAGTGATCTTTCCTTCCTCTTCCTTGTCCCATAAGTAGGGTAAGATCACAGCCATCTCCCGCGAAAAAGCATAGACTACACTTTCAGGACTAATGACCTAAGCTGTTGGCGCGCCCGGAATCACTAATCAACCAACCAATCCGCGGCCGGAGTTTGTATTGTCTAGGTTGTCTGAGGCGAGCCGCTGATCGTGGTGGCTGACGTTTCGGCCAACATGCTGTGACCTTCCTCCGAGCGCACTGTTGCATTTGATCGAAACGTCAGTCATCACGATCAGCGGCTCGTCCCAGACCGCCTAGACAATGCAAACTCCGAGAGACACGCAATTCTTCCTGGTAAACCTGAGACAGACACGTCAAACCGTGCCTACACGAGCTACTTGTCCGCTTGAGGAGCCCAGCTCTCCTACGGACACGGGTAACTTCCCCTGAATCCCCCCTCTCATTTTCCCTCCAAATCCAGAAAGGGGTGTACACGCGCAAGATGAAAGGGCGCGCGGCGGGGAATAGTGGCTTCGTACGAAAATATGTTCGCCAGACTTTGTTCTATCAAATAATAGAGAATTGTATTATGTTTATATTCGTCACTACTTATTACTATTTCATGTTTCTTTTCGTACTAAATTTTGCCTTAAATAAACATCTTTGCTATGTGACAGGAATATGTTTGAATGGCGAATTATTTTCTTGTTTTTGTTTTGTATTATTAAATCATTCAGTTATTTATTGTATTTTGCAATAATGTGAAATAAATTAACAGGTCAATAAGTTAACAATTCTCGCTTACGAACGGACAGCTCATTCAACGCACAATAATATTTATCTGTTAAACCTTCTAACTCGAACGCAGAAAGTTCATGCTTTTATATCACTCTCATGTAAACAGGATTGCATATTCTTTTGATTCTAATTTTTTAATTTTTCTCTCAATTGAGAATTTGAAACCGTATTGATGTACTATTTGATTTTAATGGATCATTTATTTACCTTAAAGAGAAAATGAGAATTAATATAGCTAAATTTGTGACAATAGCTCAACTAACTTCTCCCAAAGACTGGCGTACCACCGCACAGGACTACCCTTGCTTTTAAATCTCGCGCCAATTTCTCTGGACACAGGGCCCGCGAGCTCTCGTAAACATGTTAACTCGCCCGCAACCTTCACATGCTTGGCCTAAGACAATTTTTACTTCTTTGTCGATCACATGATTTTACAGAGCATTGCATAAAATTAGTACATGCAATTAAGTGAGGGTAATTAAGGGAGATGGGAAGCGCATTTAATGCGAAGTTCGTTCTAACTTGAACCGTGTTTGACCTTGATTAATATTTACATATTGTATGTTTGTGAATGTGTTCATAGCTGGACGTTTTAATGAGAGAGGATCTTGAGTTTTTTAATGTTATATCAAGTCATTCTAAGGTGTACGCAATTTTCATTTTGAGTACCGTGATTTAATTTAATTGATTTTTCGGTGCGACCTAGCGTGAAATTTGGCCCGACACGCTTTTTAAAGTTTTCCAAACTATTCTGATAACTTTCTAACGTAATTATTTAACTTTACTATGTGCAGTTCGTTTCTAAAGTTTTTCTTTTAGTTTATGAAGATTTTCTGACATAGCTCATAAATTATTTTGCACTATTTGTATTACATCAATATTGCTTTTTTGCTGTACCTTCCCCTCCTGGGCAAGAAAAAGTGAATGACGAAATAATTATTGTTTAAAATATTGTAATTCCACATTCTGTGATAGATCTAGAATGGTTGTTTAACAGTGGATGTAATTTTGATTTTTTCACGTATGTGTTATATACGCTATATTTTAAATTAGATATTGCTAGTGAAGTTTTTGGTCGAGCAGTATGTCCAAGTATGTCAGTAGTTGATTCCTTATTCCAAATTAAGTTCTCCTTTTTCGTTTCTCGTATACGTACGTATATACGGAGTAATATATGTAGTACAGAGAAAATTATATAATGCTGCACGAAAAAACGGCGGATTTTCGGCACAAAAAATTCATTCCCGGGCCCTCTTAACGAAAAAGTAGATAAATTCAGTTGCTAAATTAAGAAATAAAATCCTCTAACACGTTTGCAAGCAAAACGTCCGTCCGTCCGTCCGTCTGCCCGTCCGTCCATCCGTCTGATGTATGTGAACAAACCTGGCGACTAAACCATGCGTTGGATTTTTTTCTAAATTGAAGAAACCCCTGTTGTTTTTCCGTGAGCTGAAGCTCTGCGATTTTGAAAACCATTCATTAATTTTATGAAGGATTATATTTATGAAGTTTATCTGAAGCCCTAGGAAAATTTTCAAAACTTTCCCAAAGATGGCTCCAAATTTTTTCTTCAAATTTTTCTAATGCATAGTGCTTATTGTACTGTTTAATATGGTGTATCATTTTGTTTTTTCAAAAATTACACAAATGTCATTTTTTTTTCAAATATCTCTCACACCGTTAATTTGCACATTTCCTTTAATTTGAATTTATTATTGCATTTGTGAGTGAAAGTGCTTCAAATGACTTCTAATGACGGTTTTCGAGAACTCAATAGATGCCTGTGAAAATAGCTTCAAATTTCGCATTTACAGTAATGTTTCATCGCCATTTTCTTAAATCGGCTTCACATTTTTTAATGAAAATTTCTATTTAGAACGAGGTTTTATTCTTTAATATTCTTGAAGTAATATTTCGGTGCAACTATTAAGAAAGCGAAAAGTTGAGAAAATGTCAAAAACATGCTCTCTTGGGCAACGGTAGATGCCAGCTGGAATGAGGATGGGGTAAGATCGTAAAGCCAGTTCACACCAAGGAAATTAGAAAACTTTACTACGAGAAAGTCTGTGCCATTCTGCAGAACCTCTAGTTAATTTTCATTTTAAGTGTCACGCAATTTAGACCTTTTGAACGTTATGTTTTTGTTATAATTTTGAGAGGGATTTATTTTTATTCTCCATTTTAAGCCATCCAATTCACGAAAACATCAAAATATTTTTTAGTATTTCTCTTCTTTGTGAAATATATTTGTTTATCGTGAATAGCACGGTTCCACCAGCGAACTACAGCATTATCGATGTCTGTGCAGTGTCTCTGACCGGGAGGCCCTAGGATTCGAGTCCTAACAGAGGCGATGACGGATTATCGACACTAGCTATACAGCTAGGTCCAATTGAGCCATTGTCTGGAAGATAATTCTAACGGATGATGCTCCGATAAGCAATTATTCGTGGTTTCTCCGATCAACACCAATCGACTGACGGAGCAGAGCTTTAACAAACGTGCCTGGGTCTGTGCGCGGCCTTTCCTTCCTCTACCTTGCCTCCTTCTCTTCCCTTAAACACACACACATTTATACATAAATGCTCTACACTACCTTGTACAGAAGACCAGTCGGGAGCTTAATTTTTCCGGCTGGACTGGGGAAGATATCTGGAGGGGAGAAACACCAAGCTGACGCAAGTCAGCGCAGGAGGGGAAGGTACACTTCAGCACCCGGGATATAACATTCACTCTACCTACGGGTCAATGGCCATATGACCATAATCGTTTACGGGCCAAGAAACACTAATTAATAAACGGAACATGCTATGAGTATATTTGCTATCTCCATTGGGGGAAAATCCACAACATTCAGGATAAAGAGGGTTGAAGATGGTGACAATCCTTGAGTCACTCGTACATGCATCATTTTTTTGAAAGTATCATTGTTGATTTTTTGAACCAATTCACGGAATTTATTGATTAGGCTAGCGGATATAGGGCATCGAATGTCACGACCGAGTGGGTTTTTATCCAATCGCTCGAAGAAATGGAGACAAAGTTCAAACCTTAGAGTTTGTCAAAGTCTTCTTTACTCTCTTATTTTTTTATCTAATTTTGATGATTCAAGATAATAACGATCTATTTTAAGCGTGTGACTGATATATGCTGTAGAAAATAACTTAAAAATCAACGTGGTGGATACTAACAAGAAAAAAAAAATATTCAAAGATTCAGCGTCAAATTGAACCGCGTATATCTGCGGTGTACCTATCCGAAATGTATAAAAAAATGTTTCATAAGTATGGTAATCCCCTAAAAAATTGAGATTTTGGACGTATTTAAAACAGAAAAAATAACAGTTTCGCTACCAGGACCCAGTCAATCTTCCGCATCCGTAAGTTTCTGCACTAAACCTAAGTACGTAAGAGTGAGAAGTTTCAAACAGTTCTCAATGTTGCCCACACAATTCATTGACGCAGGGGAGGCATCGCATGCCAACTGCGGTCACCTTGAACTCGTCATGTTTCAGAGCTGGAAGAGGGGATCTGTAAGATTCGCTTTTCTGAAGTCTTTGTTAAAATGGCGTGTGTTAATGATGCAGGAGCTATATAGTTCCCATTGCTAGTTCTTTAGGCAAGCATGAAAAGTAAGAAATCATATTTATTGTAATAAGCCAAGAACCGTGGGATTAGTTTTTATTGGTAAAATCAGCAACTAGCGTCAGAAATATGGCATTGCTTTCAGACTCGGAAGTCAAAGAATACGCGTTGTTAGGACAACGGATATTTTTACTACTCCATACTAAGTGTCAACGTTGTACGAATGGACACGGCCCCGAACACATTATGTGCAGAAGATGTGAAGAGGGCGTTGGATGGCCGTGATCGTCAGGAAGGACGCATGAATTCATTCTCTAACAGATTTTTGTCGCGAGCACACGTAAGCGGTTGGTGAAGTGCGATCGGATTTTTAATTTAGGCTGGGTTTAGGTAAATGATAGTGAACCGGGAAGTTATGTTTAGTTTGGGGTCTGAGAGTTTGGTCTTCTGTAAATTGTTACATTAAATTGTAATTGAGATTTTTTATTAATATAATGGTTGGAAGTTGAAATTAAATAGACTCCATGTTTCGAGGAGATATACATTAGGATAGCTCCGTAGATGCAAGAATTTTCCAATAAGTAGTTGCATATAGTCAGTCGCGAGTAGGTGTTCATACGAAACACAGATCGGGAAAGTCGCGACCACGTGTTAAATTTGTGAGAATATTAAGTCCTTTTAAAAGCAATCATTTAGAACATTCTGGAATTTTTTAATTGAAAAAAGAATGCGCGAATAGGTACTGCACCCAGGAGTCCATGGACATCATTCCGCTAGCCGAGAAGCCAGCGATCAAGACTACGGACGTAAGCTTACGAACTATAGTCAAACCCGTACGGTGTTTTTTTAATGTTTCAAAACGAAAAGTAATTCTCATGAGAAGGAAATAACTGTAATATGTACAGGAATATATGTTAAATTTTTATTGTTGAAACAGGCTGATAATTGATAGTAGTTGTCATCAATCTAATATTCATTACTATCAATAGAACTTCCAGGAATCGTGATTCTGTATATAATTACACGTCCACATGCAACAGGTAAGGAGTGTATGTTGTGTATCGAACCCACGGTTAAGTTGAGAGTAAAATTTAATAAAGTATTGTCCTAAAAAAATTCACAATAGCTAGCCCACCGCGGAGCTTGACAAGAAAAAAGAAATTTATCACAATATTGTGCGTTTACACAGTGTAATTTCGGCAATAACCGAGTTCACTAGCAACTAAATGCTCAGAAGGCTTCACAAATTTCGAAACACAACGAAATGGCAAAGAAGAACAGACTGATACTAACAAGTTTGATTGATATTATCTGTCACAGAAAAGCAAGAACGAGCTTTCAAGAAACGCGATGAATCAGAAATATAAAGGAAACCACATAGCAACATTAGATTAACTCAGCGCATATGACCAACTCTCAAATGATCATTTGCAAAATGCAACCAACAGTTTCCAGAGTACTTCATACGCTATCCAGAACGATTTAATCGAAGATGTATATGGAACATACAATTACAAAGGAACTTGCCTCTACCAATTTTTTGGCTGTTCTTCTATACGAGTATTCAAACATAATGAATATTAATGTACTCAATCAAATGAAAATTAGATTTTCCGATTTTGAAAGTTTCTGTTTCAATGCCCTTTCGATACCTCAAATTTTATGGACTGCAAAGCATCTTTCTCTCTTCATCTTTTTCCAAAGCTTTTGAAGTCCTATGGTTCAAACTAATTCAATACGCTTGAAAAATGAAATGAAATGATGTTCTTGTCTCAATATCAACATTTTCAAGGGAAATCTGTCAGATTGTAAATATCATTAACGAGAGAGACTAGACGTGGGCCACGCCGGAAGTATATAATTTAATGTTATATACAAACCATGTTTAGTTTTAATTGTACCACCAACAACTTCAGTTGAACGCTAATTGTCTACCTTGAATAGAATGAAATCTCAATACAGATCAACTGTGGGTCAAGAAATACTATGATGAAATACTGACAATGATGTAGATTGAAAAGCAGTTACTTCGTAAACTTCTTAAAGATGTTCATGAACAGGCCGTTTTGGAGCTATTTCTGAAGAAATCTCGGCGAATAGAGCTGACTTTCCAGTAAACTCCGTAAGTATTTAATTCTCCAGATTTCAAGCTTAAGGTGTAGGTTTCACTTTTCAGGAAAGCTACGGCAGAGGTAGCTTCCTTAAGGTTCGGTATACTTAAAACAATGTTCAGGATTCGCCACTGGTAATGTGCTAGAGTGATTACGACGTAACGTGATTTATAAAAGTGAGAGGTTTTTAAAAGAAACTTTGGCGTCAAACTGTAGAAAAATATTCACGTTTTCAGAACTTGCGTTGTTGAAGCGAGTGCTTGAAATAGGTTAGGTTGACGTGAAAGATTTGAGTTAGTGTATTTTGAGACTTAATGTTACGTGAATGAGAATCGTATCTGTGGTTCAAAGAACTCATTCCATCATGATCGTAACGTAACCAGAAGATAAGGTTTATTCTTTAAAGTGGAATTCAGTGAACTAAGGTAACGTAGGTCTCTTTGATAGGCGGAAGATACTGTGAAGTTTTCCGTACGAAGGAGTGTCGGGAGTGTCAGTATTCTGGTATTACAATATCAGTAAACAAATGCGAATGATCACGTACAGACAGTTAATCGATATTGCGTTCTTCTGTAAACTGAATTCTAGGTCGTTGTTTTTAAATTGAATGAAAACTAGTCTAGTATTCAGGCCAACCCAAAGATCAGGAATATCGTTCACTTAGTAATACTTAGCAGTACTCGTATAAAGAGGCCTATTGCTTAAGATGGATACATGCGATTCCATCGGGAGCTCCGAAATCTGTTCGTAAATATTCTTAATGTAGGATATTTATCTTTGCATAAGTATTATGGAGTTTAATAGGAACATAAAAGAAGCAGTCAAAAATATCTAAACTATTGCAAATAGTACTTTACAATCAGACGCAGTGGTGTTTAGGAAACATATTTTTGTATCAAATAAAACTAGTTCTGAATTGGATCTTTCGAGAATACCCTTGGTATTTTACCCTAGATTTCGACTGGTTTGAATTTTTAGGTGACCAGGCGTTCCGAATTAGCTGGGACCGTTCCTTATTTAAAGTCAGTTTCCAGTTTTTTTTTTGACAGGAAAAGTGACACTAGAACGTCCCTTTTTTTGGGACAATGACTTGTCAGCGTAAAATTCCGTCAACAATTAAAAGTTTATCTTAATATATTCCGTTTGCTTCACATTTTTTTTATAAAAAATTAAGCGCGACAAGATATTGTGCTCATGTGCCACGTAACCAAAATATTTAAGAGAGTCGGTTGTGGTTGCTAGAAAATATGGAGCTTTGGCATCTTTTCAACTTGAACATGCTTCATCGTTAACGATATCCTTATGAAGAAATTCAATAATTCTGATTCTCAGAGTTTCTGTGCGACTTATTATGCAATCTTAATTGAGAACTGACCAATTTCGAAGTGAATGAAAGTGCAAATTAAACAAATGCGTATTTTTTATTTACAATATTCCTTTCTAAGGTATTCTTTGGTTGGCTTGAATTGAATGCTACTACATCATGAAAGTTATACGTATATGTATTTATTCATTTACTTAATCCTAATTTCCAAACTTAAATATTTGTAATAAAATATTGTTTAACGTCATCTGTTTCCCCTTTCAACGTTGTGACAAAAAATGAAATGTCCTGTTTTTATGATTTCAAAATATGGTCACCTCTTACCTCAATGTCTTTATCATCTTTAATTTCTGTATTTTTATGTGCAATAGACAATAATATACAATTATCACTATCACAATTATCACTCGTTATCGAATTAAATCATAATACGTACATCATCAAATAACAATAATGTTTCCCCATCAAATCAATCTAGAAGCAATCTTACAACAAGTGCTCTTTTGATGCTAGGGCGCAGAAACAGGGCAAATCCTATTGTCTGATGAATCTAATCATCCGAAGTGTGCGCTAACAGTATAACATCCCCCAACGCGGAACATCTTGTTTCTGTTATCTCATCATATCCAGTTTCACACTCCGCTAGGAGAGTAAGAGGTCGGGCGGGGGGCTGGGAGGGACGGGTCATTAGACGCAGCCGGGGCTCGCGCGTGTTCGACACGGGAGGCGCGCGCGTAAGCAGATTAGCGGCACGCCCCTCGCCCCCCCCCGCGCGCACGCGTGCTCGGCCGCGTCGACGCACTTCACCCTGCAACCCGAGACGTGAAGGGCGGCGGGGCCAATGCATCCTCGTTGGTGTTTGATCTTGCTCGAGCTGAAGGAAGTAGGGAGGGGAGTATTCGCACGAAACAGAAAGAGTTACGTAAGGCGAATAGAACGAACAGGTTGGATTAGTTATTTCATGCAAATAGAAATAGTAAACTAATGGAGAAGCTCGGAAAAGGGATAGTAATGACGAATAAATTAAAATACATTAGAATGATACCAAGGGGAAAAGGAAACTAATTAGAATTTTAACCATTCGTTCTCCAGAAACAATTCTTCAGAAATTCTGTTTCTAAATTCATCAATTTGTAATCAATCAGAGGAAGAGGTTATTGCGTTCCGGGTGTTTTCATAATTTTGCTCATGATGTTATATCATGTTAGTACAGTGGCATGACCATCTTCAGTTTACTATATTCTAAAGATGGCCGTGGAATTTCACGTTATATTTCGGGGAATAGTGGTGTACCTCTCCCGCTGGAATTCGAGATACGGCGTCGTCTTACAGGTTTCTCCTCCAGGTTTCTCGGAAACGGGTACCTAGGTAGTGTCGAAAGCCCGACACCGTCGGGACTCGATCCCGAGGTCATCCACCGGGAGTGGTTGCTCAGTGCACTAACTGATGTCACTGCAGCTCCTGTGACCGGGAGGTCCTAGGTTCGAGTCCTGACGGCGGCAGGATTTTCGACACTAGCTTGTCAGCTATGTAGAATTCAGTCGCTGTCTAGAGGAGAATTCTAGCGGCCGGATGCTCTGATCGACAGTTTTTCCGTGGTTTCTCCGATCGACACCAGGCGAATGCCGGAGCAGTACGCTAACAAACGGGCCACCGGCCACGCGCGATCTTTCCTTCCTCTTTCTTGTCCTATCCTGAATCTTCCCATCCAGCGGGGGAAGATCACCGCCACCTCCCGATGAAAAAAACATGCACTACACTAACGGGACTAATGACCTCAGTAGTTGACGTGTCAGGAATCACTAACAATCAAATAACGGAGGACCCTGTCGACGATGCTGCAGATGCAACGCTGTCGCCGCTGAGCTATCGCAGCCAGTTCATGCATTGAGAACTGAAGATGTTTAACATTTAGGCACAGCTCTGCATTTCTTTTTCTTTTCATTCATTTTTTAAAATTTTTCGCTCTTGACATTGCTGAATGAATAAAAGCCGGCGATGCTGGTGTTGAATCGCATCGGATGCCTGCGAGGGACGCCGCCCCCCCCTCCGCGGTGTAGTACGCATCGCCAACGTAAATTCGCAACGCGCCAGCGGAGGCCCGGCGCGGCGGCCACCGCCTCCTGTCGATAGCGATCTCGATCAGAAGCGGGCCCGGGGGCGGGCGGGGGCGGCGGGGGCTGCGATTAGACGCGGGACCGCCCTCGCCCGCGCGCGGTCCCCGTTGCCGGCGGCGGCGGAGGCATCCCCTATTCCGTTTGATGATGGGCCGCGCCCTGCGCGCTCACCCCAGCCGCCGCCGCGCCGGTCACAAAGGCGGTGGACGTGACAACGAACCGCCCACGCTCCGCTCCGCCCCCCTCTGCGCTTGCCTCGCGCCTCCGCACCGGTGCGGCTCCTTTGCCATTCACACACCGGCGCGGGCGGAGCCGTGTGGGGTGGACGGACCGGGGCGGGGTCGGGGCGGGTGGAGAGGGGAGTGTCAGGACGGGGCGTTTCGGAGTGGGCGGGTCGGAGCGGGCGGGTGAGCGGGCGGGCTGGCGGTCGAGTGAGCGGGCGGGCGGGCGAGCGTGCGTGCGTGCGGGCGGGCGGACGAGCGGGCGGGCGCGGCGGGCGGGCGGGGGCGGGCGGGCGGGCGGGCGGGCGGGCGGGCGGGCGGGCGGGCGGGCGCGGGCGGGCGGGCGGGCGGCGGGCGGGCGGGCGGGCGGGCGGGCGGGGGGCGGGGCGGGCGGGCGGGCGGGCGGGCGGGCGGGGCGGGCGGGCGGGCGGGCGGGCGGGCGGGCGGGCGGACGGGCGGGCGGGCGGGCGGGCGGGCGGGCGGGCGGGTGGGCAGCTGGGCGGGCGGGCGGGTGGGCAGCTGGGCGGGCGGGCGGCTGAGCGGGCGGGCGGGCGGCTGGGCGGGCGGGCGGCTGGGCGGGCGGGCGGGCGGGCGGGCGGACCAGCGGGCGGGCGGACCAGCGGGCGGGCAGGCGGTCGGGCAGAGCGGGGCGAGGTGGTCCGGGCGGGGCGGGCGGACGGGCGATGAGCGCCATCAATAACGGAGCGCGCCCGAAAAGAGGGAATGTCGCCCGACGGAGGCGGATGGAGTGGAAGTCGCGTACGTGATTACGCGTGCATTGCCGAAATTGACGGGCGACGGACAGAGGCGGCCCAATCGATATGCTGGCGGGGCGCTCTTGCCTGCAGGAATAAGAAATGAGCGTACTACCAAGTTGCACTCTCAATGATTAAACTGGTAAGACTAGCTCTAATTTCGGAAAAGTGAAAAAAAACTTGATCACGAATGATATAATATTAATATCATTCATAGAGCTCGTAACACACACGTAAAAGTAATCAAGAAAAATTATAACGATGCAAATAATAAAATACCGGAAAATAATGTACAACTTTGAACGAAGAAGTCCTATAAATTAAAATTGTAAGGTTTTATGTAAAATTATTACAATTAATCTTTTAAGACCAAAATTCTAGCGTGACAAAAACTAATTTACTTAATTATACTATTATTACGAGATAACATGCATAAGAAGCAAGTTTTTCAACCTTGTAAAGAAAAAAATTAGAACAAACGTAAATTTACCTATTACAGTTGAGTACAGAAAAATTCTAGTTGCCACTTTTTCTATGATAGAATCCATGTTTGAAATATGATAATTCATCATTCGTTAAGCGTCAACATAAATAATAAATTATGTAAATAATAAGTTAACCTTTTTTTCTTGAAAAAGGAAGACATAACACCCCAACAACGAATTCGAGTCGTATATATTTTTGCATTATCTAAACAAAAAGGGCATTTTAATGAAGTGAAAAGCTGAGTAGTTCATGTTGCTAAGTAACTGAACATCCTCAAAAAGTCGACGTTCACGAGCTGAACATTCGGCTGCAACGAAGTGCTGTCCTCCGATACTTATTTTTTTTTACGAGCCAGCTGAGGGTATTATCAAGATGGAAAATCGTGCTTCTAGAGTCGCTTGATCTGCAGCATTGCTTGATACGATTGCGATCATGCGACATATTGCGCCAGGACAGAAAGAGACAAAACGTGGTGCTATATTCCATCATGAAGATAATACCCTTAGCTGTCACGTTAGAAAAACACAAGAACACTCGGGCTGTCTTTCAAGTGAACTTCACGCGCCCAAAACACCGAACACTAACCATGCCCAAATCGCCGCGGTGGCAAAGTTCGTTGGTTGTTAGTGATTTCGGGCGCGTTAAATATGGAGGACATTAGTCCCGTAAGTGTAGTGCATATTTTTACCTTCGGGAGATGGCACCAATCTTCCTTACGCTGGATGGCGAGATCCTACGCGGCGCCGACCTACCGTCGGGTTTCCCACAACTAGGTATCTCCCACCGGCGGGGCACCGCCCGGCCAGCCAGGACAACGCCACCACCCAGCCGGGACAAGTTCTAAGGTCCCGACCGGTCGCCCGGCATGTGTGGTAGTGTAGTGCATGTTAGTGTGTGTGTGTGTATAAGGGATGAGGATCAGACAAGGAAAAGTAGGAAAGATCGTGTGGCCCGTTTGTTAGGGTACTGCTTCGGCATTCGCCTCGGGTTGATCGGAGAAACCACGGAAAAATATCAGAGCAGCCGGCATTCTCCTTCAGACAGCGACTGAATTCGACTAAGCTGACAAGCTAATTTTGCCACTATCGGAACTCGAACCTAGGACCTCTCAGTCAGAGGTACTGCAGTGACATCAGTTGATGCACTAAGTCACCTCTCCCGGTACTGCATACCCTACAAGAAAACTGTCTGCATTACCATTTTGCGCGAGACGATTTTGTTGGAGCGTCACGGAAGTTACAACAAAATTCGCTAGATGGCAGCGCAATAAGTCAAGTTTTCGTTCACCTCGACGTCACGAGCGAAATGTGCTCGACCGAGAAATCCGAAATTTAAAGAATTAAAGATATCACGAAGTTGAAACACTTAAATGAGCAGAACCAATTATGTAAAAAGGGAATATAGATTGGAATTTACCTCAAACTGAGAGAAATAACGAGAATATTTTGTATTCCTTATGCAAATTCAACAAGCAGCTGACAAATCTTAAAACCAATTAGCAGTATTGTTTCTTACAGAATTAAGGACATTCTTATGATCTATGGCTTCGAAGAGAAATCTGCATAACATTCATTTATCAATTAATTAAATTTCATTACACATACAGTTTTCTTATTAGTAGTAAATGTAGCTATGATTAATGAAATATTAGTCTGATTTGCAATATAGTTTGCAACTATATTGCAAATGTCGTGTCACCAAGTCCTTCATCGAGTGGCGAAGTAAATCCGTCAGAGCCATTGCTCCGACTTGTGAGGCCTCATTCACAATGCAAACTTAAACGTAAACGTAACGTAGCCGCAAAACCTACAAATGAGTTACTATGCGAGACCATTCACAATGCCTTGGCGTAACCGTAGACGTAAGTCCGTAAACTTAAGAGTTCACAAGCTCCAAGCTTTTAAGTTTACATCGGAATTCAACCGAACACCAGAGAGCAGCGTGGAAGGTCGGTTTCAGGTAGTTTGTGGTTATGTCACTTTGTTATTGTAATATAGAAAACTAGTTTGCGAACACTTTTGATGCATATAGTGAATTTAAAATAAGAATTTAGGTCAATTTTTATAGTGATTTAAATTTGACGTAGTTAATAAACTAATTATGTTTGACGAATTATTCGTGAATTTGGTTCAAGAGAATCCTTGTTCATACGATATGAAGGAAATACGAGCACTACAATATATATATATATATATATATATATATATATATATATATATATGTATACATATATATGTATATATATACCTATATATATAAAGACAAATAGATAGAAATGTCGAAGAAAAAGCTAGAAACTATCAGGGTGGAAAGATCTTTCCACTGTGCTAAAAAGAGTCGATTAAGTTTCGGTACGTTGAACTCTGATTGGTTAAGGCGAAACCACGTTTCAGCTTACGTTCGTCATTGTAAACGCTTGTTTTCACGTGTAAATTTTACGGCTGAGTTTACAGCATTACATTACGTTTACGTTTTCATTGTGTATGAGGCCTGAAACACTCCACTGCGAGCGGGAGCAAGGTGCTGGAACTTAAGTTCTCTAGAATGAAACGCTCGACCATATGGAAGGTGTTGCAGCACTGGTCTGTCCATAGTAGTAGCAAGGAAATAAATTTGGGCGTCATGCGCTATGATGTAGCGTTAGAAAACACTTATCCAATTAACAAAGTGCCATACCATTGATTTTTATCTGCATTTGAACTAACGCTTTGCGTTGAAAATCAAAGGCTTCATACTTGGCTTCTCTGAGAATCACGGTCAATAACGTCGGGAAGTAAGCCTTTCCCCGACGAAGGCTCAAGCAACGCAACTTGCGAGTAAATTCCTCAGCACTCGTGAAGAAGAGTGCGTTCGGGGAATCCCCGAGAGCGCCCCGGAGGCACCAGATGGCAGCAGCTCCGCCGGGAGCAGTCACGACGCCCCCAGGGAGTTGGCGGACGCATGCCACCGCCGCGCCGCCCCCACCGATGTTGCCTAATGACACGGCTCAGCGACGCTCGCTTGTTTTGTCACCACCAGTGCGGTGCCCGCCCCTCCCTCCCCGGGGAATCAAACAACTTAAATGCCTCATTATAATACGGATGCGGGACTCGAATCATCTTGCGTTGTGTGCCATCTTTTTATATTATTATTTTAATATCTCCGGGAAAAAAAACTAGTACCATCTGGTAGCGCAAACTTTCCCCCTGCGTTTTATACGTGAAAGATGACACGCGGGCAGACATAACCTATAAACGCGAGATGATTTTACTATAATGGAGGCGAGGGGAGCTCGCGCGCGGCGAGGGAGTCGGCAGAGACGGCGAGAGAGAAACGCGCCGAGGCCGAGGGAGGGTCGCGAGGGGTGGGCGGGGCGGGGCGGGGGCGAGCGGAGGGCGCGAGGGCGCGGGCCGGCGCGGGGTGCATCACGGACGATGGCCACTTTGCATTCTGGGTAAGGGTGTCTGTGGGCTGGTGCGAGATCTAAAGTTTGAATAGCGCCAGCGGTGGCGGCGAGGGGTGATGAGGGTTTGCTCGCTAGGGGTGTGACGTTGGGATAATGAACATTTGGGCCCGGCAGGGAGGGAGCAGCGGCGCGGCGGCGGCGAGGGCGGCGGCGAGGGCGGAGGGTTGGGCCGTGCGGCCGGGGACGGAATACATGGAAGGATTTAACGTGTTACATATAGGTCCTAGGTTCCGACTAAACCGGGCCGCTGCCGGGGCCGCTGGGTGATGATTAATTAGAGTTTGATGAATATTTATGAAGGGGAGGGGCGGTGCAACAATGGTGAGCCGTATATACAGAGCGGCACGGGAAACAGAGCCCTCTGTTGGTGGGTGTGCGGCCGCGGGTTAAACGATGATTGGTATTACAATGGCGGCTGCGGCGGTGGCGGCGGCGGCGGCAGCGACGACAACCGTATGGCGCACTGCGCGAGAAACAATTGCGAACGGCGGTGCGGGCGGGTCCGAAACAGCGACGCAGCGCCCTGCGCCACAACGGCGTCGCCGCCTTCCGCCTCATTTTCTTGATTGCCGAACGCGGCGCGACCGCTCTCCGGAGTGCTTCACCGGCGTCGCGCCCGCCGCCGCCGCCGCCGGAAAAAAGGGGGCGCGTAGAGGTCCTTCGTTTAATTAAATCTTTCCCGCCATTAATTTGGGGCCCGCCGCCGTTAAGACAGTGCCGCGCGGCGCGGCACGGCGGTCGCGGCGCGGCCCCGTTTTTACGATGAAATATCGCGGCTGCGCGAGTTCTTTCGCGGCGTCGGAGGGAGCACGGCGCTGGAGGCGGCGCCCGGGGGGGGGGAGACCCGTACGACGCGCCGCCCGCTGATTTACGTCGCCCCCATCCCCCACCCACCCCCACCCACGTCGCGTTCTCCGAAAGAAGGCGCGCTCGCCGGCCTGCGGGCTTGAACACCCGATCGCTTTAAAAGAACCACGCCCGTCTGCGCGGAAGAGCCCTGCTCCGGTTGATAGTTGGGAGTGAGATTTCATGTCGTTGAAGCTGCACTTAAATCCCTGTTTCATTTGTTTGAAACAGTTCAATTCTTCTCGTTTTCTTACTGCAGCATTTAATTCAATGTTCTGCATTGATAGACACTAATTTAATAGATACAATTTGGAATTTTAACAAATTAATAATATTAATTTAAATTGGTTTACGTTTGCTTTGTTTGTTACAATATTTTGAATCCTAAAAGATTGTCTTATTTCATTGCACTACATTCACCTTTTTCTGTATTTCTACTTTCCTCTTTCCCCCATAAAAATCGTAAAAGCCAGCATCAATAAGAGCTTTTTCATACATACACGGTAAATATTACATAAACATGCATACATTCAAAGTAATTATTTCCGTTTTCCAACGGGCTCTGAAGACATACTAGTCAATATAGACCATATATTCGTTAGCATATCTTTACGACTGCATTTGATGTAATACGAGTGAAGATGAAGAGAAAAGTGTCTGCAGCAACTGATGAGAAAAACATACAATTATATATGGTATAAGCAGAGAAAATGAAAATTATAGTGATATTTGCTCACTGAATTTGGTGATTCAATTTATTAGATGACTCTTACGATTTCATCGCGCAAAAGGAAGCTCTGTTGAAAAGTCACAACAAAAAAGTATGGAAAATCGATATCTCTGAAAATATTGTTTCATGTCGTTCACTAGTTTTCTCCAAGTATAATGAAATGACAGAGGTTTACAAATTATGGAACAATACAATCAATAAATCTGTGTTGATAATGAATATACATGAGTCTGAAAATGTTTATTCTTCCTCCTACTCTTGAACATATCACTTGTGCAATTATCCTCTTCTTTATACACTGGTTTCGTTAAGAACTACACTATAAAACTGGTAAATATTGTCAAGAGAAAACACATCTGAAATCTAATGGTTTTCATTGAAAGTAAAATCACGAAAATTGGTTGAGCAGAAAGCTAATTTTTACGAAAGTCCTTCGTAAGAAGAGAAAGTTATGTTATCGTGCGCCAGAAAACTGCGAATTTTCCGTAGAAAAACTCTTTATTTCCGGACCTGGTAACAAAAAACTGTATACATCTCTGTTGCCAAATATAGAAAAAATTCCTCTAACACGTGGTGAAACCAGAATCCATGTTCTGTGAGTTCTTGACACCCAAACTTTGTCTGCGGATAGCGTAAAGGACGTTTGAGAGAATGGTGCAGATCTCATGTTCGTTGCAATCCCAGATTTTCTGAAAAGTGGAATTTCTTTTATTCGTCTTTCTGCAACTATAATATTGAAGACAGAGAGTTTTTCCGTTATGAAATCTGTTTCTTAAAGACGGATCTTTTAATAATTTCATATTCAATGTTTCGAAAATATGAATAGTTTTCGTATATTTTGGCGCGAACTGTAGGCAATTTTAAAAATTTCAACATATTTGTTTTCAAAAACCACTCCAAATTTTCTCTTTAATTTTTTTTCTCGCAAAATAGAAGAAGGGGTACTTAAATGAATGGCGTGGGTTTCATTTTCATTGAACCCTCTGAATTTTCGAAAGTTGCAAATTTAGAAATAATGCTAGAAAGTATGTGTTCTTGTAGCACAACTAGTTTTTTCAAAAGGAAACCTCTCAATGGTTTAAATATATTTGAAATCTTGAAAAGTCAACGGAGCTATGTACCAAAATTTTCGAAACAAAGGTTTTAATATCTAAATACTCGTATTATATACATCCGTACCAATACACAGTTAAAAGAGCGATGTTCCAAACACCTTCGAAGTACTTAACCCTAAATGATGGCTTTGGTTGCATGTCAAGAATACAAATTAATTTGTTTTTGTTGATTTACCGAACAAAAAATTGGCACTAGCTCCCTTGGGTTTGCAAGGCCTCATTTATCATCAGGAAAGCTGGTAAAGAGCTAAAAGCTTTTGGAAATTTCTGGTTTCTTTAGCGTATTATCTGTACATTTAGTAATGGCCTATCCCAATAACCAAGTTTGTACCCCACTATACTTTTGTTTTATTCATAGTTGGGGTTTGTCTTGGTGTCATGGGGCAATTACAACTCTACTCAAGAAAGGAGTTCAATGCAGTGCAAACTATTATAGTTGATAAATCTAGTTGCTCATTGAATTTTTGGTAAATAAAAATGATATTATATAGTGAAAATCGGTTTTATGTTTTAAAATACAATGGGAATGTAAATGAATTTTCACCTCTAGTTTTCTCACATTCTCATAACATATTGTGCAAATACTCATGTAAGATTAAGCGAAAGGTGGATATCGCATTTCATGAGTGCTCATACTCTTTACACTTTATGTAACAAGTTTATTCCAGAATTATGACCTGAGAATATCAATAATGCAGTTATCAGACTATAAACTCTGATAATTCAAGTTAATGTTGATTACAACTCTTAGCACTAGTAATTAACGAGAATAGTTCGCAGAAAAATGAAATCACTTGAATGATTTCACCTCGCAAAATGCTGAAATGACAAATTCGTCAACGAATACTAGACTGCAGAAACGTGCAAAATGATGTTGATGTGATTTGGGCGCCCGAAGAAAGGTGTTATAATTTCCAGTAGCGAGCGCTATTTTGTAGGGAGACCAGAGAAAAAGTGATCTGAAATCATTTGTCGATTATTCTCTATGCCTTACGTTCTGTACAGACGTCGAAGTCTGAGTGAGTTGAATGAACTGAAGAGCATACAGGACCTAAATAGGGAGGCTAAAAAATAAAAATAAAATAAAATACCCTATATTTTCAACTAGTTTTTGTTTTACCGTCCCTCATATGACGTAAAAATTTTTAATTGTTGGATTAAGTATACAAAAAATGTTAATTACTTTAATTAAGCGTTTAAAACATAGATAATTAATTTCCGTAAAATGCTGTGTCGCATATAGATGAAAATTATTTTCAATTATATATAAACTCTTATTAATTTTATTTACTATTTTAACTTTAAATTGTGAAAGCAATTGTTTTATTTTTCATAATCTTCGATAACTTACTTTCTGTCATCCTGAGGTGGCTCAGGGCATTGATTTATGTCACTGCAGTACCTCTGACGAGGAGGTCCTAGGGTTCGAGTCCCGGCGATAGCAGGAGTTTAGTAGAGAATGTAGAGAAATTTAGTCGCCTCACTAAGAGTGTACATAAAGATGCAACAGATACGGAAAATCCCCCAGCGAATACCAGGCTGAAGGAAGATTACTTCGTGCTTTGAGTTTAAACCTTGTTGTTGATACTGTTATTTGTGTTCATCATTGCGATGTTATGATTTGCGACTTCGAAAGTCCGTTGTGGCTTATACCATACGCCTCTGCCCTATTTCCCGAAGGCAGCACTGTACTCTGGATTCCCGACTGGTCTCCCGGCACTGTGCTCTAAGTCCCCGACCGGTCTTCCGGCATGTGTGGTGATGTAGTGCATGTTAGTGTAGATATATGTAAGTAAGGGGAGAGGATAGGACAAGGAAGAGGAAGGAAAGATCCCGCGCGGCCCGTGGCTTGTTTGTTAGAGTACTGTCCCGGCATTCGCCTGGTGCTGATTGGAGAGACCACTGAAAACAACTACTGTGAAAATTGTATTCATTTTTATATGAATGATTAAATGTTTTTATCTCTATTGTTACTTTATATATGTATCGTAATGAGTGTCAACTTAATTAATTTCAGTTTTAAACTTGAAAAAAATGTGCAATTGAGCATTTGACAGAGTTGTCTCATTCGAAACGAGTACTTTGAGAGACCACTTACATCGGCTGCCTGTAATAGTGGGAAAGTGCATGATATGCATTTCCCACAGGCAACACAGGAGCAATTGGATGGGTGAACTGACTATTACCATAAACACGGAGACCAAAAACTCTGAGAAGGAACCAATCAGTGAAATTTAGCAACCTCATTATGTTCCTATACAAATTTGTAACAGGCAATAAAAACTTTCAACGAATTTCAGCCCCCAAGACAATTACTTTTAAAGACCTTATCCCTGTAGTTGATCATATTATTTGATAATGTTGAAGGCTGCTGCGGCCAGAATGCGAATGCTCGTGACTCTATGGTCGATGCCATGACGAAAGTAATGTCGAAGATTTGACCATCTTGTTGAGGCCGTCCTCTCAGCTGAGTGCAAACGAGTTGGTCGAAATGCTGGGATCACAGATTCCGACGGCCCACCCGGACGACTAAGAGTATTCATATTATTTGAATTCTTGTTTGCGGTGTTTAATTCTTGGCCGTCAGACGAGACACGAACCGGGAGAGATGGCTCAGTGGATCAAGTGGTGTCACTGAAGTCCCTCTGAATGGGAGGTCCTAGGTTCGAGTCCAGGTAGCACGATTTTCGACGCTAGCTTTTCGGCTAAGTCGAGTTCAGTCGCTGTCTGGAGGAGAATTATAGCGGCCGGCTGTTCTGATCGGTAGTTTTCCGTGGTTTCTCCGATCAAAACCAGGCGAATGCCGGAGCAATACCCTACCAAACGGGCCACGGGCCGCGCGCGATCTGTCCTTCCTCTTCCTTGTCCTATCCTCTCCCCTTCCACATACACTTACACTATCATGCATTACACTATTACGTATGCCGAGAGACCGGTCGGGGGTTTAGAGCTTGTCCCGGCTGGGGCAGTGCCCCGCTGGTGGGGTTTTCCCCTGGTTGGGGAAAACTCCGTAGGTCGGCGCCGGATCTCGCCATACAGCGGGAAAAGACCAGCCCCACACGCACTACACATACAGGAATAATGACCGTAGTAGTTGGCTCGCCCGGAATCACTAACAACCATTCAACGAAACGCGTACGTTTAGAGACGACTACCACCGGCTGCGTAGTGCAGTGGGGAAGTGCACGCCATGCATTTCCCATAGCGCAGGCGGCGCGGGGCGGAGTGGGCGGGGTCGGAGGTCGTGTTTGCGCGGGGGCAGCGGCGGCGCATCCCATTGTGCTCCGCGGCGGCAAGTGCGCCGCGCGCCAAACACGCTGCGCTGTTTGCACGCGCCCATAAAACGGCGCGACGCGCCGGCGACAAAGGCAGAGGCGGGGCGCGACGCCGCGCCGCAGATGCACTCGCCGCCGCCGCCGCCGCCGCCGCCGCTTTATTCGCCGTTTCATTAGCGGCGCCCGCGACGGCCCATCGCTCACCGCGCACAATGGGGGCGGTGACGGGGGGGGGGTAAGGGGGCGGGGAGTGGGAATACGGAATTGGAAGATTGTGAAAGAGAAAGGAGAAAGCGGAAGTGAGGATTAATGGAACTGGAGTTGGAACAATGTGAGCCAATGCGAAGGGTTTCTGTTTGCTAAATCTTTGGGAAGTTTGTGAAAATCGAGATACGGGAATTGTTATTTCATAATAATCTAGAAGTTAATTTTCTTACCGTTTAAAAAAAGAACGGGAGTAAGGATGCGAATAAAGGTAAATTAAATCGAATTTCCCAAAGTAAAATGAAATAAGGTGGTAGTGAAACATTGTTTGAAAATCTTCAATTAAGGAGAAAAATCAGGAGAATAATGTAACAAAAGTTAAATATAGTGGATGTCGAAACGTTGAATAAATGCGCCATAGTCTAACAGTTTTCGGATATTCAGTTTCCTACATAATCTCAGCTGAATATAATGGATTGAAACGCAGAGATTCCGTTTCGAAGATTCTCACAAAATCGGTTTTTCAAAACATGTGTTATAAATCAAAACGATGACAGTTTCATTCAATTTCTCAATTCGATTTTCATCAATTTCTTACAATAGTTTTCCATTTTCAGTTAGTGTTCCGATATTAAAGCAGTAGAAATATTGAGATGTTTATGAATATATTACTTTTTCTATTAATTCAACCTTCTGCAAGCAAAAATAAAATGTAATTTTATGATTGAAAATCCTTAATGAGTTTATCACTCGCATCCTTGAAAATACTGTAATTTAAGTGTGTGTACATTTTTGCGATATTGGTACCGAAAGGGTCCATTCACAGTACCGATTAATAAAATACCAAAGAAAGTAGAGATGCATTTTACTCCTCACCTCATTAAATGAAAATTACCACGAACCTTTTCCCAATGATCAAAGCGGAGACATCATTAGGAAAGCACGAGTACACGGAACGGGTTGTGATCGCAAATTTTACCAAAACATTGATAGATCGCTGTATCGATACATCGCTAAAGGGTTTTCGATGTCGCTGAAAACATCGACAAAGAAACATCGATGTTTTAAATATAGACGAATAAACTTGCTATTTTCCTATCCAATTTTAATTACAGTACTGTGCAATGTTATTGTGGGAATTCCCTAGATTGAGTGGAGTGAGTCTGATTCAGGACCTGTAAAATCGTTTGAGGGCCATTTCTAACACTACTATCGATTCAGGCCATTACACGCCTACCGATAATGTACATTCATAACGCCAGCAGCTCCCAAACTTCCTCAGATTGCAGAGACGAAATATACAGCGTGTTAATAAGGATAATGCAAAACATCGATATTGCTTTATTAAACATTTAAAACAACATCGATGTTTTGGCAATAAAATATCGATTTGAAGAAAACATGGAAAGCAAAATATCGATATTAATATATCGATGTTTCTGGTGGAAAACATCGATTTTTTGCCATCACTTGCAGTGCCAGATTACCGAACAGGCTGAGCAGGCTGCAGACTGGGGCGCGCAATTTTTGGGGGCGAACGGATTTCAGCGGATTCAAAATTTCATAAGGCGAACTTTCGAATGTTTTTTATAGAAATATTTCTTTTCATATTTGTAACAAAAGAAAGAGTACTTAAATAATCCATTGATATATACAGATAAAATGTATACAAAAATATCGTATATTTATTAAACCAATATCGTGGTGAGAATTATTTATACATATAATCAATTATGTGTACGTACACAATTTTTGCGTCGGTTACAAATATCGTACAACAATTTTTTTATTGAAAATATTATAAATAGCTTTAACACTAAAAAAAGCAAATTAAAAGGGCGCTAAAAACATCTGACAGCCTAGGGCGCACCTACGTCAAAGTCGGGCACTGATCACTAGGAACGCAGCGGTAAAAATGCACGCGCCGACGCACCGCCACTCGCCCGGCAGTCCGTCCACCTCCGGCGCCTCGGGCCCCGTCGCAAGCGCCGGCGCCGCGGCAGCTGCCGGCGCTGGTCCTTGATGATGAATCGATCATAAAGTCATCAGCGCGCGCCGTAATCCTGGGGCGGCTGCACCGACGCGCGCGTTTCGGGTTATCTGCGCGCGCGGTGATTAGATACCCACCCGCGACGCCCCACCCCGCCCCGCCCCGCCCCGCCCCCGCCCCGCGCCGCTGCACTGTGGTCCTGATGGGAAAATGAGCAGGCGAAAATATATTGGGAAAATTAGCAGGCAAGTCAGCTTATATTGGACAAACTGGCAGGAACTTCGTTTTTTTTTCTTAAATTTATTGTACACTTGTTTGATTACAGACAGAATCATTCAAGGTATTGAATACATAAATATAACTAATTCAAATAATAACCAATTTGTTTATAAATTAACTAAAGAAAACAATTTAATTTATGTAGTACATACATACTGAGAGATACCTTTACAGGGACCTCTAACATCTTGTTTTAATTGATTAAACACAACATTTTTAATTTTTGTAAAACACAACAGTAGTATAATATATTGGTAGTAGTATAGTATTATTTATATATAGTAGTCAAATTAGAAGGGGTTGTAGTAAATCTTTTGAAAATTAAAATATAATTCTTGAATTTATTGAAGATGTTTTTTCTAGTTTAAAACATTCATAAGCTGGGCTAGAGTGTAAGGACGAGTAGACATTTTTTGAGATTCTTAGTGTCCATGTTTTTATGTCTTGAATCGAGAGTTCTTTGTGTAACTGTTCATTTCTCATAAACCACGGTGCATTCACTGACCAGCGTAGAAATTTATTTTGTATAATTTGCAATTTCTGAATGTGTATTCGAGCAGTACCTCCTCAAATGGGACTAGCATATGTTAATGAAGGTCGTATTAAATTTATAAATATTGATAGGGATGTTTCTATGTTTCATTTTGAGTTTTTGTTAATGATTGGATGTAATTGAATCATTTTGATAAAAGTTGTTTTTGTTACATTTGTAATATCTCTCCATGTTAGTCGTCGATCAAAATAAATTCCTAAATATTTTGCAGGTTGTGAGGAAGGAAATTCTCTTGCAGAATCAAGGAACTATTTGTGCATGGAGATTACAACAAGAGCACTCTTTTGCTTCTCATCTCCTTGATAACAAACACACATTTGACCATTCTATAAATTTTAAAATATTGCAGTGGGAAAAAAATACCCTAATTCAAATATTTTAGAAAATTTTGAAATTTTAAAACTCGCAAAATCCTAAAATCTATGGCCAAAAAATTATTGTCTCAAAGACCAAACTAATTTGAAATATAGCCCCCCTGTTAAGTATCTAGATCCCCCCCCCCCCGAGAACAATGCACAAAATGGCACTGCATGACGAGCACGCCTCGATTCATATTGAGCATGTTACTTCGGGAAATAATATTTTTTGTAGAGTTTTAATTAATCTTTGTTGTTTTTTAATAATTTTACAATTTTGTGTTTTACATGTTGTATTTTTTAAAATATTATAGATGAAAAATATTTTCCTTCAATCAAACGTAATTCTCAACTGTAACATCGTAGCCTGAGTGGTCCTAGACTCCAGTTCCGTCGGTGGCAGAATTTTCGAAACCAGTCCAAGGAGTTGGGTCGGGGCCGAACACAGCTTTTATTTATTTATTTATTTATTTTACGTCAAAAACAGTTAAAACTGCGTATGACGTGCTATGGGGAGAAGTGAATTCTGTGCACATTTTCAGAATTCTGTGATCCCTACACTAAGTCATATACTACATGAATTTTGAATTAAAAGAAAGCTCTCATGTAATAAAATCTATTTTCAAGGATAAATAAGCAATAAATTTTGGGCTTAGATGAGAATTTAGCAGGCCAGTTGCTTCTCTTCCCGGGTTTTCTCCCATCAACTCTAGATGCTTGCAACAGTAATATTTTACACAACTGGTCAAGGAGTGATCGCGAACCTTCATTTGCTATTACCTTAATAAAAAATCTACATTAATGTAAAAATTGAAATTACGTCTTTGGCAAAGTTGAAAATGGTTATTCATGAATTCCGTAGTCATTTTTGTCATTGTAATTTACGAGTCTTGTTATATAATTATGTTTGTAAATTAGTCAGCTTTAAAAAAAATACCGTAGTTACCGCAGAAATCTTGTGAAAAACTTCATTCATAGGTGAAAAGGAAGAAATCTCCCATAGTAAAAATGTGTGTTCTCTTCACGATAAAACAGTTTCATATTTCAAAAAAGAACTCCATAGACGTAATAAGTTTCACTGGAAAAGTATGTGGTATAATCGTTCTAGTCACCTCCATCAAATCAAAAAAGTATTTTTCATAATGACGCTCCTTCAATTCAAACACGAAAGGAAAAAACTACTCTCGCAAGACTTCGTATAGGACATAGCCGTCTTACCCATTCACATCAGTTTAAGAAAGAACCTCCATCCCTTTGCATATCTCATAACATCCCTATAACTATTCGACAAATCTTAATAGATTGCTCAGTGTATTCTGAGTTACGTATGTCACATTCTCTTTCAAATTTTGTTTTCAAATTACTTACTGAAACATCTCACATATGTAATGTCTTCAAATTTCTAAAGAATATGCAATTATTTGATGCATTGTAAAGAATTGTATAAATGGTCGCTAAAGACCTTGCAGTTCGTGCAAAGAAAAGGAATAAAGCTTATTAAAAGTGGTGGTGCTAAAACAACCAACGTACTTTCTCGCCCGTATTTTCACGCATAATTACGCGAAAAGTACTCAAATTTTTCAAAAATTGTATATGACTTTGTCTCAAAACTTATCTTTAAAGAGCAGATTTCATTAAAAGAAAATCTCTATCTTTAATATTTCAGTTGTAGGAAGACTCCGAAAAAATTTCATATTTTGAAATTTTCGATAAATCAGGGATTTTAACAAACATAAGACCTGCACCATTATCTTAAACGCCCTTCACACTATCCAACAACAAAATTTAATGAAAATCGATGAAACAATTTTTTTTGAAAATTTGGAAAGTATCCTAGAGCCTTCACGTAAAGTACCTGCAAAATGGAAACATCGATTCCAAATTCAAGGGGCCGCGACATCAACCAGATCGATTGGAGAATACCAATTTTGGAGAAATTCTGCTGAACGGTTTAGCAGCTAGCGTTGTTCACAAACGGACAGACGTTTGCCGAGATTCGATTGTTCGCTATCAAGGACCCACAAAACTTGGATTCTCTCCACACCTCGAGTTAGAGGATATTTTTTCTAAATGTAGCAACTGGATTTATCCACATTTTCGTTACGAGGGCCTTGTAACAAGAGTTTTTCCGCCGAAAATTCGCCGTTTTTTCGCGGAGCATTACATAACTTTCTGCCTACTCCGTAGGGAGGAAGTAAAAAAATCTATGTACTACACTAAATGTTAGAAAAATAAATTTTGCCCCTGTTCCGCGCCTGTCAGACAACCGTGCGCGCCGCTGCGGCAGACGAGGTCTCCGCGCCGCGAGCGCCGCCAGCGGAGCGCTGAGGCACCGAGAGGCAGATTATTTCACGATATCGCGAAAATCCGTTCTGGAAATCGCGCGGGAGCCCAGCACGGGGCGGCGCGGCGCGGCGTCTGGGGCCGAGACGGTAGCACCGCGCTCTATCTCGGCGAGTGCGTTATCGAGGGGTGGCTTATGCAGCGAAGAAATTTGCGCGGGGATTAGGGAATGTGCCGATAATGCTGTCTGTGTAAATCCGAATCCAGACCTTACGGTGGCGTTATCTGATAGGGTTGAAAGATCTCTCTGAAACTGGTTTTCTTGGCATTTCCCATGCGGTACCTCATCCATCATATTTTCAGATTTTGGTGACAGGTGTATGAAGAAAGATGTGTTTTAGAGAGAAACTGTATTCTGATTGTTGAGAGAAATGTGTTTGCTATTTTATCAGAAATTGTGTAGAGACAGCAAGAAACTCGAGATAGGCAGTGCGCTTATTATAAATTAGTTCACTGGACATTTAATACCCAAATTGGGATGATTCAGCATTTACTTTCAGAACTAATTTAGGAGAATCTAAATTGAAAAGTAAAAATGAGAACTTATTAGCGGTCAGTGTGTGAATGTATCCAAGGTGATTGTCTTTCATCTTAATATTCTAATAATTAAGTACTATTGATGTGTTGATAAAAATATGTAATACAAAATAAAGATTAATATTAGGGGCGGTGTGTAGATTCTTCTTTCGAAGTGGTCTGTTTTATTACTGCAGAAGAAGGAAGCAAAATTTTAATCTCTAAAAAGCGGCCTTCTGGTATATTCTAAATTTTAGAATGTGTAATTTTCGTTAAATAAAGCATATGGTCCACGAATACGTTAAATATAATTTACAATGAATTTTCGTCAAACACTTATTATGTTGTGGATCGAAAATGGAGTAGAAATGTCTTCCTTTTTAAGATGCTCGTATTTATGATTCCAAATTTCCAATAATGCAGAATGGCGCTCATTGATTGGTATTCTATATATTTCTAGTTTGAACAAATTAAATTCTGGAACTCAAGTTTCATAATCATTTTAATATAAGCCCAGTGATAGAATTGATACTCTGATTTAAACGTATGCGGCCCCGGGGTGCCATTTATTGTGTCCCGCGAAAAGTTATTAGACAAATGAGAAAGTGTCTTGCAGCCATGTCGAGCGAGAATATTGGGCCACTAGCGGACTCGCACTGTCGGAGTCAACACCCCCTTTGATACAAAAATAGGTTAAGTTTAGATTTAAGGAATTTTTTTCTTGTAAATTCAGAAATTCAAAATAATCCCAATGTGTTAACTGTGTCATGCTTTCTAGAGTCGAATATCGCGCATAGTTGCATTTCCTCCCCCTTCCTTGTTTCAGAGCAGTGGGGTAATCTGCCCTTATCAACTATACGAGGTCACATGTAATGAGTATATGAGGCCCGAGTAATGAAAATATGGCTCCCAACCATATTAAAGGTGTTAGTTGTGGCCTTTGAGGCCTTGGCAGTTGGACACCCCTGGTATAGTACAACCAATATAAGCGTTCATTCTCGGATTGACTGTTTATTATAACTCGTATCGCAGAAAAAATAGAAATTCTATGTGTCATTCAGTACGTCCTCGTATTGATCGTACGTTTGAACCCAAATTTCTAGTTATATTTTATTCTTCCAATAAATATAGAACCGTTCTCAATACCGTGTGGCATTTGAGTGTATAATATTTCCTCAGCGGTAGAACCGTTTCTGCATTTGATACAGTCGGAAGCGCGCTGTACATAAACTCTATTTACTCTGCACTCCCTACGTCCATTTCTCGCGACCGCTTCCCAACGGAACATCACGCAGTACAAATAAATCTCTCGCTTGCGCCGCGCAGAATGGGGGCACGGACCCCCCAGATCGCTGCCCCCCTCCCCCCCGAGGCCCCGCCGCGCCCCTCGCGTGCACGCCTCCCGCCCACCAGCCCGCACGCGCCCCGGCCCGCCTTGTGCCCGTCGCTATTGCCATGGAAATGGCCGCACGTGGGCCGACACGTGGCGCGCACGGGGCCTGCGGCGTGTCGCGGCCGGGCGCGCGCCGCCCTTCCCGCCTTTCCGAGCGAGATGTGGTCTGCTAGGGGAGGGGAGGGGTGTGTGATTTAAGACGCGGAATCGGATCAACCGGTTTTCGCCTGTTGAGCGAGGTTTCCCTGATGAGCTAATGGCCGATGAAGAATCGTGAGATATGTGTTTTTAATTCGAAGATTTTCTGCGTCACAGTTCGTTATGCAATGTTTTGAATGCTAAGTAGGACGTTTATATTTGCTTTGCTATATTGGGTGTGAAGTAATTCGCAAGAAAAAATAGTAAAATGACGATCACTTGTACAATTACAAACGCACTTCATATTAAATATATGACACGTTTAATAAATACATTATAAACGAAACATAGAAGTAATACTTCAGTTTTATTGCATTCTTGATCGTGTACAATGTATTTCTAAGACAAAATGAATAAACATGTCACAATTGTTTTGTTACTTTTCTCGTTATAAATTCCCACTTAATTTTGACGCAATGTCTAACATCTTTGATAAGCTTCATGGTAGGTCTTCGGTGACATAACAGCCACTGTAACTGATTTTACATGTTTGCAAATAACGATCGACCTTCGACTATCTCTCTCGCGAAGAAATTCAGCAAACTCGGTTAGGAAATACAGTAGCACGTTCCTGAGGAAGACGTGAAAGGCATACATTGGAAGTCCCATTTACTCACTAACTTTTCAAAAACAATTCGGAAGATTTTAACACCACTACTCAAATTTAAACAAATGTTAAAAATAATCTGATATTTTTATTGTTGCTATTTCAAGTTCATATTGATTATCCTTAACATCCTTCTTGAAATATAATTGATCTTCGTTGACTGTGGGACGCTGCAAAGCCTGTGACTTTAACCTCCAGAAAGGTGTTTCTCGAACCACATCGATAGAAATACATATTCAATTGCGGTATTATAAGTTGTGAGGCCAGATTCTCGTAGGTCCTCTGCAATAACACACGCATAAAGGGAAAGTAATACACTCATACGCCGTAACAAACTTAAATACAGACGAGATTTGACCTACGAACCTCTGACCATGTATTGATTGATTGATTTTTTCGTGGTTCCGGGCACGTCAACTGCTTTGATCATTAGTCCCCTTAGTGTAGTGCATTTTTTTTCCTCGGGTGATGGTGGTGATCTTCCCCCGCTGGATGGCGAGATCCGGCGCCGACCTACCGTTGGCTAGTGGGGTTTCCCTCTAACCAGGACTCTCCCACCAGCGGGGCACCGCCCCAACCGGGACAAGCACTAAGCTCCCAACCGGTCTCCCAGAGTATGTGGTAGTGTAGTGCATGTTAGTGTAAGTGCGTGTAAGGGGAGAGGATAGGACAAGGAAGAGGAAGGACAGATCGCGCGCGGTCCGTGGCCCGTTTGGTAGGGTTCTGCTCCGGCATTCGCCTGGTGTTGATCGGCGAAACCACGGAAAACTACCCATCAGAGCAGCCGGCCGCTAGAATTCTCCTCCAGACATCGACTGAATTGGACCTAGCAGACAAGCTAGTGTCGAAAATCCTGCCGCCGTGGGGAGTGTAACCTAGGACCTCCCGGTCAGAGGCGCTGCAGTGACATCAGTTGATGCCCTGAACTACCGCTCCCGGTCTGACCATGCAGGCCAAGACCACCTCCGCCGTCCGCATTTATCCAGTGTCGCAACCCCGCTTTAATGGTGGGCGGGCGCGCTTCACGGGCACTCGCGGGTGAGCCGCGGTCCGAGCGCCGGCGCGTGCGGGCGCGGGCGGCGCGGCCCCGGCCCTCGAGCCAAAGCAAACAGCGGCCGGGCGCGCGCGCCTCCGCCCTGAGCCCCCGCGACACTGAGCGATCGCGCGGCGGATTTAGGGCACGAGGCTCTAGAAAAACACGCGACGCGCGACGCGCGCTCCGGGCGCCTTTTGCAGCTGACGGCGCCGCGCCGACCCGCCAACGCGCTTACCGCCCCACACGCCTGTCGCCTGCTCCCTGTGCTGCGTTGCGGTTCCACCTTGCCTCTCGGAATTCGACGCACGTGTTGCTGGAGGGAGGTTTACAAAAGGAATTTTGTACACAGATCGATATCGATTCATTGATTGATTGTTAGTGATTCCGGGCGCGTCAACTACTATAGTCATTAGTCCCCTGTGCTGCGTTGCGGTTCCACCTTGCCTCTCGGAATTCGACGCACGTGTTGCTGGAGAGCGGTTTACAAAAGGAATTTTGTACACAGATCGATATCGATTCATTGATTGATTGTTAGTGATTCCGGGCGCGTCAACTACTATAGTGATTAGTCCCCTGTGCTGCGTTGCGGTTCCACCTTGCCTCGGAATTAGACGCACGTGTTACTGGAGGGAGGTTGACAAAAGGAATTTTGTACACAGATCGATATCGATTCATTGATTGATTGTTAGTGATTCCGGGCGCGTCAACTACTATAGTCATTAGTCCCCTGTGCTGCGTGTGTAAGAGGTGAGGGTAGGACAAGCAAGAGGAAGGAAAGATCGCGCGCGGTCTGTGGCCCGTTTGTTACAGTACTGCCCTGGCATTCGCCTGGTGTTGATCAGAGAAACCACGGAAAACTGCCGATCAGAGCAGTCGCTCCCTAGAATTCTCCTCCAGACAGCGACTGAATTCGACCTAGCTGAAAATAGTGTCCAAAATCCTGCCGCCGTCGGGACTCGAACCTAGGACCTCCTGATCAGAGGCGATGCACGTGTTGCTGCAGGGAGATTTACAAAAGGAATTTTGTACACAGATCTTTATCGAGGGAAGTCGACAAATGTAGGTTCATGACACCTGACGGCATAGGTATTAATTCTAGTAGCACTAGCCTTTGTTTGGTCACATGTAGTATAGAGATATTACTCTAATAAGGGAACGCTTTCACATGTGATGCTGGCAACATAACTGCAAGTTATGTCTATGCACTCAATTCGTCAATGATTTCGTTTACAGTGACCCCATTTCTAAACTTAATCACTCTCTCTTTTCCTACTTGATCATTTGTTTCCCAGCCTGCTGACTAGTCCTTTCTTAAGTAACTCCTTTCTACCAAGCGGACACATCATGCCGACCGAACAAAATAATTTTATCGCAACTGTTACTTTAATGCAAATTACTATTATTGAAACCTTTTTATACGCATATAGGTTCACTAAAACATAACTCTACAAGTTAATCGCTTGGAATTTTTCCCATTTTTTAATCTCAATAAGCATATTTATCTGAATTCTATGAAGCAGTTAGAAATATAAAATTCATTTCGTTTTATAAACGATAGAGTTTCTATATAATTGATGTGTCACCGAGTAACATGCTTGGCAAATATTATAATAGAAAAAACAAATATAACTAGTAGTGCAACAACAACACATAACATCTGACATTATTTCTAAATTTGCAATTTTTGAAAATTCAGAAAATTCTCCGGAAATTAAAATAGCATAATATTTTCACATTTTTTGGTACATACTTTTGATACAAATGAATATGAAGTATATTTAATAAATTATTAATAATTAAAGTAAATAATTTTAAGTATATTTAATTAAGTGACAAGTACACATAAAACACTCCATGCTATTAAAATATTCTAATGTGCGGCAAACGACAGTTTGATCGAAAACTCGGAGAAACGACATAACGATCAGCCAAGAGACGAACGGGTTTCGAATTATTAACGAAACGCGTAATTTTTACATTTCGCCTGGGCAAGAGATCATCAGATCTACTCCAGAAACGTATGAGTTTTCGTTTTCCATCAGACTAAACAAACACTGAAACATTCCCAGGCCATCTCAACATCCATTCCTCTCCTGCAGGTAGACGCAAATCAACGCTCGCAAAGGCGGAGACGACAGAGGGCGCCGCGGTGCGCCGCCTGCTCAGGCAGAAATCCGCGTGGATCCCATTAGGCCCATCCCGTGATTATTAATGCTTGTAATGTCTCCGGATCCGGTCATCAGAGAGTTCGACGTTTAGGAGCGGAATAATGCAGTGGCGCTCGGCTCGCGAGGGCTTTCCCGGCCTTAGCGCGCCACGCCCTCTAAGACGGCAAAGCCACTTAAGAGTGGGAGCCGTTACCGGAGCTGCTATTGCCAATTAAGAAGCTTCTCCGACCGCGGCCGCCCAGGGCAGCGCTTGCCCCGCGGGTCGCGGACTCGAAGAGGGAAGGGGCTCGCCGGCTAGGAATTAACGCCCGCCCGTGGCCCACCTCAGCGCTTGGCTGGCTCCTGGTAAATATGTTTTAATCTTAGTCTTACCATACATAAGTTTTAATTTTATTCTCACCGTTGCCTTGCCTATTTATTTACGAGTCTGTAGTAGCACCTCAGCTCTTGGCTGGCTCCTGGTAAATAAGTTCTCATCTTAGTCTTCCCATACATAAGTTTTAATTTTAGTCTCACCATTGCCTTGCCTATTTATTTACGAGTCTGTAGTAGCACCTCAGCTCTTGGCTGGCTCCTGGTAAATAAGTTTTAATCTTAGTCTTACCATACATAAGTTTTAATTTTAGTGTCACCGTTGCCTTGCCTATTTATTTACGAGTCTGTAGTAGCACCTCAGCTCTTGGCTGGCTCCTGGTAAATAAGTTCTCATCTTAGTCTTCCCATACATAAGTTTTAATTTTAGTCTCACCATTGCCTTGCCTATTTATTTACGAGTCTGTAGTAGCACCTCAGCTCTTGGCTGGCTCCTGGTAAATATGTTTTAATCTTAGTCTTACCATACATAAGTTTTAATTTTATTCTCACCGTTGCCTTGCCTATTTATTTACGAGTCTGTAGTAGCACCTCAGCGCTTGGCTGGCTCCTGGTAAATAAGTTTTAATCGTAGTCTTACCATACATAAGTTTTAATTTTATTCTCACCGTTACCTTGCCTATTTATTTACGAGTCTGTAGTAGCACCTCAGCGCTTGGCTGGCTCCTGGTAAATAAGTTTTAATCGTAGTCTTACCATACATAAGTTTTAATTTTAGTCTCACCGTTGCCTTGCCTATTTATTTACGAGTCTGTAGTAGCACCTCAGCGCTTGGCTGGCTCCTGGTAAATAAGTTTTAATCTTAGTCTTACCATACATAAGTTTTAATTTTAGTCTCACCGTTACCTTGCCTATTTATTTACGAGTCTGTAGTAGCACCTCAGCTCTTGGCTGGCTCCTGGTAAATAAGTTTTCATCTTAGTCTTCCCATACATAAGTTTTAATTTTAGTCTCACCATTGCCTTGCCTATTTATTTACGAGTCTGCAGTAGCACCTCAGCTCTTGGCTGGCTCCTGGTAAATAAGTTTTCATCTTAGTCTTCCCATACATAAGTTTTAATTTTAGTCCCACCGTTGCCTTGCCTATTTATTTACGAGTCTGTAGTAGCACCTCAGCTCTTGGCTAGCTCCTGGTAAATAAGTTTTCATCTTAGTCTTCCCATACATAAGTTTTAATTTTAGTCCCACCATTGCCTTGCCTATTTATTTACGAGTCTGTAGTAGCACCTCAGCTCTTGGCTAGCTCCTGGTAAATAAGTTTTCATCTTAGTCTTTCCATACATAAGTTTTAATTTTAGTCTCACCATTGCCTTGCCTATTTATTTACGAGTCTGTAGTAGCACCTCAGCTCTTGGCTAGCTCCTGGTAAATAAGTTTTCATCTTAGTCCTCCCATACATAAGTTTTAATTTTAGTCCCACCATTGCCTTGCCTATTTATTTACGAGTCTGTAGTAGCACCTCAGCTCTTGGCTAGCTCCTGGTAAATAAGTTTTCATCTTAGTCTTCCCATACATAAGTTTTAATTTTAGTCCCACCATTGCCTTGCTATTTATTTACGAGTCTGTAGTAGCACCTCAGCTCTTGGCTAGCTCCTGGTAAATAAGTTTTCATCTTAGTCCTCCCATACATAAGTTTTAATTTTAGTCCCACCATTGCCTTGCCTATTTATTTACGAGTCTGTAGTAGCACCTCAGCTCTTGGCTAGCTCCTGGTAAATAAGTTTTCATCTTAGTCTTTCCATACATAAGTTTTAATTTTAGTCTCACCATTGCCTTGCCTATTTATTTACGAGTCTGTAGTAGCACCTCAGCTCTTGGCTAGCTCCTGGTAAATAAGTTTTCATCTTAGTCTTCCCATACATAAGCTTTAATTTTAGTCTCACCATTGCCTTGCCTAGTTATTTACGAGTCCGTAGTAGCACCTCAGTTCTTGGCTGGCTCCTGGTAAATAAGTTTTCATCTTAGTCTTCCCATACATAAGTTTTAATTTTAGTCCCACCGTTGCCTTGCCTTATTATTTACGAGTCTGTAGTATTTGTCAAAACTGACTTACTTAACGGTGGGAACATATTTTCATGTACTACTGATATTTATAGTTACAACACTGGACGTAGAAATCATGTTCATCAAGTGTCAGTATCAACAGCTCACTACAATAAATCCACATACAATACATGTACGTTACTTTACAACGCATTGCCAGATGAAATTAAAGAATTAAAATTGGTACACAAATTTAAGTTAAAAGTAAAATCTTTTCTGCTGCAAAACTGTTTCTATACAATTAGGGACTATACTGATCGTCGAAAAGAAAAATGATGTTTACTTTAACAAAACCAAGATATAGTTTAATGTATTAGTTTACATTTGCATTGTACAATTTTAAAAATACTTAAATGCCTGTAACAAGTAATGTACTTCAGCTTTCGGGTCAATGACCCCCATCTCGATCGGGTTTTTGTCCGGTTTCCCTGATCCATTGAGCAAATGCTGAGATGGCCCCTTGATTTGCTTCTGGACGTAAATGTAGCTTCACTATGCGCACGTTTTGTTGAGCTTTCTTTTTGCTTGTAGTGGAAGTAGAGCTTATGGTGAGTTTCTATTTTGTTAACAATACAGAAAAATCAAATCTGTTCGTTCGTTTACCGTTAAAAATAAGGTTTTTATAATTCGCCAATGAAAATATCTAGTTTTTGAAATGTTAATCTCTCGCTTTTTTAAATTTATTATTACTATTATTTTTTCATCTTTCAACTATTAATAGTTAAATTGTTCGGAAGGGATTCTGAAACTCAATAAAGCGTGCGCAGATGATTTTCTCCCCCATACGTCACATACTGTTTTTGACTAAATAAATAAATAAATAAATCTATGCCATCAAAACCCACGATGGATACTGAAATTTGAGCCACATAAAACAACTGTACCCAGTAGTTCTTTAGGAGACGTCAGCAAACAAATAGAAACATTATCTAATTGATTGTTTGCTGTATATTTCATAACCATCTATAAATGATATGCCAATAAACTATTAGTAGGGTTTTAAAATATTTATAAGTCGTCGTTGACAAATAATATTGTCAATGAACTTCTGATCAAGAGAATAACCTCTAGGGATGCATCAAGTAGATTTAAGACGAAAAAAGAGAGAATTTTGTAGAATGCAATGAATACTAGTGAAAAGCACTTTCTCGGCCCCCGAACATCGCGTTGACGAAAGCCGGCTACGAAAGATGATGGAACCAAATTAAGAATTTCTTGAAGGAGTATCTGGATAATTACTTAGGAGACCGAAAGCAAGGGCAGCTAAGTATTCACTATTGACTTCATGTTGGATTGAGCGAATCGAATCTCTTTTCACGAGTGGGTTAGGAAGTCATTCGCCTTAGGTACGGAGGGCATTGCAAAGGTTTCCCGAATGGAAAGGAAGTAATTTATTTTCAAATTTGCCGTCAACAATGCATATTCTATGAAGTCTTATCGCGGCCTCCTAGTTAACTGGTACAGATCGGTCGACTGGTTTCTTATTGTTGAGTCCATGGTGGAAATAACCATGTTTGACTCATTTCCACCATGGTTGACTCATTCAATGCAGGCAGTCTTTCGTTTGCCTCGATACGTGATGGATTTGTCTACAGAGCACTTTCGGGCAATGCTTTTCTATGATTTCTTCTCCGTCAAAATCGACTGTTTATGAATGATATTCGGAATTTCGGCCGGGGAGAAAGTCGCTTCAAGATGAGCCTCCCGAGGGACGACCACAGATAGCGACGACGGACGAAAATATCTCGTCTGTGCAGATGTCGAAGAATGACCCGCGCTGCACTTTCCAGCAGAAATAGACCTTGGATATTGGTTCCTCAGAAGTATCACGAATTTTGCATGAAAACCTTGGTGTCAGGAAAGTCTGCAGCCCATGGATGCCACATCGTTTGTCTCAGGAACAAAAAGCAGGTCGTGTGAACTGGTGTAAATAAATATTGGGATATGGATCACGGGATCGGTCAATTGATCAAACACATTAGTTTGCCAACATTTCGGAATATGTAATTCCTTCCACAGGGCTACAATAAACACAAACACAAGGAATGAAGACAACTTGTCTGAACAACATTATTAAAAATCACACAATATATGCCATCATGGATAAGAGCCCAAAATTTATTGCTTATTTATCCTTGAAAATAGATTTTATTACAGGAGAGCTACTTTTTAATTCAAAATTCATGTAGTATATGACTTAGTGTAGGGATCACAGAATTTTGAAAATGTGCACAGAATTCACTTCTCCCCATAGCATGTTATACGCAGTTTTAACTGTTTTTTTTGACGAAAAATAAATAAAAAAATAAATAAATAACAGCACACTGGTACACAACTGTTTGTCTCCCAAAAATCTTCGAGAGCTTACAGAGGAGACAACCAAAGAGAGGTGTGCATAGTCTGCTTTTGCAGCATGACAATGCGCCAGCTCACACAGCTCAAAAACCAAAGAATTTTTATCCTTTCAGACTTTTACACCCCCCTCCCTCCCAACAGCCCAGACCTAGCCCCCTGCGACTTATTTTTATTTCCAAAAGCTTAAAAAAATAATGAGACGAAGCCTCTTTGAGATCCCAGAAGATGCAGTAGCAGCCTACAAAGCAATTCTAACAGAGCTTTCGAAAGAAGAATGGCGTGCAGCATTTCAAAAATGGTTTCAGTGGATGGGGGAAATACTTCCAGAAAATATAAAGGTAAGAATCAGTTTACTCTTCTTTCAAGCTACTTTTCCGGAACTATTCGGAGTGCCTCTCGTACCCTAGGATTATACAAGGTTGTTCATTGCAACAACGCATCTTAAAATTAATTTTTCATTTTGATGCTAATTTTCAAGGGAATATTTAACAAGTTGATAAATTGCCTTTAATTTTGTGCTCCTTTAAGAACTTTGCTCGAGTTCATAAATAACTTGTGGGCTACAACAGCACTATCTTTCTCACAATTTCCAAAATTTGCAATTTTCAAAAATTCAGAGTTCAACGAAAACAAGACCAGCACTATTCTTTTAAGCGTATCTTGTTCTCTCCGGGGGGAGGGGAGAAAAAATTTTAAGCGGTTTTTGAGAAAATGTTTTTAAAATAAATTGTAAAACTAGCACAAAATACGCCAAAACTACTCGTTTTTTTCATAAAAATTTACATGCCCTTTTTTAAAAGAGCTAATTTTTTTAGAACAGATTTGGTTAGAAAACAAAAAATCTACCTTCAGTTTTTACAAATTACAAATGAAATCGTTTCGTCAGCATACGAAAAAGTTCAAAAATGTTACACAAATAGTTATATCTTACTTCAAACCCGAGATATCGAGAAATGATTAAAAACTTAAATTCTTAAAGTTAATTTATTTAGTCAATAATATATGTTTATTACAGTTGCAAAGTACTAAATAAAAAAAGTTTTTAAGGTGTGTGCTGTATTTAATAAATGGTATTGTTTTTGAATTTTCATTGTTGTGGTTTTTCAACGTTCTTTGATAATGACTATTGCTTCTCTTTCGACTATTACGTAAATAATAGTAGTATACATTTCGGCGTGTCTCTGTGCAAAATATTTCAGTTTCTTTCAAATAGCGATTTACAAACCAAAAAACAGTCTTGTCATATTTAATGTCTTCAAACGACTTTTATAGATGACCCTGAATTCGGTAATATAACACAACGATTATATAATATAACACAACAGAATTCACTTCTCCCCATAGCACGTCATACAGAATTTTAACTGTTTTTTGACGTAAAATAAATAAATAAATAAGCAAATTACATTGTTGTATTGTTACTACATAATCCATCTTTTAGAGAGCTGTGTATTTCCAGTGTTATTATATGGAGTACAAACATGGAGTTTAATTCAACAAGATATGAAATCCCTAAGAGTACGTCAAAGAAACATGGAGAGGAAAATACTGCACATCAGACTGAAGGATAAAGTAAAGAACGAAGAAATTGAACAGAGTGGTTTCAAGGATGTAGCAGCAAGGTCCCAAGAATCAAAATGGAAATGGGGTAGTCACGTGGCAAGATTAATAGATGACAGATGGACATACATGTTAACACCCCGGGACCCAAGATAGGGAAAAGAAGCAGAGGACGTTCTAAACAAAGATAGGACAATGTCTATAAGAATGTTTATGGCAACATATGGTCAAGAATAGCAAGGAACAGAGAAACATGGAAGACTCAAGAGAAAGAAATGACAATCTGCATTAGTGAAAGGAAGTGGAATATGTAAGTGCGTGTAAATAGTTAAAGTGTAAATATTAGTGTAAAAACATCTCTTAAGCACTGGTTCAACTTAGAAATTAAGCAGAACCACTCCTGTGTTCTGACAGGAGAACCTTGCGCTTTTAGGGATTCAACAGGCTTACATCATCACATACATACATATATGATTTAAATTATAATATTTCTTTCCGCTGTGTTCAACAATAAATAAAGAAAGTATATGACGCGCATAAAATAGCTTCACTCATCTGCAAATACTTAGCAGAATGAATTTCGATATGCAATTCACTAAATTAAACCAACACTCAAATGTCATTAATGCTGCTAATGAAATTCAAATGAAAGATACGAAGTAGTACGCATTTGAAACATCAGTGCCAGAATGCATGCGTTTCAAATAATCTCATTTTCGCAAGGGAGCTTGGTAGCAAAAACAACCACTTACAAGATTCTGCGAACTCAGTTTCAAAAACTGTTTTCAACTTCGTAAATTTGTTTTTGAATAAAATTAAGAATTAAATGTAATAAATGAACAAATACAATTATAAGCATTTTTTTATGTGGCAGATACTTCTAGCTTATATTTTCACTTCGGGAATATTCTAATTAACTGGTAAAATTCTGGATAATATTAGATTTTTAGCTTGCTAATCAGAGAGGATTGTCTAATAATTGTATTTGGTGGAAATCTTGAGTTTTAACATGTCTGTTGCAGAATAATGTAAAACATTTTCCCACTGCAATTGGTGTGAAGAAAATACACTACGCAGTGGCAGATCAGCCTTCTTTTGGTCACAATCTAATTCTCCTGCAACCATCACACTGTAGCAGCATTGTCTGCATATTTATAAACCTTTAGTAACCGTTATGGATTATAAGGTATGATCAGATACGTAAAGATATAAACTTATATCGCGCACAAACACATAAATAAAAATATCGCAGCAATTTTGGAAAATTTTCTTTTATCGTTACGTCATACAGAAATAATATTAATATTTGACCCTCAGAGAACAAAGCGTTAATGCCGAGGTTCTTCCTACAATTTGTGAAAAACTCTGAATTATCTTTCATTTATGAGACTGATTGTTCATTCAGACGTATACTCACCTTCCCTTTGGATTTTGGTTGTAGAATTTGGGGGAAGTAACAAAGGTTTTTTGTTTCCGTCAAATAAGTGAAATATTAATTTTCACTAAAATATTATAATATTTTAATAACATATGTGTGGAAACAAATAATATGCAAGCTTACTGTTTTATAACACAATGTTATATCATTAAATTAAATGAAAACTTTAAAGTTAAGAACTGAAAAATTGCTAACAGCATTGAACATACTAAATTCATAAATAATCTGTAAATTGATTTGAGGATTCCTGTAGAAGCAACAGAAATTGCTATTAATGAACATTTTGTATATATATTTTTTTACTTCGAAATGTATTGTATCCTAACTATGGAAAGTTTTCAACTGTACAACAAATATACGATATCTCTGCAATTCTTCTAAATGAATTATCATTTCAACAAGTTTTTCAAATTCATTAACATGACCAATTTATGTGCAATTACTGAAACATAACAAACAATAAAATCTAATGTTCGTCGTATTTGAAAATAACTCTTTGTTCATAAAATTTAATGAGACTCTGTGGACAGAGAACGTGCACTTCATGGGCTAGTAACAGACTTTCTTTTTTTGTCTCCTTATTTCTCACTTTTATCTTGTAAGGTAGATCTGACGAAATTTGTAACACCTCGTACTTTTCTAGTTCTCGAAGCCGATTTGCATTCACATTCGAATCCATATCGATTTCTTGATTTCCATTTAATTCTTGCTGTGTTGTAGTGGCTGCATTGCATTTATTACTCACACCAGACGTTTTTTTCGTCTTGCGTTTTTTCACTCTTTCTTTATACTCTGACAAGAGCTGTGGACAATCCATTTCGGCCTCCGAGATCCAACAATTATGTCTTTCTGAATACCTCCGCCACTTGACCAAGTATTCGTACCCTTTTTTACGCTTCCTTCGTTTTAGTATCTTTTCCACTTCATACAACACACTGCTCATTGCCTAAACTATTAATTGTTTTACTTAGATCCAAAATTGCACACTACAGTAAACTACCATCAGTCCTTCATCGAATATAGTATGTGCTGCTATCTATTTTGTTTTATACATGCGTATAAGAGTATAATATTGTTTTCACGGGCAATATCACAAATGCTTTCGAATATAAATCTAATTCCCAAAACAAGAGTTTTTGAGTGAATTATTTCACTAATAAAAATGATTATCTAGTTAATCTTAATGTGAGAAATATTTTAATAATTAATGTTTCTCTAATCACCAACTTTTAAATGTTACCACCACTCTGTTAAAAAGCAAGTGTATGAGGTTGCAATAAACGTAGAAACAAAAGAGATAAAATGCATTGATAAAACGTATCTTGACTGGTTGAGAGGGAAGGCATTACCTCATTGCTCGATATTTTACGAGACAATTGACCAAGATAGACCCTATAGGTAAACAAAAATTATATTCAATCAATGGAATTCTGGATAGCATTAATTCAATTTTTTTTAATTTTTAGAAAACATTAAGCTTTACGTAAGAATTTATTTTTAACGATATTTACATACGTTAATTTAACTTCACTTTCAATTCTTGATTACAAAAGGTTCATATTATGCATGGTGGAAATAACATTGTTATTTCCATGATATTATGACAAACTAGATAATTGAAACAAAATCGGCGGTAATATAATAAGTTCTCCGGAAATGTAAACTATTTATCAATTGAACTTACATGTTTTTATGTTGTGATATATAGTATGTCTACATAATTCATATAGGTATAAGCATGGTGGAAATACCAAAGATATTGGAAAGTATTGAGTTCTGCGCACCATCCGTTTTTGCGTTACGAACCACGTGACCACAGCACAGGCACTTCGTTTGAAAAACCAGTCTCGACGTTGGCTGCCACGTGCCATGGAGAGCGAAAAGTGTCGAGAAACATTTTGAATGTGGTACAAAATGACAATTTTCTACGGTAACCAACCAAAAATAAGGCGATGAAGGTATACAAGATGCAATATTTAAAACAAATGCTTCATAAATCTGTTTCAATGTCTTGTAACGATGTGATGAATTTGGTATCTGGCTACAATTAAAATTCCCGCTAATATTGTGACAAAAGTGTCTGAAGTTGGATACAATATGCAAGAGCATCCTGGGTATAAGTATATGTTAATCATACGCTTACCATGAACGATTTTGTATATGAGCACCAGATGCCAGATCGTAGCATAATTTACAGCCGAAAAAATAAATGTACCGTAATACCATATTTTTTAATAATTAAAAAAGTGAAATATTACTGATTTTATACTAAAAGTAAGATTGGTCATTAGTTCTTGAACTTGAAGTAAGTTTAACTTGTGTTTCTTGTTCACTTATTTTATTTCAAACTTCAAATAACACACACACGCTTCTTAGATGTCGAACCTAGAGTTCGATTAAAAGAAGTAGGTGATTGACAGGAGCGAATACAGGAAAGCGACGTTGCCAGATTGCGTACCACTATGCATGTGTTCCCGGAACACGAAATAAACACTAGGAATAAATAATTACAACAGTAACCAAATCATATACTCACAGTGTATGAAGCCGCAGCTAGTTCCGGTACGGCTACATATTACGTTCTTTACTAACTTCAATTAATATTACAGCCTACACTTCATTAATAAAACACAAACTTACACTAATTTATATGGCGTTAGGAAATACACCGCTAATGTCTGAGTCATTGTCACATGCTGTGTCTGTACGATTATCATTAGAGCTTCTTGAACTCTGTAAATTAATAATGAGCTCTTCAACGTCGTTTTTCTACCACGATTTCCTTCTCCCATGAATCTGTACTTTACTACGAATAAAATGAGAATGTGATTGACTTTTGAGTGTGAAAGGGGGCGACACCGCCACATACTGCGCGCTCTACCATGTGCTCACAACACTAACTAGACAAACAGAAGAAAGGAATACTGAGAAACTCGTAAAATGTTTGTTTATAACATTTGTTACATTTCTTCATAACACTTGTTATATTTGTTTGCTTTCCTAACTTGTGGTGATAAACATGTGCAAATGCCGAAGCTTCTGATTCGTTCCCTCGGTTACTACACTGGCGTCATCACGTGATCATGAAATGTCAAATCCAGCGCCCTCTGGAATACAAGGAACTTGTTTCTAAAAATATAAATCCTTAGATTTTCGTTACTGAAATTTGTTGTTGGGAAATGAGCCAGGGAGAAATTGAAATGCCCTTGCTATTGACTGCAGCAAAGAGCGTAGGTCCGCGACGGGGCTAGTGGGCTTACTCACCGTGACGTCATTGGCAAGATGGCTGCCCGTCGCCTGGCTTTGTATTCTTGAGGGCGCTGGTCAATCACATTCTAATTTTATTCGGACCTTATAGTCCCGCGACTTTTCTTGACGTCTCGCAGAGCGGGCTGCGGTGAGAGGAGGCTAGTTTCTACCAGTTTCTACGTCACATGAGACGCGTGTTGCCATCTGTAACATTATTAATGCTATTCGCGCCCCTTTCACTCTTAATACATAGAACAGGACATTAAAGACGATAAATTAGAATGAATAATCAAGTAATTAATAGCAATCACGCGTAAAAATAATTAGTGAAAGATAATATTGCTTATTAATGATATTTATTATTGGTGTTATTACTTATCTTCTTCTGAATAATTTGAATCGTTGCTTGGATTTTCAGTTGTATTTATTAGGATGTCATCCACTGAGATTTCCATTATCCCGTCTTTTTTTCAGTTTCTTCTAGTTTCTTTACGTGGTATAAAATAGTAGGAACAGCCAAAACGCGACAATTGAATTCATTCGGAAGTAGTAGATTTTTATGACGTGACTTCTGAAAACTTGAAAATATTGTGGGATGTTGTCCGTGACGCCTAAATTGTCCAGTTACAATATTAAAACTTTCTGAGTGTTCGGCAACAATGCACTCTTAAAACCTAAGGCTACTTGTGAATACCTTCATATTCTTTAATTTTTTTTTGGCCTTATATAAACGTGTCTTCAGATTCTAAAAATTGCAAGCATTCATAAGATACTTAGTACAATTATTCATTGTCAATATTATATCGTGCTATTTTTGCCTTACAACAACAAAAAAATTTAAAACGCAATTCTTCGGAAAACAACCTTTTTAATTTATGAAAATCTGAACGATAATAAAATGATTCAAATTAAAACACATGAATTACAATCACTTCGTAAGTAGTGCACTACGATGACACTTATGCTACACTATTAATCTTTAAATATTCCTCTAATGGTTGACCTTGTCAAAAAACACATTATTTAATAACATTTTTATCATAGTAACCAACTACGTTACCTGCAAATTCTTAAGCGAGCAAATACCACATTTTCACAGTTTTGGAAATATTTACAAAAAATTGACTAAATGTTATGAGAAAATATTTAGGGAACTTTTCAATTAACACAATGGTTTACTTTTCGTTTTTATGCAATAGATATTTCTTATTCTGAATGTGATTAAAAAACATTCATTTTTCAGTATTCTTTTTAAATTTCGGGCTCGAAATCAGACTTTCGGGATATCGGAGAGAATTGAACTCTTTTTGAATTTGGAGATTTTCGGGCGGAAGTTTCCCCTAAGGTTTGACACAATTTGGTTCGAACTATTTCGAAAATTCACCATTTTAAATTCAGATATATTCAAAACTGGTGAATTTTTCAAAAAATATCATTAGAGATATTTTGATACATCTATAATAAAAATTTTAACGACTTGATAGATATTGAAAAAAAATTAAAATTGTCTAATTTTTAAAAAATCAAACGAATACAGCAAAATTGAGTTTATGATGTCTCATATAATCAGTAGCACTATTCCATGATTAGCACTATTCCTACAAAAAGTTTGAAGAAAAAAGTTGGTGTTTTTGAGAAATTCTTGTTTTTAATACTTTTTATATTGCCCATATTTCAATCGAAATTCCTCGAAAAGTATTAAAATTTTCGAACAAACCGATAATACATGATATTAATGAAACAAATAATTATGGGAACAAATTTCATTTGAAGGAAAACTCTATATTCAGTTTTGTAGTTGTAGGAAGAAGCCGAAAAAAATTCAACATTTTGCAATTTCCGAAAATTTAGAGTTAACAGAGAAAATTGGACATATCCCACATTTATACGTGTATTTCCCTTTATTCTTACAAGAAAATTTTGAAGCAAAAATTTGAAACCATTTTTGAGAAAATTTTGAAAATATCACAGGTGCTTCGTGTAAAGAACCCCAAAATTAAAGAATGTTTTTCAAAATCGCAGAGCTTCGAGTGTGGCCAGATCGGCAGGGGAGTATTCGGCTTGGAAAAAATCCTACGCGTAGTTTAGGCCTTAGTGTTTTTCACAGAAAAGAGACGGACGGACCGACAGAGAGAGAGAGACAGACAGACAGACAGAGGCAGACAGACAGACAGACAGGCAGACAGTGAAAGACATAGACACAGAGAGAAGGAGGGACCTACGTTTTGAAAGAAAAAAACTACAGTTTTTGAGGGAATCAGGGAACCCCAAAACGTGTATTTCCGTTTAACTCTCGACATCGCTTTTCTGCAGCATTACATAACTTTCCCTATACTACGTATACTACTCGGAATATTAGAATTAAGGGTATTGAGATTAAGATAGGTATTAAGCTCCTTCGCCATAATATGTCTGTACCCAAAAAAAGTAATAAATTATATAAATACGTATGTATACCAAAAAGTAAAAATGGATTCGATTTTCTATTGTCAGGTCTTGGAATTCTTTTTTAAAAATTATTCTTACACACACGATGTTTTTCTTTTCCATGAAATGTGAATTTGTCACGAGTTCTATTTAGAGCGCACGGGTTTTGGTAATCAGCGCAGCATCTTAGAACCGTTTCTTCAGTCAGCAAGCCACCGAAATACCTTCGTTAAATCTCTTAACGCGTCTCCGCCATCTGGTGGTCTTAACGCGTCTCCGCCATCTGGTGGTTGAGAGGAAACTCGAGGAAGTCGGCAAAAGATATTGCGCGACAGGAACGAAAGAAGAGATGAGAAAATAACGTCGCGGAAGAGGAATAGGTGGCGAAACAGAACAGTCAGATGTCTGAATGTAGGAGGGAAGAAAGAAACCGAAGGTCGGAAGAAATTATGCACAGAAATGAGGTATTGAAGGTCAGACCCTAGGAAAGTTTCTCAGCCAGGATAGGCAGGAAACAGCCTTGAAACTGTGAGTACGAATAGACATGATTGGAAAAGGATATACGAATATGGTGACTAAAATTAAAAGCTCGATGATGGATTACTGACAATACTGTGGAAAGGACTCCGTGGGCTGAAATAATTTCCAAGAAACGAAATGACCGAGATCTAAGAAGCCAAAAGCATAGAATGCAGTTGGAAGTTGTCATCAGGAGAAGTCAAATCAAGTACAATCTACCATGAACGCTCAATAGCCGCAGCAACAGAAGCAGAAGGATGTAGTATTTAATGAAAATAACGATATACTGGAAAAAAAAAATCACGCAAAGCAAAATCAAACAAATAGTGAATCTTCCATTCCCGCTTCCCATTTACAGAATAAAAGAAATTTGTCCTTGCAAGTGGTAAGAAAGAATGTGAGGGGGAGCATTGGCAGTGGAGAAGCGGTAGGAAGCAATGAAGTCAAGCGTTGTCGTTGGAGCGGGCGTGACTGGGGGGAGCGAGGTGATGGCGGGGCAGGGCTGGGTGAAGTGAGGTGGGAGCGGGACGGAGAGTGGTAGGACGAAGGGAGGCGGGACGGGACTGGGTGGTGCTGAGGGGCGGGAACGGGTGAGGCGAGCCGAAGGGAGACTGTGGGAACGGGTGAGGCGGGCCGAAGGGAGGCGGGGCGGGAACGGGTGAGGCGGGCCGAAGGGAGACGGGGCGGGCAGAAGAGAGGTGGGCGGGGCGCCGGCGGCGAGGGGACGACGGAGGCGGCGCGGCGTCTTGTGCCTGGGCGTTGAAGCCCCGAGCTTAGGCGCGGCATTAACTGATAGAGAACGTGCCGCCGGCTTTCCAAAGGATTCCCAAATTATTCAACAGGGATTTCATTGTTATTGGTGAGGGGTTTAATAAAAAGATGAGCGTGTCCTTTATACGGACTGTCGCCTCCGACACCCCCGCTAGCGTTCAGAATAGAGCGTCGCGACGCCTGCGGGGGAGGACGCACGGCGGGGGCGTGGCGGCGAGACGTACGCACGCGAGGACGAAACGCCCGGGCAAGTAGCACGCGCCTGCTTCCGGGAAGAGGACAAATAGGACGCCTGCGGGATTCACGTCGCTCCGGGAGGATTTCCGAAGGACGAAGGGCCTAAGAAGAAGCGTGTGATTCATAGCCGTTTTCGTTAACCTTTCTTCGTTTCTCCCAAAATGTTCGTTGAAGGAAGGATGGAGTTTTTTTTTATTTTGACCGAATTCCATTAAGAAGACTAAATATTTGTACAATGAAAATCAATAAGTGAAGAATTGCTTGAACAGATTATTGGTTCTAAAAATAATATAATGGATGCAATTGATGCCAAACCATTGAGATGGTATGGTCATATACAAAGGATAATGAAATGGCCTAAGAAAACTTTAAAATGGTTCCCTCAAAGAAACAGGAAGCGTGGAAGATGAAGAAAAACATGGGAAAATGAGATAGAAAAGGCTATGAAGTAACGAGATCTTCAGGAGGAAGATTGGGAGGATCGAAGGACGAGGTGACTAGGATGCGAGAAGCAGCATCACCTGTAAAGAACCTCGCTAACACTTCTACTTAAAATCATATTAAAGAATTATGGACTGTGAATTATATATTGAAAATGTAAAGAATTGTTTGATGATTAATATCAATAAGTAAAGAATTATTTGATGACATTACCAGTTCTTAAAAACATTTTTTAAAAAAGTCTTCAGTACCATGTGTATTTGACAGCAAACTAAATTTTGATCTATGATATTATTAATATATATCTCTAATTTAAATTTATCTAAAATTATTATTGTAATTAAATGTCAATACATTTTACGTAATATTTATTATTTATAGTAGTATGTAGTCAGAGAAATTAATTCTGGCAAAGATAAATTAATCTTCTTATTAAAATAAAATTTCGAGATTACATAAAGTAGAGAAACTTTTTTTTAAAGAAAAAAAAAACATGAGAAGAAGATGAATAACAAAGTGATAACGGATCTGATTCGTATAACTTACAGTTATTAAGACCCTCATGTTACCTTTGCCAAATCTAACTGCAGATGAGTAAAAATATTTAATGCACATTTTGATACTGCAATGGAGCAATAAATTTTAAAATAATTGAATTGATTAACTTAAAAATTGTTGTTCGTTATGAACTTTTGGTTTTTCACGTATAACAAAATCGATTCACTCTATTGGATACGTCAGAATATAACTAATTCAATATTACATTCTAACTCGGACTTAGTGTAATTTACTGTTTTATTTGCAACAAAATAACGAGTTTTACATAAAAGAATGTTGAGTAATTAAAATACAATTTGCTTGTGAGTAAGGGAATCTGAAGAGTATTATTAAACTCTCGCCAAAAAAACGTTTTACTGTTGGAAAAAATTAAATATATGAATATACTGTCTCGGAGCGTAAAATAATAGTATTAATAATAATAATAATAATAATAATAATAATAATAATAATAATAATAATAATAAAGGAGAAGAAGAAGAATAGTAATAATACGTCGTAAGAAACTTTTGCGAGGAGTCTCAACGTAATACAACTTCAACCGCTCTATTTAGAACTGAGGCGAATCGGTGCTTCGAGCACATCACGAAGAAACGCGCTACCGAACGGCCAATAACTGGCGATCCGAGTTGCCTGGCACGCACGGCCGTGCGACCGCGCGGGCCACGCAGGGAACTAATTTATGGGGGGGGGCGCCTCGGCCGGCCGAAACTTCGGCGGCTGGCGGGCGCGGCGCGGCGCGGGGCGGGGCGGGGGCGGCGATCGGGGCGTGACGCTGATAATGATGAATTGTGGCGTCGCCGCTTCCCGCTTCCTTCCCCTCCCCCTCCCCCGCTTCCGCCTTCGCTCCCCTTGCAAGCGCCGCCCCCGCCGCCGCTGTCTCTATTTATGAGAGTTTATTGAGGCCGAATCCGGGGCCTGCGCCGGCCGATTCTAAAGCGTTTTATGATGGATGTGCCGCGGCGCCGCGCGGCGCCACCGCCGCCGCATCAATCACGCGGAACAGAAGAAAGACGCGCCGCGCGATGCGCTTGGCGACGAGTCCTAGAGCGCCCCGCCCCCACGCCGAAGGGGAGCGGGGCCAAGGAGAGGGAGACGAGTTGCACTGCAACTGAACGAGAAAGAGACGTCGCTTCAAAGAGAAGATTTCTCCAATATTCCATTCAAAATGGTTTCATCTTGATGGAAAACGTATTGCGGAGAACGTTAAGACTTCAAATCGCTATTCACGTTTTACTTCTGCGCAGTAACATGTTTACGTCTAAAATATTTGTAAATGACTAGCTAAACTATAAAAGCTGCGACATATGTAAACACTTCAAATATATTACATTACCATTACTTCAACGTTACACAATTCAATAGCTTGCCAGTGTTACAAATGTGGGAGTATGAAAGTTTTCAAGCGTCTTCAAAAACACGACGCAGAAAATGACACGAGCAAAAAAATAAAAAGGATGTGCTTTCACGCAAAACGTCCCAAGATAGTAATAATTTATACACGACTGATACAAAATAACTCAATAAACAGAAAAATATATTATTTTCTCCCTTTGCAGTCTATCAGTACCAGCACGGTATAAAATTATTGGTTATGGCAACATGAGTATTGAAGTCACTTTTAAAAGATATGAAAGCTGAATCGTCAGAGCTAGTGAGAAACTATTACAAAATCGCATTCCTGGAGCATAGTTATACATAGACAATTTTAAGACAAAGTAGGGGGACTAATATAGATGATAGATACATTTAAAATTATAATAATCACAGACCAATTGCAAACGAAAATCCAAAGTATAAAATGCAAAAGAGGGGATAAATATAAATAGTAGATGTATTTAAAATTATAATAATTACAGATCAATAGAAAATGAAATCATGAAATATGAAATGCAAAGCGGGGAGTAATATAGAGCCTAGAACCAAATGAAATTACACAATATAAAATACAAAGGGGAATGAATATAAATAATAGATACCTACTATTAATAAAATAATAGTATCTATTATTTATATTAATCTCTCATTTGCATTATATACAATTATTTATTTCAAGATCTTCATCTGCGCCAAGTGGTAGATTGTCCCCCTCCCTCCAGCACTGTCTTGCAACCCATCTCTACTTGTCGCTTAACATTCAACCTTCAACATCATCTCATCATCACTGCATCCCCTCTCCCCTTCCAGCTCACTCATACTATTTCGCGTAAAGCATTACCTCCGCCTCCGACCACGCCTCCACCGACACTGCCCTTGCTATCTCGCTCACAGCATCACCCCTATCTTTAGCAACCAAAACAACAAAACAGACAAAAAACACCGCCCTCGCGGCTACCACCATCAGCGTCCTTCAACCCCTCTCGCCGCCGCCACCGCCGCCGCCTCCGCCGCCGCCGCCGCCACCGCCGCCACCACCCCCGCCACCGCCTCCGCCACCGCCCCCGCCCCGCCACCGCCGCCGCCGCCCCCGCCACCGCCCCCGCCACCGCCGCCTCCGCCACCGCCCCCGCCACCGCCACCACCGCCGCCGCCGCGCGCGGTGTTTTGAGGCGATGATTAATAGTGCGCGGATTAGGCGCGACGACGTGGGGCGTTGGCGCGCGCTGTTATTCTTCCGGAACGCGGAGGGAGTGCCGCGCCGCGCCGCGCCGCCTTCCCGCAGTCGAAAACAAGCGACGCGCGCCACCTGCTTGACGCGACGCGAGGCGAGGCGGCGGTCGACGCGGCCGCGCGGGCGACGGAAGGGCGGAAGCCCCGGGATCAGACCTCGCGCCGGGATTAGGGGCAGCTGCTTGCACCGCTGAGCTTTCTTTAATACGGAATACAGGCGTACCCGTGCGAGAACTCGCGCATGTTAAACCCCACCCTCTTCCCTATTTTTCCATTTCCATATTAAGCCTGTTTTACAGGGTCATTTTTTCATCATTTCCCGTCGATACTGAGCAGACTGGATGTAATTTGAACGAAGAAATGATGCATGCTTCATTTTTCCGTACAGATTTCATCCAGTTTGACTACGGCGCCCTTAGTGTCACTTTATGGAACTTTCTTCGATTGCGTGGGTTCTCCGGCAGGGAGTATATATATCTGGTGTGTAGTGTTGTTTAATTTTGAGTGTTGTTTGTGATATTGAGTCTTTGCGTTCAATAAACCCTCTCACAAATAAAACCACGATACCTCACACATCTTTCTACTCCTTACTCTGCGAATTCGTAAATATCTGATCATTCTTCCCGTTACTTTAATTTGTTTCCGTAAATGCGATGTTCAACTGTAAAAACTTCTAGCGCTTTTCAACGCTAGAATCACGTTCATCGAGTTTCGGTAAGCACAGAACCGAACGTCCTTTTTCCATCCAGTTTCTGTACAGAAAAATGATGAAAAAATAACCGTGTAAAACAGGCTTTAAGCCTATAATATATCTTTTTCTTCAATACCCCCGTATCCTTCGGCACTTGTTCTGCCTGTCTTCTTGAAATTGATAACAATACAATACACCCTTGTCGATAGAAACTATTCTTATTTAACGTTATTTCAGAGCAGAAAGGTATACTCATGTAATTAAATCGCGTAGAATATCAAGTAATTAGTTTAATTTCACATTCAGTTGCAGATTCTACAGGCTCTGAACTGGTGGGGTAGAATCGAGAACCATCGAACCAGCAAAACTGTAATAGAATGTTTAAGAAGATTGTATCCTGTAGACTACGATATGACAAACTTTTCTTCGAGTCCTTTTTCCTCAAAAGTTTAATTTTTAAGACTCTAAAACACTTCGTTTAAGACTTATTTAACGATATGGATTCAGAAATGCGATCGAGTGTTGCAGATTGCATTTGGCATGGATATTATTTTGAGTTTGTTTTTAAACAAATCCTTCAGATTTTCTGAAACTCTCTTTCTTTAGAGACCTCATTTATAAAGATTGGTTTGCTGTGACAGCCGCAAAAGGTGTGTATACTATTGAAATAGTATAGGAGACGATCGTGTGAGCGCGGTGCTTTGGTCTGTGTCGGAGGCAGGAGTGTCACATTGCAGAGATGCAGTAGTGGTCGCAAATGAAGGACGTAATTAGTAGAAGTTGGGAAGTCTTACACATTTTAGTTTTAACTGCATTTCAATAAATTTCAAAGGAACATACAAGAAACAAATAACGTTGCATATAACAAGACATGAATATCACACTTCACAATATGTGTACACATTTTCAAATTAACCCATCGCATGCATACAATATTGGGAACTTTTTTAGTGCCTTATTAATTTGTTCGTTACTAGCAAAAAAACTCAAAATATTTACGCGTACACAATGCAAATGGAAGCTTGTTCTTACTTATAAGTGAAATAAAGAAATGAATAAAATAAGTGAAAAGTATAATACTGAATAAACCTATAATCATTAAATAAAATGCAGTATTTTTAAAAAATATCAAAATAAGTAAAATATTATCAGGAGTAAAATAATATACTTTATTTTACGAATAAAATCATTCACTAAATAAATATAATTTAATGTAATACTAAATATGAGATCTGGCATTAGTAACTGAAGGATGAATACCTTTGACAAAGACTATTAATTTGACAAACTTAGAATTTCGGAACATCCTATTCCTTCGTATTTTTTCTCGGCAGCGATGACGCCCGCCCCACAGCGGCTACTCTTACGCCAACGACGGGGTGGTGCGTGGAGGAGCGAGGCGGGGCGGGGCGGGTAGGCATCTCAGGGGGCGGCGGCGGGCGCTATCAAGCCAACCAAATTGCCCCTGTGGATTAGGGGGATCTGGGCGAGGCAGCGCGACGCGCACCTGCGGCTGAGACGCCGCCCCTGCCACGCCCCCGCCCCCGCCCCTGCCCGCTGCGCCTTCGGGCCCGCTCCTTCGCCCCCTCCCCCGCCCCCGCTCCGGCCGACGGTCACTCTGCCCTCTCTTGGCCAGATTCCCATCGCCCCCAGTGGCTCTCGCTGCTTCGACAACGCGAACTTACTCTAAGTTTAGCCTCTTGCAACACATTGGTATTTTACGATGCAAACGCGTTTTGGAGAGTTAAGAAGAATACCAAAACAGTGGATAAAATTAATAATTAGGGACCGCTGTTCTTCACTGAAGGCAGTCGGGCAACTCCTGCTGTCAGACTCATGGGTTGAAAAGTGGCCCACCAGATATCTGTTGAAAAGTGGCCCCTCAGGCACTTCATTTCCTAACTGATTTTAGAGAGTATTTTGAAAAATCAGTAAATCCCAACTCCCAACGTGAGTATTAATACCCTCTCTGCGAGGTTCAGTCAAAATCCGTACGTCTTTGGTAGTTCCTCTCTGAAGGAAGCCCGCATCCGGACCGTAGGTCGCTGATGGCATTAAAATGACTAAATTTGCTTGTTGCCAACATGTCTCTTCAATTAATAAGCACTGTTTTGTGTATCTTCATCATTATTTTAGCGAATTACCGTTGCAAGCAAATCTTCCATGCGGTTCAACTCTACTTTATTATCATGAAATACGACAGTTCATTAACTGATACTTCGAATTTAAAAAGAAAACATTTAAGGTATATTAAACGTTCAAAACAAAAAAAAATAAAAATCATTTTTTGGTTTTTATATGACTTATAATCACTGATATATCTTGCGTTCGAGTCATGCTCCATTTTTGAAACACTTGAAATGGTGAAAAGAAGTAAAATAAAATAAAATGTCACATTTTATCAAATTCTTACGATATTTAAAACATTGTTCTCTCAACAAAGTTTGTATTACAGCACAAAACATTGCGACGACGTAGAACAATAATGTACGGACAAATACCAACGTTAGAGCATTAGTAAAATCAACAAAGTAACCACAAGGTTATTATGTAAGGACGACCTAAAAACTATAACGGTAAAACCGGGAGCGGTAGCTCAGTGCATCAACTGATGTCTGCCTGGAGGAAAATTCTAGCCGGCTGCTCTAATCGGTAGTTTTCCGTGGTTTCTCCGATCAACACCAGACGAATGCCGGAGCAGTACCCTACCAAACGAGCCACGTACCGCGCGCGATCTGTCCTTCGTCTTCCTTGTCCTATCCTCTCCCCTTACACACACTTACACTAACATGCACTACACTACCACATATTCCGGGAGACCGGTCGGGAGCTTAGAGCTTGTCCCGGCTGGGGCGGTGCCCCGCTGGTGGGAGAGTCCTGGCTAGGGGGAAATCCCAATAGCCAACGGTAGGTCGGCGCCGGATCTCGCCATCCAGCGGGGGAATATCACCGTCATCTCCCGAGAAAAATATGCACTACACTTACGGGACTAATGACCACAGCAGTTGAAGCGCCCGGAAACACGAAAAAATCAATCAATCAATATAATACTAAAAACAACTGGTATAAAACTGGAATAAACAATCACGGTGTACAAAGACGCAACAAATGAAAATACAAAAGGCAGGAAAAGAGCAGGCCAAAATAATCATGTGGCTGGCAGGCCTCATCACTACATACCAATCTGCAGCTCTTTTGTTCTGGGTGTGTTTTTTTTTTTTTCAGCTGTAGCTTAGTGTTTCGTTGTTAGTTCGCTTAGTGTTACGTTTAGAAAGAAATAAGTCACAAAATTGGGAAATTATACTCTCTTTAAAATTGAGTGTATTTATTTATCGCATCTATTAAATAGCATTGCCCGTCACGATCACTGTGGCCGCTCATTGCATATTACGCGGTATGTGCATTGGTTGTTGCATAATGATTTTGTTTGTAAATATCACTTCCTTCCTACTCGCTCTTCTAGCATTGTCTTACCCCCGACCCGTTTTCCTGAGAGCTTTGGATGGGGAGATCCCTGGTATTACGGGTTTGATACCTAAGGAGTAGTTAGATACGTGCATTATCGGTGCCTAAGCCTGGGATATATTCGCTGTAAGATATGATTACTTGTACTCCCGAAATCAGATTTCTCGACAGATTGATCGATGCATGAACATGTAATTCTAGATAGAGAAGAGTTGTAGAGACTTATTCAATACTCAAGAATTCAGAAGTAAGTGATGACATATTCAACAGGATAACATCACTTTTGAAAAAGCTAATTTATAATGGATGGCGAATTACTAATAATGACATTTGAAATTAATAACCTTATTCTACAACTTAAAATTAATATTTACTCGGTAATTAACATTTGACGTAACAAACATCCTTAATTTAATACTTTAATAACGTAAATGTGAAACCCATCAGTTTTATTTCTCTGTGGTTAAAAGTACTCAGGCACAAAAACGTTAGATGCTGTGAACAGAGGACGTGCCAAAACGTAACGTATGTTTCAATACAGGGATGGGATTTCGTTGAAATGGAACATATTCATAATTGAAAAGGCTTCGGATAGTTTCGTTATACTTTCTCCTTCGCCGCCATCAGAGGATATCACATCGGGGGGGGGGGGTCCAAATATTTCATCTAAGTAATTGTAATATAGACAATATTCCATCTCGTGCAATAGCCTTGAGGATCTAAGGAGATTTTAGTCATCAAGCAAGATTAATGCATAAACAATCCTTCATTTTAAATTAGTTTTATTTCGATTTGAGGATAGTAAAGAATAACACTGAACTGTTTTGCGTTGTATGATATGTATTAATACCTAAATTACTTCCTTTTAACAGCAATTAAGTAATTTTGCTTTCACTTTCAGTAGTATATGCATAAGAACACGTGTACATTCTAAACTTTAATAACGATTCAGTACCCGCTTATCCTCCGTCATTTGTTCTATATGTCTCCTTGTAATTGATAAGAAAACAATACACCCTTGTCAAGTCAATTTTTAGTGAGCAGAGAGGTACACCCAAGTAATTCAGTCAAGCAATTAGTTTAATTCCACATACAGTAGCAGATTCTACAGGCTTTGAAGAAGCGGAATAGAATTGAGAAGCGTCGAATCAGCAAAAACGAAATAGAATGTTCAGGAATCTCATTCTATTGATTATGGTGAGAGGAACTTTTTTTAGGTTGTTTCCCTCAAAAATTTAGTTTTTAAGGCCCTTACACGTTTCGTTTAGGAGTTATTTAATGTTATAGATTAAACAAAATTGAGAGAGTGTTGCGGGTTGCATTTAACATGAATATCTAGATGCTTTTTTTTGGAATAAATCCTTCATATTTTTTTGTCAAAGTGCAAGTCATCACGTCTCCGTGAAATTCTCTTTCTTTAGAGTCCTCATTTATAAATATTGATAGCATGTGAGAGCCGCAAAAGGTATGTGTACTACTGAAATAATATAGATGATGATTCCGTTCTCTTAAGCTAAAAAAAATAATCAATGAACCTTCAGATCTCAGATTTCCTGCTAGTTCAACGAAGAAAAAACTAACAAAAATACGTAATATTTTCCTAATTCGACATTTTGATGAGATGACAGTGATTGCACAGTAAAAAACTACTTGTTTGACTGAGGGAGCGGAGCAAACATTCTTGGCTGTACGTAATCAGCAGCGTCGCGACCTCGACGCCACCGGCGCCACGGGGCACCCAGCGCGTCGCGGCGTCGCCACCGGCACGCGGCCCCGACGCCGCAAATTTACGACTCTCGCGATAGTTTCGAGATTTATCACGATTTTATCGTATTTAAACAATGTGTGACTAAACACGAGAAACAAACATATCTCGAGCGGTCATAAATTTGATTGGGACGTTGATAAAGAAAACCAGTACTCGGCCACTGGTGGACGAGTACGATAAGACGATTCTTGATAGTGTGTGTAGTAAGTATCAACAGCAAACATGTTCCTGGACCACTTGTCATGAATTTTCGGTAGGCGTTTATAAAATTTATGACCGTGAAATCATAGTTGAACGACTTAGGGCAACATTCACAAGATGAGTTGCTTAATGGATTATTGTTTTATACCTTGAAATCTAGAGGCTGATATCAGAAACAATCTCTGCCCAGAGGGTAATGGTTAAAATTCGAGATACAAACTCATTTAGATTTCAGAACCTATTATCAATGATTCACATAGGATCCACAGAAAGTTCTTAGGCCTCTCTAAGAAAGGCTACAAACTTCATAAATTTTCTCTCAACATGTTAAGAAAACAAAACGTTCTACAACGTTTTGATGAGTTCAGGAACTTCAGTAAAGCTTCCTAAGCTAAGGAGAGTTAAACGAGATTAGCATCAGAAGTGGGTTTACCTAATGAAGCCTCAAAAAGCTGTTTTAGGGATCAAAGAAATTTACAAAGCGAGCTTTCTCTGTGCTACCTGTCCTCAACGTTCAAAGGCAGCGGTCCTCGCTCAGTTCATGTTTTTTTGAGAGACATTTCTGTGCTGAGAGAAAACTGTATCTACCCGATACCGCCTGTAGGAGCGAGGGGCTTCAACGAGAGTTTAATAGTTGCAGCTTTGCTCGCGTCGGCGAAGAATTTCGAGAGCGCTTGCGTTTATTGATAAAGTTGGGACGCTTTGCGAGCTGCGACTTGGTGAAATAAGGAACTCGTGGTTCAGTTTGTAGATGTTTTTGAAGGAAGAGTTCATGAGGTACAACTTTCCGTCTACGTGAAAATCTATCGAGGTTGTTTCTTGTCTAAGTATCTTAAAGAAGCAAACTTGTCTTTCTTTCAAATATCAACTTTTAAATGCCACATATTATTGCTGCACTAGAGGTTTCACTGTTCTATTCTTCGGATAATAAATCTGACATTATGTAAGTTCGCATTTCACAAAAAGGTGATTTGGGGAGGAGCCTCCAAATCATCACTTAAAAAGCTTCAAACAATTTAGAACAAATTCCTTCGACTGGATATTGAAGCTCCTAGGTATATTACAAAGAAACAAACTCACTATAAACTAATACTACTGCTTCTGTCTGAATTCCTATCAAAACTATCTAACGTTTTTTAAACAACCTAAGGCAATGCCCAAGCACAAAGGCTTCAATCTCAATAGAAATGTCCCAACAAACCCTAGAATTAAATCAGATTTCCCAAAAATAGATTCCTTCCCCTCCAAATAAAAGACCTAATATAAACCAGTTGGTGTAAAGAAATGCACACTTCCCATCCGCATGACCAATTGCCCATTTCGTAAAAAGAAATAATTGTGAGAACCAGTATTAATAATTACGTTTTCTTAAAAAGGGTAGAATATTAGATTTTAATATGTTTTTGTTAGCATTATTACGTAATTTGTTAGGTTTTCAGTAGAAAATATTTTTAATATGTAAAGGATATCAACTAAGTAATGTAAAACAGCTGCAGATCTTATTGGAAAATAAAATTAAAAAAAGAAAAAGAGAGAAATCTCTTTAATGCCTCAACACGACTATACTGATTCAAACCAAGAAGCAAAGTAAAATGGCAGTATGTCACAGAAGAATTCGTGGACTATGCATGTGTGTGTGAGTGAGTGAGTGAGTGAGCGAGAGAGACAGACAGACAAACAGACAGTGGGAGAGGCAGAGAGAGAAAGACAGTGAGAGACAATCAGACAGAGTCTGAGGAAGAAACAGACAGAGGGACAGACATGGAGAAAGAGAGACACGGAAAGAGAGAGAGAGGCAGAAAGAGAAAGACAGTGAGAGACAAACAAACAGACAGAGTCTAAGGAAGAAATAGACAGACAGGGAGAAATAGGGACACGGAGAGAGAGAGAGAGAGAGAGAGAGAGAGAGAGAGAGAGAGAGACAGACAGACAGACAGACAGACAGACAGACAAACATATATTATGTCATTAGCTCGTGACCTCAAAGAGGAAAGAACCACCCAGTCTACAAGAAAACGAAAAAACTAAAATCCAAAACTACCCCTACAATAATACTCTTCGCTAGTCACTGTTACTAGTGTCAAAACATAAGGGCATTCTACCAGCCCCGTAGAATAGTCTCGGAGTAAAAGCGCCTTCGCGCGCCCCGCCCCCTTTGCCCGCCAGGCGGCCGAGCGGCGCTGGCCTGACAGAAACAAACAACGGCGCGCGCGCCCCGGATAAAAATATTTAAAAAGCGTAAAATAATAGATGAGCGATCCGCGTGTTAACAGAAGCGCTCTCTAATCCCTCCGACGCCGCCTCGCCTCGCCTCGCCTCGTCCCGCCTCGCTCCAGGCGCCGGATGAATATTTGATTGAGCCGCGCGGGTCACTTGGCGGGGGATGGAAAGGGGGGGAGGCGGGAAATGAGAATGGGCCGGAGATGCCGCACAGTAGTGAGAGCGGAAAAAAAATGAAGGTAGCGATGCAAAATAAACAAAGGGACGAGGAAAGGACACGGAAAGAAGATGAAATTGTTACAAAAGGAAAGCTTCTGCAAAAAGTGATGAGGTAAATAAGAGGAGAACATAAGGAATGGGAAGGAAAGAAGAGAGAAGTGTTGTCTTAAATAAAAGACGAATGAAGACGAATTTAAGGAACAGACAGGTGAGAAAACGACTATAAGGAAATAGTAGAACGGATAACCGCTTTTTTCATGTGTCCGCTAGGTGGAAATAATAGCTTTTGGTATATAAGGTGAGGGGATTGAGAAAATTACTGGTAGAAACAACTGATTGGGGAGCAATGACAGGGAATGAACATAGGTATAAATTATTGTTGAAAGGTGGATTTGAGAAGGAAAAGTAATGAAGATTAGTGTAGTACAATTACGAAGTTTGGAATTGAAACAAGATGGAAAAGTTAAAATAGTTAAAGTTAAAGATAAGAAAGAAGAAAGGTAAATGGGAGGTAGGCGGAAAAGTGGAAAAAAAGAGAAAAGAAAAAAATACATGGAGGAAGAAAGATTGAACGGGAGGGGTGGAAGAAACGGTGAGATGATAGGAAAGTAGACCAACGCCAGGAATGGTACCCATGACAGAAGATGTTTTATTGATTATTTTGTGTCAATTACTATGGTCATTTTTATCATAGGAGGTGGCAGTGTTCTTCCTCCCGCTGGACGGTGAGACCCGGCGCCGTTGTTCACGACGGCGTGTGGGATTTCTCCATTCAGGAATTTCCCACCTGCAGGACTCCGTCAGAGTAGTGAAGTGCTTGTAACTGTGTATAAGTGTGAAGACAGGACAATGAAGAGGAAATACAGATCGCGCGCGGTGCATGACCCGTTTGTTAGGGTACTACTCCGGCATTCTCCTGGTATTGATCGGAGGAACCACGAAAAACTACCGATCAGAGCAACCGGACACTAAAATTCTCCTCCAGACACCGGCTGAATTCTACGTACGTAGCAAAGTCCTGACACCGTCGCGACTCGAACCTAGGATCTCCCAGTGAGAGGCACTGCGGTGACATGAGGTTGCCACCCCGAGCTGGTCAGAAGGCTGGCCAAGCGCACAGCCACACCCGTGGAAGCCACCCCACATCGCCACCGCCAGCGCAGGCCGGTGGGGGGGGGGGGCAGCGCGGGCGGCGCAGCTGGAATGAACTACTCGGCCACCGCGCCGCGTCTCCCCACGTTACCGCGCCGATTACCAAATTCATTTTGAAAAGTCTTCGCAGCGCCGGGATTAGGGAGCTCTGAAGCGCTAATCCGCGCGGGCGCGCACTCCGCCTCTCTCCACGCGCGCCCGCGCGCGCGCGAAATAAATTGCCGTCGCTGCGTCTCGTGCGTAGGCGCGCACGCGTGTGCGAAAACGACGCACCTGCACACGCGCTCGGCGGCCACCCTCGCACGCACACGCCCACGCCACCGCGGCGGCGGCGGCGGCGAAGGCAGGAGCGGCCAAGAGCCGCGGATGAAAAATGTATCTAATGGGAATAAAAACGAGGCAAACAGTTTTTTAGTGTATTTTTGTTGCCTTTTGTGAAAAAAGAGGAGAGGAGGTGGCCGCTCTCCAGGGAGCTCGGCCTGAAACGATAATGACAAGGCGGATCACGGCGCCTCGTCTAAATAAATTGGGTGCTGGGCGTTGCGTGCTGGTGACGGCGCTGGTGTGGAGGCGGCGGGCGGAGGAAACGCTGCGCCGGAAGCGGAGGTCGCGTCGCCGTCGGGAGCTGCAAGGACGACGTGAGAGGGAGGAGAGGGCAATGTTGGCGGGACTGACAAGGGGATCGTGACTACAGATATCGTAATTACGGGATTTATTGTTAACGGACAGTTTCTTGAAGAACAGAAGAATAAAAGATTTCAAGTTGTGCAAGAATGATAGTAACAACTTTTATACCAGTGGTAATATTAGGTGTTAATCATCCTATCTTAATCTATTTCAAGTTTAAATTTGCCTTTCTTGTATTCACTTGAAAAGAAATAAGAAATTATACTGAAAAATTAGGAGAGAAATTATTAAATTATGACACTAAAATATTTTAAATGTAAAAAAAGAAAAACTAAAGGTTTTGATGATCAATGGTATTTTTTATTTAAAAAAACAGTATATGTCCCGGCTGAAGCGGTGCCCCGCTGGTGGGAGTTACCTGGTTGAAGAAAACCTCACCGAGAGCGGTAGCTCATTGCATCAACTGTTGCCACTGCAGCGCCTCTGACCGGGAGATCCTAGGTTACACTCCCCACGGCGGCAGGATTTCCGACACTAGCATTCCAGCTAGGTCGAATTGAGTCGCTGTCTGGAGGAGAATTCTAGCGGCCGGCTGCTCTGATCGGTAGTTTTCCGTGGTTTCTCCGATCAACACCAGGCGAATGCCGGAGCAGTACCCTACCAAACGGGCCACGGACCGCGCGCGATCTGTCCTTTCTCTTCCTTGTCATATCCTCTCCCCTTACACACACACTTACACTAACATGCACTACACTACCACATATTCCAGGAGACCGGTCGGGAGCTTAGAGCTTGTCCCGACTTGGGCGGTGCCCCGCTGGTGGGAGAGTCCTGGTTAGGGGGAAACCCCACTAGCCGACGGTAGGTCGGTGCCGGATCTCGCCATCCAGCGAGGGAAAATCACCGCCATCTCTCGAGAAAAACATGCACTACACTAACGGGGCTAATGACCGAAGCAGTTGACGCGCCCGGAAACACGAAAAAATCAATCAATCAATAAAAAAAAGAAAACCTCGCAAATCGCCGGGTAGGTCACTATCCAAAGATATGGAACATGCACCACACTTATGGGACTAGTGACCTTATCAGTTGAATCACTAATCATTCAATCAGTCAAAACATAGATTTCTAAATCATGAAAGTAAATGGAATTTGGAAGTGCAAGGTCCCGGGTTACAATTATTATGGGTTCACTCCTTCACAATTATTATGGGCTTAGTATGGGTCCACAATTATTATGGGTCGGTTAAGACCCTTTCCAAGCGAATTTTACTAACTACGTGACAAGAAGTTTGAAAATGGCACTTCAGTGAATAAAGGCGGTGCCCTTATCGAACGATTTACGTTAGATCATTTGTTCCGCGAGTGATAAGACTTACCGAGTTATTCTACTTAAGTGTAAGGTCGTATTAGAGCGGTGTTATATATACATTCTGATTAATATGTACGTGATTTGTGCAGTACGTTAATTAGTTTGTAGAAAATCAAATCTGTTTCCACTGAAGCTGATTTTACAAAAAAATTACACGTTTAACATTTAACCTGGATATTAAAGGTCAAACTTGTGAGAACCACGCATTACAAAAAGACATTTTATTCCAACTTTTCGCTAGTAGTGTTTACAAACAGTTTTGATTAAAAATTTTCATTAGGCTGACTCAAAATAAAAATAAAATAAGAGTTTCTTCCATCGCGTGGAGGCTTTGGGAATCAACATTTTCCTCAACTTTTCAGAAAGACGTAGCGGCCTCCCCTTTGCGCCTGACGCGGGGTCTCATTCTGCCTGTTCACGTTTCAGTGCAGGTCCGCTGCGTCGGTGGCGGCGGGGGCGGGGGCGAAGGGCGGCTACAGCGTCGTACGCGCGCATACAAACGTGACCTTGTTATTGATAGCGCCGCGTCCACGCTCCCGCCGTCGCCTCCCTCGCTCCGCCCCCGCTCCCAGTCGCCCGCCGCGCTTGCCCATTTCTGCTCCTGTGGCTGTCGGTACAGCCAACGCCGCCGCCGCTGCAGTAACCGCCACCACCGCTCCCGCCGTCCTCTCTTCGCCCGCCCGCCTGCCCGCTCTCCTCCACCCCCGCTTCCAGTCGCCCGCCGCGCTCGCCGCCCCTCGCCCATTTCTGCTCGTGTGGCTGTCGCTACAGCCAACACCGCCCGCGTTACAGTCACCGCCACCTCCGTTCCCGCCGTCTCCTCCCTCGCTACGTCGGACCGCCCGCCCGCTCTCCTCCGCCTCCGCTTCGAGTCGCCCGCTGTGCTCGCCGCCCCGCCCGCCTTACCCTTCGCCCATTTCTGCCCGCAGCCAGCCGCCACAGCCAACGCCACCGCCGTTGCAGTCACCACCACCACCGCCGCCGCCGTCTCCTCTCTTGGTCCACCGGCCAGCCCGCCCGCTCTCCGCCCCAGCTTCGAGTCGCCCGTCGTACCCGCCGCCCCGTCCGCGTCGCCCCTCACTCATTTCTGCTCCTGTGGCTGCCGCTACAGCCAACGCCGCCGGCGTTGCAGTCACCGTCACCACCGCCGCCGCCGTCTCCTCCCTCGCTTCGCTGGCCCGCCCGCCCGCTCTCCTCCGCCCCCACTTCGAGTCGCCCGCCGCTCTCGCCGCCCCTCGCCCATTTCTGCTCCGTTGGCTGTCGCTACAGCCAACGCCACCGCCGTTGCAGTCACCGCCACCACCACTCCTCTCAATCTCCACTACCACCATCCCCGAACGCATCCCGTTCGTGTCGTCCCTGTCACTGCCACCAACATCCTCCCCGTCTCGTCCTCCTGCGCCGCCGCCGCCGCGTGGCGGCGACCGTCGCCGGTCACGTGCCGCTCCCCGCATCCTCCGCATTACAATGGCGGCGCGGTGGAGAGGCGCTGAGGCTAATCCGGGCCGAGCGCCCCCGCCCCCCGGCGTCGCCCCTGCCTCACGCCCGCCCTCCCGGCCGGCCGCCCGCGCTCCTCGCGCGCTCTAATGGGATATTTATGTGATTACCAATCATCACGCGCCCGTCACGCCGAATTCCGCTTACAAGACGTGAGTTTTCATTACCGCGCGCGGAAGGAAACGAGATTAAAGTGCAAGTGCAGGGCGGGCGGGTGGCGAGGCGAGGCGAGGCGAGGCGGCGGCGGGCGGGCGCCGGGGGAGCCAATGAGGAGGGGCGAAGGCGGAGGGCGAGGGAGCGCCCACGCGCCGTGCCAGTCAATATCGACGCTCGTTGCACGCCACTTAGGCACGGTGCGAGAGGGGAGGAGGCGGGAAGACCCGCAGTACGCAAGTGAGAGGGAAGTTTCGAACGCACAGGCGGGCGCAGGATAATGAGGTAAAGTGGGAAGTGGACATCTGGGGGATGCAAATAGGACTTGTTAAGGTAAATGTCGAGAAGAGGTCTCTGAAGTTATGAGTCTGAACTAACATAGCAGGTGGAACGAATCCTGAACATGGAACCGTCATGAATGCATGATTCGTGAACACGAAAGCATACATATCAACCAAAAAGGAACTTAAATGTTACGGCAAAAGTGGATGAGTCACTGATGTATAAAATACATTTGTTTCATTCAACTTATGCCCACATAACATCACTTTATTACAACGAGTTGCGGCAATACTGAAATGAATAAACTAGCTAGACACCAAAGGAATATTAAAACTGAAAAGATTAAATAAATGAACAACACCTTCAAGTTAACTGAAGTTCGTGGGAGAAACTCTTAACACAGGGTCGGTTTTCGTTCATTCAGAGAGCGTACATCAGTAGAATGAAATCAAGGATCTGTATCAATGCTACTGAAATCAATAATATCTAAGGAATATGATTGCACAAACATGGATATAAAAAAATAAGACAACTCTAGAGGCAATGATAGAGCCTGTGAGAGCATATTAATTCTCTATTTTTTTATTTTTAAGAAAAAGAAAGATTTTTTTCGGTAACGCTGATATTCGTTGAGGAATAAGCCTTGCCTCAGAGTATAAGAATGAATTTGAACTGCACATCAAAGAGAAGAAAAAAAATCGTGAAGGAAGTAAAATAAAATTAGTGATGCTACAATAGGAAATATGTTCTCGCATTATTTGTAAATATTGCAATTTTCGAAAATTGAAAAAAATATTTTGAAATTGTGCGTATTTCCTGAAAAATTATGCAAAAACTACTCACATTTCGAAAAATTGTAAATGATCTTACTTAAAAATCATCAAACAAAGAAGAAAGAAGAAAATATTTCATGCAGAAAAAATAGCTACCTTCAATATCGTAGTTGTAGGAAGACGCGGAAAAAAAATTTAAACTACTGCAATTTTTGAAAATTCAGTTTTCAACAAAAATGAGTCCTGAGCCAATTTTTTAAACACTCTTCGTTGTACACGACGAAACAAAATGGAGGAATTTTTGAGAAACTTTTGAAAAGGTAGTTAGGACTTAATGTAAAGTACTTCGCATTTTGGGGGCATTAACGTTGAGCGGAGACGGACCGAGAAACGGAGAGACATTTTGTCGCAACCCGTTTTTTCGGTGTCATGTGAAACTGTGCGGTTTCTTAGTAATATTATTATATAGGATCGTGAAAATTATTATGCTTCTGCTAAAATAAATACTCCTTCTTATGGAAATATTTATAATCGGCCCGTCACATGCGGAAGCACAAAACGTTGATTCTGACTACACCAAAATTTCAGGGCCTCATAGCACGAGTTTTTCTGCAGAAAAATCGCCACTGTCCGCTGCAGCATTACAATATTTAAATATTTGCTATGTAAGGAAAGAAGTAAAAAAGAAAAAAACGTTATGAAGGAATCAAAAAATACGAATGTTGAAATACGGTTGTGAATATGATTTTTCACACGCGACTTCCTTTTTCAGTAGTATTTTTTCCATTATTATTATTATTATTATTATTATTATTATTATTATTATTATTATTATTATTATTATTATTATTATTATATTATTATTATTATTATTATCATTATTATTGAATTATTATTTCTTCCTGCCGATCCTAGTGTATATATAATATAATATTTTATATAAATATATAAAATACAAAAATCTTAATTCTTGATATCTATCTAAGAATGATCCTCCAAGGTCCAAACCTACTTGAAACAAACCATCTAGCTGCATTATCATCATCATCATCATCATCATATTCTTCTTCTTCACTCCAATGATTAGGCTCTAATCAACCTGTTCCGGTTCCCATTTTGCTCTTTGTCTTCAAATATCTCTTCTTTCCACTGCTCTATAAATCCATTGCGATTGCCAGTAGTTTTGTACGGTGTGCGCGATTTTTCCTTCCTCTTCCTTGTCCTATCCTCTCCCCTTACACACACACACTTTCACTAACATGCACTACACTTCCACATATTCCGGGAGACCGGTCGGGAGCTTAGAGCTTGTTCCGGCTGGGGCGGTGCCCCGCTGGTGGGAGAGTCCTGGTTAGGGGGAGACCCCGCTAGCCGACGATAGGTCGGCGCCAGATCTCGCCATCCAGCGGGGGAAGATCACCTCCATCTACCGAGAAAAAACGTGCACTACACTAACGGGACTTATTATTATTATTACTATTATTGTTATTATTATTATTATTATTATTATTATTATTATTATTATTATTATTATTAGAATGGTTGAATATATTCCTGTTGATCCCGTTTTAATATTGTAGAAAGATGGTTCTTCTTACAATATTAAAATTTCGCCAAATGTTCGAAACGTTAAGCACCAATAAATTTATATGAATTATACGTCTTAATTCCTGGTATCATCGTGGACTGATCCTATTTGGTCCAATAAATTTAAAAAGAATCATCTTTCTACTTATTATTATTATCATTTACTATTATTATTATTATTATTATTATTATTATTATTACTATTACCGGGAGGGGGAGCTGAGTGCATCAACTGATGTCACTGCAGCGCCTCTGACCGGGAGCACCTCTGTCCTAGGTTCGAGTCCTGACGGCGGCAGGATTTTCGACACTAGTTTTTCAGCTAGGTCGAATTCAGTTGCTGTCTGGAGGAGAATACTAGCGGCCGGCTGCTCTGATCGGTAGTTTTCCGTGGTTTCTCCGATCAACACTAGGCGAATGCCGGAGCAGTACCCTACCAAACGGGCCACGGACCGCGCGCGATCTGTCCTTCCTTGTCTTATCCTTTCCCCTTACACACACACTTACACTAACATGCACTACACTACCACACATTCCGGGAGACCGGTCGGGAGCTTAGAGCTTGTCCCGACTGGGGCGGTGCCCCGTTGGTGGGAGAGTCCTGGTTAGGGGGAAATCCCACTAGCCGACGGTAGGTCGGCGCCGGATCTCGCCATCCAGCGGGGGAAGATCACCGCCATCTCCCGAGAAAAAACATGCACTACACTCACGGGACTAATGACCTAAGCACTTGACGCGCCCGGAAACACGAAAAAATCAATCAATCAATTATTACTATTATTAATATCATCACTAATATCATAAGTCATTCTCTATATTGAAATGTTGCTGTATTGTCGAAGGAGCGGCCGGTTGCGGAATGCATTGAGGGGGCGGCGGAGGGCGTGGGTGCGGGCGGCTCCTTCGCCGCGCGGGCCATCTGTGCCGCTAATCTGCGGCCCCGCGCGCCCCTCATCGATCCGCCACCGCCACCGCCACCGCGCCAACCGCTCAGCGACTGAGCCGCTCAGCGCCCGCCGCCTCAACGAGCTTGTTAGCGACCGCTTACGGAGAGCGTCGCCGCGAGGTGGTGGCGAGCGGAGATATTGGAGTGATGCACTCAGGCTAAACTTCCTTTATTAGATTTCTTTAGCACCCGTAAATTATTTACGCGCTTCTTTTGCCTTGGGGTACTCCGCCACACAAAACGTACTACCGACTTCTTTTTTTTTTTCTTTTCGCGTTAAGGTTTGGACTTAACAATGCTGAAGGACTAGATTGAAACCGGTAATATTTTATTACTGGATATATTAAATATGGTAATGGTATTTACTGTGCTTAAATTCCCTTACGTTTTTGTTTTAAACTGGAGTGAGAATGTTTGGCGTCTTATGATAATTGAAATTCCAGTCAATATTTCCATCTTTCCTTTATATATTTACTATTTATTTTCCTTCAATAGTGATTTTTTTTTTACTTTTATCAGCGTCAATCTCCAAGTATTGCCATCGATATTCATTTTTGATTGTGATGCTGCTTTTCTTTCACTCAAAGTCACAATGCAATTTGCAATGTGAACAAGAATATGCTTAAGTACGTTCATATCAAAACTACAGAACATTTGTTCTATATAGCAGTACATTTTAGCGAAGTAGATCTGTACGCTGAACTCCTACAACTCCAATTACAAAACGTGGTAGAGACAATACCTTTCAACAAAAATATAAAGTAAACATTCGATGAATGAATTAATTTATTCAAGTCATATAAAGATTCTGTACCATTAGCGCATTATAAAAAGAATGTATATTTAAATTACAAGTCATTACAGAGTTACGCTTCAGAAAAAGAGAATGTTGTAGAAAATTGCATTTCTATTGCATGAAACTTGAGCAGCAAACTTGGGCTCTCCTGAGTTGACACGAAGCATGGCAAGTTGGCGGGCGCGGGGCTCGTGGAGTGCTGTGACTTGGGCGGGCAGCGGCGGCCATTTTGCGTGCGTGCGGGCAGCGGTGGCGGCGGCGGCGGCGGCCGATACCTGGGATTAACGCCGCTATCAGCCGGCCGAGTGTTTAGTTAGCCGTAAGCCGCCGGTGACAGCGGCCAGCAGGCGACCGCGGTGGGGGCGGCGGCGCGGGCGGCGGGGCGTACGCGTGCCCGGCCCAGATAGCGCTCTGCGGCCCCCGCCTCCCCGCCCCCGCCCCCACCCCTTCGGCGCCGGCGCCGCCGACCGCACGGCTGCGTGCCCCAGACGCACGCGGCCGCTGCTCGGCGAGGCTTTCCAGCTGGCGGCGGGCCGCAGTTATCGCGGAGCATCTCATTGTTCTTCCACTTCTTCGGGGGAAACAAAAGGCAATATTTTCCTTTAAAAGTAGTTTATTTTACGGAACGATTTCATTTTCTTCTCATTTTCACCGAGATACTTGTACAGTGATGGTTGGTGCAATTTATAGCAGGCCCTCTTTACAGCACGAGTCGGTAGCGTTCTCCGAATGAGGGCTGCTCTCTGGAGCAGAAAGTCTGTCTGCGGTGATGAACCTCCAGTGATCCCTTGGTGGAGATTGCTCAAGGACGTTCTGAGAACCAGACCAAAATTTCCTGGTATCGCTGCCCACCACCGCCTCACCTCCTCGCTAACTCTTTCACTCTTCACTCAATAGTTGACCTTTCGCTTCACGTAGTCTCGTGCGTTATCATGATTCTATTTTTTTCGGCTTACACGCCACCTCTTACGGGTTTACGTCTCCTTGCCTGACTAACCGCGCACTCACTCGCGTCGTTTGTTTTCCTCTCCTTCTTTTGCGTTACTCATCCTCGCCTTCTCACTCTTGCCCTCCTCGCCCCTGCGGCCGGGCCCGTTCGGCCGCCCACTCGCCCGGCCCGGCGGCGGCGGCCGGGGCTCAGTTGGGCGCGCCTCTGCGTGTACTCGCAAATCTGGACGGCTCGTTTTAATTAGTTTGTCCTCTCCATTCCGCCAGTTTAAGACTCGGGGAAGAGCCGGGGCCGCGCGCGCAGGGGGCGGGGAGGACGGGCGTGGGGCGGGGGCGGGGACCGGGACGACGGCAGCGGCGGCGGCGCGGCGCCCGGAGACGGGAGGGCAAGCGGCGCTCCGGCACGAGGAGAGAAGCAGAAGGAAGAGGACGCGGCGAGGGCCGAGGGGCGAGGGCGCCACCGCCGGAGGGGGCGCAGGGACGGGGGACGGGCGCGCCCGGAGCCCCGAGCAGTCTACGCCGCCGCTCCTCTAATCCCCCGGAATTACTCGGATACCACGCAGAATAAAACAACGGCGCAACGAGCTCCGGACCCAAATCAGACGGAGAATGAGGCGGGGGGGGGGCGCCCAGAAGGGAGAAGGGCCCGGCGCTTCCGAGATACGCGCGCGCGAGGGACCCGCGGAAGAAAAGGGCCAAAAGGGGCGCTGTGCCGTCCGGAAGGAAGGGCGGAAGGGAAAGACGACGAAGAGGGGGCACTGCGAAGAGCAGGAGGGTTCGCGGGGGAAAAAACGAAAGGGGAAATAATGGGGATTCCCGCAAAAACCAGCGGTGTCTCCTTAAGCACATTCACTATCGCAGCCGCCTCCGCCGGGTGCAGTCGCTCGGCTGCGCCGCCAGGGCGCGTGCAGGACCACGGGCGACGCCCGAGAGCAGACGCACAACCCGCGAGTACTAGTCTACACGGGTCTTCACATCGAGAACAAAGCATTTCGAAAAATTACTCGAATGCTCACCTATTTTTAACAATTAGATCAATATTTCATATATTCTACGAGATGAGACATCGAATTTTTAGGTACAATTTACAAAATTACCCAAACCTGAAGAAAAAATCCAATTATACAACCTGAATAAAAAAAAAGGAGACAGTGGGAGAGAGGATTTCAAAATCACTAAGACCCCTCAATGCAGAGACACTTACCCGTGCGTAGAAAGGAACAGAAATTGGAAATTTTGTGGAACGAAGAATGATGCGAATGAAAACAAGGAAAGATTCTGAATCAGAAATCTTTCATGAACCCATTTATCATCCAGAATGAATGCATGGAATGTCAGAGATCTCGGAGGTGGACATTCCTATTGGCTGAAGCAAATGGTCAAACCACGTTGTACCGGCTGCGGTAGGTTAGCGAAAAGAGTGTTGAATCAGCAACATTGTTGTCCGAGAGGTTCAAGTGTTCTACTTTCGTAGTTTCAACGGTGGCGAATTTTAGACTTTTTCTACATAGTTGACAACTATCAACCACTGTCCCATTGTTTCTTAGGATTCAGGTGAATGCCGTCCAAGTGAATGCCGGAACAGTACCCTAACAAAACGGGTCACGGTCCGCCCGCGATCTTTCCTTCCTCTTCCTCCTCTTCTGCTCATTTCTGACTTCCACACACTTATATGTACTACACTACCACAAATGTCGGGGAACCAGTCGGGAGCTTAGAGCTTTACCGGACTTAGATAGATAGATAGATAGATTTATTAAAGTTCGCTTTGAGCTAATGCTCGGTGGCAAACATTATTACAACTAGATATACGACAATTACAAAACTATTACGAATATTTACATATATAATTACAATTAGAATTAGAGATTGATATCCTAGTTATAATTAATTTTGAGTTATCTATATGTTGACTTATAGCTTTTCTAACACTTCACTTCACTCCACTTCACTTCATTTCACTGCGCTGCACTACACTACACTCCCCACCCCTTCCATGCCCCCACCACTTCACTTCACTTCACTTCACTGTATAAGAGACATGTCCATATTATTAATAATACTAACGATTATAATAATGAAACTAATAATAATAATAATAATAATAATAATAATAATAATAATAATAATAATAATAATAATAATAATAATAATAATGATAAAAGTCCCAGTATTATTAATGATGACCTACATAGAATTAAGTATATTTTTAAATTTCACTACATTAGAAGGAAGAGTCTCTAGTGCTTTTGCAGGTAGTTTGTTCCAATCTACTATAGTACGATTCACAAAGGAGAACTTGCCTACATCAGTTCTTTGCTTTCTACATCGTATTTTCCAGGGATGGTCTCCTCTACTTTTATAATCAGGTTTCTGTAATCTTTTACTGAGGTCTGCCCATGCTGAGTCCCCTTTGTATGTCTTGTACATTACGCATAAACGCGCCCGTTCCCGTCTCTTAGATAAGGGTTCCCATTCATCTCGTCCATCAACGCGTCCATGACTTACAAACTTCCCGGCCCGTTTTTGAATTTTATCTAACGCCTCGATTTGCCCTTTTCTGTACGGGTCCCAGCAGGCCGCTCCGTACTCTAAAATAGGACGAACAAGTGAAGTATATGCCAAGGATCGGGCATTCAAACTACTGTTTTTTAGAATGCGCATTACAAAGTGCAGCGCCCTCCATGATTTCTTGACCGTATTGTTAATATGATCCGACCAGCCCAAGTCGCTACGCAGGACCAAACCCAAGTACTTACAGTTTTTTACACGCGGTATATCGTTAGTTCCTAACTTGTAATTCGAGTGTACATTCGAACGAGATTTGGTAAAACAAATGAATTTACTCTTTTCCGGATTTAATTCCATCTTATTTCTGCACGCCCAGTTCCATAAACAGTTAAGATCGTTCTGTAAAACATTTTCATCCGAAGACGCGCCAATACTCCTATATATTATGCAATCATCGGCGAAAAGTCTAACTTTCGATTTTATTCCTGTTGCAATATCATTAATAAACGCTAAGAATAGCAATGGCCCTAACACACTCCCCTGGGGGACCCCAGAGGTTACATCGGCTTTCGATGAGTGTTTGTCACCTATTCTGACTGCTTGAGTTCGGCCCGTAAGAAATTCTTTTATCCACAAGATTATTCGATGATCTAATCCAGTTTTTGACAGCTTTTCAATTAAAAGGCCATGTGGAACCAGATCAAATGCTTTAGAAAAGTCTAATATTACTGCATCGACCCTACTCCCTTCGTCTAATGAATCTGCTATGTCCTGACATAAAGAAATAGTCTGGCTGTCGCACGAATAGCTAGGACGAAAACCGTGTTGATTTTGAAAAAGCCAGTCGGTTTTATTCCAGACTCGTCTAATATATTCCGCAATCATGTGTTCCATCTGCTTGCATACAACTGATGTCAAACTTATAGGCCTGTAATTATTAACAATCCTTTTGTCTCCTCCCTTGTGAATCGGCACTACAATTGCCTCTTTCCAATTTTGAGGAATCGTATTATTATTTACAGTGACGTCCATTAACCGAGCAAGGTAAGGAATCATGGCTTCCCCTCCCAATTTCAATATTTCTCCTGGTATTCCGTCAGGACCTACAGATTTATTTCTCCTAATTTTTGCAATCCTTTTTCTAATAATTCCTGCATCGACTCTAAAGGTTTCTATAACGGGTGTTGATTTATTTACTGAAATCTGATCCTTCGGCTTGAAAACCGACGCGTAATGCCTATTTAAACAAGCCGCCTTTTCACTGTCATTTGTAATTAACGAACCGTCAGCTCCACAGATCGCTGGAATATTTTCTTTGTTCCCTTTCTTATGTCTCACATACTTGAAGAAATTTTGCCAACAGTTCAATCGATCGTTTAGAATTGATTTTAGGTAATTTTCTTGGGTATGTAACTTTAATTCTAGTAAGTCTTTAGATAATTGTAGAAAATTATTTTTCTGTTCCTTGTTTACATTACGTTTACTATACGCTTTCCTAACCTTCCTTTTCAGTCGCCTCACTTCTTTGTTGAAATAGACCGGATCCAAATTGCACCGTAGTTTCTTGGTAGGCACGAATTTTTCTAAGCATTCTAAAATTATGTTCCTAAAGTTTGTCCATATCTGTTCTACTGTACATCCGCTAGAAGCCCAAGTTGAAAATTTGCTTTTCAAATATAATTGCATGTTTGTAACATCTGTTCTATAAAACTGAAAAATTTTTCTTTCTTTAATGGGATTGTTTCGCTTACCCTCTCTGCACATTTTTAAAAGGACTCCTTTGTGGTCGCTAATTCCGGGAATTATTTCGCAGGAAAGAAGTTTGTCCACCGGTCGAATAAGGAAAACGTCCAGTAAAGCATTATCGCGTGTCGGTTTAGTCACTACCTGTGTTAAGCCGTTGTCCCAAACCAACTCGTTAACGAGGCGTTGGGCGGCGCCTTCAGCCCCCACATCCCCCTCCCAGGTAGCGTGCGGTAAATTTAAGTCTCCTCCGATAATGACGTTTTTCCCACTTTTCCTGATTGCGCGGGTTCGCTCTACAAGTCTTTGCAACGGTTCGTGCCCATCTTTCTGTGACCTATACGCACCTATAATTTCCCATTGGTTTTTTGAATATCTATCTCGAATGTGTACACCTATTATTTCAAATTTGTCATCCATCCATGCCTCTACTGCTTCAAAGTTGTCTTTTACGCATATAAAAACACCCCCGCCAATGCGATCCATTCTATCACGTCTGAATGTTGAGAAATTTTGTCTGAAGATTTCAGCGTTTAATATTTCCGAATTGAGCCATGATTCCGTACCTATCACGACATCTACATTATAAGATTCTACAGTGTTCCAGAAATGAACAGTTTTATTATAAATACTCCTACAATTAACCTGCAGAAAGACCAGAGACTCACCTTCTGCGCGATTACATAGCGAAAGTCCGTCTCTCGCCACCGTTCTCGCGTCGTTGTCCGCCGTTATGTCGCCGTTCGTCGTCGCTGCCCCCGCGCCGCCGTCCCTCGCCGCCGTCACCGCGACACTGTCCGTCGCCGCTGCGTCGCCGTCCCACGCCGCCGTCGCCGCGACGCCGTTCGTCGCCGCTGCGTCGCCGTGCCTCGCCGCCGCCACCGCGTTGCCGTCCGTCGCCGCTGCGTCGCCGTCCCTCGCCGCCGTCACCGCGTCGCCGTCCGTCGCTGCTGCGTCGCCGTCCCACGCCGCCGTCACCGCGTCGCCGTCCCTCGCCGCCGTCACCGCGTCACTGCAGGCCGCAGCTACGCCGTCGTCACTCGCCGCACTGCAGTTCGCCGCCGACATTCCCACACAAGCAATTTCATGGGATTCGATATCCCTTGCCGCCACCGCCATGCGGTCTCACGAGCTTGTCGCGGAAAGTTTCGGGCCTCCTACGCGCGAGAAGAGTCCACCCAGCTTTTTGGATCCCGAGCGATTAAGATGCAAGCCGTCACGACCGAAATCGCCGTCCTGCAACCAAGAATTTGGGTCCACAAAAAACACCTTTCTAGTTTGTGCCACCCATTCGTACATGCGGTTGACTACATCAACCCGTCTCCACGGAATGCCGCGACGCCTGAGAATCCCACTAATATATATTTTAGCACTTGGGAACTTCTCTTGCACTTTCATCACGAGGTCACCCATATCCCCCATGACGAAGTCCAGATTTCTTCTCTTAAGGTCGTTAGTACCGACATGTAATATGACGGTATCTGGCGTTCCGAGGTCCCTGTTCTCCACATACCTTCGCAGCTGCTCAGTTCGAATTCCCGGGAGGCACACAACATCCATATGTTTGTTGTGATTACCTACGTGCCTGACTATCGAGTCTCCAATTACGAGAATGGGTTTTCTCGAAGTTGGAGCCTCTACGACTGGCTGCGCGGCGTCTCCTACTGGAACAGCTCGGAGTTTCGCCTCCAGAGCTGCGTTTAACTCCTGCAACTCTCGGATTTGAAGAAGAGCAGCATCCAGTTTCTCTTCCAGTAGTCTGACTCGATTTTCTTTGCACTTGTTGCAAAACCATTTTCCGTTATCCATGTCTCCGTTTTTACCACAACTCGCATGGTACCACAGTCCACACAACTCGCACTGTTTCCCCGATTTCAAGTTGCTGTTGCACCCACTGCACAAGATGCGGATTGCATTTGCTTCAACTGCAGGTCCCGGATTAGGTTCGACACCTCCAATTAATAATAGCACCGCTATCGTGGTCGCACACAACGATGCTGCTCCAGCAGCTGCACCGTCCCCGCGAAACGATGCCGAGGGTGCCGGCGCTGCGCACGAGGAAAAGCGCGCGGCCCACGCCCCGATGCGCGCCCGATACTCCTGCAGGTAGCAACCCATTGTCTCACCCGGAGCTCCGCTAAAGCACGTCCAACCGCTACGACGACCAACAACAGAATGACGACCAACAACAGAATGTCCCATTAGTGTAGTGTTTTCCTCGGGAGTTGGTGGTGATCTTCCCTCGCTGGATAGCGAGATCGAGCGCCGACCTACCGTCGGCTAGCGGGGTTTCCCCCTAACCAGGACTCTCCCACCAGCGGGACACCGCCTCAGCCAGGACAAGCTCTAAGTTCCCGACCGGTCTCCCGGAACATGAGATAGTCCTGCTTTCGCCTTTTCATCTTTAAATACTGTAGCTATCGCATCTTCGTATAAATAAATATTTTGCTTTAATTTCTCAGACTATTAACAAAATGTGAAACAAAATTCCGAGAGCAGTTCAATAAACATTATGGTTGATTTTTTGTTCATGCTGTGTATACTGATATTTTATATATTGTTTGATCATAAAATACCTCCATTTTCTCACGTTTTCTTAATTTTGTGTTCTCTGGTAGTTGAAACGAAAACAAACTATTGGAGTACATAGAAGAGCTAAACGCCTCTATACATAGACATTTTTGAGAAAACATTTGAAGTCGTATTTGAGAAAGTTTAGTTTAAGAGTCTGAATATACGCCATTTCTGGTTTACTTAAACCGGGAACTTTTGTAGATTTCACAAAACTTGGTAAGAGCTGATTTACGTGTAAAGTTGCAATGTTCACAAATGCATTAAATCATACAATTAATCTGTAAATGTTTAAAATGGAAATTATACTAAGTTATCACTAGTAATTTAACTTAATTCACGATTAAGTCATTGCAAAATTTTACTCCGAAGAAACACTAAGAAATGTTTTATCACAGAAACATTGAACCAGTGAATCCAAACGTAATATTCGCGCTGTTTGCAAATGTTTCCTTTTAGTCTACATTTAGAGGAGAAATGAACTCCATGAATTCCTTTAGGAATTTAACGTGACATTGATAGCAGCAGTGTACACATGCCCGTTGTATCCACGCTCGTTGAAAAAGACCTTTTCCGCCAACAGCCCCACTTCCTCGGCGGTCGGCGCAGCGTCGGCGGCGGCGGGAGGCTTCATCGCGTCGCGCTCCTCTTTTGTTCCAATCTCCGGCTTCCCTTTCACGACCGCTCTCGGCGCGCGAGAGGGCGCTGGGATCGTCCGCGCTCGGGAAGCCCTCCCGCCGCTCCGCCCCTCCCCGCCCCACACCGCCCCTCCCCTCCCCACCCCCGCTCCCCTACGCTCCGCCGCGCTCCACCCAGCTCCTGCCCGCCCCGCCCGCCCCGTCCCGCCTCACCACGGCCCTCCCGCTCCGCGCCGCCCCGCCCGCCCCACCCCACCCCGCCCCCGCCCTGACCCAGATTCGCAGACGCACACAGAGAGCGCGTTGGTTCTTTCGGGAGGGGGTGGGGGGTGCGGACGGATCTCTCTCCGAGAAAGAGGCGATTCCTCGATCAGGCATCGCGAGGGAGGAATCGGATCAAAGGGCGCTCCGAGGGTTTGCGGAGAGCCCCGGGCGGTCGTCTAATTGACCGGCGGCGGAGGCGGCGGCGAAAGCGGAGACCAGGGTGGGGGTGGAGGAGGAGGTAGCAGTGCCGGAGCTACACAATTTTTTGGGCCCGGGGCAATGCTGAAATGTAGCCCCCCCCCCTCGAATTAAAAATGTGAAAGTTGTATTGATAGTTTCTTGATCAAGAAACTATATGAATTATTTTATTTCAACAAGTAACAAAAATTACGTTTAAATGAGGAAAAGTTTTTTAAAATATATTTTAAATAATAGTTTTATGTAAAAGTATTTAGTGATTAAATAATACAATTTCCATGGCTATCTTAAAATGCTAATAAAATTTGTTTTTAGTTAGTGTTTAATAAAATTACATGTGAAATACATGAAATAATAAATATGAATTTCAGAAGAACCTATTTTAAAGTTATCGTCATTTGCTTCTTTTCATAGTCCTACCTTGTAAGTAATGACTAAAAATATAAAAAGAATTAAAGGTAAAAAATTAATTGAAAATTTTATGAAATATGAAACTACTGTACCGCGACTTATAAAATTACGATGACGATTTTCTCGAGTTATAATTTCTTTTTCAATTTTTTATTAATTTTTCCCATCAGTCCCATCATTAGGTGCCTTGACTTGCAGGGCCCCGGGTAATCGCCCAGTCTGCCCTTGCCTAGCCCCAGCACTAAAAGGTAGGCAGAGAGCGGTGTGGATGACAAAGGCGATAGCGGCGGAAGAGTACGTCGCTACGATAGTGATGATGAGTGTCGTGGGGATGAAGAAGGCGAGGAGGAGGAGCATGCGTGGAAAACGTTGAGTTGACCGGTGTGAGGAGTTAGAGTAGAGAAAGAGGGCGGAAGTGACGTTGGGAGTTGGGAAGAGATAAGTGAATTGAGATGAAGAGTCTGGGAGAAAGTGATGGAAGGCGAAGGCTTGGAAAGAGGAGGGGAGGGAGAAGAGTGGTGTAAATAGAAAAAGCGGGGAGGAGGACGGAGAGGGGAACAGCAGCAGAGGAGAGGAGATGAGGGGCGTAAAAGGAGGAAGAGGAGGGAGAGGAAGCGGGGAGATGCCCGAAGGAGAATTTGTGGAGTGAGATGCGGCCGGAAGTAGTGACGAATACTATACTTGGGTTTTCGTAACGTGGCGCGCGAGGGATTTGTCTTCACGATGGAATATGACATGTCTTTTTGCGTCTTTCGCGATCGTGCCGCCAGACGTCGCAAGATCTGTAGCACTGCATGATACGGTCGCGATCATGCGACATCTGGCGACACGACCGAGAAATACGCAAAAAGCCGTGCCATATTCCATCATGAAGACAAATCCCTCACGCGCCACGTTACGAAAACCCAAGTATAGCGGCAGAGACAAAGGGGAGCAACGGATCTGTGTGTTGACGATGGCGGGTGGCGAGATACGTCGGAGAATGTGGAAAAGAGGCTGCGAGAAACGAGCAGTCTAGTAGAAGGTTTCAGCTTCTGGAAGACGTTATTGGGAATCACGGGTACGACTGGCGAAATGGTCATTTAGGATCCAGTGAAAGGGGAGGCGACGACAAACAGTCGTGAGTTATGCTTTCGAGTAGTAAGCCTGGGCATTCCGACACAATGGAACATGAATTTTAGATCATGATTAGTACAAATCCTAGCAACGATGCAGTTGAGCTCCTATTGGAAATACGATGAAGTTAGGGAGTTCACTGCAAGGAATCCAAGAGCTAAGGTCGAGAGAAAGAAAAGGTTGCGAGATGTATTTGCGTCGCGATAAAAACGGGATTATCGAGGAGAGTTGATAACTGGAAAGTTTTCTCATTGGCGGTTGTCGAATAGCTGGGAATCAAAGCCGAATTCGTGTTGTGAGTGCCACTTCTAACACGAGTAGAATAGAGTACTTTTAATGCGAATTAGGATAACATATAAATCTTCCTGAGGTTGCTATTTCTAGTCACAATTTTTGAAAGTCAACACAAAAAACATTATAATAATTACCTATCTACTTAATATCATTTAAAAAATTGATATCTTCCCTTGTGCGGCTAGTACTGCCGTAATATAAAATAATAAGTATTAAAAATAATGTAATATTATTTTGAATACTTATTATTTTGTATTAGTATGCCAGTATTAGAATTATAATACTGCATTTACAATATTAGCGTAATAATACTGTTTTTATTGTAAAATTTTTAGTTAGATGCCTTGATTTTGTTTCTGTATCCTGATGAAGGAATTAAAAAATTCCGATATGTTGGCAAACTAATTCTTTCATTGTTCATAATTGACCAATCCCCTGAATTTCATCGCTTATTTCATCAATTGTTGTGAATTCTACAATGGTTAAAATAATAATATTTAATATTAATAATAACTGTATTATTATTATTATTATTATTATTATTATTATTATAACAATAACAACTGCCGAGCGAAGTGGCTCAGGGCGTAGCGCGCAGACTTCGCAGTGGGGAGACCTAGGTTTGATCCCCGGGTCAACCATCCTGACCAGGGTGTTCGTGGTTTCCTTCGATCATACAAGCGAATGCTGGGATGGTTCAAAAAGCCCACGATCACCTCTCATTATTATCCCATCACATCTAATTCATAATTCAAGGCTTAACGACCATGTCTTACTGAGGGATACAGCCAAAAAGCTGATCCCCATAATGACACACGTATCTCTGGGATCAATAAGATTGGGCCTCGAAGTTAGCATATAAGGTGGTCATCAATTGCCGATACGATAATAATAATAATAATAATAATAATAATAATAATAATAATAATAATAATAATAATAATAATAATAATAATAATAATCATAATAATCATAATAATCATAATAATCATAATAATCATATAATATTAATAGTGATATAATAATTATATCAAATAATTCATTCATATATTCTGAAAAGAATCATGTTTAATCCTTTAGAATGTGGAGTCGGAGGAGGCGACGGAGGCGGCAAAGGCGAAGGGTGCGGATGAGGCCACGGTGGCGTTGAAGACAACTGAGCAGCGCAGGGGGCGTATCGGACGGGGGAGACGGTGGCGGTGGTAGATGCGATAGTTCCTGGGAAGCTTCTGGACTAACGACGTGTTCCGATCGGCAGTCTACTCATCCCTTTCTACCAAAACCTGTTTCTTCTGTACCGGTCTCTCGCTGTAACACAGGTTTCGAAGAACACCCGGTTCGGCGAAGAGTATTTGATTTGTTTCTTTGAAACAAAGAAACGAAAATTTGTTTTTTTTTTCTCGTGAAAATTACGAGAAAGGTTTTTCAAGTAAACTTGTAAAATAAATGGGTTTCTGGGAAAAATAATACTATAATTCCTCGATCGACGAAATTGGTGTTTAATTCTGCTTTTATGGCCACTGCTGTCACTTTTTTAAGCAGGCTGTGATGTATTAATATAACGTCATTCCATGTCAGGTAATCTAGAGCTCCCCGTGGGATCATATGGGATTTGATTCAATTTTGGTTGCCGAATTCCTCATATCTCAAACAAATTTTCTTGACGTTGCAATTTCATTGGGGAAATAGTTTTTGAGATGTAGGGGTTTGCTTGACCCCATAAAAATTCGTTAAGCAGTAAGACATTAAGATAGGACAAATTTGGGATAGGATATTTCCTTCGCTGTTATTGTTAAACAAAGGAAGCTGATATTATGTACGTAAAAACGTTTACACTGTATTCAATAGAACTAATATAAATTTTAGTCAGTTTAGAGTTTAGTTAGTTTTAGAAAGTCTATAGGAAAGATGATTTGTTGCCAACGCTGGCATACAATGCCCCAAGTTAGAGACAAAGTTGTAAGACATTGCTATTTCGGTGAGATATATTTAACATAAACAATTCCGTTATTTTAAAGCAATATTACTGATCTTTTCGATTGAACTGTGGTAATTGTCACTTCCATTATCATTCCAAGTTAACAAACTTGAACTAGTAACCCCATCGCCATAGAGATCATGTCCAAACTCGGACCACTTAACATGGAATCATTTGATGCATGTTTATATTTTAATGTAATTTCTCAAGTTTATCTGTGCAAAAAGTGAATATCCCGGGGTAGATTAAATTACAATTGCTTACGATTAATTCATGGATTTGTGCTCTCATCTTACAACTCTCTGAGGTGTACAAACAATTAAATTATTTTGTCAATTAATATTTTGCTGAAAATTTAATTAAAAATAGAAAAATTATTTCTGAGTCGGAGTTGTAGGTAAACAGAAAATCCTTGGAATACACGCACGGTATGAGATGTAGTGCGAATAGAACATACTAAGATGTTTAGAATGAAGAAGAATCGGAATGCTACAAAAGCAAAATTATTCATGTGGTGTTAATATTGTGTACTGAGTTGTATTTTTAAATTATTGTTTCATGCATTCTCTCGCAATATTTTCTTTTTAAACAACACGTTTCTTTTAAGAAACATTTCTCTCGTTCAGATTTTATTTTTAAAAGATATAAGTAGCAGCTGACCCACTGTCTTCCACTCCACCTTCTGCTAGCTTTCGTCCACAACCGCCTCATCGCCACCGCAGAGTGTTCCCCAGGAGAAAAATGGCCGGGTTGCTGGTGGATGATTAATGAGAGGTATTACTATGCCTCGGAAGTTTCTGTTTCTTCGCGTCAACCCATGACGGCACTTCGATTAGGCTCTCATTGTTATTCGATATACCGCGAAAGTTTTCATCGACAGTTCGAAAACGTGGAGGAGGCACAAAAAGTACCCTTTTTTCCTGCTCTCGCTCGTACATTATTAACGAATGTTGTTCCGAACTTTTCACGCCGAGGCAAGCGGCGCGACCGATCGTTAGTGTCGATAACAATCGAATAAATGTTTAAATAATTATCGAGAGATATCTCTAAAAATCTGGAACAGCGTTGGCCGTAAAATCAATCATTCACGTTCGCTCATAAAGCCTGCGAATGCCTAAATAAGTAACAGAATTGGAAATGGCTGGCGGAGGACGCGAGGGCAATCAATTTTAATCAAATAACCCTTCGAGAGCGCCCAGGCGTTAAGAATAGACGCATCGGTAGTTGCTGCTGTGACGGTTCGCTGAGCACGACAAATGCTTCCAGAGGTCTATTCAATTCTTCTGCCCTTAGTATGATAAATGCATTTGATGCGTGCTATCAGAATCTGCTAGGGCTGCTAACGTCTTTCAGATCGTGTCAGATATTCTGATTTAATTCTTTGGTACAACTGTTTTGATGTATTCTTTTGGATTTGCCTGGACGATTCAAATGAGTACCTTGCGGAGTTATTATTCCTCTACCACAAATTTGACATTGATAATAATTACAGAAACTCCGTTTCCATACGAATATGTATTCCTCTAGAGATGGAGAATTTCGTATACTTAGTTAACGTGAATTTGTGTAGTTTGACGTATGGTCTTTCCGCAAGTGCTATTAAGAGTGCAAAGCCACCGCTCGGCGTGATTAGTGTACGACGAACTCAGCCCATTTAGCCGCATATTTCTTTCTTGAACGTTATTAGTCTGATGGGATTTATTTCATAGCAACGAGAATGATTTATTATCTCTTTCAAATTTAACATTAAATTAGCTGAACCCTTGGTACTACATCCCAGAAAAGGAAGATTTGTTGAAAAACGACAAGAGAAAAGTACGACGTATGCATTCAGTTCTTAATCTCCAAAAATGATGAAATGAGGGAGGTTTACTAATTCTAGAATAATATAACCACTATTTATTGTGAACACAAACTTAAATATGTTTCTGATAATTTAGTTGAAATATTTTATATACATATGTACGTTGTAGTGGACTGTTGTACGTTATCCTGCTATTCATCTTAAACACGTATGGGGTAAGAGAGGAGTCTTTTTAATTGCCAAGTCACTATGTTGTTACTGATCACCTTCGCAGATAATGCTTTATGTAAGTGCCGCTAATATCAAAAACACAGAATTCACTTTAAACACGTAATGCATCGCTAATAATTACAATCACAAATGCTTTCTAAAGGTCACATGTGGCAGGCGAATGCAGGTCATTGCATGTATATAGTCACTTATCTCTGCAATTAAAAACAGCCAATCTTCGAACACAAAAAACCGCTATCTTCGCTTCGTCAACTATAACTTGATGATGAAGGGATAATTTGCATCATAACATCACACGCTTGCTCGCGTTAATAACGAAACGTCGACTGCTTACGATAGCTCGATTGCAACTCGACAAAACTCTGCAAAACAAAACGACAATGACCATTGACAAACAAACGACAATTGTATTGAAGCTGGCCTTGATAACGATGTAATGAACAAATGACTGATTACCGATCATTCTATTAATTTTTTTGTATTGATAAAATTGATGTTTTTACTATAAAACTTCTTAATAAGATCAACTGAGAACACATCCAGGGCCTAATACATTTCATTTAAAGAAATAAATCATGAAATTTGGTGGCGTAGAGAGATCAAATTTCTTTCCAAACAAAAGTCGTTAGTATTTTAAATATTTAGATTCCAATTACAATCACTTTATCGGTGTATTTGGGGAAAGGAAACAAATTTACTCTTTTTCATTACATTCCCAACCCATACCGACAACTTTTTAGCGGCCATGGAACCATTCGCAACCACACCATACTCTACCAAGAGAACACATCTACAATACAAACTTTTCATGACAGGGAGCGTAACAATTGGACTTACGAAACACTAAATATTTAATGTTAATATCTCATCGTTATCGGCCTGGAAAACACTATTACACTCCACTGGATTTCGTTTGGTAATGTGATGTCGTAGGATAGTATTAATCAACCATTTATTGAGTAGAAAATAGAGATTTATTTTCAAAAGACAATCGTCAAAGTGATATTGACACTAAGTGACAACTGAGGGTGACCCATGAAGTAGTGGTTAGAGCACTTGCCTTCCACCGTTGGAACCGGTTTTCAATTCCAGGTGGATGCATGGGGTGGGTACAATGTGGGTTTCCGCCAGGTTTTCTCAGGGTTATCCTGTTTTCATTTCACATCATTATTTACGTCATATCTTCATAATAACCCTCTCATTATCATCTTTCATCAGTTTCCACATAAGATATAGACAACGGTAAAAATCCACATCTTAAAATTACTTTCGGTAAATCGGGAGAATAATCCTTGTACATATAAATCTCCGTGGTTACGTGCAGTAATATGTTGTTGCAGAGATTGAAAGCTACAGGGAACGCTTTTTCTAAGAAAATAAAATGACTCATAATTACTTTCTATTCTTCAATTTCCGTATTTAAATTTTGCATCATTTGCATGAGTAATTCAAATAGTACGTAATTTTATATACATTGACTCGTTTTTCACATATCTGATAACAAAACTTTCCGGCCAAAATCCGATTTCGAGTAAACGCAATTTCAGAACGAAGTTTTAACACCAAATGGTTCGCTGCTACCCGACGGTGCGGCGTGCAGGAGAACCTTCAGGCTAGGCTATTGCCAACAATGTTCATGTAAAAGAGAGGACACTCAATTTGTCAACAGAAAACAAAAAACGCATCAACACATTTTATAAATATTTAATTTAGACTCACATCAGTTCTATTTCTTTCTTCTCTCCTTTTGCGATTCAAGTGAAAATATTCATTCACAAAAAGCAGATGAAGTTGGGCTGAGCGTCTTTTTTTATTTTAGTCGCTAGACAGAGACACTATCGTGCATGAGTGTGTCAGCGTTCAGAAAAAGGATATTCATGTTTTCTATTCTAAATTAAATAAACGATATAACGTATCACATGTTAGTCATGTGGTAAAATAAATGACAACAAATGTTTAAAAAATACTAAAAGGAGGACATTTAAAATACAAAGGAGAACTAGAGGATAATTGACGTTAATGGAGGACTGTCCTCCCAAATGGAGAACGGTTGGCAACCCTACTTCAGACCCTCGCTCTCGCGGCGTAGTTTGCGCCACCGCTCTCGTTCCGGCGCTCAAGTTATTTTCATATGCCTAGGTCTATTACTCTTTTACTGAAAGAAAACTTCAAAGCAGGAAGGAAAAAAAACTTAATCGTTTTGATTGTATATTAAAATACTAATCGATACCACACTTCTCAATACCATATCATGTCATAATTGACAGGCCTCGCAAACACATCGGAGTACTGACTATCTTAACACTTACGCCACTGAATAACTTTCAAACCTTACATCGCGGTGCAAATAATAACAAAAAATCCAAAGCTACAAAAACCTCTTTAGGGTATTAGAAAGATAAACCATTATTATATCAGTAATATAGAGCCGGTTTGACTAGTTTCGTTTACGTTTCCTAGTTCCCGTCGACGCTCAAGACTTTAGTATCCACGAAAATAAAACTATCTTCAATCTATGAAACGCATGTAAATGCATTTTAAGCCGAAATACTTTTGGGGGAAATTTGACTCCCTTCACTCGTTACGACACTGATAAAGTAATTACTTCTCAATTATGTGAAATGGCAAATGACAACTCGCACATTGCTGTATGCCTACTATGCCTGAAGTTTTGAAAACTTTTCTTTGTAGACATCTGATTGTGCGACGTTAACATGTTGTCGTTCACGATGTTAACGAAGATATGTTAGACTTTAATACGTCCTCACAACTGGGCTTTGCTTTGACACATTTGTCAATTTATAATTACATTAAGGTTCATATACTTTATATAACTTATACTATATATCATATACCAACGTTTATAAACATTACGGTTCATATTCCACCCATAGTATAATGCTTAAGAGATATTATCGGTAATTTGCTAATGGCGCGTTAAGTAATGAGAAGCTATAGAAGAATATTTTACTATTAACCGGTGAAGGGCATTATAAATAATAAATAATATTTACAGTAACGTCTACGAGCGGATTTTGGAGGTTTGCTTTGTTTTCCTCCCAGACAGAAAATGAAATATTTTGTAATTCGTACTTTGCGTGGTCCAGAATTGCATTTAGCTTGATCTTTTCTATGTAAATGACTACAAAAAAAATGTCTTAATCACTTTTTCAGCACTCTTGCATGGAAACTAGTCCTTAGGTTCACTATTTATATAGTGGATAGAGTTACTTTGTGGTACACGTACGGCCAAATAGACTTTGCCAAACGCAGCCACAACTGGAAACTGCAAAGTGAACTAGAATGACTAAAACAGCACGTACTTTCTCGTCCGTACTTTCACGCAAAATTACGCGAAAAGTACCCAAATTTCCGAAAAATTGTACATGACCTCACTTCAGTAAAGGAAAAACCTCTATCTTTATAATTGTAGTAGTGGGAAGACTGCGAAAAAAATTTAAATGTTTGCAATTCTCAAATAATCAGAGTTTTCAACGAATATGAGACCTGCACCAATCTTTTAAATGTCCTTCACACTATCGAATAAGATTTAATAAAAAAACGATGGAGCCATTTTTTTTAAAAATTGGAAAATATCCCAGGGTCTTCTTTTTAGCCCAGCATTATATAACTTTCTCTCTACTGCGTAAACGGTAGTAAATAGTACATTATGAAACGATGATTTAATGATGGGTATTAGTATACGAGTGTGATATTACGATACGAGCGAGGTACGAGCGAGTATCGTAAACTTTTACGAGTATATTAATACCCACTACATCGAGTTTCATACGGTACTTTTTCTACGACTTTTATAAGTTAAACTTTTACACTGAATCGTTTCGTGGCAGTCGACGTGCAGGATTCAGTCAAGGCCACCTAGCGGACAGCTAACAAACCTGCCGCAGTTGGCTTTGTTTTACCAGTGTGAAAGAATACAAAAGTTGCTCTTACTAAAATTCCGAGGTCACCATTTTCGCTTTTTCTCTTCTTTCTAAAGGTGCCATCTCCTCCTCTGATTCACTAGACATTTCAAACTAAAATATTGGCCGGTTTTAAAGGACAAACACACGGCAGCAACATATAACACACAATAAGATTTATTTCACGTAAGATGTGACCCAGAGAGCTTGGCAATACCAACCTCCCGTAAACCACCCGCCATACAAACAACATTGACTTAGGGACTTTTGATTACCATTTAGGTTGCAGAAAGTAGGTGCCAACCCCAACGTAAATTCCCCACGTAATGGAAGTATAGCTGCCAGGGACTTTTTTTTGGCTGGAGACTGGCATGCATGCGAGCGAAATGAATTTGTGCCAACTTCAACGGTTTCAACCAGCAAAGCGTTGTGTGGAGATTGTGAGCTTATGCGAGTGAGCCGCATGCGTGCGCGAATTGTTTCCTAAGGGAAATCTTATTGTGTGCTGGGCTTGACATTTTTAGAAATGTCAGGTAATTCCAGAAATAACTCTCCAGTGAAGCAGAAGGGGAAGTGGATTTTATCGAGTGGTGAAAGGCAGGTCCTTTTTAATGTTTATAAGTACAAGAGCGAGAAAAATTCTCGTAAAGAAGTGAAACTTCCTGAGAGCAGTGTTATTGCAAAGGTAGCTGTAATTGTGGGGGTAAGCCATCAATGTCATAATAATTATTGACTTTTTATTGCATGCCTCAAGAACGTCTTCACAATGAACATGTGTGTGTGAATCAATTATTTTATTGAAATATATTCATATATTACACGACGGAATAAAAGTGATATTCTTGTAAAATATGTAACTCAATATTTCAGATGTGCCTCAAATTATAAAACTCCTGCCCCCGTAAAGCAACCACCAAGTCAAGATTAAGAACAAATTTGGTTACGCTGTGCCCCAGAAAAGGTATAGCTAGAATGTACTCGATTATGGAATTGTGGTTATTGCAAGTTGTTACATTAATATTATTACATTACAGTCAATTGTTCCTGCCAGTGCTTCAGTTGTGTGTTTGGATCGAGTAGGGTTGCAAAAGTGAAAACAGTGAGTAAGCATTAAAGTGTTTGGAACAAAAGTGATATTCTTGTGAAATATGTAACTCAATATTTCAGATGTGCCTCAAATTATAAAACTCCTGCCCCCGTAAAGCAACCACCAAGTCAAGATTAAGAACAAATTTGGTTACACTGTGCTCCAGAAAAGGTATAGCTAGAATAAACTCGATTATGGAATTGTGGTTATTGCAGTGAGTGTGCATTAATAGTTTTAATGAGTGTGAGATCCTGAGTGAACTCCTGCCTTCTCAATTCAACCGAAGACACTAGTTAAGAGCACCATTTCATTAACATTAATTAACCCCAATGAATTAACAGTTAATCAATTTCCTTTACATTATCCCTGTAATACAATTAATCATTACTGCCAATGCCTCTGAGTTTGTGTTCTGTTTAAGTACGGATGCTAAATGATATAAATGAATACACTTGAAAGATTTAGCATGTGTGTGAAACATACATTACATTAATAAATGTTTCAGATATGCAATAATGGAGTTCAGAACATACATCATTTTATTTACATGTTTTGTTCAAATGGTAATCAGTTGTTAAGTGAAATTAGTAAGTACTTATTTCATGATATTATTTGCCATGATATAGAGTAAAATTTAATGTTTACTACTGATGTGCTATATTACTTTTTGGTAATTAACATTTCATTTTAAGTTATTTTTCAATGATTTTCTATTTATGTTTGTAAATTTTATTGGTTTTGTAGGTAATTTTTTTTGGTTATGTATTATATTGAATACTGTAATGTGAAGCAAAAATTCTTGGGCCAACTTTTCTTCTGGACAATTTCGTTTTTCATATGTTACTGGAGTTTGAAGTAATATATAAGTTAAGTAGCAATTTTTTTTTATATAAATGTGATAATGTCCTTTTTTAATTTTTTTGTTTTTCATTGCAAGAACATAATTTCCTCGGAATAATTTTTGATCTTCTTATAATAATAATAATAATAATAATAATAATAATAATAATAATAATAATAATAATATTTATTGAGTCTCAGATACAATTTCAATCGTGTATGACTAGTCAGATATGGCAGAGTGAAGTTACATTTACTGTCCAGAAATCAAAACAAGGGGAACCATCTCAGCATTTGCTCAAAGGATCAAGGGAAACTAGACAAAAAACCCTGATCAAGTTGGTCATTGATCTTACAATACTCAATAATTATAATAATAATAATAATAATAATAATAATAATAATAACAATAATAATAGTAATAATAACAATTCTAATAATAGTAATATCAATTATAATAGTAACAATACTAATAATAAAATACTATTCATTCAGAAATGATTTAACGATATTAATGATGCCTAGTGCATTTAGCAAATTCAGGATGAAGGAAATAGAATTTTGGTTTGGCATTCTCCTTCTACATCAGTCCAACTGCAATTTAACACAGGCAGGACGGGATATGCCAGTTCTTTTTTCTTTGCTTCAACTTGAACAGTCAACATGAAACAGAGAATCAGTGGGATTAGAATTTTTATTTTTGTTTTTTAAGGGAGGTAGTGGTGTGATTTGTGTATTCCTTCACACTGTAGAATATGTTGTTAAGCAGGAAAGCTTTCAATTTACTTTTAAATCTATGTATTGTATTCATATCTTTAATATCGTGGCTCAATTTGTTGTAAAGTGCAATGCCCTCTATTAGGGTACTTTTTTGATAAAGTGTAGTTTCAGAATGGGGAACATGTAGGTTATCCTTTTGTTGAGTGTTATAGTTGTGTACACCTGAATTTAGAGTGAAAGTGTCATTGTTTTCCATGAGAATCTTCTTTGTGAAGACAACTATTTCAAATATGTACATGCACGGTAGTGGAAGAATCCTTAATTTTTTTAACAAGGGTTTGCAAGACTCCAGCTTATGAGTGCTAGTCATTGTTCGCAGTATTCTTTTTTGGATAATAAATGTACGAGTGCTATAACAATAACATGTCTGTTTATTGAATTTATCATGATTGGACAATAGATACTGCATTGATTGTTCTATGTTGCAGGGTTGCTGTGTCTACCGGATTTTTCATTTTATAAATATGGAATGTTTTATGTATATTATTTCACGTATTGTAAATGTCTCCATTATTTTGACTTATGTTTCTGTATGCATGCTAGAAATCGGCCCTCAGTCGTCATCCTGATCGGAAGGATGGATATGCTATCAATATATGTAAAATTTTAAAGTAGTTTATTAATTTGTAAAGTCAGCCAAATTTCTTAATGTTGATTTTTAATGATAATATTTTTACAATCCAATTGAGGATTAATTCACTTTCTTATTCAATTTTTTTATATATATGGTAGCATACTAATTTGTTTTCCCTGGTTTTCCCTGATCGCTTAAGGTAAATACCAGGATGTTTTGTAATGTTTGTAAACCCAGGGGCATTAGGCTTTAAAATTGTTGTAAAAATTCAATAATTTTTGTGAAAATAAATTGCTGTGGACCATCGGTGTTCAAGAAATTTTAATGACTGCTCCTTGCAATTTGTCATTAAAATTGACCACCCATGGTGCATCAGTTTATTCTTTACTGAACCTTCGCATTATATCAAATCATATATCTGATCAATTCAATTTTCATGAAATTTCAAACATTGTCATTTTCATACAGTAGATTTGTTCATTCCTTAGATATGCTTTGATCGTGGTCATGTGTCGATATTACGTGCATAAAACTATTATTATACAAATATTTCTAGTTCAGTAAAGAATAGTTTTATTTCACTTCATTGTGTACTGTTGGAAAATTAAAATTATTTTGAGTCTTGTATTTCATTTCATCTCTATTCTATAAATCCCCTGTTTATACCTTTTTTTCCTATTGTATAATAAAATAACATATAACTATTTCATTTATTCTTCAGTTTCAATAAAATTTTATTAATTCTGAGAGTTCAAATATTTTTAAATTTATAAGTAATTTAATTAAAAGTATTATATTTAATATAATAATTAATTAATAAAAACAAATTTCATAAATAAACTATAAATTAAGTTATTTTACCATATGCCTGTTGCGATTTATAAGTCGTAAAACAATATTAACAAATCATTTCAGCATATCTGGATTTTTGAAGGCCACTACGTACTACATTTAAACAAGTCGCGTCGGCGCCTTCGCGTTTTATTTCGATGAGGTTGGCAGTGCCGAAACTCCGCCATCTTGAATTTTTAGGGTCTTTTCTTACGTGGAAACACCTATAACTTGAGTTCTGATCTTAACGTCAGTCAAATGTTCCCTCAACCACTACCACCGCGCTAGTCAAATAGGATCAAAGTGAAATTATGATCCAATTTAGTTTATATACTATTCCACATACATTTTACTGATAATAAAAGAAATAAAAACTGATAAACATAAAATAACATTAAATACAATTTTAATGTAGACAATTGACCAAAACATTTACTAGAACGATTCTCAAATATTAATGAAGTCTCAATGCTTGGTTTGTAAGCTTTTCTGTGATTGGTCATGAACCTGCATCATAATGAAATCTGTATATTAATGAGTATGCAACGGGTTGGAGCCATCAAATGACAGAATTATACAAAGGGAGTAGAAAAAGTAATAAAGCACACGGGCGTTGTGATTCACCATGGCTGCCGCCTCGCACATTGAGAGTGATACCTAGAATACATTGTATGCTAGCTGAGTTCACATAAACGAAAGGAAGATTGATTATGTCAGTTATATATACTACGTACAACAGCTTGAGTTGTTCATCTGTATCGGTTTCGATCACATTTTTTACGCCATTTTTCTTTGCTTTTAGGTCTTTAGTGCATTTTATTGATTATTTTTGGGGATGTTTTAGGTAATCAAAATCCGTCCCCTAGTTTTCAATCTATGATGTTTAGTTTTCTAGGAAGTTACCATTTTTTTAAAAGGATTTTTCTTTTTCTTTGTAACTTAAACCTATAGCTTTACCTTGTTTGTGTATCACTAGTTAAAGCACTGTTTAGCGTGAATTTTAAAAAAAAAAGTACTAATATAAAAGAAGTACTAATGTAACTTAATGTAAAAAAATTACATAAAAATTTTCTATTAAAAAGATATAAGCGATTGATTAAATACATTTAAAAACTGGGTATCATTTATTTATTTTCTATTTTTAAACCTAATAAACTATTATAACTGTGTGTAACGTAATATGGCGAGAGATGCAACTTGTGCATAATTTCTTACGCTCTGGAATCCTTTCCGTAAGTCAAATACATATCAAGTTGAATTATTAATACAGATAGCAACAAGCGCTTTTGGCAAGAATTGTTTCGAAAAAATTCACTCATAGCCGCAGTGGGATCTCAGCATTGCTTTTGGAGCATTGTTAAACGGGAGGTTCTACAGTATGATGTGGTAATTTAAGATTGGAATGAACTACTACAAAATAAATGAACCTTAAGAAAGATAATTTCAATCTTTACTGTACAATAATCAATAATGGTTGTGTGGAATTAATGTTTTGAGCTAATACGAGTACATTTGCTAGCTTGACGGGACATTAGAAACGTGTATCGCCCCTGATGTTAAGTAGAAGTTTTAAAACCCATGCAAGAATATGTAATACTAATTTAGAAAGTACTAAAAAATGAACAGCAAACAATGGAGCCCCCGACAGTGAGAGAGGTGTCTATGGTTTTGTTAGATATCGAATAACTCGAAAAAGCAACAAAAAAACAGTTTCGATATTGGCTAAAAAAATGCTAATATTGTTTGTGCTAGTCTGCTTATTCTCACTCTGCGTTTACCGACTGAATTCTCTTACCCTGTGCATCATTGCTTAGCTGACATCATGCTCCAGCAAGAACTCCCAGAGTGTGCCGAACGCCTTTAAATATTTGCTATTCACGAGTTGCGTATGCAATGTTCACATATTTGATATTCAAAGAAGTGTTGTGACATTGTGCTATGTTTTTGTAATATTCATGAAGACTGTTTTTGTTAAAGTATTTAATTTATTGCTTTGTTATTCCAAAGTATTTTATTTGATGATCTTGAGCAGTGTGCGTGCTACGTTTTGGAAAACCATTGTGTGTGGTTTGGTTCAACGGCATTTTTGCAACTGCATGTCACTAGTTAGAGCTATATTAAATCGTACCAGCCCCACAAATCAATATTTTGTTGTTTTTGTTTCTATTTCAATTCTGGTTTTAAGCATTTCATCAGCAAAATTGAGTAATCCATTCCGAAATCACTTTCTGTTTTCGAAGCACGCTTCAACAGAGAAACGATTCTCCACATAAATCAACAGACACCCCCGAAGACAAATATTATTTACCTCTCACTCATTTCTCCGCGAATGACGGCGTGAAACCCATCTTTCACCATTCACAGCCTCCTGAATTCTTTGCCAGGATCCATTTCTCCTCCAGAATTACGCTCGAACTACTGCACGCCGCCCAAAGCGAGACTCTCCTCACCTCGTGCCGGTGATTTATTGTACGCCGTCCCAAATTCATTCCGAGGGTCTTCCGCGTGGGAGACCGAAGACGTGCCGCTCTCGACGTCCCCTCACCCCGGTTTCACCAACTCGCGCAACCGCACATCACCCGAGAACCATCCAAGTTACGCGAAAATGTCGGAAGTTACCCGACCGCTCCCGAAGTCACACGAGCGTTCGCCTGGTTCCAGGCGTACTCTTGACGTAGCTTGGTGCTTGGAATCACAGGTTTGTGCATGTCGATCCTGCAGAGTAGTAAATTAATTTGGATTTTGACTCGTGAACAACAGGAGCTTGGAAATGAGTGCTAATTTGTGAAGGGTTCGATCCTTATACTACGTAGGGTCCGGATGTTTCCGGCCAAAAAATGTTAGAAATTTGCAAGTATTTATTACCTAAAAATACGAAAATATGACCGTAAATCTGACTTTAAAACAATTTAGTTGCATTTTCGAAACCTTCAAAACCTTGCCGCTGTTTAAATAACCATTATATTGAAAATATACTTCTAAAGTCTAGTACATTTATATTTCCCCCTTTTCCTTTGGCGTCCCTAGAAGACAAATCTACCTGTTAAAGTTATTTATAGAAGCGGTTGACCTTGGTACAAAATTTGACAAATCTACACTAACACTTCCTTCGCATTTGGTCTGTTCTACGTTTTCTTTCTCTCTTATATACATTACCCTCTTAATTCACTTTCACAGATATTAATGAGAAAGAAAGACAACAATTAGATATAATTTTAAGAAATTAGATAACAATTAGGATACATGAAAAATCTCTTTGAGACGACTCATGCAATTTTGGAAATGGGAATCAAAGAGATAAAAATATGACAAAAAAACGAACATTAATGGAAAAAATGACCATAATATGAAAAGTTAACGGAAAATGACAGGGGTTTAAAAAAGTCAAATTATGGCTGTATATGATACGTAAATATGACAATGTTAGTCATTGTAGATAGAATCATGCTTAACTTATATTTTACATGGAAATAACACAAGGTAAAATATGACGCCTTAAACATCCGAGCCCAACTTTTAAGACATATTGTTGATTGATTGCTAATATAGTTTTCCCGGACGTGCCAACTACTGTGGTCATCAGACTCGTGAGTGTAATACCTGTTGTATCCCGAGATACAACAGATCTCCTACCCTGCTGTAAGATCCAGTGCCGGTCTGAACGGCGGTTTGCGGGTTTCCCGTGTTCAGGTATCTCCCGTAGAGCGGTACTGCCCCAAGCGAGATCAACTACAAGCAGTCGAGTGGTCCGACTCGTATCTCGACACCTGTAATAGTGTGGCGATGTATGTGTAAGTGTGTATGTTTTTTAAGGAGTCATGGGTGAGGAAGAAAAGCTGGCAGTCCGCGCCGTTTGTTAGGGTATGGCCGGCATTATCCCAGCATTTGCCTGTTATGGATCAAAAAACATCACGAAAATTTAGCAATCGGAACAACCCGCCGCTAGAATTCTCCTTCAGACACCGGCGGAATTCAACCTACAGTCCCTCACAAAACTATTCCGACACCTGCTAATTTCAACAACTTTCGTCCAAATTTTTTACACAAATCATTATATTTTAATTCAGTATAATTTAGGTAAATCGGAGTTACCCGCAAAAATAAAGAAAACGACTTCTTAAAAAAGTAGTTCTACGAAGTCGTCAATTATACAAATCAGTATGCCTGAAACTACTCGGACAGAGCACGACTGAAGTGAAATATCAGTCCTTAAAATATAGAAAGAAACCGTTGAAAGCTACGGACAGTGGAATGCTGAAGGTCATCCAGCGAGTGTCTGCTCTCGTCACCGATTGAAACAACAAAATATTGGATGTTCTTTTTTTAAGTACTTTTGTATATTTTGTTTTAAATAACCCAAGTGACCGAATAGTTTTGAGGCGAGATTTTCAGTTTCTAATGTATTTCGTTGTTTATTTATGTGTTTAAAATGTACGTTTGAATAAAGACATTTGTTTGTTATTCTGAGATTGTATTTTTAAAGTAATATACGAATTGTTTTTTATAATTAGGAGTTTATTTAAAATTCTTTGTAAATGCAAGAAAATCCCAGGCGTCCGAATAGATTTGAGAGCGACTGTAGCTTTTGTAGTCAGCATTGAAAATCCACCACCGACGGCACTCGAACCCTTGTAACTCCAGGTTAGCAACGCTATAGAGGTAACGGCAATCCTGCCACAGAGCCAACAGAGCCGGTCACCATGTGATGTGATTGGATTCTCATGCCACTACCCATGTGAACAATCATCTCATCAAAATCAATTATCTCTCATTATTCACATCTCATTATCACTGCTCTTCCACTATCCATCTAGGGAGTGACCATGGCAAACCAACACTGATGCTTCAAAAAGCGAGGGTACAAAGGCGCGAGCGTTCTTTACCCGGCGAGAAGAATCGCCAACTCTGAATTGAAAAAATCATTTTATTTGGGACAGTCGGGAACATCTTCATAATCTAAAAATGTTGGATTCGAGATTAAGCCACTCTCACGGTCACACACACTCTGACATGAAATTCCCTCACTAGAAGAATATAGTTAATCAGGAAAGATGTCTAATTAATAGAAAAAAATTCTCTTATAGTTTCTCCTAGGCAATATATACAAATTTTCTTTTGGCGATTTGCAACTGTGCTTGACTTTGCCCATTACGGATGTTAAGGAAAAAAGGCCCTTGTCATTCTAATGCTCGGGATACATTTAACAAAACTAGTGGCGCCAATACAGCACGCATTGTATCACCCGTATTTTCACGCAAAATTACGCGAAAGGTACTCAAATTTTCGAAACATTGTACAGGACATTATTTCAAAATATATCTTTAAGGAAGAGATTTCATTAAGGGAAAAATATCTATCTTTAATATTTGAGTTGTAGGAAGATGCCGAAAAAGTTTGAATTTTTGCGATTTGCGAAAAATCAGCGTTTTCAATGAACATGAAACCTGCACCGTTCTCTTAAGCATTGTTCACACTGTCCAACAACAAACTTTAATCAAAAACGGTGGAAATGATTGAAGGCGTTGTCATTGTCAACAATATTATTTATTTCAATAAGAGCAGCTTTCGATGGTTTAGCCATCATCATCAGTTTTCTGCTATCTGGAAGTCACAAAAACGACTGCGACTGCACAAAAACGAGTCGTTTTTGTGACTTCCAGACAGCAGAAAACTGATGATGATGGCTAAGCCATCGAAAGCTGCTCTTATTGAAATAAATAATATTGTTGACAATGACAACGCCTTCAATCATTTCAATTATGTAAATGTCAATTACAACTCACCACTAAACCAAAAACGGTGGAGCCATGTTTTGAAAAGTTTGAAAATGTCCCAGGGGCTGCAATTAAGTACCCCCCAGAATTAAATTGTCGGTTTCAAATTAAAGGGGACAGGACATCAGCCAGATCGATTGAGGAATATTAATTTTGGAGAAAATCGGCTGAAGGATTTTGCCGCTAGACACCGACAGACACACAGACGGACGGACGGACGGACGGACGGACGGACGGACGGACGGACGGACGGACGGACGGACGGACGGACGGACGGACGGACGGACGGACGGACGGACAGACATTTTGCCGGCATTCGATTTTTCGGTATCATGGACACACTAAACATGGATTTTTGATACACCACGTGTTAGAGGATTTTTTTCTAAATTTACCCACTGGATTTATCCATTTTTTCCTTACCAGGGCCCAGTAATGAGAGTTTCTCGATCGAAAATTCGCCGGCTTTGCACGCAGCATTACATTATTTTCTCTCTACTCCGTAGCAAGAAAGTTTTAGGATAAAGAACTCTGACAAATTACCCGGGTGAGACAGCAATAATGTTGTGAGTTGAATAAATTCTGCACTTATTCTGCATCTTATCCACTTTGAGCTTGAGCTTATCATTCGTGGCGGTCGAGTAGCAAATCTGATATCCTCAAACTAAGGCACTTCCACCAACCTCACGGCAATTCCAGTAGGAATTGAATCACATATTGATCACGAAATCCCAGGATTGAGAAATTTCTGGAGGATTGCGAGGTTGGGGCCCCTGTTGCATCTTCGATCTTCCGTGGGTCCTTCGTCGAACTTCGGTCGAAGTGGCCGGCCAAATTTGCGCGAAGTTGGCGTCGACCAGCCCACACGGGCCGGGGCGCGTCGCGGAAGCGGAAACGAGACGGGGAGGAGTGGAGTTGGGGCAAAGAAGGGACAGGAAGGGGTAGTGTCGGGTGGAGAGGTTGAGAAATCGAGACGAGGAAAAGCAGAAAAGGTGACCAAGTGGAGCCGGGGCGAAGTAGTGGCGTAGGAGAGAGTTGACGATGTCGGGACGGGGTAGGACGGAATGGTGGCGAAGTAGAGACAGGACGTAGGTGCGAGGTGGCGATGTCGGGATGGGGAGGGCCGGAGAGATGGCGAAGTAGGGTCGGGGCGTAGGGGAGAGACAGGATGTAGATGAGAGGTGGCAATGTCGGGATGGGGAGGGCCGGAGAGATGGCGAAGTAGGGTCGGGGCGTAGGGGAGAGACAGGATGAAGATGAGAGGTGGCGATGTCGGGATGGGGAGGGTCGGAGAGATGGCGAAGTAGGGTCGGGGCGTAGGGGAGAGACAGGATGTAGATGAGAGGTGGCGATGTCGGGATGGGGAGGGGCGGAGAGATGGCGATGTAGTGACGGGGCGAAGAAGGAAAGTGGCGTTGTTGGGTCGGAGAGAAACGGAGATATGGAGATGTCGGGACGGGACGGGGAGAGACAGGGAGTTGTATAAAGAGGTTGAGACAGAGACGAGACGTCGTTGCGGATCCTACGTGGACGGATGAAGACGGAGCGGCAGATGCACAAAGTGATGAGCAGTGCTGTTGGCCTCTCTGGAAGGAGAGATGGTGGGGTGTCTGGGAGAAGAGTCACGTCTAGTGATGGTAGAATTTAACACTTTAAATTTTTTTTAAATCGCTGTTTGAAAACAAGGCTGTAGCATTTTAAAGCTTTATAGAAATTAACATTTAGCATTTTGTGGTATTTTTTGAGAAAATTATTATTAGGGAGAACTGTTTGAGATAAAAATATTATTTTGAGGCTTTTCAGATTTTTCCATTAAAATCAGGAAATAAGGGAAACTAATTTGATATTTCGCCATTATTGAACTTGAACAAATATAAAAGCACAAGACAAATTAGAATGTATTATAATGATAATAAAAAATGAATCATTCTTTGGTTATGACCAGCATTCTCTGTATTACAATAGTAATAAATCTTGTTATTTGCCGGCCCGGTGGCCGAGATCGCTAAGGTAGTAGTGTCGTAGAGATCTCGGACCGAAGGGTCGCGGGTTCGAGTCCCGCCTCGGGCATGGTTGTATTTGTGTTCGTCCTTTCACCTCTTATCATCAGTCACCATATCGTTTCATCCACATAGTTACCATACCGTTAACAGCAATAGTGGTCGCTAATGACCTTAGATGTTGATGCGACCTTAAATAAAAAAAATAAAAAAATTAAAAAAATCAAAAAAAAATCTTGTTATTCATTCGTGGATCTTCGCGCGCTCTCCACTTCTTCATTCGATGGCGCCCCATAGAACCTTCTCTGTCGACGCAGCGGAATCTTGCTTCTGGATAAAGTCCTCGCCTAATGTCCGTGTCTGGTTCCAAATTCTCCCGGCGATACTATTATAATCCGTGACTTCCCTCACTTGCGTCTCGGGTGGACGCCTAGACACGAATTTTACTTCCTACAAGAACGCTATATCCTAAAATAAAAAAAGATAGTTAACTTTGTACAACTGTCAATTACAGTCTTTCCTCGATGTGGTAAAATATATCAAGAGCCGACCCGCTCATAACCGCATTGCTCTAGCGAATCGATGTTCTTCTCAAAATTCGGAAGCATCCGAATCCTATGCCTTTTTCTTTTGTCTCCCAAAACAATGCTTATTCCGCCTCTGCCCTGTCATTTCAACCTAACGAAAATTATCCTTAACGCCGGTTGTTTATTTGTCACATAGCGACCCCCTCGCGAACGTCTAATGACATCCTTATAATCGATGTCATATAAAATGACATTTCCATAATAAAATTGATTCGTCATTTTGGTATATCACAATAGTCTACGCAACGATTCGATTAGTTATCTCCACTAAATGCAATTCGACATGGGTTACAACGGATTGTTTAGTGAACATTACTATATGTGTAGTAGTGTCTTTAACTAAACAGCAGTTTCGTGAACATGACTAATCACTTCGTTCTTAATAATAAAATATTATACTGTATAGTTGAATATACTGCGTGATTAATTGTATGAACTAAACACTTCTCTCCGTATAGAGACCAGAAAGAGACGAGGCGGATGCTGGGGTTACGGGACTGTACCGGCCGGAAGGAGAAGGGGGCGAAGCGAGCATAGGCATCGAACACCAAGAAGAGACGAGCAAGCATCCTTAGTCCCTGGAGTGTAAGTTTGCTCCAGTACTCGGGAGCAGTTTGATTTCTCTGTACCATTAATTTTGACTGGCGGTCGCTGAGCCGCGAGGGGAGAGGGAAGAAGGAAGACGGGGAGGTGGGCGTGGCACATGAGGGGAGCGGAGCCAGGAAGGATGGAGAGGTTGGTTGGGCCGACACGTTCAAAGGGATAGGATCGTTCTCTTTCCTTTGGAACAGAGTGGAGAAAAACGTACTCTTTAAGACAAGAGAAGGACCTCGCAAGGGTTTCACCTTCCCTTTTTCAGCATTTCCTTTCCCGCAGCGTCATTTTACGCTTTTGCGAACTCTCCCACGTGGGTCGTCAACGGTAGCTTTGCCTTCACTGCCGCCAGATCTATTGCCGTCACAGTGGTACTTGCACACGAGACTTGAATTAACATTCAAGTGACACAGGTCTATTGACCATAGCAGTTGACGCACCTGGAAACATGAATTGATCATTTATTCAATCATTTGTTGTAAACGTTTTCAGCAACACATACTTAGTTTCGCCACTCAGTTAACATAAAATATTTTCTAAGAGCTTCCAGCAACTTATACTCGTTTTACCAATTATTGTCTTAATTAAATATATTTTATTTTACTTTAAACTATTCATCCACCTTAAGTGGATATGACTAACAACGTTTTACTCGTCTAAACTCTAGTGGACTTTTAATAGTTCTACTTATTTCAAACAACTTCCCATCGCATCTTGTTTTTAGGCGTACATAATACCACCTTTTCATTCATTCCACTGTACGTTTCGTCCTGAAGCGGCTCTGCCTAGTTCTTGGCGAGTCCTCGCATACTTCTCTCGTGTGCCGCTCGCTGCGCCACCGTCTGCGGGGTTCCCTCGCCAAACCGCTCCAGGAAGGTTTCCATTAAAAATTTCACGCTTGTGCGAACACGAACAAAACACCACTTCAAAAACCATTCGCCATCTCCTCTTCTCCTTCGTCTTCGGAATTTTTTAGCGCATCTTCAGTCTTGTTACCCGCGTCGGAGTCGGATACGCTGGTCCGAAATGGTTGGGGTGGCGCGCTAAAAACAAAATAAAAACAACGAAATATTATTGATTATCCTTAAAATTAAGCCATTAAGAGCAGTGCTTAATCCCACGGGGAAGCAAACACGAAATGCTCCAAAGTATTGTCGGATGATCTTCCTAAGCTCTTACCTATTTGGGTTATCTGGGCTTTTTTCGAAGCCTGCTTGAAGGCTGGTTTGGATTCAGTCGTATCTTACGTTTCCTTTATTGATATATTCTTCGGAAGGCGTTCCTGAAATGATTTCCTGTTGCAATCTTCAGAAGTGCTAAACTCGTCACTTTTTACAGAGATTACGAGATTTTTTACGTTTCAAATAGATAGATAACGTAGTAATTTATTTCTGAAACCACTGCGATCTTAATCCCTAGCCAAATGGAAAACTCTACTTTTGTGCTTTTGTCCATTTACATTCTTCAAAAACGCCCGTATGGCGTACTACGGATCTTTCTACAATTTACAATGAAACCTATCTCAGGGGTAACTGCAAATATTAGAAATAGTCACCTAATAACGGTAATGAGGTTACGGGAAGGTTAGATCAAGTCTAATTGTGTCAAAATAAACTACGCTTTCCGGAAAATAATTTTTGTTACTTCCTTAAGCTGCAAAAAAACAACATAAACCATATAGATGATCTTGGCTGTCCAGGTGACGCCGCGTCGAAGGCTGTGTTGCCGACGTTTCGACCATCTTAACGTGGTCTTCCTCAGGGCTCGACAACAGCCCTGAGGAAGACCACGTTAAGATGGTCGAAACGTCGGCAACACAGCCTTCGACGCGGCGTCACCTGGACAGCCAAGATCATCTACATGACTCTGGCCGCAGAAGCCTACGACTTCAACATATACCATAAACTAAATTTGCATTATAAGATACAGGCCAATCTGTTCTCGCATGAATTTTACTCACTTTTTAAAAAAATCCCTTGTAGAATTGTTTAATTAGAAGTGTTGATATTAGTTTTAGCTGCGTGAATTTCCAAACTTAATAAAAATTTGCCCTTTTTCTTTTTTATAGTTTTTCTTAAGTTTGTGTCCTACCGCATTTAACAATTTTAGACCATTTTCGACCTGACACTTTTTTCGTTTTCGAGAATCTCATTCCTTCTCACCGCTAGTGTCAAAGATTCTTAACCTCGTGAAACGCACTGTTTGTCCCTATCAATCCGCACTCACAAGTAAACGAGACCTCAAAATCAATTTCACCTTCTGTGGGCAGGGATGTTGCACGAAACACTACTTTGCGAATGACCGTCATACTGGCCGAGCGTTAAAAAGTTCTCACAGGTGGAAAGAAGGGTTAGCGAGATTTATGAGAAAGCTCTGGAATAAGCGAAGGGAACGTTTTTTTATTTCAAAGAGATATTTATTAAAATCATCTAATTTCGAATTAAAATTTTTTTAACCCTTGTGAAAATAGTGTCTTTACATACACTGAACAAAGTAATCTGACGATGCATCCCGTGCAGGAAATTACTAAATCAACTGAATATCCACCGCTACGTACGTAGTATAGCGAATGTTATGTAATGCGGAAACGAAAAATGTTATGTAATGCGAAAGCGAAAAATGGCGGTTTTTCGACAGAAAAATTCGTATTTTGGAATATATAAAAAGTAGATAATTATTGTTCCAAAATGTAGTAAGTTACTTCCTTTATCTCTTGTATTTCATAATCCACGTTTTGTGGACCCTTGATACCGAAAAATTGGTTTACGGTAAAACGTCCGTTCGTTCCGTCTGTTTATAAATACTAGCAAATGGAATGCCGAAAGGTGTCAAGGCCTACGAAACTTGGATTTGAACTCTGTTTTATATTCGCGCATCTTGTTTTACATTTCTTGGAACGTAAATTAGAGAGGCCCGAAAATATACTTTTTCGGTATCAGAGAGCCACGAAACAAAATTTTCTGTCAAAAACAACGAGTTTTTTCTACAGCATTACAATACGTTCTCAGAACTACGTATACGTTACGGAAGTACAATGTATATTGTAAATGTATGTAGAATATTTTTTTTTCGTCTCCAGGTTGACCCTCTGGAGAGGTCTAGATGGCCGGCACTTTCCATCTGCAGCTCACCCACCAACACCAACTCACCCTCTACAGAGGCAACTGTCATCGCCACCGCAACTACCACTTCCTCGGGCGCTGCCGCCCTCGCCTCCTCTCCCGCCGTCAAAGGAAGCATTAACCGTTCAGCTCGCGGCACATAAAAGCATTCTTTTCCGAATCGGTTGCGAGACAGCGCCGGAATTGAGTTTTAAGATTAGAGGAGCTGGGGCTCTGGATGATAACCGAAGCGTTCACCGCCACCGCCACCGCCAGCGCCACCGTCGCCTTCGCATCCGCCATTGCCAATCCCACCGCCAATTTCACTGCCAACTCCTTTTCCACCGCCATCCCCTGCGCCACCACGCTCGTCCCCGCCGTTGGCTGTGCCACAATCTCCATGAATTTGGCTGAATGGCACCAAAAGCATACCTAGTGCTATAGTGCAGGCTTGTCAAGTTCGCGGGCAAGGTAACTAGCCTACTAGAGGTCGCGGACACTGCGTCTAGAGAAACAGGTGAGAGGTTTAAAAGTATGGGTTGTACAAATTTCTCTGTGTTCACGATACATCACAGGATTCCTGGCTCATGACACTCTTTTGGAGAAGTCTTTTGACAGTTTTTGCCACAAATTTGCTGCTATTAATTTTCATTTATACTTTTATAAATTAAATCACTAACATTTCAACTTATAATTGCAAATAAAATTAAATATTTTGAATCAAAGGATTTTGGTGTTAAAATCATGTTTATTTCAGTGTGCAATATCGTAATTAACTCCCTACGTTCATGTTAGAAACAAACATTATAGTCTCTTAAAAGTGCTTTTCGCCAAAGAGTGATGCAATAAATCGAAAACAGCAAAGAATATGGCATTCAAACATATTTCTACCTTTTGGCAAAATAATTATACAAACATTTAAAAGAAAGTAATCATCACAATTTTTATCATAACATTCACTCTTCCCCGTGCTCCTTAATCTTCAGTCTGTCTCTATCTCTGTCTGTCTCTATCTCTGTCTGTCTCTATCTCTGTCTGTCTCTATCTCTGTCTGTCTCTATCTCTGTCTGTCTCTATCTCTGTCTGTCTCTATCTCTGTCTGTCTCTATCTCTGTCTGTCTCTATCTCTGTCTGCCTCTAGCTCTGTCTGCCTCTAGCTCTGTCTGCCTCTAGCTCTGTCTGCCTCTAGCTCTCTCTGCCTCTAGCTCTCTCTGCCTCTATCACTGTCTTTAGCTCTCTCTGTCTCTATCTATGGCTCTATCTCTGTGTGTTTCTGTCTGTCTCTCTCTCTCTCCCTGGGTCTCTGTTTGTCTCTGCATCCCTGTATCTGTCTGTCTCTGCCACTCTCTGTGTCTGCTTATGTCTTTCTCTCTGTCTCTCCCTCCCTCTTTCACGTCGTCTGTTCTAAACTCCTCGGCCTCGCCCTGAGGCACACGGCAACGCCCAGCAACAATGAAGCCCAGGTCGGGCTCAGTTTGAATTAAAATTGAATGAAAATTAAGCACAATCTTGTACTGCTGCTCCATTTAGTAGAGTTACAACAAAATTACCAGCACGAAAGCTTTCCGTGTGAAAAACAAAACAAAACAATAAAAAAGAACAAAAAACAACGTAGATGTGCCATTTTTTCATGGAGATCGGGTAAACGGTTTTAATGCCGCTGCTGGCCTCTGGCGGAATTTATTAGGAATCTGTCTCTTAGCAACAGGCGAAAAATAATGGTCATGGTGTATCTACCAGCATATTATTTTAATTATTTATTTTCCGTATTTGTGTTGCAGTAATCTTTACCAAACTTTTCAAGGACACTGCGTCAAATCCTGAAGAAGAGACTGTAAATATTTCGCATCTACTCATGCACTCCTTTTTGTGGAATCGATGTCGGTTACATGCCGTGGAATTCACTTTTATTAGTATAGAAGAAGATAATTAAGCACCTCGAAGGATAACGCTTGTTGAACGAGAAGAAATAAAAAAAACGAACTTTCCAGTGAAGCCCTCGTATGTTACAATTAATTAAGGTACAGGATTAGCATTTCGTTCAAAAGAATTAATCGAAATTACACGAAAACCACTGGTGCTTTAATTAGCAGCATTGTTCATTAGACAGAATACTAAAAATATACGATTTTTGAAAAGCTAATACTTGCATCATGTCTGGAAATGCAAGTATCACGAAATTCACTTCACATAATCAGTGTTTTTGAGAACATTTTTTTTTCACTTGGACGTAATGAATGATTCATACTTGACTTCTGTTATTAAATATTAACTTTTTGTATTCTATTTTGTACAATATTAAATTACAATTCTTGCCTTAAATTCTACAAATACAATACTAAATTATATTAAATAGAAACGTTTCATCGTTTTGCGATATGGCACGATGCCATCTTTGCCTTGTTATCTTTCTTTTGTTCACTGTTGTTAGTCTCTAACCTCTTTTGAGTAATTATAATCACTCAGTTAAGGACTGACATTGATAGATTACAGTGAATCAAGTTAAAAACTTTTGCATTTTGAAAGTCCTTCGAGTATTAGTTATATCTACTGAATATTGATGTTGAACCCGCTATCACTTGTTAATATCCCTTCTCCTCTTCCTCCTTGCATTGAAACAAAGAAATAGTCCTTTGACCCTTTTTCTCCACACCTTCAAACGTATGGATTCTGCCTTTTAACGTGTATCTAGGTCAAAGTTGTCCAACTGGCGGCCCGCGGGGCGCATTCGGCCCGCGAAAGGTTATTAGTCAAAAATGAAAGTCCCTCTTATCCATGTCGGGCGAGAACATACTGCGCTAAGCACACGCGTCCTGCCAGTCCAGCCAACGCTCAGCTTAATGTACAAATAGGTTAAGTTAACGGAGTTATGGTAATGTTAAGTTAATGGTAAATTTTTCTAGTAAATTTAGAAATTGAAAGTCATCCCACTGTGTATCACTGCGTTATGAATGGTACGATCTGACACAATGCATGATTCCATTCCCCCTCCCTGCCCCGATTCAGAGCAGCCGGGAGAAGTGCCGAGCTCAACAATACGGAGAAGTCCGGTACGGATCGTCCGAGTAATGAAAACATGCCCCGCAATCATATTAAAGGATTTAGTTTTGTCCCTTGATGAGTTACAAGTTGGACACTCCTGATCGAGGTGAGAGAATGGAACTACTGCCGTGACAACGCGATCGAAATGATGACTTTTAACCTAATTCTTTTAGGGCTGAGTTTCTCTGCACCTTTCCAAGTTGGCGAAAAGATTCTGACCTTCAGCCTCCGCGATTAACTTAAAACAAAATTAAATCTGCGGAAAGCCTAATTTCCAGCGCATTTAATGCCAAAACGCCTTCTCTGTAAATTTAATCATGAGGTTATTCTCTCACTTCCTTTCTTTCTTTGAGCTCAATATCGTGTAACATTTTAAAGCTGTATCTCCACTATAACAAACTATTGAATACACTAACAATTAAAATGGAAACAAGCCGTTATTATGAAATTAAAACCCAAAATGCGCTCGGATTAAAACCTGCGGAATATCTTCGTTAGTGAGTTTCCATTTGTTGCTCTTAGCTTACTTGCTCCCATCTCACGGAATCAATTTGGCGCGGAGCGCGTTGGGGAAGAAACCTCAATTTTCCCCGTATAATTTCGACGTTTACATTCGTATGATTACCACAGACGTTTATTATAATTTCGGTTACCACATTAGAGATAAACCACAAACTATAGTCCATCTCTAACACTTATCAACAGTTCACGAAATCGAAATGCAGTTTTTGCTCCACAATGTGCAATCATGAGGCAAGTAATATGTCGTACATGTTCTAACTTTTTAGCTTTTGAGGAATTTAATCATCTCTGATGCGCAATTACAGCAATCCATGTTCGTTGAACGAAGGACACGGGAACATTTATCAATATTAACGATCAGAATAAGAGATTTTTTCCCACTTGATTCATCAGACTTTACAGATTTGTTTTCTTCTACTGACTGACATTGCCGTCAGTATTCCGCACTTCCACCCTTCCCTGTTCCCCCTCTGTCACCTCGGCGCCGCGAAGGTCACCTTCCTCCAAAGGAGACAGTTGAAGCACTACTAAAGCAAATATTGTCCGCCTTAAATGTAAAATCATATGTTAGGAAGAACAGTAATTTATTGTCAAATTACTATCAAACATTAACAAATAATACACCATTGTATCCCTCTTTTTTAACTATCCAATTCTAATAAGGAAGATACAGTTCCATTTAAATATCAAAGATGATTAAATTCTGTCAAAAACTAAAAATATTTTGAACAATATCCCTATGGCATATTACTTGCGCCATGATTTCGCTTTATTAAGCGAAAACTGTGTTTCGATACCGTGAACAAGTTAGAAGTTATCAGAGTGGCCCAAAGTTCGCTGGATATTTACTTGGGTGTATATTTTACTTTCTCGTATACGTACGTATATACGGAGTAATATACGTAGTGTAGAGAAAGTTATGTAATGCTGCGGAAACCGGCGGATTTTCGGCAGAGAAAAATCATTCCCTCAAAAAAATCAAGCCCACCTACTCATAAATGCAATAATGTATACAAACCGATGGAAATGTGCACATTAGCAGCGTGAGATATTTAAAAAATACATTTGTGCATTACGTTTCGGATGTGCTTCAAATGACTTCAAATGAAGTTTTTCGTAAACTTAGTAGATTCCAGTAAAAAGACCTTCAAATTTCGCATTTACAGTAACGCTTAAACGCTATTTTCACAGCACATCTCAGTTTTCCAATGAAAATTGTCAATTAGGAGGAGGTTTTACTCTTCTTTAATATTCTTAATGTAGTATTTCGGTTCTCCAATTAGGAAACAGGAAAATTGAGAAATGTCAAAAAAATTGGGGCTACTTTATAAAAAAATACTTTGGACGGCGATAGATGGCAGCTGGCAAGACGATGGGGGAGACCGTGAAGCCAATCCACACCAAGGAAATTAGAAAACTTTACTACGAGAAAGTCTGTGCCATTATGTAGCACCCCTAGTTTTATTTTAATTCAACTCCACATTAGGTGTGATTTCTATTATATTTCTTACCGCAGCCTAATAATCTTACTGTCATCATAATTTCATTGTTTCCGATTTTCATTCCGTTTCTACCGTCCCCACCCCTCTCCTGCTCCGTGGCAGCTGCCAGCCCCGTCGTCTCCCTCCCCGTGAGTTGCTGCACATTACGATGCATGAGGCTACGCTCTGCGGACGCCGGCCGCCACAAGCCGCGCGGCACCGCGTCGCCGACCGCCACCACTGCCGCCGCCCGCCGCCACCGCCACCGCCACCGCCACCGCCACCGCCGCCGCCGCCGCCGCCGCCGCCGCCGCCGCCATCGCCGCCACCGCCGCCACCGCCGCCACCACCGCCATCGCTCCGCCGCCGCCGCCGGGCGGGCGCGCGTGCGTTCGCAGCGCGCGCAGGCACGCAAATTGAATCCAGGCGACACTTGACGGGCGGCGGCCGGACGCAGGTGGCGGCTGGGGGTGATGGCGGTGGCGGTGGCGGAGGCTGCGGTGACCGTACGGCGGAAGTCGCGAGTTGGACGGGGGCGTGGCGGTGATATAACCTGGCGGCGATGGTTGTGGGGGAGTGGGAGGGGAGGGGTTTGTGGAGGAAGTGATTGAGGGGGCGCTCATTAGTGGGGAGGTGATTATGGGGGAGTGATGTTGGAGGAGGTGATTGTGACTGTGAGAGGGTAGTGGTGATGAGGTGATTGTGAGAGAGGTGATTGGGGAGAGATTGTATGGAATGTGATGATGGGGGTGGTGTTTAGGGGGAGGCCGTGGGGGTAGCCTCGTGGTGGACGGGGAGAAGGCGTTGGCGACAGTTTTGCCAGTGGCAGTGATGGTGGTGGTGGTGGTGACGGTAGCTGTGGCTGCAGCCGTGGTGGCTGCGACACTCCATGGTGAGTGGAGGGACCGTTGCACTCGTAGCGTTTGGAAGCGGGGATATGTACATTCTGCGCTAAACAATTACCTCGAAAGGTTAAATAAAAATGAAATCTTATTTTATTTCGTTTTTGAAATTAGGCATGCTATGAGAAATTGAAATGTCTCCTTATTTGCAAAGGTCTCCCGTGCGTGAACTTAATAATGCAAGTAATTGCAAGTCGACAGGCAAACTTAAAGACAGTAATACGTCACAAGCAGCCGCATTCCGCTCCACTCCGCCCTACCCTGACACGCCCCTTCGCCCAACCCCACCCTGACCCGCCCCCTCGCCCCACCCCACTTAACATACCCCCATCCAGCACCACCCACACATTCCCCGCCAGTCTCCTACCCGCCCCTCCTAGTCTCTCCCATCTTCCCCCCGCTGTTCCCTCCTTGCCCAATCCACTCTGCCACGTCACGCCACCCGAGTCTGCTCTCCACTGCCCCGCCACCTCAGTCTTTGTAAGTCCTTCGCTCCGTCGCCGCAACATTCCCCTCCCTCGCTCTCCAACCCCTTCCCCCGAAATGTGTCGAGCTCGAAGTCAAGGTGAATGCGAGGGCAGGAATACCGAAGTGTCGACCAGGGACTCGCAACTCTCCATCAAAACCGGGGACAAAGCTGGAGGGTGCTACTTTAGGAGGAGCTAGTGTCGCCGGATACAGCGGTACGTTAGACTCGCCAACTACCGCACGTAAAAATTGGTTAATTTGTAAGAAATAGGAACACGTCTTCTAAATGTTCAGTTATTTATAATATGTACATATAAGAAACCACTGAAGAAAGCGTGAACGCTATCTTTTGTAACACTACGCGCCTGCTTGCGTCTGGGGAACCCACGCACGTTTTAAGTATCGTTGGCAGCAGTTCATATTTTAGTTCCTGTAAGAAATTGAGAGAGGAGAGCGCGCCACTGTAATGGTATCCACCACGTTATATTGGAGTTGAAATGTCCTGGTGTCGACGATCGGAGCGGCCGTTGTAGCTGGTAGGAGTTGTCAGTGTTTGTGAAGTGGAATTGCTATTTCGGTTATTTCTGTTGAAACAAAATTTTTTTATTATTTTTATCGTATTCGTGTGTTCTTGAATCGGACTAGCAATCATTACGAACAATAATTCATTTTATTCCTTTCTTTAAAGAAAGGAAGGATTAAATTCATTGGTAGTATCGAAGATGTTGTAGTATTCCATGGATATGAATGAGGAAATAATGTAACCACTAAAATTAAGAATTTTTATATTTATTAAACCATTTAGCAAACAAATTTAACTTTCGGGATCACTTTCCCACCTTCAGTGGAGTCAATTATTATCTCAATGTTAGTTTTGATTTGTACGAATGACATAAATAATAGCAGTCTGAATTAATTTACAACAGTGAAATAAAATTGTTTATCGAAATATAAACGTTTTTTGGAGAGTGATATTACGGAAAGAGCGAATTAATTTCATTTTGTGAATATACTTTTTCCAGGTTGTGAAGAAGAAAAAAACCGACAGTGCCCCTAGATAAGGTCACATGAACGCGAAGGCGTGCGCCAGTAGGATTGTAATACGACACGCACGTGCCGTATCCACGCGCCGGGTGCGCCGCGTGTTCTCTACGCACGCCACGTGCAGCTTCACGAGCCGGGCGGAGGGATGTTAGCCTTCAAGTTACAGCAGCCGACACTCGCCGCATTCGAATCCTCGGCCCGCTCCACCGAGTCATTGCACAGCGGACACTGTAAGTATACACCGCTACTTACCGTCTGCACGTGGGGTGACATTCGACCTCAAAGGTGGGAGCTACTTATTAGTTTTTAGTTGTATTGGTCACATTTCTTGATTGAAGTTCCTTGATGTTCATTGCTTGATTCATATTTCGGAAATTTGATGTGTGTGGAAAGGTTCTATAAAATATTTGGTGGGCAATATTGGAAAGTTTGTTACAACACATCTCATTTAATTTGTATTGAAATCGGAAGGCACTTGATGAAACTTTGAGAACTCTGCGGGAAGAGTTCTTGGTAATTCTCCTCTAAATTAGTGAGTTCTAAAAAAATGATCATATGAACTCCCAAGTTGTAAAAACATGGAGTTCATTTGTTTCAGAATGTCAGTTATTTCCAAAAAAATCTACGGTAACTCTACCTTACGTCACCAGGATTATCAAGGTTGTTTTTTTTCATCTTGGTTCTGATATGCTTCGAATGCTTATAGCTTTATTCCTCGATATATCAAAAGTGTAGCAATTTGCTTTTATTTCGTTCTGAACACTTTTATTTCTTTATCATAGGATACAACGACAATCCATTTACTTTGTATTATATGAAATTAATTTTGTGTTCAGAAAAAATTACTAAAAAAAAGCTGAGACCGATTCATCTGTAGACTAATACTATGTACCATTGCTATGTACCATTATTGTATAACACTACCTGTTGCGGATTGGAGAAAGACTTGCGAGGTTTGGCATAGAGGGAGTACCACCAACTATGGGCCATAACTTCTACAGGGTTCTCGATATCAAAATGCATTTTTCTATCAACCATGTGGAATCATGGGGCATGTGTCGTGCAGATATTGTTCGAAATAATTTCAGTTTTCGAGAAATGTAATCATCTTTGATTTTTTAATGGAACAATTTTTTTTCAGTTGCAGTAGATAAATCACAAATAGAGGAATGCAATGATATAATACATGTTAATGTTTTGACAGTATTTTCGGAACCTATAAAATTTCACATTGACATATCATTTTAAATTAAATATACCGGTACAGATTTCCTGTAGCAACCCTTGCAGCTGATGCATTTGGGGAAGGTTGCCTTCTCAGCGCCGCTACTTTTGCGGGGAAGGGGGAGAGGCCGCGAAGGTCAATTTCCCCAGCATGGACAGTTGCTACGGCTGCTACAGGAAAAAATGTTCGTTTAATTTAAAATATCATGAAAGACAATATAATTTTGTACACAATACACTGTCAAAATATTAACTTATGTTACATCATTGCGTTCCTCTTTTTATGATCTATCTGTTGCTAGCGACAAACATTTGTTTCCATTTTTTTAAAAAAAGTTGATTAAATTTTTCGAAACCTAAAAATATTTCAAACATCTCTAGATCATATCATTTGGCCCATGATTCCGCATTGTTGAGCGAAAACTATTTCGATATTGGGAACCGTTTAGAAGTTATGGGGGTAGCCCATAGTTGGCGAGAGTCCCTGTATATCAATGATGGAATGTTATGTAATTGAAGAGGAAGTTTATAGACGAGACGTTCTATGGAGATGGCGATGTAAGAAAGCAGAAAACCCGTCACCAAGGCCGTGTCCTGCGTGAGCTACATCTTGCGTCAGCGACACGCGACAGCTTCAAGAGACAAATTTCAAACACTCAATACCTGGAAATTGTGGGACAAGAGATTGAATAACTACCACAGTAGAATTGTGAACGGCGATTTGTTAAGGAAATGGCAAATGCATTGAAAATAACAAATAAGTTTGTTTTTTATTTGTTAAATTATGTTAATTTATATTATGTTTATTGAATTTGTGAGATGCTAATTGCCTAGTATAATGTATTCTATACTAGTATCCCCATAGAAGCAAATGAGGTTAGGTTTCTATTGCAACCAAACCGGCTGGACTGTTGAAATAATTATAGAGTCTGTCGTATTTCACGGGTTTCTGTTGAATTAAACTTATTAACTGGCAGAGTGAATATCTGTGAAGAATTAGTTGAACATAACAAAAGTCTTGAATGTTTCCTTTGAAACATTGCGACTGTGGCTGTCGCAGCCTCCTATCGCTTACGTGGATACAATGCGCTCTGTCGCGCGGCATAACAACTTATCGCTTGAAGCTGATGCAAGCTATCGCTTGTCGCCGCCGCCGGTTGTAGCTCACGCAGGACACGGCCAAAGAGTGAGTAACGCTGTTTGTCGCGGAATATGTGGACGGGCAGGGAATATATGTGTGTAGCATATGTGAATATGCTACTGTGGACGGGCAGGGAATGGACAGGGCGGGGAGGGGGCCGGGTCATGGAGGAGCGGGCGACAGTCTACAGGACGGTTTGAAGCTGTTTTTTATAACATTTTAGTTAGTTGTATTTTCCATAAGTTCGTAGTAGTTTTGATATCGTAGGTACTTCGTAGTAGTTGTAGCATTTATTTTCTTTCATTCTTAAATTAAAAATCAAAGAGTGAACAGGCCAGCGTAGCTAGAAGTGCAGTGGTTTCGAAAACTGTTTCTTGAAGTTCTTCATTTTGCCGCTACAGGTTCAGAGCGCTTTTCCTCTTCCCGTAGACGTTTATTGTGAAGCGCACGTATCTCGCGTTCGTGTTCCCGGCCTCGCCTTCGCCCTCCTTCTTTCCACCATGTTCCCGTTCTCGTCTTCGCGTTGCTGTTCCCGTTCGCGGGCAGCTGTGGAGCGGCCTTAACGCGTGGGCGTCTGTGCCGCCCTTCCCGCTCCGAATAGGGCGCGGAGAGAGAAAACGAATGCAACGTGATAGCAGCTCTCCGTTCTTTCGCGTCACTCTCGCGCATGCAGAAAGAAAATTTCTTCCAGTAAACGACGCACACTGCTCTACTAAATCTAGTATCGATTCGCTTGTGAATTTAATGGAAAATGCTAACATTTCATTAATCATTCCCCTTTCTTTCAAAATATGCAAAATGTCTCTGGCAGATCGTTATTCAAGTAAGAGGTTGTGATCTGGTATTTATTTGTTTAACAGATAATTGTTTTTCAATTTTCTGGAAAATAATTAATGTAGCAAAGCTAATGTAAACTTATGGGTTGTACTATGTGCACGTTGAACGGAAATGAGTTTATTTACTACATCAGATACAGCAATTTATCACTGAAAGAAATTCAGAGCTAAGGTGAAATATTACAAGAAAAAATAACATTAATATTAGAGTATCTTACGTCTTTTGATAATCTTGTAAAATATGAGATTATGCACAGTAAATAATTGAGCATATTTAATTGTAAGTTACAGTAGTTTACTTATTATTTTATATGAAAAGTCCAATTAAAACTAGTTTTGTTATTAATCATATAAACAATTCTTTTGCTGCTGGTGCAAAAATAAAATTATTAAGTACATAGATCATATATCTTCAGACGACACCATTAGGACAAGAATACCGAAAATGTGAACGTGACAATCTTGTAGTACATGGATTCAGAATCGCAACCATGCAATAATTGAAGCATGATAAAATAATAAAATGTGCACTGTATACCTTCATATTTTATGAGCTCTTGATGTACATCAACAAGAATTCATATCGTATTCTTGAAATGAATTAGTCGGCAATTAATGTATTAAATCTTTGAACACACGGCTAATATCGTGTAATTTCGGTGAGTGTGATGGATGAAAATAATGTTATATAAATGTATTTTGTACAAGCTTTGAACAGAAACGAATTAAAGTCGCAAAGATAACTTGTTCGTCTTTTCTGTATGAAGTTTAAAGGTAGTTGTAAATATTTTGTTAAAACTGTTTAATCACATTCATTAAAACGAAATCATCTCAGACTTCGCTGTAACACCAACCTTCACCCCGCGAGGTCACCATTGACCCGACCGGTCAACGAATCCACAAATTTCATTATGAGCGTTATTTGCTGCCATGTTACCAACATTCAAACACCATATTAAGGATGTAAAAGAATTTGGCGAACGATCAGCTGGCGCAGCATCCGTGTTTCAAAACTTACTTTCTTATTCCTCAGCAATGCGTCAAATTCAGCCGCTGTGTGGAGGAGAATTCTATCGGCTAGCAGCTCTGTTCAGTAGTTTTCAATGGTTTTTCTCATCAACACCATGCGAATACTGGAGGAGTACACTAACCAACGGGCCACGGATCGCAACGACAGTGCTTCCTTTCCCTTGTCATATCCTTTCCCCTTACCCATTCACTTACATCTAAATGCTCTAGACCACATATGACAGGAGACAAATCGGAAATATAGAGCTTGTTGTGGGTGGAGTGGTGACCCGTTAAGGGAAGGGTGATATCCAAGTTGACGTATAGGACGCCGCCGGGTCGTCATCGCCGGTTGTCGTCGTTGGAATGGTGATCCTGGCACGGTGGAAGTGGTGACACTCGCTCTTACATACCACATACCCGGTTCAAACTATCTTCCTATCTATAAGCTTTCGGTTCTTATCATTCACCCATTTACCTTGCAATTCTTGGATCAGTGCGTGGAAACTGTGCTTAGTATAATGTTCGTTACTTACGCGCGTAAAATAGAGCTTTATAACGGAGTTAAATGCGTTTCGAACGAAGAAAAATCATTTTGTTATCACTGAGTCGTACGGTTTATATTAGAAACATTAAGTTGTTTTTAAAACCACCTCATTTTATGAAGTCACGTGTTGAAATTGTTATTAAGAAACTTATGGAGATAATATTTTCACATATGTAAGTTGACGTAAATTCGCTAGCCATGTCAAGAATGTATTGGTTGAGCCAGCGAAGTTCAGAAGATGATATCCCAGCGCACATTCTATGGAGGAGGAAGTGGCACAGCTGGAGGAGCGGTGGGGTGACCGAAGCGAAAGACAGCGATGGCAACTGCCTCAGGGACGCAAGTAGGGGCGTGGCGTTTCGCTTGAAAGTACGTGGAGGTTGGCAAGAGCGAAGAGAACGCAAACAGTCGTGTTGTGAGGCAGAGGGGGACGGCGGTCGCGGTGGCGACAGCGGCGACGGCGGAGGGTCGGACAGCGGTGGAGCCGTCCAAGACAGCGGAGTGGTGGCAGTGGCAATTGCAAGGTCATGGAGGCTTTCTGGAGCTGGGGTGGCAGGCGATGGGGACGAGGATGGCGAGGGCGACGGCTGCAGGGCCGGGGCTGTTGGCGAAGGCGGCGGATGATGCAGAGATGGCAAGGATGCTGGAGAGTGTGACGAAGGGGGGGGTGAGCCGGGACCGAGGCGGCAGGTGTGGCGGTGGGGGCGGTGAGGTTGGTAGTGGCGGGGGTGGTGGCGGAGATGGCGGTGGCGGTCATAAGAGCAGAGCCGGGGATTGATTGGTTGGCGGAGAGGGTGGTGGAGGTGGCGGCGGCTGTAAGGGCAACGGTGGTGGAGGTAGCGTCTGGAGTGGTGGCTGATATGGCGGTGAGGGAGGAGGAGGAGGAGGAGGACGATGTGGGAGCGAGGGTGACGGAGGTGACAAGGGCGGCGGGGTCGCGCTGAGGGTGGCGTAGGTGGCGGTTGAAGTGAGGGCGAGAGTAGCGGAGGTGCTGGCGAGGGTGACTGTGGTGGCGGCGAGGATGGGAGAGGTTGGGGGCGGATGTGGGAGCGAGGGTGGCGGCGAGGGCGGGGGTGGTTGGTGGCGAGGGTGGCGGAGGTGGTGGCGGGGTTGGGGGCAAGGGTGGCGAGGGCGGCGGGGTGGCGTCGGAGATGACGGAGAGGGCGGCAGATGAAGCAAGGAGGGCAGCGTGGGCGGCGGGGCGTGGGCGGGGGAGTGCCCGGGGGCGTGGCCAAGCGGGGGCGGAGTCCCTTGGGAGCGGCCTCTGCGAGGTGCGCGGCGCCGCGCCGCGGGGCTGATAGCGCGCGATGAGAGCCCATCCCGAGGGCGCAGGGGCCGCGCTGGGCAGGGCAGGCGGCGGCGGCGGCGGTGGAGGAAAAAAGCGGACGGGGAGGACAAACGGAGACACCGGCGGAAATGTGCACAGGAAGTTAAGGTTTCTGTGGAGACAAGGGAAGTGGGCTCGCGAATGAACTGGCAGAAATGAACAGAATAATTTTCAGTATGGAAATGTGTGTCTGAACGAAGGGAAAATGTGTTTCAAAATTTTTTCACAGTATTCATGGGCGATGCGAGATTTTATTTTATTTTATTTTGTTCCAGAATTCAATAAATGTTGAGTGTGCTTAAACTATCGGGTAATTTTAGTATTCTTTTGCTGTATTCCCAGTCTCAAAACAATGCAATTATGTAAAAATGATTTGAATGACCAGTGGGCCTACACGATTGACTACAGATTTGGAGACAAACTGCTGAACTGTAAAAGTCTGGGACTAGGGATTATCCGAATGATCACAGGAAGCCAAGAGGGAAAGACATTTTTGCAAGAATATAATTGATTTGTTCAACTCCAAAGAGTACAGATCAATCTTCGAACTGTAGACCTGTAGTCTTCGCACTGCAACTACAAACCACTATTGCGGTAACCTGCCAGCAAAGAAATGTACAATTACGTAAAAATTAGAAAGCTCCTTGTACCGTAATCTTAAATTTTGCCTCCGTTTTGAAATTCAGATAGCGGGAAATTTTGAATTGGTCCGGCATAATAGCACTGAACTTTTGGAAGAAATCATTTCGGCATCTTTCTAAACACAATTTTCATTTTTTTAAAGTCAAGAAACCAACTGAATGTTAATATTCAATTGAACAGTGCGCTTTTTACATTGCCTTTTGGTTCCTAAAAATCAAGAGGCAGGTAATGAAAATTAACTCCAAAGAAGTTTCAATAACGTCGTCTAGTTCTCGCAGAATTTTACTAGGAAACGACCCGAAGAAACTGCAATATCTATTATATATCTCTATCTACACTTTTTATTATTAAACTAGTTAGAGGTACTAATTTTCTTTTCTATATAAGTATTCGTAAATAGGAGGAAATCAGAAATTTGTAACCAGTTCTTTTCTGTTAGAGTTTTGTAAGAAAACTGTATTTGGATTAGAATAAAAATGTTAACCACATGCTTTGAAATTCATTTTAAGCACTACAATAATCCACGTTTTGATCTGGGGCTTACGCTTTAATGGTATTGGGATTTATGAAGGTCCATAAAAGCGAGAGGTTTCCTGCGATGCCAAAGTTTCGGGTCCTTATTTAGCATGCATCAGGAATAAATATACTAGGTGGTTGTGAATGCAAGTAAGTTTAGATTTGGTTAAACAATTTGAAAATCAGTTCTTTCTGAAGGTGTCAGTGTATCTGTACTATTCTCCACTTAATTATTCCACCCATCTTGCATTTTCGTATCTTCCTAATTCATTATAAAGTTGAGTCAGACATGCGACGGCACGAGTCAACTATCATTTTGTTGTTCATTCTTCAAGTTATAAAGAAGGAGTCACGTAACTTTAGCACCTCCTGTAATTTTTGAACGGTTGAAGTTATTGCAATGCAATTTTCACGGACGTGCATGAGGGAATTGTTTGTGTATTATTCGTTTCAATTTTATCACTTTGTTTTGAGATATTGAGGTAACTTTTTTTTTTACAATTGAACTATATATATTTTTAGTCTTTCATGACCAGCGTAAAAAGACGAATCCAATGATATTCATATTGTCGTATGTTAGATAAAAAAAATTTCAGTAATTTCGATTTTTTGCGACTCTTATTTAACGGATATTTTGAACGTAAGTGTCCTCCAGCCAAGATCATGTAACGTTCTCCCTGCTAGCATGTGCTGGAAGAGTTACAATAGGGTTAAATACGAGTAACAAAAAATCGAAATTAATGAAAAATTGCTTATCTAACATATGACTATGTATATCATTGCATTTGTCTTTATACGCTCGTCATGATAGACCAAAAAATGTGTATATTTTTATTAAAAAAACAACAAAGTTACCTGAATATCTCGTAAAATACAAGTAATAAAATGGAAATAAATATTTGTATAAACTAGCCCCGTTCCCTCATGCACGTCTGTAAAAACTGCATTGCAATAACTTTTGCCATTGAAAAATTTGCAGGAGGTGCTCAACCTGTACATAAACTGATCACTGGCGTAATAGGGGTCCCCCTTAGGCGTCGTATGAAAATACTCCCGCCAAAATAACTGCCATTTATTTGTAAAACTAATTTCAACAATCAGATCAAACAACAAAACTTGAAGTTTAATATATACCAACTTCGTTGGAACGTACTTGATTGCAATATTGACACAATTCAAAAAATGTGAATTTTGACTTATAATCATCATTTTGGTTCCTTGGGTAGCGTATGGACAGTGTGCTGGTTCTGTGGTGCGATTCCAATTCGATTCCCAGCCGAGGCAAATATAGACCTGTAGGTTTCTAATACAATCGTCTCAGTTTCTATTGTTGTATGACGAAAGAAAGGTTCAAGCGGGCCAAGTATGCTAGATACGGTGATGGGAATACGTCACGCTTGCCACATGTTTCCCCTACCCCGGGATAGATAATAAAACAGAGCGCAGGCCGGGGAATATCACTAGCTGGCAGAAGTCGATTTAATTCGTTTCTAAAATGGCAAATACATGCATTCTATTATTTTATAACATTTTATGATATGACCACAGCTCCAAAAGTAACTTTTATAACGTTTACATTCTTAAACCATTTATTAGTAAGCGTGATGTCTTTGTACTTCACAGCCAACGAAAACTGTATACACGTTTGTCTCACAACATTCATTTACGTATGTTCTTTTCAACTCATGAACGAGTATGCGACGTCAGGTTTCATATTATATTGAAACTATTTTAAAATCACGATACTTAACTTTACGATTTGCCCGACATTATCCAAACCAACCTGAAGCTATTTTAATATCTTTATGTATCTGAAAATATTTTTTTAAAGTTATTGCCCAACTTTCACGTTCTTCTATAATTAGATATTACTTACGTGGGCCGATGTCCCAACCAGTACGGATTAAGTATTAATGAAAGTGTATTCTGTTAAGAAGAACATAGGATAATTCTTCTGTGGAGTCTTTCTGTTAATAAAAATCAGCCTTCATTTTCAATAATCCAATTGCATAATTTATTGTTACACTTTGGTAATCATTTTTACAACATTCTGATTTACAAACTACTATCTGCATACCAACAAATTTAATAAGAATTTTGATATTTATTAAAAGCCTTTTCTTAAAGAAAAGTCCAAGAATTTCTTTGCAAAGAATGATTAGTGTATCTTGCGGGATGTTTCCGTGGCGCTTATAGTTTGTGAAGATGTTCTCGTAGGCCGCATTGCCGAAGTGAAATTCTTCCCCGAAGAATCATGTTCAACACCAATAATCTTCTGGTCTTCTTTCTTGACGCTGAAATTAGCCCAAGTTAAAGTCCTTAATCTACTATTAAACATTTTGAATTATTTACATCAGAAAATTACTCGCGAATGCCTCGGATGGCATCTTTACTTAATACTGTCTCAGATTACAACTAGACATTCTATCTGCTGAACTACTAATATGACTAGCTAGCCTTATATGTGCTCGCAACGGCGAATCTTCTGCCAAAATTCCGGCTTCCAAAAAAAATGTCACCTTACTTTTCTTTGATTTATTGATTGGCGATTCCGGGCGCGTCAAATACTAAGGTCAATAGTCCCGTACATCCAGCGCCGACCTACCGTCGATTAGCGGCATTTTCCCAAACCAGGTATCTGGCACCAATGGGGCACCGCCCCAGCCGGAACAAGTCCCCGACCGGTCTCTCGGTATGTCTGCTAGTTTAATGCATGTTAGTGTAGGTATGTACGTGTGTAAGGGGTGACGATAGGACAAGGAAGAGGAAGGAAAGGTCGCGCGCGGCCCGTGGCCCGTTTGTTAGGGTACTGCTCCGGCATTCGCCTGGTGTTGATCGGAGAAACCACGGAAAACTACCGAGCAGCCGGTCGCTGGAATTCTCCTCCACCAAGCGACTCAATTCTACCTAACTGAAAAGTTAGTGACGAAAATCATGTCGCCGTCGGGATTCGAACCTAGAACCTCCCGATCAGAGGCACTGCGGAGACATCAGTTGATGCACTGAGCCACCGCTCCCGGTTTCGTTTTCGTTTGTTTTCCAAAGTTTTTAAAGAAATTTTGGTATTTGCTGTAACTCGTTTCCCGACAGTGACCTATCTTGACTCGACGCCGTCGCCTTTAATATCTGTGATCCTTGGCTGGCCATATCTCTTGTACTTCGTCAGGTGACGCTTCCAATATATATATATATATATATATATATATATATATATATATATATATATATATCCACGACCCAAATGACAACTATGTTTATTTAGTTCTAGAAACCTCAAGTGCCCCATATTTATTGTTTATTTCGGCCTTGAACATTTCTAAGTCCTAATATTTACATCACAATATTGCATCTAATATTTCAATGTTCAACATGGCTACCCAATGTCCTCTTTGTAAATGTAACATACTACTCCTATATTCTCATTCTCGGCTACCAATATATCGAAATGAGCTATTATTTCATGTTGTTTTACTGAATATTTCCTTTGAGACATCCGGATATGTCTCAATATTTCATATATTATAGTATACATTAAGAAAATTGAAGCATCTCTAATTTCCAAATAATTGTCCTTTTATAACCTGCAGAGGTAAAGTAAAATGCGAATATCTCCTTAATATCCACCTTCTTCGGAAACATTGCCTTTTGTAAACAAGACTTTTTCTCCTAGTTTAACGAATTAGACAACAATATATGTTAATTTTTTTATAAAGAAGCTACGAATGCAGTACAAAAAAAACTTATAGAAAGTTTTCTGTTTGAAAAATTCTGAAATTGTAGCTGTAGATTTTCACCAATGTGGATGATAAAGAGCCGTAGCTGGCAAAAGCAGACGGAATCTTGGGGATGTCACTGACAGACAGGCTAGGACATGAAAATGTATGAACGTGATGGAGGCCGCATTAGATGTTAGGCGTCCTGAAGCGCAGGAGGGGCAGTCACGAGTTGCTCTTACGCTGTTCCGAGGCGGAATCAAAATGAACAAGGGGACACATGAAAGCGTAGGCAACCGCAAAGAGGTGGAGCAAAAGAAGAGATGTTTCAAACGCAATGGGGCAGTCGCGTGTGAGGGCGCCGGCCGATAGAATGAGGCTGCAGGGGACGGTCCAGTATCATCTGACTGTGACCCCAAGGGGGCGTGGCCGACAGGGAGTAACCAGACCTCTAAGGAACCCTGCGAGGGGAGAAGAAGCGAGGCGCCAGCGGCGCTTCCCGATATTACGGAATGCGGGAGGGGACACACGCAGTGGCGTAGGCGGTGTTGGCGACGGATGCAATGAGGTTGGTGAACGCGAGTTTGGTGACGACGGCGACGGTCAGCAAAACGTCGAGGGTAGGTGGGGATCGATACGGTTCGGAGGGGAAGTCGGAGGAGATATGAACAGCGGGAGCAACGAGGATGATAAAGGCGGAGAAAATAATAGGGGTAGGTTGGGTGGCGAGGATGGCGAAAAAGGAGAGGACGGTGAGGAAGAAGAGATGGTGGGGAGACCAGGAAGGCGTGGAAGGAGAGGGCGGCGGGAGTGTCGTGGAAAAAGAGGCGGGGGCGGTGAGGACGTAGAGGAAGGAGAGGGGGCAGGTGCGGCGAGGCAGGAGAGGACAGCGGGAGCGCCGAGGTATGTGAGGTCGGCGGGTGGCGGCGGGAGAGGTGAGGAAGAAGAGGGAGGCGTGGCCGGCGAGGACGGTGAGGAAGAAGAGGGAGGCGTGGCCGGCGAGGACGGCGAGAGCGGTGAGACGGAGAGGAAGGAGAAAGTAACGAGGACGGCGAGAGCGATGAGGACAGAGGTAGGAGAGGGTGATGGAGGCGGCGAGGAAGCAGAAGGCGCCGGGAACGTCGTGGAAGGTGAGGGCGGTGAGGAAGGAGATAACGGTGGGAGAGGTGAGGAAAGAGAGGGAAATGAGGAATGCGGGGACGGCGAGGATGGTGAGAACGGTGAGGAAGGAGAGGCGGGGGGAGAAGATGGAGGGAAGGAGAGTATGGAGAGGAAAGCAAGAGAGGTGGGTGTGGGAAGGAAAGAGAGGACGTGTGGGCAGCGGGGGCATACACGGAGGGGGGGGCAGTGAGCGCCGCGAGGGCGGCGATATCGGCATGAAGCATGAGGCGCGGCAGACGTAGTGCTGGTGGCGGCGGCGGCGGGGTTGCAACGGGGGTGCAGCGTGTTGGATGGGCCATCTTGAGGAGATGGCAGCCAGCGTCGTGGGCGGTAGCGGAGGAGCACGGAGTGGCAGGGGTGGGAGCACGCGAGGGTGGAATTGATGGGTAAACTTGGGAACGGTTGCGGAAGGTTGGGAAATGAAGGCAGGGGGCCGTGGCGCGGGAGGGCGCCGGAACGACGCAAAGAAATGGGATTGCCGGCCAGAAATGAAAGCCCCAAGAACGCCTCGCAGAAAAGGAAAACTAGGGGGGAAGCTCGACGCTAGAGGGCGCACGCAGTGAATAAAAGGGCGCAACAAAAGCGAAGCAATATGCGCACGCATAGAGGCGCCGTTTATTTAATGCAACATATGTTATTCTAGAGGCATTCGATATCAGCGGGCTGTGGGAGTTGCGCTATATTTTCTCTATTTCATTATATAAATAATGAAACCCCGCGGCCTTATTTTTTGCGGCCCCGCGTTTCCGCGTGATTTAGCGATTCGATGCGAATCGGGCGTTTCGCTCTCAGTTTATTGCGCTGTGGGCGCCTGGCCGTGTGGATGAAGGGATTCGGTGCTGCAGACGAACCGCGTCAAAATTGCTTGGTCGCAGGAGGGGGAATGGCACGAGGGCACGCTGAGAAGGGGAGTCAAGAGGGGAAATAATTGGGTTTTGCTGGGGGTGTGGTGATCGTGCTGGTAAAAATGGGAGTGACCATCAGGAATGTAGAATTCTTAATTCAAAAAATTTTATTTCTGTTCAAAAAGCTGCATTTATTAAATACCAAATTTTTATGATGGTATGAATAGAAGCAAAATATTGCTGTTAATAGCCATTGTTGTGAGATATAAACATATTTCTGACATAAAATACTTGATTTAATGTTCTTCGTGAGTGAAGTTGTCCTATGCCGTGGACGAGTATTTTATTTAGCATAGTGAATACTGGCAGCATTGTTGTCGCTTCATGCGGCGTACCTCGCGTAAAAAATCACTCGAGGAATATCAAGGTCGGATCATTGTAGAAATTCTCAAATTTCTGACTGTCGATTGGAATGGATACGAAAGTTTGTGACAGTAACCTCTATGAAATTGGAAAACAAATTAAGACGTAATAGAGATAATATGACAGTAAGCATTATCAGAAATTCTAAAAATATGAGGTAGAAATTGACTTAGGAAGAATATTGATAAAATTTTTTAAATATATTTAAAATTGAGTGTGAAATTCTAACATCGGTTTTCGTGTTGTTTTATATAAATACTTTCTTCAATGTTCACGGTTTTTCATGAAATTTGTTACAGTAAAGCTTTTGAAGACTTATTTGGTACTGTTATTTTTTGAAGAAGACTAGCCACGAAAGTGAAATTTTGAATTTTCCTCGCAAAATTATTTTCCATCCTGCTGAAGACCAACAAATAAAATTCTCTCATATGTCACTGCAATACCTTAAATATTTTAACCGTTTTGACGAATATTGCAATAACCTAGTATATGCTATACGGATACACAGTACAACTTTACGTATCAACACTACAAAACTAGTGGTCCTGCAAAATAATGTACTTTATTGCATTACAAATAGTTACGTGATATAACATAATACCGCAATTTTCGACTGTAGAAACAAATCTTGGCAATCACTTGTAAAGCTTGTTACCAATCATAACGCATTGGCTGCGAAAATAAATTCTTTTAAAGCTAATATATCAACAGAAATTCGACAATTCAAAACCGCGTTCCATAACATATCGCCTAACAATAAGAAGTTCTTCTGAGTATTTCAAACTCCCGTGCCACCGCGTTGACGTATTACAACCTAATATTTACTGAAACTCTTTTCAGCTAAGGAAGAGGGTGAAATTCAAATTTGCAACTAAAAGATTCAGCAAAAAGTATGCGAAAACTACTCGTATTTTTAAGAATGTAGTACATGAGCTTATATTAAAGAACAAATTTCATTAAGTAAAAAGATCTATCATAAATATTGTAGTTCTGCAATATTAAGTTTTTACAATTTTAGAAAAAAAAGAGTTCAACGAAAATGGTCCCTGCGCAATTTGTATAACAAGACTTACTCTATTCGATAAAATCAAGAAATAATTGCAGCTGTTTTTAAGAAAATATTTTTAATTGCCTATATTTCATGCAAAATTTCGCAAAAACTACTCACGTTTTTTAACAATTTTATTTGACTTAATTTCAAAACCTATCTTTGAAGAACAAATTTTATTGAAAGCAGATAAAATTTGAGGTTGTGAGAAAACACTGAAAAAATTGGAATTTCCCAGTTTTCCAAAATTTAAAAACTTCAACGAAAATGCGGCTCATTCTTTAAGCGTCTTCTTTCCTCTATCCCAGGAAAAAAATTAAAGAAAAAATTGAAGCCATTTTTGAAAAACATTGAAAATGTCTTAGGGGCTTGATGTAAAGTTCCTCCAAAAATCGAAATATTTGTTTTAAATCTGCAGGGCTCGAGTTTGAACAAATCGAGAGGGGGGATTTCAATTGTGGAGAAATTCCTCTGGATTTTTAAGAGGCAAAAGGGAACTTTCGTTAGTGCCCTTGGCATTACTCCATTTTATTACGAAGACTGAAAACTCGTCAGTTCGTGTGGAAGTTTTATGCGTTTTTTCCTAGTTTGGGAAATAATTTGATGTATCAGAATTATAATACGTGATGTGTCTTCGAATCTTGAACTACGGACTGATCACAAGATCAGAAAGTGAATTCCTTGGTAAGAAATACGAATGAATAAATCGAATCATACTGTACAAATTATTATGGCAGTAATACCTTTCAAAGGAATTTAATCCTATATTCAGGACCAATCAAAATTTGCAGATAGGATAATATTTTCGAAGTGTGCTGATAACACACGTTTAAAAAAAATTCGTGCTGATAACAAACATTAAGTTCTATGTTAGATTCTTAATAAAGTTTTCAAATAACCACCACGCACTTGAAGTGAAGTGTTTTTAGAAGTGAATTGTAAAAGCAGAAACAATTGCTTGAGATAATCACAACAAAACCAACTTACTCCTGATTCCCCACCTGATTCAGATAATTGCGAAACACATTGAACATAAAAAGGTGGAAGAGCAGCTAGTCCGTTGCCACTAAATCTTGGCCATTAAGATACCGCAGAGCGTTAGCACTGGGCATTGACGCACCCTTGTTCCTGCAGAGCAGCCACGCCCCGAACGTCATAGGCAGAGTAATCTGAGAGGGGTGGAGAGGGGCGGGGCGGGGCGGAGCAGAGATAACCCTTCCACTCGAAAGAGGATCCCATTCTTTCCTCTGCGAGATCTCCCCTTCGCGGATCGCCCCGCTGCTAATTACGCGCCTTTGGATAGCCCGCCCACGCCAACCCTTCAGCGACGACGGAGGGTATGGAGGGAGGAATGGCGTGCGGGTGAGAGGGTGACGAGACGAAGGGGTAAAAGGGAGAGAGTACGAAAGGTTGAAGTGTGAGTATGTGACTGGGTGTTTCTGTTTGACGGGGATGAGAGTGTGTTTGTCGGGGATGAGAGTGTGTTTGTCGGGGATGAGAGTGTGTTTGTCGGGGATGAGAGTGTGTTTGTCGGGGATGAGAGTGTGTTTGTCGGGGATGAGAGTGTGTTTGTCGGGGATGAGAGTGTGTTTGACGGGGATGAGAGTATGAGACCGGGGTCATTTTGTGCGACGGAACGAGAGTTTTCTATCAATTCATTCGGAGAGGGCAGGCAATGAAATGAAAGGAAACTATAATAAAATAATATTATTTATTGCAATAATCTAGAGAATATTTGTAAAATTGCTTTTAATGACATGAATAATTAGTCTCTCGAGGAAATGTCATGGTAATGGTCATTAACGTGTCATCACCGATTGTATTTCAGGATGTTACGTTTCTGTACTTCTATCCTATTTCCATTTCTTGCAGAAATCGAATCCTAGATATACGTAATTTCATCGCTGATGAATTGTGACGTGTCAGAGAATGCCGAGTTGAGAAGACGATTAATTGCCTCTTGTCAAGGAACATGCTCTTTGGATAATTTCGCCATGTAGAATCACGTCATGCTGAATGAACTGGTCGTTGTCCTTATTGTGACCTTCTATTCACATCACAAAATACGATTAAACCATTTGATTACGATTCCAGAGAACTCGATCCGACATACATCAGATATGATTGATGCGATGACATATTATTCGGTCAGGCAGAATAATTAAATCCCCCAATAATTGTATGAGGATAAAGGACATGAAAAATGTTGTTGGCGTGCCAGGGAAAGTATAGGAGCTCAACGAAAATTACTGCGTTCTCCATTTACTACAAAATAATATTGAAATACTTTTATTGAATTCTAACTTAATTTGAGATGATCGGGAAATATTCACAGGTGAGGGAAATTTTAGATGAAAATTTAAGAAAGCGATAAAATATCAGTTATCAATTGTGATCCAGTGAGCTTTACATTTCCATCCTTTCTCTATGAACTCTGCTAGAAATACTAACGATTCACAGATTCGCATGTAATTAGACATTTTTATGACCGTCTTATTTGTGTTCTCATAACATACTATCGTCGTCTTTGGCACTGACGATGAAAAGAAGCTGACACTCATATCTCAAAGGAGGTCACCCTCTGTTCAATGAATCTGTTCATTGCATTGGTCTTTTGGTGAACTTGGTAGTGAAAGAAACTAAACGAATACAAGGAGAACTGGTTTCAATTCTCAGTCGGGGACCGAATAATGCTTTCAACCATTTAATCACGAATTTTTTTTTGAAAATATTACATTTTTCACGTTTTAGACGGGTTGGAGGCAGAATGTGCGACTCAGAGGGTCTACCTTCCAGCACCGGAGCCTCCGCAACGACGCTTCCACCGCGGAGTGCGACATATCGCACGGGGGACATTCCGGCCACCTTGCGCGCGGCGCAGCGGCGGAATTTCCTGACCTCCGTCACGTGCGTCGTCCGCTCGCTCGCTCGCCCGCCGCAGACCTCGCAGGTGCGCGGCGCTCGTGGAAGGAGCGCCATAACGTGACGCCGCGTGCGTCGCTGACGCAGAGGGTCGCCCTCCTCGGCACCCGCACTGGCTGAGGTGGGCGTTGCTGCGGCAGCTTCTCTTTCCGGGAGGTTCTAGGGTTCGAGACTCGACGGTGGCAAATTTTCGACACCTACTGGATGACTAGGTTCGAATTCGGCCGCTATCGGGATGAAAATTCTAGCGTTCGGTAGTTTTTCATAGTTTCTTGCATTAAAACTAGGCGGATATTGGAGCTGTACCTTGATGGGTCATGGGCCATGCGAGATCTTTTCTTCATTCTTGTTTCCTTCTCCCCCCCTTTGACATACATACTCTCTCTTTCGTCCTTTCTCTCTCTCTCTCTCTCTCTCACACACACACACACACACACACACACACACACACACACACACACATAGATACACATACATGCACAACTCTTACTCTAGGAGGGAGATCAGTCTGGAACTTACAACTTGTCCCAGCTGAGGCGGTGCCTCGCTGACGGAGATTCCTGGAGTCGGAAAATCCGTGAGTCGAGTGTATATCAGCGGTGGATCTCACGTTCTAGAGGGGAAGTAACTCTACCCCCTCCCGGGATGTAAAATCAATTACAGTTACGGGACATACAGCCATAGCAGATGATGGGCCCGGAAATATCAATCAATCAACGGCATCCGTCACCTGCCGGTGAGTAATTCTTTGGCAGAAAGCTAAAATTTCTCTATAAATAAAACACATGTGGAATATAGTTATAGAATAATGGATAATGATTCAATACCTTGTACATGTTAAGGCAATATATTTTGCTAGCTTACCAAAACAGTGGCAAATTCGATACGGCTAATAAGTCTCGCTACCTCACGCTTTTCCTTGACGTTCTGTCTTGTCTGCCCTGAAGCAATGCGCGATGCAACTTACCGCCGCTTCTCTTTCTCGTTTCGTTCGTCCATTTTTCTTGCTGTTAAATGAAACTTCATTCGTGTCTCATTTTGCCTCGTGGTACATATTACCAGCATTCACCATCGTCTTTCTACCGAACCTTTCCACTTTATCATTACATTCGAGTGTGCTTTCATCGTTGTCCTAACTTAATAAATAAAACTCATCTTACCTCATCGGCATCTTCCCTCATCTTACTTCATCGGCATCTTCCTCGTGACACTTTGCGGGTAGCGTAGGTTGGATTTCCATTTCATTCACTAGTTATTCCATTTCATTTTAAAGAAATTGGCAGAGTCGGAGGTAATTTATTTTTATCCAATTGAAAAATGAAATAAAAAAGGCTCCAGTTATGATAATCTACAAATCCATCTCATGTGTATAATGTTACTTTATCACTCACAAAACCAATTTGTCATCATCGCAGTACAGTAGTAGGATGTCAATTATTGTAAAAGTTCTATAATTAATTCATGCCGATTGAACCGATTTTATAATATTTTTTAAAATTTGTTTCCAAGACATCTATCAGAGAGTTAAAGCAGAACAAAAACAAACAAACAAATGAACTTTTCGTACTAATTTGTAAATGGAAACAATTTGGCGAGATGATATTCCTTAGAATGTGAGAGAAGTAGGATATCAGGAACGTATCACAAACGTATTTGGCCGAACTCACAAGGAAAGAAGACTCTATCCGTAGAATTGTAAACAATGTACCTTCAATGTATCGTACTCGGCTCCTGAGGACCTTCGGGACAAGCAGAAATAAATAAAAGAAAAAAATGTAAACATCAACACCGACGCAGGGAGAACTTTCCTTGCGTCACTTATCATACTTCAGCATCACCATTCCAGCCTCCGACTCAGCCACTTTGCCAGTCCCACCCCCGACGCTACCTCGCCGTCATCACCAGCTGTCGCGGACACCGCCGTTCGCATCCTGCGAACATTTCTCGGCGCTCCCCTGTAATTACTGGGGTTGCATCGCTCCCCTCTTCCCCCTCCCACCACAACTCCACCCCCGCCCCAAAGAGCGAAAACGAAAACGGCGGCCGGAAACGCGTGCGCGGCGCACCGGAAAAAGAGCGGGCGAGGGAGAAAGGAACGGGGAGAGAGTGAGAGAGAGACGCAAAAAGGCATAAGAAGGAGCGGCCCGGAGGTTCCCGCCGTTTTTAAGAGCGGGGCCCCCGGAATGGAATGAAAGTGCTGTTTTATCTTCGTTATAAGCTATAAAGTATACGGCGCCGCCGCGCGGGAATGTCTCGCGAGGCCGTTCCGGGAGTGTGACGGCGACGCGGGTGCCTTCGCTGGCCCCGGGGCGGCTGCCACGCCCCCTCCCGTCGTGGTTTCAATAGCCCCCGCCGCCCGCGCCACCTGTCTTTGTCCTTCCGCGAAGGCGCTTCCACACTCCGTGTGTCACGAGGAGTCTCTTTGTCATTCAGTGCGTCAGCGCCCCCCCCTCCCATCGGGCTTGCATCTACCCGGGATTTTTATCTTGTTTCTTTGGCGTTGATTTCTTCTCTCTTCCTTGATTTCCGTGAGGCAGAGCTATTCAAATATTTTATAAATCGTTGGCTTACTTCATAAACATTGTTATGTCCAGAAACCACAGTTTTGAAAAAAATAAACTTGAACGTTTGTGAAGTTGCTTTTACTGAACTGTGCATTGTACAACCAATGTTTGGAAGCTGTAGACAATTTATTTCTAATTGTATTTTCACAATTGTTTGATCTTCAAAACAAAGAGATTCGTAGTAATTCTAATATATTTATAAGTAAATGGGATTTACAACCATTGACTCTGATAGTCTTTGAATGCCTTGTGATGCCGTTTTAGGAATGTGTGGACGTGGGTGCCTTCGCTGGCCCCGGGGCGGCTGCCACGCCCCCTCCCGTCGTGGTTTCAATAACCCCCACCGCCCGCGCCACCTGCCTTTGTCCTTCGGCGGCGGCGCTTCCACACTCCGTGTGTCACGAGGAGTCTCTTTGTCATTCAGTGCCATATAGCCGCCCCCTCTACCCGGGTTTTGTTTCTTGTTGGTTTTTCTTTCCACGTTGGTTTCTTCTCTTCGATTTTCGTGAGCTATTCAAACATATTATAAATCGATGGATTAGATCATACGCATTGTATACACAGAAGTCAAGAGTTTTGAGAAAATCGAACTTCAAAGTTTGTAAAGTTTTTTACTTATCTGAGATTTACAATACTACCAATGATTACAATCTGTTGACAATTATTTCTAATTCTATTTTCATAGAGTTTAATCTTAAAAACAGAGAGATTGGTAGCAATTCTAATAAATTTGTCAGTAGTTGGGATTTACAATTGTCATTCACAGTCAATATTGAAACAAACTGTCTGATTTTATTTTTAAATTTAATATTTCCTCTGCCCATTTAACATTATTAAATATAAATTCAACGTAATCCGTTCCAAATTTATATAAGAATATGGGCGCCAGGAAAATATTACGTTAATTGAATTATTAATATTACTCTTCAACTGCAATTTCCGTTAAATTAATATCCGGCTAACTGAGTCGATGGGTCTTATAAGAAATAATCGCTATTGCCTACTAATAGCCGATTATTCGATCTGCCATCTGTACAGAGTGGCCGAGGAATCTGAAAAGCAAATATACATTTCTAGCTTCTCATTTGCTGGAATTGGCTAAATGAAAATCATCTTTTCTGTTCACAGAAACTTTTAAGTTTATTCAATGTTCTTTGGTAACAATACGAAACTTTCGGTCATGACCAGTCTCAAACCTTATATTACTGTACCCGTCTTCGCGTGCTCTCGACCGATGTCGCCGCGTAGAACCATTTTCAATCTTCCCCGGTGTCGATGGCTCCAGGTCCAAATACCATCTTATTTTCTTCCGTTCTGGCACAAGTGTTCTCAAGTCACTGATCCTCACCGCCTCATAAGTTGATAAGACTTAATTAATTCTCCTTTTAAAAGTTACCAGTTCTTTCTACGCGTATACTTAAAATAAATACTTATTAAAGTTCAGCAAACTATATCTGCATCAAATACTCCCAGTCCTGTTGCCGACAAATTCACCTAAGTTCACAATTCTAGCTGCTGCACTCGAAATGTTTCCAAGCAGTTTTCAAGTCCGACAACTATACGCTCCAAAGTAGATGTTCACAATTCCCAAACTCCCAACGTCAATTGTCTACACACGATCCGCGCAGCATCACGGCATAAGTCGGAATGAATCCATATTTCCCTCTTTCAGCCCTTCAAAACTCGGTCCATACATTCTACTGTTTCTTGTCAGAAAAAATTCCATGCCTAGCCAATCCCTCAATTACTTACAAATTCAACTAGCCGCGCCCCAGACTGTCATTGCTTTCTCGGCCAATTCCCCAACAGTTTACTTTATCAACTAGCCGCGCCCCGTGGTTCAAAGCAATGCAGTTTGTTGACTTCGACGACAACTCGTCTACCGTTGCTATGCCGCCATATTTACAAATGTCTATTCTTATAATTCACCCTGTTTACAATAAATGTGACGCAATACATGGTCCCACATATTGGTATGTCACAATATAGATGGTTTAGTGTACGAACACTGCATGCTCAAAATAATTTTCAGAATGTTCAGCAATATTTGGTGTCTAAGTAGAGAACGATTTGTTTTTGTTTTTCATTTTGATGTGCTTTTTTGATATAGGGATACGTATAGACCTGTTACCAAGAAACACTATTTTTTTTCAGAAAAGTTGATTTTTATGTTCGGAAGGAGGGGTTTGTCTGTGCCATATCTAAAAAACTAATTTTTATAATACTTTTTTCAGAGTTACACTAATATCTTACTCTATTTAATGAAACACAACAACTTGCATGAAAGGGTGAAAGACGTTCCTATCTTGAGTACGTTAACTTCATATTTCTTAGAAAATCATCTCAGAAAATATTTTACTCAGATTTAATTTTTACTTCGTTCACTATTCGGAGTCTTAATAATGAATCAGCACAGAACATTGGTGCCTCAATTACCCTTCTCACGTAGCTTTCCTGTGGTGATTTCGTAAACAATCTTAAATTATAGCGTCAGTTAGTCGTAGGTCGGTTCGAATCTTCATCTAAAACCGTGCTTAGCTGCTATATACCTGTGGCTAAGTCGGAGGGAGAGGCCGGTGTAAAGCAATCGGTGGTTGGTTCCCACCGAAGTTAACGGGGCATATGCAGCTGTTCTAACTTCTTATAGCAAAATTCTCAAATAACCAACGGTTTGCGCTGTGCAGCGCTCTAGTAATAAATATTCAGCAACACAACAATTGGTTAGCGCTGACTGTTGCAAAACAATGCTGACAGAGGTCGCCAACAGCTGTGTGCGCACGAACGCGACAACAATGGGCGAGCATAATGCGCACAAAATGACCTTGGGCATTATAGGGTTAATAATGAGAATCAGCACAGAAAATTTGTGCCTCAATTTCCCTTCTCATGAAGTTTTCCGTGATGATTTCGTAAACAATTTTCAATTATGGATATCCCAGCATCATATCTCGTAGGTAGAACGCCGACCTGGATGGCCGAGGGGGCTACAGTCTGCCGACTCAGCGCCTCGGTCTGCAAAGTCGCTGGTTCGAGTTCCGCTGGGGTCATTCATGTATGAGTGTTGTCCAGTGTGAATCCCGCAAGGGTATGTCCAGTATGATGGTAAATGTGTCCCCATGAGGGACATAGTGGGTATCTGGGGGCGGATAATCGAAATCGACATCCACTGAAGCTGGAAAAAGCCTCAGGAAGAAAAATGTCGTAGGTAGCCTATCTACCCAACATTATTATCCTAGATGTACTTGAAATTACTCCACCTGTAGTCTCTGCCACCAAATACGCTGTCCTCACTCAATGTCCTCTGTCAGGTTGAATAGCTTCCGCCGGCCGCATCACCAGCAGCGCGCTTCAGGCTTCGAATGCCCGTCGGCGACAGTGACGTTGCTACTGGCTTACCCTTGTCTCTTTTTCTTTCTCTACGGTAGTTCCCCCGTTGAGCTTTGAGTTTGCTCCTTTCCTGTTCGGCGTTTTCATGGAGGTTTTCTCGTTGATTTCCATCTACAATAATTTACTTTCATTAAGCTATTCTATTCAAATCGTCTGTAGGTATATAGCACCTTCACTCTCGTTTCTTTATCCGCTCGAACAATCGAAGCGGGTAGTGACACTGCTGTGTGAGTGTCATTTTAACTTGATTTGCAGTTCTGTTTTCGAAACCTGTCAATATTAAGACGCTTGCATAAGCTCTTGTTGTAACACATACTCCTGAAATCCCTGAAATATTAATTTTCATGCAATTCATGTTGTCCTGATTTAAAATTGTAAATGTTTATGGTGTGAGCTTTAGCAGGTTAACCGACGTTAAGCTCAAAGATAATGTAGGAATTAGTACTAACAATTTTAACATAAAGTCAGGTTTCCAAATAAAAATATAAATATATTAGAAAGCAAGTAAACTTTCACAATTTCAAGGCACCAATTTTCTAAACTGATTCTCATTATTTAGATTCTGAATAGTGAACGAAGTAAAAATTAACTCCGAGTGAAATATTTCATGAGTTGATTTTCTAAGAAATACGAAATTAGCCTTCTCAAGATAGGAATGTCTTTCTCTCTTCCATGCAAGTTGTTCTGTTCCATTAAATAGAACAAGATATCAGTATTTGATTTTACTTTTCTAAGAAACGAAGCGTCTTACTTACTTCTTGTAATTGCAAATCAAAAAGATATGGAGAGCTTTCCTTATGTGCTTACAAGATTAGAGAGAGAGTGGGTAAAGGTGCTGCAGATCCAGTGCTTCAATACATATGGATTAGCGTGAACGTCTTGAGCGCACTTCTTGAGCGCACTTCTTGAGCGCACTTCTTGAGCGCACTTCTTGAGCGCACTTCTTGAGCGCACTTCTTGAGCGCACTTCTTGAGCGCACTTCTTGAGCGCACTTCTTGAGCGCACTTCTTGAGCGCACTTCTTGAGCGCACTTCTTGAGCGCACTTCTTGAGCGCACTTCTGGCAAATGTTTCAAAAAGTGAGCCAGAATGGATTTGGACGATTTCGGGTGCATCATTTCGATTTCTGGTTCAACATTTGGGTGTTTTTCGGATGAAATAAGTTGGCCAATTTTGGTCGCAGTCGCCCGATAGCGAGCAACTGCTATTTCGGCTGCACTGTACCGTAGCCTAATTCCAAGATGGAATAATGTTATGTCTGCACCGGGTCTGTAGCTACTCTATCTATAATCTTGTAAGCACATAAGGAAAGCTCTCCGTATCTTTTTGATTTGCAATCACAAGAAGTAAGCAAGACGCTACGTTTCTTAGTGTGACGTACTAGAGTGAAAAACACAGACGACTGTTCTGATTGAATAAATACAATATATTTACAGATTTTTTTACAATTAATGTACAATGATATGATACAAAAATCTAGCCCCTTGGCAACCTTTCAATTCTCTTAGCCGCGAAACCCCGCGACCGTCCCCTAGGCCTCGCCCAGAACCACTGCTTCGGAAGCAGCAAAAAGCAACGCGAAGTGCGAAGCTGTCGGACATAGAGTCCCGTAACTACACCAGTTACATGGCTTGTCGCCCAACCGATCTTCGACCTGAAGATCACGTGCAAGGATTGCACTGGAGATACCTCACGTCTTTCGACACCCAGCGTATCCCGCGAGGCTCGTGTCGGCGCGGCCTTAAATATCCGCCGGCTCGCCCCCACCCTACAAGCAGCGGGCGACACACGGCTCGCTGGCCAGCCTTTCCAGAGCTACAACCGACACCTCTTAGACTCGCATCCGCGCGCGTCCCTTTGAAGGAAATTCCAGCCGGGATTCCTGAGGGCTTTCCCAACCGGCGCGGCGTGGCGCCGCACCCGTCCACCCCCATCCACATCCGGCTTTACGCGGGTTTCCCCGAAGCGGCCCGACGCACCGGCGCCGGACTAGGCGACGCTACAGACCCTCCCATGCCGGGGGGTGAGAATTTTTTTTCGCAGCAAAATATGCCCAGGAAAAAAATTCTGCTAAGTTACCTGGTCGTGAGACCTCTACATCCTAATTTTTATATGAACATGAACATAATTATAGCAAAATATCAAACCCTATTTAATTGAAATGTGTGAAATAAATCTCTGGGCTGTCCCCCCTCCCTTTTCACCTAAGCTATGTTGCCAGTACATTTAAACCTTACTCCTATATACATAAATATACATAAGTATTCTTGACGCATCTTGAATTACATATTATCCTGAAATACAAACATTTACTTTACATTGAAATATTACATAATAATTCTTGACGCATCTTGAATTACATAAGATCCTGAAATACAAACATTTACTTTACATTGAAATATTACATAATTGTGGAATTCGTTACATACATCATGTGCCGTTCTTAACTGAATTTATTGACACATGTATGTATCTACATATAAAAATATAAAAAAAAACAACAAAACAATTTTACCCTTGAATTTACAAAATTATTTACATAGAATTTCACCGACATTTATACATGTCATGAACGTGCGTGTTCCCTATTCTCGCCGGTGGATCAATTCACATCATTAAACATGCGGCTAAGCGCATCTGCATTAACATTCTGAGCTGACCTGTACTTACAAATGACCGTATTCAGAGCGTCGCGAAACTCCGGTTCGACCTCAGTCCCGCTCCGCATTTCTTCCACGTCAAAGTCGCAACAATCCAATTTAAGCGCATAGCGATCTAGCGCGTCTTCGTCACCTGCGACTGTCACAGTCGTAGAACTAAGCACATTCAAGTACTCTGTCCGCTGGTGGTATCTCTTAAGCATATTAATGTGATAGACGCGGGGTTCCTTCCGCCCCGGCATCTGGACCACATAGTTATGTTCCGAAATTTTCTCGCGAATCTCGCCCGGCCCTATCCACTGAACCGCGAGCTTCCGCGTCCTGTTAGGTGCGAGAACCAACACCTTCGCGCCTATCTCGAAAGTACGTGAGACCGCCTTCCGGTCATACCACACTTTACGTTTCTGCTGTTCTTCAGCCATTCTATTGTGAGCTAGGTCACGGGAACGTTTCAAACGATTGATTAATTTGAATACATGCTCAACTACAGAATTTTCTTCACTTTCCGCAGTTCCCGCAAGCCTTTCATAAAGAAGTGTCATGGGGGTACGGAGATTCTTCCCGTACACCAATTCGGCAGGAGAGAAACCTAATGATTCGTGCACACTCGTGCGCAACGCGAACATAATAGCGGGAAGTTGGCATTCCCAATCCGTCCCTGCCTCCAAACACAGAACCTTCATAAGCCGGTTCATAGTTCGATGCATTCTTTCGACTGCGTTTGATTGAGGATGATACGGCGAACTTCTCACCAGTTTAATGCCAAACCGCTCGGCGAATTCCGCTGTCAAAGCACTCGTGAAGCAAGTGCCCTGGTCGGTTTGCAATTCGCGTGGAAATCCTATTCTACTGAATAATTCTAGTAATGCCTCAATTACAGTGACCGAAGTTAGGTCCCGTATCGGAATAGCCTCGGGATACTTCGTGGCTAAACACATCGCCGTTAAAATAAACTTGTTTCCGGTGACCGATTCTGGAAATGGGCCACACGCGTCGACATTCACTTTCTCGAATGCCTCGCCTGTTATAGGAACAATTTTCAAAGGCGCGCGAAGTTTTTCGCCGCCGTTTCCTACTCGTTGGCAACTGTCGCAACTACGCACATAGTTTTCAATATCCTTATAGCAATTCGGCCAGAAGAAATATTTGGCCATGGCATCTTTGCTTTTTGTGACCCCTAAATGGCCGTGAGCAACTTCATGACAGAGTTTTAAGATCGTGCCACGATACACCCGCGGTATTACTAACATAGTGAACTGCTCTCCGCGCTTACTAAGCCGGACACGAAACAATAGGCCGTTTTTCATAACATAATCGCGCCGATCCGTCTCGGGTCCTTCCGCACGCTCAATCAACGGCGCGAGCTCCTCGTCTTGTCTCTGAGCTGTAGCAAATTCGGTGGGGTCCAAACGAGCCAAAGCAATGCTACCGAAATCTAATTCAGATTCCTGATCGTTTGATTCCGAGTTGCCCGGGGCGTCGACCTCGCCCTGACCAACTCTATTGTCATCCTCGGTTTCCTCCGAAGCGGTTACCTGGAACGCGTCCTGATCTCGGCCGTTTCCCGTACTCTCGGCAGGCTCTACCGCCTCTATTGTCTGCGGCCCTTCCGCCCTTACGCGCTCAGCAACTGCTTGCGCCCTAGTCCGCACCGCGCAGATAGGCTGTGGTTCTAAGAAACCTTGCTTTATTTGTTTCAAAATCGTAGCAGAACGATTACTAAAAATGTAATAAGGCAAGTCGCAATTCTTCGCGACTGCGGCCTCTGTAACAAGAGTACCGAATGGCCCTACAATCTCTACCTTGGCTACCGGTAGGTTTTTCGGCGCTTCGTCCAGGGGCTGCTGAACCCATACGGACTCGCCGGTATATTGTGTCGGCGTGACGTGCTTTGCGTTGATGACGTCGATCGTGGCCCCCGTGTCACGGAGACAGGTGACTGTTTCGCCGCAAATTTTGGCAAGAAATGTGTGTGGAGACAATAACTCTGGCGCACTAGCGTCGGCCACGTGACACATCTTCTCGCTAGGTTTATTGTTATTTTGAGGACAATACCTTTTTATGTGACCTGGTTTTTTACATAAGTAACACGTCCGTTCTTGCGGCTTCTCGAACTCCGCGTTACTAGCTACCTTCGGCACTGCCGTTTTGGAAGTGGTCGGCGCGCTTTCCGTCGCCTTCGGCCATTTCCGTTCGCCTGCCTGCTCTTTATTGCCGAACCGCGAGAAATCCTTCTTATATCCGCTAGCCCGGTTGTTTTCGTAGGTGTCCAGCCTTCGTGCCAAATCTTGGGACGCAGAAACCTCACCCCACACATCAATGAAATGGTCACGCATAACCGCCGGCACCTTTCGCTTCATCTGGTCCGTTACAATGAGATCTAGCAATTGCTCAAATGTTTCTATCTTTAAACCTGAGACCCATTTTTTACAATAACTAGCTAATTCACGTGCATAGACGTTCCAAGTGGTCTTTGCACCTTTTACGTGACTACAAAACATCTGCCGGCACTTTTCTGCCGTGAACTTGTACATATCTAATAATTGTTCTTATAATTAGGTCATAATCTTGATCCGGTGAATCGGATCCTACTACGAGCCAATTGTTCACCTCATTAGGAAGTAAACCCATTAAATGGCTTACCCATTCGACCGGCGCAATACCAAGCTGGCGAGCATGCGCCTCGAAAACACTCAAAAACAACGTAATATCGTCGCCTTTGCCTTTGAATTTGTCCATGACTTGACTAATACGAATATTAGTTCGATTTCCCGTGTCGCTACTACCTATGGAAACACGCGTGGGAGCCTGATTCGTTAGTTTTAACTTTTCAAGTTCAAATTGCCGTTCGCGTTCTTCGCGTATTCTTTCCTGCTCTCTCTCTTCGCGTATTCTTTCCTGCTCTCTCTCTTCGCGTATTCTTTCCTGCTCTAACACTCTCTCTTCGCGTAATCTTTCCTGCTCTCTCTCTTCGCGTAATCTTTCCTGCTCTCGTATTTCTGCAACCTGTTCTTTTTCTTGGTCAGCGAGTTGTTTCACGAATGATTCCTCGTACTGCTCGCTTTCCGTAATGATTGATTTAAGTTTAACAACGGTTTCGTTCCCTTCTAATGTTTCCCCCATCTCCATCGCGACCCTAACAAGCACCTCTTTCCTATAACCCGCTAAGAAAGCCATATTGCCTGAATTGATCTCCGACCAGAACAAAAAACACACGTTCAGTTGACCTCGGTGTCGCGTGAGCGCCTTCTGGATCCGGTTTGTGGCCTCCTTCCTTCCTCTCGTTCAGGTCGGTCCGTGATGTGTTCTTCCGGTGATGCAAATATTAGCAGATCAAGTTCCAGTGCCAATATCAGCTCGTTCCAGTCCCAGTACCAAGTTTTAGAAAAGAAAGGTTCCGAGTCGGATTGTACCGCCCCGAAACTACCGTACCGAAACACCGCACTTTTCGGTTTCTCGTGGCGTGCGCGACACTGCCGGCGCCACGTATTTACGACGCGTATTCACGTTTAACTGCGTACACTGTCTTTACGCGTGCTGTTATGATTAATCAGCGCGCACCGATGGCTCTGATGCCGCACTGATGTCCCCGCGGATGCTGCTGCAGACTTCCGCGTTCCCCGTTCGTTGCGAACGTAGTGACTGCTTCCACAAAGCTGAATGATAGACGTGAGTCTTTAATCTGTTGTAACCAATTATTAACTGCAATTGGCACAACCACCCGGTGTGAGTTCTAAGCACCACTGCAACCAATTTTGAACTACAATTGCAACAATTGGCGCAGGCACTCCGGCGTGAATTTACAATAACCGCTGCTACCAATTTTAGACAACAAAAATGGCAGAATTGGTGCGGGCACCCCGACGTGAGTTTACAATAGCCGCTGCCACCAGTTTTAGAAAAGTAAAGTGGCAGAATTTGCTGCGAGCGCCCCGACGTGAGTTTTCGATAACCGCTGCCACCAGTTTTAGAAAAGAAAAGTGGCAGAATTTGCTGCGAGCGCCCCGACGTGAGTTTTCGATAACCGCTGCCACCAGTTTTAGAAAAGAAAAATGGCAGGAATTGGTGCGGGCACCCCGACGTGAGTTAACAGTAACCGCTGCCACCAGTTTTAGAAAAGAAAAATGGCAGGAATTGGTGCGGGCACCCCGACGTGAGTTAACAGTAACCGCTGCCACCAGTTTTAGAAAAGAAAGGTTCCGAGTCTGTGACGTACTAGAGTGAAAAACACAGACGACTGTTCTGATTGAATAAATACAATATATTTACAGATTTTTTTACAATTAATGTACAATGATATGATACAAAAATCTAGCCCCTTGGCAACCTTTCAATTTTCTTAGCCGCGAAACCCCGCGACCGTCCCCTAGGCCTCGCCCAGAACCACTGCTTCGGAAGCAGCAAAAAGCAACGCGAAGTGCGAAGCTGTCGGACATAGAGTCCCGTAACTACACCAGTTACATGGCTTGTCGCCCAACCGATCTTCGACCTGAAGATCACGTGCAAGGATTGCACTGGAGATACCTCACGTCTTTCGACACCCAGCGTATCCCGCGAGGCTCGTGTCGGCGCGGCCTTAAATATCCGCCGGCTCGCCCCCACCCTACAAGCAGCGGGCGACACACGGCTCGCTGGCCAGCCTTTCCAGAGCTACAACCGACACCTCTTAGACTCGCATCCGCGCGCGTCCCTTTGAAGGAAATTCCAGCCGGGATTCCTGAGGGCTTTCCCAACCGGCGCGGCGTGGCGCCGCACCCGTCCACCCCCATCCACATCCGGCTTTACGCGGGTTTCCCCGAAGCGGCCCGACGCACCGGCGCCGGACTAGGCGACGCTACATTAGAAAAGTAAATGTATTTGGAGTCTAAGTAAGGCCGCTAAGGCACGGAGATGGCTAAGGGTAACCTAGCGATCTCAGCTTACCTGGTGGATATCAATACAAATACCAAGATGGAAATAATTTTGTGCATGCACTGGATCTCTACCGACCTTATCCTCTTTATCTACATTCTTGTAAGCCCATAAGAAAAAAAAACTCTCGATTTATTTTTGATTCGCAAACGCAAGGAGTAAGCATGACGCTACGTTTCTTAAAAAAGTAAATGTGCCTGGAGTCTATATAAGGCGAGAAGACCGCAAAGGCGAGGAGACCTTTAAAGCGAACTAGCGATCTCGGCTTCCCACGCGGCTGCCAATACCAATTCTAATTCATCTTAGCTATCCGAGTGATGCTGCGTCGAAGGCTGCGGTGCAGACGTTTCGACCATCTTGTGTGCGCTTTCTCAGGGCTGGTCTGGGGAAGACCACGTCAAGATGGTCGAAACACCACAGTCTTTGAAACGGCACCACAGCCTTCGACGCGACAGCCAAGATCATTTCCCGGACAGCCAAGATCATTTATATGACTCTGACCGCGGAATCCTACGACTATTCCAATTCCAAGATGGAATAATTTTGTTCCTGCATCGGCTCTCTCAACCTTACGCACTCTCTATATTCTTGTGAGCACATAAGGAAACCTCATGAGGAAGTCTTTTTGATTTTCAAACGCAAAACCCTAACGTTTCTTAAAAAAGTGGATGTGTCCGTAGGCTTAGCAAGAAGAAATCCCCGCCGAGGACGGGAGGGCGGCTGAGGGCGGCTGAGGGCGGCTGAGGGCGGCTGAGGGCGGCTGAGGGCGGCTGAGGGCGGCTGAGGGCGGCTGAGGGCGGCTGAGGGCGGCTGAGGGCGGCTGAGGGCGGGCGGCGCATGCGCGTGTGGGGGTGAGAGCGAGGGCGCTAACGAGTGAGCGACATTAATTAGGCGCGAGCGCCGCTAACGACCTCACCTGGACGACGCTAATTGCGCAACAGGCAGCGCTCGCCCTCTCGAACCACGCGCACCGCTCTACAAAGCGTACGCTGCCATCTGGCATGCCATGCCATGCATCGTTCAGGTCGCCGTTGTGTTCGCCATGCCCTTCGGCTCCCGGTTCAATACACTGTTCGTAATGCGATTAGTCATCTCTGATATGTTCAAAAATAATCAATAGTAAATGCTGAAATCACAGTTTACAATACCTAAACTCGAACTTGTACTAGATAAGTCCCTTTTACCATTTACAGAGGAGAAATAAGTCTGCCATTACAGAGTCTACCATTTACGCAGGAGAAATAGGCTCTGTTGTATTCAATAATGTCCAAGTCTGTAGAACTTTTCACCAATATTACAATAGAGCGATGATTTTAGGCACAGTTCGTTGGTTGGTTGGTGGTTCCGGGCATGTCAACAGCTTAGGTCATTAGTCCCGTAAATGTAGTTCATGTTTTTTCCTAGGGATATGACGGTGATCTTCCCCCGCTGGATGTGAGATTCGGCGCCAACCTACCGTCGGCTAGCGGAATTTCCCCCTAACCAGGACTCTCCCACCAACGGGGCACTGCCCCAGCGAGGAAAAGCTCTAAGCTCCCGACCGGTCTCCCGGAATATGTCGCACAGTTCGTCGTTTGTATGTTTGTATGTATCTATGTACTTTAGCGCAATAGCTTCTGAGGAAGCCTGGGCCTATCAGCGGCGTTGGGTTATGGGGTACGTGTGGTTTGCACGAAGACATCCGCACTCCAATTCTGATCTTCTCACCCTGAGAAGTGTTTTTTCCTCATCGTCACACAACAACATGTATTAGGACGACGAAACGCACAATAAACAAGGAAAACGCACATTATAATTTTGGCCGACCGGGAATCGAACCCGAGGTCGCGTCATGGAAACCGAACACGCTGACCAATGAGCTATCCACGAGGGCGGATTTCGTCGTAGGTAGAAGATAATCTTACATAGTCACCACAGGTACTTACATTTACGCGCTAGGCACCAACTCTTCACTGACTTGCCGAGCTGCTTTTTTCCCTGATAGAATCCCCTCAGGCGAAGATTCCTATCCCAGCTAATGGCTCAACCGCTAGTAATAACTTCATTATTTGATTTTTGATTGATTGATTTTTTCGAGTTTCCGGGCGCGTCAACTGCTTTGGTCATAAGTTTTCTCTCGGAAGATGGCGGTGATATTCCCCCGCTGGATAGCGAGATCCGGCGCCGACCTACCGTCGGTTAGTGGGGTTTCCCCCTAACCAGGACCAGCGGGGCGCCGTCCCACCAGCGGGGCACCGTCCCAGCCAGGACAAGCTCTAAGCTCCCGGCCGGTGTCCCGGAATATGTGGTAGTGTAGTGCATGTTAGTGTATGTAAGGGGAGAGGATAGGAGAAGGAAAGGGAAGGACAGATCGCGAAGGGTCCGTGGCCCGTTTGTTAGGATACTGCTCCTTGCATTCGCCTGGTGCTGATCGGAAAAACCACGGAAAACTTCCGATCAGAGCAGCCGGCCGCAAGAATTCTCCTCCAAACAGCGACTGAATTCGACCTAGATGAAAAGCTAGTGTCGAAAATCCTGCCGCCGTCAGGACTCGAACCTAGGACCTCCCGGTCAGAGGCGCTGCAGTGACATCTATTGATGCACTGAGCTACCGCTCCCGGTTTCAATATTTGAGCACAGCACGTCAGATCTTTCCGCTTCTCTTCTGGTCGGCGCGCAGCAGTCCCGCCATGCGCAAGCTGTTTATATTCCCCACTCGCCTGTAATAACCCCTTCAAAGTCCCATTTGGTATGCCATTTATCATCCTGATCACTATCGCATTCGTCATGAGTCTTCATCCCGATCGCTTTCCTGTTCGTCCACTCATTCATCCCGATCATTCTATTCCTCATACCATTCCTCAACTCGATAAACCCAACTATTCCTCAACCTATTTTTCAATCCGATCACCATGCTGTTTGTCTCGTTTCTCAACCCGATCACCAACTTGTTCGTCATCCAACTTCTCATCCCGTTCACCAATATATTCGACATTCCATTCTTCACCGCGATCGCCATCGTGTGAACCACCGTCGTGTTTTTTATCCTATTCCTTATCTCGATCGCCGTTCCCTCCCCTCGCAGGCGTCCTGTTTTATTCCCTTGCATCGCATCCCAGTCGCTTACTCTCCTACCTTCACATATTCTCGAACTCCTCCAACTGTTATCCACTCGCAGATTTCCTCGCCTGTATGCAATTTAATTTTTTCTCATCCTTCAGTCGGTCACGTTCGCTCGTTTGCTTTGTAACTTGCGCGCGTGCTTAATTGCGCGCCTAACTGATCCCTCCATTCTCGTTCCCTTGCTCGCTAAAATAAAACAATTTCGAATAACACGTACAAAAATGAAATGCTGTCGGTCCTTTCTCTTAACTTTCATGTGGATTGTTATTTAGACTTAGAGTAGATAATATGACAGTATTATAAGACATGTATGTCATTCTTATTATGTTCTTATTTTACTGTTTGCACAGTAAACGTGCACGTTTGTGCTTTCAAATCTGAATAAAGCTGACGTCATATTGGAGGGGGTGTTATGCGGATTATGTACCCATACCTGTTCACTTTGTTAGTGTACCCTCGCCCACTTATCCCTCTGAATTTTCAAACGATCACTTACCTCTATATCTGGCGTACTCTGTATTCTGTCCTTCCATCATCTCGATTTGTACATATCCCCATTCTCTCTCCTCCAATCTCACCTGCCTCCAGATACGAGTGTTCGTTCGGTGTCCACAGGTTTATGTAAATACTCTTGTACTTTTACATATGTATTCCTCTTGGCGCTCCGATCATCATTGACTCCAAAACGGACATTTCGCCAATTCTTTTGCTCCCCGTTTCGCTAAGTCTCATTTTGCGATTCCGCCAAGCGTCCAATGAGCGGGCACCTCTCTAAACTACCTCGAAGCGTGCCCCGCCAGTCGTTCCCACTCAAGAAACCGCTGACTTGAAGCCTGCAGCTTGGCGCCCGTCCACTCCAGCTCTCGTGATTGCGCGTTGTATCTCTCTGGGTACCTCACACCAGACTGCTAGCACGCGCAGCTGTCTGCTCACACGACTTAGCGGTGCAGGTTCAGCTCTCTTTACTTTCTTACCTCCTCCAGACGGTCGCTTTACGTTAGTCCCCTACAGTCCGTTCAGTATATTGTGCTTCCGCCAGCGTTCGTCAGTTTTGTCGTAACACAACAGTTGGGTTATCCACAGTTATTGTGGACAAGTGTGAACAGATTACGAAGTATTAATTATAAAGAACTGTGTATTAAAGTGTAAGAAAGAGTCTTAATACATTTTGTAAATATACAAACTTTCAAAATTTTGTAATTAAAAGTGTTTACGTTCATTCAACGTAATGAAAGTTGTGTCCATAACAATTACCCCTGAAGGATCACCTGCAGCCTCCCTTACCGTGACATATCACCAGAGCTCGGATTCTGATGACGCGTCATATTTTCATTGCTGCATTCTAGACGTAGCTAACTTGAAAATGAATGTTTATCACCATACATATGTAATAGAAATGTACAGTTATTGAGTAATTTTTGTCACTTTTTGCCATTTTCAATTCTTAGTTTTTTTGGTTCTTTTTTGTTAGTGTATGTTTCATGAATTTACAATGACACACTATACAAAGGTTTTATTTCTTCGTGACACGTTATTGCTTGTTCTTACCTTCGATACGGAGCTCGATATTCACTGCATAACTTACTTGCATCGAGAGGATCGTGGTGACGAGGGACATATGAGGAATTATGAAAACATTTCAATGTTGCTACATGTGCTCTTACGGAGAGAATTAGGAAGGAAATATGAAATGACAAACCGAGTCAAGTTAACAACTAGTTAATTAGTAAGTAAGTAAATATGAATAGTTAACATTAGGTAAATATAAAATCAAGTATGTACTACGGGCGTTAGCTGGTCCTAATGTTATCGGGCGACAAAAAACCCTTGAGCCAATGACCCGAGTGCTTTTTGTCGCCGCTCTATCATTAGAACGCCTTATAACGCCTTTGATGCGTAAATAAAAATTATTTTATCATCAGTTCATAAAGAAATTCACTACTGCTTTTGACTCCGTTTTTGGAACTCTCAAAATTACACGGATCTTCGGTAATTTCCTCGAGATTTCAAAACTGACTGTTGGAAGATCGGAGCTGAGGAGTACATTTCCTCCTAAAATAAAGACTTTTTATTAAATATAATTTTATATCAATAAATTTTATTTAAATTTGTATAATTAATAAAATAAATAAACATTTTCATAAACATTTTTGAATATTTTTTTAAAAAATGAGGTCATTTTCCCATTATTTTAAAGACATTTTATAGGTCATTTTCCTTTTATTATAAGTCATTTTATAGGTCATTTTCAAAGAAGTTTCAGGTCATCAGAATCCGCGACCTACATACCACATTCTGTAGGTCAATTCAAAAGACCAGTGGGGCGCTCGTGTATGTTTTCAAGACCAGTGAATACGGGGAGTCGAAGTAAAAGTAACGACAAAAGTAGGACATCCATTTATACATACCTACCTTCCATCCCGCCCCGCGGGTAGCTCACTTATCAGCGTGCTCACTTTCCATGACGCGGTCACGGCTTCGATTCCAGATCGGGGTAGTTCACTGGCGGATCCGGGAGGGGCCATGGGGATCATACCCTCTCCCCCAAAAGGCCTAGGGTTTTCGTTTACCTTCCTTTATTTGTCAAAATTGGTTTAACTATTTATTTGTGTTCGAATTGTTTAATAATATAAACAATACTTTTGTGTAGTATATCTACTGCACATAAATAATATAATATAATATAATATAATAACAAATACTTTCATTTTTTAACAATAAACTACGATGCCCGCCCCCTTCAATGATTGGCTGGATCCGCCTCTGGGGCAGTTTATAGTGAGCGCTTTCCTTGCAATGTCTCAGTATCTGTGGCTGTGACGATAAGAGAGCTCGCTTCTCAGGTTAAGATCCGAATGCGGTGAAAGGATGTCTATGTGCTATCCACGTGTATCCCTTAAAATCCATGGTCGCAAGGTCGGGACGCCGCTGGTTAGCAACCCTGTCAGGAGCTGTTGTGGCAGTACAGACAGACCGACCTACCCATTCCATTACCCATTCACCATAATTGAAAAAAACATCATCGAAAGAAATTATTTCACATAAAATTTATTTTATTTCCAAGTTTCCAAAAATATTGTCATTATCTTTTATAAGGGACATCGATGGAATTCTTAATACAGCAATATCTTATTTTACTCAGAATACTTTTATACAAATTAAACTATATTTCTATTTCAACTCGTATGCAATCGTCGTAAATGGTAATTGCCACTTCCTATTTTCATCTCGTGCTAAAGTAGAATTATATAGATAGAATGGCCTGGCTGATAGTGATAAAATTACTCTACTAGAGACTCGGGCACGTCTGCAAACATTCCATTGTACACTCAGGCTGAGGTACCGCATGCACGTACGCGTTAACACACAAACAAGGCAGCAAACAGCAAACGGTCGTAAACATCCCCTCGCAAGAGATTTCGATCACTCAAACTGGTCACGTTTTCACGTATTTGATCAACTATCTACTGCAAGGAATAAGATTCAATTCAAGCACTGCGGTATGAGCCAGAATACAATGAAAACAAAACCACAGATATAAACTTATATTAAAAGGTGATGTGAAATATTTTTCAGGAAACGCGTACGTAAACAACACAATTTAAAATCTTTTTTTTTCCTAAATGTCTAAGGAGTCGTAAGGAAACATCTCTTCGTTACGATTAAGTAGTCTCTTATTCGTATTATAAGTGACAAGTATTAATATAAATACAATCTACACTACACTATACTTTTGTTAGTATTAATAAAAAACATTAATCGTCCATTTGGTTTCAGATTACTTTCTCGATGTAACATAAACATTTTTCAGCAGGATGAAATAGCACGTGGGAGCTGCAGTAAGATGTCTTTTCACAGGCGATGATATTTAGTCTTTTGTGAGAAGAGCTTTTCTCATTGAGGTATTCGATTTTTAAATTCATTTGTCATTAATCGAATATTATATTTTTAAGTAATATTTTTCAATAATTAATTTACAATTATTCATTTGCGTTTGTTGTTATTTCTGTACCTTTTTTTACCTACCCTAAGAGGACATATGTGTAACTGAATTAATTAATAATTTAATCAATTTTAACATTTGATTTATGTGTGTATTGTTCATGTCATTAAGTCTTGAACTATCAGTAATTTATTGTATTTAATAATAATGGTTAATAAAGACAAGTCTCTATAGGTTACAAATTCTTGCTTACGGATGGACAACATTTTTTTGACAGACAAGAACATTTGTCTGTTATACCTCCCTGTTTTTGGGAGACGTTGCGTCATGAGCCAGGTATCCAATGACGTATCGCGATTCTGTAGCTATTGTACAAGCCTTACTTTTAAATCTGGGGCAAATTTCCTTGGTCGCAGTACCCGCGAGCTCTAGTAAGCTTGTTACCTTGCCCGCGATCTTGACATCCCTGCTTTATGGTAACAGAAAAGATAATCTGATTTATAAATAATGATTCGCCAGTCCTCGTACACTACCCTTCACCAAAAAACACGTGAAAAATACAAGGCAATACGTAAATGTTGAAAGCGCGTACACACAGCACACTTCTTTAGAATTTCGACACGTATCTCCTGCTCCTCATTGAATTAAAAAACAACCTTCAAAACCCTCTGTCTAGAGATAAGGTATAAAAGGCGTGTTTTTCCAACCTCCGAGCCCGCAACCTTCCTTAACCCCTGATCAAATCTCCGAACCCTCTCAGTATTAGACGTATCCGATCGAGAAGCTTCGCCGGCGACGTCGTCGGTTAGCATTTTCTCGTGTTTCATTTTTCCATCTCCGCCGAGCCCCAACTCCTTTCTGCCCCTGATTGCTCGTGCTCATCCGGGCCTCTCCCCGCCCACCCCGCCCACCCTGCTCACTGCGCCCACTGCGCCCACCCCGCCCACCCCGTTCACTCCGCTCACCCTGCCCCTCACGCCCCCGGGCCTAGCCACCCCTCGGCCACACCACCCACTCTGCCTAACCCGTCCCCCGCCCTCCCCGCCCGACCGCCCACCCTGCTCACTCCACCCACCCCGTCCACTTCACCCGCCTTCGCACCCACTCCGCACCCAGTCCCCCCACTCCCAACCACGCCCACCAACCATGCCCACCAACCACGCTCACCAACCACACCCACCTACCACGCCCACCAACTACGCCCACCATCCACACCTACCACTCAACCTTACCACCCACGCTTACCACCCATGCTTACCACCCATACTTACCACCACGCTTACCACCCACGCTTACCACCCACGCTTACCACTCACGCTTACCACTCACGTCTACCACTCACGTCTACCACTCACGTCTACCACTCACGTCTACCACTCACGTCTACCACTCACGTCTACCACTCACGTCTACCACTCACGTCTACCACTCACGTCTACCACTCACGTCTACCACTCACGTGTACCACTCACGTGTACCACTCACGTGTACCACTCACGTGTACCACTCACGTGTACCACTCACGTGTACCACTCACGTGTACCACTCACGTGTACCACTCACGTGTACCACTCACGTGTACCACTCACGTGTACCACTCACGTGTACCACTCACGTGTACCACTCACGCTACCAGCCACTTACCGCCACGCTTAGCAACCACTCCTTCCAACTCCGCTCACCATCAATCTTTCGTCGCCCACCAATCTTACCCTCCCGCCTTATCCCCGCCCACCCCGCCTTTTCCTCCCGTTCATTGCTCTCGCCCTCCCGCGCACCATGCTCACCCCGCCTTCCCGCCCATCAGCCCCCCGCGTCGCGTCGTCGTGGCGCACAGTTTCGAGGTGAAGAGACGCGAAAGTCGATAGCTGTTCTAGTCGTTTCGTGCTCCAGTTCGCCCCGCTGCCTCCAGCTGGAGCAGCGCCGCTAATCCTGCGCCCGAGGTGAGAGGGGGCCGCGCCGCTCAAGTAGCCGCATCGGAGGATGGGATCAGATTGCCTCTCGGCGAGGGCGCAGCGCGCGGCGCGCAAAGGCAGCGAGGGCCCGGGATCGAGGTCGACTGCCGCCGCGGGGGCTTCTTTGGCGGGAGGCAGGGAGAGGGGGACCTTGTTTCTGGAGGGGCTGGCGGGAGATGACGTCGGCGCGAGTTGCTGGCGGTGGAGTTTTCAATGGATCCACGGGGCGGTGAGACGACAAAGTCTTTGTCGAGAAAGAGATCGGAAATATTGATTGAACTCCAACAGCTGAAGTAACATATTATTTTCAACGACTGCCTCTTACGTGGTCAGCGATGGAGCGTCAGAGTATGTCTTTTCTCTTTTTTATGAACTGTATGTTTTAAATTGAATTATTCTAACAATTAATTGTCATCAATTATTTATGTTCGATTCCGGCTCATTGTATTGTCTTTGCGAAGTTGATGGTGGCTGCTCAGGAAGGGAGAATATCCTGAGCAGGTTTCGGGACCGAAACTAAACATCGTGGGCTTCCAAAAGGGTTGGATATTCTTATTCTTGACGAAAGACTTAACATGTGCACTGTTCGACGAATTTGTGGGTTGGCGAGTTGAGTGGAAGACAGTGCACAAGCAGCATTGCAGATCCGCTTTCCATCTTCACAATACTAGTATCTTCTGCAACAGCTGCAGCAAAGTTAGTATTTTAGACGTGTACTTGTTACATTCTCGAATCTAGAAGATGGGATTTCTTAATGGAATGCCCCACGAAGTGACACGTTCAAGGTCGTCTTTTCCTAGGTAAAGACGAGTGATCACCGCGCCTGGAGTGAAGACATCCCAGAATCACAGTCCACAAGTGCCGCAAAGATTTCAAAGATGGTTGGCCATCATTGCTCTTGGAGATGCTACTGTAAGATGACGTCGATCTGTATTGCAGCTTATGAGAGTCTTTGACAAATTCACAGGATAGTGAATTGAAAGAGACTCTTGAAGATCAAAAAGATCCTTTGAACTTCAAGAGCTAAAGCTATGTATTTTCAGTGTCCGCCTTCTGCGTATTTTAGGGAGGAAGTTTTTATTTTGTCATTAATCGAATTTAATTTTTTCTTAGCTCTGCCTGTGAAATAAAAATTTTCTAGATATTACTCAGAAAATGTACATTAACAAAGTTAATTTAGTTATTAGAGTTCATTTTGGGTACAGCGTTACATCATTGTACATGTAACTTCATATCCACTACGACAGGAAAAACCGACTCGCTACGAAATCACAGCCGCACCCAAAGACATCCGATCACATCCAAACGCATGGGCAACCCCACTGCTTAGCATGGTCTTACTCTTTTGGATGTTATTTTGTTCTGCTGAGTACCCGTAGAAATGAAAATATTAACATTCTATAGTTAATATACGTAATTAAGGCGAATTAATCAGTTGGTAAAAGTGTTCTTCTGACCTGAATATGATCTTTTCCAGCGTCCCACCCAACGCTGAGTGTGAAATAATCTCATTTGATGATGATCGCTGTATCGTGAAATTCTGCCTTCAGCGTCGCCCTGCTACTTCCGGCTACTCCGTAGTTTGAACTTCCGCCTCGGCGCTGTCATTGCCTAGTGACCTTTTCGCCTTCTCTCCCTGCGGCACGAACCTTTGATCATCGTCGTGAGTTCAAGCGGTGTGTTCTGGTAGTTACCCGCTGTTAAAGAGAATCTGAACTCAGGTGTCGGGGATGTCGGAAGCTATGGGCTCCATCATATATGTCGGAGCATCATGACAAGGTGGAAATCGATCTCTTTTAAGCCAGCTTAATTCTATGCCACCTCACCATTAATTACGGAAAGAGTGAAGAGTAATTAAAAGAATATTTGCGTAATTAATTAGGAATGAAATCGTTCTAAATGGTAGCACATTTGTTTTTGTGATATTTTGTTGTGGTGTTGCCAGCTTAAGTTTTAAACTAGCTCACCATTAATTAGGCGGACGTTTCAAGAGTTATTAAAATAAACTTTGTTTAATTAATTCGTAATTAAATATACCGAAATGGTAACATTTATTTTTGCGGTGACGGTTATGGTAGTGTCGGCTTAAGAGAGATTGGAAATCGAGTAATGATGTGACAAGAAGTCTGAAACGTTGTTGTAAAATCCAAGACGGAAACATACTATACCGGACAAACAATGTCAGAAAGGAACTATTTTATACGTAAAAATGGCCTCTAAAAGCCGAAAACCTGTCTAACGCGGTAATGGAATGTTTTTTAGTGATCGGAAAGTGATTATTACCTGACTAAGGAGAAAATTTTACTTATAAATTTCCGCCACTATCTTTGGAATGGCATAGTGCGAAGTGTCACGTCCTGCGACAAATAGAGTGAATGACGCTTTTCCCCCTCTTATGCCTGCTATCGAGGAATTTGTTGCACGACGTCGACGCTATCGCTCCGAATCCTCTATGTTGGTTGCCCGCACCCCGTTTAATTATCAAAAGCGTCACCACTTTCCTTCAGTCGACAATGGAATTCCTGGAATGCTGTCTTGTCATCCTATATCTTGTTCTTGCCAATGTCCTAAACTCTCCCACCAGCGGGGCACCACTCCAACCGGGACAAGCTCTAAGCTCCGGACCGGTTTCCCGGAATATGTGGTTGTGTAGTGCATGTTAGTGTATGTGTGTGCGTGTAAGGGGAGAGGATAGGGCAAGGAAGAGGAAGGAAAGATCGCGCGCGGTCCGTGGCCGGTTTGGTAGGGTACTGCTCCGGCATTCGCCTGGTGTTGATCGGAGAAACCACGGAAAACTACCGATCAGAGCAGCCGGCCGCTAGAATTCTCCTCCAGGCAGCGACTGAATTCGATCTAGCTGAAAAGCTAGTATCGAAAATCCTGCCGCCGTCAGGACTCGAACCTAGGACCTCCCGGTTAGAGGCGCTGCAATGACATCAGTTGATGCACTGAGCTACCGCTCCCGGTCCAGGTTCCGTCTTAGACAGGTTTCACTGTAATATTGACAGGTCTAGGATCTCGCCAATTAAGCACATCCATGTTCTTTGGTCATGCAGCAAAACCCCACTAATCCGCCCATGACAGAGCCTAGGATTACATACAAATAATTTTAAAAAATTGTCAAGAAAATTTCGCTTATAATATAATTTTATATATTTATGAATTACATATCCTTATTAGTTGGAAAAACGATTAATACAATGTCTCTTCATTTTTATGGTAGTTACACCATTCGGAAAAACGGATGAAAATATCCGCTAATGAATACGAAGGAGGATGTTTGTGTACTTTATCACGTTTTCGGAAGAAGTTAATTGTAAGCGCAGGGCTTGGGCGGTTGGACATCAGAGAGTCAGAGTCGGACGATAGATGGTCAAAAAGAGATTGTCTCAGCTGTGGCGACCCTGCAGGTAGAAAATACCTTGTTAGGGCTTGCCGATGATAGGTCGACGCCGGATCTTGTCATCTAGCGGGACAAGATCACCGCCACCTCCCGAGGAAAACATGTACTGTTAGGGGACAAATGACCTTAGCCGTTGACGCACACAGAATGACTAGTAATCAATCTATCAATCAATCTACAGGGGAGGGTTTTGGCTGCCCTGAATATTTCGAGATCAGCCCCTTAGTCCTACGTAATAAACAAAATTTTTCCATAAATATGATCATTTTCTAATTCCCCCTTTTTAAGCAAATAATTTGATGAATTGATAAGACATTTGACAAACAGGATCTACAACCATCTGGCAAATCTGTAAGTGGTTCAATACCTATTTGTTAATTGCATCATTAAAATTATAATATTCTTGTTATTCATTTTTATTTACTAGTAAAAATCACTTGTAATTAAAAAAGTTTAATAGAAAATGGGGACCAAGAGGTCCTTAAATGTAAGTGTCCCCCTCTTATTATTAGCTGCGCAGGCCTAGGATAAGAGATAATAGTAAACGGTCGCACGGATGACCGGAAAACACAAGTTATCGACAGTTTTGTTTTTATCCTCACTTTCTAATGCAGAGAGAATTCATATGCGGATTTTCTTGGCGATTGAAAATGATTGTGATTGTATCTTTCTACTCATGTACACGAAATCTCTTCAACAACTCCAAAACCTGCCTGGAAAATCTTGGAGCATAATAAGTGGCTCATCAACCAGGGAAAAATTATTGATTGATTACTAGTGATTTAGGGCTCGTCAACTGCTAATGTCATTAGTCTCGTAAGTGTTTTTTTTTGTTGGGGAGGTGGCGGTGATCTTGCCCTGCTGGATGGCGAGACCCGACGTCGACCTACCATCGGCAAGAGGGATTTTCCCCAACCAGGTATCTCCGACCTACGAGGCCGGCCCACCTAGAACAAGCTCGAATCTGCCGACCGGTTTCCCTCCATGTGGTAGTGTAATGCATGTAAGTGCAAGTGAGTGTATACAAGGGGTAAGATAGGACAAAGACGAGGAAGGAAATATCGCGCGCGGTGCATGGACCGTAGGTTAGGGTATTGGTCGGAGAAACCACGGAAAACCGATCAGAGCAGCCGGTCGCTAGAATTCTTCTCCACACAGTGACAAAACTCGACCTGCCTATCTGGTAGTGTCGAAAATTCAGGGACAAATGTCACCTGTAAAACTTTATTATATGAAATTTCGCACCTCATGTTCATTGGCAAAAGTGATCATCGACCTGTTCGCACATGTTCTTGAAGCTTGTAACATATAATTTGACACATCTGTGTATTTTTATACAATACCATATCGCTCTTCAGACATCGAATCAAATGATACCTGGAATTATCGTTGGTTTGCAAAACGAAGGAGAAGAATGAACAAAATGGAGCAATTAGCGAGTTCGAAAAAATAAATATTCTTTTGAAAGGATCTTCCGAAGCAGAAACTTCCCCGTCGCCTCGTATGTACTGCGTACATATACACCAAATTCACAACAAAGAGCCATTGTATATCTCCTCCTCCTCCTTTAAATAAGTTGCTAATTAGATGGAAGGTTGTTAATTATTCTGCGTCAACAGAGATCCTTTACAAAGGTATTTCGTTGCTATGGCGACAATACAAACAGGTGGGCGAAGAAGATGAGAGGTACTGAAAAATGATGTCTGACGAAATGAGGCTTGTCAACATTATCATAGTCGGGCCTGATCGAATCTCACAAAGAGATACACGAGATAGAATTCGGTTGGGGAATACATAACGTAAGCAATTTGGAGAAGATTTGAAGAAAATGTAAAAACTTACCTGAATAGTTGTACTATGTTCTGGATTTTGAATTTTACAAAAAGTGAAAATCAGATTATATATTGGTGCATCCGAGATAAAAGTAATATTCCGTAGAAGTCCGAAAAAGTTCATCTTCAGATACTTTTATTCTAAAACGATTCAGTAAAACTATATCTCTTAAGATCACCTTCCACGTAATTTTTGCGTGTTTTAAGTTGCTGCTTGCGTTCATTGTCGGTGTTGCAGAATTCCATTTTCAGCACTGAAATGAGGATTGAAATAATCTCTTTATGATGTGGTAGTATAAAAATAACTATTTGACACGTTGTGGTTTAGTTTTTAGATGTCTTCACATAAGGTTATCTGAACGCACGCTTACAGGTGCGAAGTCACTCATGATTGTACGATCGTTGAAGAAATCTGTTTTCACGTAACTTCAGCCTTTTGACTTTGTTCAATTCTCTCAGAAACTGTTAATTTAACTATCGAGTTTGAATCTCACATTTGAATACATTATTCAATTTTTCATCTGAAGAGAGAGATAAACAATTAACCAGATATCTGAAAATAATATAATTTGGTAAGAAGAAATACGAAAGGTACGTTCTAACTAAAGTGGTGCTACTACATGTTTTACTGGTGATGTTTTTCTAAAGAACTGTTGAAAATTGAGCTATTTTGAAGAAAAAAAGTGTTGGTTTTCAAATCTTCTCTATAAACAAAGAAGCTATTTTTTTTTGAAAATATTGTAACCCGAATGATTCAATATCTTGCATTGCCCCCTACTTTTTATGGCAATTGAATATCAATTTCATGTAAATAGAAACTTGATAAGTGGAACAATTAGATGATGAAACTTTTTCTTTCTCTTTAAACTTCGGAATACCTACGTTCCTCTGAATAAAAAGGATGGATCTATATTGTTTACATATACCATATTAACATTCCCGACTATCGTATTGAGAGTTTAGAAATATCTTTGCCTACAAACAGGTAATTAAGGATAGTTTGCAATCAACACAAATATTCGATAACTCTAACCTTTTCTTCCATCTTACAACTGGTTATCGACATTTTCCTGCATGAATGAAATGTAGTAACTTGTTTTATCCGTGTCCCATTCATATTTCCAAGTACCAAATTTTTGGCATTAAATTCCTTCTGACTGTTACGATCGCACAATCTCATTCATATATGAGCAGCCCCCTCCCAATCCTGGGGTGCCTCTGCTCTTGCAGCTTCAATTAAACATTTCTAACTGCAATATTTCACATCTTATATTTCGTCTTCCTGCTAATCAAGGCACCATTGCGATCAGTGCAAAGAATTCGATGACTAACTTTTTATTTCCCCTGCAGCTTTGAGATATCGACGTTCCACTGGATAAGTAGGATGACCAACCTGCTTCACCCGTTTCATATTAGCATTCCCGACCGCGTCGAATTCCGGGCGATACATTTTCTCCGTCTATAGATAGTTAATCATCGCGTGGCAGCACAGAGAACTAATTTCGCAGTGGGAATACGGGCCCGCCATCATTAGCGCTCCTTCGTTTCCTTTGCGTCTAAAAAATCGGGAAGAGATTTGCGTCATTAGCGCTGACTGCGGGGCGCGACAGACCTTTTAATTGGGTGTAAGCCTTAATTAGCTCAGGGCTGTGGCGGCGCCGGGGCTGGCGCAAGCGGCTGCGGTCGGGAGGTTGGCAGCAGCGCTGAATTGCTGTTTATGTTGGCAGAAGTTGACCGAGCAAACAAAGTTAGTTGGAAGGGAGAGTGAAACTATAATGCAGTGTTAGGTGTGGAAATGAAGATTGGTTTTGAGGCTTGTGTCGCCCAGATTGATTTTCTGAATGAGATGTTGCGGTAAAGGCAGCCTGTTCCTCTGTGAATTACCTTTCGAATCAAATTTAAAGGCAATCAATAATGTATTATCTAAGGTAACTTCTTCGTTTAATGTAGTTTGTTGTAACTTCGCTATGACCAGCCTAATAAGGTTTTCAAACCATTGAAACCAGTACCTGACTTTGACTTATGTGCGCCCTAGGCAGTCAAATGTTTCAACGCCCTTTTTTATTTGCTTTTTTGACATAAACGATGTTTATAATATTTTTAATAAAAAATCTACGATGTTTCTAACCGATGTAAATATTATATTCATATAAATAATTGATTATATATTTGCATTTTTTTATATCATCAAACTTTTTTAGATCAATAAATAAAAAAGTATAACGTAATTATAAAACAATTTCTATATTTTAATATTGTTTTGTTACAAAATAGATTGGTACATTTTGTAACAAAAAATTGAATATTAAAGTCAAAATAACATTTAGGTGAACATATAAAATATGCGTTGTCGTTCGAAATCTCGTTTTCTCGCTTATGTGTCAGCAAATTGCTTAGTAGTGTCTTTAACCTCTTGGCATCCCAAAATGTCATTTTCTATGTATAATAAAGATAATGGTTCAAATGTGTCTTGTTTAAGCCTCGATCTCAGATAATTTTTTACGTGCTTTGAAGCAGAGAAAGATAGTTCGCCATTTGTATTGGTCACATACATCATTAAATAGTTTTAAAATAATCCCGTCATTTGGAAATATATCTTGTATCGACAAATTCTTTAATTAAGAATTCCCTCCGAATTACCATTTTCTAATTCCGTTTTTCACAAATGTGGCCCTTTATTTCCATACAAGGTGGAAATGTATGAAATTTGGATATCAACTCGATGCAGTCTAAGAATTTTTCATTTTGTAACCAATAATCTCGTTGTTACCGTAAAAGACAACCCGCTTGATGCTAAATAATTCACAGTTTCTACAATTCTTTTCAGGACATTACTCCAATATTCTACTTTATTTTTGTGCTGTTTTCAAATCTCTGAATTCACTCTTCCTAAAACTGCAGACCTACATACAGATTTTCTTACGCAATCGTGATGTTCGGAACTGTTATCATGTTGAGAAATGCTGTTACTATTTTTCCAGTCGTGAAGCTCTGATGTGGCGAGCAAAGTAGTAGTTCCACCATTTAACTTGCATGAAGTACAACATACTTGTCCTGTAGATGGCGAATGCACTAAACATAATCTTTTATCAACTATACCATTTTCCACTGTTGTAGAGAAATATGATTTTGATAAATATCGTTTTTTATCTGCATAATGTCTTCTAGAGGTAGAAAAATCGATGTCATGATTTTGCTTAAATCCACCTTTGGCCACCATTTTTTCTACAACCATCGTCAACTTCCACTGTACTGGGTCGTTTGGAACTATATTTGATTAATTAACACATGCTTTAGATACAAGTATGAAAAGAAATATTTCTATAAAAACATTCCAACTTTCTCCTTACGAAATTTATCATCCGCTGAAACTCGTCCGCCCCCAAAATTTGCGAGCCCCAGGCTGGAGCCTACTCATTACTACAAGAGTTCTGTTTGGTAATCTGACCCTTATTGAAACCATTCAAACCGCCTTATGAAATGAATTCTCAAGAAAGAATAGCAGATGTTATTAAGAATGAATATTAGCAAGTGCTATGAACGAGCAAAATATACGCCCTTCTGGAGTGGAATAATATCTATACCAGCAGTTCAATCACAAAACAGCCTGGCCAAGATCCTTCACCTACATATGGCATGTACTCATGAATAATTTACTCATCCATTCATTATTTAATTGCGTAGTAATATTGATGTATAATTAGTATTGCTGATGCAATACGTTTTGTAGTATAAATCTTAACAAACTTGCCTAAAGAGTGTCAAAAAATTCCAGAGGCAATTCAGTTTAGCTATTTTAGAATGTTGAAACAAATCTAAACTTTCTGTAATCTTTGTGTATGTATATATATATATATATATATATATATATATATATATATATATATATATATATATATATATATATATATAAAAGGGAATAAGCTAATGCGTTTCGCACATAAATGCAAGGACTACTCGCCCGATTTCACTGACATTTTCACTCGTTCTTATTAGTACTGGGATTGTTTAAAGTGTTTGAATTTGAATGTGAGGGCGCTGTTGATGATTTATTCGTTTAAGACGACCCAAGCGCCGCTGAACTCTACGCAGCACAATTGAGGATTAGGTGCGTCTTGTCTGCACCCAAGAATTCGGCCCCAGTTCTCTTTTTTTTCTTTTTCAAAATTTAAATAGTATATGACAGTGTAGGGATCACAGAATTTTGAAAATGTGCACACAATTCACTTTTCCCCATAGCCCGTCATACGCAGTTTTAACTGTTTTTTGACGTAAAATAAATAAATAAATAAATAAATAAATAAATAAATAAATAAATAAAGTGAGAGAAATTTCGGCCGGAATTATTACTTGAATCTCGGACAAGTAAATCAAATTTCTCCAAGATAGTCTCGTAGCGAACGCATGCCCAAATTTGAGGGAAAACGTTTTAACAATAGGATACTTGACAACCATGTCTAAACGAGGACATAGAACCAACCCATACTTGCGAGAAAGTCCTTCATCTATTAGCATGACTGCACAGCGTAGCGTAAAACGAGATTAACAATCACGTGACAAGTAGTGTGTGATCTGTAGCACACTGCAATAGCGAAGCATTGCCGGATTGATAAGTTATTAATAAAACTGATTGATTATCAATTAGAAACTTTACAAACGTTGCATTTACCTGTGAATCACCAATAAATAACATCACAGACCTACATATAAATACACAATTGGCAGCTGCCCGAGCTTTCTTTTTCCGATCGAGCGGTATCTTTCTTTTTTCCCCGGGGGCGAGTCGCGCAGGCCTGAGGTTTATCCGGGGTGGGGCGGGGCAGGGCGGGGCGGGGCGGGGCGGGGCGGGGCGGGGCGGGGCGGGGCGGGGCGAGGGGGTGGGGGATGGCGGAGACGTCCCCTCCCCTGCCACGCACGCCGCGGGGCTCCGTGAGGCGTGGGCGTGGCGTGTGTGATGGCGTTCCGAGAAACGCGGCGCTGCCGCAGGCGTACAGTGGGCCACGACAAGGAAGTTCCGCTCTGACCCAAACGGGAGTTTCGGACCGTATGAAAAGGACAAGAGTTTTGTGGCTATTGAAGGATATTATGCACTGCTAAATGTGAAGCTGAATTGCTTCTGATAATGTGTGCCCATTAGAATGTCAATGTGCATGTCGGCTGAACGACATGCTACATTTTAGGGAGAGCTAATTTCTTTTTATAATAATAATAATAATAATAATAATAATAATAATAATAATAATAATAATAATAATAATAATAATAATAACAATAATCGGGGCTCGTATTCTGATGACCTAAAAATTCTTTGAAAATTACCTATAAAATGATTTACAAATCAGAGGAAAATGACCTAATTTTTTAAAAGGTAAAATGATTTGTGTGAAAATGTTTATTTATTCAATAAAATTTTCAATATAAAATAAAATGTATTTGTATAAAGTTATATTTAATATAAAGTCTTTATTTTAGGAGGAAATGTACTCCTCAGCTCCGATCTTCCAGGGGTCAGTTTTGAAAGGACGAGGAAGTTACCGAAGATCCTTGTAATTTTGAGAGATCGAAAAACAAGAGTCCACTGCAGTCGTAAATTAAGTAACAGCTGGTACAATATAAACTTTGGTTTAGTTTGTCAGTGTAAATTCATAAAACATTCACTAACAAAAAACATGAAAAGCAAACAAAATGTGTAAATATGACAAAAATGGCGCAAAGGTCCAAAAATTGACATAAAAAGTAAAAAAATGGCAAATAATGGCAATAAAAATGATTCAATAACTATACATTTCTATCATTACATGTCGTGACAAGCATTAATTTACAAGTTAGCTACGTTCAGAATGTACAAGTGAAAAGATGACACGTCATCAGAATCCGAGCTATGATGATGATGATGATGATAATGATAATGATAATGATAATGATAATGATAATGATAATGATAATGATAATGATAATGATAATGATAATGATAATGATAATAATAATAATAATAATAATAATAATAATAAATTTGGGGATAAAACTAAATAAATCCTTCCCGAATGTGTCGGGAGGTAATGTTCAGCCACCTTTAATTGAGATTAAAATTTCACAAGCTTAAGGTGGCTGAGGATCATCCTAGGCGGGAAGAAGCGGGACGGGGGATGGTGAGAATGTCGTTTCATCCTCCCCCTCCTTGGGGGAGGGTGAAGACAGTTGACGCATACTGCGAACACGCAATATGCGTCAACTGGCTTCACCCGGCGCTGTCGCACCGATGACGCAAGACGTCGCCGGAGCACGTAAACCACGTATCACATGGAACACAAAAAAAAAAAAAAAAAAACAGACGCAAAACACGGAAACGGCGAAATAGGGTTTATGTCGTATTGGGAGTGGAGACGTGGTGGCGGCGGAGGTGGAAGAAGTGGAAGGTCCAGGGTTATGCACTTATGCCTTCATTATTGTAAGGAAAAAACTCATCATTTCGGTCCGAATTCTTGTCGTTGGTTCCAATCTCACATTGGGCATATCGCGAAGGGTTGTCGCTTTCTGCTGTTTCTATACTCAGATTTAAACATAGCTGCACTTCAAAGTTACGAGCTGGAAGGAGAGGGAAATACTCATCCAATCCAGTGGCGTATTCTTTGGGTGTGCAAGTCGTGTGTCAACGCCCAAGGAAATAAAGAAAAATCATTTTTTCTTTTGAGTTTATTTTGATTTTTTGCCATTTATTCGGTCTTCCGTGTGATCGGCGTCATAGATCGGCACCAGCGCGTCCATGCAATGCAGGCAGTGTGCGAGCGCAGCTCAGGCCGTTGGGGAATGTCTACAATGGCTTGAGGACGGATCGGGTGCGTGCAGGGCATGCACACGATGTCCCCCCACTTATGGACGAATCGTGCCAAGGCGTTGGATTCGAATCAACTGCTTGCTAGTGAGCGAGCGTCCGTGATTGTGATATTCTCCTTTGCGTGTTGCAGCCGTTAGCGATACTCATGAAATTAGTCTTTTGTTTTTATGGCTAATGAAAAGGCGGTTCAAAAGTTTTGAAATATTTGCTTTTCTTCTCTTTCTTATGAAAAAAGCAACGAGTAATTGATGAAGAGTGACTGTCTTAACCTAATAATATTTCAGAATTTAATTTTTAAAACGACAACTAAAGAACAGGAAAAACGTTGAGCATGTATTTTTCAATACTTTAAAATGTATTATTCCAATCTTTGCAGTAGAATCTATAATAGCCTCCCTATATCAGGCCACACACCGTTTTTTAACTGTTTTTGACATTAAATAATTAATTAAATAAATAATTGAAATAATTTAAAAAACTACAACATCCTCATTGTTGTTATTTTGCGACCACATAGTGTGGAGATTATCACTTTCCTTCACCGCCAACGCCCTAGGTTCAGAGTGAGGAGACGCCACTGATCCAATCGGGAGATTTGTTATGACTTAAATTTTTGGTATTGGAGCTCCCGATTGGATAACAATGTCATCTACTTCCAGCTCGTGACTTTGAAGTGCACATATGTTTAAATCGGAGTATAAGAATCTCGTAGTACTCGTATAAGAGTAACGAGCTCGTTGGTGTGAAGGAGGTGATGTCAGGATCTATCCTCATAATTAAACCCGGTGGCACTTCAAGGTCACGGCGTGGTCAGAGAGGGGAGCACTGTACGTGACTGCCCCCCCCCCCGTCCAATAGAGAGCTTGGTTACCATTTAGTGTTTAAATTCGAGCTCCTAATTGCATGTTCATTTCAGTTACCACATTCGTGCGAAACTCATATCGTAATCACTTTGTTGCTGGCCACTCCACGATTAATTTATGCTACAAATGAGAGTTTCTCAGATGCTGAAACTTTTCTACGATTTCTTGCTGAGTCGATTTTTTTGTGCACCGTCAATACGCCTCCACGAAATAAATTATAATAATACAATTTCTTACTTTTCCGATCACCTTTATATACTGTTTACGTACGTGTTTGGAATACAGCAAATTCGTCATTATTACATCCAACATAATAAACTTTCAAATACAATAGAATTATTTTATCCAATGTAATAAAGAATAATGGGGGTCATGACACCATTAATCGTATATGCAGTTAAAAATCATGCCAGAGTATTAAAAAAGGCGATCGGGTAAAATTCTTAATTTAAAACTACTTCAACCTTTCACATGATTAAGCAGTCTACACTTGAATACAATTTGACAACTTGAAAACAATTTGACTTGGTCTTTTGATTGGCAATTTGACAAGCTACTGCTAGTCCATTGCTGGCAACATAACTGCAAGTTATGCACAAGTGATCAATTTGTAAGTGCGTTTGACCACAGTTATCTCATTTGTAAATGGCTTCGTCACTATCTCTTACAATGAGGTTCATTTGTTTCAATTTCGACTTGTCAAACTGGTCCCTTCTTAGAGTAACTTCTTATAACAATGATTTTGACCACGCAGGAGAGCCGTAGCGCCCACTGCATCCGAGGCGGTCCGCACGTCCGCAGACCCCTTCCCCTCCCCATCTCAACCCCCTCCCCTCCACGGCCTCTTTCGCCCCGTCGCCGCGGCCGCCGCTGTCGCACGTCGCGGCTGCGACGTGCGCGGCGGGCAGAGGCTTCGGGACGGCCCCCTGCTGGTCGCGATTGTTTCGGGGAAGGCTTTGCCTTTATGAGGCCCCGCCGCCAGCGCGCCTCCGGCCCCGCCCCTACCAGGCCCCGCCCCTCCCGGCCCCGCCCCGCCCCGCCCCGCGTGCGTGCCGATGGCTCGGATCGCCGCGCAAGGCCCATCTCGCTTCGTTTGAGGAAGAGTGTGCACCAAGAAGGCTGGGATGTGGGGCGTAAATGAATGAATGGATGTGCGGATGGAATGATGGGTGGGTGGCTACATGGAATGATGGCAGACAGAATTTGACAGACGGATGAAATAATGGGTGTGTGTGGAAGAAATGAATGTAGGTGAATGATGAAGTGGATGGAAAAACGATGAAGTGAATGAAGGTTGGGAGGATGGAATGAAGGATAAATAATGGATAGAATGAGAGATGGAGAAAATTTTGGATAGAGGGGAGGACCGAGAAAAGAGTGCCAATTTTAATTATATTGTAGTTTGGTGCCGCCAGGAATGTTTTTCATTGTTTTTTCCTCTTAAATGTTCTTACACAATCTTAGCAATAATTTTAGAGTATTTCCTCTCTCCAACAAAGCTTCTAATTTCATAGTAACGTAAGTGCAAATTTCCCCAATTGAGGTGAATTGAAATTCCTGGTGCGCCCTGCTAGCTGAAAATAAAAAATCTATTACTATTTAATTTTGTTTTTCACAAACACCCATGTTTTATCATGTTTTACTTTGAGCTGGAAGGTTTTATTCAAACAAGAAGTGCAGAGCAAAAGTGTTTCTGAGAAAACTCTGCCTTTAGAAGACCTCTCTCACACTCGGCTGCTTCTGATGTGCGTGCAATTGGCTCGGGTCATGCTCGCGCCTTCCTCTCTCCAGTTGAAGCATGTTCAGGGTGACTTGGCAGGTAGCCGCCAGAAATATTTTTCAATTGATTTTATTTTAAATGAAAATCAGACAATATTACGACGAAATATCCGTCTTATTTATAAGACGAAAACATGTTGGGCAGCTAACATCGAACAACATAAAAAATAAAGGGAAAAATACGTATAAATGTAAAATGAAAATACTGAAATTCTTATTGCGTACGTATAAATAGCGCACAAACAATCGATTATTTAATAATTCTTTTCATTAAAATTTCATTTTACGTACATTTAAATTTTACACAATGTTCCTTTTTTAGGCTAGGGGCTTTTATCGAACAAGAATTTTTGCTGGGAGTAAATGTTTCGGAAAAATCCTTAGAAGATCCCGCTTCTTGCCCTTGGGCTCCACTGCGTGTGCCTGCGACGGATCAATCATCGCTCTCGGCCATGTTTTCTTTTAAGAACGAGTGAGAACGATAAGGCAGGAAGGAATAGAGTGTAAATGAAAGAATGAGAGAGATGAGGAATGAAAGACTGAAGAAGAATAGAGGAATGAGTTGAATGATTGGTGATAATGAGTGCTATGTTGCAAGATCTCACGTACAATTATTGTCTTGTTGGAATGAAAATCGAATTTATAAAAAAATATGACAATTCCCTTCGTTTAGAGAGGAATGAATAATTTTGACAGTCCAGTACAAAATACGGTGAAAATTATTTTTTTCGGTAACTTTTAACCCACGGACGAGATGGAATGACGAGTTCTATAAAGTGTGGGGCGGACAAGCCTAAAGACGAGAAATTGTTCAAGAAGATGGTGATTAATAGAGACCGGAAAAGTATGTGGTATGAAACGTTAAAATGTGTACATAAATATGTAACGTTAACTGTAAGAATATGTAATAAATATGTAAAATCAGATATATTCTCGAAAACTCAACAATTTTTTGTTAAAACAAACTCAAAATTCCGTATTTTGAGAAACGCCATTTTCTCAAAAATGGCTCCAAATTTTTTCTTCAAATTTTTCGAATAGATTGTGCTAATTGCACTGTTTAATATGACGTGAAGTGCATTTTCGTGTATACATTTGTTTTTTCAAAAATTACACAATTGTAATTTTTAAATATCGTTCACGACGTTAATATGTACATTTCCATCAATTTGTATACATTATTGCATTTGTGTGTGGATGCGTTTCAAATGACTTCAAATGAAGTTTTTCAAAAACTCAATAGATTCCTGTGAAAAGGAGCTTCAAATTTCGAATTTACAGTAACGAATAAGCATGAAACTGATGCAAGCAATCGCGCGTCACCGCCGCTAGTTGTAGCCCACGCAGGACTCGCCGTTTGTTTGCGCAGTGAAACCGAGAGGCACATTCGAAGATCGCTACTGTACCTCAGAAGAGACTTCTTCGAAAATAACCTTTAGCCGACGATACTTTTTCTAAGCTTCCTGGAGTTCGAATATGTGGCACTAAGGCGATGTATTCTTTTCCAGAAGGGAATTCATTTCTAGGACGTTGTATTTCCTTTGTTTACTTGTAGCCGAGGTCCAGGTTCACTATAACCGAGGGTTCACTATATCCGAGGTCACTATAACTGGAGTCGACTGTATATCGATTCGCATACAACTGCGAGTGTTTTACGCGATTTGAGACGGACACTGTTACATTTCATTTACTTTACAAGCAAAAAGAAAAAGAAAGAAATTATGCAGATATTTTGAAATTGTACAGCAAATTCGAACGCAAAATTGATGCAATTTGTAAGTTCTTCGTTGATTTAATTCAAAATGTGTTAATTTTTTTATCTACGAGTATATTACTAATTTTCAATGAGCAGTGAAATTGACAGAAAAGTATACAGTTTCTGCCCATTGAAATGTATTTAAGGTTTTCTTAGATACCCATTCACATACTTGGGAAAATTTAAAGAACGAGACAGTTTTGATTGTGTCTGAAAAATAGAAACATACGATTTAGTTATTTCAACTGTTCTCATATTGTGTGTGTCGACTGAATTATCGTATTCACTGCGTTCCTCCTCACGACAGAACCGAAGTTATGCGACTGCAAAGCTCCAAGGAAGAGGTCACCCGTCAGTAAACATGTGTTACTCGCGTGTGGAAGTAACTTTCTTGATATTCACTGCTGCATTGTCTGTACACAATAATACACTCCCTTATTGGCGTATTCATGTTGGTTATTTTGTTAAAATCTTATTAAATCTTAAAAAATTTATTGCAGTGCTGTACGAGAGTATTTTATTCGTTGTTCTTGAGTAATGCGCGAACTCCTCCTTGGTAAATCAGGTTGTGTAGTTTTGTTGAGTATATGAGCTGCAGGCTTGTAGTATACTTTTTAAAGATGGTGTTCGTTCTGAGAATGGCGTGGATATTAATAGAGAAATCGATCTAGGTTCATCCGCCGCTAATGCAATTTCGCGCGGGGGATATTGGTTTCCGCTCCGCTCCGCCGCCCGCTGCGTGGGAGGGCGCGCGCCCGGCGCGGCGCCGGCGAGGTGTGAAGGCAAGCCGAGCGCAGGGGGCGCCGCGTCCGCCGCCGGGGGTCAAAGGGATGCTAGCGCGCGCCCCCGGCCCGTCTCCCGCTCAGACTTCACTGCTCTCGCTCTCTTGCGGCGCCTCTTGCTTTTTCCCGCACCGCCGTCTCCCGCTTCGCCATCTTCCGCTCCGCCATTTCCCGCTCTGCCATTTCCCGCTTCGCCGTTTCCCGCTTCGCCGTTTCCCGCTTCGCCGTTTCCCGCTTCGCCGTTTCCCGCTTCGCCGTTTCCCGCTTCGCCGTTTCCCGCTTCGCCGTTTCCCGCTTCGCCGTTTCCCGCTTCGCCGTTTCCCGCTTCGCCGTTTCCCGCTTCGCCGTTTCCCGCTTCGCCGTTTCCCGCTTCGCCGTTTCCCGCTTCGCCGTTTCCCGCTTCGCCGTTTCCCGCTTCGCCGTTTCCCGCTTCGCCGTTTCCCGCTTCGCCGTTTCCCGCTTCGCCGTTTCCCGCTTCGCCGTTTCCCGCTTCGCCGTTTCCCGCTTCGCCGTTTCCCGCTTCGCCGTTTCCCGCTTCGCCGTTTCCCATAACGCTTTTCACAGTCCCCGTTCCCGCGTAACCCAGTTTTCCTTCCACTTCATCTGCGCTCGCGTGCCCCCCCTCCGCCTTCTTCTACACCCCGTTCCTCCCCCCACGCGCGGCTTCCATTGACACCCTCTCCCGACTCCCACCTACCTATTCCTACCTTACCCCTAATACTCTACCCTACATCCTACCCCCTCCCGTCTCTGGCAACTCCCACTTCTACCAGCTACCAGCACCTCTCCCACACTCCCATCTCGCCTCCGCCTTCATTGACTCTCCCACCCTAAGACCACATTCCCCCACCTAAGCTCTCCTTCCCCCTATCGCCCTACCCCACATTCCCTCCGCATCCGCCCACTTTTATTTCCCGCTTCCGACACCGGGTCTACACTCCAGCCCCGGCCCCGTCTGACCCCGCCCCGTTCTAGCTTTCGACCTCCCTTTCCGGCTTTCGTTTACCGTAACAGTAGCTTTATCTAAGGTATGAATGTTTTGGTGTGCTGCTACATGATGTGAATTCCCAACAGAAGTATGACTCTTGAACACCAATCGGGCCGTTAATCCTTTCCCCCGTCATTGGTACTTTCTGTGAATGCGTAAAAAGCCCGACATTTTTCATTGGAGATACAAAGGTCTCGTCATTGCTCTTTGCTGATGGGTATACGCATAATATTGAAGCAGTCTTTTTTCACAGGTCCGAAAAAATGAATGGATCACAAAGGATGAGCTTGTCTGAGGAAGCGAGAACGATTAGAGAACTTAGGGAAGGGGTTAGAGAAAAAGGATACGTGTGGAGATGGGAAGGAAAAAGTGAACTTCGTAAATGAAAATAATACACAAATCAAGATCACGGAGGTTCGTTTTATGAAAAATCGCAAGGAAGAGAATTAACTAATTATTTGTCTTAGTCTAATTATTTGATTTCTGTTTTTACTGTTCCTGTACTAGGCAACTTCAAGATTTGCCTTTCTTGATTAGTATTTGAATAAAATTATTATTTTACTTTTAACAGTGTGACTTCTACCAAAACTACAAATCGTTGGAGCATGCGACATTGCTTCTGTGTGTAATGATCGCAGGGTTGCGAGACCAGACTCCATGCCACTCCGTAGCGATGTGTACCGAGTGCAGTGAGGCACGTATTGAGTGGGGGCGGTGGAGGTCAAAGCGGGCGGTCGGCATGATCCTTGTTCTCTATGCGTGTGCGTTCTCCTGTCAAACGAAGATCTTACCGTGCGGTTGAGGGGTCAGCAGCGTACTCCACTTGGCAGCACCACCGCCTTGATGCTGCATTGTCCTGCGCTTGACATGACCTTCACAATCATCGTTGTTGACCAAGACCTGTATCGGTCATAAGACAGGTCTCTCTGTCGTAATCATTTTCAGTTCTTTGTAGATTCTTGCAGTCAGGAGATTCTTTGTTACCGTAGCTTACCCTCATGACTTACGGAGGGCGTTTATTTAAACTACGGTTTGCTACAACAGCTCACACTTTCTCGCTTTATTTGCAACTTTTGTAAGTTTCGAAAATTCAAGAGTTCAACGAAAATTATATTTGTGCCACTTTTAGATTTTTGTTCTATTTGAGGAAAAAATAAGCAAAAATTGGAGCCGTTTGTGAGAAAAAACATTACCTTAGCATCAAGCAAAAATAACGCTAAAACGATTCGTATTAAAAAAACTGACTTTACTTAAAGGCCTGTCTTTGATAAACATATTTCTTTCGGAAAAGGTATCATTATTGTAGTTTTAGGAAGATTAAAACAAAAATATTTACCTTTTTCAATTTCTGAAAATTGAATTGAAAGAATTGAACGAAACTGGGCGTACGCAGTTTTTCAGAAGCGTACACTTCTCTATTTTAAAAATTCCAAAAATTCGGAGCCTTATTTGAGAAAATTTTGAAAATTTCGTTGAGGCGTTACGTAATGTAACAATATATATTTTTAAAAAAAAGGTCTTCTGCCATGGTTTCGTTTAGAGCTTCTACTGAACCGACAGTAGTATTTTTTCCTTTAAATGAAAGAATGTGATCCCTAGATGTGTTATCATATATTGTTTGTATTGATTCACCAACATTTATGGTGTAAATTAATTAATTAAATCATTCTTTAATAGTACATTTATCAATAGTCAATTGTTTTTTCCCAAAGAGTGGCTGCTTTAGGGTGGCGTTGCTTGATGCTTCATTTTGATCGTTGAGATTTGTTTACAATTCGTCAAGGTTTTGTTTCAGTGTAATAATTGCATTGTAGTGACACATGATGATGACACATAAAAAAACTTTAAAAATAATAACCGTCAGTATAATAGTGCTCTTTCTTTTGTGTAATTTGATGCCGATATTACATTGCCACCTGGTCATGGGCCATACGTGTTCAAAATGTTGGGAACTCCACTTCACAGAATATCTTTGTTGTGCCCTGAAGATGTTGTACCCCAAACAATGCAACGTATTGTGAACATTAGTCTGGGCACAGTAATTTACATTTATCTCAGATCTCACCGTCACATTTTGACGGGTTCTCACTAGTCAGAATTAAAACATCCGTTCCATATTCAAGAGACCGCGACATCGTCCACATTGAACGGGGAAATCAATTTTGGTGAAAATCCTACTCACGGTCACTATCGTTGTCCACACGACAAGCGGACAGAAAGACGTTTTTCCATAAACCAATTTTACAATGTCAGGGACGCGTAAAACGTAATTTTGACTAGACAACGAGTTAGCAGTTATTTACTACACATACGAGCAAGAATTATCCATTTTTTCGGAATCAGAGTCATAAAATAAGAGTTTTTCTATCGAAAAAAAAATCGTCGTTTTTCGCTGCAGCCTTACAATACTTGTGATCTGATATTACTTTATTTCTACGTAAGTACTATGTGAAAACGAAAAAATATATAAATATAGTTAATACTTGTATAAATAAATTCACTGCAAAATTGTTTCCTTTAATCTTAAAAAAGTCCCCCCTTAAGCATTTTCCCAATCCGCCCTCGTTCCGTGTTGTGTGCCTTGCTGACCGAGTGGGCGTGGGAGGGGGCGAGTGCGGCGAGGCGGGCGCTGCGGGCTGGAAGCGCGCTGCCCTGCTGCTTTGAGCATCGGTGCGCGCGGAGTCCTCGCAAATGTCGATGGCGACCCGCACTCTCCGGCTCACCCGCTGACCCGGAGCGCCTCAGCGCCTCCAACTTGTTGCGGGTGCTTTCAGCCTACGAAGGTCAATGCAGTCAGACAAGGGCGGCCATCCTATTGAGCATTGGAGGAGAACGTTGTGACAAGGGCAAATTTAAAAAAAAAATACGTCAGTGAAAAAAAATTGAATTTTTGTGGTAATTATTGTATTAATAATTTCCAAGTTGAAATTATTGTTAAAATTAATCAGAAATACATTATATTGTGAACAAATTTGAATTTAAAAAAATCCCAATGAAATTTCACCCAGTTTATAATAGTCACTGTTCTTTGCCTCAGTCGGGAGGGAATGAGTTTGAAAAGAATGTTTTAAAAGATGTTACAAAACCAATGTAATGGTTTAAAAATAGCTCAATTTTGCGAACATATTTATTTCTATGTTTCTAAAGTGTTTTGTATATCGAAGGTTTCCTGAAGAACATGATACTGAATGTGAGAAATTTTGAAAAGATGTACGTTTCAAATACTTGTAAATAGTGCTAGTTTAACAAAAAAAAGAAGATATGATTAAATACAATTTCACAGTAATTTTGAGGGACAGAGGGATGTTTTGGGTAAATTTATACTCACTTCATCGCGATGAAGTGCCAAAACTCAAAACATTTGCCATCACTCAAAACATTCATATTTTTTAACGTGAAATTTATGTGAACTATAACAGAAGTTGTTCTATCAATAGAATTATGATAAAAGGCAACTCCTAATCACTAATCCCACCTTTGAAAATAACAACTCAATCAAAATTAAGCATATCCCTCATTTCCTTATTCTGTACCCAGGCTCACGCGTGGATGCAATTCCATTAACGAGTACTTCAAGGCAAAAAATCAGGGCAGGTTTGGGGATGTCGCTTCTGACCACACCCTTATCAGAAACATTAATACAAAATACACTCTTCGCTGAAAATTAAAATCTCCATAGTGTCTTTTAATTCAGCAAGAACTTTCTATTGAATTCTTCATAATTGGATTACAAATTTATCATGACTTTATCTCAATATCTTTCTCTTCAATTAAAAAATCCAAAAATATTCTATAGCCTCAGTAATTTGTCAATGGTTACCTATTGTATTCAACAAAACTGAAATACATATTACGCATATTCCAATTATTTCATTGTATATTAATTCATTGTTAAAATAAATATTTTTATTTTAAAAAGTGATGAAATGTTAATTAGAATTTTCTTTCCGGATAACCATCAAAGTATTCTCTTTATGTAATCTGTCAAAACTTGCATTAATTAATGATCAAAGATAAAGAAATTAAAAAAGAAACAACCAATAGAGTTGCTATTTGCGCAACTTCATCTCTTGTACGAGGGTGTTTCGTTGGCATGTTTGCTTGGTGGCGCTCCGCAGCGTTGGCGGCCGACGCCGGAACTAACATGTAAAAGTTTCGTATTCAATTTCTCGGGTCCTACGAGACGTATCGAGTTGGAATTTTCACTATTATTTACTAAATCTGAGACAAATACAAAATGTCAAGAACGTCTGTTGTTTCCAAAAAGTAGTTTTCCCTGAAATTAAGCATTGCAGTTTTCGTTTCGCTCCTGTGACAACTTATTCTACGAAAAAATTGAGTTTCATCGCCAAAACGTAACAATCGTGCGCGGCCTCTTACGCAAACGCATTCATTTATTATGAACAGAATCCAGTAAGTTGTCTTGCGGGACATACTCTCTAATCATGCACGATAACCTCTGGACCTTTAACTTGACGGGAAATCTGCCTGGGAAGGGAAAATGTAGGAAAACAACGAAACACACTTTTGATTGAGCCAAGGGAAAGTGCTTTACTAGATTATTCGATCCAAGATCTCATGAAAAATAAAGTATTGTATTGGAATGTGGTTAAAAATTAAACAGGGATTGTCCAATGATTACTATTTAATTTTAGTAGTGTCCACCTACGTTCATTGGCAATCTAAATGTAAAATAAATAAAAAATTGTAATGACAACACTTTGAAAAAAATAATACAGCAACCACATTTTCATTGTCTTTAAACTTGTGTGGATACTACTGAAATGAAAAATTAAAGTCTTTCTTGAGCCAAATGTTTGTAGACTTGAATACTTTCACAATCTAGGGGCAGCGAGGCCGTCCGCATGTTGGTACTGTTCGTGGTAACCCGGCGGCTGTGTTCACTTATCGGAATACTTAGACCAGGCGGCATAGCGTGGTTTAACATACATATAAATATTTGCATGTTTGCACGTGAGTGAGGGAAAGGATTTCGTCTGGTGCGTTTAATAATTTTTGCACTTAAATTTGAAGTAATTTAATACATTAATTTAAAAGATAATTTACACTTAGGTATAGCCAAATAAATAATACATTCATCAATGCTCTCCCAATAAACGTAGTACCGTAAACGATACCATCTTCCGAACACGTACGTGTTCTTTGACACTTCTGCTTTGATATTTCCATAGCAAATGTATTTTAATTTATTATTAGAAGGACGGTAGGAAATGGCTGTCAATTCCTATTCATTAGTCAGATATTGTATGATGATAGACTTAGTATTTTTAGAGAAATAACTGTTTTACCCCTTTGACCTACTTACCCCTTTGGAGTGAGCTCGAAATCCATTATGTTGAGTATATTAAAGTCGAGTATACGAATTATTCTTGGGAAATGAAGATTTGTTCTCGAAAATATTTCAATTAAAATGAAAGCTCTTCTATATCTAAAATATAAACAGTCGTGCTTTTCAATTAAAGTAAATATCCACAAATTTCCTAATACTTCTGATGCTTGTTAATAACTAAAGTACTCAGAGCTGTACTTCGTAACTCACAAAAGTAATGAATATATGCATTACTATATATCATTAAATATATCATTAATTAAATTTATTCTTTGTGTAAATCTTTTAAAAACCCACCGATTTGAACATTTTTTTAAAATACTAAGCCTTTTTGTTTAAATTATAATAGTTTATTAGTTCATATTATTGCTCCACGATAACAACGTATGTACCTTACCTTATGCTCAATCGGAACCTAGGTACTTTCCGGATGCGTATCGCACGTGGTTAGTTCCCTCCATCGCATTCAATGCGAGGCCTCCCCAGCCGGTGTGGACAGCGGGTGCGGCTGCAGAGCCACATCTTCCCTCTCGCGGTGGCTATGCACTCAAGGTCTACTTTTATCTCCAGCACTTAGGGCGATATGTATAATAGAAACCTCGCGAAAACATCGTGAAACGCGGCTGGTGACGGAGGCGCGGTGAGGCGGCGTTGGAAAAGCTGGCGGGCGGGAGCCAGGCGAGGGGGGGTGCGGGATGGAGTGGGGCGGTAGGTGTGGGGCGGAGTGGGATAAGCATAAACGCGGTCCAAAAACGCGCTCTCAAAGGCGGTAATTAGGCGGAATTTCAAAGCGGCCGCTTGGTGTCCCGGCCCGCGCCCCGTCCCGCTGGGTTCTTCCCTCCCTCGGCTGGGGTCCGCACGGCCTCCGAATATGTCCTCCTCCAGTGGCGGAAATACCTGACACTATCATGGATACCCAAAGAGACAATGCGCAATGACTGGGAGCGGTGGCCCAGCGGATCAACTGATGTCACTGCAGTGCCTCTGACCGGGAGGTCCTACGTTCGAGTCCCGACGGCGGCAGGATTTTTTGACACTAGCTTTTCAGCTAGGTCGAATTCAGTCGCTGTCTGGAGGAGAATTCTAGCGGACGGCTGCTCCGATCGGTAGTTTTCCGTGGTTTCTCCGATCAACACCAGGCGAATGCCGGAGCAGTACCCTAACAAACGGGCCACGGACCGCGCGTGATATTTCCTTCCTTTTCTTTACACACACACTTACACTAACATGCACTATACTACCACATATTCCGAGAAATCGGTCGGGGACTTAGAACTTGTCCCGGCTGGGGCGATGCCCCGCTGGTAGGAGATACGTGGTTAGGGAAATATCCCGCTAGTCGACGGTAGGTCGTCGCCGGATCTCGCCATCCAGCGGGGGATCACCGCCACCTCCCGATGAAAAACATGAACTACACTTACGGGAATAGCGACCTAAGTAATTGACGCGCCCGGAATCGGTAATAAGTAATCAATCAATTAATCAATCATTGCGCAATGCGTTCAGAAGAAGGTACTGTTGTGAAGGTACTTTTCAGAAGTGGAATGCGCGCGACGTGAACACTACGTATTTGATTTGGTACCAATTGTAATCAATTCTCCCAAATGTTTGGATACTTCGTTGATTAGTGAAATCAATTAATGTATATTAAAAAATATTTCTTGTCTACTATTTCTTCTCGCATATAAACTCCCTTTGCTCTTCTCTTTTTCACGATAAATTGCTAATACGGTGACCTAGTACCTATCGATCGCCAAACATCACAGCAGCATCCCGTTCCCTCCGTACACTTGAATGCGCTTGTTGTCCCGCGTCACCTTCGAACTCTACACTACCTTCGCTGCGCTGGTGCATTCAGCTACTTCTTTAAAATACCAAATAATTCTTCAGTCAGGTAGACAGTCATTTTCGCGAGCGTGTTTGGTTATTGATTAGATGTGGATATCTTTCTGAGAACGGTTGACAATTTAGTCTCGCAGCTTCTGTAATATCACTCCTCCACTTCCCTTGTATGTACATTACTCTTGAATTGCACATTACTTCTATTACGACATAGATTTCTATTCCGGAAAGCATCATCCCAGATGCTTCTAGCTTTTCCTACTCTTATCTTCACTACGTCCTCGGCCTGCTGCACTCCCGCGCGTCCCATTCGCAGGGCGTCCTCTAGCCTCCCCAGAAGTACTCCTGATTCCTGTTCGTCGCGCTTCGGTCACTTCTCTATTATTCATTGAGAGGCGGACGCCGAAGGGGAGGGTCGCACAGCCTACAGGTCAAGAGGAACGGATTGTCAAACGAAGACTGAGTTACACGTGAGGACGGCAGATTTTCGGACACAAAACTTGCTAGAATGAACGAAAATAGTGCAGGTATAAGTTAAAACAGAAGTAGTACTTGAAAAATATGTTGAACACAATGTAAATAAAAAATGTAAAATGAATGAGCCGACCTGGGTAGCCTGCTGAATTTCACCTACCAGGAGAGAAATACCGCCACCTCCCGGGATTGATTGATCCTGATTCCGGGCGTGTCAACCGATGTCATTAGTCCCTAAGTGTAGTGCATGTTTTTGTTCGGCCGTTGGCGCTGATCGTCCCCCGCTAGATGTAGCGTCGATCTACCGTCGACCACCGAAGTTTCCCTAACTAGGCATCTCCCACCAGTGGGGCACCACCCCAGCCGGGACAATCTGTTAGCTCTCGACCGATCTCCCGGCATGTGACGTAGTGAAGTGCATGCTAGTGTGTATGTGTGTACATAATGGATGAGGAAAGGACAAGGAAAAGAAAGGAAAAATCGCGCGAGGTCCTTGGCCCGTTTGTTAGGGTACTGCTCCGGCATTCACCTGGTATTGATCCGAGAAACCACGGAAAACTACCAATCAAAGCAGCCGGTTGCTAGAATTCTCCTCCAGACGACTGTACTCGACCTACCAATCTAGTGTCGCTAATCCTATCACTTTTGGGACTCGAACCTACGACCTGCAGGGCACTCTAGTGACATCAGTTGATGCCCTGTGGCACCTCTTCCGGTTCCACCTCCCGGGATATAACATGCACAACCCTTACGGGACTAATGGCCAAAACATTCCTGGTCAATTGTGGATGCCCTGCTGCTGGAGGCCAGGTCATCGCACGCAATACGGGCGTCGCGCGACACCTAGGGCTACGTAGGTCGTGTGTCGGCCGCACGCAACGCTCCCTGCGGCCAATTTCCGAATTAGCCTCATGGCGGCCACTTAGTCGACGGCGAGTTTTAATCGGCGCTTCGGCTGCCGCGAACGGGGCAACTGCGGCACATTTGCGGACACTTGCAATTAATAGAGGCGTGGAATTCAATTACGGGCCGCGCAGCTTCCAAAATGGCGTCGCGGACCACTAACGTCCCCCTCCTCCAGACGCAGCACCGCCCACGGCCTCGCCCATGGCCTCGCCCATGGCCTGGGATATCGCCAGCTGATGAACTTGTGGGCAAGCATAGAAATAATATTATTGCAGTTAGCTACTATATATGTTGTGCAGAAGGTTCTCTACCACAGTCATTGAATTGGAACTGGACTGGCACTGGAGCAAGATTCATCTCTCTACAATAAATTATTGTAGTACTTCTCAGTCATTATGTTCTCTCTAGAAACTGTAGATCAGCGATTCCGAACCGGTGTGCCGCGAGGTCTCCGTAGGTGTGCCGCAAAATTTCATGTTTGTCAGTGTTTTTATTGCCATTTATGTGTAGTAGGCCTAACAGCTCTGCCTTCTAACTGAAGGGACACCAGTCACAAATTTCCTCAGTTGTTGGTCGGCTCCTCAGCGGGTCGTCTTTCACCCTATCACGTTCTTCACTGAAACGTTTATCCCAGATATATACCGTTTTTTTCTTTATTGCGCTTCTTCGAGCATTTTTAATGTCTCCGACGGAGATTTGTGTATTAAACACAAACATTTGTTAGAGCGTTGCATTGAAGTCGACATCTCGTCAACAAAAGTCGATCAAATACGACGAATAAACACACACAAATAAAAAGAACTGGTTGCTATGCAAACACAATTGCTACGAACATGGAAGTTCTACTGAAGTGACGTCTTGAACGTTACCAAAATCGAAAAAAGAATGTCTATCGAATGCATATTAAATAAATAATTAAATATTCTGGGAACTTTTTGAAGCTAGTAGTATTTTTGACGTCGCCGCCTCTTAATTTGAGATATGAACCAACAATTGATTTACGTTCTAGCATTACTCTTTATTTTCAGATTTACGTATACACGAATGTATGCATCATGTGTGACATTGTCCAAGTACTTGGTTCTTTCGTGAAGTGTATAAATGTCGTTCATAATGAGAGGAACGGAATTTATGAAACTATTTGTAAACATTAATTTTGATCGATCTCAGGAACACACACCTCAAATATATATTTCCTACTTCTAGGAAGAAAGCGAGCAGAGTTTACTTTGCATTTTTCCTATGTTAATCCTGGTGTTTCTTTCGTCTCGCCCGGTGCAGCAAATGTGTTCTCAGACTCAGAGAGTGGTCACGGGTTCAGGCTTTTCACCCTGTTATCCACTCATATAGTGACAATTGCTAGCCAACTTGCTGCAATTTTGCACCATCTCCCGCAACCTTCTCTTAATTTCGTTGAATCCCCATCTCATCCAATCTGTAATTGAGAAGGAATCGCTTTCTTGGTGGCCGCGTGTAATCTCCGTGTGCCATATATATTCTGATTTTTCTCTCTCCCCACTCGTGCCAGCTTCTAATGGTTTTAAGTCTTTATTAGGGCATTGCGGTGTGAGAAAGTAGTATCTCTCCACCTATTAAATCTCGTATGCATTGCGTGCAATTTGCGAGTCTCGCATAAACACTATAATGCGACAACAGTTTTCGTCGCGTCTTGTAACTTTTTTCTTATTTAATGTTGCTTTTCAACTGCTAAGGTCGTATAGCGATCACTGTAAGTGACATCAGGGGTAACGGTAACGGTATCGGTATAAGGACGAACACAAACATTCATGCCCCGGGCGAGATTCGAACCCGCGACCCTTCAGACCCGAGGCAGCTACGGCTTTCACGCTCCTTAGCGACCTCGGCTATCCAGATCGTCGTCTTGTAACTTCGATGTGATAATAAACAATTATAAATCGCGTGGCGCTTGACCACCCGTAAACTTCACGCACAGCAACGTGCCTTATGAGTTGTGCCTTATGGATTGTCATGCAGCAGTCAGAACGGTGTTAGTGATATCAAGTGAGTCTTGATGCGCACTTAGTTACATATGCACATCCTAATGGGTGCGAGTGTTGTTCAAGTAGCTTTTTGAGTCTCTGCATTATCTATAAGAGATGGAAACGGGAGATGTGTCCAGCCTTATTGTTAGTAGAGTTGCCAACTCTCCGGGTTTGATCCGGAGACTCCGGTTTTCAGGACTGTTCATCTGGTTGAAAATGTTTGGTACACGTTCGTTATAATCACACTAGCAACATTAAAATGTTCAAAATTTACTGTTTGATCCATTGTTGCCAATAACTTTACCATTTTTTAAATTAAGCAGTAACCGTATTACGATTTGTCTTTGAAGGTGATTTTGCAACGTAATTCATGTAACAACAGAATGTCGTGGTCGAAATATTTTTAAAGTCTCAATGACCCCACTGGAAACGATTAATACAGGCAAAATGCGGTATTTATGCTCGCAAAATATGAAAATGCAAGAGCGTTATGACTAGGGCCCGGATAATTATGTACTAAAAATTGGGAAAATATGTACATATATATGTATTATAATACTCAGAAATATGTGCTAACAAGTTAAAAATGTGTAACATTAATTACCATTGTATTAATTCTTTTTATTAAAATACTTTTATCTAAGTGTATAGTGCTTTATTTCCTTAACATAAAGCCCAAATATTATATTCCTCATAATCCTATTATTTAAAACAATCTCCATAACAATAAACAAATATTTGTTTCAAATTTTCAGCAATAAAAGTTTTGCTATTATCTTGTAAGAGAGTTTTGTACTGACTAAAAGAGTGACTTCCTACGTCGCAGGAAGTCACTAGTGCGTTTTTAAACTTGCACATATCGTTTAGCATGTAGTCAATATCCAATGTGACGAATTGTCCCCTCATAGCACTGCACTAACAGCTATCACCGCAAATTGCATATTGTTTCGAATGAGGGGTGTTCTCCATAACTGAAAACCTTTTTCTTTACTAGGTCCCTTTTGATCCTCGAATAATAAATGAACAGTTTTTAATGAAGCGACTGCTGATTGGTCAATTTCGAGACAGGCAGAAAGTTGCAGGGAAAACGTTTTCAAAGATTTAATTGTAGTGCCTATTGAAAATGAGGCAATATAATTTTTCAGCTTTTCAGCATAAAGTAATTGCTGTTATATGCTTATGGATGCTGCAGTATAAGAATCAAGCTGTTATATAACTTGTATGAATAAAATTAAAATTTTCAGCGTTGTAACTCATAGAATCAATTCAGATGATCCATTCCGTTAATTCGTTTTTATTGGAATTCAATGAGTCAATCTGAGATCTTATTAGTTCTGCAATACAACGCATGTACAAGTCAGGTTAGGAGTAGTAATTTTCGATACAACACCTGCAGGGCTTCTGCTATCTTGCACAAGTATGGCGTTGTAGTAGTATCAGAAGGAAGATATTACTGTGTTTAACTCCACGAGACCACAAAAATCCCATTGTATGAGTAACAGTTTTGCAGTAAATTGATGGTTGCATTTGGGTAACAATTTACAAGTTATCAAAATAGACTTACACTTTTAACTATTCATTAAACCTATTCCGAGATTCGTAATATGATTTCCTTCCACATCAGTTGTTTCGTCAGTTGATACCAAGATGCGACCATCGCCAATTTCCCATCAATGGAATCCTCTGTTTCCAAACAATGAATAGAATTCATTGTTTCCATACAGTCTTTCTTATTGTAGATCTGTGTGCAATTGTTTCATGTGGATATTTTTACAGAAATTCACGTAGCAGTGGATTGTTTAATTTCTATATGTAAATGTCGGCACAAACTAAAACACAACTCAAATTAATTAAAAAGTGAGATTTCTGACGCTCAATACTTGGTGATCATGCGAATCAATCAATAAGAACTGTTTTTGGGTTTGGATATGTATCTTCGAAATTCGTATTTGATGGCACGACGTGAATGTATGTTGAAAGATTTGAAATCACTGAGCACATGCCATTTTTTTTACGTAACTGGCAAACAAGTGTTTTCCTTGTAGAAAAGTGTTAAAATTCTTCTGTAAAGTGCTTCAGTCATACACTCATGTCAGAGAAATTTTGTCCTTCGGCATTTTTAAGTAAAATGTAGAATAAGTTGTACTAAAAATATAAACTGAATCCACAATGTTGCAGTTCAATATTTCTCAGAAATTAGGGAATAAAAACAATGCTGATTCAAATTTAATCAATTGACTCGTAGATCATTTAAATTCCACTTGAAACGTTTTTACGGTAGTGATATTGCTAGACTGCTCTGAAAAACTCGTACTTGCCTGTGCTAAATTCTCACTAAACTCACACTTCAGTGCCGCGTCGTGATTTTACTTCAGATTTTGGGTCTGAAGAGATAATTTACAAACAATGGCGGAGGCTCGCGTGTGACAATCGGGGAAAGAAAAATGTCAACGGTGCCTCCTGTACTGGTGCTTGTAGTTTCTGGTGAAAGGTTTCAAGGTCTAGGGAGACCCCTGAAAGATGCGTAGTGAGGGCGCGATATCGCCTGCTAAACGTATAATTTTCACAGACCAAACTTGCGTTTTGTTCTCTGCGATACTCGTGCTGAAAACTTTACACACCAGAAGCTATAGATTGCGTCGCCGCCTTGCCCTTTTATTTGCAATACCGTCGATGTAGCGAAAGGATTCATTTCTACGCGATGCAATAGCAGCATTTCAAAGATGAGGCTAAAAAAATGTTTGACAATGCTGAATTGTTTCTCTTGGAGATTCTTAAACAGCAACGTACAAAAAATAAATTAAAAAAATTGCAGAAAAATAAAAACTTCAGTAATATGTAAAAATATGTTCTTTTGGGGAAAATATGTACTAAAAAGTTAACGGTTTTTGTCACTAACCGATATGAAGCAAATATATCGTTGATTCGACTTGATAAAGTTACGTTAGGAAAATATGTTATTAATCATTATCCGGACCATAGTTATGACAAAGGAAATGAAAGATACTAAAGGTCTGACCATTGTACACTTAATTTCGTACCATTTTTTCGATATTACGGTCCTTGCATAAAAACAAAAATTCAAATTAAGCGGGGTCCCTAAATAGATCCATGTAATCACATTGGAGAGGGTGCTTATGGTTAAGCTTATTGGCCATTTTTATAGGTCATTATTTTACGGACAGAATTAATTCCCTAAACGCCCTTCTACCGACTCATTTCCCTTAAAGGAATAGTCAACAGGAAATATTCCCCGCTTGCACATAAGTTAATAAGAGCTTTCCAAAACGGTTTAATTACGTAGAAAGCCAATGTTGCGTCGTTAAGAGATAGGAATTTCATCGCACTTTTATAGGGAGTTTAAGGCCGCGTTTTGTAGGTTCTGTAGATTAAAATAGCGGAAATACAGCAGTAAAGAAGGGATGAGGATACACAACGCTTCATGCATCTCGTAAAAATATTTATGGATAGTTATAGTTTATTATAATTAGCTAGAAAGTTGTTTCGTTACGGTAGAGCTTTTTGTATTGCAGAACGTTTCAGTATTAGGGGAGGGAATCTTGTACGGTGCTGCAAACAGTAATATATGAAGCTGGTGCGGTAAACTTCTCAACAGAAAAACAAAGAGAGAAGCAGATTATCATAGAACTATTAAGTTCCTATCATATTTTTGATTTGATTTGAAATCTAGCATGAACATATTTCACGCAGTTTAGCGTAATGTTTTCGCAACCAGTGACGAAAATGATGATTTATTAAATATTATTCTTCAGCCCATTCGTTAGTATTGTTACCATCCCTATGTTTAATGTCGAGTGTTTACATCGATGAATTATATTCATTATTATTCTCTGCAATAGATTCTACAGAGATGGTGAAAGGTTTGTTAATAATGATGCTGGTTAGAGAAGAAAGAATTCTGAATGAAACGCAGAGAAATATTTATAAAGACAAATAAAACTCGCTAACCCATTTTGTTCACAACAAACTCCGTAGAGTGTTTTGTATTAAACGCAGGTATCCTGAAGTGCAATGCTACACCGGATGTTTGTGTACGGACACCATTAAAATGAGTAATTTAACTCTACGTAAAAAAAAAAAATAATAGGTATATTTCCGAGGAAGATTTTGCGGATAAATTACGAATCTTAGTGCTGTCAAACATTTTTTTTATAATTCTTCGATCATCTTGCGTCCAGAAATGCTGAACCTCTTCCATTTTGTAACATTTTTTACTTTCTTTAATTTGTTAAATTAAATTTACATTACCATTATTAAAAGGTTGAAAATTACATTAATTTTTAACCAGAGGTCTAATCAAAACAAGTCAGACTGAAGACAACGCAGTGTTGCCAAATTTAGGTTAATGATAGCCAGTAGAATACAGTTATTGATATATTATCGACAGTTATTTCGAAGTAAAAATATGAACATTCTGAGCAACGTAAGGGACTCAATACTGCAATGGCGCTAAGAAGTACGGGTGAGAGGCAACTGGAGTGGCGCCTCGTCATGGGTGAGCCGGCGGCGCTGTCCAGGGCGCGCCCTCACCCCCACCGGTCGTCACCCGCTTGATTAAGTCCCATTCACGACCCGGCCGCTATCATAGCGCGGCTGTCACTGCGGTCGGCGCTCGCCCCCACGGCCGCCGCTGGCATGACGGCCTCGCAAGCCCCGCCCCCTCCCTGCCTCCACACTAGCCCTGCCGTCCGCCGCCACCGCAGCCCTCCGTACACTACAGCCAGCGCCGTCCTTACTACCTCCGTTGCCTGAATCGTCGCCCGAGCTGCCCTCCCCCCACTAGCGTCGTTCCCACCACCTCCACCAACCTAGCAAACTTCACGGCGCTCCTCTGCCTCGCCCATATTATCCTTCTCACCACTACACTGCCGTCGCTGTGCTCTGTAGCAAGCCTTAGGTCGCCCACGCCGTTTCTGCCGCACCGCTCATGATTTTCCTCCAACATCAACCCTCACTCCGAGGGAGAGAAAAAATGAAAACCTCGATATTTTGGAGCATGAAACCTCGATATTATAACATAGTGATCGATGTTTTATTCACGTCAATTTATTTGTGCAGAAACATCGATGTTTAAAAAAATTGTCATGATATAAATAAAATTTTCAGTATCTATTTTATTTGTGGATTGCTCGCAATCAAGAGCAATTGACAACTGTCACTATTGTCGATCCTCAGACGGCACGAAACCGTTTGCTATTCGCAACCTTTCTCCTAATATCGACCCTAATCTCGCTAAACTGCAATTTGAGCATTGATTACATAGAACATTGATTAGAAAATTAAGATGACAGTCAAATTTAAGGCGGAATATACTTTAAATTAATATTGATGTGTTATTTATCACATTAGAACCAGGACATTTTATTTCGAAATGTTTCATCGTGTTTAAAACATCGACTTTCAAACATCTATGTTTTTGTCGATGTTTTCGTTGATGTTTTCATCGAGATCGAAAACCTTTTGTTGATGTATCGAAGTATTGATGTATCGAAGTATTGATGTTTTGCTAAAGTTTGTCATCATTACTCGTGCCACCTTCACAGTCCGCGGGGTACCAGCTGTCTCCACCACACATCTGCCTCCCCTCCCCCATGTGTCTCTCTCTATTACGTCGCCTAGGGCGTCGTACTGTTCGCCCCCGTCCTCAGCCTCGCAATCATCCGCCATCGCCTACGTCCTATTTGCAGCCACCGTAACGCCCGTCGTCTTCTCCATCTCAACTATTCGTGTTGCCACCACCCATATCGTCCTTGTCTCTTCACCAATATTCCCTTCGCTGCCCGCATCGACTTTGCAGCTCTGCCACTATTGCCTTTTCACAAGAACTTGCCTTCTCGCGGTGGCACATTTACAGCCCGCGCCTGCGCACTCTCTACCGTCATTTCACATAGCACAGCGGCGCCTCCTTACTCCCATACTTCTCAGTCTGCACCATTTCCCTCCTCGTATCCTTGCCTTGTACACCACCCTCTCCGCCTTCACATTTTCCCTCCGCCTCCCCGTCTTACTATTCGTGTCACTCTGTCATGTTCCCATCCTTTTCCACGGTTTCCAGCGCCAGATGGGCCACCGCCTCCACTGTCTCCGCATCGCACATGGCTGCTTCGCTTCTCAATCTCAACTCTTGACCAGTTCTCCACTTGCTGCCTTGACGTTTTGCTTTTTCCATCACTCTTGCCGCAGTAGCTTCTCCGCGGTAGCGTCGTCGTCCCCACGCTCCTTCACTGACACTGCAGCTTGGCAGCGACACATGACTCTTAAAAGACTTTTTATTACGTTGGCGTCATGCTTCGACGCGTGCCGTCTCGAGAGGCTGAAGAAGTATTCGTTAAAGTCATCTTCAACTATGGTGGCATCGATTGCTGCCAGTTAGCTCCGATGGAATAGGTTACTGCGCGCAATCATTCCGCCAACCCTGACTGACAGAATAACCGTACCATATCACTGCATTGAACTCAGCGTTTATCTCAAAAAATTGAACACGAGCTGACTTCAGACTTCAACTGTAATGAAAAGACAAAAACACAGTCCATCCCTTTCAAATAATCCACCACTACAAAACTTTCATCGACTTGCTATTCCGAAATATGTCTTTCCTATCTCCTCAACAGTTCGCGATCTTTCTCCATCATGTGCAATCTTCACAGCCTTCTCTGCCATATTCACTGCCTTCATTGCTCATGCTACTTCCAGGCAGCTTGAATTTTGTCTGTCCACCATAACTAGAGGGCGAATTAAAAGGAAATGTCATTTTTTTCTTTTCACTTTAGAAAAATGTCGTTTAGTATAGAAATTCATTGTATGTTATGACAAAAGAAAATGACCCATTTTTATACGCCATTTTTTGCAGTTTTCATGGATTTCGGCTAATAAATCATTTTACACCTCTTCCAGTAATTTTAATGCATTTTTCGTAGATTTCATTTAATGATTCATTTTAATGATACTTGATCTCAAGTAATATTTACGAGATGCAACAAATGTCCTTTACATAATTCCTACACCTGGCAGCCTATTCGATTTCTTCACTCAGAAGTTTTAATGTCAGCCATTGTGTGTATGCAAATTAAGTTTACTGTGATCCTGTCAGCGCCATTGGTGGTTCAGCCGATTTCGGGAGAAATGACAGATTTTCTGGTACAGAACAGGTCAAACCCAAAAGTTTGAAAGCTGGGTTCACTTGAACAAATAGAAGAAGCCTCAAGTACATCAGCAACATATCCAGCAGCTTAAGTTGATCATTCGAACTGGGTTTTTATCACACATTTTACATATTTTTTCTATCCTTTAGGGTATTAAAAAAATTAACTGCATTTTATTGATCATTTTTGGCGATGTTTTAGGTCATCAAAATCCGCCCCCTAACACTAACATTCACTGTGACACCACCATTCCTCGCCTCCCGTCTCTACCTCTACCTCATCGCTCCCACCGCATCCCTCCCACCCCTCCCAGTGGCTCCCTCGCGCCCTCTAACTGCCGGAATGGCCGCCGCTTATGAATATGCCATCGCCCGTTTGTTGTCTTCAGAAAGTTGTTATTGCGCGCTGCATGGGACATCCCCTCTGTCATCGCATCCGGCGAATTAGGGAGGGGATTCGGCTAAGGCAACAATAGGGTTTATGATTATGGCTGGGTATTAAATTCTTTAAATGTGTCAGTTATGGCTCAGTAACCAATTCATAAGGGTGCTATAGTTCAAAAATAGACTTCTATCACCCATAGCTTTGCTATAATCTTCGTTGTCATCGTGTTAGAGGCAGTTGGGAAATTGCGCTGCCGGGTGAATCGCTCGTTAATGAATATGCCCCCTTTAAACAGATTTCAAATTAAACAAAATGACCATTAGATGTAAAAATTAAGCTTTATGTAAGTGAATCGTAAAGGTTTTTAATATCGTACATGAAAAAATCATGAAATTCACTTCGACATTACTAGCTTAGGTTCACGAAGCTGAAAATAACGTAATAAAAGTTTTGATGTGTTAGTAGTAAATATGTCAAGGCTCCATTCATTAATTGAATTTTAGTAGATTCCGATATAAGCAGGGATGGCAGAAAACTGAAATACAATATAATGCATGTGGATTGTGAACAAAACAATTTTGAGGTAAAACAATGCATTGTTTATGAAATTACCAATAAAGTGTATTATAATTTGATCAGTTTTAAGCTTCTCAGGAATTTGAAGTTTATCACGGTCTATGTTAAACTTCGGTTTATGGTTCACGGAATTTCAAGTTTACCATAATTAATAGAAGTAATCCACGGCACGCTCGTACCATGATGCCCTTAATTCTTTTATCTTTGGCAAATCATTCCACGAATTTATTGAATGAGCAATAAGCTTTACATTTTTGAAACATCTTATGTGTACTCGTGACAATTGTAATTCTACGTATTGTAAAAAGAATCTGCATTTTGAAGTTATTTCCAATATTGTGTTATAAGTTTTTTTAACTCCACACTCTACTGTCTCGGGATTTATTAACGAAAAAGTACCTTTTTTGTGTAATTTGTGGTAAACAAGATTGTGATTGACGTTCACAGAAAACTCTTGAAAAGAGTTAAGGTAAAGTTGAAAGTGTTTTGAACATGGACGAATAAAATGATGGCCGTTCTTTACTCATTCGCTTGGATTCACCTAATTTGCAACGGCGATTAAACTTTTCGTACATTTGGCGAAAACCAATCATTGCTGAGAGTTTAAAAATATTGTTTAATGCGCAACGCTTTGTCTCATCGTCGGTTAACTTTACGCAACTTCGCTTCGCATCATTTGATTTTCGACGCATCGCCCAACGGTTTAAGCCATCCTGACTGTCCCTGCAGCCTCTACTCCTTCCCTAGGACCTCCAACACAGTCATTCCCGCTATTACCTCTACTGCCAACTTTACTCGCCCCTCGCCTGCCGCACCCGCTAGCCCGCTGCTCCCGCAAACCAATAGATAGATTTGATTTATTTAGCCTTCTCGACAATTAGTTTTACAAAATACTTACTTACGTACATTGTTTATATCTATAGGTATACTCTATTAACTATTTACAAAATTAATTTTCTACTTTGATATATTTTATAATTTTTCCTTTTAAATTCTTTAATTTGTTCACAATTTTTATTTCTAACGGTAATTTATCATATAATTCAAATCCTTTGTCAAATAGTCTATTTTTTTCCTGTGCAGTTTTACTGAAATTAATTACTAAATGTACTTGTCTTGTTTCTCTTGTTTTATCTTTCACTCTTTGGATTTTGTTTACTAAATCTCCTGTCGTATGATTTTTAATTAATTTAAAAATAAAAATTAGCGTCTTTTAATGAATTCTGTCTGTTATTGACATAAATTGCAGTGTGTATAGCATATCTAGCACTGGAGTGTGTCTGTTGCATTGAATTATTACCCTCTATTACCTTCCTCCTGACTCTATTTTGTTGTATCTGAAGTTAGACAGTACGTTGTCCCTGCCGTCCCCGCCGTCCCACTGACTACTCCGCCCCATCGTCCCCGCCGTTATCGTCACCACGCCGTCCCCTTTTTATCTCCTTCACCTCCCCGGCTGTCCTCTCAGCTCTTCTTGCTGCCCAATTCTCCTCACCCCACCGATCCGTTTGTCACGTGCCACATCCGTTGCCTCCGTCGTCCCTTTCGTCCCCGGGCTCCTCCTGGTAGCATCGGCCTGCCGCCCTCGCTATCCCGACCACCCTGTCCGCCCCCGCCGTCCCCGTCAGCTACGCCTCTCCCATCGACTTTCCCCGACCCCAATACAGCAGCCACCCCATTCCCTCCCATTCGCTTTCATCGTTATTCACCATCACCGCCATCACGACCGCGTTCCCCAACTCTCTCTCTCTCTCTCTCTCTCTTCCCCGCCGCGGCGTCCGGCACCCGCCGCGCCGCCCCCTCCTCGCCTCGGGAAGGCTGCGCGCAATGCTATCTGCCGCCCATTAGAGCCCCCGCCCGCCTTTTACAGGGCGCCCCGCGCGCGTGTTGGGCCGTTACACGCGCACGCGGTTGCGGCCGCGGTGATGATCATGATCACGGCAATGACGATGACGGTCGTTGCGTGTCCAGTAGATGAGTAGGGGAGGAAAGGGGCGAATGCGAGCGGTAAAAATTACACCGCACGGCGGGGCACTCCAACGTGACGTGCACCCCTGCGCACCGCCTAGTCCATTTACGCAATAAAGAACCAGCTAGCAGCTTACGTTGCGCCCGGCTCTGGCCTGGCTGACAAGGCTTCTCTCCCGTTGGACACCGGGTCGGGCTTGCTTATTTATTATCGTATCGCGTTTACGTACCTCCCCGTAAATACCAAGGGCTCGTCTAAATGGTTCGGACGTTGAGGTAGTGACTGCCCTGGCTGATGGTGGTGGGTTTGAACAATGCGTGTTTTCAATGTTTGGTTTTGCAGTGGCAAACAACACATATTCGTAATCGCGTTACATTATACTACACCGTGTAATGCCTCAGAAGAACGAAATATCCAAAAAATGTTCTTAATGCTTAATTAAATTAAGTTTCGTGAATTATATGATGCTGGATTAGAAATCCGACAGTGGAGGAAATTAAAATGATTTTATTCTAAGCCATTATCATGATGCAGATTGTAGATGCCTTCCACTAAATCAGTTCTTTTGCTCATTCTGTACTGGCGAAATATTGTTGTAGAGGATTCTATTTTAGTTTGCAGAATCGATAATTGTGAATTTCAAATGACAAATTATTTTATTTCTACAGTTTTCAGAATCGGTAATTGTCAATTTCAAATGACAAGTAATTTTATTTCTTCAGTATAGAGAGGATAACAATTTGCTTCACACTTGCTCAGAATAAAGCTTCTGAGATTACAACAGGACTAAATGAATTTTTATTTTCTCTTCGGACAGCATTTTTTCCGCGTTCATACCATAAATAAGCCCAAATGTTTAACTCATCCTCCAGCAATTACAATTGTTTTGTTTCTTTCATAAATAAATCCGTCTTATTTTCATGATTAAATTTACATATTATTTTTATTTTACGAGTAATAACATGTCAGTTGATATTCATCAAGCAGATAACGCTTGATTGGGAATTGAAAGCCGGCGGCGCTCACCGAATTCGTTTACTACGCTCCGTGAAGTCACGAAGGTTAAGCGCATTCGAGACTCGCGGGTTCGTGGTTGGGTGACCGGCCAGGATCCCCGGGACATAACGTCGTCGAGCCCCTGGCCGAAGGGATAAAAGGCACTGACTGACTGCGACGTGACGAGACTTGACAAAGATTAAAAGTAAAAAGCACTTTAATGGAGGATTACTCCCCAGTGCTAAAGCGCTCAACGCCACTTAACGGGACTTGGAGACGCGTTGCGTCAAGGTGGAGACGCAACAAATTAAAAAAAAAAAAGAAGAAAGAAATGGTTCATTGGAGAGCACCATCTTTTACGCTACATTTTGATCCAGAGACGCGGCCTACAAACTCATCGTGAGGAAAGTGTACCTGCCTCTTTGTACTTCAAGGCAACATTCACGTGCACGTGTGGTGGGTGGGTCCAAATCTACGGGAATCAGAGGCGCATCGAAGGAGAGAGGGGGTCCATGGGACTTCAGTGTCTCCCCCCTCCCGCAGAAGCCAATTATTTATTAAACCATACAGCATATTTCTGTATTAAAAAAAGTCATTCAATACGCTCCTCAGCACTCCTGATCTTCTCTAGGGTTAATTGTTCTTTTAACGCATTGTGTTATTCCCATAAACCTTTCCCTTATTTACTTGTATCTAAATGATTGCAGGAATGGTTGCAATGTATTTTCTTTTCAAATACATTGATATTTTTCATCAGTAGTCTGTTTGTTTTCATCAGTTAATTTTGATATTTGCAATCTGTCGAAAAAATGCTGTGTTTTTAATTAAGGGATTGGCAATAAAGTCCATTCCATCCACACATCCAACTTTAATTAAGATTTGGAACATTCATTAATGAAGTTCACAGCAGATACTTCCGATTCACACTGGTTTTCAAGCAGAAGTACCTTTACGGCTTCTATGCCACCATCATAACTGTTTATTGAAATTATCGTTAAATGTCTGGAAAAGTGTTTTAAAGTATTCAATTGACTTCCTTTTCCATTTTGTGGTGAAACCTCTTAAAAATGAAACGCACGGTATTTAATTTTTGCATATCAACACAGATCGGTTTTGATCTTCCAGAATGACGACAATACTGATGTATTAATATTTTAAAGGATTTTGCCATTTCGTCATCTATGGCTTCTGCCTGCCCAAAACTTCAGTTACTGCACTACCTCCGTCGTTCGTTCTCTCGCTTGTATCTGCTGTCCCACGACCCGCCCTCCCTCTTTCTCTTATTTTATTTTCTCTCTTTTTGCCTCCCCTTTCAGTTTCAATCAATTTCTTTCTCTCTTTCCCTTCTTATCTCTTTCTTTCTTTCTCTCTCTCTGTCTTCCTTTCTCTCCTATCTCCTTTAGACGCTCACGTACGTGTCTGCTCACTCGTCTCCTAGTATTTTATTTTGCATAATCTACTTTGACAATTAAACTTCCTCTCCCCTTTCGTGGTCGCAGTCCACATCAACGCCCACTCCCTCTCACGCCCACACGCCTATCTGCACCTCTTATCCTTAGTCTCATCTCAAGCATGAAAATCCTTGGACATTTTGAGTCGGCTACTCTTATACACCGGCCAAAAATGAGTTGCACAAAGCTGCAACTTACGGATACTAAATCAATTAGATTCGTAGCACACGAGTGAATGAATCACTTGAGAATCTCGTTCACGACGCGATAGCTCTTATATTTTCATATCATTGGTTTACCACAATTGAGCTACATTGATACATTTTACAATAGAAAATGTATTAATTTACATTTGAAGTGCGTCTCATATTGATCGCACTTCTTTTTATACTGACACACACGACAGTGTTCTAGTGTTCTAGTTTTATTCCTTTCTTCGTCTCGTGCTTTCCGCGATCACAATAAACCGTTATTTTTTCTCAATTCGTCCTGCCTTCTTGCTCTTATTCTACCTTTTTGTAGTTTCCCAGAGAGATGCATTGCCTCGCGACTGTGTTTTATCCATTAGGTTCCGTGAACTTTCTTTCTGAGAGAAAGAGGTTTTTCACAAATAAGAATATTACAATCAGGGTAGCAAAGAAGTCCCCACCATGCCACAACACAATAGAAAACATCTATACCAGAGGCGTCAATTGCACCCGTGACTCTTCGGGACGAGGCAGTTAATGCGCGACTCCCTGAAAGATATAGGATACCCAGGACGGCATACAGACTGCTCATCAAAAAGCATTTAAAATGTTTTTACTCTATTTCATGATTCCTCATTACTTCAAATACATAGAATTTCACAATACCTTAAAATATGTTGTTTGCTTCGTACCTCAAAAACCAGGACTGTAAATCAAAAACATTCCCTTGTTTTTCTTTCGTGTAGCAGCAAAATAAAATACTTATACCTCTCTATAACATTCTTTACGAAATATGCAAATCATTTAATGTTACAAATGTTTCTCAGTTTCCGTCCTGGTGAGGTAATACATTGATACCATGTGATCTGTCCGATTTCTACCCAATCTTAGTATATTGAGCGTTTGGTTTTATTTGAATTCTCCTCTTAGAATGAGATTTAGAGCCTCTCATTATATCAAGGCTTATTGCATATCCAGGATTATAGCGTTTATCAGTTTATTAGCATATCAAGGCTTATTGCATATCGTTTTCACAAAAGATTAATTGAAGTCATCTCTCATTTCGTCCTAGTACATAGATTGTGAATATCTATATAAGTAATTTACAATGCGTGCAGAAATTCAAAGAACTATGCACTCTCGGCGACTTTCCATGTGAAAGATGTCTATGATTTCGTTCCAAACCCAGAAACTTGATAGAAATCCAAATACATTGAAACAGTTTGGATTTAGATTTGAAATTCAAATATTTTATTGTGCTATGATCAAGCTACGGATTTTTAGGTAAGAAAAACTGTGGAAATAGGTAGGCAAAATAGGTATATAAAAAGTCGCTATATATTTTTCTTATCCGTATTTATGATTTTGTGTAGAAATTTTCTGAAGTAAACATAATGTAGTTACTTTCATGGAAAGTTTGCTTTCATCAGTGTTCTGTCAAATTCTCGCAGAAATTCTTTCTTTCATTGTTATGCAATTCGCACAAAGAGGGTGAATCGCAGTAGCTACCTTTTTACTTTTCATTAATTGCAACCTGATTCTCTAATGCTGCACAGTATAATCTTTTTTCTCGCATTTAATTCAAACTGAAGTGAAGATATTGTATGATTTGTTTTAACCGTTATGAACAACACAAATGTTGAACTAGTGGTGTTATAACAGCACATATTTTCCCTCATTATATCTAAAAATATATTTCAAAATTTGCAATTTTCTAAAATTCAGAAAGTTTAACGAAAATTAGACCTGCGCCATTCTTTTAAGTGTCCCTTGATCTATCCGTGAAAAAATTGAAGCAAACATTTGTAGTGGTTTTTGATAATATTTTTTATAATTTGCTTATAATGTAAGAGAAACTCTGCAAAATCTTCACGTTAAAAAAATATATGGCCTTTTTGAAAGATATGATTTTTTAGAACGTTTCATTTAGTGTCAAAAATCTCTGTATTCAGTAGTGAACTTTTGCGATGCTAACTTTTTGCAATTTTCGAAAGTAGTGTTCGCGAAAAATGGAACCGGTACCAATTTTTATACCATCCTTTATACGAGGAGAAAATTTTAAGAAAAAATTGGATCCTGTTTTGAGTAAAAAATGTTGAAAATGTCGTTTTTGTCGTAAAACGCAACGTAAATTTACTGATAGTTGTTGGATTTCTCTGTAATCTGCAGGATAAAAAAAAGGAAAAAATGTAATTAAAAAATTCATTGTATTTCGTTCAATGAATACGAGAATAAGCAATTTTAGACATTTAAACCCAAAATAGGTATTTATTAGTGAAATATGTATTTATTGGCACTATAAAATTCGCATATAGTAGTCCTAATGCCTCAAAATAAATAAGTAACCTCGTGTTTTCCACTGGAGGAAAAACAATAGGCAAATACGCAAAATTCCGCAGCTTAGTTGTTACGTCTATTCTCACAATGCGCACATTGACAGAATTTTCATTGTCAATGTGTCACTGCCAACGACTCAGCTACGTCATGCAACAGCAAGGTTCCAAGGAAGATATTGCTTCCAAAAAATATTTGCAATACGGGTGTTACGTTATGAAACAGCAACTGTTTGATATTGTTGGTATGTTGTATGTATGTATGTATGTATGTATGTATAGTATACTCTGTTATTGCTGTATTTGTGACGACTGTGTTTATTAAAAAATATTAATCTAATGAAGTGTTATACAAGAGGATTCTATTTGTTGTGCTTGTGAAGTGTGCGTGCTACTTTTTGGAAACAATTTTGTGAGGTGTTCAGCAGCATTTTTGCTACTGCAGGTCATTAAGGCGCAGTCCATGTCATTAAGGCGCAGTCCATTAATAACGTAACGCAAATATGGAGTATTTTCAGTTCCCCCTCTACTCCCTGTAACGCGCGCTGAAATCCCCCTCTAATAATTAACCAACGCTTGCGACAAGACCCTCGCCCCTCAATTACAATAAGTAAAATTAATTATAAATCAGACACGACGAGTAGTATTACTTGTATTTGTGATCTATATTATTATTTATAATTAAGTTAGAATAGTTGGCGATGCGGACTGCACATAACAATAAGATTCGATATATTACTGAATGAGATTAGTCTTCCGATTTAATTTGATGTTACGCATTTTTTCAGCACGGGAACATTTCTCTTCCATGATTCAATGAATTAATTATACGATAAAATACATATAATGTAAAGTGAGGGGATATAAGTAAGAAGCGAACCAAGATGTGACGCGTTTATTCAAATTTTTGAATTTACTCTTACGTATTAATTAGTTATTATATTAGTTTCTAATTGATTTTTGGAGTACATGTATTGCATTGTGTTCTTAATATAAATTTCTGTTGATCCGCATTAGAAATAACATTTACAAATAGACGAGTTCCAGCATCCATTCAATTTTAAAAACACGTTTCGATAATGAAAACCTCTGTTGTTTGCCGGCTTTGTGTGTTATTCTATTGTCATAATATTTACGACATGTTGCATATTTGTTTGTTTTCAATGTATGAATTTCACTACAGTTGAATATACGAGTAGAAATCAAAATGCAAATCTGTATCAGTAAGGCAAAGCAGTATAAATACGGACCTTCGTTTTCACAATTCAGTATATTTGAATACCACTATGTACGTTAAAACAACTATAATATATTTCGTTATAGATTTTGTTGTTTCTTTTACTGAAGTATTGGCTCGTGGAAGTGAATGAATTTATCTCGGTAATGTAAATTGATTCAATCAATTACGAAAGTGAAATATTCCTCACCGGCATGAAGTCAAGCCCCAATGACTTCTGATACAAACCTAACTTTTAACTTCGCATATACATTCTTCCATTTCTCCTTCTCAATTTATATGATGATATGAGTACTCTTTTCATATTACTACCTGTAGTTTAGGGAAATAATATTAATTTACCGAAAATATTTCTGATTCAGATTTCTGTTATCTCAAGTACTAAATGCGCTCTCGTCCCTTTTGCGTCTTCATACATTCCTTCTACATTCTCCTACTATTCCTTTCATATAGATTTCTTTCTACTGTTGTCTCTATATAAATTCGATTTTATTTTCAGTATTTTAATCCTCATTTCTACAGAAGTACATACATTCATGCAAGCAGAAGTGGCCAATTAACCTAGAGTTTTTGAATGAGACAAATGGGTTTTTGCGATCATAAATTTTCACAATAAACTCGTTGTATATTGATTGTGAGATGAACAGGTTGTGCCTGTACAGGTAGTACAATGTTTGATAATAATTCCCTTATTCACAATTAACGTATATGTTGCGAGACATGTTGAAAATTTGTTTTTAATTCATTCTTTCAATTTCAGGGTTATATGTGCACTTGCGAATGTTAAGAGCAAGTTTTAATGGCATTCTTTTCTTTATTTTCTTTTAAATACATATCAGAAATTTTAAATGGGATTCATATAAATGTTACTTGCAGGCTGTTGGAGCGTATTGAGCAATTTTGTGATATTTACTAACTTTTCTTCCTAGTGTAGCGTGGAGTGTAGTCATGCAAAAGTATGCATGAACTTTCTCTAAACTAATCATTTATTTGATGGACCCCGTTCATACTTCAAGACCTTTAGGTGTTGGTCGTGGCTCATTATTCCATTAACTATGTGTATATTCTCTGTACCATTAACAGATATCACATATAAAACCATTTCATTTGTTAGGTGTTTCCCGGACACATAATCCGTGGAGTCAAGGAAAAGTATTGTCTAATAATATGGTAAACTTTATACATTACATACATTCGAGTACTTTCAAAGAAAGGTTGAAATGAACTATTTACTTGTCAGAGGTAATGTTTTTTCTTTGAGGCACTGTAAGAGTTTTACCTCATGTTACTTGAGAGAAGTACCTTTGATTTACAGCATATTTCCTTAATAACGTCTCGTATACGAGACGTATTAATGCCTTAACGCATTTCACATCCTTATTTCACTTATTACATTGTTATTAACTATAAATTCATGCAAGGATCATTCCATAAGTCATATTAGCTATGTTATCACTACTATTCAATCACATATGTAAGCATTCTCGACTGGCCGTCAGCAGAAGCAAATGTTAGTGTGACAGAATGTGTGCTCAAAGATAGATCGAAGTAATGTGGGACAGCAGTCTATAGAAATTGACGATCTGTGTGTCAGAGAGACGTGCCAGTGTCATACTGAATTGTGACAAACATTGGATGATATTTGTTTCCTATGGAAGTTTTGCATATTAGTGGAGACCTTTGCGTTGAAACTTCTGACTGCCAGGCAGTGGACGATTTGCGCATCTTCAGCATTTTCCCCCTGATTGTTGAGAACGTTTTGTGGAAACCAAGAGAAATTATTTTGAAGGGTATTAGCTACGAATAATGAGAGTTGATGAGTTGGCTTCTTTTGTGTCTAATAAAACAATGATTTATTTTTAAGCATCTTTCAGTATTTCGGTTGTTTTGTTGTGTTCCAGGTCGGCTCCTGCAACAGAATAAATTTGGTTATAGCAATGGGAAGAACATTCCACAAGGCTTCAATCACAAGGTGAATTTCTATTCTTGCTGTTATATTGATTATAATACAGTTGCAATACCTTATTGAATGATTTTCGAAAATATTCAGGGAATCATAGGTTAATTACATAGTATTCAAAATAAGGACACCACACTCTATATTAAGTGTTCTAATTTAACGTGCATTTCTCGACCGACAGACACGTTACAATAAACCTAGTTATTTTTTTGAATTAATAATTCTTGATTACAAATATCCAGAATTTTAAATAGACAATATACGTTTATGGTATTGGTATTCTTCAGTATTAATAATTTCTATTTGAATCGAATCCTCACGGTCTGAGATTGCACCAACACTAACGATGGTCAAAGAGGGAAGGGGGACAAATGTGGCACTGGGGTCGGGATGGTGTGATTGATTAGTGATTCCGGGGGCGTCAATCGCTGTCATTAGTCCCCTAAGTGTAGGGCATGTTTTCATCACTGGAGGTAGCGGTGGTCCTTCCCCGCTGTCTGGGGAGACCTATGTCGGCTTGCAGAGATTTTCCCCAAACAGGTACCTCTCACCAGCGGGACACCGCCCCAGCCGGGGGAAGCTTTAACTTCCCGACTACATTATCACTGGCAAGCTTGATAATGTGCATGTGAGTGTGTATGAGTAAGAAGTGAAAATAGGACAAGAGGAAGGAAAGATCGCGTGCGGTCCGTGGCCCGTTCGTTACGATACTGCCCCGGCATTCGCCTGGTGTTGATCAGAGCAGAACCACTGAAGTAACACCACTCGATGCCCTGTGCCATCTTTGTCGGCGGGGAACGGTTTAGCGGTAGACGTTTTTGAGATAGAAAACGGATGATCAAATTGGCAATAATTATATTTATTCTCACTTGCCTGTTCAATGTTTAGAGCTATTCACAGCAAACAATATTTAGATCACTTCAAGCGAAATTTTGAAAACGAAAACAAACCACACCATTCAGAAACACTTATCGTATTAATCTCGTTTTCACTCTCTCTGGAACCAAATACTACACGACCAATGCGAAAGGTAATCCATTTGAAATCGTCATACTTGCGCGGAAGCGAGCACACTCGCAATTGTCCTACGTCCCCCATGCGCTCGACTGTCGCGTACCTCACCCCATCAGAGAGTCCGACATCACCCAAAAAGCGATCGCATGTCAGCTGCTCCCTCGCCCGCCCTCCCTCGCCCGCCGTCACCCTCCAGCGCCCTGTTAAATTTTCCGCGCGTCCTGCTCTACTCTGCGACCCGCCCCGCGCAGCGAGAGGTGGCGTCGGGGATGAAGTGGAAGGTAAAGAATGGAGAGAGTGACGTAGAGAGGGAGGGGTGTAGGAGATACGATGGAGGAGACGGAGCGGTGGGGGAAGCGATTCAGGGGGCGTGGCGGAGGGGAAGAAGGCTGGGAGAAGGCATGGGGTGGAGGGGTCGTGGGGGGGAGGATGGGCAACGGGAGGAGAAGTTAAGCATGGTGCGTTGTGATCGTTTGAAATGGGTCGGGACAGGGTGGAATGGATAGTTTGGAGGAGTGACACGGGGAGACTAGGAATGGTCGGAATGACAAGGGAGGAGGTGACAGGAGACCAGAAGAGTGAGTAAAAAATTTGAGGGGAGAGGAGACATGACGGGAAAGAACAAATGGATGCGGCAGGGAGGTGAGATGGAGAGTGTGGAGAAGTAAGGACTGGCGATTGAGAGGAGACATTGGAGAGGTGTCCAAGGAATCAGCCCAGTTAGGAGGGGGCGTTTGGGAGGGCGCTTTTGGGAGGGCGCTTTTGGGAGGGGGCTTTTGGGAGGGGGCTTTTGGGAGGGGGCTTTTGGGAGGGGGCTTTTGGGAGGGGGCTTTTGGGAGGGCGCTTTTGGGAGGGGGCTTTTGGGAGGGGGCTTTTGGGAGGGGGCTTTTGGGAGGGGTAATTGAGAGAGGCGAAACGGGGCGAGGGTCATGTGGGGGCGGAGCAGGAGGGATGTGCGGGAAGGAAGGATCGGTGAGGACGGGTACCGGGGAAGGGATGAGGTGACAGGTAGAAACGCAAAGGGGACGGAGCTCTAGCAATGAAGCGTTGGGAGCGGAGCGGGGCATTGGAGGCATGGGGGCGGTGGAGGGGGCAACTGCGCGGCAAAAAGCGGAGCCGAGCCTCCCCCTCGCTTCCCTTCCTTCGCCCCGATTCCGCGCTGCTCTCTTTCCGCTCCATGTTTATTCGAAATTTTATTCCCGCTTTATCTCCCCTCGGGACAAGACTTGTTTTAATTCAATTTACGCCCGTCGCAAGTAGAGAACACCGCCCCGGGCGTGCGACGCCGATGCTGAATTTATTTTCTCTCATAAAAATCGTCGAAGTCGATGATCCTGACGCTAGGTGCAATTGTACGCGGAGCGGTGGAGCGTTCGGCAGGAGGGGTGGGGGCGGGGCGGGGACGGGGGACGCGGCGGGGGCTGCAGCGAGAGAGCGAGCATCCCGCTTCCCGTTGAAACATGGCCGGCACTTCATTTCGAATTGCCTTTGATGTGTGAGTTATCTGGTGCGCACAGTCCGGGTTCGCGCGTACTGCTCGTGTGTTTGTGAGTGCGGTTGCGTGTGTATGTGCAAGTGTGTGCCCGTTTCTGCTCTGTATCGTGAGACCTTTCAGCGTACGTGTGTGGCAGGCGGCCCTTTCGCGATCGGCGTTGCCAACATGGATTTGATATCACCCAATGGGGAAGGATAACTATGTAATGCGAAATCGTCTTCATCAAACTTTTTAACAGTACGATATTCGCATTTATCTCGGTCTCTTTTGCTCTTGAGAGTAGCAATGATTTGTTTAGGTGGTTTTCGGTATCAGTATCAGTATATGGGTTATGAAAGGTATGAATTTTACCATGCAAGGTACGTCGAAAACACTGCTTTTTCTTAAATTTCTGAAATCATCGAACTTTGGTATATTTCATTCATACTTGGCCCCGTTCAAGTGTGTCAATTAATACAGCAAAATCAAAATTAATGGAGATGTGAATCTGGCATGTTAATATAAACTTCATGTAGGTTCCAAAGTTCCCATTTTTTACATGTGGGAGGATGAGTTAATCATAAAGTTTATCCTCGTGAAGAAATTAAACATTGAAGTACCATTACTGATACTTGTTTCAATAATTTAACTCAAAAATCTACCAATACTGTCAACCCAGCAAATACGCAACATTTAGACAATTCCTCCATTTGGACGTAAATCAACAACATTGATCACAAATGCTAAGAATATATTGCAAGACTCAAATATGCGGCGTTAACTTCTAATTCTAGCTTCTTGGTTGGAACACATTTCCAATAACAGATGGACATACGAGTAAATTACAGTCTCCGAAAGAACAGAACACCATCTTCCGAAAGAACACTTTCACCTTTTAACCCAGTATTTGACCTCTTTCTACCCAATATTTATCTCTTGCTTCTATTAAGTTAATGACAGATTGAGGAAATAATTGAGCTCAAGATAATAATTTGTCTTAATAATACTTGTAGAGTTTGTGCACTGTCAAAAACAAGTTTCAAGATCTCCAGATAATCACGGTATACGCGTAATCACTTCATTCGATGTCGCACCGCGTGAATTGATTTTTCTGGAAATTTTTGAGCACGTTTAATTGTATTAAAGAGAAAGTATTGAAAATAAAGTTTCAATTAGATAGGGCAATAACAATGTAGGTCCGCCATTTGCGTACGCTATTACCCCTAACACCAGGAACACCAGGGGAACACCAGGCTCATTTAAGACATTTTCCCTTAGACTGTATATAAATTCTCCAGTGTTCTTCCAATTCTTCAAAACTTCAAAATCACGAGGGAGAGTTTTCGCTGCCACTCTCGAATTGAAAAAAAAATTCCAGCGCTCGGTTGTAAAATCAGTGAGTTGGCAATACCGATTGCGCGTCCTTTCAGCCTCCGCTCCCAAGCGCCACTCCGCCGGCGCACGGGGTATTTATTATTTAACAATGAGCCCACTTTTATTCGTTAGCGCCGCGCGCCGCTGTGAGTAACTGTTTTGATCCATTGGCAGCGACGCTCTCTCGATATTGGAGGACGTCACTCTCATTGTCGGGAGCATTCCATTGTTAGGTTTGCTATTGGGAGGAGGACAAGCGCTGCCATTCGCGGTACGTCCGCACGGCGCGACCTCTCGCGGGAAATCAGCCCGGAAAGACAGTCGACGATCCCCATGCGCTGGCGAAGTTTGCGGCGGCAGTTTATCGTAATGTTACTAGTCGTTTGATCGTATAGTTGCAGCTATATCCCACGTCACGAATATTCACGCTGTGCGGTTTTATTTTATTAGTTTAGTGGGTTATCTGCTGTCCTGTTTTGGACTGATTTGTTGTTGGTTATTGGAGACACTTTAATGGCTTCAGTTCGTGCGTAGTTTGATAGTGTTTTTGTTAAATACTTTTCATGAGATTTCAGATTGTTGAATATTTTATCTGTTCTTGACTCTTCCACCGAAAATCAAGATTTTTTAAGCACACTTTTTAGACATTTTATGTATTCTGTTTGTAGATAGTAATTTCTCAAAACTCCTGTGCGCAAACTACAGCTTTTTCAAGTCTCACTCTAAAAGTTTCGAATAGACTATCTTTCATTATACGAGTGTAACTTGCAAGTAATGAATAAAAATATTTTCGTTAGTGTTACGGGCGAGTTGTTACTAGGTAATGACTTTTTTTTTTGGTAAGGTCGCATCAACATCTAAGTGATTAGCGGCCATTATTGAAGTTAACGTTATGGTAACTGTGAAGATGAAATGATATGGTGATGATAAGGGGTAAAAGGACGAACGCAAATACAACCATGACCGAGGCGGGACTCGATTCCGCGATCCTTGAATCTGCGACAGTACTGCCTGAACGATCTCGGCTATGACAATATTATAAGGCTAGCTAATACATGAATATTGACCAACTGATTCAGACAGAAACAAGCAATAAATTTATATATTTAATCATAATTAATATTTTATAATTTTTGTTCCAAAGGTAAACATAAATATTGTATTCGAAGCATGCAATAAATGTAACATATTTTTGTTACCATGAGCAAGAGATTGACTGACCAGAGTGTATACGGTTCTTTCATTCAATAAAACCTGCAGTGAAATATGAAATGTTGAAAGAGCAATCGTGTTTGTTTATCTGTAATCTTTCAAATTCGATGTGCTTCACGTTCTCGTTTTAAAACCCAGAAAGTTTATTTTTCATGTGAAAAAATGTTTAATTTTAAAAATGGCGATTCCAATCAAAGCTCAGTCACTTGAATGCTCTTTTCTATACCAAGTTTAATTAAAATTCATTCGGCCGTTCGAAAAATAAAATGGTCAGTTTGCATAAATTCGATCATCTTGTATGAATGAATGTAGATGGCTATAGACGAAAAGTAAGGGGATGAAGAATGTTCATTCAACAGTGAGCAACCAATATATCGAAATCATTTTCATCCTTTCAAAAAAAAAAAAAAAAAAAAAACACATCCACATTATCTCCAGTATTGATATTCTGCCTATTTTTTGAAAGCGTACACTTACTTATTGCTTACTTTAATGATGTTTCAACGCTCATTGAATTACACAGAAATGACTCGTTTCAGTCTTCCGCAGTGCAGCCCACGCCTCGAGCACTGTGCGAGGATTAATTACTCTATTTTAGTAATATAGAGCACCAGGATGATCTGGGGAACCTCACCCACTTTCTCGTACTGTCTCCTCTGCTCTTATGAAATAGCGACTCGGTTCTGTCCCGCGGGACAGACTTTGTCGTGCAAACGTCCCATATTTCTTTCAGCACCTGCAATGATGACAGCCTTTTGTCGCCGTCGTACTTACTGAGGAAACAAATGACTTGCTCTTCTGGGATTTGCTTGGTGTTGACTTTAGACTCTTCAAGGCAGTAAATTAGAAAGTCGCCCAAATAGTCACTGGTCCTCGACCTAGTGAGAAATGAGGACGGGGATTTCCTCCAAGTCCACATCGAAGTGCAATTGTAAAACCTTTAGAATCTTGAAGATTGAGTTGCTGTTATCCAATATGACTGTTATTTGAAACGCTTTATTGTAACTGTACATTATTGAGCCGGTTGTCTAACCAAACACTGGTTGTCTAAAAAACACTGCAATAACATTCACATGTGTAAGTTTTCACAAAAGCTGTATCTTTCCAACCATATCTGTGTATTTTAGATTCTTCTTGTTACGAGTCTCTTTCTGGTTGAGCATTGGAGGTATATCTGAGAGGGTAGCGTTTTATCCCTTTTTTTATGGAGAAGGATTGCCTGGTCTGTTTGTCAGAATTGTTTTATCAGTTCATTTTTCTCTATCCCAGTAAATTTTAAAATGTCATTCTCAGTGAGTGAGAGGAAATGGGGGTCATAATTATAGTATAGAATATTTCCATTCCTATTAGCTCAAAATTGTTTTCAAATTGTGAACAATTTTGAAAATATTATTCTGATACGAAGATGCCTGTCAGTGGGACCCTTGCATTTCTTGCGGTCTTTATGTCTGCCCATTTCACAATCTCCTTCCCACCCAATGCCGCAGTAGCATAGCCTCCCCGACAGCTTCTTCCGTTCCTCCTCCCCGCTTCCTTCTCCGTGAGTATCCTTCCGAATCTGTATCCTTCTCCACTTTCGCTCTGTACTTCCTCTGTGCTCTCTTCTGCGCTCCTGGGTTCTTCCCACAGTTGCGCTTCCCGCTCCTATCGCTCCTCTCTTGCACTCGTGTTCTCCTCCATGAGATAAACCCGGTAATTTTGTTCTATTAATTGGTCCAGACTTTTTTTACTTCCACATGTTTCTCTCCCTTCGCAGGTTTCCATACACTCGTTATCCACCTCAGCCTCTCCACCCGCCCATTTCAAGTTGTTTCGTGTCCCCTCCCTAATTTTTCTATATTTTTAATTTTTTAAAATTTTTATTCCTTAATTTTATTTTATTTTATAGCGAACTAAGCACTTTATAAGATTGTATATGAAATACAACCTAGTAAGCTTATTACTAAGTGTTACATGAGAGCAAGGATACTCCCACTGGTGACCTCAGTAATTAATAGTTTTGTGTGCTTAACTGAATGGGAGAATAGGATAATTATAGGAAGAAAAGAAAGTAAAAGTTTGTGAAGTCATGCATTTCTCTTTAGGGAGGTTTAAATTTGTCCTTTGGGAATCTAGATTTGATTCTTCGGTGTTGGTTGTATATTTTTCCTAGGTTGAATATGGAAGTTGCAGGGGAGGGTGGTAAGGAACGAAAAAAAAAATTATTGGTGACTGATATGATAATCAATTGTGTGAACAACAAACTCTCTGTGGAGTTTTTGGCTTTTTTGACACTACCAAGGTGCTTTGTCGGCAGTGCGAAGTATTTTATTTTGGAATGTCTGGAGAGTTTTACGTACCGAAATTGCAGCTTCTCCCCAGATAAGACATGCAAATGTAACTGTGAGACGAATGCGCTCCTAGTTTTTCTCTTACTTACCGCCCCTGAGTTTCGTTCCCGTTTACCCTTTCCCCTCTCAGTCTTCGCCCATCACTTTCACCGGGAGCGGTAGCTCAGTGCATCAACTGATATCACTGCAGAATCTAGGTTCGAGTCCTGACGGTGGCAGGATTTTCGACACTAGCTTTTCAGCTAGGTCGAATTCAGTCGCTATCTGGAGGAGAATTCTAGCGTCCGGCTGCTGTGATCAGTAGTTTTTCGTGGTTTCTTTCATCAACACCAGACGAATGCCGGAGCAGTACCCTATAAAACGGGCCACGGACCGCGCGCGATCTTTCCTTCCTCTTCCTTGTCATATTCTCATCCTTTACACCCGCTTACACTAACATGCACTACACTACCACATATTCCGGATACCGGTCGGGAGCTTAGAGCTTGTCCCGGCTGGGGCGGTGTCCCGCTGTTGGGAGAGTCCTGGTTAGGGGGAAACCCGCTAGCCAACGGTAGGTCGGCGCCGGATTTCGCCATCCAGCGGGGGAAGATCACCGCCATCTCCCGAGGAAAGAACATGCACTACACTCACAGGACCAATGACGCGCTCAGAATTACCAACCAACAAACAAACAAACCTTGTCCTTCACATGGTCCTCTTCCCTTCCCCTCGCTCCCTCCCTGCCGTCCCCTGCCACCACCTCCGCCTTGGCCGTGGTTCATCCGGTAAGCGGCTGCGGAAGCTGCTTATGAGATTCGGAGGCCACCAGTCGCCCGGGATCCCCCGCAGTCTGGCTCTCCCTCTCCCTCTCTCTTCCCCTCCTCCCTCTTGATGCGCGTGGACGCGCCCACGCATTCTGACCCAGTTTTGCAGCAGCGTGGTCTAGTTCTCGTTAGTGTGTCGGCGTTTTGGTAAACCTGTCGGGCTGTAGTTGACGCAAATCACCTTACCAGTTTTTTGTGAAAGAAAATCGTGTTACGGAGCTAAGCTTTGCCGGTCCAGATTGTGACTTTCGTTAGTTGAGTAACGAACGTTTTGGATTCGCCGTTAACGGGACTGAGGCGAGACAAACATTATCCTTTATTAAATCATCTCAGCCGATTTAAAAAAATAGCAAATTTGTGTGATGCTAAATAGCATGTAACAAGTCAGGCGTTTCATTATCGTTAATAGTACTTTACTGTTATGCCATTTGATTTGTTTCATTACAAAAAAGTAATTGTATATGAACATTTTTGAAATAACTTCTGAGTCGTCTATTTTTCTGCATATGTATGGATATAAAATGGTTTCAGATATTTTATTTCAGTGCGGGTGTGAATACCTCGTGTATAAATGCGTATTAAACGAGATACAGATACTGAATTCCAAAATACGTTTATTTTTATGTAACCCTTTATTAATTCAAAATATGTATAATAAAATTATTTCAAAAATCAATAAATCGAACAAATCAAATGCAAGTAATGCATGACAGCACACCTCAATGAATTTCTACTAGTTTGTTTCACGGGTACCTAAAAATGAACACTGCTTTAAACCTTCGATGGCAGATGCATAAAAATAAAGTTGCGTAGTTTAACTGAAGTGCTCGTAAAAATCCCGACCCCTTTTCTATAGTCATTTCTTTTTCGCAATATCAACTTGTATTTCTTGTGTATGTATCAACCGCTCACGACGTATACCAGTAAAAAGGTAAGGAACTGTTTTATGAAAGCAGAGATTCTTCATTCAAGAATATTTTTCATTTGTAATTCCATGCCATAAAAGGACAATATCAATCCAAATATAACTATTCCAGACAACAAATTTAAATGTCTAATAAAAATATGAAATCGGAAAATAAGGCAAAGTCGAAAACTGCAGTGTTTCATAAAACCAAAGACTTCCAATATAACTACAGTGTGTACGTAATTCCAAAAAACTACAGGGTTGCTTCATGCGCAGTGTTGATTATCTCTCTACAAACTTTCAGTTTATTATTGATACAGTTATGCTGATTCCCGTACAAGTACAAATACACTTGTTACAAATCGAAGCTCTAATTTCAGGTTATAGAAGTCAGCAATCTAATCTACATTCTGGACCGCAAAGTGCATGCATTTCGGATGAAGCAATCAAGTCTCTGTCCTCAGTTGCAACTCGCTATGCACTTCATTTTAAAAAACAAAAGGAACATCAATGTTAGATGCTCTATCTATTCTCAATTGCTTCATTCAGAAAGACCACGTAATCGACGAATACTGTTTTCATGGAATCACCTTCTGTAGATCTCTTGATCGTCATGTGTGTTGGCGGTTACTCGGTGACTTTTGAAGGGGGCAATCGCGTCAATGGCAGCTCGATGGGGAGGGAGTCAAATGTCATAGCTGTTCTTTGAAAATATTGAGGATTAAAATGTATTTAATACATTACAAATAGGTTTCAAAATGATATCTTATTTGTCAAATTATATTAATATGAATAATTAATATTAATAGTTATTTTTTTATTACTTAAATGTGTGCAGTGATTGCTCTTTCTTTATATTGAAACTATTTCTAGAAGTTAAACTAGTCGGAATAATAATAAAACTATAATAATCAATTTCTCTGCTTTATAAACATATGTCGATGGGCCCAATCAGTTTGATTAAGTTCTGGCATGAATGAGTATAGCGGGAATAAAAGGAAAGAGAAACAGGAGATCCCCAAGGAAACCAACCGCGAAGCTGATTTGTCCACCACAAATTTCACACGCATCGACAGAGATTTTATCCTCGGTACCCAGAGAAGAAAGCATACAATCTGACCGCTACCCGAAGATCGCGTGAATCAAATTATTAATAGAAATTTTACTTGGATGCTTAATTTTCAACCTATTTATAATTTATAGTAAAAAAACAAAAATAATCGACAAACTAAATACTACTTAGCTATTGTCATTATTATTATTATTATTATTATTATTATTATTATTATTATTATTCGCATACAGGGTAATTATTACTGTAAATAAGTTTAGGTAGAAAATTATGCCTGAAGCAGTATTTTCTAGAGTGCCCCCTCTCCCGTTATTTTTCCTGAAACATCTCGCGGACCCGGGCGCTTGCTGAACACCTGCGACGGCATATCGGAGACGCGCTCTGAATCAATCCCCTGCGACAGATGGGCGTTCACAGGTTTTGTGGCAAGAGGTGCGATCGGCTGCGCTTGGGAACACTCTTTGGCGCCAGCGCGGGGCCTAGTGGCGCCCTCTCGGCCGGTGGGCAGCGGAGCCCGTCCGCGGACGCGCCTCCTAACGCGATTACCGGTCCAGGGAAGCGCCCGCGCCTCCGAGCGCCACGCCGCGCCGCGCCGCACCGCTCCAGCTCGTAAGCAGCTAAGCGCTCGCCGCCATCTCCCTCTCGTGCTCCTCCTTGTCCGGCCTCCGCCCACCCTTCCGCCCGCGCCGCCGCCCGCGCCGCCGCCCGCGCCGCCACCCACCGGCCGCCGCCGCCCTTATTCCGCATCCGCAATCGCTCCCATCCCACTCGTTTAGAGGTGGGATGGGAGCGCAGCAATTTACACGTACTAGCTCTACAGTACCACTCATGCCAGGAGACCGGTCGGGAGCTTTGAGCTTGTCCCGGCTGGGGCGTTGTCCCGCTGGCGAGAGACACCTGATAGGAGTAAACCCCGCTAGGGGTTTTCAGCCGACCATATAGGTCGGCGCCGAAACTCACCATCCAGCGGGGGAAGATCATCGCCACTTTCGGAGAAAAAACATGAACAACAAACGGAGCTATTGACCTTTGTTGTGAACGCACCCGGAATCACCAAACAATCAATCAATCAAACTAGACTCTCCGCATTCTCCTTCTCTTCATCCTCTCATGCTCGCGGCCTCATCTCGCACGCTCCGTCTTCGCCGACGCCCTCTCAACTGCTTCTTCTTCTTCTTCTTCTTCTGTTTTCTGCACGACAATAACGTATCACTTCTGACCCCGCTTGCGAAATGCCATGTAGTACATACATCTGCACCACCTGCCTGTTGCAGTTGTTGTACATACAGCTCAACATCAAGTGCAGAGGTCTTGTTATATTAGAAATTGCGTTTTACTCTTAGAGGCTAAAACTAATACAAAATATTATGACTGGTGAAATCAGTGCAGTGTAAAATCTTCTAACGTCCGATTTAAGAGCTACATTTGACGAGTAAAAATGAAAATACGCTAATATACTGTCAGAACCCTTACACATGCTTTTACGCTAATGACTGCTTCTTGATATCTTTCACTATCCTTACCTAAATTATTTACTCTCTTAAATAATTATTCACTTTCATTTATGTTTCTGGGCAAACGTTGTACGTTCGCTCATTTCTAATGATTATGTTGGGACACGCTCTACTGAACTCCTTCTAAAACTGTCCTGGTCTAACCCTTGTTTAATCTCAGAATTCATAGAAGAGCTTAAAGTAAAATATTGCAGGAGAGTATTCCTAAATCCAGTCACATTCCAAAACGGTGTATAATTTTTCTTCAAGTTTTTGTTGGAGAGGAAGACAAATTGTCAGCGCCGTAACCGAATAATTATCTTCTTAGTTTGACTTACTGTAATTTTATACTTAAAATAACAATTATGCCTAAATTTATAATTTCGAATTCCATGTATCACTCATTTGTTTTCACTACGATATTACTGCTTAGAAGACTATAACCTACCACCACACATCCCACGTAACCATCCAATTCATCACTTCATAATTGTCTCGAAAATCCTTCTCAAAGTTCTTGGTCACCAACATTCTATTAGGACACGCCTTAGTAAATAATAAATCATGTACCAAAAAACAGCGACCTCACATTTTGTCAGCAGTTTTTCCTCAGCCTGTGGACAGCCCGCTACCTTCTCCAACCTACTTTGGCTTGTCGGTGGCAGCCTCCGCTGCTCGCAGCGGCCCACAGTGGTGCATTTTGGCGATTTCCTGGCCAAAACCTCTGAGAGCTATAGTATGTTTTCTACGACGACCAAATTTATTTTGGATTATCTTTATAATGTAAGGGAGCTGGTAACATTATACCAGAATAATGCACTGCTTATATCTGTGAAATATAAATATATATTTTTCTATATAAACTTGGTTAAATTTTATCAATTTACAAAATTGATTTTAGAAAACCGTAGGGATTACTTACATATTAATTGATAACATTTGGCATAAAGAAGCATGGTATTAATGCCATCTCATGCCCTCTGCCAGAGAAAATTCATATACAGGGTCCGAAGAACCGGAAAGGAAGATCACAGTTTTCACTAGGGTACATTTCTCCCTATGGTGATATTTGGCTCAGGCAAATGAGACAGAGCATATTTGTTCAAGAATTTTAACTTTCTTTTGGGAACATCCCTCAAGCTGGAAATGAAAGGAACAGAAGATCTCAACAGGCGATTAAACATCTCCTGGATTGGGTGCAGTCTTTAACATGTTCGCGAGAATCCTTCTCCATACCGTCTTATATCTTTGTGAATAGATTCTATGCATTATTACCATGAATATTTGGAAACATATTTCTTGGCAGTATCCAGTGCGTACTAAAAAAAAAAAGTTGTTTGGAAAGCTCTACATCCAGACCAGTTTTCTTTGAATTGCATTTGAATAAGTTTCTTGACCATATTCAAATTGTAGTTGCAGTATTATTTCATAAAAATAATATAATACTAATTTTATAACAATAACAATCTAATATGAATAATTGTTGGTATGTAACTTAGGAGTTAAGTAAACAAATATTACTTTACGATTAATTGTATTTTTGATTTATTTTTTAAAAGTGGTATGATGAGTTTCTTTGATATCACGTACGTATTTGACCTTTCATCGACCGCACACCCTTCCTTAAGACGAGTTTTGATGATACATATTATGTAAATATTACTTTATGTACAATTTTAATGAAATAAAATGTGCGTAATCCAGTCCAGAAGATGTAATGTATATAAATATTATGTTCATGTAATATTAGTGAATAGTTACAAAAATTAAAAATATTAATGTTTTTGTTTATAATATTGAGTAAATTTGTTATTTCAGTAAAAGGGATCAAAATTTTCCGCTAGAAGCAGCATTGTAAAAGCAGTTCCCGTTCTCAGGACGGATCTCGACGAGTCATATTCGGCGATCACGCGTGCTTGACGAAAAGTTAATTCTTTGTATTTACTAATGGGGCAAGTTGGGGCATGATTTTATAACTGGATTCGAAAGAGGATAGATTCAGCTAGTAAATGAAATTAGAAACATTGCGGAATTCCACGAAATTGGTAACTTTTAGCCTACGTGAACTTATGAGTAATTAAAATTATTGTATTAATTTCATGCATTTTAATATTTCATCCCACGTCGGTATTATGCATTAATGCATTATAAAACTAACATGAAAATACTCTACAAACCTTCAGGAAGAGAATCCATACTGCCAGTTTTCTCTGCACAACTTTGTATGGCCACCACTTACAAATAAAGACGGTCTCTCTGTGTTACTCTCGCACCGCACGTCTACCGAACGCCGCGAAGGGTAAGTTCGGGTGACTACTGGTGCCAGGGGAATTGACCCAGAGACACGAAGTGGGCAGAAACAGATGCCCCCAAGTATACAGTGTGTCGTAGTATTTGCAAAAGTTCAGTAAACGCGATTTCATTTTTGAGGTTTTGGCCAGGATTTCGGGAAAATGCACCACCGTGCGCCGTGCCGTGCCGTGCCGTGCCGGGGCCTCCCTGAGCGTGAGTGGGCGGGGCGCAGAAGGGGGAGAAGCCACCTGGCGCGACGCGACGCAGCGCTGGCTGCGCGGGAAGGAGGCCTCGGTTTCTCCAAAGGCACACCCAGGCGCTGCCGCCGTTCGCCGTTGCCCCAGGCACTGGCCTGGCGCTTGTGGTGCCAACGGCGGATGCATGGAGGAGATTGTTGTCACGGTCGTCACACTCATACTTTCTTACACTTACAAGGCTAACTACGGTTTTCCCTCTCCAGGTATCTCACCCCAACGGGGCTCCACTCCTACCAGGAGAAGATCCAAGCTTCCTTCTAGTCTCCTGGCGTGTATGGTAGGGTAATGTACGTAAGTTTAAGGAAGGAATGAGAATAGGACAAGGAAGATAAGAAAGGATAGACCGCGCATTGGCCGTGCCCCGTTTTTAAGGTACTTCTCCTGCATTCGCTTGGAAAATGATTGGAGAAACCACGAAAACTAACGATCGGAGCAGCCGGAAGCTGGAATTCTCTTCCAAACGACTGCTGAAATTGACATTCCTATGTAGCTAGAGTCGAAAGTCCGCCACCGTCGAAACTAGAAGCCTAGGACCTGCCCACCTAGGTGAGGGACACTGCAAAGACTGCGGCAACTGGTATTGAGCTAAACGCAGCCGGTAATTGTAGGCTGGATTAGGTAACTACGGAAAATGTATTTCATAAGGCCGCACGACATTTAAAATGAATATTAACGTATTATGGGTCCTGGTCATGACGTTATGCGTATTAATGTAACTTTTGAGTTATACATTAAGAATTTAATTAAGTCCTAAATGAAATTAAGTTTAAAAATAATTATAATATATTAAAATAATAAGTAATTAGCAATTAAATAGAGTAGTATGTAGAATGCTATGATCAAAAACTTGAAATGCGTTTTTCGCAAAACAGTTTTTGGGCCGTTCTTCTAGTTACCGTCACTATTAATGCAACGTAATTATGGTATAGTAATATTCGATTTCCTTGTTCAAAGGCAACATCAAGAACGGATCAGTTGATATGTTGTAATTGCCCTAATTAACAGTATTATTTTAGTAAATTGAGAGGTAACATGTACCATGTTACAGACTTTTCATGTTTGATGAACTTAAATTTTTGAAGATTTAATATATCATAATTTTTTTATTATGACATTTCATTTTTATTTTTTTTTATTTTTTTAGAGAAAAGTAAATAAATTTCCCTCTTGATGCATTGTATTGTGTTCTATGGCTTCATTTGCACCTTCAACATCTGGACCTGTAACGATGTGTGGAGATGGTGCAGTGATAATACGTAATCAGAGACCCTGTCCAAATAAATTAGAGACTAAACAGCTCTGAGAAAGAAGAAAAGAAATATCGCAATTCCGAGTTTATCACTAAGCTTTGAAATAAATTGTGAATAATAAAAATTAAAAGTATGCTAACACAGTGAAAACAAATAACTCTGTTTCATGAAACAAAACATATATTTGAGATGTGTTAAAGTGATAATCCTCTGCTGAGAGAGATGTTACTTGCCGTTATTTTCCTTCTACTTATTGTCCATTATTGCATTTATTTACTCTTTCCTTGTGACAGCCAATTTATCTGAAGAGATTTGGATACCTCCGTCCTCAAATGGGTGCTACATCATATCATATAGACAAGCGCACCACTTTTTCATCATTATCATATTTTCTCCTTACTTTGATAATGCATTTTTTGTTTTAATAATCAAACATGTTTACAGGCGTTGGTTGCAAAGCACATCTGGTTGTGCAATACATTTGCTTAATTGGTTGTAAGTAGCTCTTTAAGGAACACGTACAGTACTAGAAATATATAATCGAATAAAAACTAAATTGGAGGTAAAGGGAGTTTTATATAAAACGAATTACATTATATGAAAAACGTGAAGGTCTTAAATTATTTCCCCAAAATTGAGTTTGCATTTGTCAGCAACTAGCTTATTCTTTGTTGGTAAAAGGTCAACGTTGAAAAATATTGTTGTTATCCCATTCTTTCTTGAATGACGCACTCTTGGCCTTCACATTGTGTGCACAATACAGTTCGGAAATGGACATTACGGACAGTCTACTTCGTACGTGCCTGGATTCAGAGGACGTCCGGATGACTTTTTCATGACGGCACCTTCTTTTTCATGACGGCCGGGTTCTCTCCCTCTCGATAGAAAGGAGAAGGCAACAGTAGATTCAGTATATACAAAAACCACTGATTATTCTGACCAGCCACTTATTACAATAGAGTCCTGAGAAATATAAAAAATCTTAAATGAAATGTAAATTTTTCTTCGTTTTATTGTGCTCATTTTAAGTTAATTTTGAGATTTCAAGAAACTTTATTTGACATTATTTAAAGCATATGTTCTCATAAATACAATAAGATGAAAAAATTGCCTCTAATGTAAATATTACCGACGTGGGAGACAAGTCAAAAAAATTACATTTTTATAATTTTTGTAAAACAAGAATAGATCAATATGGCATTTCTCATCATATAGAGTTCGTTTGGCATTAGCCTTTCCAAAAATCTGTCTTCAATTTTATATTTGTAGGAAGACGCCTAAAAATTCAAACTTTTTCAATTTTCGATAATTCAGAGTTAACCGTAAAAATTGGACCTATTTTTTCACAAGTGCATTTGACTCTATTCTTACAAGAAATTTAAAGAAAAAACTTGGAGCATTTTTGAGAAAATTTTGAAAATGTTCGGGGCCTTCATTGAAGTACCCCCAAATTTTAAAGAATGTTTTTCAAAATTTCATAGCTTCAAGTAGAGCCAGATGGACAGGGGTTTCTTCAATTTGGAAAAGATCGTACGCATGGTTTAGGTGCTAGTAGTGTTTAAACACGGACGGACGGACGGACGTTTTGACCCTTTTTCGGTATCAGGGGACCCCAAAACGTGTATTTTTTGTCTATACGTATATTACTCCGTATGTATACGAAAAAGTAAAAAAAAATATGATTACAAGGAAATGAGTTTTTCACAAAAAGATTTTAATAAAACTTTTTAAATTTTAATTTTTTCATGATTAATAAAATATTACTATAAACGTTTTATATTTTTATTTTCTCTATCTATTCTATAATATAAGGAAGAAAAGTACTGGAATCACCTCAAGAAATATGGGTCTCGTGTTTTCGGTCATAAAATTCTTGTTTAAAGTTCCTTTGACTTGCAACTTTTGACGTCAGGATTAACGAAGAACAGTGTTTTTTCAAAGATAGTTGAAATTGGTGCAAGGGGCGAGGAGTTACAAGCAATTCTGTATCAAAAAATAGGGATGCCTGTATCGACGAATGGTAATTTGGGTCACGCATAACCGGATTATATTACAAGTTTTTGTGCTCAAACGTCGAAAATACGTCAGGAGTAAGATGTAGTTGTGCCGTCACAGAGTTAATAAAAATATTTTAAATTTTGAGAGAGCTCCTATGACAATTTTCTAAAAAATTGTTGCAATTTTTTTCTTTTTTTCGGAATAGAATTAGGTTAATTTATAAAAATGGTAGAGTTTCGATTTTTATTAAAATCCATGAAATTTTGAAAATTACAAAGTTCAATGTTATTTTCAAACCTGTTCTACACCATCAATATTAAACCCAAAGATTTCTTTCTCAGTGAATTTTATACCTCAATTTCAGATTTTTAAGTGATGCAGTGCACTTTTTTATGAGTAGTTGTTGAGTAATCAGTAATGTTAGGGGCATAGTGAAGGCAATTTTGGCCGAAATTTGATGGTAAATGGAAACGGTGGTAGTGGACCTGAACGATTTCTTCCAACGGCGTCCGAGAACATCGACTGTCGGGAGAAGATGTTTCGTGTAGTTGTGTCCGACGTTGGCCGACGAAAATTTTGGCCAAAATCGGCTCCACGGTGGCCGCTAGCTAAGAGAAAGGAACGTTTCGGTATATCGCGATTTCCCAATAGTTTTTTGTTGGCTAAACGTAGTAGACAGAAAAAGTATTGGATTTTCTCAGGAAATTCGAGGTCAAGATTTTGTTGGTAAAATCAATTTTGATAATCTCGGCGACGAAAAAAGTGGTTTAGCGAAGCTCCTTTGCAGTATAATGTGGGAACATAACAATTATGCGATAAAATTGCAATTATAAATCACCCAATAGCCACATGCGAGCATGAAACCAGCCACAACAAGCGTGCACGACGTGCAGAAAAATTAATGGCGCTAATAGGTTAAATAAAATATTTTAATTTTTAAATGAATACGTAACTCTTACTATGTAAATATTAGTGATTTTTATGTTCCTTGGTAATGCGTAATACAGTGTAAAAATATTGGATCTAATAAAAAAATTCAAGTTCGAGATTTCGTTAATCAACTCGATTTTGAATGTCCCGTAGGCGAAAAAGTAATTTTTACCGATATGTTGGAGTGGATGAGTGTGTCATATATGATGGAATAATGGATGAGTGTGTCACTGATGCTGATTTGAATATTTCGAGATCAAATTTACTACTCACGGCAAGACTCTTCGGTTTACTGAAAATATACGCTGATATTTACATCGTTCTAACTTAGACCTGGTTGTAATAACATCTTGTAATTGAATATGTTAATCATGAAAACTATTTTAGTGCTTTGTAAATAAATTATGTTAGGATCACTAAAAATGTTTATGATTATATTATACTTTCAATTTTTTCATCAATTATCGTCAATGATCTGGAAGGTTTCAATAAAACATTTCAGCAAAATCTTCCGACTAAAATAACTAAATTTTTACATTTTTTTGGATAATTTTGATCGCGTCCACAATGTTCAGTATTTGCATCGAGCAAATCGCCTACATCCTCTCTTCTGCTACTCCCCGAGTGTGGCGGTGCCTCCATGGCCTGGCCCTCGCCTCCCCCTCCGCCTGTGGCCGCGCGCGCGGCGCGTGGGGGCGTGCGGGCGGCGGCGGCGGCGGCGGCGGCGGCGGCGGAGCGCGGCATCAGTGGGTCGACGGCAGCGGGAGCGCGCGCGTGCTAGGGCCCCGAGCGCAGTCCGTCCGTCCGTCTCTCCTCCCGTCTCTCTTTCTCTCCGACCGTCCGCGATGCCGGGCTCGGCGGCCGCGCTGCCGGCGACGGGCGCCTTCTGGGCGGGCGACGCCACCTCGGCGCGAGGGCGCCGCCTGTCCGAGCTGCTGGCGCCGCCGCCGCCGCTGGGCTCGTCCGCGTCCTCGGGCAGCGGCTCGTCCTCCGGCGGCTCCTCGCTGCTGCGCCACTACATCGACCCCTGGGACCTGGAGAACTACGCGTACCTGCGCCGCCAGGACGCCGCCGCCACCGGCTGCTGCTCCTCCACGCCCGCGCTCGAGTCCTCGCAGTCCGACTTCTCCTACATCCCCGGCTCGCTCGAGTACCCTTACCCGCCGCCCGCCGTGGACGAGGAGCCCTTCTACAACGCCGCGCGCACCCTCAGGAAGACGTCCTCTGTGATGCGGCGCCACAGCGCGGCCGCCGCGCCCAACATGCACGCAGGTGAGCGCTCCAGCCTTCTTCAGGGATGCCACGAGGAGATGTGCGATTTCGTAATACGGTAATGTGTTATCGACTTAACGCAATCAGAGAAACAAAAGTTCGCTCTTAACGACCGGCGTCAGTTATAGGAATTAATAGTCGTATCGTACGTCTGTTAAGAAGAATTAAAGCAAACGAATTGTAGCTGAAAATGCCGTCACAGAATACTTATTCTAAGAAATGGTATTTCTTGTTTATTTGATTTTTTTTCTTATAATATGAGTTTGGAAAGTAATTTTCGAGACACGGCGAATAATACAGATAACCGACTCAGATGCTTGCAAACCTTGGCTATGGTTTCAATTCACCGCCTCTGTTATTAGTTATTTATAGGCCTAATAACTGTAGGTTCACGACCATGCAGTAGACATTCGAAATAAAGATCACGGGATTTTATCGGAGTAAATTGCAACATTAAAATGTTTTAATTTACTCCGAGCAAATCCCGTGATCTCTATTTCCAATATCTCCCTAATGACATGTGAACTATAAAGTTACCCTGAGTACCGTGAGTTTTTCGGTATATGTGATTCAAAACGAATTACAGATTCTGTCATACGTTTTTTGAAGATAATATTGTCCTGCTAATTTCAGTGTTTAGAGCTTGAAGATTTGTTAAAAATTATTTTGAAACTTCGTCTCAGTTATTTGTGGTTGCAAGTCTCTATCCTCTAAAAGCAGGAGTGGTTTTTATTCAAGGTATGTTTGTCACCTTGAGCGATATATTATAGTTGGTTTTAAGAAATTGATATTGAATATTAGTGCATATAGTCATCTCTCCCGACTTTTGAATTGAGATGATCATATTTGTGTGAATCGTCGTCGACTTATTGCGACAGTGCATTAATGAAACGTTTAAATGTATCGATATATTTGGCGTAATCTTCCTCAGTGACTCTGACTTACTTTCTCGAATCATACAAAATGTAAAGCTCACGAAAACTTGTTGGACCGTCGTGCACTTGTGTGTACTGAATCTAAGAAACGGAGTGGTTAGTGTGTCCCCTGGTGTTTAAAAAAAGACTAGTAATGCAAAAGTGTTGCTTGCAAAAGACTGTTTCCACTTGGAACAAGCACTGTTGTCACTTTGTTTAGTTTTCGTCACGGTTAATTCTGCACCGTTGTATTACCCGCGCTCTGCGAAGGCCTTCTGGTAAAGGTCATTAAACTGCTCACAACTTTGATTAGCTTTGAATCAGAGTGAAAAATCAGTCTTCAGTTCTAAAATACGAATAATAATAATAATAATAATAATAATAATAATAATAATAATAATAATAATATCAAAAGGTTCATGATTATTTTATGCGCATTTTGTCATAAATATAGCTAAAATACTGTGGAATTGTTCACAATGTTAATTATTGATCTGTTGTTTCTTTTTCAGTAAATGTATCTACAAACTAATATTTTTTCATTTATTAAATGTGCATTAGATAAACGTATGATGGTTTACATGGACTTAACAAGCTTCACCGCAAATTTTCTTGCAAGTTCATGAATGAAATTTAATTTTTGCCACCTATAACTACACAGGATTTAGAATCATTTTTACAGGATTTGTTTCTCGATAAGTCAGCACTTAAAAATATATTTAGGACTTTCCGTGGACAATCGCAAAATTGTGGAGTAAGGTGGCCATATTGAATTCTGGGACATATTCATGTGAAATTGTTTCCAGTAATATCAAGAAAATAATTGTTTTGTCGTTCTTGATAATTACCACTAAATCTTAAAAGTTATTAAAAAGCAAGTGAGATAGATTAGAAGACGTTTCAGTCTCCATGGGGTACTGTTAATTGGTTGATCATAAAATAGAAAAAGCAATGAACTTAGAAAGTGGAATACTAGATGAGTATCTTCCTCGAACAGTCAAGAAGCTTAATGTGCTCGTCAATTAATGCGTGAATTTACAATGTATTAATATTCTGTTAATGTTAGTTGTATTGACAAAGTACTGTAGTTATTGTTTACGATGTTACCGGCGTATTAGTGTTATTGACGGATTTGCAGTTTTGAACAATAGCGAAACTAACGAAAGGACGATAGTGTGAACACTCTCCTTGAATAACAATTTTCAAAAACAGCAACCCAGAGTAGCGTGATATTTTGTAATAATGTTTACATTATTTGAAAAAAAGCTCTTATATAACTAGAGAAGTTTTTATTTGTCATATTTACAAAAGAATTTTCCCTATTTAGTTAAATAATATTTGTTATTGTGCTTACCATATATTTAAGAAGTTTCAATATTTAATAAGTTTATAATTTCACATCTTAGTGTAAATGTCGTTGCTGAATCTAACAGCCAGTGTACTCATATATCAAGACATAAGTATGAAAAATTTTTTTAGTCTATTTATTGAACGTGGCTTTCCTACTCAAATCTACTCATCTCGGTGCACACTTCTGTCTCTTAGTACTTATATTTTCCGAAATAGGCGATGATAATTGATATGACTCTTGAAACGTGCTATGAGGTGTTAGTCACGCAACATATGATGAAAACATCCATGCTTTTCGCGGTATTCACACTCTTCCGTAGTTCGACTGTGGTTTCAGCGTATATAAACGCTACTTAGGCCGAATTGTACTCAATATCTTATCACATATTACCGATTACAACTTACATTTCTACAAAAAATATTTTTTATTAGTTACTTGCACTCAATGCTAAAATGCGCCTGAAATGCGGTTCCAGATAAAAGTTGGCCGTGAATTGAATGTTAAGTTTAATGAGCATTTATATTAATAATCAAAATATGCAGAAAACCAGTCATAAGAGTTTGCCCCTGCGAAATCTTTGTACCCAATTTTGTAAACACAGATTCAAATTTCCTTGTGTTGTCATGTATCTAGATAATATGGGCAGCGAAATTTTAAGCCAAGTAGTCGCATTATAGCATCTGCAAATGTCGCCTTATAATTCTCACATTTTCGGCCTAATTTTGAAATTTGTTTTTGAAGTGGCCTTGGCATATCCAAACAGACACGAGTTTTGCATCGTGCTTGGAAACGGCCGAGAGCCTGCAAGCGCCTGTCGAAGGCGGAGCTGGTCATGGAAACTCGATCTCGCTCACGATTTCGTGAGTCCCTCGTTACACCAGCTCACTCACAGTGGTAAGGTAACGTGTAATGTCTTCTGCTTTCCAATGCTCTTTTGAAATTTCTATTGTCGCGCTATCTCAAAAGAGAGAATAGATGTAACATGACGCCAGATATGAAACGAACACAGTTAGTTAATTAAAACTGACAACCGAGAAAATGTATTACGTTTGTTTATTATTACAAATTTAATACTGACAAGGGATGGCATCTTTAATTACAACTATTTTTAATAAGTGAGAATTGTCTGTCTGAGTTATAAAACATTCTGTAATGTCATTTACAATTGTAATAAGATGAAATCCATAAAGAAACGTTAGCAGAAGCATGAATGGTCATTAACTCAGTTTACGTGCATTGTATGATATGTACATTTTGTAGCTGGATAAACATAACATGAATTAGAGAAAGTAAGAAATTACAGTTGTAATAATGAAAGAAAGGCTTGTAAGACTATAATAATGTCTTTCACTGAAAAATAATTGAAAGTTATATAACAGATTTTTTCCAAAGAAAAATAAATGTTACACTTGAATGTAATTGTATACTTTTTTCTGGTAAAATTTATAATAATAATAATAATAATAATAATAATAATATTGTCTCAGTTTGTCCAATTCTAGCAAAGACCGAATACTAGGAAAGACACGATAGGTAGGTACGATGTGTAGGTACCTCCGCTGGCAATTCTGTAACGCTTTCGAATGTCAAACACATGCTCCAAGTGGTATGAACACTCTCCAAAACCGGTGACGTCTTGGGTACGATATTATGGAGACCAACAAATTCAAACTGATCGCACGATAGCGGCATTCAAACCGACTATTGTTAACCGGGATTTGGAAACGAAAATGTGTCTACTTGTAGATGTTGCTGTGTCGTGCGATCAAAACATCATAACCAAGGAGGCAGAGAAACGTCTTAAATATAAGAGTTTGGAAATCGAGATCAGAAAATGGAGCGTAAAAGCACAGGTCGTCCCGAGAGTTACCGGAGCTTTGGGATTTGTTCCGCAAAATTTGTGTAAGAACTTGGCTAAACTCCTAGGTCATTCAAAAGACTAGGAAGGGCAAAACATTGCTTTATTTGGAGCAGCAGCTCATATTTTGGGCCAAGTATTGTAGAGGCACTGACAGTCCCTAGGGAGCTGGTTGCAACCCGAGATTCCTTTCGTTTCCATTTAATAAGATTCCGGAGATGTGAGATGTAAGATGTTATTATCAATGATAACCTTTGAAAATGTAATACATTTTTTCCGATTAAAGGTACATATGACCGGCAAAGGTGGCTCAGGACATCAATTGATGTGACTGCAGTGCCTCTGACTGGGAATTCCAAGGTTTAACGACGCTGATAGGGTTTTCGACACTAGCTGCATAGCTAGATCGAATTCAGCCGCTACCTGGAGGAGAATTCTAGCGACCAACTGCTGTGAGTTGTAGTTTTCCAAAGTTTCTGCAATCAACACAGGAGAATTCCGGAATAGAACCGTAACAAACGGGCCTCGGACCGCGCGCGATCTTTCCTTCTTCCTTGTCCTTTCCTCACCCCTTACTTACATATATACTCACATGCACTACACTACCACACTTGTCGGGAGACCAGTCGGGAGCTTAAAGAGTTTGTCCCGCATTGGGCGTTGCCACGCTGTTGGGAGACACCTGGTTGGGGAAAGACCTCGTCAGCCGACGTAGGTCAGCACCGTCTCGCCATCCTGTGGGGGAAGATTACCGCCACATCCCGCAATAAAAACATACACTACGCTTAGGTGACTAATGATCTTAGCAGTTGACGCGCGGAATCACTAATCAATCAATCAATTAAAGGTACATACTCGTAGGTCTTTGTAGATTATTTGTATAGTTCTTGAGATGTACAGTTCAATGAATAGGTAATTTGTTTTCGATAACTGAGCAGCAAACTGGTGATTAAGCCTAATGAGATGTTGTGCTGTACCTTTGCTTACCTTTCTACCAAGTCATGGTCACGGCCACATTCACCTTCACACGGCAACTTGACTTTCCTTTCGACAGTAAACATTCGACGAAGTATCGACAGGCAAAACGTATACTGAGGAACAATGACAAATTTATGTTGAAGTTTATATACAGATTTAAGATTATCGTTGTAGAGCGTGGCACATTCGCAAACACAAACAAATGTTTCCTGGTAGTCAACCATTATTCTGATAAATGAACAAAGAATGGAGAAGTGCAGGAATTTTTGAAGTGAAGATGGAGGGAATCGTGTCGCATTGTCATCTGTTGATTTGAGACCGCGTAAGCATTTACCAGAAACTTTCTAGTTGGCCTGAAAGTCAGAAGCTGAAATAACAAAGATTCTTGAAATTTGGAACGACATGTATTCAAAATAATCATGCGGACTTATATGAAGTAGAAATTCAGCGCCCAAAAGGCCTTGCAACAAATACATAACAACAATCGAAGCGTACCTTCAACTATAAAGAACGGAAAAGCTGCACCTCAAACTAAAATTAGAAGTAAAACACAACAATAATACCATTGCAAACAAAAATGTTTTTTGTACCGTGTAAGTAATGTCTACTAGAAGCCAGAAAGTCCGAGAAACTGTAATTATTTTCCAACACCAGTCTTTCGGCACGCCGTTCTAACCTAAGCGTCAGGGAAATCCGTTGAGGATCTTCCAAATCGAAAGAAGCAGAGGCTCGAAAGTAGAAAGTCGCGGAAGGAGCACCGATCCGATGTTCTTGCTTCTTGCGATGGGTGCAAGGGGTCGGCGCCCGGGCTCCGATAGGCCTCTAAATTGCTCCCCGCCACTTCTCCCCCGGTGAAGGGAGGTGACAAAGGCACACTGCCAGGAGAAGAAGGTAGCGCCGGTACGAGGACGGAGACGGCGGCTGCGGTTTCGTGGGCGGAAGAAGGGGTGGCAGCGGAGATGGTTGTGAGAACGGCGGGGAGGTGAGCAGTGGGAACAAGCGCAGTGAAGGCGGGGGGGGGGGCTCGGCGGTGGCGGCGACCGAACGGACGGGAGCGGTCGAGGGCGTGGCTGTAGAGGCGGGGCGGAAAGGTGTCAGTGTTGGCTGTGGGAAGGCAGCATGTGGGGGCGGAATGAGGGTGACTGTGGTGGCGGGACGGGACAGGAGAGGGAATAGCTCTTGGAGTGGGTGGGTCTGTGGCGATGTAGGTCTGGGGTGGCAAGAGGGATGGTGGAGATGGGACGGGTCAGCGAAGTGGATAGCTGTTGGAATGGATGTGGGTGGCTTTAGGGGCGGAGCGAGACTATGGCGGGGGTGTACGGGAGCGAGACGGGGTGGTTCTGGGGGCGGGACGGGGGTGGCCGTGGGGCGGGTCAGCGGCGGCTTTGGAGGTGGCGCGACTCGACAGTGTGGGTGGCTTTAGGGGCGGTGGGAGGGTCACTGGGGAGGGAGCGGCGGTATTTCCGCTTCCCGGTGCGCGCAGATTCGGTCGATTGTGAGCGTGCGGTGGAGCGTGACGGCGGCGGTGGCCGTCCGCCCCTGCCGTCTTGGCGGTTTCCGGCGCAGCTGCAGCGGCCTCTTCCGGCGCATCGGAGCGTGGGCGTCGCCTTGCAAGGTCGCGGCCTCCAGGTGAATGACGTCCGCGCCCTCCCGCCGGATGCCCCACGCCGCTGCCGCTGCGCTGGCCGCGTTGACGCCGATGACGCCCACCACGCCCAAATCTCGCCCTTGTGGCTTTCGGAACATCACCTGTACCTCGGTTTAAGTCGCCACTAGCAAGAAAAGTTGGAAAAAAGCAACTTAGGAGGAAATCAGGTTCTTCGTAAATAATTTTCTAGAAGATGCACAAAATGTTGGTTCTGGAACATTCAGTGACATATGAAGGGATGTTCGGTGTCAATTTACAAAACTTTCACAAATAAGATGTGAATATAATCATGACATCAAGATGATGGAAGCTAACACAGTATAAGCATATTGATTTATTCAGTTTCTAACGGGATAATTCTGTGAAGTCAAAGAATGTCTTTTCTTTTCATAGAACTGGAATTCCTGATGGCAATATGACGCCATTAACAGAATTGAAAAGCCAATAAAGTACCTATTGAGTAGTCTTTGGATTGTGTTTTTGTCTTCTTCTCCAACGTCATCTGTAACGTCAGCTCATTCGTTGCGCAGATCCGCGCGTTGAAGTCTCCTAGACTCAGTACAGGCGTGCCCACAGAAGGAACCAGAGGGCCATGGTACCCGAAAAATTCAAAAGGGACCCCGCTGCCCGACATAATAAAACATTTTATTTCCTCGAGTATGATAATTCTCGATTTTACTTTTCTAAGGTTTTTGGAGAAGAAGTTCTTCAAACTATCTGAGAACCTACAAATGGTTCATCACATCATGAACATCAAATCAATTATATTTAATGTGTCATTTAAATTATAATTCCATTCGCCTAAGTATTTTTTATTTATTCAATACGGCATACGTAAATAAAAAAGTTTAAAGAAAAACGGGACTCAGAGAAGTTCGGAAATACAGTCCCTTCCCTCTTATTTTAGGTTGTACACGCGTATTAATCTCAGCATTTCCTCTATTTTACCTGAAATGCTTATGCCTTAATAATATTGTTATCCTTAAGAACATTAAAAAGAGAAAATTAGATAAAAATGAAGGTTTAGGTAATTTAAAAACGCAATTTCTTCAATTCTTGAAATGTTGGAGAAATGGATTATTTTCCCAATTACATTCTTACTTTAGAAATTAAGAATCATATAGGTTTCATGCTGTCCGCTCATCGTATGCCATATTGACGTCATACCAGTCGTTAATTTCAGTGCAGTCTTAATTTAGCTTCTCATGCCTAAAATGTTTTCTATGTTTTCTCTTTTCTTTAAAGTACTCTTTCCTTTGATATATTAATTTTTAACGTAACTTTCCACATTCTCTTAGGAAGTCAACTGGTGTATTAAATTAAATTATAGCCGTTTTTTCCTCTTCCTTCGATCCTCTTTAAAGAACAATCAACGTGTAAAGTGAGGGAGGAAGAAGCGTGAAGGTTTAACCGTACGTTCACCTTGAATGCGATGAGGTGGTGTATTTGAAATTAGAGTTAGATGCTTTCTCTGCTAGTCTTGTTGGGAAGAGAGCGAGATCTCTGTGGACCGGTTTGGAGAGCTGAACAGGGCCTGGTTTTTCGAGGTCGGACGAAACATGCTACTCTGTTCAGATGTATAGATGTAGTGTCAGTGTTAGTAATAATCTAATTTTCGTGTAATTATTTATATGCAAATGCACGCTTAATTTCACACATACAAATACACACATAATATTTAAAAATTGCAGTAAAATTATGGAATTTAATACACATGTTATTAAATGTAATTTCTTACCATGAAACAAAATTTTTAAAATGCCTAGCATTTAATCTTATGTCTCTTAAAATTAATTTGAATGCAGATACACAAAATTCGCTCAATAGCAGCTAAAACATTTTTTTTTAATGAACAGTCAGTTAGTTTAGTAGACTCATAAACGCATATTTTTCTCTTACAGATTTTCCAAACTTCTGGAAAGAAAAATGATTTCTTAAAAGAACTGTAGAACAAAGTAATAACTATGTCGGTATCGTGAGTTTTAATTAAATTTTTACCTAGTGCTAACGGAACTTCATCGAATCATTCAGCGATTGAAAATGTACACTAAAGACCATTTAATATTGAAAACCATCTGCAACAAAGTGTCGAAAAATTGCGAATTTTATTAAGGTAGTAAGTGGTTTCTTTTATTTTTTATGTATATTGTTGCAGAGTGCAACATAATACATCAAAACTATTGCTTTTCTCGGAGAACTAACACAAATAATAAACATTATTGTACATTCTACGAAGTATGGCATCTCAGTAATAGATGCTTACTATCGACTAAGTACTGCCGACAAGTTTTTACTGCCATTTTATGCTCAATGTTATATTATCACGTTTACCACTTCCGAAGGAAACCTAGATTCGAAAAGAAGTTTAGTGCGTCTCCATTTTCAAAAGAAGTTGCAAAATATAAGCATAGTCGCCATTTACAATTGAATCTTTCATGCGTATAGGAAGATATTAACTTTGGGAATCTCCTAGGGAGGAAATGGGTCACTCCTGGCCTGAAATATTTGTTTACGGTTGCAAAATGTTGCGTGAAAACATATTTGTATATTTTATAACCTACGTATATTTGTGATATCATTTCAACATTAAGTAATTTTGAGAACGAGGAGGAATTGCATCCACGGGAAGCTTTCATGTAAATAAGTATGCATGAAGTTATCCTTATTTACAAATGAAAAATAAACTCAATTCGCTCAATAGCAGCTAAAATAAATTACATTTTTTAATGAACTAACAATTATTTTAGTAGTGACAAACGCACTTTCTCTCTCTTAGAAATGTCCATAACTACAGGGAGGAAAATTTTAGTATGAGCCTAATTATGCCTACGGCACGTGTGTATACTTTCTCCTAAAACAGACTGACTGTACAAAAAAGTCATTGAAGCAATTATACACACAAAAGTTGATCTCCTTCTACTCTACTCCCAGTAGCAAGTGCATCTTTAAAACGAGACCTCACGATTTAGGGACCTTCCACAAGTGTATTGCCCGGGTGAATCGATGGACGAGTGTTTTGCATAACTTGAAAGCTGGGGCAGTAACTTTCTCTAAAATACTTAAACTATACTCGAATATTTACGACTATACATTGATACTCGAGTACTAGAGCAGGTGAAATCTCACGAACTACTTCTCAAAAGCTGTAAAAATGTTAAAGCGGGCCATAATGTTGACTGTCTTAAATTAACGGAGTGAATGAATGAATATCCAAAATTAATGAACAGAAGGAATAAAGGTCAGTGATTGAAAATCTATTTTAGAAAGCTCCTCTAGCTCTTTGAATCTTGAGTGAATAGAGAAAGCCCTGGAAGGATTTTAATTTAGTCACAAATATAAATCATTCGAAAAGTATTCATTCAAAGTAAATATTCAATTTTTACTGCAAATTTTGTATCACGTTAACATATGTGCCCACACTTGTATATAAGTCGTCAAACATTTTGAACAATCATTACGTCAATATATATATATATATATATATATATATATATATATATATATATATATATATATATATATATTGACGTAAGTATGAATATTAACCACACGAATCCTTTATGCCATGGCCGAGAGGCTGGGTCACCGCTAGTCGGTCAACGCCCGTGGCGGGCTGTCGAGCTATAAAATATGAATATGTATTGTTTGTTGTTAAATCTCGAAAGGTGCTCAATTAAAAATATAGAAAAATAAATGATATAATGATATCGTCTAAAATACTTTTTTAAATAAGTTGAAAATTCTGTGGTTTGTCCTTCGTTAATTCATAAATAATTAACCTCCCTTGATTAGAATTATTTTCTTCTTTTTCTTATGCAGACATTTTATGTAATTTCAGATAATTTCCGCTAATGCCAGATAATTTCGAATTCAGGATATTTTAAAATATTGTTTAATAAAAAAATTAAAATTATCTGCATATTCTGAGCATTGATCTGAGTAACTCAATCTCACCTTAACATCACCTTAAAATTGGTACAGTCGCATTTTCTGCCCACTTGTAAATATTACCAAAGGAAGAAAAGAAACCCATAAAATTCAAAATATTCCTTAAATAACGTGGGAACCACCTCTCCATTACGTCACGCATGAAAGAAGGCAGAGTTGTTTTGTCAGCGTTAATAGAAGAAATGCATTTAAATGCGCTGCCTCCTTAAAATATCGGCCGCGACGGAGCGTTCCCCTCGTTTGCTTTCAGAAACTCTTCCTTCAACGCGGAATCCGTGGTCAGCACGGATGTTACGCTCGTAATACTACAAGATTCTGCCGAGCGCAAAATCGTTACCGTGCGCGCTGGTCCAGTGCGCGGTGCGGCGGTGGGAGCGACCGCAATCCGGATGCTGGGCGAAATCTCTGAGATCCGTTGAATGAAGTAACAGCAGGTGGCTGCGGGAAATCGTGTCTCTAAATCGGAGCTCGAGCGAAATCTGTGATTGCTGTTTCTTTATGCAACGAATCACTGAATCTCACAGTGCAATGCGCGAAGACGTAAAAGGTTATCACGGGTTCTTTCTGGAAGCTGTATTACGATTTAATTGCAGTAAACTTTGTCTTTTATCTCTGAACTCAGATAAATAAATTAACACACATTCTTTTAATGAAATTCATTTTTTCATTGGAGTGCTTAATGATAAATTATGCCTAATGTAGGTTAAGTATTACGCAACACTTGATTGAATATGAACACATGTTTTCTTTCTAACAATTGTGATGTAAAATTGTATATTTCTTTTTTAAATTTGTGGTTTGAGTAGTACTATACTCAAGTGTTATTTGATCATTGGACGTCAATGTTCACGAGGGTTTTTGTAGAGTGTACTTTTTGCTCTTGAAGCATCTTCGAAGAACTGCAATCAAGATTTAAATTAAAATAGTTATCATATATTTATTAACAAGAATGTTCCAAATAAGACTAACACTGTACGGTCTTAATACCTAACCTGCCTCATTTCTCCTTTGCGATGAGGCTGAAAGGACCCGTTGACGTTGACTTCAACCGTTTTCAAGAGAGTTCCTTCTAACGACTTTCGAACCGCTCAGTGCAAATTCATTAATTCTAACTTGCTTAGCAGAAAGGCAGAGTCATTTCAATTCTGAAGGAGCAACATGACGACGCATGCTCACAGTCTACGCACCAGGTTAGCCGCTGGGTTTCTGCTCATACCAGCTCATTGTTTGAAATAACTTCTTTCTTCGGAATTCGAAGAGAGTGTCATTACTGGTAAATTTCTCGATGAATCTTAGTTTCTCCGACCTGTATGCCCTTCATTTCCCCTTTCCTTATTCCACTGATCGAAAGAACACATGTACGATTTCGAACAACTCAGTTTTTAGAAAGAAATGCGTTTCTTGCACTTTTTCATGTAGAATATTGGCATCAAAAGTAAGCGTTTTAGATAGTATTGTAATTTTTTAGTTTTTTAATTATTATTATTATCAACAAATCATACGAAAAGCAGATCTTCATTTCTTGTCACAGTATAATTACTGATGCAAAACATTTTTTATATTTCAATATTACCACAGCATAAAAATGTTATGGATTAAGATTTGACAAAATTCTACTTATAGATATGTTTTTGCATCGAGGTTATTTAGAAAATACAATGATTTCATCCTTCTAACTACACAGATCTAAGCTTCCTCATCTATCTTGCTCTCTGACAACGGTTTAATTTCGATTAAACCACGTGTAATAAAGAATGAAGTTTGCGATATATTTAATGCGATATATTTTTTATGTTTATTTCACTATGCATCCTTTTATCACCCTACGAACTTTTGTACATTTTTCGTAAACTTTTACACATAACTTGCTTAGATTGATGTTTTTGAGGGAATGTTGGAAGGAAAATAAAACAGTTGTTGAAGGAGATGAGACGAAGTATACTTCTTCCCCACAAATCACAGGTTATTGATTCATGATGTTAAATAAATACAGTTACCAGATGGTAGTGAGAAAAGGTGAAAGGAAGATTTATGCTTCGTGAATAAAACAGCTGAAGATAGGGAGTAATGGAGAGATGATACTACACGAAGATTAGAAGAAGAAGAAGAAGAAGAAGAAGAAGAAGAAAAGGAGGAAGGAAAAGTAGAAGAAGAAAAGGAGGAGGGAGAAGAAGAAAAAATACTATTCCGCAAACTTGTTAAAACTGTGATGAAGCTAAGCACACCTTGTCAGTACTTGCACACTTTGCAAGTGTACTTCCTCTATTGAACTGTTCCATTACCTACGTACTTATAGGACATACTATTTATCAGGATAGGTTAGACTCCAACCAGTGTAAGGTAGCCATAAGAAGCAGTTGTGTTTTTGTCCAGTTTTTTTGGGGGGAGGGGATAACACAGAGTGGCGAAAACTATTAATATGTATTATGGAAAATGTCATTACACTATTTTCTTTTAACCGCAATTAACTATCGGCCATTAAACACAGAACTACACGAAATTCAGAATTAGAATTAATCTTTAAAGTAATTAGTGATCTAAGTATTTCGGGGTGAGGCGACGTCTGACCTCCTTTTCTATGTCGCATTGTTTTTGTGTTATACTTGTATATGAGTAAGAGAGCATAATAAATCCCAATCTTTCAATTCTGATTCATAATCACGTTTTATTCACTAAAAGAGACAACTATCTTCAGAGGAATGTTAGTGTGTGTTCGCACGATGACAACATTAGGAATGTGAAATTACTTTTCTGGTTTTCTCACGCAATGTCCTGATGCACTCGTAGATACTTTTGTTTGGGTAAAAACAAATGGACACGCACCGCGACACTTCGTGGGTTTTGTTACGCGTGAGAGGGTAAGGAGATCTCTTGGTTTGCAGGTTTTCAAGAAACTAAAGAGAAGATTAGCATAGTTAACTTGAGTTTTATACATTCACAATAACTTTTAAATAATTTACTGAGATACACTTCTTTTGATCTAGAAAAATAAAGAATTTTGGACATTATTTTCAATTGTCCTTAATGATGTTTGCTTTTATTATTAATATTTTTTTCTTGGCTCATTTAATTTTCTTCGCTTAAAGTTGGGGGTATAAAGTATTCGAGACTTTTCTTTTTACATTATTTATTTTCTCTCTAGGCGCGCGCAAACGGGGTGGTAGGGGGACAGGGGGAAGCAGGTCGTGGGGCCCTAAAAATTTTGAAAGGGTCTGGTAGCTTTGCATAATGAAACATTTTATTTCTATAAATATGTTCAAGTCATGCTTTTTATGACCTGACAATTTTGGTAATTGTTACACATGTGGGGAAGAGGCTCCTGAAGTCACGTAGCAACGCTGTGTATGGTTCAAATGTATCTATTAATAGTATTATTATAGTTATAATTTCATTCTCTTTGTGATATGTTTTATTTATTTACCAGTAAAATGGTATAGCAAAAAAAAATGGACAAAGGAGCCCAGAAATATACACCCCCTTCTTTTTTAGGCGGTGCACGCCTATGCGGTTCTCTTCAAGATGATTCTTAACTGGAAGTTCGTCGATTGCTGACGCATGATTAAATCAAAATATTTACTTTTTATTTCTAAAGGCGTACTGTTGGGATAACTCAGTTACTATGGATCCTACTGAAGTTTTAATTATGCACTTTCTCTCTTCCCCCAAACTTTAGAGCAGACTTATTTAGAAATACATTAATCTCTCAGAAAGGTGTTTACCTTTCCCACGCACACACGTGGTAAAAGAATCCGCCCAGAGTCCTCGTTTCGAAAGAGATCCCGCGGGTTGATTTGCATGAGACCTTCCAAAAAGGAGGTACTTCTTCGGAGGCCCCCGGTGGCCAGGCGGTGCGGAGCGGAGCGCGACGCGTCCTGAAGGCGGGGGCCGGGCGCCGCGTCCCACATTCCCTCTCCTCCTCGTCCTCCTCGGCCGGTGCGCGGGGGCGGGGCGGGGCGGGGCGGGGCGGGCGCGCAGGGGAGAGTTCCCAGGCGGCGCGGCGCCGAAAGTAGACCAGCGCGCCGCGCCGCCCGCGGGCGCCACCGGCGCCGCCGTCGCCCCCGCCCACGCGAGACGCCGCGTTTCCGCTCGCGGCAGCTGCCAGCGAGCGGCGCTTTGCGACGCTGACGACGCACCTCGCCGCTGCGGCGCTCGCAAATTGCAGCGGGGAACAATGTGGCGGACTCCCGCTGGGAGCGCGGCCGGTCCCGTTCCACCGGAGACGCGACGCGTCTATCGCTGCCGCCGCCGCCGCCGTCGCCGCTGCTGCTACAGGAAGCCCGAACAGGGTGTCTTCGCTGCCTGGACAGGCTGTCTCCGCTGAACCCTCACAGACTCGCCGCCCGTACTCGATGCCTTCCTGCGCTCCTCTCCTTCCTCCACGTCGTCAAGAAGCAAACTGTCTTCACCATTAGGTCCCAGCAGTGCAGGGTCCAGGGGAGAAGGGTTATGTGGCTCATGACCCCAAGTCATTTTAAAATTATTTTACTCAATTAATTGAAAAAAAATTCACCTATTAATCGCATGACACCAAAAGAGTATTTCCATTATGAATATACCTTTTCTTTTTAATGTCAAGCTAACAAGTTAATTCTATTTTTAATATTTCAAAACTATTTGGGAGGAAAATTTCAACTGTTATTACTCCTCTCTTGAAATACTTTCAGAACCCAACTTTGGTTTGCGGCAACGATTATTCTAAAAAATGGTGAGTTACTTTTCTAGAAATTGCCGTAAGCCAAAATTAACGAACAGAGATACAGCACATTTGTCTCCTGAGAGATAATAAATTACTTTACGCTTCAGAGAGGAAAACTAACTTTATCCTCTCGTATGTAATATAATTGACAAATTATACCTAATTTTTTACGCGTTTGGCACATTGCATCTTTCTATTCTAACATATTCACTTACGAATATTTTGTCAGTGTGAGGTTCCGATGATTTTAGCTGGCAGTCTCCGCGAAGTTCCATTTAGATATGGGGAAACAATATTTCCACGTTTGGAAATTAGCTGCAATAAAATGACATCTAAAATAACTAGAAATAATTATGATTGCATAATAATGTTTGCAGCATTTTAATTAAGTAAATAGGTTATCAAGAAAAAAGTCGCTAGCGAAATAGTTTCAAAACCTAGAACAAAATTATTCATCTTTGTCATTGGTAATTATCATTCCGTTTTAGTTTCTCGCAATGGCACTGCCACCTTGCTACCTCGAGATATCACTTCATGACCGCAGTTGAATTATCACAATTATTATTGCTATTTCGTGTGAACCGCATCAAATGTCATAACAGTATTCATAAGATCTTAATTTTGATAAAAATGAGACAAAAAGTGCCATCCAGAGCGAAGCACTTCAATTAATCTTGATCATTTTTCCTCCAATGTCGTCAAAGAGAATATAATGTTAACACAAACGCTTCAATTGATATTGTGTTTATATTCCGTCTACTTTGTTTGAAATTTATAGGCGATTAAATTACAGTATTAACGAAGCTCTAATTTATACACGAGGACAATGCAGGTTCAGGAGAACAATTATCAAAGCGGAGATGAAAACAACGTCATTAATCTTCTAGTTCGAGTCAACTAGGTGTGAATAATAACAATTATTAGCCGACTGTACTTCAATGTAAGATTCATCAAACGTTATAGTGTTGTTAATAATTTGGAATTTTTCGCTGTAGAGACAGCCGCAACCTTCCTTAGAACCCCTTTCTATTGCTATCCTATCACTATCATATTCGCAAACATCACAGTTAGTGTTGCAGTCTTTTCCAGTAGTGCAAGAAACATCACAGCTGCATTAGATGCACTTCCTCGCTCATCTTTAAATACATTATTCAATCTATCTGGTCTGTTTGCATAAATCCAGTCAATGTTCTACGTCGTGTCGTATGAAACCATGAAGTTTGGGCCTTTTCATCCGATGGGTGCGAGGAGTTTTGATTGTCCTCTGTTTATCTCAGCTGTGGTTGCAGTAGATGTGGCCGCGAAGTTCTTTCCTCCTTATGCGCTGTCTGGGCGAGCTTCGAAGCTCGTTGAGCGGGACGAATGGGCAGGCGCCAGCGAAGGCTGTGTGTATGCAATCGGGTCACCGTGGAACATCTCGCGAACACGGGGATTTGCGGCGGCTGAGTTCCCGTGCCAAAAACTAAATCTGCATCCGTTCATAATTCTACCAACAATATCCCTGAATGTTTTTGGACGACCAATGGGGAGTAGTTGGACCGGATTTAAATGGTCCGGTACCGGATTTAAATGGTCGAACTCGAACCACTCATCTCTCACCTCTGGGTACCAAGATTTAAATCATAGAAGTTCCGCTCACTACACGTCTGAATTCCGAGACTTCGTTGGAAAGGATCGAACCGTTCATATTCGATGCCCATCAATAAAATCATAGGGGTTGTTGATAAATTATTTTAGAGGAAGGAGGGGAATTGAGGCAGCGTTACACTGTCTTATATTGGGGTAGGTAGAGTTAGTTGAGTGTTGCGTAATGTTGATATCATTTTTTTTAATATACAATACACCCAAGGAAAAATTTCAAAGAAAAGTGGATAATGAAGACTGTTTCTGGAATTCAATGGATTGATATCTGTGAACATCGTGAGAGATTGAACTTCTTTAATTACTGTAAACGTTTTAAATAATACAAATAAAATTAATAATATTGTTTTTACTGTTAAATACATAAATAAAATATATTGTGTCATCATATGTAATATATTGTCATCATATATATATATATATAGCGTCGTCATGTGGTTTAATGCGTTTCGTAATTCTTTAGGGGATTCACGTTCGCGTTACTAGTGCGTTATAGGGGGGAAGGAAGGTATCCAAAATACTCAATATTTTCGTTTCTTAATTTATGGACGATCCCACAGCACCATAATCGCCACCCTTCACTTATCAATCAAAATCATTCATCCCTGGTATGTTCGAAAAGGGTAGGAACTCATGATCATAATAACAAAACAGTATACTGTACATGCTATTTCACCCTTTTATTCCGTCGCATAGATCCTATTCATCAAAAAAGAAGACGATTAAGGTATCAAAGAATAACCTATGGCCCTCGACCTGGAGTCTTCACACACAATCTGAAGACAATCGAGAGCACAATCTGAAGAAATTCGAGAAGGATTCCTTCCTGGCCAGAAGGAATCGCAGCATGGGCGGCGCGTGATCTCCATCGCTCTTTGGCAAGTGCAAGGGCGTGGGAACCGCGCGCGAGTGGGTGCTGTGTGTACACACGCCGCGACGCCGCGCCGCGACGTGGCAAGAACATCGCGCGAGAACGGGAGGCAGCGGCGGGGGCGGCGGGGGCGGCGGGGGCGGCGGGGGCGGCGGGGGCGGCGGGGGCGGCGGGGGCGGCGGGGGCGGCGGGGGCGGCGGGGGCGGCGGGGGGCGGCGGGGGCGGCATCTGGGCGGGAAGCAACGGCAGGGAGCGCCTGCGCGGGAGCACCTGTGTGCAGATTGCGGGCCCGCTCCGCGGTCGCGCTCGTCTGCCGAATGGCGCGCTGCTGCGGCGCGGCGCGGCGCGGCGGTTGCACGCTGAAACAAAGGAGCGCCGCTTCGATTGTGAGGTTAAACGGCTGGGAGAAGCTTTTATGACCATGATATTCTCCGCTTTGCGGTCTGTCTCTTGATACTTTCTTCCCCTCCTATGGCTCTCTATGGCCTACTTGCTGCTTCTCGCTTCTTTTATTCTGTAATAAAATCCTTTCTCTTTTCTTCTTCCCGATTGCGCCATTTTTATTACGATTTATGTTTTTATTAACGTTTTATATTTTCTTATTTTTCTATTATGAAAATGTTTTTTCTGTAGTACCGAAAAGAGGTAATAATAATGCCAGTTCTGTCATTATTATTACCTTTTTCTCGAGGCCAATTTGGCGATATTTATTGTTTTATATTTTTTACTTTCTCGTATACATACGTACAAGTTTATACAAATTCATTTTGGTGTATTCCTTTGTTTGTTTTTTAACACGAATGTATTTTTTTTAAATATCTCTCACGATCTTAATATGCACATTTACAGCAATTTGTAAACACTGTTGCATTTGTGAGACAATGTGCTTCAAAGAAAGTTTTTCGAAAACTCAAAATTGTCTGTGAAAAAGAGCTTCAAATTTCGCATTTATAGCAAAACATAGACAATATTTTCTTAAAAACGGCTCCAAATTTTTCAATGAAAATTGGCAATTAGGACGAGGTTTTACTCTTTTTAATATCCATAAGGTAGTATTTCGGTACTACAATTAGCAAACCCAAGAATTTGCGAAAATGTTTTAAAAAAATGTATTTTGGGCGGCGATAGTTTGGAGCTGGCTGGAGTATGTGGCTAGTCTGAATAGCTATCCCAGCCCAAAGAAAATAGAAAATAATACGAGAACGTCTGTGCATTCAGTAGCACTACTCGTTAGACTATTTCTCGTGCTTTGTTTCTTTTCGTGTTACATCTTTCTTTCTTTCTTGCACTTGGTCTTTTCGTTCAGTAAGTGTGCTGAATGTAGAAGTACATATATGATTCTTAAGAACCTCAATTTTACTTTTTTGGTTCGTTCTGTTTTCGTGAATATATGTATTTTTTTTAGGATTCTTGCATTGTTGGTCTACGTTCTCAAAACGAGACGATACGACGTTCGCATTCCTGTTTTTAAAATACAGTAGGTCGTGTTCCCAAACGCGTTAGTATTACATTTACCTTTCGTAATGCCTTTTCTTATATTTGCTCTCTCATTACAAAATGTTTATCAGGAAATACTTCACATAGCGATAAGTACTCGAAGCAATTAGTAATCCAAATATTAACCGTTATCCAGACACGCAACCACAACACTTTGAATGAGCCTTGCATGCCAATATTCAAAGCGTTCTTTAAACAGAAGTGCAGTGACCGGTCAATTGCTCCCTTACATACTGATTTAACTCACAAAAGGTTATAAAAACAACATCAAACGTTTAAAGAGTTGAATATAGTTGAAGAAAAGTTTTGTAATATTAATTAGAACTCAAAGGGTGATCTTTGCTGAATACCACTAACAGCAGTCGTATGCATTAAGGCAATGGTTCCAAACCTTTTTAGTGCCATAACCCTACTACCTCTCGAGACTTTGTGACAGATTCAATGTGCGTTAAAAAAGGATTTCAACATTAATAAGCAAGAGTGTTAAAAAATGGCGCTACTGTTTAATTGTACTGTGTAGAGCAGAGAAATGAAGAAGGAAGTGATTTAAGGGCCATTGGGAAGTGATGTGCAGTGTAGTGACAGTGCAGTGTGATCTTAATTGTGAAAATATTCAGTGGGGAGTTAGATTATAGAAGTTTCTTTATCTTAATGTAATTTAGTGTTTTATAAATCAGTCAGTTTTCTTCTTCTTCTCATTATTATTATTATTATTATTATTATTATTATTATTATTATATAATTTGTATGTTATATTGCCTAATTTGTGTAATTATCTGCCACCGGGTTATACCAAATTGCAGCTTTAATAAATTTATCTTTATCTTTAATTTTTATTGGGAGAAACATTGTAAAATGTAACAAACTAATGTAACACGTTTTGCTGATTGCACAATAAATGTAATGCAGTATTAGTCAACACGAAGAGTTGTGTTCGTATCTGCACACGTTCAGGCGGGAATATGAAAGGACTAACTTAATTTACCTAACAAATAAGCCCTTTGAAATCCTCACATTGGCAGGAACAATAATACAAAAGAACCTGCCTAAGAGAGCACAGAGAGAATGCCATACATGCCTGAGAATAAATGTGAATTAAAACAAATTAATTCAGATATAATAATTAACACAATGGTACTGACTGAAGGAGAACGCACAAATAACACACACTGGCTGAAAAAGAAAACACAAATGACACTGTCAAATAAATTGTAGCAAAAGAACATACGACAACAAACATTTTTGCAACAGGGTTAAACAGTCAACCCTCTTGATTTCAATGTACTATGTGGATTTGATGCCTTGGTGATGGATCTTGAATCCTAGGAACTTGCAGCCAACAATCTCTGTTGCAAGTTTCCATTTTCTGAATGGGAGGGACACATTCCCAAGTTCGTTTAGCGAGACGCACAACATTGTATAGTAGTTAATTTTCAACAGCGGTACCCTGCATCATATCGGAGCTGTGTTTGAAAGGACTGCTGTGGCCACACATTACTACTACCACAATCACTTCTTGGGAAAGATTTTTTAAATATTTTTTGCATTACAAGAAAATACTTATTATGAAACTTACAATATATAAAAGTTATATAAAGTGTATAGTGCAAAAGCGTGAGGTTAAATATAATTCATTTTCCCAATGGAATGGTCCATTGGTTATGTCTCCGAATCCATCCCTAAAAATTAACACAATTTAAATAAGTGAGATTAGTTTACAATACGTGTGATATCGGTCTTGACAGGTGGAAAACTTAAACAGCGAGTTTTCAGATTCTGAATCGGAGCAACGTTAAAACTAGTTCCTAAAGTCGTATTACGAGTCAATCTGATAGTAATTTTTCCGTCACGAAATGTTTTAAAAGATTTTTTTGTGGCACATATCCGAGATGAATGTTTTTTAGCATATTTTTTCACGTCTGAGAGCAATTCCTTTGAAACAACACTAAGTTTTCTCATTCATATATACAATTTACTTACCAACGAAACACAAAAGTATAAGGATGTTTGAACGTTATTCTGCATGAAGGTATTATTGAAGCAATAATTTACCAATAAAATATTTCCTGTATTTTATTCTGCTTTTAATATTCGATGCAGAAAGTATTCGAAGGTACACACTACTGTTTTCTGTTACCTTCTCTTACAATCCTCAACACTACTTCGTTTTATTTGTTTTGGCGCTTCTCGCAAATCAGGTGTTGAATGTAACGAAGTATCTTGTGTATTAAAATGTCTAAAGTTATCGCTCAATAAGTATTGGTGAAGTGCACACTGACCTCGTACTATTAACAAGATTAGTTCTGTCCTGTTAAATTGGTCATAAATTGGATTTTGAAAATTTTATCAACTTTATGACCAACTTATGACCAACTTTAGACATTTTAATATATTAATTTATAACAATTTCTTTATTTTAATTGACCTATCAATCTTGGATTTTTCCAAAGAGAAATTTGTTTATATTGATATTGTTAATAAATATGTAATATATCTTTGAAAGGTAAGCTACCAATAGTATGTTTTCTGCTTACATGATGTCTTCATTCATAATGATTGATTCAATTATAATATTGATGTATTTTGTCACAAGCACTGTACCTGAAGATGGAGATGCACAAATCTCCGAAACGTTGTACTAAGTGATATGAAGATTTAATACTGTATTAAACCAAATTCCATAATTGTATTTTAAATGTGATTGTCTATAATTTACTGAACTTTTTAGTAATATATTAATAGTATTTTTCGCGAAACAGATGATTCACGCTCGTGTCGAGTTTGTCGTCCGAGCATAGCCAGAACGACAAAGAGACGAATGAGGAATTCACCAGCACCCATATTGCATATCCTATTTTTAACACGCCGTGAGACAATCGTAATGCGTCAAGTAAAGGAATATAAATTAAATATCAAGTAAATAGAAGTTCTTTACACGTTCTACTAACAAAAGTAAATGATTCCAGTCAGTGTTGTAACCTTTTTGTTTGTAAATAATAGACAAAAACGGTCAAGACGAAAGACAATTGCGGATGGTTACAGAGGCTTCTCACAAGCTTTGCAATGTTTCGCGATGACTGTAAAAAAAGTTAGCTGTTTCGCGCATGGCGTGTCAAAAAAGAACTTAAGTGAGTGAAGATAATTGGCGATGGTCGTCAAAAAAAAGAACGTTGAAAGGTTGCAGAGAGAATTAACGATGACACTGATATTGACGCAACGCGAGAGAAAAGGAAATCATAAAATGTTTATTCATACAAATTATGTTTTAATGAAAAAAATAGTGGCATTAATAAGAGTTCTGTAAAATTGTATTACAGGTTTTCACAATTCTGACGACTTCTTAAAATTATTATGTGTATGTTCAAGATTTGACAGATCTTGAACAACTAAAATATCTCATCAAATTTTAATGGCATCTTGCGTTAATACGTCATACAGAGATGACACATTCTTACAAACTAATGATAAAGAGCACCACAGTGACACAGCTTAAGCAAGGTCAAAATAATAGAATGTAAAATTAGGTGTGTTGAATTCTGAGAAATTAACGCGTGATATATAATTATTTGCAACTCATTGATGTCATTGATGTCATTGATGTCATTGCAGACGATGATTCAGATGCTTGTTTTACTGTGCAAATATAGTTAAAGTACTCGAAATAATGACTATTCTTTGAACGTAACAGCGAAACTTACGGGGAGAGCTTTTTGTTAAATATTTACAGACGACACTCTAACATATCTTACCACAATAAACAAAAAATATTAATGTACACAGTCAATATATGTGGCAGCATATTAACCATTATATCTATTGCGTCTTGGTGAGAGTAGGGCATGCTGAATGCCAGGAGGTGGTGGCCCCAAGTGCCAGGATATCGTGATCCCGGCACTGGGCACCGCACTACTATATAGTAGGTTTCCTCCCAAGCATCCGCCTCTAGCGGGTCACCATCTCAGGTAGGAAATCCTTTCCCAAAGGCTAATATCTCATACATGTGTGTTTAAATTTCTGTGCGTTTATGTGGAGAGGTTATCGCTTAGAAGTGTCGAGAGGAAATCATCCATGAGAGCAGTCGGCCATTGTCGGAAATACTACATTTTTGACCTCATTCTAGATCCTCCCAAAAACTACACTCGAGTCGTGACTGAACCCACAAGCGCTTTGGAGTTAACGCAGCGAATGCTCATAATAATAATAATAATAATAATAATAATAATAATAATAATAATAATAATAATAATAATAATAAACTTAATGAATTATACTTCCTTTATAATGTTTCATTAATTAACATACGGATGCTAAGATGCGAATTATGAATAATACCTACACGGAATCACATTTTTTTCAAATGACTCCTCCTGGCGTACATCATATGCATTACTGTGTGAATTAGTGTGTATGTGTGTATGTACTTCGGTGCAATAGCCTCTGACGAAGCCTGGGCCTACCAGCGGCGTCTCGGACCTGCGGCCATGGGTTCGGGGTACGTGTAGTTAGCACGTAGGCATCCCTAAGCCGTGTTCTGGTCTTCTCAACCTGAGAAGCGAGTTTTCTCATCGTCACACAGCAACATGTACTGGGGCATCGCAAGGAAGACACACACTATAACCTTGCCCGACCGGGAATCGAACCCCGGATCGCGTCATGGAAAGCGAGCAGGAAAGCGAGCACGCTGACCAATGCGCTATCCGCGAGGACATTTATGAATTAATAAGGAAGAAAAATACTTCCAAGGAACACATCGCGTTAAACCCTTCCGCCAATTTAATTCCTACATGTGAGCTTCGTGCAACAGTAAGGCACTCTGATCCCTTACATCGATCGATATACATTTCAGTCAACGAAAGTGTAACCGATCGAAAACAGGTTTAGAGACCAGGAAAGCCCTCGGCGGGTTCCCGTTCACCGGCGATGGCCCACTTGGAATGGACCCGCCCCTTCCCCCCCCCCAACCGCCTCCTCACATCCTTTCGCTTCCCTTTCTAACTCCGCGCTCACGCGTGTTTCCGCTCCCGGAGTTCACGCACCTCTGTCCCTTGCTTCGGTGAAAAAATCCGAGCGATGGTCGCACGCAAGTCGAGCTGTTAAATAAACTCCGAATACTGCGTTCGTACGCGGTAGTTTTTAGATTTTGCGTCGACAAGATTATGAATCTGTCGCGGAAAATATTTATGAACGGCAAAATTAATGAGGAATTTTAAACGACCAATTCATCTGCTTAACAAATTTGAGAACACTTTCACCAGAAACGTGAATTACTTAGCAGGGCCGCGCCAACCCAAAGTGGTGCACCGCAAAAGGGCAGCAAACATTTAGGCCGCTTTTTAATACGTGGATTATTTTTACGATTTTTTTTATTTTAATGGAAAAAAGTTGACCCTTTATTCAAAAATATAAGAACTCTCTTTTAATAGTAAATTGTGGGTCAAAAATAAATAAACAAATAAATAAGTATAAATAATATTTTCGGGGATTTCATCAATTTCGTACAAAATAATACCGGTTACTTTTATTACTTACACCTCAAATGTGAAGGCGCCGCTCCATTAGCAACCTTTATTATGTCCTCGACCTTTTGTTTACAAGATTTCAGATTCAGTTGATGGAAACATGATGCTTGACGGTCAGTTATCCCAAAAATAAAATGAAGTTAAATAAAATCTATGTAACAAAATTCAAAATATTAGAACACGAGGGCAGCAAATAAAAATTTGCACAAGGGCGCAAATTACCTTCGAGAGGACCTGAATTACTTAATAGTAATTTGGCAACAGATCTATCTGACATTCAGCTGTAAAACTGACGGACTGTTCAGCTGTTCGACAAAGAACATAACCTCGCTAAACAACACTCTACTTTGGGCAAAATACGTCTCTCAACACGCGAAGTATTCTGAGCTGTCAGTGACATTGTGAGTCCCTACAATCGATGGGCATTGTGTTTTATTCCACCTATTCTCGTCCTGCTCGTAACGACTGAATTTTCATACTCGGTGCGAACCTAATTATGTCACACCTGATCTCACGCGATATCAAGGCTCCAATAGTCGCCATCCGCCATTTAATATTTACTGTTTGCGTTGCATTACAGAACATATTTTTTTATATTCTTGGCGCTTCTGTTGTAATTGGTTTGTCATAGCAGTATTCGTGATGACTGTTTTTGTTAAAATGTTTAATTTATTATAGGTTTATACGATAATATTAAATTTGCTGTTCTTGAGCAGTGTGCTTGTTACTGTTTGGAAAATCATTTTGTGTAATTTTGTTCATCAGCACATTTTCCAGTAGTTAATGACTAGATGGAATACATTCAGATATTTTTACTGAGTTTCCTACTGGGTTAAATTTTTAATTGTTTTCAAATAGATGATTAATTCGTATACTAATTTTATTAACTTTTTAGAGCCTTTGACAGAATGAAATGTTTTTTTCTTCTGTTTGACATTTTAATAAGAGCTGCAGTTCGTAGTGTGGTTATTAAAATACACTACGTCGTAATACTGTCAGAACGTAATACTTATAGATCATTACGGTCATTATGGTAATACGAGAATTTGCTGTTGAAAGCATTGCGTTGATTCTGTGTACTGATACGTCTCTGGGCATTTCATGGGAGGTGAACCTGTCAGAAACGAAAGAACGGAGAGGGTAATGAATCTAACTTGACCCTGCTTTTCGTGTCGTACTTTACCTCACGCAACGTAGCGGTCGCTTTCTGGGCGTGGGAAGCAACTTTGACTTCGCCTATGTTAGCTGAGAGTTGCACGTGTCGCCCAGCTATGCACGGCACGGCAGCCAATTCCAGAGAATCCTCTACTTGCGGTACCCTCCTTTTATCGCGGCCACCGTACACCCGTCCTTCTCACGCTTCTCATAGCTCTTCCGCAGAAGATCGCAGCCGTTATGTAATTTGAATCTTTATCCTCTCGATCCCCTTCCTCTCACACTATTTCACACTGTCGTGGGATAATCTCATTGAAGAATGCGATTATCGGCCAAAGGTTTGTGAACATGTAGGCAGAATTCGTCCAACATCCCACTGGATTTGAGAAATTGAAAATACAATTAATTTTTTACGATAATGATATTATTATTATTATTATTATTATTATTATTATTATTATTATTATTATTATTATTATTATTATTGGTCGCGAATTGACCGTCTAGGACCACGCGGACATACATCTGCACTTACTGAGGCTTAGTAACATTTATACCGCGGCAAGTGTATGGGACTCCTTTTAGGGGGGATCAGCATTATGCTGATTCCGATTTTTATCCGGTCGCTTTCTAGGTCTTTGCTAATCCTGGGGGTATGGGATATGGAATGATGACGATAATAATGAAGGATGAATGGACGACACACATACAGACACACACAAACACACTCATGCCCGAGGCGGGACTTGAACCCGCGATCCTTCCGTCCGAGATCGCCACTGCCTTAGCGATCTCGGCTATCCGGATCGACATTATTATTATTATTATTATTATTATTATTATTATTATTATTATTATTATTATTATTATTATTATTATTATTATTATTAGTTATTATTATTGTTATTATTATTATTGTTATTATTATTATTGTTATTATTATTATTATTATTATTATTATTATTATTATTATTATTATTATTATTAACATGATCCTCTTCTTGCTGAACCTTGCACAGCTGTCCATTATTGGGAGCACAAACTGCTCTTAATAATGTGCTGCCTAATCATAATTGTCAGCCGAACACAATCAACCATAATTTCTGTCATCCAGGAATTGTTTGAATTTCCAATGGTTTTCCTTCAAACTTTCCATAATTACTTTCAGTATGCAATATCTTTTTTCTCTCATATGAGGTAGGGCCTAGATATTGTATATTTCTTTTCTTTACTGAAAGCAGCAGTTATTTCTACTTTGCATCCAATTCTCCAATATCAGCGTTTGGAGTTCTCAAACCTCGTGGAATGTGTGAGACTGGGCGATAAAGATACGTTTCAACGGCATCAATAGGCATAAATACGTTTCAACGGCACGGTTTATCCAAATTTGAGTATATTCCAGTTTTCCCAACCCTTCAGTAGAACGAGAAATAAAGCAATTCGAATCATTTGGATTCTTAATTCTAGAGTGAGATCTAATTATAAATAATGATCTATTGCTTAAATATTTAATAGCGTATTTCTGACGCCTTTGAATTTGAACTGAAAACTTCTCTGAATAGGATGCAAACCAAATATTCAACCATTGAAACCATTTTACAGGAAGAGGTTTGTGTTGTCCAGCTGTTCAAGGTTTGCGAATAATTAACAGGCCTCTCTCTCTCCATAAAATGGGTTAATAATTTAAAATCGAAGACCTCTGCTTTCCCTCGGAGTATTGAGAGCTATAGATGCCTACTAATTCACAACTTTGAAGTTTCGTGACTAAGCCATAAAGTACAAGATAAAAACCGTCAGAGGAGAAACGGAAGAGAAAATAACATAGCATGGCATGGGCGTAGATTACTTAATGGAATGCGAACAATCTCCATTTAACGCTTATAAGTTGTAATTTGTAATGAGGTTACCCACGTAATTTTTTTTGAAACGTTGAAAACGAGCTAAATAAAACAAACATAGCAGTGATAACTACAAACACGAGTATATTATTTGAATGTTTTAAGAGTAAAGTTTTCCATGATAGCAAATATGGGGAAGAATACAATTATCTAAAATGGATTGTGGCTTTTATACTTACCTGTACGAAATAAAATATATGGTTCACCAGAACTGTTACTGGGGAAATCTAGACTATCTAGAATCTACTAGAATCTACTAGAAATCTAGACTTGTAGAATGGAAATAAAAAGGGGTCAGGCCCTTCAGAAAGAAAGTGATGATGATGGTTCAATATATCATCCTGTCACTTTCGAACCCACGTTCTTTTCTCCTAAATTAGTTTTCGCGATTCAAAATATTATTCACAGTTTTGACATGGAAATTGTGGGTACCATTAATGTTCTCAACAATGGTTTGAACCTTTTTGTTGTTCGTGGTTTGTTTCTCCACTTAAGAATTTACTGATTTGTTTCTAGCCCTCTACTGCCTACTTCCCTGCAAGCAATCCGTCCTTGTGAGTTTAACCTTTCGGAGCCCATGAATAAAAGACATGCTGAACGTTGTTTTAAAATGTTTAACGTTTTTTAACTTTTCTTATTTCTCATAAAATTAAAAAATGAAACTTCCCACAATGCATTGACTCTTCCGAATATATTACAATTGTTGTTGCAAATATTATATTGTGGTTGCAATACTTTCTCCAGGAACTGGAATATTAGTTTCTTAATCGAGGATTATCATTTAAAATAAATGAGAAATAATATCTCCGATAGTTTCAAATTGTCATAATAAATGTCTGGGTATAAGAAATGTGCACGTTTCCGTTATAAAATTAATAGAAAAAAGAGTTTCTCTTCCAGAACCACTAATTGAGAGTGAATCAAACTACGAAGTAACGTCATTGTGAGAGTATATCATATAATTTACGCATAATTTACCAATGATTGCAAGTCATTAGTAACAGTAAAATTGTGGCTAATGATTGTATAAAAGGTGAAAGCTTTAGGGCCCAACAATATGTAAATATAATGGAGCTGGTACGCCGGAAATATGTGAAGTAGAATGAGAGAAAATGGTATATGCTTCCTAGAGGTTTTACGGATAATTAAGTTTGAGAGCGGAAATCTAAATACTGGGACAGCGGGATTGACCAGGTGACTAAGTAGGGCTCGTTGGCAGCCTAGATCGGCTGTCTGGCACATCCACTCGCGCATTCGTTTTCTCTTTACCATTTGCGCATGCAGCGGGGCGGCAAATACGTTCTGCATATAGGTAAGCTTTTCGTTTGGTAAAGGGTTTCTAGGAAGCGTCATATCATAGATCATTCCACTCATGAAACAGCATTGAACAATACATATGCTGTGTGCTAACCAGGATGGTGTATCTAAGCAAATTTTCGCTGTTTTATCTTATAATCACTTTTTTATACTGGCCATACATAAGGACAAGGAAGAGAACGGAAAGATCGCGCGCGGTTCTTGGCCCGTTTGTTAGAATACTGCTTCGCCATTCGCCTGTTGTTGGTCGGAGAAACCTCGGAAAACTTCCGATCAGAGTAGTCGGCAGCTAGAATTCTCATCTAGACAGCGCATTAATTGCATCTAGTTGTCTAGCTAGTGTCGAAAATCCTGCCACTACGGTGCACCGTAGGGACCTCCCGGTTAGAGGCCCTACGATGAGATCAGTTGATATCCTGAGCCATCTAAGCAGTTTATGGTGTTTCAAAATTCTAGTTTTTTTTAACATAATGTTTCTTATATACTTTTAAGTGCATGACAATGTTTCAATAAGTATTCTAATTTACGATTTATGTTATTATTGAATTGGCAAAATATATAATTATTTCGAAACACAAATACATTTTAATTAACACGAATATAAACAAGTTAAAATATTTACATTTTACAGCTATATTATTCACCAGTTTCAATGAATCAAGTTCATTAGAAGGGGTTATAATGGGTTCCCCTGTAATTCGCTGAATATGTTTTATGGTGATAGCTCCAACTCGAAAGATGGATGATACAATGCAACGATACCACTGGTTTAAAACATTCATTTACAATTGTTTCGGAGTCTTGATTTATTTCAAAAAGTACTACATACTTCAATTTCTTTTAAAAATCACATATTTGTATAATAGATAAAATGTAATGACTACGTCGTTTTTTATGTTTGTTCAACTCTTTATTCCGGCCGAGCGGAAGCATGACACAAGGCCATACCGGGGGAGATCAAGGGGTTTTAACCCCCTGCCCCCGAAATACATGGGCCTCTACTAGCATAAAAAGGTAAAATATACAGTGTTTTCTAATTCTGAATTTCATGTAATTGACAAGTGTGTCATACTTAATAGGAGATGAAATAATGAAATGTTATAGTGCATAATGCGAATTATTAGTTTTCATTATTCAACTCGTAATTATTAGTCCGATATCCTCCTCTGAAAAAATATGGTTAGGGCTTTGGCGAGAAGAGAAACTTGTGCGGAGCGTCGCAAATAGAGATGGCAAATTTTACCAAAACATCGATACATCGCGAAAAGGTTTTCGATGTCGATGAAAACATCTTGCCTCCGTCGAAGTAAAATATTCTGCTTCTAATGTGATACATATCACGTCAATTTTATTTTAAAGTATACTAGCGTACCCGTGCGAGAACTCTCGCATCTTAAATATCATCCCCTTCCCTATTTTTCCATTCCTATATTAAGTCTGTAATACATCTTTTTCTTCAAGACCCTCTTATCCTCCGTCACTTGTTCTATATGTCTCCATGCAGATGATATCAATACAATACATCCTTGTCAATACAAACTAACCTTATTTAACGTTATTACCGAGCAGAGAGGTATACCCGTGTAATTCAGTCGCGTAGAATATAAAATAATTAGTTTAATTTTATACACAGTTGCAGATTTGAATGGCTCTGAGCAGGTGGGGTAGAATCGAGAAGCGTCGAACCAGCAAAAATGTAAGGCGTCGAACCAGTAAAAATGTTCCAAAAGATCTCATCTTATAGATAAATTAGTATGAGAAACGTTTCTTTGAGGCCTTTGACCTAAATATTTCAGTTTTTAGGGCCCTAAAACGCTTCGTTTAGGAGTTATTTAACGATATATATTAAAAAATGCGTAAGAATGTTGCGGTTGGAATATTTAAATATTAAAATTTTTATCAAATCCTTCATGTTTTTAAAGTCATAGTGAAATTCGTCACGTCTCCGTGAAATTATCTTGTAAAAATTGGTTGCATGTAAGAGACAAAAAAGGTACTACTGAATTAAAATAGGAGACGATTCTGCCATAAATTGGACTGTCATCTTAATTTTCTATTCAATGTTCTATGTACTCAAGGTTCGAAATGCAGTTTAAAAACCACGTACAAAATAAAAAAGAAACAACAGTGGAGAAAGTTTGCGAATAGCAAACAGTTTCGTGCCGCCTGGGGATCGACAGCAGTAACAGTTGTCAATGGCTGTTGATTGCAAGGAATCCACAAAAAAATTAGAAACTGAAAATTTTATTTATATCATGAGAAATTTTTTTGAAAACATCGATATTTCTGGGCAAACTTATTGATCTGAAGAAATCATCAAAAGTAAACTATCGATGTTATAATATCGATGTTTCTGCTCGAACATAACGATGTTTTAAAAACACCGATGTTTCTTGCCGTGCCTAGTCGCAAAGGACCCCGCCGGCAGGTGGCACGGGGGCAGCGGCGTCTGGTGCTGGCGAAATCGGCCGCTGCGCGACGCTGCGTTGCGTTGCGCTGCGCTGCGCTGCGCCGCGCAGAGCCGCGCTGCGCCCTGGGCGACGAAACGCGACTGCGCGGAATATCGCGCGGAAATCGCGCCCCGCTGCGCCCACGCCCTCGCCCGCTCTCGCCACGTGGTTGCCACGGCGCTGGTTTTGTTTTTGCCTTCGGCCTTGAAGCGCGTTGTTAGGCTGGCTTCTGCAGGAATTAGATGTGAATTGCAACAAGTTGCTGGGAAATGGTAAGTGACTTCGCTTCGACGCGATGTTGCAAGCCATATAATGCTTTCTGAACCTTGGTGAGCAAGGAGGCTTACACGTTTGGATCCTCCGCATTCCTGGGTAGATGTTCAGAAATGTGGTTTCCCTCTGCCTTCTGCTACACGAAGGTGGGGATGATTATGTTGATTGAGTGTGTAACGTAATTTAGTGCATTGTAAATACCAGGGTATTTTCAAGCCCCTGGGGCGGACACTCAGCTATTAAACTACAATTGATTGATTGATTAATTGATTATTATGACGAGCACAGACATTAAAAATACTCGGAATTAATCTACCGCAGAATTTTTTTGTTACTGGCAGAAAGACGAAAGACGAACAAATAACCTTCTTTTCGTTTTGTTCGCATGTGACTTTCATGTATTTCCACGACTTGTTCCTTGAGAGCTGCTAGGAATTTTTTGTTTCTTTGCGCGCAATTCTTTTTGTGTGTTTTTTTGTTATTTGAACTTATTTTTTACATTAATGTTTAATAAACTGAATATTTATAGCTAGAGGGAAACGGTTTTGTGGAAACTAACATAATGCAAAGAAGAGGGTTGTCTATGAAGTTGCACGTGACGTGTCTTCAATACATGCTGAAATAAAAATCTGCCTGACATTACTGAAAATGATTTTTTGTGTGAGTGTTATTTTATACTTGATACAAGAAATCAGCTAATTTGTCTTTGCCTTGCCTAGTTCTTATGGAAACGATTGCATTCTCTTCAGTTTCTGTAGATGAGATTATTTTATTTTCGTTGATTTCTAATGCATCACAAGAAAATATATGTTTGAGGGTGTTGATTCATCTAAAACTTTACTTGAAAACTAATCAAGATAATAACATGGACCTTTATTATTAAATATTATGAACTGTATTAGTTCATAGCAGAATACGCATTGTAACATTATTAACTTTAAAAGGGCCAATTAAAAGTATAAAAATGAAAAACAAAGTTGTAATTAAACGGTTTAAAGCAAAGTAAATTATAAGGAATCGTTATAAATCCATTTCATTTAATTGAACAAAACATTAGTGTCATTTAAAAAAAGTTTTGAGAAGTGATAAGAATTAATTTTTGAGGTGAACGTAAACCCCATTTTTTAATAGAAAAATAAGATGTTCTGAGAAACAATACTTTGTAAAATAAAAAAAGGCTGAAAATTTCCCTGACTACATCCCCTTAATTTAAAAAATATGAAATTGAAAAAAAGAATGGGACGAGTGATCAAACAATTACTGTTCATATTAACAAAAAAAGTATATTCAGTAAAGAAGATAAAGCAGAGTCTCTGGCAATTCTTCAAGATACAAAGGAGCTGCTACCGCCACCTTCGGAGCCTTCAGTGTCTCTCACCCACGCAGCCTACCTCCGGGGCGAGGGATTCGGGAACCGCGACACAGGACGTGACTGCTTCTCAAATACTTCTTGTACTTGTTCGCATTTTTTTGTACGATACGCTCCGTTTGTTTTCTTCGAGACCTTCCAAATTTCGAGGTTTTTCTTTTGTGTCATGAAATGCCCGTCTGGTCACATCGGAAACTCGGAGTTGTATTGAGTGAACGTTTAAACGTCCCTACGCATTTTTTTTCGAGAAAGTTTCGAACATTATTAGCCGTTTTTAACCAATTTTGTAAGTACTGTACATGAAGCATCAAGGATATTTTCATTTTTTCTCAAAGTTATTAACTTTGTTCTCAATTTACGTGAAGGTAAAAAATATCGCAGGTTTCAATTTCGTTGAAATATGTGAATTCTCGAAAATTGTTTTAAATAGTTTAAGATTTTCTCGGCGTCTTCCTACAACTTCAGCATTGATTTTCCTTTGAATAAAATCTGTTCTTCAAAATTAGATTTTTAAATAAGGACATATACATTTTCTTCAGGATATGAATTCTTTTACAGTAATTTTGCTTGAAATAAAGGCAATTTTAAAAGACTTAAAAAACTGTTCAAATTTTGTTCTTGAAACTTTTTGTACATGTACAGATATATGCACTGAATAACATGACTTAAAATCCCTTTCGATGTATTCTTTTTAATTTAACCATATTAATGCAAACACATTTTAATCCAAAACACGGTGTAATGGTAAAAGTGTAATTATTTTTGAAGTTCTAGAACCGTGTTACTATTAAATTTCTCAAAACTTCGAAAGAATTAAAAAGAACAATTTTTTAAATATCTCTTTGGGACAATGTTTTAAAGGATTAATTGTAAAATATCCATTGTTAGAAAAGTTTGTAAAGAATTTGCTTAATACTTCAATGACTATTTGAATTGTTAGAGAAAACAATAAAAGCCTTGCTGATTCCTTTCGCCTATTACATTCTTCTTGCTCTGCTAATTTCGCATTTCCTCTCCATTTCCGCTCTCATTCTTCCAGCCTAATTTCTTTTCTTCCTCTCTTTGATTGTATGCGAGCATACATCAGTGAAATGATGGCAATTTGTCGCTTGTACCGAATAAGTCAAGGGGTCATAATACTTTGATTACGCAGTTTCTCTGTAATATAGCTTTATTGATGAATTTCGCTCGCCTTCAAAATCAATCTCACTAAAAATTTTACAAAAATTCACCTTGGTAGCAACTAGCTCGTCAATGTTTTACATTTTTTCTTTTGTTTGCCTCCAAGGTTTCCTAGAAGAACATAATGTTGACCGACCCTAATTGCTTCTATTGTTTGCTTGCAATCTAACCAACGAAGGTCACATTAATTTAACAGAAAGGCACTTTTAACAAATAATCTTCAATTGCCTTTCGGTTAGGAATACTGTTGCAAGCACCTGGTATCCGGGGATAACTTCTAAACAAAATTTGCTAACAAAATATTACACAGGAAGTGTTGCAAACATTTCTCTAATTTATTTGTTAAAAAGCATATATGATTATTCAAGTACTTGTATTATATCAAAAAATAATTTCCTTCCCACCTGAAGGAAGCGAATACTCTGTAGTAAAGTGCATTTCAAATTCTTCGGAGCCGTCATCTTCGAACACAACATATACTTCGACTGAAATTGTTATTAAAGATTTACATTCTCTCCGTGAAATATTAATCGAACCTTCTCCAAAGAAATTAGAAAATAAGTAGGCGATCTGAGTTTTTGATGAATGTGTCTCATTGTGTGTCCTCTCTTTGTTTCTCAGAAACAAAGAAAACTACGCAAAATTTCCTCTCTTTGTTTCTCAGAAAATTCCAGTACATAAACTTGCTAAATTGTTGTTTTTTTCATCGTGGACACGGCTGTTTTTGTTTTATTTATTTATTTATTTATTTATTTATTTATTTATTTATTTATTTATTTATTTATTTATTTATTTATTTATTTAGTCAAAAACAGTCAAAAACTGTATGTGTTCTTCCACGTTTATTCTTCTTTAGACAACTTGCTTAAAATTAGAGTTGCAATGAATAGTCTCGTCTTCTTTAAGCCTATATATGTTAAAACTTTATGTTCAACTCGAAGTCTCGATAATTACATTAGAACAATCCGAAGAAAGAATTTATGTATTTCAAAGAATACATTAAAATGTAAGAAAGGACCAAACTTACTAAGCAAAACCTAGAAGAAAATAAAAACTCTTTACGAAGAAACAAAAGAACATAATTAGTATAAAAGCGATAATGATCGAAGAAACAAAACTTTTTCTTGACAATGTGGACTGCCGTTTGATTTTAGATTAAAAAAAAACATTTTTTCCAATTCTTTCAGAACATGAATAAGGAGAATAATAAGTGTAAATATTATTATCCTGACTGAAGAAAATGGAATAACGCTAGAAACTTATACATGCTTCTCATATTCAACGAAATCGTCATTAGAAGAGAGTTTCTTTACTCAGAATAATGGAAACTCAGAAAAGTAACTCAATTGCAACGTACTGACAAGCATTCACAAATGTAGAATATTTTGATAAAAATGGACATTCATTATTTTAATAATAAAAGACAAATATCCTTTCGTGTTTTGACAATCAATTTGACCGTTTATTTCGTTATTTTAAGTAATGTTTTAAAAAAATGCATTTCTTGATTAATTTTAAAGTTAAATAATTTGCACTTTTCCGAGTTTTCTTTTAAGACAATCTATTTTATCTGCCAACAAATTACTGGCAATGCCATGTGGTTCCTTTCACCCAAAGACAAATGGTTCCCATGTGTGCTTTGACGTTGATACCTCTCCTAAGGAAGGAACAGGTGCGCTTGAGACTTTCCGTATGCGACGCCGCGTGGTGTTGTGGCCCGAGGGAGATGAAGAGGAGCCGCAAGGTAGAAGATAGGCAGGTGTAGGGACGTACAGATGTGGGGAAGGGGAAGAGTGGGCGTGTGGACAGACGTGCGTGGAGAAGAGTGGGCGTGGGGACAGACGAGTGTGGTGACAGGCGGACGTAGGAGGACAGGCGGGCGTGGGGGACAGGCGGGCATAAGGGGGGTAGCCGGCCGAGAGGGACAGGCGGGTGTGAGGGACAGGTAGGCGTGGGGAGAGGTAACCGGCCGAGAGGGACAGGCGGGTGTGGGGACAGTCAGGCGTGGGTGAGAGGTAGCGGGCCGAGAGGGTCAGGTGGGCGTGAGGGACATACGGGCGTGGGGACAGGCGGGCGTGGGGGGAGGTAACCGGCCGAGAGGGACAGGCGTATCTGGGGGACAGGTGGGCGTGGGGGACTGGTGGGTGTGGGGATGAGGAGGACGTGAGTACACAGGCGGGCGGGCGGGCGGACAGGTGGCAGGCAGGCAGGGTCGCGCGGCGGCGAGCGTGCGGGAAGGCGGTGGCCGAGGGCGGGGCCTCTCCACGGCTGCGGAGGCGGCGCGCCGCGGCGCCGGATCCGCGCATGTGGGCCGAGGCCGGCGGGCGGACGCGCGCTCGCGAGGCGCGAGGGCCCGGAAGCCCCCTCCCTCTTCCCCCTGCCGCTGCCCTCCGCTGCGACGCAGTGTGCCCGAATGGCACTTAAAGGCGTTCGGAGTAAGTTTTTTCTCTTTTTCAGTTGAAAGATTCTACAGACGAAGAAAAGAAATATGTATGTATGTGTATATATATATATATATATATATATATATATATATATATATATATATAAAGTATAAAAGAATATTTCGTTCTTTACTTTTGCGTGATTCCTGATTACTTGCAGTTAACAGGAAATTGTTAATAGCAATATGCCCGATTGCCAGTTTATATTCCTCCTTTATCCATAGACTACAGCCATATTACAAAAGATTTAATCTCGTTTAGCAGTAACCCTTTCTATGAAGATGTACAAATAAATTCAGCATTTCTTTGTAGATGTATGGCCGCATTACAATTATTTTATTTTCAAAGTTGGAATTGAAAACAGTTCGACATTGAATTGCTTTATAACATGCAATTTATCACTGCACTTAGACACTTTCATTCACTATTTTTTTACGAAAAAATGAGATAATGTATTTTGATTTATTCCTATCACGTTGACAATGTTACTCTATAATAATTTTGAAATGAATGAAATGAAATAAAATGAATTATTCATTTTAGTTTTTGCCTTAGCTATTTAAAAATTTGTTTTCTTTAAAGGGAGAAGAAATTTCCCATAAAAGTGAAGGAAAAGAATAAAACAAACAGGAGAAGGAAGAAAGGGTTGATGAAACGGAACATTTTCACAATATTTGTGTGATACTATTTAGCTGATACTCTTATTAACTGATTATTCGAGTTTTCCTGAATATTTATTTGCCGCCCACCCGATCCACCTGCCCCCTCCGCCCACCCGTCCCCCATCGCCCCTTCCACATGGGAACGCCCTGCAACAATGTTACCGCCGAGATTTTTTACTAATTTTCAGTCATAAAAATGGGGTGTAACCAAATTTGAAGGAATATTTTGGAATTGCGAACCTCTTTTTTCTTGTCAGACTTACTCAAAATTGTTCCAACGTTTGTGTGGAACATGAGCAAATGTATTAATTTTTATTTTTTAATGAATAAACTATAAATAAATTGTTAAATTATTGATAAATATTGCTTTTTAATTTGATTCAAAAATATTCATCCAATATTTAAATAGTCTAAGTAACTATTCTCCAACTCAGGTACGGGAAGTGGAGAGGAAAATCAACGACCTTAAAGGGAGCTGGTTTATGTAAGTTTCACAAATGTGTTACAAAGGGGAGGAGGGCAATACGAAAAAGAAATTTGGTTTTTGGAATGGCTCCGAAGGTTTTATCCTAAATGTTTGTTGTCGACGTGTTTTGGCCCACTGTCGTTGCCGCCGCTGCCGTTGTCGTGGCTGCGGGGTGCGGCGCCGCCGCAGGTTTTCCAGAGCGGGACTGGCACGCGCGCCTGCGCGGCACTCCTCCCCCCAATCCCGCGCGCTTACTGGCTTTGTGGTCGCATGAGCCCGCCGGCCGTCGCACTCGCGGCAATCTCGGAGAAACTGTTCCGACCTCGTTGTATACTGCGATTTATTTAACGTGGCGCCTCAAGGCTTCGAACTGGACGAAGAGAGGACACTGTCATACAATCGAGAGCGTCGTTACGATTTAAATTTTTGGTTTGGAGCTACCGATGGGATGACAATGTGCACCTCTCCTTCCAGCCCGTGACCTTGAGGCGCCACGTTCAAATCGCAGTATAAACTAAGGGAACGAGTCATCCGACAGAAGAGAAAGAAATGTATTGTTGGTCAGTTTCTATTAAGCTCGTCTACAATGAAGAGAAGGAATTATGTATGTTCAGACTTCAAAGAAATAAATTAACACGTTTGAACCTGAAAAAAGGATGTTGGACAAAATAGAAACCATTGTTTGTTGAGGGCAATTATGAATAACGATCTTAAGCATGTTTCGTTTACTCAAATTAATTTCAATGATCTACAGTGTTCTTTGAGAATACTGTAACGGAGACAAAAACAGATAAAATGTAACGTTCGGTCGGCAAAACATTGGAACTAAGTCGAATTGGTTCCCATTTATCTAACAATCCTCAAATCAATGTGTTACGAAAACTTTCTAGTGTTCGCATAATTATCAAAGAACAAAGAACGTCTTTTTTACGCTTGTTCAAAGTGCTTTTGGTAAAGGTAAGTGTACACGCTTTATTCACAATCACGATTCGAGCGTTGTTTTCTTGCATTCGCCTGCGAAAACGCCTTGAAAGCTTAGGGTCGCTCACGACTCTCTCACTAGTTCTTTGTTCTACTGTCTCCTTATCTCGGGAAGAAATCGTGCTTAACATTTAAGTATTGTATACAAGTGTAAACTTGTATGATGTTCCCTGATAATTCCCTTCACCGCGTGGAGTATAAAAGTTCTGTGTACTTGCTTTTATGTAAATTCCATTTTCTCAAACTACACAGACGTGCTTTTATTTCTTGCTCTTTCAATTTATACGTCTGCATATACAATTCGTCCTTAATGTCTTAAAATACAGTTATTTTATTTTAACACTATTATACGTATATTTAATAAATTAATTCTCTAGAATGCTTTAGTATTCCAATTAAAGTAAAAATGAAATAAAACATGACTGCAGGTTTTTTAAATTTAAAAACAAACTCTTTAGTGTTTTAGTGTGTTCTCAATGATAAGACTAACTGTTTTCAATTACGTAAACTGAACAAAAATTATCTTTCTATTAATCTCCTTAAATATATGCTGTTGAACCACCTCTATCGGCGATCTCACTGGAAGATTGTCTTTAAAATTATGTATGACAATAATGATTAGTTTCTTGTTTTTTATTCACAGCAATAAAGTTAGAAATACTAGTTATAATGGAAACTGTCATGTTCATTCTCGGAATCCTTGCAACATCACATTGTCTAGATTAAACTGCTGTGAATAAAAGCAATACACACATGAGCGAAGAATGGCTATTTCGCTCTCATGGCATTCTAGCTAATAAATGTCAGTGTCTTCTCATGCATGTACTCGAGTGCTCCATAATTTATCCCCACCTTGTTGGTGATTTTCCTCGAAAGAAGTTTCCATTGCCGAATTTCCTCTCCCATACAGATTATAACAAATTTTCTGGTGGAGAAGAGGTGAATAAATCAGTCCCAAAGTAAAAAGAAAAGAATGATAGACCATTTGAATCTTTGCTCATAACTCTTTCTCTTCTTCTGCGAGTGGGAAAACACCATGCGGCGTCTCTCGCACCCAAGCTTCCATCTTCTTCTATCTTGCCAATCATCATCTTCGATGTGACGATCTCTCATTGTCTGTCGCACACCGTCATACCACGTGAGTCTTGGTCTACCTCTCTTTCTGTGCATTGGCACCTGCCACCTCCAAGTTTTTAATGGCCATCTTTCCTCCGGCATTCTTCTAAGGTGACCATACCATTTTAGCCTCCTCCCTTCTATTGTATCCATTATATCCGACATGACACCCATTTGCTGCTTTATATTTTCATTCCTGATTCTTTCCATTAACGTTACACTACAGCTGCGTCTCCAAAACTCCATTTCCATAGCCTTTAACTTTTTCTCATTACTTTTTGAGATCTCCCACAACTCAGCACCATACAGTGATATACTTTCCACAATTGCTTTATAAATTATAATTTTCACTTTATTAGAAATATTTTTATTCCATATTATTGAATGCAATTGCCGAATAGCAGATTTTCCTTGCCGAATGCGATGTTTAATTTCCTCTCCACTGCCCCCTTGGTCTGTTAAAATTGTTCCTAAATACTTATACGTCTGACAACACTTAACAACCGAGCCATCCTCCATTACTAAATCTTTTTCTGTCCCTCCTACCACCATGTACTCTGTCTTCTTAAAATTGATTTTCAAGCCCCATTTTCCATATTCCTCATTTAATTTCCTTAACATATAATGTGCATCGTCTTCATCCTCTGCGAATATCACTTGGTCATCTGCAAAATTTAGTGAATATAATATATCGTCATTCAATTTTATTCCCATCCTTTCACATTTTATCTTCCAGTTTTTTAGAGCTTCTCCTAGATATATTTTGAAGAGAGTTGGTGCAATACAACACCCCTGTCTTAGCCCTTTATTTATTTTGATTTCTTTTGATATGCTATTTCCTAATTTGACATAAGCGATATTGTCCGTATATAACTTTCTAATGGCCTTAATATATACGCTATTAATATGGTGGTTTTCCATGGCCATCCACAATTTTGAAAGGGGGACACTGTCGTATGCCTTTTGCAAGTCAATATAGACTAGATGTGTCTCAAGGTTATGCGCCAGCCGCTTATCTGTAACTTGTCGGATGGTAAATATATTATCTGTGCAGGATCTACCTGCACGAAAACCACTCTGTTCTTCCATTTCATTTATTTCATTTTCCAATCTGTTTTTAATAATTTTACCATATATTTTACCAAGGGAACTCAGGACAGTTATACCACAGTAATTGGAGCAGTCCTCTTTATCTCCTTTTTTAAATATATTGGAGATGTAACCCACTTTAAAGACTTCAGGTATCTCACGGCCCCTGAGACATGCATTAAATAATTCTGAAAGCTGTTCAAACAACACCGATGGAGCTGATTTTATTAGTTCTATATTTATCCCACCGGGTCCGGGAGCTTTACCGCTTTTGAAACTTTTCACCACTTTCTCAACTTCAGTTGCTGATATATCTTCTACCGGATTGTCAGATGTATCTTTCAGCTGATATAGAGTGCGGTATTCTGCACGGTGTTCCTACAAAAGTTCTTTGTAATACTTTGCCCAGTTTTCTAAGCTTATAAGCTGCAAATGTCCATATCTCACTTCATTTGTTCTCAGTTGTTTCAACACTTTCCATGCCTCCCGTGATCTTGAGCTTCCAATGGTGTTGCTGATTTCTTGACACTTGATGTCCCACATATCATTTTTGGCTTTTATAATCTCCTTTTTTACTTCTCTACATATTCGTGTGTAAGTTTTTCTGTCTTCTAGATCATGGGTCGTCAGCCACTTTTGATAGGCGTTTTTCTTCTCCCGTACCCTTTCAGCAAATTTGTCATTCCACCAATACGTCCCGGTTCTCTGCTGCTTCCTTTCAATTTTCCCCAAACTTTCATATGCCGCTTCATGTATGTACTTTGTTATATCTCTGTACATTGCTTTTGGAGAGGAGTCATCCACAATTTGCAACTTCCCACTGAGCCTTAGCTTATACAAGAACAGGATTGATGGGTCTTCTAGTAAACTCAGTTTGTACTTAATATCTTCGCCTTTTCTTCTAGAGTCTTCTTCTTTTATTTGATTTTTTACTTTTCCATTTTGGAAGGGGAAAAGACATTTGGCTCGCAAAAGGAAGTGGTCAGATCCGCACTCTGCACCTCTATAAACTCTACATTCCTCCACTCTGGTCTTATTACTCTGTTTACCAATAATGTAATCAATTATAGAGTATAATTTCCTTGATGGTCGAGACCAGGTATATTTATGGATATTTTTGTGCTGAAAAAAACCATTCCATATCTTCAATTCATATTGCTCGCACACATCTATCAGTCTTTCCCCATTCCCGTTCTTTACATCTTCTCCAAATTTCCCTACAACATTTCTTCCATATTGTCTTCCTACTTTTCCATTAAAGTCGCCCATTAAATATATTTCCTTCCTGTTTCCAATTTGGTCCAGAAGGTTCGTCAAGTTGGTAAAAATTCAAATTTTTCGGTATCAGTTGCACTGTCCGTGGGCGCATAGGCGGCAATTACGATCATATCGTACCCTTTCAGACGCAGATCAACTCGTAGTAGGTTTTCATTTATACCCTCCCATTTTTTTATATGATGTTTTAAAGATTTTCGTATGGCAATGGATACTCCTTTCTTTGCTCTGTTTTCTTTATTTACTCCGCTGTATATGTGAACGTAATTTTGAATCTCTTCCAAACCCTTCCCTTTCTTTTTAGTTTCAGATAGGGCAGCAACATCTAAATTTAACCTGTCTAATTCTCTAAAAACGTCGGATTCCTTTGTGGCTATGCCTTGCACATTCCAAGTTCCAAAATTCATATACCTATTTCGAAGGTCAAGTCGTCGTCGTCGTAGACTAGCATGATTCCGAGGCTTATTGCTTGGGACTCGTGCATGTTGAGTTTTTTCAACTCAACGTATACATACTTTTTTTAAATAAAAATATTCTATCTGCAATAAACATTGCGACAATGTTTTTCAAAATGTTGCTATTGACTAAAGCCTCTCCTCAAGAATAATTTATGACTGTAATTATGACAGTATTACGAGTATAACTCTTTATGGCTTTTTAAAACCCTAAAATGCCAACTTCAATACAGTTCAACAAGTACATCACTGTTCTCTTTAAGTAAAATATCGTTTTTCTTGGTGATGTAAGAGTTATTGAATTAGTTAGGTTGGCACGCCTGAAGTTACAAAGTTTGTCAGTAGCACATTGTAGAAGTTTAATAGTGTGTAACTTGCAAAGGAAAACAATACTATGTAATTGTGATGTCGAGAAATATCTTGAAGACTCCGGGTCAGAGTATTTTCCCGATAGTTCTGGAAGTACTACTCATTGGCAATGATGGATTTTATTGCTTATCATCCACATATCGAGAGCGTAGAAATAGTATTCTACTCCACAACATTCTAGCATCCAAGAAGTTGACAATGTTCACTCACAAATAGAAAAATCAATGTCCCTCTGTGAATTTTGATCACCTATTTCATTTCTTCGTATTCTGCTTGCTGAGAGTAAAAAACTACCAATTCATATCATATAGCTTATAAAGACAATACCAGATATAAAGCCAATGATGAAATGGAAGCCTGCTAACTATAAACCATATTAAAGTCTCTCGGGATAGCCAATAAAATATTGTAAACGGTAAATAAATCGATATTTCAGCAGTTCCTCAGTAACGTTTGACAGAAAGTTTTTAAGAAAAATAAGATTCTTTTCATGGTAACTATTTTGTTGCACCTCTAGCAAACTGCAGGTTATATCTCCACGATAGTGAGTCATACGTCTATTTTAGGTCTAAAAGTTATATCTGCAAAACTACATTAAAATTACTACACTTCCAAAGCATACTTTTCTCTCAAATGTAGTGTAATGAAAGATCCTTCCAGGAAAGGAAAATTGCTAGAAACTCACGAAGTAACGTCGACATTTCGTCACCTTTAATTTTCGACATTTTGACATTTCGTCAGACTAATTTTAAAGTCTCAACTTGAAATAAGTCTCCTGTTAAATTTATTTAAGTACAATTAGAACCCTAAGGCGATATGGGGGCATTTTAACGGCCACAAAAGTAACTATTACTTTTTGAAACAATGAAGTGCTGACAAAAATACAAGTTTTATATGTTCCAAGTATCTAAGTCCAATGTTACTGCACAATGTTTTCTTCATAACGCTAGTCATAAGAGAAATTAGAAGAAACTTGAAATACATTTAAAATATGAATGATAGAAAAGATCCCTTTTCCTACATTCACCATTCGTAGCTCAGAATGAGAATAAATCCTTAAGTGAATTAAAGATGAACTTAAGAGACTGACAATATCAACTGTATTACCAATGATCAATGATTTAATATCTCATCACACGTGATCCTCCCTTGTAATTGTAATATATCCTATCACCAACCGCCTTTTTAATAAAAACGTTAGGGGATTCAGACCTATTGTATATATCAGAGAATAAGATACAAATAGTTAGGTATCTATCGTTTGATACTGATTTTGAAGTGGTCGGACCACTTAGAGACGTGGTAGATTGTTCATTTTCAAACCAGACGAGCTGTTTTATTTACTCAAGGAATGTACGCCGCAGTAGGCCTTTTTCTTATACAAATATATAAAGTATCTTTAACTAAATTTTAAAAGACAATCATCATCTATGCTGTCTCACACAAAATTGATAAAGTTTTCATATATCAATTAACATACTATAACTACCAATGAAGATAATTTCATTTCAAAAAAACTTTATTTTCTGCGAAATATTGTAATTAGTTTTTAATTACTTTTTATAAAACTCTAATAAAATAAGACTTACACTTATTTTAGTTTGAGAAGATAGTGATTTTACTTAATTAGGTAATGTGGCATTCTTGTCTACATAATTTTGAAATGCGCCTTGGATATCGTAACTAGAAATTACAGCTTCAATGCTATGTTCTGTCAATATCAAATTAGCTAGTTCCTGTTGATCATCCTCGCGGGCATCAGGTTCCGAGCTGCATCTCAAAATCGAAGCTCTGCCGAGAGCGGTGAGGTTTGAAACGTGCGTCGACATTTGGCGGCTGTCGACACGTTGCGATGCATGGTCACTCGTGGAGTCGTCGCCTGTGAAGTTCCACGGTCAACATTTAAATTTGCTCCGCACACAATCTGATGTCGTCATGATGTATGTTGACAGGTCAGTTGCCATTGTATCGTTAGAATGCAAACGACGCCATTGAACACATTTAAACGATTGCGTATTCACGTCCTGTTTGTTGATCGCCGGTACGTGCATCCCGTTGCAACCGGAGCGTCGGAGACCGCGTGCGCGTGTCATTGCTTGATAACGCAGTGGCCTCCGCTCGTGAGGAGAATCGAATTGCGACATTGAGATTGCATTGTGAAAGTAATTAACCTTTCAGGCAGTTTGATATATGCAGTTATCGTGTCTTTTTATTTTCTTGTGAATGTTATTGCCATTCCACTGAACATACTCCAAGTTGCATTAAGATTATATTAATTAATATATTATTGGGATTCTCGTCTAAATGAATAATTAAATAATAGTTCATATTCTTTACAAGTAAGATGGTCATTTGTAATAAAACAATATATATATATATATATATATATATATATATATATATATATATATATATATACATATATATACATATATATATATATATATATATATATATATATTAATAACCATATTTTATTATCTTCTCCTAATAATATTCTTCTTCTTAACTAACAGAGATGAACTAGAATAAAATCAACAACCAAAATAAGTAGGGTTCAAGTCCTCCTAGGGTTTCAGTCTTGTCGATGCAGGATTTTCGGCAGTAGCTAGTATGCTACGTCAAGTTCAGCCGCTGTCTGGGGGAGAATTCTAGCAGCTGGCTGCTCTGATCGGTAGCTTTCCTATGATTTCTCCAATCAACAGCAGGTGAATGCCGGAGCAGTACCTTAACAAACGGTCCACGGACCGCGCGCGATCTTTTCTTCCTCTTCATTGTCCTATACTCAGCCTTTACTTATACTTACATGCACTATACTACTATACATGTCAGGAGTTTAGAACCTGTCCTGGTTGGGGCGATGTTCCTTTTGTGGAAGATACCTGGATAAGGAAATCCCCTCAAGCCTTGTGGGCCGGCGCAAGATCTCACCATCCACCATGGGGGGGGATGACTTTATCTGTCGATGTGTCCTGAAGCACAAATCAAAGCAATCAGTTAAACGGAACTTACGGTCGTAAAGTAACTACACACGTAACTTAAAATCTAAAAATTAAACTAACATATTTTAAGCATGAATTGTGAATTAATATTTGACTTTAAATAAACTTAATGTTGTCAATATCATGGGTGAGTGTGTATAAATAATATCTGCTTTACTTGCATGATTTTTCAACCATAGTGATTACTTATTAAAACTCTTTTAGGATTAGTATTTGTATGTAATTAAAGTGAATAAATTTTACAGGACATCCCTGTAAAATAAAACTTCCAATTGCGCTGAGTTAAGTTGATCTTATTAATGATCTTATTAACCTTATTTATGATCTTATTAATGATTACATCAATATTCAATAATTTTTTCACTTCAATACTTATTAAGTTATACTTTCAAATATAATTGAATTCGTAGTAACTTGTTAATGTCTAGTATAGAATCTTTTTAAATGTGAAGAATAGTTAACTGCTATGTCCTCAGAATTATAGTAAAACACTCAAATTCTATGAATGATATAAATCTTATGTTTGTTTAATTTATTAATTGGTTTAACGCGCATATTCTTTAATAATTATACATATTTTAAAGAAACAGTTTTGGTTTTGTTTCGAAAGGTAAATTCACTTTGACTCATAATTTCAAAAAAGGTTAGAACTATCATCTTATGCACTATCTTAATGTTTAGCGTTCGGCATATTTTTCATCAGACGTCATTTAAAAAAATCGACTACTAGAAGACTAGAGTATTAAGGACGCAGTCTACTTGTTCATGTAGGATACACAAAAAAGGTTCCCTTCGAATGAAATAAACTCTGAGTTTTGTTAACTATTTAATTTAATATTTTTGATACATCATATACTCTAAGAAAACCGAACATGTTTAAAGCTAATGACATAGACATTGTCGCGAAGGGAAAAAAGTGAAATTAGCTGAAAAAATGGAGCATATAACTATGATACTATAGTCCGGAGGACTCTTTTCCTCGTCGTAAGCTCCAGAGCGAATTGCTGGTACAGACAAGATCTGCAATCCTTTTGGACGCGGACATATTCCGTGATTGGTCGTATTTTCCTCCCACGCCACGTTCTTGTTTGACATTGTGTTTATGTCCTTTTTGCTAACAAGCATCTGGATGGCGCTTGGGAGGGGGAGGGGGAGGGGGAAGGGGAGGGGGAAGGGGAGCGCTGTCTCGAAGCCTCACCGCTGACACCCGTCGTTTCTTTCTTTGATACCCTGCCTCGACGCCGCCATAAGGCCACGCACCAACAGCCCCGCCCCCAACACCTCCACACTGCGCCCATACTCCCAACAAGCCTCACCCCCACCAGTCTTCTCCCCACCCCTTCACCCGCATTGCCTTGCTCCATCCTCAGCCCGTCCGCCCCTGCCCCACTCCTGGTTTTCCCTCTGCCTTTCCCTGCGCTCCCTTCGCTCTCTTCCCCGTCTCTCAACTCCTACCGGGCCCTCCCCCTTTCCCTCTCCAACCCTCCTTCGTCCCCTCTCCGTCCCCTCTCTGCCCCTCTCCGCCCCCATCTTCGTCCCCCTCTTTGCCCCCTCTCCGACCCCTCTCCGTCCCCTTCCCATCTCCGCCCCCGCCCCAACGCCTACCTCTCGCCCTCTCCGCCCCATCCCCTCTGTTCGCTCCCCCTATTCATCCCCTCCTCTCTGTCCCCTTCCCCTGGGTCCCCTTTCCCTCACCGACCTCTCCCCGTCTCCGTCCCCTTCCCCTTTTCCGTCAGCTCGCCCTCTTCTTCCCCTCACCCTCTCAGTCCCCTTCCCCTCTCCGTCTCCTCCTCCTTTCCGTCGCCTCCCCCTCCCCATTCCTTCTACCATCTCCAACCCCTCCCACCTCTCTGTCTTCTCTATCCCTTCTCTCCGCCTTGTCTTCGCCCTCTCCTTCGCTTACAGCCCACCTTCTCCCGTCGTCACCTTACCCGCTTCCCGCCCGCATACTACCCACTCAGTGTCCACGACCCGCGCCGCCCGCCTGCCGCCCGCCTGCCGCCTGGCCGGGCGTCACGCGCGCTCCCCTCTGTTTCCATCAGCGCTTTTTACGACTGCGCCCCGCGCGGAAGAGGCTGCTGCGTCGTCTCCGGCGCAAACTCTGCCGCTCCGTCGGCTGCTGCTCCGCGCTATTGGTCCTCGGCATCGCCATCAAAACTGTCCGCAGCTCCGACCTCCTTCGTCTGAGCGCGCGTCCCTTCAGATCCACTCTCTGGAAGCAACGGTGGAAGCCGATGAATGAGCATCTTAAATATGTCTGGTGTAAACACTGAAAGAAGTATCTTAGGGAGAGAATCTTAAAGGAAAGTACGATCACATCACTATTGAAATAATCTCGTCACTTTGTTATGTGTTGTATAATAATGTTCAAGCCGGACTCTTGAGATCATTTTGTTACTTGTAAATCATTGTTTTAACACTTGGAGGCAAACATGGGTTTAATCTGACCCCAGCATGTTTTTTTCTGTTTGTGTCTTCAACAATTTTTTTCTCAGAGATTTGAGTCATCGTGACATCTTTTAGCACAGTCTTATTTATTATGAACAGTTTTATTTTTTAACTTTCGCAATTTTTAAATGCTGATTCGATCCCTTTGAAAAAAATAATGCGCGGTTACAATAGTGGGGGCACTCTGACCACATTCCTCTATTTATTACCGATACGTGATTATTTTTGTAGTTGGTATTCTTCCCTTTTGTATGGGAATTATAAAGTTGTACAATTCCACAAAAAACGAAGTTGGTGTAATGGACAAAAACCTTTTAACTTACACATGCAAGAAAATCACAAAATGTTGACCAATGGCTTTATCCTTTAATGTTTTAGACATATTTAAAAAATGACATCCTAATTACTATAGCAAGTTTTCTCACAGGCGTCTCTTGTTTGAGATGAACTTTCTGACGAGACGATCAGACAGAAAATGAATAGTAATATTAACCTCAACAGGCAAATAAGAAATGCCTGAAATGAAAATAATAAATAAATATTTATAAAATTGCTTCACAAAATCATTCTCAAAAACGTTTATGTAATGCATTGTATGCCAAAAGCCTGTTGGTGCATTGCATTGCAGCATACCGTCATAAAATTTGCAAACCTACTTAATTTGGAACAATTACAATAGAATAAATATTGTGTATGTTTGAAGTTCATACAATTAATTTCTACTAAATTTGCTTTTTACATCACTCCAGAATCAACATCATACTGATGATACGGATACATCATACTGATGATACGGATACATCATACTGATGATACGGACTTAATTGGGAACACTTCTTTTAAATTTCTGAACAAAATATTTCCAACCGTCAAAAAATGTAGTTTAAGAATAATTTCCTGTTGCAAAAATTATTAATTATTAAATTCCACAATATGATTCGGACAAAGAAACCCAGAACTATAATTTATGAGCCTGGGATCAAACTGACCCCACCTATGTAATGAAGTCGGTAAATTCATGATTGCATCCGAGGGTAAAAGGTCAATAGCTTCGCAATGGTATCCACATCACAATTTAGGGTCACAAACCGGTGTATTAACGTTGATACGTTGTGAACTTTCTAGTTCTACTAACCCTTTAGTGACATACTGAATGAAGGAGCATGCAGCAAAATCCACGCGTTTGACGCATCCAAATGGTACATTTAATTTTTACTTATTTTGAGATTGTGCACTCGTGCCACGAAGAGGGTTTACCCCAATGAATTTACCTTCAAAAATGAGTTGTGATGTCCGAAAGTGTATGATTTAGTGCTATATGATCTAAAGATTAAACATTGAGGCTTCTGTGGAAATTATGTTTCAACGACTTAAGGCACATCATTCCAAAATTGTACACAAAAACTCTCTATTGATTACACTAGCAACAAATATTATTGTTGTTGTTGTTATTATTTTTATTATCATTATTAATGTTCTTTATCAGTTAAAACTCGGCATAGGAAATCTGATTTTTGGTGTCTTATAACCCGATTCAACTCTTATGAAAGGGGAATTTACTCTATCATACTTGAGCTTTTTATAAAATCTCTGGAACAATGCCAAGTCTGAACTAAGACTGCCTTTTGTCCAACAGTTTGCAATTATTTTCGTAGTTGTATATTTCTCAAATTCTTTTTAAAATGTGTCATCACTCCTTCTGATGAAATCACAAAGGTATATAGACCTAGAACTTTCTGCAACCGCCAGATCTGTATCAATTTGCATTGCCAGCTTCTCATACTTTCTTATCTTCTCTATTTCAGTTTTTCTGATCTTATGAGTCAGAGAAACTTCAATATCAATTATAGAGGCTATCTTATTGGTTTTATCAATGAGTAGGATATCAGTGTGTCCTAATTCACTGTTTAACCGTGATTACAAACTGGCCCCAGTACATTACATGCTTTTTTTGTCTTCAATACGGGGGCTGGACAATATATGAAATACGGAGTAGGAGAGTCAAAGAACCTGTGTTTCACAGCAAGTTCTAGCTGTATCAATTTTGGAACTTTGTTGTGTCTCCCAATATATGCGTCGTCTGATAATGCCAGACAGCCCGCAATAATGTATTCAATGACATTTTCTGCTTTTGTCCATTATTTTTGGTGGAACCGGGGGCGACCGACGTCAAGGGAAGTAGACATTTAAATTTTTATTTCAACATAAAAATATGAGAAGGCCAAAAATGTTTCGTAGTTGACAGAACGTTAAATTTTAAAAGTAAATGGTCATATCAAAAGGGAAAAGAAATGCGCGCATGTGTGAATGATTTTTCTTTGTATTGTTAGGTATGAATGTTTTATACTATTGTTTTCAAGGAAAGGGTATATTTTTTTGATAGTGTTGATGTTGATTTCAATGTGTTATGTGTTAGCCAGTGGAAGTAGTAATGAGGCGAAGTAGCAAGTTTTGGAACAGAAATAAACGAAGTTGCACTGATATTTGCGGTGGCAATTATCAATTTCGAAAAATTTGGTGTCATTTCAGCCGTGAGCAAGAGAGGAGCAAACTACTTATCCAATCCCCGAACCGACGATAGGCATCCTATTTCCCGTTTCCCGGCTTCGCGAATTCACACCCTCAAATTCTATTGAAAATGGCGTGTTAGTTCTAAGGCACAGGAAAATATTATTTTATTATATTAAGTATATATGAGCTAATTCGAGTTACGTTACAGTTGGCATTCCCTACGTGAGGCGAAGTACAAACAGTAGTTGTATTATTATTATTATTATTATTATTATTATTATTATTATTATTATTATTATTATTATTATTATTATTATTATTATTTATACCAGAGTCCAGAAGAATTTGTCTTATATTATTAGAAGTTTTATCAGAAGTATTTATAAAAGCTAGTCCGATCGGCTTCAGATATTGAAAATTTCAAGACCTTTCAATAACCATTCATAAGGGACTGGCTATTGAATGCCTCGATGTGAACTATATGGTATACAAACAGATCTCGCTTCTCAGTTTGCACCTGATTCAGTATTGTAGCATCGTTGGTAAGTTTGGGAAGTTGTTTGCAAACCAAGGTTGTATGAACATATATCCCTTTTGTTCTCCCAAAATGCGGTTAGTTTCGCAGTGTTTGTAATTTGTTTTTTTGCCATAGCAGTGAACAACTTGTGACAAACAGATCAATATGTGACTGACCGATGGTTTTCGGGCTTCGAAGAAGCCTTTCTTGTACACTATTTATGTGTTCACTCTCTTCAGTTACGAAAGAAAGATATGCTAATACTTGAGTAGTCGTAGAAACATAGGCTTGTACTACGGAAAAGCATCTTCCAATAACGTGCGGACACTAGATGTTTCAGTCAAAATTTTTGAAATTTTATCGGAACCTCGCGCCTTCCAGTTCCTCTTCTTCTTTACTGCCTTTGCAATATCTTCAGCTGTAATCCCCTCAGTTCCATTGTCATTATTTATGTCTGATTTGTTTTAATTTTCCTGATACAGTTTGGATTTTGTTGGTTTCGTCCTGGTTCACAATAAACTCAAAAAAGTATGTACTTCTTTGACATCTTTGGTGAAGTTATTTTCCCTACTTCTACCCTCACAACCCAGTTCATGGTGCCTAAAGAACTTTCTGTTTTTGTGGAAATCGAAGTTTTGATGTTTGATATTGGTTATTTTTTCGTTCCTTCTCAGCATTGTTCCTTTAGGTTTAAACTTTTGCTGCAATGTATATATAAGGTTAAGAAGATACTGAGCACACTGTGGGGCTGTTAGATTTATTGCAGATTTCTTTGCAATTTCTGTTCCTTTCAAGACAATTCTCTTGTAATGATTGTTGTTCAAAAATTCTGTAATAAGGTCTACTTTTTCACGTATCTCAAAAATATTTTTTTGAAGTCTCATCTTACAAAGTCGTATCTTCTTATGAATTCCTTTCTGAAGAATGTGTTGGTAGTTCATATAACTCAATGGTAATTACTGATGCAAAGAATATTGCGATATGATTTCCTGGGAAGTCATAATTGTCATTTATATATTGACCCAAAACTTTATTTAATTATTTCAGAACAAGTGTAGTTTTCCAAAAGTTGTTTAAATCAGGAGTAGTTGGTCTATCTGAATGTTATTGCAATAATATTCTAGAACGATGTGAAATTTTTCATTTTCTGTATTCTTCTGCAAGGTAGTTATTGTCCGGTACCATTTAAAGGCTCTTGATATTGGCATCCGCCGTCAATGTAGTACAAGTGGTATTATTGGAGCTTCCATCCATTTTGCCCGGGTTCTTTTGCTGTAATTCATGCCTAATTTCTCGATGTATGTTTTTCAGTTCTGTTGGTGTCAGTTAGCCCTTATTAATCAGAATATTAACTCTAACCACCAAATTCCGCTCGGTTACGTCAATTTCTGGATGTGCTTTAGTGTATTCCTGAAAGAAGTGCTATCTGTAACCTGCAAGAGAAATTTCGTGCCAGGGTAAAATATTCTCAGAACTTCAATTTTCATATCTCATATTGACTATTCTTCGTGCGTGCAGACACGCCAGCCGTTGGAGTGGCACTAGAGATGCCAACCTGTACATATTCCACGTTCGGTTGTGATTGAAGATGGCTCTTTTCGTGGCAGAAGACCGCCTTATCATCTCCCTGCCATTGGCTGCTTGCATACTGTCGTGTACATTGCCGAACCTTCACACGTCCTGGCGCTTGCCAGGGAGCGGTTCCTGTTTCAGCGTCATTCAACTATTTCATTATAACTCTACAATTCTACGGATATTTGTCATTAACCTACTAACCGATTTTAATGGACATACCCGATTTCTCGTGACTTGCCATGATCCGCATTCTGACATAGGTTGAGCTTTGGGAAACGAGGGTGAATGTGAGAAAGGAAAAATCGGACACCTTTCCAGATGGAAAATGGCTGGGGTTTAGAAAGTGAGCTACTCAGTCCACCCAGTTACTCCTGGAAGGGGTGGGCAGAATGGGAAGCGGATATATAAGTTAGGACAGCGGTCAGCACCCCTTTGTAGGTAGGAGAAACCGCACTGATTGCGCACCCTCTACCTCCGGCTGGGTTCTGAGGTCGCCCATTTCCTACGCCGATTTATTTTTATTATTTCTATTATTATTATTATTATTATTATTATTATTATTATTATTATTATTATTATTATTATTATTATTATTATTATTATTATTATTATTATTTCATCACAGCTGACAATGCTGGTTTCTTTTTCAGCCGAGAATGTACCGAGGCCTTCCTGAGAATATGGGCTGTGTCCAACAAGGCTACCTTCTGAATTTCTGTTAATGATGGTTTTCCAGGTAATTCGTTTAAATATTGATCCAGTTGCTTTGTGACAGTTCTTAGAGCTCCTATTACTATTGGCAATATTTCAGTTTTTGTGTCCCACATTTTTTGTATTTCTATTTTGAATAATGTATACTTCAACATTTTTTCTGCTTCTTTCTTTATTGCATTGGCATCTTTTGATATTGCTATGTCTATTATTTTACAGATATTGTTGCCTTTATTACACTATGTCAGGTTTTCTTGCTGATATTTCCTTTTCGGTTATTATTTGTTAATCCCAAACAATTGTGGTATTTTCATTTGCCATAGTAGGTTTTGGATCATGCTTGTATCATTTGTCTGCTACGTTGATCCCAAGTGTTTCGCATATATTGTAATGAATGTATTATTATTATTATTATTATTATTATTATTATTATTATTATTATTATTATTATTATGGTTATACATTGTTTTTCTTGGTATTCACCTAATTTTTATTTGACTATGTGTCGGGTTAATAACCAAGACAGTCAATTGTTGTTTTTTTTGGTCAATTCATGTATCGTCGCAATTTAGGAATTTTCGAACAATCCTGCATGTGTTTAAGATAATCGATTTTTGCATAATTTTGTATGTATATTTTGGCACTTGAATAAGTTCCAGATTTTTATGGATGTCATTTGGTATATCCTCTGCGCAAGAAATGACCAGAGAAACAATATGAACTTTTTGGAGATGCCACAGTGCCTTGACTTCAGCTTGTAATGATCCATCGTTTCGAGACCAAAACCCCAGATGCAACATTGCCAAAAAAGTGACAAAGAATAAACTTGTATATGGAGTGCAACGGTGCCGATAGAAAACATTTTTGTAAGTCCAAATTAAAATAAGGAATTGTAGCGCGTGAAATTTGGGGAAAATTGAACATAATTTCCGGTAGAGCAGAAATTATAGAATGAAATAAAACAAACGGCATCAAATTCGGTCAACGCATTCAGCAGATATAAATTGAAATATAATTGTTAATAACATGAACAGAATATGGCCATTGTTGAAGTATAAAATAAAGATTATGTATCGGGTTTTTTAAGAATTATGACAAAACGCACGGACCGATTCGGCTAAAACGTTGGGAAATAATAGACTAAAATACGGGGAAGACGACAAAATTAGTGTCAACTTTGTCGCATGTTCGGAAGCAGAGTAATGATAAAATATTTGGAAGTTACAATGAACCAAAAAGGATAAACAAATGACGCCATGTTAAGAAGCGAAGGAAGTCTTTTGGAATCAACAGAGGAAAAAAGCAAGCGAGTAGCAATTATTTTGTTACAGAAATCTTCTGTAACAATGTAAGTTACTAGAAAAAATTCCGATGGGAGTCAGATGTGTCGTGGATACCGGGGGGAACGCTTCGTGTGCGCGAAATTGGCGTGTTGTTAAGTTTTTCAAAAGCGTAGGAATTTAAATAGAAAATAACGTTGTGATGTGTGTTGGAACTTTGAAATACTAGGAAAAGGAACAAAATTCGGGAGTAACTTGAATTTTTTTTTAGTAGGACTTTATGTGATTACGAATCACGAGATGTATTTTATTTTAGTGTAAGAAAATTCAACGCGACGAACATTTCGTTATGGAATATAAAAGAATAGATACCCGGATCAGTACGATTGGACGATTATTTTCAATATAAATGGATGCGAGCAGTAGTAATTTCAAGAAATGACGTGTTCGACGACACGCGAAAAATAGTTGTTTTTCGTTTTGTCTGTTTTGCCGAACAGTACGCCGCGAACACATAATTTTATTAGTCGGTGACGGACTGGCAGCTGAATGGTAACATTTATGCGAATAATAGCGGTTTGCGAGAAGTGGTTTCCGAAGGCGACCGCGAGCAGGAGTAGACGGCGACCGCACATCGAAGAGCATTGGACGGCGGCCACCAGACATCCTTGTTACGAGAGCTGAGCCGCAAAACAGGGAAGTGACACGCGTATATGTGTGTGTGTGTGCCTGAATTCCTTGCAGATGCTTCATTTGAAGACGCATTCCATAACTAAAGAGAATTATCGAAGATCAAGTTTTGTCAATAGAATTAAAATAAGAAATGGTCAAAAGAAAAGTAGGGAATGCGCATTCGATGTATGAATGGGATTTTTATATTGTTTTGTGTTATTGTGTGTGAGTGATTTTCGTTGTTGTGTGTTATTTTTTTTTGTTTGGAATGTTTATGTTATAGGGCACTATGTACTAGTGTAGAAGGAAAGACGGTGAATTGTCGCCGTATACAATGAAAAGAGGGAAGGCTAGGAAATATTAATAAACGATCGAACCAAAATGTGGTTCGTTTTTATCGATCAAAAATATTCGTCGTCATTTACCCTAGCACGCACAATCCATTCACATCGTTTGGATTCCTGTATAGGACCACCAGCTTACCCACGGTACTAGATAGTCGAAAAGGAAAAGGAAAAAGGGGATTCATTATATATGGCTGTTCAAAGCGCAGGCAAGGATAGCGTAGAGAGGTTAACCGATTGAAAGATACCTTACATACGGTTGCCCAACGAGGAGGGCGAGGATAAGCGAGGACGATTGAGATACATTACAATTTTGAAGTTTGTCCCCAATTCTTTTTCTGGCGATGGAATTATTTTAATCCGTGCCGACTTGAACATGAATATCCAAGATCGACCGGGTTAGGTGGCTCAGAGCATCGAGTGATGTCACTGCAGTGCCTCTGATTGAAATATTCTTGGGTTCACGTTCCGGCGGTGGCAGGGTTTTCCACACTAGCTACATAACTAGGTCGAATTCAGCCTTTATCTGGTGGAAAAATCTTGCGGGTGGCGGCTCAGCTCGGTAGATTTCAGCAGTAACTCCGATCAACACAAGGTGAATGTCGGAGCTGTACACAACCAACCGGCCAAGAAGCGCGCGCGATATTTCTTTCCTGTTCCTCATCCTATCATGACTCCCAGCTTGCAACACTATCACACATGCCGAGAGGCCAGTAGGGAGCATTGAGATCGTTCCGGCTGGGGCGGTGCTCCTCTAATTGGAGATACGAGGTTGGAGAAAACCCCGCAAGCCGTCTGGTAGGCCCGCGCCGGATATCGCCATCCAGCGAGGAAAGATCACCACCACCTCCCGAGATAAAAACGAGCACTTACGGGACTAATGACCTTCGCGCCCGGAATCACTAGTCATTCAATCAATCAATAGATCGCTAGCAATCATCGCTAGCCCTCAAACGAGAATCCCGTAATTGTGCTACCACCTTTGCTGCTTCTATGACCATCATGGCTCTCTTCCCCACCTTTAGCCTTTTGAATTCGCAGTCCACCAACACCTTCACAGTCCTAACTCTGCATCTACCGTGAGACCGTGTGGTAATCGGAAAAGCCCCCGAGTACCATGGAGCGTCACCAACATATGGCTACCGCGGGTATTCGTCAGGAACAGCTCTACGGGAACCGCCTTTGGTCGTCGGTTCTGGCCAGGTGGAGGCAAACAACAGCGCCACGCTATGCCCTTTCTGTGAGAGGGGAACAGCCTTCACACGGAGCCATAGAGAAGGTGCAGAGCCCGTCAGACAGCCACCGTCGACCGCCGTTGAACGCGAGAGAAGAAGGTTTCGTGAGTCACACAGTTCTGATCCCATGTTTTCCGAAACTTTTCCCCCTCTAGCCACCGACGGTTACGTCGACAGTTCCGGCTGCAGTTCTCGCCACAGCGTCTTAAGAAGACAAATACACGTAGCCATTCCCTCTGCGATCACCACAAATTTGTTGCCACCACTAACACTACGTCAGAGGCCTCGTGATCTTTGATTGGTTGCTTCATTGGTTGATCGGTTTTTCGGGGCCACGGACACGTCAACAGTTATTATTAGTCCCGTGTGTGTTGTGCATATTATGTCCTGAAAATTTCCGCTGTTACTTGCTTACTAGAACGTGAGATCTCCTTTGATTGAAGTTTCCGGACGCGTGAACTCCTAAGGTCATTAAACCCGTAAATGTAGTGCATATATTTATCGCGGGAGGTGGCGGACATTTTACCTGCTGGATGGTGACGTCCGGCACCGGACACGTCAGTTTGTGTGGGTTTTTCTGTTTCAGATCCCTCCCTCCCTCCCTCCCTCCCGGCGGTGCACCACCCCAGCCGGGACAGTCTGTAGGTTCCCGTCTGCTTTTCCAATATGTGTGACTATTTAGTGCGTGTAAGTGTAAATGTTTGTGAGTAATGGGAAAGTACAGAACAAGAAAGAGGAAGAGTATTAGAGTACTGCTCTGTCATTAGCCTGCCATTGGGAAACCACGGAAAAATACCTATCAGTGCAAGCGCTCTCAATAATTGTCCCCCGGAGAGCGGCTGAATTCGACCTTGGCATCTACGTAGGTGTCGGAAATCTGCCACCTCGCACCTTAGGATTTACCGTAGAGTGTCGCTCTAATGTCGCTCAATGACGGCTCTGAGAGAACTCACCCGGTGTGTGAGATTTGGCGCTGACCAATCCAACGGCTTGTGGGATCTCCCCTTCCCCCCCCCAGCTGGGCCCCAAACCAGCACATTCTCTACGCGCCCCGATGGGCGTCCAGACATGTGAGATAAAGTTTTACATGTAAATGTGTGTGAATGTGTGAGGGGATAGGTGGGGACAAGGATGAGAAAGGAAAGGTCGTGCGAGGTACGTGGCTGATTGTTAGGAAACTGCTCCACCATTTCCCATGTTGATAGCAGAAACAACGGAAAACTACGGTAAGAAAGCGGGCATGTAGAATTCTCCTTCAAACAAAACCTGAATTTGAGCTACCCTTTTACTGTCGAAAAATCCGCCACCGTCAGGACTCGAATCCTAGGACCGAAAAACTTGAATCGAGTATGTTTAGTTCAGAATAGTATGGATACATATCAAATGTAAGGTTAAAACATGGTTTTTAATAATTTTACAAGTTTTTTTAATGATTTGCCCTTGAAATCCTAGGAATATAAAACCACAAGGTCAAGAAACAACACAAATTATTTTTTAAGTTTTTAACCTATTAATAAACACAATTTTACAAAAAAATCCATAATATTCCATAGCAGCTTCCGTAAAACTTCCGTAGTAGTTTTACTTCGTCTCCACCAGAACCGCTGTCTGTTTGTGCGATTCCCTATCTAGTGAGAAAAAAAGAAAAAAAAACGGGCTGAACTGCACTTATGTATGATACGTATACTAGTATAGAAGTATCAAAAATATGGTTACTGCATTACTGAAAGCAATACAAGTTGATCTTATAATGAGTTAGTCTTCATATAAATGTGTCACGTTGTTGCATTTATCCTATCATCAGTACCAGATTATTTTCCAGACTGGACGGACTCTCGATAATTCAATTGTTTAAAAGTGACAAAATGTTGTTCCAAACTAGAAAAAGATTCAGCTTTTGAACTGGTGATAAGAAGGCAACAAATCCATAAAACAAACTTTTTAGTTTCTCTTTAAACCACGTAAACACACTATTAACACGATGAAATCTTTTTGATTCGTTTGATTATTCATACAAAACATAAAAACAACAAGAAACATTCACGTATATTTCTCACCTTGAAAATACATGAAATTTGAAATTTTAAAAAATACTTAAAACGTGTTATGAAGTTAACATTAATTTTACTTTACTTTATTTTTATTTATACAAGAGACATACTTTAATCAATTATTAACTGATTAAAATTTACAGATGTTAAATGACATGCAATACTCTTAAGAGTTGGTATGAGAATCGATAAGGCTGATTTAAGAACGTAGAACAATCTTGATAAATCGGGACAATTTAATGGAACAACTCACGCAGTGGGTGCAAAAAGCGACTCCAAAACAGTGCTTCATTGTTTTGAATGTACTCATGAATATTTGAAGAACAATTCTTGTTCATAGTGATAAAAAAGTAAAAATCAAGCATCCAGTGTGTTCATAATTTTAAAAAAAAGTTAATTCAAATAGTACATTAGTGTTTATTAGTGCAGCAAGTGCTATTTAGTATATTTCATTTCGGATATCATCCAATTAAGTGTAATTTCGGAGCACAGTAGTTCTTGTCTAACAATGCTTCTTGTATCTATTTCTCCCATGCATGGTTAAACAAATTTCAAGAATATAAGAATATACAAGAATTGTTACAATTTTATAATAATTCCTACACAGTTTGAATAACTTCCAGTGTCCGTGCGTACGTACGTGCGTCATTCAGACCAGACTACTTTCCGTGGACTAATCGAGACATATGAGGTGTTATGCGACGCGTCTCGGTCTCCTGGAGATGATCTGATAATTTGTGTTCGTATTCGACCAGACAATTCTAAGAAATTTCCGAATAGTTTTTGCGTGTTTTAGCGCTGCAATCTTAATGAGTAGATGGAAAATTAAACCAGCGCAACCTAAATTGATCTATGTAGGTGGCATTGATCAAATCCCAGAATTCAGAGGCATTTTTTGCTCCACGACGCCACAATTTTCTTCCAAGATGATGGCAACACTGATTGGTGTCATCTCTGTGTGCAACAAATGAATCGCAAGGCAAAACTGAAATTTGCAAATACCCACGTACGGTATTACTTTGGAACTTATTAAATTTGAATAACTTCAAATGAATACAGAGAAAACCAGAACTATGAATGAAAGTACGTTCTTACGTTCGACTTTTCAAATTTACGTTCTTAAGTGTGCAAATACCAATTTTCAAATGAATGTGACTAGTAACTTATTTCTTAGTAAACTTAACTAACACTTTATTTATATAAACATACAAAATAGTCGCCTTTTAATGTGTATGTTGAGATGCCTAAAAACGATTAATAATCCAATTCAAAAAGTATAAGTGAACGCAAATTCGACTGAGTTTGGGGAGTTTTCATCTCTTCGAATTTAGGGGTGAAAAATATGTAAGTGTTAAGCAAATCCGGGGAAGAATCAAATGTAGTTGTAGAAGATTTTGCGACAGAATTTTCGGAACTAATTGAGAATTATCTTATACGAGGATTAGATAATAACGTGGAAGAACAGCTTACAGGTGACCATTTATGTGCATTTTTGTGCTTATAAGCAAAAATGCGTAAAAAATGTAGCTGTACTAATTCTAACTACTCGCATCATCCATACCTGTAAGCATTTTTTACAGCGATTATAATTTTGAAATTGCAATATTATCCGTCCATATTTCATATGGACGTAACATTCAAGACTATTGAGTGTTGGGAATTTTTGAACGGGAGTATAATATTATCAGCAACGATTCATTGGTAAGTTCAATGCCAGATAATGTAAAAATTATTAACAAAGCTGTGCATGACATTTAGAAATTTTCAACAATGAAAATAGTTTGCAAACAGTTTGCAGCATCGGCGCCGCCACATTCAGCTAGTAATAATAGTAATCCTCTCTAAATAATAACAATCCTCTCTACATACAGATTGATTCAAAAGTATTTTCACACATTCGGACTTGAATTTCTTTCTCAAAAAGTTCTTATAAACATTTGTCCCACAATCCTTTGTTTTCTAGTTATTAATTTATTAATGAATGTTTATACTCAATGTCTTTCCAGGTCCAATTCAACAACTTCATCCATCTATGTACTCCTTCATAGAAGGCCTTGACTCATTGTATCGTACGTAGATGACAATGTGTTACCATGGAGACTTGATTACATTTGTCTTTCGACATTAGTCTGACTTCAACATTTAAAGAGTTAATTGTGTACATGTAATGAGTTCATTGCAAATGTTCCATGGCAGGAAATTGTTTTCGTGCGCAAGGAGATTTCATTTTTAAGTGTTGCCGCGGGAATGGTAATGGACACGAGGCTGCACGACTATGTCAGATGGCGTTTCCAGACCGACGACAACCGAGTCATCTAACCTGTAGTACCTTTATCTTCGAGTTGCTGAGACAGAAACCTTTACACCACAGACTATTGATGGAGGAAGACCTTCCTCTACTCCTGACCATGAAGAACAAATTCGTCAGTATGACGAATGCAATCCAGGTATCAGCATAAGACAAGCGGATATGACAAATGGTACATCTCAAAATACAGCATGGACGCACTTCTTGAGCAAGACCTGTATCCGTTTCATGTTAAATGTGTTAAGGGTTTTTCGCCTGTCGATCACCCACCCCGTGAGACCTATTTCCAATGGTTTCTAACATCAGACTGGTGATGACGGCTAAGCCGTCGAAAGCCAGCAATCTAAATAAATATATTAAGTTGACGAAGATGACTTCCTTTATTTCTTCATTCAATCCATTGTTGCCTTGCCGGAACGGAAGAAACCGAAGAAATAATAATATTGATAATACCGGAGGAAGTAATTCCCATCATATTCTTTGTATAATTGCTTACAAATAGTATCAAGATTTAGTAATATTAAATATCATAATGGGGAAGGTATTTCTCAATTGGCTAGCCCAACGCGAAGCCTGGGAGGATTTCTCAGTATAGGAAGAAGATTTAGCCACATTTTCGTTACGAGAGCCCGCAAATAAGAGATTTTCTGCCGAAAATTTGCCATATTTCGGCGGGTAATTACAATAATTTCTCCACGAAGTAAGAACTAAAAATCAGAAAAAACTGGTTTCTTGGGAGAGGTTGCAAATTTTTGCTAAAGAAATTTGGTTTCTAATAATTTTTGTGGGTTTCTGTTCTTCTCAGTACACTATATTTTAGACCTTCCCGTTACATCCGTCAGAGCATACTTTACTGTCTCTGCTTTCACAACGTCACTGAGAGTATTTTATAACATAAACACTTAAATTAAACTTTTTTTCGGCTAGTTAACTAAATATACTCATTAGTTACATGAAAAATCGTTGATTATCTCTATGTTAATAACACGTGTGCAATTAATATACCACTGTGCAATTAAAAATTCACACCTGTCAATTATAATTAAAAAAAGGAGCAAATCGTGTAATTAAGAAACTTTAACACAGACGTTGCAAAGGTATTTGCAGTTGGCCGTGAAACATGAACACAAAAGTACATCACATATTGACCTACAACAACTGCATACCAACAACGAATGAATAAAACTAAATTGGTGAAGTAAACGTTAAGTTAGCTGACTTATGGAACAAAATAAAATATTTAACGTGAATATATTAAATGTTTTACATGTAAAACTTTTAGTCTTAGGATAACGAAAGTAAAAAATTTAAACGTCAGTTGTGTTAACCAGTTCTAAAAAGTATGCTGTACCAAAACTGTGTCAGAAGTGACTAGTTTGTTTTCCTAATATTATACATGTTGCATTCTCTCTCATCTTTACGTTTCGTGGGAAGTAATGTTTTCATGACTTTGTCAGCTTCTAATATTTTATTCGCTTATGTTCAGAACTTTCCATTTGCAAATATTTCTTCGAAACAAAAACAGTGCAAGGCCCACTAAAATAGATATTTTTCATAAGCAATACCACGTCATGAAATGCATACCACGTGTGGAAAATATGCGCTGGAATATTTTAAAAATTTGAATTATTCGTAAATGGAAATGGAAAAAATATTAAACGTAACATGTGTATAAAGGGGCATAATTGCACTCACAGTATATAAGGAAACTCGCTCCTATCGTCACTTGTTTTCGTGAACATACCATTCATGCAATTATCCCCCTCTTTATAACTCGTTTCGTTAATTACTATTATTTGCAGTTTAATTTCCAGATTATCTTGGGTGGGAAGGAACATATGAGAGAATATAGAGAAAATACGAGGAACATAGGGAGAGAATATGCAGAGAAATTTGCTAGTAATAGATAAAGGGAGTTCATGGGGAACATACGGGGAAATGATTAGGAAGAGGGAAAAGTGCGGCGGTCACTGGGGAAACATGCGGAATCACGTACGGAATCCTGTGGGAAGCATGATTACAAAATGCGACGAAACATATGAGGAATTTCTGAGGAACATGTATGTAACGTGCGAGGAACTAGTCAAGAACCTGAGGAGAGCAAGTGAGAAACGTACGAGGAACATGCTGAGAACCTGCCAGGATATTGCGAGGCAACATGCAGGGGAATATGTGAGGCATGCAGGGAATACGCAGGGACCAAGAGAGGCTAGAGTTAGACTTCATGAAGATTTATTCTAGAAAATGAGACACTTTTGCGGGTACATTTTCATTTTTGGAGATTTAGCTCTTCTGAGTCCCCCACTCGGATTAGTGGTCAGAATCAAAGAGAACTTTGAAATATATGCAAAATTCAAGGGATCAATCATGACCGTTCTATAAAGCTTCAATGAAGCGTCGTTCAGAGACCGACCGTCAGAGTTCGGGGTCCTGTAAGAAGTTATTTTCATGTTATTGAACAATGTTTTCTGAGGTTGAAACGTTCGCCCAGTTCAAGTTATTGTATTATTACAATGATCGTTAATTTTTTTCGTAAATACTTTGTAACCTTGTTTTTTTATATATTGTCATTTAATGTGAAACTCGATCTGTTTAATCGATCGTACATCGACAAACCATCATTCGTTGGTGCAAAAGCAACATTTGCAGAATATTTGAATTTAGTCCCTTTCGAAAACAAAACTGTTTTATCCTGAATCTTCAATTCCTAAAATATACGATACAAAAAGAATTATTCTTTCTTTCTTCACTCACAACAAAAAATATAATTAACAATTAAATTAGTTTCTTTCAAATGTGCGCCACAACAATATTTCTTGTAGGAATGTCACAATTCTTGAAAATATCCCCACCTACATGCAGCAAAGTTAGCAGTGCATTTAACGCTGGGGTCTTCAGAAGTTGCGCCTTTTTCGTTTAGAAAAACTAAATCGCACATATTGCGAAGAGAATTATCAAAAGTCGTTTTTAATTTTTTTCGAGATTGGCTTCAATCGTCTTCTGCAGCAGATAAATAAAGCGAACCCGTAGTATCCAAACTTTCCGTAGTGCGTACGCCAAATAGGACGGGGATATCACACATTGTTTCACTTTTTTTTAAAAAATCTGGCTTCACGTGCAAGCTGAGGTGAACGAGAAATAAGTTCCAATACTATGTCTGACTCAAGAAGTGCAAAATTATCGTTTCTGGAAATCAAATCATTATCATTATTTAATTTGCCGCAATAAATAAGTTTCTTCTCTAATACAAAAACTCTAGGATCGTCGTCTTCTTTGGTTCTGCGAATGATGTCTAATACAACTTCAGAACTCAGTATTTCATTAAAAGTTTTATCCGCTTATTGAAGAGTCTCGATGATTGTTTCAGAGTCTGGCGCTGCAAGATTTCCCTTAAAGCATTCAGCCAAAAGATTCACCAATACAAAGTTCAGAAGGCTCACGCACACCAATAAATGTAGATGTGCAGGAAACATACCCGTGATAAATGATTTCAAAAGTAAAAGTACTTCAAATTATACTGCCCAAAATGAAGTTTTATAAACAGAGAGTAAACTGAGGGGTTAAAGGAAAATACTTAGAATGCAAGAAATGTGCATGTAAGAAGATGCATCTGATAAGATTATAAAGTTTGTCTGCAGGCGTAGTAGAAGCAAAATGCAAATATTCAGTTGCGTATGCGGATTCAAATTTTTTCGTTTGTCTAGTTTTCCATCCATCAACCGTGAAAATCCACAGACGTCGATTTTTTCCGTGACTAGGTCGTAACTAACTGTGACTAGGTAACTGGAAGTTTAAACGTCCAGTCAGTGTTCTGTTAACTAGAACTTCACCCAAACGAACATTGGGACGCCCCTCCAAATTCTGTGTGTGATATGCGAGATTAAACATTACTTGAGCATCGAGACCAATTCGTAACCAATCATGTGTTTGGAGCAATCTACTACACTGGTAACAAAAACAGTGTCATTGGCCATTCCATAGTTCACCAATGTCGAATTGGGAATAAGACCTTGTGAGGTTTTAATATCAGGATTATCTGGGATATTTACTATAGGTAAGACGAGTATTGTGTTTTCTCTCAAGTATTGAGAAAATCACGGCATACACGACGTTTACAGCTTTCAATGAACCCATGCTTTCCTTTAAATATTCTTTGTTCAGATGAATATCTTATTATATTTCTCCACGTATTGCAAATTCTACATTATTGTTATCCACGGTTCATAAAAAATCCTTCATGTTGAATTTATTTGTTGGAATTATTGAACTAAAAAGTTTTGTGTTATTAAAATTTACTCACAGAGGAAAGAAACATTAGTTTATTCAAATTAATGTGTTTGAACTACCAGATATTACTCCGAAAAGTCACGCAAGAGTGGCACGCAACAAATGACTGGGCATAAGGAAGCTAAGGGACAGCTGCTCTCCTTTCTAAATGTTCAAAGACCCGTGACCCTGCAATTCCAAAATAATTATTTAAATAGACGTCTTTAACGTCCCTCACATTCCTATAGATTATTCAATCGACCGAAAGACGTATAGTAGATTCAGCGCCCTCACATATGTCATTTACATATGAACCAAGAAACAAGAGAGGTCTTAGGACACTTCCCTACGAGATACCCGATGTTACCTCTGATTTTGTTGAGAGAAAGGTCTGAGGAATATTTTTCATAATTTTTCTTAAATGCTTTTACAAAGAAACGTGTGGTCTACCTTACAAACTCGATACTTGCAAACTAATCTAAATCTATTTTCTCTAACTTATTCAAATTATTTATATTTTATGGTCTAACACTGAGCCCTCGGGGTTTAGCTCATTGGTCAGCATGCTCGCTTTCCACGACGCGACCCCGGGTTCGATTTCCGGCCGGGCAAGATTGTAATGTTCGATTTCCTTGCAATGTCCCACTGTATGTTGCTATGTGACGATGAGAAAACTCACTACTCAGGTGAAGAAGACCAGAATACGGCGTTGGGATGTCTTCATACTAACCACACGTACCCCATACGCTGCTTGTAGGTCATTGCCCCTAAGTGGACTATCGCGCAAAGTACAGACAGACCTAACACTGAACTCTAATTACAATATTTACAGTATGCAATTTAAACATCAGAGTTTGAATGTTCGAGGCATATATGCCTCTCTTGATTTATATTTAGACACAAACACATACATTTATGAAGTCATACACGTACACTTATAAACACATTCATTTATAAGACTCATATAAAAACACTATTTACACTGTTTCAAACCGCCTCAATTGAACTGAAACTGCAAGAGCCCTCCACAGATCTTTTCGTCCGAGCGAAGGTACTGTCTAGGTGTTTAAGCCCGTGTGCAATCGACAGGGACGAGGTCATCCTGGGAGATGTGACGGAAACAACACGCAACGCTCCCCGCAATGACCTCGGCAACAACGCGCTCTTGTAGTACGCGCGTCTTGGCACCAGAGGTATACTGCGGTTTTTACAGAGCTACCTCTCAAGATCCGTCACCACGGTGGCATGTTGACACAGTTTTTCCCGTATTTCTCTGTCGTGCCGCTAGTGGCGTATGCTCGCCCCTCTGTGAAGCAGTGCTGCAGATGAAGCGACTCTAGAGGTACGACCGAGAAAGACGCGAAAAACCGTGCCGTAATGCCACCGTGGTGATGGGTCTAGAGAGGCAGCTCTGTAAAAACCGCAGCATAAACGGAGCAGAGCCGCGCGCGCCTCGCACCGTGCTCCCCAGGCGCCTACCAGTAGGGGGAGGAAGCTGACCTCACGAACTTCCTTCCTGTCTGCTAAGAAGGGGCGAACTTTGTTGTATTTCGCCACCTTATCATCATAACGTTCACCAAGGCGCCCTTGGGTGTGCTAAGCAGACCAATGCGTCAATGACGGTGGTCTTGATGGTCTTTCACTAGTACCAGGTCCGGACGGTTCCGCCCACCGATCACTTGGTCTTCAAGGAACACCGTCTACCCACTTGTGACTTCGGATGTTTTCGCTTTGCCCGGTTGCACTCGCCATCTTATTTTGTTGTGCTGACGAAAGCGTTGCTCCTCCTTAGCGGCAGCTCAGGGGGGGGGGACAGAACTCGGACAATCGAATTCGCTTCGTTATGGGCGTCGGCAGTAAAGCACGTGTGTTACCCTCCGGCAGTAAAGCAGCGGCCGGGGAAGGCCCGGCCATCGGGTGAGGCAGGAGAGGGTTAGATCTGACGGGAATCAGTCTATCTTCCTGTGGCACTGGTGCAGTTTTTCTTCTTGGGGGCTTGGGGTGTTATTTCCGCAGTTTCTCTGGCTCGTTTCTGTCCTCCGTGAGTGTGGCGCAGCTCATCTCCTCGTGGCTGAGATCCTCGCAGATGCGTGCGCCGGTGTGGCCTTTACTGATCGTAGGAGTAGGCAGGTCGGTCGTGGCTATCTCCATGTGTGGTGGAGACAGTATTGTCTCGAATGGTGTCGTTGTTGGGTCAGCGTCTTTCCTCGTCGCTGCTGCATGGCTGCATGGCCTTCTACTGCATGGCTGCTCTCGCTATTGCTTGCGCGGGAGGAGCGGCGTTTTCGGTGGCTTCTTAGTGGTACACGTTTTCCTGTCTCCAAGGCCGGGTTTGCGCGCCGAGTGCAAACGTAAATAGACGAATCCAATGATATACATATTCTTATATGTTAGATAAGCATGTTTGAGTGATTTTGATTTTTTTATGTTCAGCATTCCTTGCCCTAACGCGTGTTAGCAGGGAGAGCGCTGCGTGACCTAACACATTCTTTTGAATAGTTATTTTCCCCACTGTGACGTTACATTAATTTCCAGAAGAAATTACATGACGCCATCTCAGCATTCGCTCAAAGGATTGGGGAAAATGGACAAAAACCAGATCGAGATGGGGATCATTGACCCAGAAGAAGCTGAGGTATAAACCGGGAGCGGTAGATCAGTGCATCAACTGATGTCACTGAAGCGCCTGTGACCGAGAGGTCCTAGGTTCCAGTTCTGACGGCGGCAGGATTTTCGACACTAGCTTTTCAGCTAGATCGAATTCCGTCGCTGTCTGGAGAAGAATTCTAGCGGCCGGCTGCTCTGATCGGTAGTTTTCCGTGGTTCCTCCGATCAACACCAGGCGAATACTGGAGCAGTACCCTACCAAACGGGCCACGGACCGCGCGCGATATTTCCTTCTTCCTCCTTGTCTTGTCCTCTCCCTTTACAAACACACTTACACTAACATGCACTACACTACCACATATTCCGGGAGACCGGTCGGGAGCTTGGAGCTTGTCTCGGCTGGGGCGGTGCCCCGCTGGTGGGAGAGTCCTGGTTAGGGGGAAACCCCACTAGCCGACGGTAGGTCGGCGCCGGATCTCGCCATCCGGCGGGGGAAGATCACCGCCAACTCCCGAGAAAAACATGCACTACACTAACGGGACTAATGACCAAAGCAGTTGACGTGCCCGGATACGTGAAAAAATCAATCAATCAATCTGAGGTATAACACATGTTACAGACATATTTAGTCATCTAAAATTATACAATACAAATGATAACTAACATAATAAATATCATTGTTAAACTCTACGGTATTACTTTGCTTTTCGATACTCAGTAATCTCCGATTGTTCAGAAATTGTTTGTAGCAGAAATTATTTTACTTGCCCCTTAAATTGTGTATTGGTTTTAATCGTTTAACGTCGTCTGGCAATATGTTGTAGAATAATGTACATATGTTGCATTTGATTTTTCGTTCTGAGATATTGACACTGACGTTTGATGAATATGATTACTTTGTCGCGTGTTATAGACATCTGTATTGGTTGAAAATATGTTCCCACCTTTGAGCAAGTCATTTTAGGCAAACACCACTCATTCGTAAATCAAGGCAATGATAGAATTCCTAGCTCAATAAAACAGGCTTAGAAGAGTCATTTAGGTGGTATTTGATTACTATTCGCACAATTATTTTTTGTAATATAAATGTCTGAGAGCTACAAGGCTTCCCCAGTTATGCTTTCCCACATTATGCCATATCTCAAGCAGGAATGATCGGATTCGAAAAATATGCACAGCTAGCGTTATGTAGGCTGAATGAATTAGAAATAATTCTCAACGCGTAGTTTTATCATTTAAATGATCCTTCTCATTTAAATGATCCTTCTATTGAGAGTCAGTCAATTCAGAGATCAGAGCATTTTTTACCTTAACACCAGTCACTTGCACATCATTCATTTTTAATGGAGTATAAACTTGATGATTTCAATAAAAAAACTGCCCGTTTTACTTCCGTTTACTATTGATTTATTACGAATCCAATTTTAAACATCTGATTTTGTGTAATTTTCTATTTTTATTCTTTGCAATACTATTCGTTTATGTAATTACAGAATTCTGTAAGTTGCTTATAGTACATTATTATTACAGAGGGGGGGGGTTATACTTGTGAAGATAGTTATTGCAGTTGATATTAAGATTGCTAGTTGTTGAGTAACTTGAGTTATCTAGCAGCGTCTCCCAATAATATCAAGTTAAAGTAGTCTCCAAGAATTTAGGGTTTATGAAACTAAATAAAAAAGATTTGGCAATTTCAATGTTCAAATTCAACAATTAATTCGTTCGTTCAATGTTCATCTAAATGTGCAATTGCATATGCATGACCTCTAAGGCCGTAAACATTTTTATTTGACATTTTATTACGCACAACTGCATTTCTGAGAGCTTCTTCCTTTCTATTTTCATTTTAATCATCGGCAAAGTAATAATTCTCAGAAGTTATGTAGGTTGATCTTCAAATTTAATTATGTTTCGTCAAAGTATGTGCAGAGATTTTAAGGCCCTGTTAATAAATATTAATAAATAATCATTTGTTTAATATTAAGAGTTGACGTTTATTGAAATTATTAAGAAATGAAGTTATTAAGAATAACAAAGTTCATTTTTGGAGAGCGTGTGGCACAGGGTCTCACAGGCTTGCATGGGTATTCATATACGAGTAGTTTTCCGGGGCTAAGGTTTAAGGGAGGCGTAGATTTTTCTCTCTGATGATGTTAGTCCTAGTTCGCACAGAAGCTTTTAATGACCTGTGGTATAAGCAAAAAAACTTCGAATGGGCTTGCCCGGAAAAGACAATTAGCAATAAAATGTTTATATTGAATGAAAAGCTATTTGATGAGAATAAAAACGCCGTATTGACTAGAACATAAAATTAATTAAACGTCTTGACTGTGGACATGAAAAATAATAGGAAATCGAATTTGCAGACTTATTGAAATCAGATCCGATCTGGATGACCGAGGTCGCTTAGAGCATGTACCGACTCAGCCCTTCGGTCCGAAGGGTCGCGAGTTCGAGCCCCGCCTTGGACATGGTTGATTGCTCCTTGCCCCTCATGTATTGTTGACAAGTGTTGTCAAGTAGGGCCTCGCGTTCTGCTGACCCCAAGTCAGAGGAGGCCGCAAGTGTGTTTGTGACTAGTGTACGGTGGAATAGGTGACCCATCGGGACGTAAGGGGTGACCGGCCGTCGGCTGAATAAAATCACTAGAAAAAGAATCGGAGCCTAGAGAGTGGAATTTCGGCCTCTTTCAACTACTAAATGTAGCTTGCATGAGTTTAACTTCCTACTCCTTACATTTCATGTCCTACATACATCTCCTTTTGTGCAGTTTTCAAGAGTTTAACTTCCATGCTCCCCCTTCTAGTCTTCCTGAGTTTAACCTCGTGTTCTGCAGTTACCACGAGTTTCACCTCCTGTACTCTACACGATGGCGGCATTGGGGTTTGCGGGGGCGAGGGCACTGATCCACGACTCGCGCCTTCTTTAAATCTCGCTGCGCGACAGGCAGCCGCGCGTAATTGCGGCGCCCGCCGTCGGGCGCGCTGCCGTCGCTGCCCCCGCGCGATATTATCTGGGGAGGCAGATGCTATCGCGTCAAGAGCTATCGGGTCCTGCACGGCGCGCGGCCTCCGCCCGCCGAGCCACCGCTCTGGCGGGGAGCTGCCCCTGCGACCCCGGCGACCGTGCACCACGCATTCCTTTGTTTCGCTTCCTTTCCAATGGCTCTACAGACCAGTGAAATTGCTATGCACGGGAAGTAAATGTGATTTTTATGTACCTTTCTTAACACCTTGGACGCTATGTACAGTAAAAAAAGGCAGTAGCTTGTGCTTTATTGTTGTATTCGTTCGTCTCCTTCCTTTGGTGGTATAATTTCATCCTCGATCGTTCATTTTCCATGCACTGTTATAGACTTTCCAGATTTGGGAGATGCGAGGTCTAGAGGTTGTGCTGTAGCTCAACTTTCAAGAAGTGCACTTTATGGTGATAGATGATGAACACTAAGAGGGGCGTCGAACGGTCAAACCAGTCACTTTTCATCGTTGGAACCAGCGTACAATTTCCGATTGATGCGTGTGCAATTTGTGGTGGACAAAATATCTTTGCGGCGTTTTTTTTCTGGGATTTGCTATTTCTTCTGCCTCCCATTTTACCATTGCTCCATCATAAAATTTCTTCATAATAACCTTATCAAATCATTCTTATTTTACTTGAATGGTTTAGATACTGTCATCCTAATAATTAATGACAAATATGATATAGCATACATTATGTGATATTCCATCTTTATTTATGAAGCGTGGAGTCAGAATGGGGAAGGAACGATTGCGTGTGGTCCGTGTGCCGTTATTAAAACAACTGACCCATCATGCTATTGGAATTAGTTACTCTGATTGTTCGTTTTCCTGACTGACTTATTCTCACGAGGTCACTATCTGGATAAGAATTTTAGACGCTTCTGCTCTGGTCAGAAATTTGTCTGGGGTCGTTCGTTCTGCCTTAAGCAGATGCCGAACTAGAATCCTAAGCGACAATATATGGGCCACGGGATCCTTCCTTCTCTAGTAAGACCGCACTCTCGGTCTTAGAAAGGAATTATCATAAAATTTATATTTAAATAGAGTGACAAAGAGCATCGCTTTGCAGGCAGCTTGACTCCGTCAATCTCGCATTCTGATGAACATGAGTTTTCGACTCTTTGTAACAGGATATCCAGAAAACACATTTTAACGATCATTTACCTCATTTTAGAAATAGTTTAATACTACAACAGAAACGTTGTCTTCGTCCTACGACGGGGCTTTCAACACGTTTACGTTGCTCACTTTTTCCTGTATATTGTTTGGCATATTCAAATTTGGAACCACATTGATGCCTAGCGTTACAAACGATCTTTGATTCTGCTTTAGCCTGACAAAACTGTCAGATATTTATAACCGTTACTTGTGTTGTTCTCCGGGTGCACAAATATCAGATCGAGCCAGTGGGAATTATCTGAAAGATTTAAGTGTGCTAGTAATTTACCCATTATTATTTTACACGCCAGAAACTTTCAATCGCCTTAGGATTCTGCGTCCTTGGAACATGCATCACCACCATCCTGATTTAATCAGAAGAATTTGAGTAGGTATACAGTGATCTAAGTTGACAGTCACAGTGGGGCCGGTTTTCGCCGAAATTTCGGTCGGCCGTCGTCGGACCGGTTTGTGTCCGATGAGCCCGATTCGTTCAAACATGTGCTAGTGTAACCGTACTCCTCTCGAGCCTCACCGATTACAAAAGTAGATATGTCATTTGCCTACTTCGCGACGTGTGATTACACCGTCACGCATCCCTGGGAATATCTCAGTTTACGGATAAACTTCCCTATTGGTAGTGGGTTCGTCTTTGTTAAACTACTGATCAATTAACAAACCAACACAATTTTTCAGTTTTAAATGACAAATAACATATTCTAGAGCGCCAAAATGTAACAAATTTTACATTTTCCGTTTACATCAATGTAATTACATGTATTCTATTGAATGGCAAATCTCTGTACAAATGAAATTCACAGATCCTACTATGTTTTCACTTTTCGTAAAATTATGGTAGCTAATTCCCTACCTAAACTGCAGTTTTTCACTAGAATAATAATAATTCAGATCCCTGTTTACAAGAAAACAAGCAATAGATACATTTTTACACTTCACAAAGAATATCACACATGAGACACACAAATCATAGTTCACATATTCATCCTGTAAAAGAAAAATACATACACACAATACTAGAAATTCACTACTACCTTTTTAAATCACTATTTACGTTACACTCAGTAGTCACATTTGACCTTCGGCTTCTACATAGCCTTTCAACACAAAATTTTGTTTCATAACGTCTCTTAAATGATTTGAATCATTAAAATATGACTCTAAATAAATAATTCTGTACAAAACAACTTCTATCATAAACATAAAGAATTACTTTAATCTGATTCTTGTTACGACTGTCGAAAAAAATAAAACCACTGGCAAGCAAGACCAATGTTCTAAGAAACTTGCCCGATCAACGTCTATTATTGAGGGAAGCTCACATTACAACGTTTTGGCTAGTATAATTATACTCCTATCTCAGAAGTTTTTTTTTTCCAGACTGAAATTAAGTGAGTGTTCTTTCTGCTTTAATATGACTCACGACCGGCGAACTCCGCAAGTTGGTCCCGCGCTGTGTAGCTGGCCCGTCGCGCGACCCTCGCGCCTCAAGGTCGTCGTTCTTCTGCAAAGTCCCTGCTTGCCTAGTGTTCCGAACACCGTCTTCCCGTCATCTCCCAGGCGAACATTCACCACAGCTTTCGCAGAGGCGATGGTCGCATCAGAATGCGAGTCCGAAACTCCAAGTTATGACTTCGTAATGGCAAAAGTCAAACTAGTTGTTTGGATAATCCGTCTTTCTCATAACTTTCAAAATTTCATCATAGGATTTCCAAAGTGAAATTCCCAAAAATAAGAATAAAGAATATATGAAAAGTATGAAATATATTAAAGCTGTAACAAAGAAGAAACATGTCCTATGTTACAATAGTCCTCTTTTCTAGCAACAAGAATGCAGCAACGTGGTTTTACAGATTCATTTCGATCTATTACCGCCGTTGTTCTTTCATTCATTGCATTCTTCTTTAATATTCATTTACTAATTCCATGTAATCCCACGATATTCACAGTACGTAAGTCCATGAAAAGTGCTCAGTCAATTACCTTTTATTAAAGCTTTTGTGTTCCGCAATCTTCGCGTGTCCCTCGTCGACCATGTGGCGTACTCGTAGACAACCGATCTCCTTGCCGTCTCGAACCAGAAAGAGCGAGCTCTTTTTTGACGCAAGTTCACGCCACGTCCGTATTTCCACGAAAATTTCCTGATTGGCTACGGTCTGAGTGCGTTCAGAAATCCTTCTCTGACTTACGCCATCTCTTCGCCACTGTAGAAACTACGTGTAGGGCCTAATGTCGGGTATTATAGCTTCCATTTTCCGTTGGTTAATAAATGTGACCGGCGACAAGCGGTTACACTAGTAAATGGAAATGGGCATATTAAACCCGAATGACCTCTGCCGACGGCATCCGGAAACATCGGCAGTGGGAATAAGATATGTTTCATTTGATTCTGTCGGTTCCATTCACCTAAAATTAGCTGGAGAGTCAAGGCCATCTCTAATACCAAGACTACTTGCAGTACATGTAGGCTAGCGTACTCATGCGAGAACTCTCGCATTATAAATTTCACCTTCTTCCTTATCCTTCCATTTCCATATCAAGAGAAAAATTTGTCAACGAAACGTGTTAATTTATTTAAAAAATGTATAAAGGTAACGTCTAATGTATTTATCGAATATCAAATAAAAATAAAAACAATGAAATTGATGTTTGAAAACAAATTTTGAATAATGATTTATTCAATATTATAGACAAATAGTCTTGGAACAATTCACAACACTTCCTTAAAAACAATATTTGAAGTAATTATACAATATTCTTTGACAGTTAGCTTTTTGCTTTCCTTCATAGTTGCAAAACTATTAGAAAAGGTTTTTACTCTTGCGAAAGCTACGTAAAGTTGGCCATGCGAAAATACATCATCGGGCAAGTACTACACTACTCTTTAGAATATTAATTAACTTTATTACCGAACTGAGAGGTACACCCTTGCAATTTAATAATAGAGAATATCAAGAAATTTGTTCAATTTCACATACAATTACAGATTCTGCACGTCTCCGAACAGGTGGGGTTGGATCGTAATGCACCGGTCGAATGTAATAGAATGTCCTAGAAGTTCTCATCCTATAGATTACTGTGCGAAGAAAGTTTCTTTTGGCCTTTTGGTCTCAAAAATAAGATTTGTTTTCCGTTTAGAAGTTATTAAACTAATGAGATTAAAAAAATTCTGCCAGTGTTGCGGATTGCACTTGGTATAAATATTTAAATGCATTTTTTCAACAAATCCACATTTTTTAAGTCAAAGTACAATTAACCACCTCTCCGAAAAATTCTCTTTCATTTGAGACCTCATTTATAAAGACTGGTGCCGTGTGAGAGTCACAAAATTCATTTATACTACTGAAACGAGAGGATTTTTACCTACAGGATAGGATTGTAAATAATATAAACAGTAAAACATCAGGTGATGTAGCAGTATCTGGACTACCGTATGTTGCACCTATTATAATTTCACCTTTTTAGTCTAAGAAATATTTAATATAAATTCCATCTAACATTAATGAACCTAAGAAATCTGATTCCTGCAATATTTTGCAATTTTTGAAGCACACTTCAAAATATTCTCCATTCTTTGCCGATATTGTTTCTTTCTTCTTTTCGACGAAGAACATCAAAAGACGTAAGAGCTCTCTCTCTCTCTCTCTCTCTCTCTCTCTCTCTCTCTCTCTCTCTCTCTCTCTCTCTCTCTATCTATCTATCTATCTATCTATCTATCTCTATCTATCTATCTATCTATCTATCTATCTATCTATCTATCTATCTATCTATCTATCTATCTCTATCTCTGTCTCTCTCTGTCTCTCCTCTCTCTCTGTCTCTCTCTCTGTCTCTCCTCTCTCTCTCTCTCTCTCACTCTCTCATATAGTTTGACTTATTTCACGCTCTGCTTCGCCAAGGCCTGTGACATAAGTGGTATTGATGGTATTAATAAGCGTCGGACCACTAAAAATGTAAAAGAATGTCTGGTAATATCTCATTTTGTAAATTACGTTGTGATGAACGTTTCTTTGAGATATTTTCAACTTTTTAAGTTTAAATTTCAAGTTTTAAGGCCCTAGAATGTTGCGTTTAGGAGTTATTCAACTGTATAGATTTTGACTATGCTACCGAGTTGCGGGTTGCATTTCAAATGAATATTTAGATGCGTTTTCTTCAACAAATCCTTTTCATTTTAAAATTCAAAGAGCAATTCATCACGTCTCCGTGAAATTCTCATTCTTTAGAGACCTCGTTTATAAATATTGGATGCGTGTGAGAGCCGCAAAAGGTGTGCATACTACTGAAATAATACAGGAGACGATGTATTGAGCGTTCTTTTCACAAATGTTTCAAACAATGAATTGTGATATTACGGGAATGTGAGGAAAATTTCAGGTGCAACATTCGGGTGTTTTTCGGATGAAGTAAGTTGGACGATTTCGCTCGCCAACGGTCAGTAACGAGCGACCGATAATTCGTCTGCACTGTGGCCGTAGCCGAAGGCGGATGGATCAGTTTTTGGCCAAAGGCCTGGGACGCAGTGAATCAGTTTTTGGTCAAAGGTCTAAGAGGCAGTAGATCAGTTTTTGGCCAAAATGTCGGTCGGCCGACGTCAGACATTTTTGTCTGATGTGCCGAATTCGCTCAAACACGTGGCGTTGGATGACGAGACGTGAAACGGAAATTGTCGAAGTGAACCCGAACGACCTCATCCGTCAGCGAGCGAAATCATACGGCTGTCGGACGAATATCTGTTTCGTTTAGTTTTGTCCGTCCGTCGTCGGGCGTCAGAAATTTCTTCCACAATCAACTCCACTACGACCGCGACCTCATATTACTCATAATGCTCACACTTCTCATATTATTTATACTACTTGGGTCGAAAACGTTGTTACGACACACGAGTGCAAAGCTTCAAATACTTTTTAAAAAATTAATTTTATAAAATGTCCCTTATATTGTTACTTCGAAGTTTTCTTTTTCTCAGGTTTTAAGTGCAAAAGTACCTTTCTTAGATATTCTAGCCCATCAGATGACATTCAAAGAAATGTGAATTTACAAACAACTTCATTCAATTTTTGGTAATTACATTCGCGAAATGTTATTGAAAATATTTATATTGTTCAGGCCAGAGATACCGATGTGGTCGGAGTTTGTACAAACATAACGGCTTTAAAAAAAGGAAGCTAGACTACTGCCTTTTAACTTGGCACGCACATTGACGGCATGATCACATTGCTACCTGCCGATACCACTTCTGATAGCAGACAAATTACAAAAAATTGTTTTCTACGTTTATTTCTGTATCTACAGTTTTTGAACTTTAATTACGGATGTATGTGAAAAACGCATACGAATTGGAAAGCTTATAGGATTAGAAAAAAATGCTGAGCTTCAAACAATACTAAGGAAAGTTTCATCTGACAGTACATAAACGCATATCTAATCGTATGATCTAAGACATCATGTACAATAATAACATATACGTAATAGGGCTTGCGTATATTTTGGAATTGTATTGCGTTAAAAATAAAAAAAATAGAACTTTATTTGTTAAAAAATGGAAACTTATAAAAGATGAATTGTAAACTTAAGAGGACAATAAGAGGCAATAAGTTTCATCTACAGCATGAAAATGTATCATTCGTTGCTTTTTGCGGTAAGGAACACTAAATAAAGAACTAAAATAATGACATTTTTGGAACACGGTTAATCTGATGGGCTGCAGGCAGTTTGCGAAACAAACTGGTACTTGTGTCTAACGGACCTATAAAGTTCGCTGGCCCATTTTTATGAGACATTTAATACGTCGTTCATGAATGTTACGTGTGTAAAAAACGATCATACAAGTTAATAAAACTGTCGGGAGGCAAAGGATGTACAAAATTTCTAACACATTACTAATGTTTTATCAAGATGTTTTTGTACTTAATTTTCTGAAATCATTTGAATTATAAATTCGTAGAGAAACTATCATTCGAATAATCGACGCATTGGAGAATATACCACATTATAAAATACTTTTTTTACCTTGAGAAAGAATAAGTAAGGAAAAGGTTCTGTGTTATTGGTGCAAATATTATTTTTGTGAATAAAAACGTTTAATAGATTAATGAGTACATTAAGCCGTTTCTGAAAATGTTGAAGAAATTATTCTAATTACAAGTTCCAAAAATTTTTAAACGTATTAGAAAATGATTTTCCCTATTTGCGTGGGAAGTTCCTGAAAGACACTCAAAATTACAATGTTTTATTGAAATATTATTTTTGAATGCCAACATTATAAACGAGCTTTTCTGAAGTAAGAAATCATTCATAATTAGACATTTCTCAGCACCAATGATGTATTAGCATTTCATGGCACAAATGATTGCGTCATCACTCATTCAGTCAATCTCAGCAAGGGAATCGTGGGGAGGTAGAGTTAAACGGAACAGCCGGCCACCATTTTCTCGCAGAGATATCAAATCCCCGAGACGTCACTAGAAAGTTGTTTTTTCTCACATAAATTTATAATTGTTATACAAAAAATAGCGTTATTGAATTCATCCAAATTTCAAGACTAGCGACGTTAGAAGCGGCTTTTCCAAACATGTACTCCTGCAATAAGGTTATTTTTATTTAATAGGTAATTATTACAGGCAAATTAAAAATCTTGATGCAATGTGGCTAGGCCGAAGGCCTTTAAGCCATTACAATACCTACATTCTACAGCGTTCTAACCTTTCGAATTCTGGTATTCACCCCAAATGGTCTCTCCTTCCCATCAAAGCCGCGGAAAAGAGACCATAAGGTACGGCTGAGGAAAAAACCCCTGAAGGGGGAAAAACCTGCCGTCTGAAGCCGAGTACATGCTAATCTATCCGGTTTTTAAACCATTTATTTATTTGGCGCGGGCGTCAGGCATTCTCCTTCCAGTGTTTGGCCTCCTCCGCACCTGAAAACAAACAGCACCACAGAAAAGGTGCAATAAGGTTTAACATTATAAGCTAATTGCATAAACTACTACATTCAAACTTCCAGGGTCTGAAGTACATACTTGAGATATATGCTTTTTCAGAAAAAAATCGTATGTACGGTAAGGATTTTCACAGCCGTGAGGGACAGAGTGTGTAGGCTAGATGTGTTTAAAAGTCTTGTCTCAGCACATTCTCTCTTACGGGAGCAACAGCCGTCATGGTTTCGGGGAACTCATTTACTTGATCTGTTCTGCGGACATTATCCGTTAGTCGGAATTTGCACCTTTGATTCTCAACTCACAAATTTAGGTGTAATTATCGTTTGCACGAGAACAAAATATATTTTCTCTTCGAATAATAAACTAATCTTCCTGTGCTGGTGTCAGTTACATAATGTGTCCTTAAAATTCCACAAGACTAACGTATAATTCTGAATTTTTCTCTTCATTTAACTTGCAACATTTCCGGGGGGAGGAGGGGATGACAGCTTCCAAAGATCATATTCGTTACATAAATCTAACTTTATTAGAAATATAAATATTTAAAAGTTGAAAAGTCTTGACTATGGAGTGAAAGTTAAAATAAAATTGTTTAATGCAAACAAACATTTTTACGTTATTACAAAATGTTTCTTAGAACGCTTCCGATCCTACATAGTCATCTCGATGAAAGCAAAGTTTGATAAATCTCTTCAACACCTCTGATCCTGGACCAAAGCTTTCGAAATAACAGAGATCGTTGATAAATAAACCTACACCTTCTTTTTAACGCTTCCTCGAGGCACAATATGGCTGCTGACGTGCTTATTACCGTATCATAAAACAATTTAGAAACACTTTACAATCGAATCATATAGAAAAATGATGCAATTTAATATTTTCTTCTACGGTCGTTAAAGTACCACCTCGAGCTATCTAAAGACGTTTATCGTGCTTTGTTGGACCTCGCTCAGTGAATGGTACATTAATAAATACAACAGAATGCTATTTCGCACTTATATTACTTTGCTGAATGTGATCATCACATGCCTCATAGTTTCTACGTTAGAGGTTATCTGATTTATCTTTAACATTCGTGTTTTCTCTATGTTGTAATATATTTCGACTCGGTCACGAACACAATAATAGAATGGTTTTCAATGAAAACATTTTACTTCCTCGTTTCTTACTTATTGAATAACTACATATACATTTTGCAACAAACTGATTCACTACAAAATGTTTGAAGATGAGCTGCTCACTTTCATTTTTGTTTGATAGTGGTGTCACTGTCAATGTAATAATTAGGTTGACTGAATCTTTTGGGCATCCAGAGGCGTCAATTGTTTAGATCGTTACTCCTTTAAGTGTAGCGCATGTTTAGGTATATGCGCTACACTTATACCATGTATACCTAAACATGCGCTACACTTACAGGAGTAACGATCTAAATAATTTATATATATGTATGTAAATTCTGCAAGCCCTGTACTCATGAACGGTTTGTAAGAACGCTACTAATTCAATCCCTGACAGTAAAACGGAATCTTGTGTGTCGTTATAAACCCCTTTTTCTTCATACTTCACCTTTATGATGAATCAGAGATTCCGATACTCGACTTTCGATTCATCTTTTCTTTGTTCTTCCTGGATCCCGCTTATCTATGTGTGAATCTATTGAAGTTTTTATCAGCCAAATTTGTTCTGCCCTGTTTATTCCAGGTTTTTTCCTTCTGGTTCTTATGAACTTAACTGCGTTCATCACTCTACACTCTATTCTTATATCTTGATTCTTTATTCTATCCCAACTTGTTTTATCAATTATTGCTCTTAATGTACTTATCTCTGTAGTTGGTAAGTATATTTTTAATTCTTCTAATATCGGACAATGACACATTCGACAGTGGTGGCGAGAGGAAGACAGGGCTCCACTGTGGGGCCCTGTTAGATCTGTTGCGATAAGTCATTCAACGCAGTTCGCCTCTCCAGTTATCGGAGTGGCAGTGCCTGATGCGTCGCATTGTCCTGATATTGATTGATTGGTGATTCTGGGCGCATCAACAGCTTAGGTCTTTAATACTGTAAGTTTAGTGTACGTTTTATCGCGGGAGGTGATCTTTCCTCACTGACTGGCATGATCCGGAGCCGACCTACAGCGACCTGCGGGGATTTTCCGTAACCAGGAATCTCTACGGGCCACCACCCCAGCCGGGTCAAGCTCAAAGCTCCCGACTGGTCTCCCTGTTTTGCTTAATAATATGGCTTTTATCCGACTTTCATTAAAATATCAGAAATATTGAACATTCGAAAGGTCAACCGCTCTTTTGATGTCTCAGAAATATTTGTTTGACAAATAACCGGATAGTTTTAAGACGGTTACTCGTAGAGTCTACGCGCCCGAGCCCCGAGAAGTCTTCTTGAGGATTGGAAACCTTTATTTATTTTACGTAAAAACACAGTTAAAACTGTGTGTGACGTGCTACGAAGAGAAATATATTCAGTGCACGTTTTTTTAAATTCTGAGATCCCTATCCTAAACCATATACAAGTTGAATTCCAAATACAGAAGGAAATGAGCTTTTTATCAAGAATTATTGACAAGGTATTCGCTCCGATGTAATAAAATCTATTTTCAAACGCAAATCAACTTTAGATTTGGGCTCATATCTCTCAACGTGTCCTCCGTGAAGTAATAAACTTCTGCCGCGACAATATGGAGAACGTTATTATTTGACATTTCCGGGTTTGTAGGCCGTGGTCTAACGGAGACTTGTCCATACGTTTTGCCTACAACTGTGGCAGGCATCTTCAGTGGCGTTGCTGGCGGGGGCGTAGTGTTCTGCCTGGGAGCACCGCGTTGATTGCGCGACAAACGTCAACGCGGTGCTCTCAGGCAACACACTTCGCCCCCGCCAGCAACGCCACTGACGATGCCTGCCACAGTTAGAGGCGAAACGTATGGACAAGTCTCCGTTAGACCACGGCCTACAAACCCGGAAATGTCAAATAATGTAGAAACCGGCCGTGAAAGCCTACATTGTATGGGGAACGTTAATTTGAATAACTACTGAACTCTAGAAGACGTGACAGATAATGACGTTACATTTATGTCCAGAAGCAAAACAAGGGACCATCTCAGCATTTGCTCAATCGATCAGGGAAACTGGACGAAGAACCTGATCGAGATGGGGCACAACACTTTGGCTCTTGCCTAACACGAGCGGCGCGCTTACTGGGACATTCAAAGCCCCGACAACGGTGTGTCTCTCTGCTCCGCCGCCCGGCGCGGGCGCGGGCGCGGGCGCGGGCGCGGCGCACAGAGCGCAGCGGGAGCCGCAGACGTCTTACGCTGCCGGTTAATTAGCTGATAGCGGCAGCCAGTCGCGTGCACCGGAGCCGCCCCGCCCCCCACGCCGCCCACCTTCGCTCTGATCCTCGCCCTCGCCCGCGCCCGCGCCCGCTCCGCCTCCGCCGCCGCCGCTTGATCAATATTCGGGAGGGCGGAGACCCCTCCTGACGGCGAATACACCAAAGCGGTTGGGGTGTGGCGATGGGGGTGGTGGAATATTCCGGCTGTTTAGGCGATGGGACGGCTGAAGGGGAGTGTGGAGGTTGATTGATTTTGTGTTTCCGGGCGCGTCAACTTCTAAGGTCATTAGTCCCGTACATGTAGTGCATAATTTTCTTGCGCGAGTTGGAGTGATCTGCCCCGGTGGGATGGCGAAATCCGACGCCAACCTACACGTCAACTAGCGAGGTTTTCTCCGACCAGGTATCTCCCACCAGCGACGCACCGCCCAGTCGGGACAAGCTCTAAGCTCCCGACTAGTCTCCCGACATGTGTGGTAGTGTAGTGCATGTAAGTTTTTGCCAAGAGGGAGGACAGGGCAATGAAGAGGAAGGAAAAACCGCGCGCGGACGTGGCCGGTTTGTTCGCGTACATCTCCGGTCTTTGCCTGGTGTTGATCAGAGAAACCATGGAACACTACCTATCAGAGCAGCTGGATGCTAGAATTCTCTTCCATATAGGGGCTGAATTTGATCTAGCAATGTAGCAAATATTGAAAAATGTGCCACCGTCGGGATTCTAACCCTAGGGCCTCCCGGTCACTACAGTGGCACTACAGTGGTCAATGTGCACTTCAGTGGCATCAATTGCTGTCCTAAAACACCTAAGCCAGTGCAGTTTGGAGTTGTTGATGACGACGGCTAATGTCTACCTGTATATTTGAGTGAAGATGATGGCGTTGTTGATGCCGCTGAGGATGGATGGAGAATGGTATACAACATGCAGTCATAGAAAATATGGGATGTAGATAGAATTTTCTTTAAAAATTGTTATTGAGGAGAGAGTTTAGGAGATGGTATTAAGAGTTTAGGTGGCGAGGGTTGTAGAATGATGTTCATGGAGATACAAGGTTGCAATGAGCCGAATGGAATATTCGGGCACTTCGGAGAATATTTGATAAGGGTGATATTGATGGTCTATGTGTAGGTAGAGACTAGGGTAGTCGGAGGAGATAGAATCGACTCCACATTGGGAAAGGAATGGTTGACTAAAATATATACTAAATTACCAGGGGAATTGAGTGATAAATTGCGTAATAGTTGGGGGTATTAGATACACTGGAGTTGCTGTATGATTATGGCCGAGGTCGAATACAAGGATCCGCAAGGGTGTACGATAATAAGGAGGGAAGAATAATAGGAAGAATTAGGTAAACGAAAAAAAGTTGAGAAGTGAGGTTGCTTTAAAACTGTAAAAATTACGCTGTAAAACACACCAAAAATGATGTCAAGAAGGATTTTCCATTGATTTGAATGGAGGAAGACGATGGAAAATAGAAAGTTGACACGCCGATTCCACACAGCCAAGCGGTGACGACACACGTGGACGTCATACCATGATATTCATGGGCAGTGAAGAGAGCAATAGAACCGGAAGTGGAGCGGCAAGGAAGAACAGAAGAGAGGGCAGCACAGAGGCAGTGCGGACTGGGTGGATGCACTTTAGGTGCCGAGGCATCGCGATCGCCAGCTCAAATGCAAATTCCGCGGAGCGACGTAGGTGGTTTGTGCAGCGTAGGTGGCTGCACAACGGCAGCGGGAATGCAAAGCAGATCGCATTGCCTCCGCCACTCACGTTGTGGCGGCGGACGTAGATTAGGCAGGGCGACCGCGTTGTTTGCGTGACGTGGGCGAGCGCCGGGACTTGGGTGGTGGGTGCGGCGGTGCTGGCGAGATAGGGTCGACGGGGCGCGAGCCGGCGGTGTGCCGGGCGGGCAGTGACTGAACGACACGACTTGCATGAATGACCAGAGCAATCCATGTGTCTGTGTAGTATAAAAGGGTGTTGTTTATAGTTATCGTCTTATCAGAGAACACGAGTATCCCCGGAGCGGACTCACAGTCAGAATGTAGCTACAATCACTAAATACACATCTTGAAAAGTATGTGTATTTATTAGTGTAGTATCCAAACAAAAGCAAAACTTCATAAAATGATTTTTATTCAATATCCAGGTACAATAGCCAAAGTTCCGAATAACCCGTAGAGTGTGCCAATTGCGAAGCCGTTTCACCGTCCCATACACAGCCGAGTCGTTGAATATCCACCAGAGAGTTCCACTTCGGTAGCACAGGTCGTCGTTGTCGCCGATCACCACTCTTCAAACCGTAAACCACTCGCCAGAACACAGTTACCAACACTGTCGCTATCTGTCTGCCCTGGCGTCGGGGCGGTTTCTCTTATAGCCCGCTGGGGCTAGCGGCCCGCCGACTAGCTGCGGAGTAGGGGCGGTGGCGAGTCCCTACCCGCTTGTTCAGGCGTGACGGCCGTGCGCGGTCAGTCCCGGCCGGCCCACCACGGTCACCTTCCCCTCCGGCTGAGGGCGGTGACGCCCGCTGACGTAGCTCGGCGGCGGGTCTTTCAACCGCGCGCGGGCGGTCACGACAATTAGAATTAGGTTAATTCAATGCAATTTAATCACTACATATTGTTGTTGACAAAAATGTACTTTCAAGTGCAATTCTTATTTTTCTTTCATGAATGTAATTGAGATGAGGGAATTCTACGTCAAATAAGAGTACATTTAAAAAGTGTAGGAAAACTAGTAATGAATGATGTCTTCCTAGTAAATGGCATTTACCGTGGACAGAAAAGGAGACAACTTTCTCTCGTTTTGTGAATCCGCTCACATGCTAAACCATTCGCAAAGCTGGAGGATGCTTTGATAAACTATTTTAAGACATTCATGAATGTCCCATCTGCCAGAGGAGGGTTTGTTTTGAATTTATGTAACGAGAATGGATGAACGTTATAATCATTATCGCAGTTGGAAGTATTTTCTGTCTTTGAAGTACATCCCAGAGGTAGAGTATTACGGACTTTACGGTTGTTAATTCATTAAATAAATAAATAAGAAATAATAATAGAAATAGAAATGTCGGTTCGAAGATATTGGATGAAGATAGTCGGGAAGATTACCTTGGACCCAGTGTGTCCTGAAGTCTCAGATGTCATGTAGAATGTGGTGACTAGAAGATATAATTAATATGTTGATGAGGAAATAGTATGTTCTGTATAGCGTTTGAGGGTATCAAATAGACATCGAAGAGGTATCGTTAAGAATGCGTAGAATATGGTGTTTATTAGTGTCGAGTAGGTGTCGCTCAGAGGATGGCCACAGGTATGACGGTTGAGAAAGCCGGGTAGAATAGGCCTGACCTAACGATATTGCACGTCATCGCAGAGGAGTGAATTAGATTGATTAGTGATTCTGGACAACTGATAAGTTTATTAGTCCCGTAAGTGTGGGGCATGTTTTATCACCGGAAGATAGCGGTGATCTTCACTCGCTGCATGACGAGATCCGGCGCCGACCTAGCCGTCGGCTTGCAGAATTTTCCCCAATCTGGTATCTCCCACCAACGAGGCAATGACTCAGCAGGGTCAAGCTCTAAGCTCCCGACAGGTCGCCCGGCATGTGTGGTAGTGTAGTGCTTGTAAGTGTAAGTTTAAGTAAGAGGTGAGGATAGGACAAGGAAGAGGAAGGGTCCGTGGCAGTGGCGCTTTTTGGGTGTGCAAATCGTGTGCCAACGCCCAAGGAAATAAAAAAAAATCCTTTGAGTTTATTTAGATTTTTTGATTTATTAGGTCTTCTAAGCAATCGGCGTCACAGATCGTCACCAAGCGCATCCATGCAACACAGGCAGTGCGCGAGCGCAGCTCAGACCGTTGGCGAATGCCTCCAACGTCTTCAGGCCGAATCGGGAGGCGGCAGCGTATGCGCGCGACTTTCTCCACTCAAGAACAAAGAGTTCCAAGGCGTTGGATCTTGAATTAACAGCCTGATGAAGAGCGAGTGTCCGTGATTGCGATATTCTCCGTTGCACGTTGCAGCTGTTAGTGATGCTCATGAAATTAGTGTAATTTTTTTGATAGGGATAGTGAAAAAGTGGAACATTAGTTTTAAATAATTGCTTTTCTTCCCTTTGGTATGAAGAAAAGGTGCAAGTAATTGAGTAATGGGCGGTCTTGTCCGAACCTGATAATATTTCAGAATTTAATTTTTAAAACGAGAACTGAAGAATGGGAAAATTATGAAGCATGTCTTTTTAAATACTTTAAAATGTATTATTCCAATATTCGCTGTAGAAAATACATTCTCATTGTTATTTTGCGACTATTTTTCCCTTTCTTCCAAATTATAAGTTAAAATAAAAAGAATGTTGTTTACATAATTCAGTTTTACCCTGAATATGTGAGCGAAAAGAGTAGTGTGGGGGTCAACACTTTCTTTCACTGCCAACGCCCTAGGTTCAGAGTGGTCCGTGGCTCGTTTGTTAAGGATCTCCTCCGGCATTCGCCTTGTGTTGATCGGAGAAACCTCGGAAACTCCCGATCAGAGAAGGCGGCCGCTATTTCTCCTCCACCCAGGAGCTGAATTCTACGTATCTATGAAACTAATATCTTAAATCTGCCACCGTTGGAGCTGGAACCCTAGGACCTCACGGTCAGAGGCACTCCAGTGACAACTTACGCTCTGAGTCATTAAGCCGGTTTTAAGAAACCCGAGCGGAAGAGGCCTGCCCCAACGATGTCGCGCAAGAGCGTCATCGCAGGGGAGTGAGTGGGGCGATGGGAGCGGCGCGTGCTCCGGGCGTGTGAAGTCCGAGCGGCGGCCCAGCGGGGTGGGCGTGGTCGGTCGCTCCGCGGGGGCTGACAGCGCGAGGGCTCCGACGCCGCGCCGCCGCCGATCGCGAGACGAGAGGCGCAATTAATTTCTGCAGTGACAGGTAATTGCTGGACGCCGCGCGTTTGACACCTCTCTCCCTGCGCGCTCCACCACCCCCTCGCCGCCCCCTGCGGCTCGCCCACGCACCGCCCCGCACACAGGGCCGCAATGGAGCGCGCACCGGAAACAACGTCGACAAAATGTATTACCATTCTGGAAACACCGCCGAGAAAATGTTTTACCATTCTGGAAACACCGTCGAGAAAATGTTTTACCATTCTGGAAACACCGACGAGAAAATGTATTACTATTTCGAAAACACCGTCGAGAAAATGTTTTATCATTTCCAAAAACAAAGTCGTGAAAATGTATTAACATTCCCAAAACACCGTCGAGAAAATTTATTACTATTCCGAAAACACCGTCAAGAAAATTACCATTCCGGAAACAGTCAAGAAAATGTATTACCATTCCGAAAACACTGTCTAGAAAATTTATTACTATTCCAGAAACACCGCCGAGAAAATGTATTACCATTCCGAAAACACCGTCGAGGAAATGTATTACCATTCCGAAAACACCGTCGAGAAAATGTATTACTATTCCGGAAACACCGCCGAGGAAATGTATTACCATTCCGAAAACACCGTCGAGGAAATGTATTACCATTTCGGAAACACCGTCGATAAAATTGTTTATCATTCCCAAAACAAAGTCGAGAAAATGTATTATCATTCCCAAAACAAAGTCGATAAAATGTATTACCATTCCGAAAACACCGTCGAGAAAATGTATTACCATTCCGAAAACACCGTCGACAAAATGTATTACCATTCCGAAAACAACGTCGAGAAAATATGTTACCAAACCGAAACCACAACGGAGAAAATTTAATACCAACCTTAATACGCCATTGGGAATAATGTCTCTCCCGTAACCGACGCGTGTAGCCGACATAAAAAAAAAAAAGGTGTAGCGTCGAAACGATCTTGGCTGCAAGGGTCCAGAACCGTATACCGTGGAGTAGTTTAGATCTAGATTTTGTGCTGTGGCTTGGAGGTGCTCTCTCAACTACCGTGTGTATTCCTTCCATTGCATTATTAGTTACGAAACCGCAGAACTATTATAGCCAACATGGGTCTGTGCGGTATGGACTGTGTTGTACGTGCGGGTGGGAGGGGACGGGAGGGGATGGGAGGGGACGGGAGCGGACAGGAGAGGACGGGAGGGGACGGGAGACAACGCGAGGGGACGCGAGGTTCCGCGAGGGGCCGCGAGAGGCAGCGAGGGGACGCGAGGGAACGTGAGGGGACGCGAGGGGACGCGAGAGGATGCGAGAGGACGCGAGGGGACGCTAAGGGACGCGAGGGAGCGCGAGGGGACACTAGAGGACACGAGGGGACACGAGGGGACGCGAAGGAACGTGAGGGGACGCGAGAGGATGCGAGAGGACGCGAGGGGACGCTAAGGGACGCGAGGGGTCGCGAGGGAACGTGAGGAGCGCGAGGGGACACTAGAGGACACTAGAGGACACGATGGGACGCGAGGGGACGCGAGGAGACGCGAGGGAACGTGAGGGGACGCTAGGGGACGCTAAGGGACGGGGTGTCAATGAAAGGGCCGTACAAACCTAAAAAGAAAACTATATTATATACTACAATAATAGATATCAGTGTCATTAGATCGATGAACTACAAATAACAGATGTGATTAAAGTCTCCAAACAGGCGATAGCCGTTTGTCGTTCAGTGTTTTACTCCTCTTCTTATGGAAAAACAAAATTCCAAGAAATGATATTCCTTTTTTGTATGTAGTGTAATCATACACCTTCTTTCGCTGCAACACAGTTGATTAAATTGTTCTTAACGGACGGCAATCTGTTAAATTCTTTACAGGCGCTGATCATTAATAGTCGTTTTTTTCTGTTTAATTAAGTCAATAAAAGTACAGTATTACAAAAAGTATTATAAAATATCCCCAAAATTTAAAAAAATTCATGATCTTCGGAATGGCAAACTAGATCTTTCTCCTGGCGTATTCGTCAAGTTTCAGCTCGAAAGCTTCTCGTCTGCAGAGTTATATATGGCACATCCATCCAGACAGACACTCGGACATCCATCCATCCGGACATCCATCCATACAAACAGACAGAAAGACAGGCAGACTGAGTGGCTGACTGATGTTTCTGTTTTCGGGTAAACAATTACGTTTCCTCGACATCTGAACCAAATTTTACCTTGTGGACAGCACTAATTGATCTTTATCTCAACGTATGTGGAAATGTCCAGCTGAAAAGAATCTTAAACAGGGACTTTACTAAGAAAAAATCGAAAGGGCGTTGTTGATATGATTCCAATACTTTTCCTCTCTACTCTACAGTGTAGGGACTAAAAGTAAAACTATCGCCCCGCCCGGTGTGGGAGTGGCGGCGGCCCACTGCGCCGGGGCCGAAGCCACTCGGTCGCTGGCAATGGACTCGGAGCGTCGCGCGGGCCGCCACTCTCCCTTCTCGCAGCGAGCCTCTCGCCGCGCAAATGCGGTCGTGCGCCCCTCATCACATCGCTCGTTCGCTCACTCATTTATCCACTCATTTGCTTCCCAGCGCACTCTTTCATTTTCGCGTCCGAGTATTGATTACGTCACGAACTCATTCATCATTATTAATTCACTCACGCCCTTATTTTGGTCCCACACTCACTTACCTATTATTGATTGAGCGCCCTTATTTTGGTCCCACACTCACTTACCTATTATTGATTGAGCTCACTTAATAAATGCAGCTCATATTAGCATCTAACTTAGCCCATTCTGTTCGTCAAAATTATTTTTCTTGCAATAGTTGCTTTGTCGATTCGGTTCTATGATGTATTCCCATTGCATTTGAACGTGATCGAAATAAAATAACCGATGTAGATAAAAGGAATAAAAATTCATTTTTATTTATATTTTCCTTTTATAATTTGGTGTAACTAACTTTGTTAGTTATGTTTACGTTAAAGCATTGTATCAGTCAGAGAAATCGTAGTATGAGTCAGTACGCACTTGGCTGTCCGGGAGACGCCGCGTCCTAGGCCCAGATGGCAATGTTTACTTTTTTAATTTTTTTTAAAGGTCTCTTTTGAACATCTAGGTCATATAGCGACCACTTTGGTTTTTAAACTGATGGGGAAACTGTAGGTAGAACACGTATGGACAACACAAACACACACAAACATCTATGCCCGAGGCGGGATTGGAACCCGCGTTCCTCTGGTCGGAGATAATGTGTACTTTGTTTTGCTATAAATGTATTAAAAGCTAAAATTCATTTGACACCGAATTGACTTGGATTTGGACCTCAGAATTATAGCTGCCTTGGAATCCAATTACCCTTCAGTTTTCTTAACGTGACGTCGTATCCAGAAAAAAGCCTACAGATCAGCGGTTGCTCACCTTCCGAGAACCTTAAAATCGGATCACGCGCTGCCAGCGAGGCCCCGCGACAAGCGTTCCTTGTGCTTGGGACGAAACAATCGGCAGCGCCCGACGAATCCGCCCCTCCCCGTCCCACGCCGTTATTATTAGCGCGTTTGACGGCGCGGGCCCCGCGCGCCTTAACGACCTGCTGCATAACCACACCTTTCTTCGCCAAAGAATATTAATTAAGCTTTTGTCTTACAACTTTCCTCTCGTCTTTTCATCTCGGTTCGGCGGCCCTCGTGCGGTCGTGTTTGACTGTCGGTGGTGAGTGGGGTGGTGAAGGGTGAGGCAGGGGGGATGGGTGGCGGGATGGCACGGGGAAGAGCGGGGAAAGCGGGCTTGGGAAGGCGGGATGGAACGAGGCGAGATGGCCGGGAAAAGATGGAACAGGAGAAGGCGAGATGGAGTGGAACCGGTAGAACGGGGATGGGCGTGTTGGAAGGGTAAAATCATAACGCGGAGGTTCGGGGCGCAATGGCATGAGTTGGGACGGGATGGGTCACGTATTGCCGAATAGGGCGGGTTGGAGCGCGGAAGACCGGTATGGACAGTGCAGAGCAAGGTGGGATGGAACGGAGAGGGGCGGCGTATTCAAGGGACGGGGCTGAGTGGGGCGGGGTTGAGTGTAGCGGGGCCGAGCGTGGCGGGGCCGAGCGTGGCGGGGCCGAGCGTGGCGGGGCAGAGCGTGGCGGTGCCGAGCGTGGCGGGGCCGAGCGTGGCGGGGCTGAGCGTGGCGGGGCCGAGCGTGGCGGGGCCGAGCGTGGCGGGGCCGAGCGTGGCGGGGCCGAGCGTGGCGGGGCCAGCCAGGCGGGGCCGAGCGTGGCGGAGCCGAGCATGGCGGGAACGGCCCGGCGTGGCGGGGCCGGCGTGGCGGGCCGAGCGTGGCGGGGCCAAGTGGCGGAGCCAAGCGTGGCGGGGCGGAAACGATAGCGGTGAAGCGATGAAGATCTCTGAAAGTGGCGAAGGTCTGAGCGTGGCGGGTCTGAGCGTGGCGGGTCTGAGCGTGGCGGGTCTGAGCGTGGCGGGGTTGAGCGTGGCGGGGTTGAGCGTGGCGAGGCTGAGCGTGGTGGGGCGGAATGGGCCGTCTTGGTCCGGGACGGGAGGGGGGCGGGGCATTTCAGGGCGAAGCAGGGCAGAACGGGATGGGGCAGAGCGGAGCGGCGTGTGGTGGTGTAGCATGGGGCGGGCGGTGGGCGACGGGGCGGGGTGGAGAGAAACTGTGTGGCGAGAGTGGCGGGGTGGCGTTGGGTGGGACGGGAAGAACTAAGCGTTCCAGGGCCGGGCGGGATGGAGTAAGACCGGAGCGGAGCGGTGGATGGCGGGGCAGCGTTGGGTGGGCAAGCCAGGGGCGGGGTGGTGAGACGGAGCGGAGTGGCGGGGAGGGAGCGGAGCGGGGCGAGACGTGAAGGGTCGCCGGGCGCATCGGCTTTGTACTCGTGGCGCTAATTTAATTATCCGCCCGTGAAGGCGCACCTCCTCGCCGCGCCTCGAAGCTTTCAGATGGGCCGAGCCGACATCGGTTGTTGGTTGGAGGCGAGGATCCGTTTAAGTAGTGGATCAAGCGATATGTGTCTCCTGAATATAAACGTATTATTTTTGGATAATTGGGAGAAAATGTTACTTTTCGTTTGAAGGAATCGAATGCTGATATAACACGAAACAAGGGATATCGCAGAATAGGACAAAAGAGAAACACATTTAGCCAGCAACACACATTTCGCTGCAAAACACGTTACGTTACTGCGTAACTCACAGAAGGGCATATGCGTTCAGAGCCCTTCAAGTTCTGATTTCGTGTAGAAGCAGGAGTTATGTTGCATTGTACATAATGAGAAATGTAAAATTTTTTAATTCATTTCAGGCGAAATAGCACAATCAAATATTTCAATTTTATTTTAAATCGAAACTGATTGATTGTTTTCGTAGTTTCCTTGAATTTCTTGGTATCTAATGAAACTGGAGACTCTATTTTTCTGAAGTTTCTCATAAGATACGTAGTTCCGTCTCCTTGATCCTAAAAATTATACCCACTAGTTGTGGATGGTGTTTTGGAGGAGCGAAAAATCCCCAGGGTTCCATGTAGGAATGTTAATGAACCGTACCTAAGCATTGCATCCTGTGAAAATTCTCCATAAGCAGATCGCATATTTGCTCAGTGAAAGAACGCAACTACTGGATAGGTATGACTAGACAGTTAAAATGCCGTTACCTATTGATGTGGGAGATAAGGGTGGGTATCAACTCTTGGATTCCATGAGATCCCAATTAAGAAATTCCTATCTCTACAGACTACATCAGAGGTTGGATAATGAACACATATTGTATACTCCAAGCATTTAAAGTAACATTATCAAATTATTCTTATACTTGCAGAGTCTACAGTCGAATAAATCAAACCTTTCCAATACTTTCAAACTGCTGTTTTTTTAGTAAATGAAGTGTAATAGACCTTATATTTCTCATCGCTTACTATTAAAGTAGTATGGAGTTATAGTTAGCGGGGTTACAACGGCGAGCTTTTTAAGTTGGAAGATTGAGTGTTTTTAAATGTAAAGTGTAGTGAGCGTATATGAACGCAAAATCCAACAATCGTTTGGTTCGTGAGCCTCTTTACAAATTCTCAGAGATTATAATTATATGTGATTAATTATGTTTCTAAGTTTAGGTTTGATAGCAGATTTCATGCTGCAGTCCACATAGACCCAGCATAAATATGAAACATTCCTGTTAATTTTCAGAAACATAATTAACTTAGTGTCGACAGAGAATAAGGATTATATTCTTATGTACCAAAAGTTTTAAACCTCCAATTTCATTTATATTTAACTGCGTACTCAACGACATGAAACAATATTTTGGAGTTTTACGATATTCTGTATATTGTCTGAATTTGTACTTTCTTTCTTTTGTATCTTTTCTACAGCTCTTCGTTTTGTGCGATGTCGCAAGAATTCAGTTAGTACTGCTTTATACATAATACACAGAACACTTCCCACAGTTTCTTATATGATTAGTGTATTTTATTACTGAATGCTTATATTATTAATTAGATCATGCGTAATCAAGAACTCTTGATCAAAGTTTGAAGTGTTTTTGACTTTTAGAAGGATTCATCCGTTTCTTGGCAGGCCCCTCCTAGTAGTTGGAAAATCACAAACAATAACGAATGCCAGTGCAAGAAAGGTTGCAATCGTGTATTTGAGCAAGAGGTTCATTGCAATGAACAAATGTAAATACTTTGGAATACTACAAATCTCCAACAAATTATATTTTTATTGCAATATGAAAAGAAAGTATAACATTTTACAATTTTCTTTTATTAATTTATTTCTTACCAGATGGAAATTCGAGGAAAATGACACTGGGAACAAAAAGATAAGGAAATGTAGCAGACTTAAATATCGCGTTCATATTAGTTCCCCGTCAACTTCTCTGTGAGGTTATTTAAACTATTTTCGCACTTGTGCTGGTAGTCAGACGCAGCGTCATCGGCATGGGTTGGCAGTTCCTCCCGGAAGTCGCGGTCGCTGGTTGCCTTCACCCTTAACCGATAGATTAGATTAGATTTACTTCTAATTCTGCAAATAAGTTTGGGAACTTGCTGACAGAATACACTAACGTATTATTACAGAACGTATCAAATATTCAAATTTTACAGAATTTAGAAAATTTACAAATTAACATGAACAATTCACCACGTAAGCTCTCATAGCACTCAACCTCTCCACACGTCACTTCACTTCACTTTACTACACTGTTGATCACTGAGTTTTAATGTGTTTCTTACACGTTTCTCGTTCTCCTCAACTTCACGCCACTGCACATAATTAATAATAATAATAATAATAATAATAATAATAATAATAATAATAATAATAAATGTAATAATATAACATATTTTACATTGGAGACTAGTTATTTAATAATATTAAAGATATAATACACTTATCAACATCTAATAATCTAATTTATTTTTAAATTTGCTCAGGCTTTGAGGAAAGGGATCAAAGATTGTCTCAGGCAAACCGTTCCATTCTCTAATAGTTCGATTCGCGAATAAATATTTCCCAACATCCGTTTTCTGAATTCATGTCTGAACTTTGTGTAAGTGATCCGCTCTGCCGAAATATGTAGGTTTCCCTAATCGTCTTTGAATGTCTTTCCACACTCGAAAGCCTTTGTACACTTTATACATAGCACAGAGACGCGATTTCATTATCCTTCTTTCGAGTGACTCGCATACTTCTTTATTCTTGGTACCCCTGAAAGTAAATTTTAATGCACTACGCTGGGCCTTTTCTAGATTTCTTTGCTGCAAAATTCTGTACGGTATAGTGCCCTTCTAATTTTTTGTTCCAAATTTTAATTGTCAAAATCACTTCAAAAATTTAATTTTATGCTTTTTCGGTTATACACTTTCTGCTGGGAAAATGTCATTTAACTCTGTCTGCCATAGTGACTGCTGGGTGTTAAAATAATGTAAAGCTTTCTCATTATCAGCAGCTGATAATTCTCCCGCCGAATGCATTCTGCGAACGCAGGTTCGCTGAGTTGGTGTCTTTTATAGAGCCAAATGCGAAAGTAAAGATACTCAACAAGAGTGTGTTGTCTGCAAACGACAATGCTAGAATGCAAATGAACCCATTTAACGCTATTGCGTCTTTGTTTAATGAAAAAGAAATTCAAACTTGGCAAGGGTTGAATAACTATTTTGCATTGGGAAGATTCCCTCTGATCTTTGACCGCTCTTTTAATTCTTTGCTCCAACTCACTTTAAGTATTCTGTTCTTATTTCCTCACACAAAAGATCTGTGTGTAAAATAGTCGTTTGACATTCAGATAACGACATGACAAGGTAATTATTACCACAAATTAGAATAATGTATTATTCGGGCAATAACTCCTGACATTATTTCAAAGAGAGTGGGAAAACTTAGTTCCGTTGGCGATGGCTAAAGGAAGAAGGTAGCCTTCAAATACAAGGGTTGAAAATTCCCATTAAATACGCAAAATGAGTCTTACGTGTATTTCCACCAGAGACAATTTCTGAACACTGTACTGATGCAAAATTATGCCACCTGGTAATTTTCTCTAAATAAATCCCTCATTTACTTCAGTCGAGGATTAATGTTGTTATTTCTTCAAATAGTTATAAATAGTTGTATTTATTAAAGTTCATTTATTAAAAGCCATATTCATTTCTTTGACTAGTTATATTCATAAAAGAGGACACATCACAAGAGGGCATCAGGGATGCATTTACTGTACGCAACATATTTTCGAGATAAGTCCCTCTTCAAAAACGTAACAGGGTGGTATCGTTTAAAAATTATATATCTAAAAGTTAAAGTGGATTGTTGGGGAAGTGTATTTGATACAGTTATTAAAATAATCAGGAGATACTAGTAAATAATACTTTTACTATCACTGACATACAGCAGTGGATGTGTAAAACATAATTAATGCTGTCTTTGCACATAGGAAATTTAAATATTATGTCAGGTTCGTATTAATGAAATGCGTTATTATTTATAAAAACAATTCAGTAACCAATGTATATTGTAAGCAACGCAATTTTGATGTAAAGTGGACTCTACTCGTTGGATCTAACTAGCTTCGCTCGCTTTCTGGCGCTGCCTCGAGATATTCGGCTGTCGTCCCACTCGCTCGTTCAGTTTAGTAAATTTCCCATGGTAATACAGGATGATTCAGCCCTCGTTGCTCATACAGGACACGGTGATAGATTTCTTCATTCTGCAAAAGGGAATAGTGTAGACTCTATTCAAAGTGTTGAAAAAAAGTTTTTGTTTATTGACCATATTTTGCAAAAAGTGCAGCCCAAATATTACATTAAATATTATTCGTGTTGCTATTACTGCTTATTTATCTAACGAATATAAAAGGAGAGTGATGAAATCATTATTCAAGTGTTAATTAGCATAGTTAATCACACTTTCTATGCAGCCAAAATTTCGTATTGTCACCTCGTGTAACAGGGGCTCTGCAAGGTTCAAAATTTCCTCCATTTGCGTGAACGCAAGATATGCAACTGTTCCGCACAACTTTGCTTTGTTGTACCTTATTTTTGTCGCCACGATTTCAATACGACGAAGAAGGTCATCACGACCTTTGACTTCGGTAGCATAAACGCTGTCTTTCATTAACCCCGGGAAAAGAAAGCGAGGTGAAGCCGCTTGCTCACTTGATGTAGCCTATGTTACACGAGCACAAACGCGTAGTCCAAAATTTTACGTCAATTATTTACAAAACTAAACGACGAAGAGTATCCAACTTTGGCAAACTCAGTCTGTGCATTACAAGTGGGATAAGGTGCCGGCGTTTGAGCAATGAGGACTGAATCACCTGTATAATGTTTAGGGATTATTTTTGTACAGGAGACACTCCAAACCTTTGCACTTCCATTCCCAAACTTACTGCATCAAAAATATTACTGTCACTAAAATAAGATTACAAATTACGTAAAAATAATTGTGTTTCATTGTTATTGCAAAATCTTTGTTCACCTTCTCTATCTCGAAGTATTGAAGTAGTGCCCTGACTCTAATGACTGTGTATGATTTTGGAAACTTTTGATGAATAAATACACTTTCATTGAAGGGACCTGTGTGCCATAACCAAGGGTAGTGTATCTACAATGAAACCCGAACTATTACTATGACATGAAAAAATTATTTTCATTATTTGCAACAGCGGTGTGGTTTGTGAATCTTGCAAATATAGTAGATAGAAACTGTAACAAATATTGAGAGATCACGTGAAAATGAACATACATATTAATAACCATGTTTGATGACAAATATTATATTAAATTTTTGTGGAATATTGTGTATTAGACGAAAAGCTGTAGAAAGTAGAAATTGTAGTCAGTAGAAGTCGGAAGTAAGACAACCCTGTGTGAGCTCAATCGTTATGAGCTACTCGTAACCCTGTGTGTCCTCAATTTATAATCACACCATCTGTAATTATAAATGCTTCTCACATTGGATCATAATCAACGTTAAGTGAATGTTCTACAGGCTTTGACAGGTATACAGTTTCATCCATTTTTTGCCAGATTTTTTGTCAGAATAATGTCATTGGATATTTAGTAGTTAATAAACAATTCAGGATACTACTTTTATAAGCCTGTTTTCTTTATTTTAGGATCAATGGGAGAGTATAGGTAGTTGAAACAAAATGCTTAGGTCCGGAATCTAAAGGAAGAGGCTGAAAGGCCAAATTCAGAAGGACCGTCGCATACGCCGACCTTTCCCAAAGTTGCAACCGTTGTCATATTCAAAAGAAAATAATTATTTTTTTGTATAACTACTTACGGCCACATTGCATTTACACACGACCTGTAAGCAAATAAATTCTGGCTTCCAGAGAGCAGATCTGATAATGATGACTAAGCCATTGAAAACTGTCCATTCAATAAATGAAAATGTTGTAAATCTTACATTCTGTAGAAAGGAGTCAGATTTCAAATTATTCTTTATTATATTTTTAGTTTTTATATTCGCTAATTTATTCTTCAAATAAGATTGTTCTTACTCACGGTTACTTATTTGTATTTTTTACTTTGGGTAAAAAAGAATTAAACATTTTGTGACGTGTGAAAAAGAAAAACAATTTATGAAATAATACATTAAGGTCAGATTGTTGTTGTGAGTCCTCACCCGACTCTCTTACCTAAAATCATGAATTCTGACTATAGATAGCAACAATGATTTTCCGCAAAACTTGTTAGCACGAAATTTTCTATCCACTGTAATATAATCTATATGCAACAGTAAATGAACTACAGATTTTGACAAATTATTGCTTTTCGTACCTCGTGTAAAGAAATCGACTCACTACACAGAAAACATAAAGAATGTTTATTTTAGACGACTGCCGACGAAGTGACAAAATTGCCCACTAACACCCCTCAGAGCTCAAAAAAATCTACATACAATACAAGGACACGGTAACGGCACGCAGTAAGGGAAACGCAGTAACGGTAACGCAGTAACGGTAATGCAGTAACAGTAACGCAGTAACGGTAACGCAGTAACGGTAACGCAGTAACGGTAACGCAGTAACGGTAACGCAGTAACGGTAACGCAGTAACGGTAACGCAGTAACGGTAACGCAGTAACGGTAACGCAGTAACGGTAACGCAGTAACGGTAACGCAGTAACGGTAACGCAGTAACGGTAACGCAGTAACGGTAACGCATCAACGGTAACGCAGTAACGATAACGCAGTATCGGTAACGCAGTAACGGCTCGCAAAAATGGCTCACAAAAACTGTACATAAGTAACACTCCTCACCTACGTTATCCCACCCTCCGGCTTCTTGAAATGTGGCGAGACAACTCTTACGACAGAACAATAACGTTACGACGTTATGTAACGACACGGAACACGTGGCATTGCAGTTACCTTCCTGACCACCGTTGTCCGCGTGGGCGCGCGACACAAAAATACCCGCGCGACTTGCGCGCGGCGCCGCGCCAGCGCCTGTGCGCGCCCTTCCGGGAATTTCAATTAACCTCCGCGCGGAGATCGTGCGCCGGGGTTCCGCTCCGCTTCGTCCAACGCTGGCAGAGGGCGGGAGGGGAGGGGAGGGGGGCGCAGGGCACAGTTAGCTTTTGCGTTTTGCAAGAGATCTTTCCTGATTCTAGGCGTTGCGTTACAAGTTGCATTCGCTACTGAGTGGTTTGTAACGTTTCGCGTGGACGCGGAGAAATTTGGAACACTTCAAGGAGATTGAAAGCTATGTCTGATGTAACAAATGTAATATATTCGCGCGAAATATATATATATATATATATATATATATATATATATATATATATATATATATATATATATATATAAAGTGGGAGGACATTATTAGAGATTGTTCTAGAAATCATTCATCATCACCAGAAATTGAAACCGCACGTACCATAACCTTTAACTTCCATAAAAAAATATATAAGAAATCTTAAAGTGGAAGAAGTGATAATAACAAGAAGAGAAATAAGAGAAGGAAAGTGTATACCAAAAATAACAATCAGAATGTTCATCCTTTATACGTTGAGTGTAAAGTTACAAAGTGCTTTACGACTATACCGATAGTGATTAGACGATATAATTTTACTCTCGTTGTTTGGCAATAGCACTCGGTGCCTTGTATGACAAAAGTGTTAGAAATCACTTCACTTAGAATATGTGAAGTGCAAAGTGCAGGCTGTCGTAAAGTTTTTCAACACAGAAACTGGAACTATACAAACTCACATGAACAAAATTGAATGATTCAAGAAACGAATATAATTTAAGTGGTACCAGTCAAATTTTTCAATGTTAAAGAAGTTGTAGGCTTATTTTATAATATAACTGGAGCATAAATAATCAGACTGATCTGCTGACGAAAGTAAAATTTTCCTTTCCACAGTAAATTTTCTGGTACCAGAAATAAAATTTATAAGACATTTTCAAGACATTTATAAGACAAAATTTATAAGATATTTTCGCGAGACATTTGTATTTTTAAACAATTTAATTAATTTTAAGTACAAATTAATCTTATTATTTTATATTTTCAAAATAAAGTATTACACAAGGAAACATACTATACATATATAACTTTCGATAAAATGAATGACAAAACATACACAAAAAGCATATTTGGAAAACTTTTCCTAAATACTAGATGGTTCTGTACCAACCAATGCAACCTCAGCATATACATACTTTTAAGTTAATTTAAATTAAGAAAGAACATTAAACCATTAAAGATCGAATTAATTTGGCTAATTTTGCGCCCATTACTGTCGCATCCTTGAGCGAAGGTCCATCTGACTGGTTGTATATGTTTGCAATGTTTATCGCTTGCATGCTTCCTTGCTTGTTGCTAAATGATACCACACTGTGTATTTATTTCACTTCACATTATATAATTCGGACTCTTTGCAGAAATTAACGCAATACGTTGTTAATTCTGTCAGCGTGAGATATCGTATTCCACAGGTTTTATTAGTTTAATACCTACGTTTCAGATTAACGAACAGAAAATTTCCTCAGGTGTAAAGACATGGACAATTAGTTTCAAATACCTCACTGTGTATTGAGAAAAGGCATGATCAAATTCTATAATATCTCTTCTGTAATCTTACTGTCCTTTATTTTCCCACGCGTTTTCTGAAGAAGAGTTTAGAGCTGCTCTAATCGGACGTTTTCCGGGCGCATACCGGACCATGACAGTTACACAAGGGTCACAGACCGAGCGGTGTTTACTTCCTCTTCATTGCCCTATTATTTTCCGTTATTCAACCACTTTAATGGACCACACCACCACGCAATGCGGAAGACCAGTTGGAAGCTTACCGAATGGGAGTTTTTACCGTATGGGACCGTGCCCGGCTTTGGGAGATACTTTGAGGAAACCAAAAAAGTAGGTTGGTGCCGGATATCAGCATATTGAGGAGGAAGAGGAACACCGCCACCTTCCGTAATAAAACCTTCACGGGACTAATGACCATATTATTTGACGTGTCCAGGATCAATCAATCCATTTCCATTGGCCGCAGGCACTGGGCCTGGACAGCCCTTACCTAAGGAACCGAGCCCTATTTGTCCCTGGCGCCCGCACCGGGTGGGCAAAGGACGGCGTGGGCGAGGGCGTGGGCCGCGAGCGGAGCGGCGACGCTGGGCGACGTTACGTCAGGTGGGTCAGCGCCCGCGGAGGTGAACGGACCTCGCGGAGTCACCCTGCGCCCCTCTCCGCCTCCGCGGCCCACGCCGTGCCCCGCCGTGCCCCGCCGTGCCCTCCCCCCCGCGCCGGCCGCCCAGCTCGGCGATCGGCGCTAGCGGCTCGCAGAATCTCGGCGCCGCCGCATGGTCCCCGCCGCGGCCGCGCTTGTTAACGGAGTGCGCGACTCAGCGGCAGGAACGGAGGTGGGCGGGGTGGAAAAGTGGTGGGAGTGCAGTAGAGAGATGGGATGCGGCGCGGTGTCGGGCGGTACAGCGTAGCGGAGTTCTGCACCGTTACGTACATTTTAAAGTACAGCATTGTAATCATTCATGTTTTCTTAAATATAAGAAAACATGCATGATTACGAAATTACGAAAGATTTATGTAAAATGGTATGCGCGTTTATATGAGTAAACCTGTGACGATACAGAGATATTTAAGCCACCAGAGTGACAAATTGATATAAGGCATTGGAGAGCGACGTGCAAGTCGCCAATGCAAGCAGCTACGTGACAGCTGCATGTTAGATATTAGAGCGTTTATTATATGAAAAACTGCAGGAAACTAAAGGATGTTAAAGTGGAATTGTGCTGAAAACGAAATATAAAGTGTATTTGTGTCTGGTCATGACCTAGCAGTTAACCAGATTAATTGGTGTTGTTTCATTGACGTTTTAAAATATAATTTTAAAATATAGTTGAAAAGAACCGTCCGTAAAACGAGTTTTATTAAGGAAAGTGAAGAGTACCCAGATGTAAATAACAGAATTCTAAAGTGTAAATAAAAGTGAATTTATCTAATTGAAGAGAAGAATTATTTTGGAGCTGTTAAATGTGGTAAGGAAGTTTCATAGGCTAGTACGGAGGGAAGAGGTGTGGAGCACGGAGGCGCGGTGTGACGTACGATGAAGATGTTGCATTGCCAGATGGGAAAGATGGAGCGCAGGATAGTGGGTGGGGTTGGAGCGGGGAGCAGGGTACGGAGGAAGCTATGCGAGGAAAGCGTCTGGATGGGGGATGCAGGACAGGGGTTTGTCGGGAAGTAATAGGGTGGGGTAGGGGAGGGTTCAGGGGCAGACTGCTGATTGGGATCCTCGCGGAAGGGAGGGGTGGTGGAGTGGACCGCCACGTGGGCTGGTTGGGGCGTCCAAGAGAAGCGCGAGCGGGATGAGGTGAAACAGAGTGAAACAGAGTGAACCAGAATGAAGCGGACTCGGGCAGAGTATGGGACGAAGCGGTGTGGTGAACGGGGAGCTGCAGGGTAGGGTGAGGGAAGATCTGGAAGTAAAAGGGCAAGAGAAGGGAGGATGCAGACCGCAGCTTGGTGTGGTTGTGGGGCGGGATGTAGGGGAATGCCGCGCGGGCTGGAGCGAGGCACGGCGCGGAATGAGATGGAACAACATGAACCAGAGTGAAGCGCGATAACAGGAGAGGTGGCTCAGGGCAGCAACAGATGTCACTGTCATGCCTCTGACCGGGAGGACCTAGGTTCGAGTTCCGGCAGTGGCGAGATTTTCGACAGTAGTCGGTTAGGTCGAATTCAGTCGCTGTGTGGAAGAGAATTCTAGTGGCAGGCTACTCTGATCGGTAGTTTTCCGTGGTTTCTCCGACCAACACCAGGTGAATGCCGGATCAGTACTCTAACAAACGAGCCACGGACATTGCGAGATCTTTCCTACCTTTTCCTTGTCCCATTCTCTGCGATTACACACACACACTAACATGCACTACCCTAGCACATATTCCGGGAGACCGGTCGGGACCTTAGAGCTTGTCCCGGCTGGGGCAGTGCCCCACTGGTGGGAGGTACCTGGTTGTGGGAAACCTCGATAGCCCACAGCAGGTCGGTGCCGGATCTCGCCATCCAGTGGAGGCAGTTCACTGCCATCTCCCGAGGAAAAAAACATGCACTACACTTCCGGGACTAATGACCTCAGTTGTTGACGCGCCCGGAATCACTAACAACCAACCGTGCAGCGTGATGGAGCGGAATGCGGGACAGAACGGAGAAGGTGGCATAGCGGGACAGAGCGGCGCGTAGCGGGGCGGAGTGTAGCAAGCGGGGTACGGAGTGGAGTAGAAACGTGGCGTGACGGGGAAGAGCGGGACGGGGCGTCGCTAGCGGGGGTGAGGTACGGGGAGGAGCAGAGAACGTGGCGTGGCGTTGCGGGACGTGGCGAGCGGGGTACGGGGAGGACAAGAAAACGTGGCGAGGCAGGGCGGGCAACGGGGAAGAGCAGAGAACGTGACGTGGTGGGGCGGGGCGTGGCGGAGCGGGGCGGGGTACGGCTAGGAGCAGAGAACGTGGCGAGGTGGGGTACAAGGAGGAGCAGAGAACGTGGCGTTGCGGGGCGGCGCGGTGCGGGGCGGTACGTGATGAGGGAGGGCGGGGTACGGAGTGGAGCAGAGAACGTGGTGAGGCGGGTAGGGGGGGTACGGGGTGGAGCAGACAACGTGATGAGGCGGGGGGGTACGGGTAGCAGAGAACGTGACGTGGTGGAGCGGGCCGTGGCGAGCGGGGGTGTGGTACAGGGAGGAGCAGAGAACGTGGCGGGGCGGGGTGGGGTACGGGTAGGAACAGAGAACGTGGCGGGTCGGGGCGGGTCGGTGAGCGAGGGCGGGGTACGGGGTGGAGCAGAGAGCGTTGCGTGTCGCGGCGGAGCTGGGTGAGCGGGGCGCGGGGGGCGTGGCTGAGCGATCGAGGCCGCGACGGCGCCGTCTGGCCTTCACCCGCTTTCTTCCCGGCGGCGGGCGGCGCCGCCTGCGCACTCCGCGCCGATCTGCTCCGCTCCGCTCCCCTCCCGGCGACCCCTGCGCGGATTTTCGCACACCGTCTTGTGAAGAGGCAGAGCGGTCCGCGCGCTAGTTGTACCTTCACCTGAGTTCAGTTGTGAAATATGAGCGCATATACAATCTTCAACGCCAGTATTGAGCCTTTTCACTGTTCACTTTTCTGTCATGACTCTAACACCACTTTTTAATGTTGTTTACCTACAAGTAAGTTTAATTGATTTTAATAAATTTATTATATTATTACTTAAAACCCTTATAATTGAATAATATTTCTTACACCGTATTTCTAAATTTGTTTTATTATCACTTCTTTAATTTGATTCTCTACTTTAGTCTTACATTCTGATATTTGAAAATTCTGAAAAAGAAGTCACGTTTCTCCAGAGATAAATGACGAGAGAAAGGATTAGTAAAAGAAAGATTATACGAACATTCTTACGAATGCACTTGAGCAAGACCCATTTTCTAATTTCTTTCATTTTAATTCCACAACTTTAAAATTTTAAAGTATGTAAATCGTGAATGAAGCAACTACATTTAAAATAATTGGGTCCCTGACAACAACAAATATTTACTTATCCAATAAGCAAACATAAGACATTCCAGGAGGATAATATATTTAATTCAATGGTGAAAAGTTATCCTTTAAAAATTGAACTTTCTATTCTACCAAATTTCTTAATTTTTGAAAGGTAGTGGGCGCCAAATGTGATAGCGCTTGCTGTTATTAATAGGGTTTATAGTATAAATTGTAAATTTTAATACAATCTATAAAGTAATAGAATTAGCTCTGCTCTGCCACCATATGTTCATTAAGACATTTTAAAAAACATTGTCCATGAAGTGGTTCTTGATTTGTTTCGTTGGGCGAGTTGCAAACGATTTATCAAAAGGAATTGACGTTTCATAGCGGGAGCAAGAGTGTGCTGTATTTAGTTAAGGAAAAACAGAGATTTCTCTCAGTTCGAGGTTTGAATTTTTATAATACAAATATTCATGACCACTTTCTGTGGGGGGAGAAAACGGCTGAGATGTCTCAGGAGGATACTTTTTGGCACTGCAGCTTTTCTGACCGTGAGTTCATGAGTTTCGACACTGAAGGGTGGCAGATTTTCGTAACTACTTACATAGTTAAATGGAATTCTAGTGGAGACTTCCAGCTGCTGGTTGCTTTGATCTGTAGTTTTTTGAGGTTTCACTGACAAATATAAGGCACGGGCCGCATGAGATCTTTCCTTGTTTCCGTCCCCCATATATACATATACACTTACATGTCATTCACTACCACACACGCCGAAAGATCATTCGGTAGCATAGAGCTTGTGCGACCTGGAAAAAACTTCACAATCCTACGTGTAGGTCGGCGCCAGATATCACGTTCCAGTAGGGGAAGAACACCGCCACCTCCCAGTTGTAACTTGCACTACACATACTGTAATGAATCTGTTATTTAATGGCAAGACCTGGTGAAGGGCCTGCTGAACGCATAGAATAAATGAGATAGATATGCAGGTCATGAAAACAGAAGTAGTGAGTTTGAGGTTGAAACTCAACGAGGACTTAAGGTCGAGATTTTGTAAAGTACAGATTGAAAAAATTTATCTAAGCTTATTAGTAAAGAGAGTGTTAGATCTTAACAATTATTTGATGCAGACGATTGGGAACACTGTTGTAGGTGGATAAAAATGGATTGGACTATCAAAGAACTAATTTGATTACGCACATGAACGGACACTGACAGAAGATCAACTCACGGAAGATTTTATTGGATATAACATAACATTGAAGAAAACTAGGAGTGAACAAAGTTTAAAAACTTTTAATAATAGAACAGATACTGGAAAAACGTATGAAATGTTTTTTTGGTCAGTTGAAGAAACTCAGTTAAAATATAAATCGTATTCTTCAAGGCATTATTTTCGCTCCTATTTGATTGTTTGTTTCGCTTATAATTTTAATTAATTCACCTTTGTTGTTCACAATCAAGAATTCACTTAATTTATAATTCAAGATATTCTTTCTTCGTGTATCTAATCATTATTCGTTTCATTTATAAGTTTAATTAATTAATTTTTGTTTGCTTTCAAGAATTCATTACATTTGTGGTTATAATAGATTTTGGATTGGAAGAAGCAGAAAACTTCAAATAATAGAGTGTGTAGTGTATTTCAAGGTTATTTTTTATTAATAAATGGTTATTTGGTTCAAATTAACTTTGAAAATGTTTTGTTAGTCAATATTACCTGTAAGATTATTATATTTTATAATATACAGTGTATACTCTATTATTATCAGCCCTAAGTTTTTTACTGACTATACATTTCTTTCATCACTTTTCTTTACAAATTTTAACTTTATAAAGAAAAAGGTAAAAAAGTACCATACGAAACTACTGACCATAGGAGATGACGCGCCGAAAAACAGTAATCAAGGCTCTCAGCTGTCCGGGTGTTGATGCCCTCGACGGACGCGGACAGCCGAGAGCTTTCACATGACACTAGCCGCGGAAACCTACGATTGAACAAAATAATCAATCTAGGGGACATGATTCGACGCATCCCCAACCGATTGACTATTGTGAACGCGTTTTGCTTCACCGATTGAGACCGGAGGCATTTTCTTGCGACGATCCAGACCTTAAGGCCTCGTTGGCTAGGCGCTTGCCAGCCGAGCGGCCGCCTTGTTAGCGCCCGGATTGTCTTTCACCGGCGGGATCGGGGTCGGCGGGTGACGGTTAAAGCAACGCGGAATCGCCGGAGCGACGGGCAACAGACAGCCGGAGTGACGGACAACGCAGGTGGAGAGAACCTATGGGGGCAGACAGCGATAACGGTTCGTCTGCACCGCAGATGAGATTTACACTGCCCGCCCGCCACCCCGGTCTCTTTTACATGCACTAACGCCTGTGATACTCCGATACTTAAGAAGGTCCAAATGACCCAACATCCCTGGCACCGGCCGACACATCAGGGACATCCGACTGCTCAGTTATTCCCGCAGGTTTGGGAGATGGCAAGGACTTCACTAGAGGATGGGAAATGTTTACAGGATTTCGTGAATTTCTTGGCGATACCCACATCGTTAGAGTCAGTAAGGGATCAGTGGTGAGACGGGCAGCAAACCCAAGCTCCACGGATATGTCCGAGTGTTCCTCTGCAGGGTTGCTTAATCAAGTTTATTTGAAGTTTCCAGCCACGTTAACTGCTGCCGTCATAACGTGCAAGGAAAGTGTGGTAGAACGTACAGGGAAACCTGCGGAGGTCAAGTAGTATTCTACGAAATGAAACATTTGGGAACCTTTGAAATCTATTACATTTGCCCAAATAACATTGGCCCGTAGCAATGAGTATTGTTGGTCTTCATTATTATTTTTCTTGTAATTATATAAAAGAAGAATTCTGGAACAAAGTTAAAATACTCTCTTGAATGTTCTAATACAAAATTTCATTTTTGTCTTTCCAATTACAAAAATGAAACAGATCACCCACAAATTCACAATTCAAATAAACAAAAATAATAATTAACTATACTCAAAACTTGTGATAGATATCTTTTATTAATTTGTATGTCATTAAATTTATTAAGCAGCTGTGTCGTATACATGTTGCTTCCTTTGCAACACAAAAACAAGTCTCTTTGTATCGAAAAATTTCACTTAATTTTCCTCTATCCAACAAATAAACATATGATAACATATCAAATACATATCATCACAACATCGTAACATATCATACCAACCTAAACAACTAAGTATGCAGAAACATTACAATTTTCGCCTTAGAAATGCAACAATAATGATGCGATCTTCTTCAGAGTGAAGAATCAGTACCCATTTATTGAAAAAAAATACGATGAAAGACAATATCTTTCCAGGAAGCTAGTATATCGTTCATGTCAGACAAAATGCGTAAAACGCGATTGCATGACTTCGGGCGCATGTGCCGGATGTTTTTGTGAGAGTGAGTGGAATTCCCCGGCGCCCAAGGACCGTACTTTGCGCTTTGCTCCTTTCCGCGCTCGAAAGGCAAAGGCCGCACCATTCGCGATGATCCGGACTCCTCTCCCCCGCTGCCGCTTTCAATTTCTCCACCACGCCCCCCTCCGCCCCGTCCCTCCTCTCACCAACATACTCTCCCCCTCCGCCTCGTAGATCGGGAGAGGTGCCTCAGGGCATCAACTTATGTCACTGATCATTCCTTCCCAGTCTTTGTCCTATCCTTCCCCTTTCTTACTCACACTTACACTTACATACAATACACTACCGTACATGCCGGGAGACCGGTCGGGAGCATAGAGTTTGTCCCGGCCCGGGGCGACACCCCGGGAGATACCTGGTTGAAAAAAACCCGTTTCCGACCGCAGGTCGGCGCTGGATCTTACCATGCAGCGGGGGAAGAACACTGCTACTTTGCAAGCGAAAACAATATGCACTACACTTACGAAATTAATAACCTTAGCAGGTGAAGCTCCCGGAATCACTAATCAATCAATAAAAAGGTAAAAAAAAACTGCCATCTCCCCTCGCTTCACTATCTAGTACCCTGATCCGCTCACGAGAAATTTTTGGACAAATAACTAAAACGAATTGATAAATTGTACATGTACGGAATGTGCGTATTTAATTATATGAAAATACTTCAATGTTGTTATGTCAAGGAAGTGAGTGGTAATAAATCATATGTGTACATTCGTGTAAAATGTGAAATTGTGCGTTTGCTAGACTCAAAGATGTTTCATATTGCTCGCGGAATGAAGGCTGGAACCTCGGTTTGGAAAAGTACAATCGATGTGAGTCCGATTGATCAACAACGGAAATGTAGGAACGCACGATTATCGACGTAGAAATGTACGAGCGAAGCTAGGGCAATTGATATTTTCAAATTGGAGATTTATCTCCGAACTTAACCCCAAAGTCATAATACGTTAAAGGTTATTGAATCACCACCATTACATGGCGTATTCCACACGTTTTTCATTTAACTGGGTCAGCTGTTTGTCGGAATAGTATTATTCTCTCGGAAGCTATTCTGTCGGAATAGTAGTGCCTCTCTCTGCCCCGCCCACCGCCGCCCGCCCACCGCTCGCAAACATGTGGAGGCGGATCATACGGAGCTGCTCGGAGAGACAGAGGTGCTGGGGCAATTTCGTCGAAGGGGGTTGAAAACGGGCGGGGGTTCCCCAAGAGGGCAGCTGTGGGCGATTGTTGGCGGCACAGTTGATGAGGGGTCATAAGAGGTAAGGGAGATAAGACGATGTGCGTTGTTCGTTAAGATGAAGACAGACAGGTGATGTGAGATGTATACTCCGATTGAAACTGTGTCCCTTAAAGGTCACGAGCTGGCAAGAGAGGGTGATACTGTCACCCAAACGCGAGATTCGGTACGACTCAATTTTCTGCTATTCAAATTCGCGATTGGATTGTAGTGCCACCTCTCTTTTCAACTCGTGAACTTGAAAAATGTTGAACTCGTGAACTTGAAATTGAAGGACCTTTTAATCGAAGCATAGGTGCAACCAACACATTAGGGGAAATTAAGGAGGTAAGGAGCACCAAGATGATATGGCAAAGTCATTTTAAAGAGATTGTTAAAAGCGACGATGACTGATAGCAATCATGAAAGAGGCAATAGGGGTCGATTGGAGGCAGTTTACATGCAGGAGATACAGGTTGAGAAAAAAAAAACAAGTTCTTAGCGAAAGCCATTGAGGCCAAATTTGATGATTGTGGCCGAATGAGACAGAAGTGGGAAGCAAAGGTGGTGGCGCCGCGGTCTGGATAGATCCGGTTTGTCAACGCGGTTGCGATTGGTTGGTTGGTTGGGTTGTTTTTTTCGTGTTTCCGGGTGCGTCAACTGCTTCGGTCATTAGTCCCGTTAGTGTAGTGCATGTTTGTTCTCAGGAGATAGCGGTGATCTTCCCCCGCCGGATGGCGAGATTCGGCGCCGACCTACCGTCAGCTAGTGGGTTTCCCCTAACCAGGACTCTACCATCAGCGGGGCACCGCCCCAGCCGGGACATACTCTAAGCTCCAGACCGGTCTCCCAGAATATGTGGTAGTGTAGTGCATGTTAGTGTCAGTGTGTGTGTGTGTGTGCGCAAGGGGAGAGGTTAGGACAAGGAAGAGGAAGGACAGATCGCGCGCGGTCCGTGGCCCGTTTGGTAGGGTACTGCTCCGGCATTCGCCTGGTGTTGATCGGAGAAACCACGGAAAACTACAGATCAGAGCAGCCGGCCGGTAGAATTCTCCTCCAGACAGCGACTGAATTCGACCTAGCTGAAAAGCTAGTGTCGAAAATCCTGCCGCCGTCAGGACTCGAACCTAGGACCTCCCGGTCAGAAGCGCTGCAGTAACATCAGTTGATGCACTGAGCTACCACTACCGGTGCGGTTGAGATTGACGTGTGCCAAAGCGACGGGAGGAGATAAGCAGTTGAGGAAATATAAGAAAGCAGTTTAGGAAGAAGAGGTGAATGTTTTCTTATTGGAGGAACTGAATTTTGAATACTTGGATTTGGAAGAGGTAGAAACAATGAAAGTTAGCAATGGTTTTGAAGAGACCGTCATTGAGGCTTGAGATCTGTGAGCGTTGTAGTTTAGGTAGAGAGTTGGGGACATAGTTAGAACAGACAAAGGTAGCCATTGTAATGAAAAGGAAGTGTTTATGTTATCGTGAAGAAGTCAATTATCATGTCAGGGATAACCTTCAAAAACTGGAAGTATTGCAAAATAAATTTTTAAGAAATGTTTTAAAAGCTCCATTGTATATCAGAAATGACTAAATTTTAAAAGAACCATCTATAGAACCTCTGAAAACATGGATTTTAAAACTTTCTTCTAATTTCTACTCTTCTCTTTCATCTTGCCCAGCCACTCCTTTGTACACTCTAGGTAAATCAGCCAATCTTTTTCCATGAATAAAATCAAGATATTCTAAAGACCTACTACATCCTCCTTAATTAGCTGTAAAACAGGTTCCAACATTTCTAAATTAAATATTTATGTTTTTAATCCAAATATTGTATGCATTTTTCTGAAGGACCCTTCCTGGGTATCCTTAGTTGTTATTGTTTATATTGTAAATATTACATCATTTTTCATGCATGATGAAATGTAATTACAACAAAATTGTATACTATGTATCATCAAACTCTTGAAAGACATAATAATGTCGAACAAGGAAATAAAAACGATTAAAAAAATGTCAGGGAAAAAAGATGAAGGTGACTACGTAAATGACGGTGTGATGACTGCTGACCGAGAGAGAGGAGGAGGAGGGGAATGAAGAAGGTTCGGATGAGATAGATTTATTTTTTAAATTAAGTTATTTATTGTAGATCAACAACGTCGTCATTTGCGACATATACATAGTTTACACTTCGTTTACATTACGATAAAATAACATTCGTTGAAAATACAGTGCTTTTCCGTAATCAGGGGAAGGAAAGGGACGGGTATGGGAACCAGTATTACGGGTTCACCAACAAAGCGTCATGCAGTCTAGATTGCCGAGGCAATGGTTTGACCATATTTCATCAATGATTGCAGTGATACAATAGAAATGTAATTTATTCTAACACCAAAATAGAATTATTCTATGAACTTTAATCCGAAAAATTGCTTCGTTTCAAAATATATGCATGAAATTATATTATTAAATAGAGAACAATTATCAATGATTATACTATTTTATGTCTAGTGAAAAAAACAAAAGCTATCAGAAACAAGTGATCAGTGAAAATTAATTTCAATTTGAGGTAACATATATACAGATATAAAATGTTATGAAAACCTATTTAAACACAAATTGTGGCATTTATTGTATGTTATTATTTTCATCTGGGCACCCTCTGAGGTTGTACCCTTAGGCAGCTCCCTAGGCGGAAGACCGCCTGTGATTCCAGTCTAAATGAAACGAAATCTTACTTCTTTCCAATAACTATTAGAATGTTTTTGGTACGAGATTGAAAGAAACCTATTTTCGAATAACTCTGACTTAATCCAAACGCTCTTACCTAATGAAGTTGTTCTTGATGTGACATCACGTCAGGCAGTATAAACGGACTCAAGTGAACCACTTTTTTCTTAAAGACCAGTTGCTCTGTTGTATATAATTAACGCGATACCGCTATCGACCATAAAGTCAATATGATCACCCAACATGCAATGTAGCAACATGCTATTTACAACGAAGCAAACGGTAATTTTGATGACTGTGATATAATATGAACATTTCAACTGTTTGTTGTGTGAATATCAACGTCATATATTATTTTTAAACTGCTATATCATAACCTTCTTCGGAATTGATCTAATGCAACTGAACAGCCTGAACTACTCGGTTTCTCCTAGGACTTCAACTAATAGGAACGTCCGAAAAAGAAAAAAATTAGTTGCGACAAGACTAAAACGCAAGAAAGTCAGACACATACTGTATTCTCTTACGTAGGACAAATTTTATGGTATTTATACATTTTGCGACTTCAAATTTCGTGTGTACCAAAGTAAATTGAAGACATAAAAGTACACCTACGTCATTTATTAAAAAGTGTTACTCAGATTACAGTTCGTAAGGAAACGACATTTTAGTTACCGGAGTGCTAAAAGTATTTGGTTCTGCCTCCAAAAATTCACATACTCGATTAAAATATCCCCTGGCCTTTATTTCATGCACCTTCTCGCTGATACGATCTTATTTCGCTAGAAATTCTTTAAAAAGTCTAACCATTTCAAATATGGTTCATTTGTATCAGTGTAGATAGATAAGCATTCATTATTTCTGCAGGTAGGTTTATACAACGTGGCCGGGGCCGGCCCGGTGGCCGAGATCGCTAAGGCAGTAGTGTCGTAGTGATCTCGGACCGAAGGGTCGCGGGCTCGAGTCCCGCCTCGGGCATGGTTGTATTTGTGTTCGTCCTCTCACCCCTTATCATCAATCACCATATCGTTTCATCCACGTAGTTACCATACCGTTAACAGCAATAGTGGTCGCTAATGACCTTAGATGTTGATGCGACCTTAAATAACAAAAAATAACAAAAAAAAAAAAACGTGGCCGGGGTTGCCAGGCTTCCTGCTCAGCTCCGCTTGGCGCCTGAGAACGCGAGTTATGACGAAGCGCATACCAGTCCTCAATGGGCGCGATAACACTTGCACAAGCTTATGAAGGTTAGTGCATCTCACCATTATTTTCAATCGTCAATTGGTGAGTTAATATATTGTTTCTTTTAAATATTATGGGAACCGATCACAACCGTACACATAAGAAAGCGTTTGAGACATTCCATCATAAAAAGCAAATTAATTTGTGCATGCATAATTCTGTATATTTTCTGTGTCTTTATTTAAGCGCAAATAGTTCCTCTCGACTGTGAAATCAATTACATGATTTACTGATGAATTAGTGAATAATATTGATGTTCTGAGATACAAATATTTAACAATATTGTAAAATGCCGTAATACCTACCTACGGTAGGTAATTCCCAAATAAAAACCGTCTCTTCTCTAAAGCCACGATTTCTCGGATAAATACCGTACCTTCTCTAAAACCTAATGGGAAAGGGAATTACAGTCATTTTCGACAAGGATTTCGAAATTCATTTGTTTTATATATTACTTATTTACTTTGCAATTCTAGCTCTTATATGGAGATTCACATCATGTCGACATATTTAGAGTCGTTCAGAGCCGGCATTTTTAGAAAACGTCTGAAAATACTACTATTTTGTTAAATGTCCTCGTTTTAACAAATGTCCACACAAGCATGCATGTATAACTACTAAACAGCTAAGCCACGGACTGAAAATTGAGAGGTTCATAAAATATTCAGGCTGACCTGTATGGCGGAGGTGGCTAAGAGCGTGTGACGACTCTGCGCTCAGGTGGGAAGGGTCGCGGGTTCGAAACACGCCCTGGACATGGTCCTTTGTCTTTCATGTATGTGTCGTCGCGGAGGGCCACTCATTGTGCTGACTGCAGATCAGAGGAGTTCGCAAGAGTGTTGGTGTCTAGTGTATCATCGAATATGCGTCCCATTGGGGCGTAAATGGTAACCGGCTGTCGGCTGGATAAAAGCCCTAGGAAAATAATAATTTCAGGACATTGAGGATTGTATTACATAACGTTAATGCACGTATTAAGAAATAAAACATTTATTCGCCAATAAAATAATTTTGCTTTCTCGTACAGAGAAAGTTATGTAACGCTACAAACAATCGATGTTGATATTTTGAGTGAAGTAGTTGGTTTGGAGGGTCCCATAAACGTATTGTTGTTGTTTTTCAAAAATATGTGAACCATATTAAAAGAATATAAGAAAAACCTAGACCTTGGCATGTACCGACTTGTATATCATGTCGGTATTGGTAAGAGAAATATTTTTCTCAAGCACTCGTCCTTTCAATTTTGAGAAATAATAATAATAATAATAATAATAATAATAATAATAATAATAATAATAATAATAATAATAAAGACTGCTAAACTACCATGTAATTTAAAACAGTGGGAAGTGCAGGAGACTGATTTATTGAGAACGGCCCACATTTCGCACAAAGTATTATAGAGACACCGATATTCCCTAGATCTGCTCCTTAGGAAGCTGGTTGCAACCTGGAGTAGATTTCATATTCAACATATTTAGTCTTGAAGTAGAGCAATAATAATAATGATAATAATAACAACAATAATAATAATAATAATAATAATAATAATAATAATAATAAGCGCACATTGATGACTAAAGAACGCACACACCATCCAAAATCAGCAGTTGAAAGAATAACTTTGCTTCTACATTTGAGTGGTCGAGGTGTTGTGGACATAGGAAACCAACAGTCGCAACATATAAAATCTCTACGAGAATACTTTCACCAGGAAGCAGAAACGTCTAAACTACGTCGTTTCGTGTGTTTAGCTGATGGATCCACACTGTTGAAGTTAAGCCATCAAGAATACAACGGAGATAATTATACAGAACAGCAAAAACTGGAAACGTGGATGAGCACGCCTCTGCATGGAAAGCATCTGTATGCAATTAGTCAAGATCATGTCGACATGAGAGCGTCGAACTACTTCTAATGGCTGGCCAGATGTTCCCAGAGACGTAAGGCACTGTTGCTGGCGATACAAGATCAAGTCATATCCACCAGATATTATATGAAAGCAATAGTAAAAGATCCTGGGGTACAAGATGACAGCTGTTGATATGGATGCCAGGCACAGGCCACCATATTACATCTGGGTGCACACATTTCTCGGTAACTGATTATAAAAAACGCCATGATGCAGTTGGAAAGAGCCTGCATCAATAGATGGCTTACCAACACCAGCTTATAGAATGCAAGGTACCTACTATAAATACGTAATACCTAACAATGTTCTCGAAAATGATGAATGCCGACTTTATTGGGACAGAAAAATTCTCAAAGACAAGACAGCCACTCACAATCGGCCTGATTTGGTTCTAGTAGACAAGACGCAAGCCTGCCTGATCGACATAGCCATACAAAACACGAAAAACCTTCACGAAAAGTAAGTCAAAGTATCAAGAGACAGTGGCATATGGACAATGTGAGAATCATCCCCATTGTCATCTCCAGCACCACAGGAATTCCGAAGGCACTGTTTGAAAGTTTTAAAGAACTGAATATTAATGTGAATATTTATAAGACTATGCAGATGGTTGTGGTCATCTCATCAGCTGGAATAGCTCGAAAGTTTATGGGAGTGGGGTAGATGTGAATTTCTAACAAAAAGACGTTGATAAATATGCTTTGCTCATGTATAACCTGTGTATTTGTCCTTAAGGGGAAAAAAGGAAATTACGAAAAAAATAGTAATAGTGACAACACTTAAATTATTTTAAATAGTTTTTTTTATTTCCTTGTTCGACATTATTATGTCTTTCAAGGGTTTGATGATACATAGAATACAATTTTGTTGTAATTACATTTCATCACGCATGAAAAATGGTAGAAAACAGTAATATTTTTAAAATATAAACAATAACAACTAAGGATACCCAGGAAGGGTCCTTCAGAAAAATGCATAGAATATTTGGATTAAAACATAAATATTTAATTTAGAAATGTTGGAACCTGCTTTACAGCTAAGGAGGATATAGTAGGTCTTTAGAATATCTTGATTTTATTCGTGGAAAAAGATTGGCTTATTTACCTAGAGTGTACAAAGGAGTGGCTGGGCAAGATGAACGAGAAGAGTAGAAATTAGAAGAAAGTTTTAAAATCCAAGTTTTCAGAGGTTCTATAGATAGTTCTTTTAAAATTGGATCATTTCTGATATACCGAGGAGCTTTTAAAACATTTCTTAAAAATTTATTTTGCAGTACTTCCAGTTTTTGAAGGTTGCTTTTAGCGGCACCTCCCCAGATCGGGCAGGCGTAGGTCAGTGAAGGTCGTATAATGTATTTAAATATTATTAATGCTGAGTCTATTGATAATGTTGATTTTCTATTTATGAATGGAACACTTGAAATTGTGATAATGAACATGTCAAAAACAATCTACGACATGAGCCGAAAGCGACAAAGTATTGGCTGCTGTGTGCGTGTCCTAATCGCGGCCGCTGGCTAAATCTGTCTCTCTCGCGGCGTCCTCCTCTCCAGAGGCGCCTGCTGGAGGCCGCGGATACGCGGGCGAAGTGGGGCGCCGCGGCGTCCAGCCGCGTCCGCGCGGGATGAAGTAACTGCGCAGCGGTACGCGGAACGCCAGGAATAGAGCGCGGCCCCTCCCTCCCCCTCCCCTCCCCACCTCCCCCTCCTCCCCGGCGAGGAGAGCGCGCTGCGCGGCCGCGGGCGGCGGCGGACGCCGGATGGCCGCGCGGCCGCGCTTTGACCGAGATTCGAACTGGCGCACTCGCTGGCCGCCGCCGCCGCCGCCGCCGCCGCCGCCGCCGCCGCCGCCGGGGGGCGTGGAGGTCGCCCGCGCCGCCTGAGAGGAGGAAAGAGCCTTCGCCGGGGTAGAAGCACTTTCCTCCGCTGGGACGTTCGTACCGTTTACTCCAGGCACGTCAATCCGCGCCCGCACGAGCTGCTTGTCCGCCTGGGGAGCATGGCGTTCCTACGGGCAGCTTCCCGCACTCATTTCCCCTTAGAGTCCGGAAAGGGGCGTACATGGGCAAGCTGAAGCGGCGAGAGGCGGTGAATGGTGGCTTCGTACGAAAATATGTTTTTTCTATCAAATAACCGAGAATTATATTATTTTTATAGTCTTTACTACGTACTACTAAATTTTCCCTTGTATAAACATCTTGGCTAAGTGACAGGAATATGTCTGAATGGCGAATTCTTTTCTAGTTTTTGTTTGGGGTTGTGTTATTAAATCATTCACTTATGTACTATAATTAGCAAACATGTGAAATAAATTAATAAGTTTCTATAAATTAACAATTCTCGCTTACGGCGCTTTTAACAGTCAAGAATATTTGTCTGTTAAACCTTCTGACCTGATCGTAGAAAGTTCATGCTTTTGTATCGCTCATCAGTAAAGAAGATTACAAACTCAAGATACGTTTGATTTAATTTTTTTTATATTTTGCTCTCAATTGAGAATTTGAAATCGTACTGATGAATTATTCCATTTTAGTGGGTCATTTATTTGCTTTAAAGGGAAAATGGGAATTACTATAGCTGAATTTGTGACAATAACTGTCAAGTAACTTCTCCCAAAGACTGTCATGGACCGGGTAACCAGTAACGAATCGCCACTCCGGAGCGAATTGTGCAACCCTTACTTTTAAATCTCGCGCCAGTTGCTCTGGACGCAGTACCCGCAAGCTCTAGTAAGCTTGTTACTTTGCCTGCGACCTTGACATACCTGGTTTACATGGAATTACCTTCAAGGGGATTCTGGCCTTGGAAATGAAACGATCAATCTTGTTGAGAATTGTTTTCAATATGTTTGTTTATTTTAAAACATTGGAGCCGTGTGAAACTCTTGGAGACATATTCAGAAGTCGTGTGCTCTAAGAAGGAATTGATATAACAATTAAAGTAGTAGCGGAGATTGAGATTAGACAAACGTATAGAGTTAAATTAACGAAAAAATTAACAAATAATAAGAACAGGTATAAATAGTAAGAACAGGCAAACACAACGTTTAATTTAAATTAATAGAAAAAATAGACATAGCAAACAAGAGATTACTTTTAGTACTGGATGAATATCTATCGTATAAAGTTTATGAAATCATTGATAAGCATGTCCTTTTATTACAATTTCGACTTAATACATTCCAGTAGTATACGACTGTATTTCACAGCCAGTATTACCATTGTTCTATTTTAAACCTTCCCTTCCTCAGTCGCTATCGTTTAATTTCCCTGTTCCGAATGTTCAATCGATCAAACTCATAAACGTATTCCCTCGATATCTTCCACAACTCTTATACATAGTTTATTAAGTAGTCTCGTAAGGCCTTAAGAGTTCCAAGAGTCACAGCGCGGCGTCTCCGAATATATTTCAATAGAAATCAAACAATATGAATATTTTCATTAAGAATTTGAATTTTTAAATTTGTACGCTTTGCCTACTGTCTAGAACTACAATATCGTCTATACACCTCATAATTTTCCGACCTAGCTTGCATAACTCCTCAAAGGTAAGTGCGTCTTTTCTCCCATTCACTGTGCTTTAAAACATCAGAAGAAGGCCACGTTCTCTCTGCCCTTGTTGCTCGTTGACTGATTGTTGCTATTATGTAAAAATAAGCGTGAAAAATAGTGAGGTATGTGTGCTGTCTGTTCATTCCAGATTTTAGTCAGAACTCACAAAGATCGCATTCTACAAACTGCTGTTGTCCGTGTCTGCTAGATCATTTCTAGAAAGAACTGCATCTTTGCATTATTTTATTTTGTCAAATAAGTAAAACTCTCTCAAAGTTAATTAACTTAATTTTTTTATATATCAATTAGTGGAACTAACCCAAAGTTTGAATTTTTGAATCATTAAATAATTATATTTAGTAGTAATTGAAGTAACATTTCGGAAAGTGACCTTTTTTATACATTCGAGATACAAGTGTGTTTACTTAACGATCGAATTACAATAGATTCGATATTTATTTTTTATCGAGATTTTCAAAGATACAAGGGGATAATTAAAGATAGTAAGAACTGTCAACGCTCTCATAGTTAAATTATAAACTTTTAACTGCTATTTTTGCCCGCAAGTCGAAAGTCCATAGTTTTCAGGTGATTCATAGTTGTTTTTCTATATTCTTTCAGAGACAGAAAGCAAGCATCAGCAAATATAATATTAAAGGTGGCGTTTGAAATTCGTGATCTATCGCTTTTAGAATTACGTTTTAATTACGTGAAAAGTTACTTGGAACAGTTCCTTGGCCGAAGTATTAAGTTAAAATATTATTTTTACGATGTTTCTGATCATGTTTCAAAATTGATATCTTATCAAAATTAATATAACTCCTCCCAATTATTTAAGGAAATTTTGATGCTGATCCATGATTATCTAATTGTACGGGAGCTTTTTGTGTAATTTTATCCTATTATTTCATCCTCTCCGTGAGTCAAGGGTATTCTGAGTCATTGGTCCAACGCAAACGTGGTTGTAGCCTCAAGACGCGTTAAGTCACACAAACAAATAGTGAGGTGCACTGCTTAAGACGTGGCCCAGACACCGACGCCATTTAGCTGGGCGTCTGCTCTGGACCACAGGGATGATTCAGAGCAGCGGCGAACAACCATATGGCACGAACAGCTAAATACACCTTTCGGGCACGAGAAATACTCTCGATTAGTACTATTGATTTATTTGTTTGTTTGCGGAGATATTTTATAACAAGTTTTAGATCTACCAGATTCTAAAGATAGGAGTATAAAATAATAATAATAATAATAATAATAATAATAATAATAATAAATATTATTATTATATTGGCAACAACGTAACTAGTGTGAATTTTCAATAGAGCTACGATACATATCAACAACCCTCAATGTGTTAGATTTAAGACGGAAAATTTCTCAGATGCAGATTCGCACAATCACAAACATAACGAAATGTTAACGCTACCGACAATAATGATTCGGTGAATTTCACCTCCGCTCTCTTCGCTAATCTTCCCAGTCTGCCACTCTCCTTTCGGATGCGTCCCCCTGCTTCCTGCAGTCCCCAACTGCTTCCGCGCCGCAGTCCCCAACCGATGCCGCTCCAGGGATCAACTCGCTCTGACCCGCCGCGCCGCCGTCATCCACCGGAAGCTTGGATATTTGTCGTTAACTGAGACCTGCCACTGACGACGAAAGTGGGAATAGAATCACACCCAGGCGTTTAAGGAACACCCAAGGGGTGCGCCTACTCGAAGGTCTCCTAGATCGTGGTCCTTCGAAGAAGGTCTCCGCCGCGTTCTAGGCGCAGGTCAACCCGGACAGCCAAGGAGTAAGTCCCCAAAAGCCAACTACGGCCGCGCAAACTTATTCTCACATTTGACTCACAGATTTCCTTCGTTATCATCATTAAAAGTTAAATTGAAGTTACATAATATGACAGAGTAAGAAATGACACCTTCACGTACTCTTAGTTTTTTTTGAAACCAGTAAAGTTTCATGAATATGTGTCCAGATTTTTTCGTCAATTGATGTAAATGTTGATAAATTTACAATATGTATTCTAACAGGCTTGTCATAATAAAATATTTACAATAATATTGAAAGCATTACACATATTGTTCGTCGAAAAGACATAAGTATGAGCAATAATAGAAAATATGCGAAGGTAAAAAGATAATAGAATTTTATACGTTTAAAAAATTGTCTGATATATTGGGTGCTTATTTCTTATATAATTGGATGTAATCCTCAAATCTGATGATGATAGTTTTAATTCTAAAACAAATCCATTTTAGCAGGCCTTTTACACAATAATGAACAAAACTATGAAGGACGAGCACGGAACATGGATTAAAAAGTTTATCTTTATAAATTACATAAATCATGTGACTAAATCGCGTGGTTCAATTGCTAAGTTGTAGAAAAGGAGTTTTGCCCACTTTTTGTGTGTTTCCAACCACCGTGCACCACCGGTCCCGTCGGCGCTGCCGCGTTCTCACGGGGAAAGGGCCGAGAGAGCGCTGGCCAGCATTCAAGATGTTTTAGACGGCCATGGACGCGGCCACTAGCCATGGCCGCCTTGTAGCGGATCCAAGGCACAGGCCATGACCCTCTGAAAATGTTATGGGAGACTGAAGAAAATTATAACGTGCATTCAAGAGAAAACAATGAACTGTAAAGTTTCATGAAGAAAACGGACTTGAAACCGTAGATCACTATATCTTCTTCTCCTAGGTCATTACAATCCATATTATGCGCCAGAGGCGAATTCAAAAAGTGTGGAGAGGGGAGGACTTTATTTTGAGATCCCTTCTATTTTTTGTTGTTGAAATAATTAGTGGGAATTGCATCAAAACATTTATTTCTCTTAGTTCTTTTACACAACAATTACTCGGATGTTTAAAAGTGAATGGAATCATTTAAAGAACTACAATCAAATGAATTTATGCAGAAAATATCCAAGCCTCAAGAACCAATATGGTTAAAAATGACTGGAAAAGTTGGGACATATCTTAAAATTACCAGCAGCAAGAGTGTACGCCAAAATTATACATGTGTATATGGGATATGGCTGTAGAGAAGGAACGTTTTACATATTCATTAATGGAAAATAAAAAAACTCCAAAAATGTTGTTTCATGTCGTTAAATCTCAAGACTAATGAAGAAACAGAGGTTTACCCATTTTGGGTCAATATAATCACTATTCACTGTGAAAAATGCAATGAAAATGTTTTGTGTTTACCAAAATGTGTACACGTACGTTGTAATGGATATGCAAAGAAATCTTGCGTTCACATTTTCTTAAAAATGTAATGCACCACTTACAACAATAATAACTGAAATTATTTTGTGAAAGGATACATCTTACGACAATTAATGGACATTGCGTTTATATAGTCTCTCTAATCATTCCATTTAAAAACACCCTTCGTACTCAAGGAAACTTTCCTCGCTAACAATAACTTCTCTCTCACATGCTTTCTTGAAGAGGAAATATCGCATTATTTCAGTAGATCGATTACAATTCACCAAAGGAAATAATGAACAGATGAAGGCAGATAAGAGATTAATCTATTAATTTTAAAACTTTATTAAAAATTAGTATTTATACTATTAAATGGATAAATAATAGCAAGTGACAAAACATCTGGAGTCCACTAATTTTCATTTAGAGCAAAAATTACGAAATTTGGTTGAATGTAAAGACCAAACTTCTTTTGAAACGAAAACCCTAGAGTTTTAAATACATAAGTTTTGGAAATATTCTAAATGTTAGAGGTTGTAATGAAAATCAGAACTATTCCATACATATTATTGCACTTTTTGTATATGAGAAAAAGTAATTTAAAAATTTCACCCAATTTCTGAAAATTTTGAAACTGTCAGGGTATTTAGGTAAAGTATCCCACAAAATAAAGAATCTTAATATTTTTTAGGGCATCGCAGCTACATTTTATTCTTGACGTGCTATTAACTAAGTTTCAGCTCAAAACCTTCTAATCTAGCAGAAGTATGCGTAACGTATTCATCTATCTATCCATATATACTACATACTTTCAGATTTTCAGGTACAAAGAACGATTACACCCTATCCGCCTACACGAATCTTGATCTCTTTATAACAGAGATAATAGATCTTATTGCAGCGTTGCGAGCACAGTTACAGCTGAAAAGAAATTTAAACATCTATAATATGACCAATATTTGAGATATTGTTGAGATAATTCCAATATTTTTAAAAATAAAAGAAATGAAAATGATTAGAAATAAAAAACTACAGTAAACCCTCGTTAGCACTAACTCGCTTAACACGAATTTTGCCGCAACACGAACAAAACTTCCGGCAAGGGATAACGGTAATACGGACATTGTAATACGGACTCGGATAACACGAATTTTTATAACACGAACTTCTAAAATTTCGGTCCCTAGAAATTCGTGTTAATGAGGGTTTACTGTATATACGTAATGGGAACACTTTATAGCATGTAAGGGGATAAATAAGTGGTAGTAGTTTACCATAAATTTAGTAAAATTACAAAAATTGAATGGCTTGATGGGGGAAAGGCCTTGGCCTCATTCCTTCCCCTGTATCCATCATTTGGGCGCTGGCCTGACACCTGCACTATGGAGTCTCTTCTAAACCATCCAATAGTCTCCACGTCCAAATAACAGGATTAAGAAAGAAATTATTTACTTGCGTCTCAGTGCCTTTTGTTTTTAAGTTATTGTGTCAGCATTCGCGTGGAGTCGATCAGAGTAAACCACGAAAACGATTAATTCAGTCGACTGCAGTCGCTTATAGAATTTACATCCGGACAGCTCCAAGCCATTGGCTCACATTTATCTCAATCAATAGCACACTGTTTTTCATAAATTCTCACTTTTAAGAGGATTTCACGAACTGGTTGCAAATGTACTTCTTTTATTAAGAAAAATAACAACACTCATGATTATTCCTTGACGTCCCCACGTATATGTTAACCAGCTTAGGTGGCTCAGGGCATCAATTGATATCACTGCAGTTCCTCTGACCGAGAGGTCTTGGAGCTCGAGTTCCGACGGTGGCAGGGTTTTCGTCTCAAGCTAGGTCGAGTTCAGCCGCTCAGTCCAAGACCAGTCAAGAGCTTAGAGCTCGTCCCGGCTGGGGAGTTGCCACGCTCGTAGGAGATACCTGGTTGGAGAAATTCCCCGCAAGTCAGCGCCAGATCTCGTCACTCAGCGGTGGGAGATCACCACTACCTCCAGTGATGAAACATGCACTACACGTACGGGAATATTGCCCTTAGCAGTTGATGCCCCGGAAATCACCAATCAATCAAACAAACCGAAAACAAAATGGTTGCAAATTTCCTTCTTTTAATAAGAAAAATAACAGTCACTCAGGAATATTGTTTGAAATCCCCGCGTATACGTGATTCCATGACTGGACGTGGGTCGTCGGGGCGGTGGGCGTGGCCGGTGGCCGTTGCGGAGGTCAGGACGGCGCCGCCCCCTTCTCCGCCGTCGAGCCGATGCCCTGGATCCAAACGGGTGAAGGACGCTTCTTGCCAGCCGCTCTGGGATACACCGGCCTCCTACCCTTCGCTCAACTCCGCTCTGTCCTTTCTCCGTACTTACGAAAGGTCTCTCTGGACTTGTCGATTTTCGATACGAAAGAAGACCACATTAATATCCTTATGTTTATATGTCTGGTATTTATTAAATTAATTTTTTATAAGTCTATGATATAATTATATTACACTCTCAAAAGGGGAAAAATAATCCCTAATTAGTCAATTCAAATGTAAATACATATGTTGTGTAATTGAAATTGACGTTAATTAATATTAATAATGCAATACCTATTTTAAAGTCAAAAACGACATGTCTTATGCTTATAAACACGTATTTATTGCTGTAAAGTTGACTCTTCAAAGCTGTGCCTTGGCTGTCTCGTTTTGAAGGGGCACGGGTTGGAATCGCGCACCGGGCGTGCATGTTGGTGTGTTAAATGTCCTTACATGCTTCCCCTTACAGTTACCCCCATGATAGAAATCACAGTGATCGCTATATGACCAAGCGCGTTAAAAAGTCACCTTAAATTTAAAAAAGACTGTACTCTCTTGTGAAGTCAGAAATTTAGTTCTCTGGTACAAATGTTGTGAAATAACTTTGTTAGATGAGGGAAGGAATGTGGCCAAAAAGAATGGTAGAAACATCAAAGTTAGTTGAAGCAGAAACTTTTCTACATTGAAAGTGAAGATATATTTGCAAGGATAAAAACACGATTTATTTATATGCAATTTTGTTTACCGTGTATTCTACATGAATTTCAATTTGAGCAAATTCGTTGACTACACATATTGATTAATAACACTAAAGGATTAAGAAATATATACAGCAAACTGTAAATTTTCTATGATTCGAAAGTTATACTCTACTTTCATATTTTAATACTATTGGAGACACAGCCTAGACAACTGTAATTATTATTCTCAGAAAATGGATCATAAAGATTAATATTGAAATCTCGTTCACATATTGCACCTTCTCTAGCAACCTTATTTATTTTAAAATTTTATTTACATGAATATTTTGTTATATGTACCCTTTTCTTTTTTTCTTCCCTTGTCTTCGCGTTTCATTTACTTATCGTTTTCGCCTACAAATGCAATAAACCTGACGTGCAAGTACCAAACACGCGGAAAACTTCAGCGTATTTGACACAGTTTCAACACGTTCTCTTTATCGACTAAAATAAAAGCAAAACAGGCATCGGCTGTTAGGAATTCGTAAAAGTCTCGTCAGTCATGTAAATTTGTGTATCTCCACGCGAGAAGTTTGCGTGGTTCCCAGCCAGAGTTGGCACCTGGGCGTGCGGTGCTATGCCTCCGCGACATGCGACGGCCTCGGGTGATGGGCGGGGCTTAGTGGGAAACTGTTGCGAACTGCAGGGGCAAAAATTCGGTTACTCTTTCATGTCTTTAGACACGTTTCTTAAATTGGTTTAGTGGTGAACGAACGTGGTAGTCGTTTTTGTGACTCCCAGACAGCAGAAAACTGATGATGATGGCTAAGCCATCAAAAGCTGCTCTTATTGAAATAAATAGTATTGTTGACAATGACAACGCCTTCAATCATTTCAATTCAATTACGTTTCTTAAAACCGAAAAAGGTGGCTCAGAGCATCAACCGATGTCACTGCAGAGTCTCTGACCGGAAGGTCCTAGATTCGAGTCAGGACGATGACAGGATTTTTGATTTTAGCTTCATAGGTCGGATTCAGTCGCTGTCTGAAGGAGAGTTCTAGCAGCCGTCTGCTCTGATAGGTAGTTTTCTGGGGTTTCTCCGCTCAACACCCAGTGAATGCCGGAGCAGTACTAAACTATCGGGCCACGGACCGCGCACGACCATTCCTTCCAATTCCTTGTTCTACACTCACCTCTTACTGACACACAATTACATTCACATGCACTACACTACCACACTTATCGGGAGATCAGTTGGGAACATAAAGCCTATCCTCGCAAGGCAATGTAGATCGGAGATGAATCTCCCCATTAAGCAGGGGGGGGGGGAGATCACTGACACCTTTCGCAAGAAATCATGCACATCACTTACGGGACTAATGACCTTATCAGTTGACGTGTTTGGAATCTTCAATCAATCAACTACTTTTCTTAAGTATTACAAGGTGCGGTTTTCCGTAACCGCGCAAATAGTATTATTTATTTATCGTATGGGTTCTTTTACGAGGACAAGGCCATCGGTCGAAGCTCCGCATCCGTGTATTCGACTCAAGCTTCCTTCTAAGCCTACTTCCGGCGAGGGTCTTGGGGATCATCTTCGAGCCGGCGCAATTCGTGGGCGTCCCCTTACACTCCTAGGTGTGATTCTCACTTTCTTCACAAGATAACGATTTCAGCTAACTATAACAAATAGAAGTGAGTCGTGGATACTTAATAAAAAATTAAGAAAGCTGTTGCGATCCTGGAAGAGAAAACAAATGCAGAATTGTAGACAAGATCAGAGACGAATCATCACGAAAAAACTGAAGAATTGTATATTCACATCTTCCTTTATTTTTGGACTGCTTGTTACCTTTTTGTCATCTACTCGTAGTGTGTACTCACGTATTTGGGAAATGCGCCAAGTAGTAGACCCTAGTTCCTTACAATATTTCCCATGAAATAGTAGTGCAGAGAATAAGACACCCATAACAAGAAATGTGTTATTCTAAGTCAGTTGTTGCATTGTTGAAACGAAATGGAATTGTGCATTTAAATGTTTTATTACTATCGATAACTTGGAGGGTATTATTTAGATATGCCTCGATATTTCTTTTAAGTTACGAGCATGTCCAACAAAAATTAAGGCAAAGACTTCTAGATTTCACATAATTGTAGTCTACTAGAACCTATGATACATGTTAGACATAAGGACTGTAAATGTATGTAGAAGACTTATTGATGTAAGATATGCAATGTCTGAAGGAATAATCAGTTAAGGGACGCCAGAATCCGATAGAAAACGGGTCAACGTTTCAAATGATCTTCCTTTTATGAGCGGAAAGTGAGGTGCATTTAATCAAGGTTCTCAATGCTGAACCTTTCAAAAACCTTAATTGGAATGCGAAGGCTGAAATACTAAGAATACATCCGATGTGCGGGAACGATATATGTGAGGGAATAATATGTGTTCGATTGACAGTTTTTGCCCTAAAACGTCATTTTGTTAAAAAAATTTGTTTAGTTGTAAATTATACATAAAACTATTTAATAGTTTGCACTATGGTAACGTCATTAATACATTTGGGGAAAATTTCATCACTGTGATTACTTTTATTATAACATCACATCTCTAAATCCTTTGAAATTTGGTTTGAACCAAAATATCTTACTGTTTGAGTATACAATGGATGTAGGTTTGCATGTAGATTTTTTTTATTTTTAAAGAGTTGATAATCATTATAAGTTGTTATGTAAAATCGTAATTCAAACACACAATTTCATCAGGCAAGAGCAGCGATCCAACATCGTAAGTGAGGGGGAAATCGGTGGCCAGGAAGAGGCAGTGGCCACATAAAGAGCACGAAGGTTGCGGGGGTGGCGACCCCATGCCGGCCGGTAGGGGCGCTCGCGGCGGCGGCAGTATCAACGACCTTATCGAGGCCAGCGGCTTTACTCCGTTATGTCATGCCCTCAGATACGCCTCCGATCACCGCCACCTCCGCCTCCATCTCCGCCTCCGCGGCCGCCGTCGCCGTCACCGCCCCTTTCCCCGCCACAGTCCCTGTCCTCACTCTCACCACTAGCCGCCACTGAACCATCACCGCCGCCACCCCCACCGTCGCCGACGCCTTCCCCTCCGCCGCCACCAGCGTCCCCGCCCCGCCCAACCCTCTTCACTCCCACCCCATCCCCCCACGGTGCCACCGCCGCCACCTTTGCCTCCGCCGCCGCCGACACCAGAATCTCCGCCCCGCCCAACCCTCTTCACCCCCTCCACCCCCACACACCGCCGCCGCCCTCTCAGCCTCGTTGCTCGCACGCGAGTGCCGCACGAACAGAGGTGCGTGGCGCGGAGCGGGGCAGAGTCGGGCCGTGGCTGAGCGGGGCGAGGCGCAGCGTGGGTTAGGAGCGTGGCAGCGCGGAGAGGCAGTCGGACGGAGAGGGGCGCGCGTCGCGCACGCCAAAATATGCAAATACGTCGTCGCCGCCTCCGCCGCCGCCTCCGCCACTTCCGCCACCGTCGCCTCCGCCGCCGCCCCCGCCCCCTTTGCCACCTCTTCCATGGCCTCCACCGCCGCCTCCGCCACTTCCGCCATCGTCGCCTCCGCCGCCGCCCCCGCCCCCTTTGCCACCTCTTCCACGGCCTCCACCGCGGCCTCTTCTACCTCCTCCACCGCTGCCGGCTCCGCCGCCTCTTCCACCGCCTCCACCGCCGCCTCTGCCGCCTCCGCCGCCTCCTCCACCGTCGCCGACACCGCCTCTTCCACCGCCTCCACCGCCTCCACCGCCGCCTCCGCCACTTCCGCCACCGCCTCCATCGCCGCCACCGCCACCTCCTCCACCGCCGCCGCCTCGTCCACCGCCGCCTCCGCCGCCGACACCGCCCCCTCCGCCGCCGCAAAGGCGTGCTGCCCAACGCGGGACCGGTTCATTGATCCCTGGGGCGGGCGGCGCCGGCGACGGGTTAGGAGGTGGCGAGGGTGGGGCGGCGGGGGGAGGGAGGAATTAGATCGCCGCCCGTGTCAAGGAGCAGCGCCGGCATTGCAGCAGTGGAATCGCAACGGCGGCGCCGCGGCCCGCCACCCGCGCGATTTCGCGCAATATTCGGATGGCAATGTTGAAGCGATCACGGCTGCATAATGCACGGGAATCGAGGCAAGGGGTGGGCACGAGAATACGATTTGGCTTTGCAAGTGGATTGGGTGTGTCGTTACAGCGTTTGTCGGGAGATGAAGCCAATAAGAGGTGCTCTCTCATTTATATACCTATCGTGTACCCTACCGTGTGCTTCAAGATGTGTTGTCACTGCATTGAAAAGAGACAAACAAAAATGGTATTAATGTTTCGACCTGTTTGACATTACGCACGTAAAGAACTGGCACTGTAGAAATACCAAGTTATTGATAGCTTTAGTTTTCTCTAAGTGAATTCAATATAAGATTGACGAGATAGAGAAATTATTAAAACTTTTCGAATGATCAAGACGATCCGTGGATGATAATAATAAATTGGAAGATCATTAATGGCTGCAAATTCCCACAATGAAACCGCCAGACATTAGATTTTATCACCTCTTAAAATATCGATTCACACACTATTTATTATTCGTGACATTTACTTTAAAAAGTTATCATCAAATTTCTACCAAATATTTATATTGTACAAATATCTATACAAATTCCTGTACACAAATTTCACTCATAAACAATTTTTATATCTTCAATTTTTCGAACATTTAACTGCTGAGGTGACTTTTTCAAAGAACGTAATGTTCCTAGTGTCTTGATTGATTGACATACTGAGAAAGATACATCTGGATAATGCATCATACCGTTATTCGTTCATAAGTGATGCTTTGTGGTCTCTGAACAAAAATGCATTTAATGGAATGTTGTCAATGAAGTATTTCTTCTTCTGAATCCACGTCCCTTAAATAGAAATGTAGCTTTGTCGATACTTTATTTTTGGTTCCTACATCATGCGGTGTGTTTTGATTGTGGGGTGTGAAGCACCTAGAGCTCTCTTACAAGGGAGAAAATAAATTAATATCGATTTAAATTCAACAATAAAAATACCTTAAAACGGAGTGTTTGAATACACACTTGACATCATTACCGGGCTTAGGCATTTTCAATTGCACAACTGTGCACAAGTTTGAAACGTTCCTTGTGTAACAGAATTTTTAATCAATTTTCCTCCTATAGCATGCCAAACTAGTTGGTATACATAGTTTGGTTGCCCCCTCCAGTCAAATCTTCTCCATTGATTCCATTCAACCTGAAGTGGAATAAAGAAATAGATTAACCCGGCAGCACACGCGCCTCTTTCTGTAGCGTCAGTTCACGCACCTGGTCTCACAGACCTTTCAGCTTTCAGTTCCCTTAATGCAATAATTTCCCCTTACAATTTCGATCAAAGAAGTGTACCAGAAAAAAATAGGTATTATTTTCAACAATGAGATATATTTTTAAGTAATTGATTACTGTATTTAATGGTTTGAACGAAAATAAACAAAACTGAAAAAATGAAATAGGCTGAAATATTATTTTCATTGTATTTTGTGTATTTTACATATCTGACAACTTTCCTTCATTGCATGCTTTACAAACTCCTAGTGAATGCTCCAAACAAATAACCTTTTTGCAAAATTGCCTCTAATATTTTGTTAACTGGCGATACTACTGAACGTAAGCCGTTGCACGAGTGCACGCTGGTTTTTGACGTCCGTGCAACATTTGTGCCCGTGGAATGTTTCACCTCTAGAAAGGATAACAATACTCACGTTCTCAAAAGAGGTGTGACTCGTATCTATGGAAGGAAAATATACGTGAAAGCAGTGGTCACGGACGGCTAAACTACAATCACAATATTAGAGTAAAGGCTTCCTGGGTTTCCCAGACCACCTACGTGCACTACCGGGTTAAGATAGATAGAAGATAGATAGATAGATAGATAGATAGGCAGATAGATAGATAGATAGATAGATATTTATTATTCTGCAGGTAGGTATATACAACCTGGTGGCAGAACACTACAATTTACATATTACAAATATTAACTTTAAATTACTTAACTATGTAACTTTAAATTATTTAAATACATAATAATAATAATAATAATAATAATAATAATAATAATAATAATAATAATAATAATAATATGCTAGTATAATAGCATTAACTACATTTTATGGTTGACCATTAGTTAATTTATTTTTAAATCTTTGAACACCTAGAGGAAAGGGTTCCAAGGCTGTCGCAGGCAACTTATTCCAGTCCGTTATTGTTCTATTTGTAAATGAAAATTTTCCAACATAGTAAAGATGTTCAATAAAAGCCCGTGAGTGTCGGTAGATCTGGTGACCCCTCCAGCATTCGGTATCCGATCGCCGACTTGGAGGGCGCTGTCCGATAAAACTATCGGTATCGTTCTGGCTCGGTAATGGCAGTGCCAGAAGTGCAGTGTTCTCCGACATAACGGTCTCGATGCGCTAGTCCTGGCGCCGAGACTGTTCGGAACAGTGTATCTTTGCGTCCAGCTATAGAAATATGCAAGAGCAAGTTCTCGATGCGCCGACCTGGATGGCCGAGGTGGCTAAGAGCGAGTACTGACTCAGCGCTTCGGTCCGAAGGGTCGCGGGTTCGAGCCCCGCCTTGGGCATGGCTGTTTGTCCCTTGACTTTGTGTGTGTGTGTTGTCGCGGAGGGCCTCGCGTTCTGCTGACCGCAGATCAGAGGAGCCCGCAAGTGTTTGTCTAGTGTATGGTCGAATATGCGTCCCTTTGGGGCGTAAAGGGCAACCGGCTGTCGGCTGGATACAAGCCCTAGGAAAAAAAGAAGTTCTCGATGCTCGAGAGAGTTCGAGCGACATTCTCGAGTGAGTTCGATCTCTACATTTCAAGTGGATTCAAGATCAGGCAACAAATGCCAATGAATATTCCCTCGTAGGCTGTCTCATACGAAGCTCTTTTAATATAAACAGTCCTACTACATACCACATTGTATTTTCTACGATTATGGAATCTCCGACACCATTATTTGCACACAAATGTCTCAATTATGCATATGATTGTGATATTAGTAATTGAATGAAAAATGCAAAAGTCACGATATCATCAAATTTGTATTTGTGAAAAACCTGCGTAGCAACTACGTGGTTTTCACAAGTATTTACAAAAATTAAATAAAATTAGTAATAATTAATTAATATTGTACATTCACGTAATGAATTTGATAACTCAATAAACGAAAATTATTGGTACTTAGCAATCGACACACGTTTCAGCTCAATAAACGAAAATGTTTTATTTGTTTTATCCTACACGAATATCAGTATTTACGTTATGGCCAAACATCTCTACTTTTAACAGCATCGGTGCGCCAGGCAACTGCCTTTGTCATTGAACGAGCAGGAGATGTACATGCATGGGCATGGCAAGGAATGGGAGGGTGTGAAGGTCATGCGGAGACAAAGCTACCCTCCCATACGTGTCGTTCTGCGAAGGGGTTGAAGCTCAGCCACAGGCTGACGGCTATCTGCGCCACTTCCTCCCGAAAAGGTAAACCTCTTCGTTCGCATCTTCGCCAGCTCACTGGCTCTTGTTTGCCGCTCCCTGAGGTAAACTCAACAATGCTGGATGAAAACTGAAAAGGTAAATTTAAGTAAACCAGTCAATTCGGGTGTTTAAAAAAAGGACTAGAAAGTTCGTAAAAATTAAATGAACGAAAGTTTCTAATAACATTTTCTGCGTTATAGCGCATGTTTGTCGACGAATTCTAATGTTTACGAAACTTTGAATCAATGCCTTCAAGAAAAACCGGGCAGAAAATAGCTTCGTTCAGATACAAACTACGCAAGAGACGAATTGGGGTTCAAATAAGGACAGTTGTTTTAATTATCCCTGCGGCCGAAGTTCAAAAATTCCTTTGACCTTGTTCAACTATTAACGGTGCTTCATGTCTCAAGAAAGAAGTGTTTACTTTCTCGTAAACGTTCGTATATACGGTGTAATATGCTAACATGGAGAAAGTTTTGTAATATAGCGGAATATTGATTTCGATATTTTAACTGAAATACATCTTTTGGGATCCTAATACCGAAAAGGTGTTTTTTTGGACGTCTGCCTGTTTGTATGTCTGTCCGTCTGTCTACGCTAGAGCCTTAACTATTTGTAGAATTTTATCCAAAATGAATATTCCCCAATAGATCTACCTTTGTTTTCGAAGCTCTGGGAGTTTCAAAAACATCTTTGAATTTTGGGGTTATTTTTCATGAAGCCCCTGAGACAATGTAAATTTTTTCTCAAATATAGCCCTAATTTTTCCTTTTAATTTTTTTATAAGAATGGAGGGAAACAAAAGTAGCATACTTGTAGGTTCCATTTGCTCTGTTATCTCTGAAAAAAAATTAGAAAATTATAAAATTTTGACGTTTTTGTAATTGAAGTATTAAAGATAGAGATTTTTCTTCATATAAAATTTGTTCTCCTCAATTAGGTCTTTAATTAATGTCAAGTTAATTTTTTGAAAATATTAGTATCATCGCCGTTATTTTTAGTCAAATAAGGGCAATTTTAAAAACAAGATTTGCTCAAAAGCGTCCCAATTTTTTCACATTTTTTTAAAAAACAGTTAGTGATAAAAGCTCTGAATATCACGCCACTTCGATGTATCATTCTCATTTCTTTAAAAAAAAATACACAAATGTACTACTTTTTAAATGTATCTCACGTTAACTATTACAGTATGGATGTTTTTACTCCAATGCTTTCTTTGAAAATCGCTCATTTTTAGAAACGCTCAAACGACATGCTTGCAAAATCAGGTCCAAATGATTCAATGGAAATTTGTATATACTATCAAGTTTTACTCTTCTGCACCTGGCGAAAAGAATTCAGCACGTCGGGCTGCAGTAGCAAAAGCATCTGGATCGAATCCAGTTCGACGTAATTCATTTAGAGGGCGACGAAAATGTTTAATAATCTAAATAAACTTAATGCGGAGTATATCTTCATAATTTGATAGCATCAACCTAGCGATACACGAGATATAATCAGCTCATTACTGTCCGTATGAAAAATAACGAGCAGCAGGTTCTTGTGGAAATCGACTTTCAGCCACTTGCCGCCGTTACGTTGTAACTCTCTTCGCCGTCAACAGATGCCGCTGGCGTGCTGAAAATGCCGCTTGCGGCGTCGCTGTGAACTCTACCGGGAAACTTCTCTTTTTGTGCGAGAACAAGGGCTGACGAGTAAACTAGTCACCGGCAAATAATTGAAAATGTCGGCACGCCCTTCATAGAAAGAATCTTTCGCAGACGTATTTGTGCCGAAATACCCTGTTTTAATTGACTGAAAATGTGTATGCAGAAAGTTCTGACACAGAATGTTCAAATGTAGCTTTTAATTAATAATGTAGAGCGTAACTGTTTTGTGCTTTGATCCCATGGTTTCAGAAACAAATTTGGGAGACGCAAGAGCTTTTAAATAACATGTGTTTATTAACAGTACTCTCTGGTGGAAATTATTGCAGGGGATCAGAATGTTTTAGTAAACGTTTGTCCGACGATTTCATTTTGGTATTTATGAAATGCATAGAAAGCAATGTTATTCAAATGCTCCTACGAATGTCGAATGCTGAAATTAATTGTATGACTGTCACGATACTTTTAGTGCTAATGACTCCATGAAAACTGGACTACTTATTAAATATACATTGTCATAAATTTACAGTAATTTACATGTGAATTATATTTCAAAACTAGTCTATCTAAACATATTTGAAAATAATTTATGAAAAATATTTTTTTAATTTATTTTTTTTAAGTAAGATCTCAGCCGTGATTTCGTAGCATTATTTCGCCAGCCACGAGTTCGTTACATTAACAATTATATAAAATTATTATCATCTTGCCTTATTATACAGTTTTCGGCGTTTTAAAAGAGTTATTAATTTGGAATTTCTAATTAGGAGTTAGACAGTTACATAATAATAATAAATTAACCTACCTTCCCGACGTTTCTAAACTCCATGGTTCTCTCATCAGGGCTGTAATTGCATACAAAATTGAACATTAATGCACTGATTAACGTATTACTTGAAGTATTTACAAGCACATTTAAAAAATAAAGATTATTTAAAATAGTATTTTAAATTAGTTTTATTATTTACTGCATTGAAGAACTTGTGGAGACGTTCGTTAAAACCGAATGGTAGTAGCATACGACTTCAAGTATCTAAAATGCAATGCATGGAATGTTCTGTATGTATGATTGAACAACAACGTTTAGAAACGACATTAATAATAAGATTGTCAGTGAGATAGATACCTTCTAATAAATAAGAAAATAAAAAATGTTATTCGGTATCAAATAAATATTTAAATTTAAAATTCAGAGCTAACTTTGTTTCCTGCCAAGACGCTGCAAGAAAGGTCTGATGATGATCGCTACCCGATCGAAAATATCTTAAGTTTAAATATATATTTAATACCGAACAACATCTTTTACTGACTTTTTTAGAAACGACAGCAAGAGAAGTTCATTTACTGGCAAACTCTTCAATGGAATTTCCAAATGAATAAATTACTTGGTGGTCGGAAATTGAACAAAACAATTTATTGTCTTTAAGTATTTTGCTTGCTAATTTAAACATTCCTTGTTTCTAAATATTAGTAAACAAAATATTGATTTTATTGTGCATTGAGAGTATTCCTTATTGAGCTTTTTATTTCAAAGCGATCTCTTATCTCATTCGTTGTTTTTTTTCACATGGATACAGGAAGTGTGTATTCTCCGTGTCTCCTCCTGATTTGTGAGAATTCCAAATAATTGCAAAATTCCACGACAATGATAACGTATTAGCAATGTAAATTCCATGAAAACTAACAATCTTTTTGTTACGCAGCTCCTCACATTGGATACAACGTTTAGATCCGTTTCGTTTTGTCGCGATCCGTCAGCTTCCTAAACGTTGGCACGGTGGCACGGAGACGGCACAAAGACGAGGTATCAGATACACCAGACGCATGTGACAGTTTTGCCCCGCACGCCGGGTGCACTGCCGCGTAGCCTGCAGCCCGAAGCGTTGATTCATGAAGCGAAAGTTGCCGAGTGACTTGCTTCGTTCAATGATTTCTCTTTCACCCAGGTAATGTGGAGCAAAGGTTACGCCATCACGCCGCCGTCGCTACCTCTACAACCACCACCACTGCCGCTGCCGCTGCCCCTGCCGCTACCGCTGCCGCCACCGCCGCCGCCACCGCCGCCGCCGCCGTCTCCGTCACCGCTACCCCCACCGCCACCACCAGCACCACAACCGCCACCGCTACCACCACCACCACCACCGCCACCACCACCGCCACCACCACCACCACCACCACCACCACCACCACCACCACCACCGCCAACACCATCACCGCCACCATCAATACCGCCATCACCACCCTACCACCATCACCATCGCCGCCACCACCACCACCATCAGCCACCGCCAACGTCTTGTTACCGTCACCGACACCACCACCACCAGCACCACCGCCACCACCACCACCACCGCCACCACCACCACCACCACCGCCTTCACCACCACCGCCGCCACCACCACCGCCACCACCACCGCCTCCACCACCGCCACCACCACCACCACCGTCATCAATACCGCCATCACCACCCTACCACCATCACCACCGCCGCCACCACCACCATCAACCACCGCCACCGTCTTGTCACCGTCACCGACACCACCACCCCCACCGCCACCACCACCGCCACCACCACCATCACCATCACCACCGTCTTCGTCACCGTCACCGCCACCCCCACCGCCACCGCCAATCCTCTTCAGCACCGCCACCGCTACCACCACCACCACCGCCACCACCACAGCTACCATTATCACCGACAACATCAATACCGCCATCACCACCCTACCACCATCACCACCGCCACCACCATCACCATCACCGCCATCGCTACAATCACCCCGCACTCTACTGCGCCTTGACTCCTACGCTAAACGCGGTGCGAGGGACCAATGCTTAATAGAGTGACACCACAGCAGTCATAGTGATAGTCATAGTCTTGTTTCGGCATCACATATTTTACTAATAGATTGATAGATTGACCAACTAATCGATTGTTAGTTCTCGTGTTCAAATCCTCTGATCTCTTTTTAAACTAAGGCATTGTTATTTAAGATGGTACAAATGCCTAAGCCTTATGGCTTGCCTCGAATGGCAAGACTAGATTATGATTATTAATGTGTGATTAGAATAAAGATTAAGCATTGATGGCATAAAGAGCAGGGTAAATCGGAGGATGCCGAACAAACCTGTTCCGAAATCGTTTTGTCAGCCATAAATTCCACATAGATCGTCCGTGATTTATGTCCCGATATTCAGAGAAGTAAGGTGAACAGTCTGACCACTTTTCCACGCATTGCTCTCTTTCTAAGATACAATGATAAGAGGAAGACTGATTTTTGGCTCCAATATTCACCGCCAGGTACTGTTCTAACTTCTACTAATCCATCAACTGCCCTGCTCTCAGCAATCACGGTATCTCGTTTCTGAAAGAACTGCCGGATAATCTAATTACCTTTTTTTCGGACTATAAGACGCGCCTTAATTATTAAGCAATAGTTTTATAATTTTTTTCCATTTTCATTATTGTTGAGGATGCGAATATAGCTTGAGTATTTTGGGAGAGCTTCTGCAGATGTTCGTGTCGAAACAAGATTGTTGTCGTCTTTTAAACCTTTGAGACAAGGGAAAGTTCTGAAAACCAAGTATTTAAGAACGACTAGTATACCTCAAGGTAATAATTATTGACTATTGCAGAAATTGTCCGTGTTACCTGTCTGGGCGAAAAGGAAATCGTTTTACTCGAATCAAAATGGTTTTTCCATGGAAATTCGTGAGTGTGAGCTATGTTTACGCGCCAACCAATCTGCTGAAAGCTCAGTCGCGACACCTACCTTACCCAATTGAGTTGACTGTTACTCGATACATTCGCGTTCATTTCCAACTTTTTACGAGAGCTAGGCACAAAACTGCTCGCCTTCTCTGATTTTCAAACAATGTGATCCAAGTACGGCGCCAAATTTGAATATTTTCTTTTCAGGGTTAATTGAATTAGAACCTATATCTGATTCGTATTTCGTATTTTTTTAAATTGGTTATTTAAGGTCGCATCAACATCTTAGGTCATTAGCGACCACTATTGCTGTTAACGGTATGGTAACTATGTGGATGAAACGATATGGTGATTGATGATAAGGGGTGAAAGGACGAACACAAATACAACCATGCCCGAGGCGGGACTCGAACCCGCGACCCTTCGGTCCGAGATCACTACGACACTACTGCCTTAGCGATCTCGGCCACCGGAGCCGGCTCGTATTTCGTATTTGTACCAACCAACGATATATATATATATATATATATATATATATATATATATATATATATATATATATATATATATATATATATATATATATATATTCTACACGCCCACCTACTTCTCAGGAAGCAGGATCTTTTGGGTATGAGAAAGGTCTGAACCCTTGACACAATGAATCAGATAAAATATGAATAAAATGAGCATATATTCAATGAAAAAATCACAGTGACACAATTATATAACAGAATAATGCACTTTAAGTAGTTGCTCACCGCAAAAAAACAAAAAACAAAGCAAAACAAAAAAAATTGACGTCACCACCAACACATTTTCACCTATTACAATTCACAATTTGCTCATTCCTCTTTCTGAATTTTCATCTACCACATTATTTTACTCTTTCTACTCTCTAGTTTTTCCGTGCACGGCTTTTAAAATGAATTTTACACTTGTTTTAAGGTATCCTGTTCACAGGTGCTAGCCTTGGGCTTCGCACTCACTATAACACTGTGAACTTTAAAGAGAAAAAAAAACAATAAATTGTAACATACACGTTACTGAAGTCTGACCCCTTTACATATCACAGAAAACAATTACTTTTAACACAATACAATAAACTATGACTTTTCCAGATAACATCAACTGTACAACATGTGAAAATCATGAATTATTTAAGTAAAATTGTACAAGGTATGGCCTCTTTGAATGAATTCAATAACACGGGCAGTAAATGAACTTCAAACTGCCACTCACATCGTTCGGAATACTTCTCCCACCTATTCTGGACTTTTCACCCACTTTTAACACGAATTGTCGTGTATTTACTGCTATTCTCTTTCCCCAACTGATCGCCGCATATAAGTTGCCAATTCTTTTACCTCAACAGCTCCGCATCGCTCGTCTGTAGGTAACCTTGGGGATTTTCTGCCGCTCGCAGCCCCGCGTTGCCACGCGTCTTCACTTGCTGTCCCACGACGTTACCAGTTTCCTTCTCTCGAACTCTGGACTCCGTCACGCCTCCAATTTCCACACCCTTCTCCCGTTCTCCGGACTCGTACGATTCTCGTTCCAGTCCAAATCTTTCTCACCTACGCTTCTCTCTTCCTGGGGTCGTCCTTCCTCGTCTGCCGGCGCCTCGTACAAGTTTGTTCGCGCTTCCAGCCTCGAATAATTAATGTTGCTGAATTTATGCTTTAAATGCTCGGCCTACCTACCACACTTTGTGCGTGTGTGGTCTCAGCGTGCAATATGAGATGCTGGATTTATTTAATGTCCTTCTGCGCGCATTTTACCAATTTGAAATTATTTCGAAGTCAAACAGTCACTTCGCTTGCTCTCTCAAATATTGTGAATGTTAATGCGAAGAATGTTCGTGCACTCCACTTCTCAATTACATCACTCTCGTTGATACGCTTCTCAAGCTTACTTTTTACTACCAAGTTAAAATAAACTCCTATGCTATCAAGTTACAATCGCCGTCGCTGCTGCAATCAAAAAGCTCAGTCTAGTCGCCGTCGCTGCTGCAGTCATAGAGGGCTCCTCCGAGGCGCGCCGCGATACTTATGGTACTCGCGCCTGGGGAAATTTTTGGAGGGGTGAATATTTTCCTCTTTTCGTGACCTCCCGGAAAAACATTATTCGCTAGTTGTCAGAGTTCGAAAAGCTGTGGGTAGATGGCGCGTTTACAAGCCATCGCTCCGCCGCGTACCCTACTCTTCTCTGTTCGTGGGCTTCTTTTCGTAGCTGATGGTGGCGTTATGGGGTTGTCTAATGCCATGTGCGTGTGTGTGCGTGATGTGTATTTCAATTGTGCTTTGGTATTAACTGAAATCAATGAGGGTATCAATACTATTGTCTAGAAATGGTTCAGAACTAAAGTTAAAATAGTGCAGGATAGTCGACCTGATTTTTGATGTAGTTTCTTTAAAATAATATATCTAAGATTTTTCTTTATTTGAAATATCTCGACTTTTGCCTTTTATTGATCTGCATTAAAAAGATGTACCCACTCCTAATTTGGATAGTGACCATCATTTTCAGCTATTCTTAAAAGAAAACGTGGCGTTTATTATCGACGTCACGAATTCGAGTAACGTCGAGGGATTATTGGAGTCATTCGGTTTACGCTTTCCCATAAATAAGAGAATCGAAGGTAGAGCGGTGACAGTATTAAGAAAATCGTATTTGTCTTCACAAATGGTATGAAGCATGAAGATGATCGACATGGAATGACTGATTCCGTATAGGCTAACAATTGACACTGAATTGGTGTGGATACTTCAAAAAGTTTAAATAATATTGTTCATCTGACTGGATAACAGACCCCGGGCTTGGATCTCGGTGATATCAGAAATTGCACTTTCTAGCAATCCTTTCTCGGCATATTAGGGCGTTAAAAAAGTAGTAGTAGTAATAATGAAGGCGTAAAAAGGTTCCAAAAAAGTACACCTTTCCAATTTTCGAATATTCTGGGAGTTTAATAAAGACAGATTTCTATCATATCTAGGAGCTTATGTATTATGTACTTATGTGTATTTGAGTAAGATAATTCAAAAAGAAATCTGAAAAAGTTTTCAAAATATGAGTATAAATGTTGCACTACTTCATTATTTGTTAAGATGCAGTTGAAATTCATCATAATATTAAATTACAGTGGTATTACCTAAAGGTTATATCTTTAAGCAAAGGAAAAATCACTTAAATTCCTTTCGAAGCTGGCAATAAATGTACGGATTCATCAGCATAGTTACAAAGAGTGTCCCTAATCTTCGATAGGGAAGAAAAGGGACCTTTCTGAAGAGTTTTCATCTCAACTCCAATTAACGGAGTGCAACAGGATGCGAATACGCATTCTTGTCTATCTCCGAAGAAAACTATAGCTTTTTAGATAACCCCGCTATTTTACTATAACATATTTATATTACTTATATTAGGATTGGGAAATGTTAGGCAATTATAACGTCCTATGGATAAATAATAAATTTTTGGTGACAATCAATGTAGCCTCACTATTGACATAACCTCCAAATCCTAAACAGTTACGTTAGTTTATTCCTGACATATTTGAATTAACTTGAGAAAAAGTAACCATTAAGTTCCTGCCTTATTATATTGGTAGTATGGATATTGTATTTTTCATTATTTCCATGCTCATCGTGTGTTAGTGTTGAATTCGTGTTTAGTGGTGGCGGCGAAAACTACGTAAAGTGTAAGTTTGTCGTAGACGACAAAACAGGGAGAATTACGGGACCCGACAATCGAAATCCCGTCATTTGATGCCGGCGCATGCGCAGTACAATTTTCCCCAGAATTATCGTGTTACGTCTTTCAAATCCACGACTTGCGAAAACTCTCTATTACTGCGACAAATAAACACATGAATTCTGTTGCTGCGGCTCGTTAGTACAATATTGTGGGATGTTGCTTGCGATATATCTTCATAAACAATATTTGTATACCGTGGTTTGAGAAAGATGGATGCAAGTAATTCTCCTGAACCTAAAGATATCTAAAGAAAGGACGTTCTGGTAGGAAATTGGCGCGTTGACTTCCAGTGGTGACACCACATCGCCAATAAATACGATTACTGAAATAGTTTCTTTTAGTGAAATGTGAGGAATATGAGATTAATTTATCTAATATACATTTTTATAATTGTACTATTAATATTACAATTAGGAATAATTATTCCCTAAACCAATGTAAATTACTTCTGAATTGTTGGAATCTGATTTGTTTTGTACATTGTCATGTTGTTTCTTAACAAACACTTGACTTGCGATGAATCGATGTTTGTTTACATTGCTAAGGATGTTAAATTTCTTAGCGTACAAAAAACCTGGAGGGTTGCATGTTAACAGGGGTTAAAGACGCATGTGACCGATAAATACAATAACTTCACTTGGATCATACGCATATTGAAGTTAAAAGAGCAATAATGCACTGCTAGAAGTTGTTATCTCAAGACGCCACGAAAATAATGTCATCTATAAAAATATATGCCAGAGAATAAATAAATTTTACTTATCAGTAGGGTTAAGTTACAACAGAAAGGAACTAGACAATTTAGCAATGCATATCTTAGAATAACAACTATGTATTCTTCTGTAATTTAATTGTGATCCTAATCTGTCACTATTTGCAGATAGATAAACGTTACATATTTTCCATGTGCGTGTTGAAATATCGAGTAGACTACAGATATGACGGAGACGTATCTACAGTTGACACAGACCTCTTACATGCTATAGCTCATTTGTTTAAAATCGTTAATTGATCCTCATGTATTTCAAATCTACCTAGAAAACGTCATATCGTCTTGATAAGATATTCCGTTTGGCAATCTTGCAAATGAGTTTTAGGAGCCAAATGTCGCAGTATTTTATTTTAGAAACGTACTTCCTTGCCTTACTACATAAGTAATAAAGAAAACTTATTGTAATCGTGCGGCGGAAAACGATATTTTTTTCTGACAGGAAAAACTTGTTTTTGAGCTTAGGTAACCAAAACGTGAATCTTGTTCCTACATTTATTAAATTGCTTCCTTTAACAGGCTGTGAAGTCAGAATCGATGTTTTGTGGGTCCGAGATACCGAAAAATCGATAGATTTCTATAGAATCGATTTCGATAGAATACTATAGAAAAATCTATAGAATCGGTATAGTCTGTGTGTCTGTTGGTTCGCCTGTCTGTGATCAACGCTGGCATCTAAACGGTTCAGACGATATTTTACTAAATTGATTTCCCCAATTGATCTAAACGAACTCGAGATTCTGCAAGTTAGAAACGAATATTGTCTTATTTGGGGGTACTTTACATTAAGTCTCAACATTTTTAAATTTTCTCAAAAGTGGCTCCAAATGTGGTTAAACTTCCTCTCGGATAGCGTAAAAGACGCCTAAGTGTATTACCTGATACATCGTAGTCTCATTGAAAACCATCAGGATATTGAGATGGTAATTAACGTCATCTTCAGAATATGAGAAGCAAACATTCGAATCAGAGTAAATCAGTCATAATAAGACAATAACACCTGAGTGGTGTTTGCCTAACTAGAGTTTGAATACTCTTGAAATAGATTTGTAATTGAATATGTTTATGAGGGAAGTAATTGACGTCCATCTCTCAAATGAGTAATGTTCCACGAAATGGGTTGTAGGAAATTGAATTGTGGTCCATAAAGCAACCCCTTCGTTGACCATAACACTAAATCCGCTATATTAGTTATAGTTGAGGCGTTTCGATATTCACTCTGTCTTCACCAATTCCTGAATTATTGCTGTGATTATTATTCTCAATGCACTTATTGGTAATTGAAAACTACGCTTCAATTTCCTCTAAAGTTACGATATAAGCAAATCTTACTTGTAAATACATTTGCTTTCTTTAGTTTTGAATGCATTATTCTTTGCTTTTCCAATAACTGAACATTCAGTTAATACAATACAGTTAAAATACTTGATAAAAATAATTTAAATGATTTAACAATTTTTTTATTTCTATTTTAAATCCATCTAATATTATTAAAATCGAATTATTAAAATCGACCAGTTAGGCTGATCACATCAGATATACTGGAAAGAAGGCTTAGAAAGGCCTTCATTTTGTGCGTACTACGAGAACGCACAAACACTGTTACACGAAAATGAGGCTTACCCTTTCTTTAATTGTCTCATAATGGAAAATGTAGTATAGTGCTAGGATTCTCATACGGAAGGTCAGATTCGAGCATTAAACCAAGTGGACAAGAAAGTGGCAAAATTCGCGAACAAAAAGAATGGGACGAATGTTTATCGTTATCATACAGATATACTCGTACATTAGAAAGGCAGTACGTCTGTGTCCTATTTAAGGTGTAAAAATAGCAATCGTCATGGAAAGTTATCAGTGATACAGTTAAAATGCTTTTATTTAAGAAGGAATGACCACTCGCAAAAATAAAAATAAAATTCAGATAACGGATTCAGAAAACTAAGGCTTTATAATTAGGAACACTGTTGGCCGGAAAAATTTACCTGCAGAAGTCTTAATGACTCTTCATAACATCACAGAAGTTATACGTTTGACAGATCTCAAAAGCGTAAGTGCGATGTGCAGTGATGCTTTTCAGAATAGGAAAATGTCTATAAAAGTGTGGGGAAAAGTGCGGTGAATTAACGTATCGTTAAAAATATAAATTATTGGGTAGGGAATTGACATGCAGTGAATTGAAGTGTAGTCATGAGTATACAGTAGAAATGGGACACATTTTATCCAATTTACCTTGTCACATACAAGCGCAAATATAACCAATAAAGAGAAACTGATGTAATCCTGCGGAAAATCGATTTCGAGATTTCAACGGAATGATGCCCATAAAATACACGTTTTGGGATCCGCTGACAGCGACCATTTGAAACATCCGATTTGAAAGACGTTTCTTTCAAAACGTCTGCCTGTCCGCCTGTCAACAACACTTGCGCCCAAACTACTATTGGGAATGTTGCAAAAATGAATATTCGCCGGTCTACCTGAACTGGTTGGAATCCCTGCTATTTTGAAAAATATCTTTGAATTTTGTGGAAACTTCACATGAAGTCCTCGGGACATTTTCAAACTTTTCTCTAGAATACCTCCAAATGTTTTCATTAAATTTCTTGTAAGAATAGTGAAGATCAATTTACAATGATGGCACAGGTCCGATTTTCAGTGATACCCGTGAATTTTCGAAAATTGCCAAAGTTTCAAATTTTTTCGGCATCTTCTTACAACTGCAATATTGAAGTTAGAGATTTTTTTCGTAATGAAATCATTAAATTTTCTTACATTGTCTACAATGAATATTTCTAACTTTTGTAATTCTCGAATATTCAGAGAGTCCAAGGAAATCGTGATCAGAACCATTTTGAAGTGTCATTTCCCCATTTGTAGGAAAAAATGAAAGAGAAACGTTTGAAACCGGAGAAAATTTAAAGAGGAAATTTTGAACTTTTGCAGTTTTCGAAAAAAGGGCGATTTTATCGAAAATTATACCCACGCCATTTTATACGGTTTTTTCACTCTCAGAGGACAGAATTTACTTAAAACGTTCAGAAGTATTTTCAAGAAAATTTTGAAAACACTATTGATGCTTCGTGTGACGAACCCCCAAAATCAAAACATCTGTTTTAGGACCTAGAGTTGATCACAGATAGGCCTTTTCTCTTTAATCGATTCTTCGGTATTAAAGGCCTCCCAAACCTGAATTCTAACTACACATCGTACGTACAACAACAACAACAACATGAAGTAATTTACTTCATATATGAGGAACAAGGTTTATCCTCTTTTTCGTTCCCAGGGTCCGACAATAAGGGATTTTCTATCGAAAAATCACTGATTTTGGCTCACGATTACAATAATTTCTCTTCCTACGAAGTAATGAGAGAAACTATACACCTACGACGCCAAAGCGTAGTTCTGTGTTAATGGCCTGTGAAATCACAACTCACATTGCACCGGCGAGTCAAAGTTGCCTAAATAATATAAATCTGTTGTAAATAGTACTTAGTTTAAAATCATTACATAGTGCATTCATATCATCACTTAGTGCAGAATTAGCAAGCGAGTGCAAAATTATGTATGATATTTTAGGTTACATTTATTGCCTTAAGTAGATTCAAGTATTGTGTGGGAGATGGAGCCTTTTATTCAACAAATTCACTTTGTAAAATATAGCTAAGGCTCAGTGCAAATCAGATTTCTCCTTTATTCCATTCTCACTGTAAGAATTTCTTGAAAATTGTTTAAAAATAGATACATGGTAACCTGTTATAAGCTTTCACCAGTGTTCATTTGTTCCATTTTATTTCTGATATAATAAATGCGCCTTTTGTTCACGTAGAATCATTTCTTATAAACCTACAACCTTTGTTAATCTCTTCTCTATGACTTTGGAAAACAGTTATGAAACCCTTTCGTTAATATACACTGCTTATTAATTTACTTATGTATTTAAAGTCTCGTTGCCATTTATGTTCAGACATCACGAATCTATTTTGACTCATTCCCAGCAAGCATTCCCTACGCATCGATTCCAAGATATGTCATTATTTGAGCTGAATTCCTTTTACTCAATTATGTAACGTTGTTCAGATGAGACTTATCCTACTAATAATTAATGCAAACCGATAACGAAAACGGAGAACGTCTTACCTAACTAGAATAATAGATTTGTACACGTAACAATTGCCCTAGGTAACGCAACGAAGGCGAGGGAGGAATTCTCTCACCGGCTCGGATTCGGGCTATGTTAAGAATTTGCGCTATGTCAATTATTCCTGGTTTTTAATTTTTACTTAATCGCTTTATATTCTAAGTGTACACTTAGGATTGAGAAATGTATGCAAATATACAAAAATCGAACTCTAAATTTTGACACATATGCTGGTGGGTGGGGGTGGGGGGTCAATTGATACTGAAAACCATTTTTTTAAACGCCTGCCCTTCAGCGCGTTGGTCCGTGAACAACATACTCTACAACTACTATCAATCTTACGTACTAACTTATCTACTAATGCCCTACACATGATTTTAACTAAAATGCCTATTCTCGGAATCAAAACTCTACCCTGAGAACTTTAAACGGATCTTTTAATTTTCGAGGAGAACGTTACATTAAGTCCCTACAACATTTTCAAAATTTTCTCAAAAATGGCACGAATTTGTTTGTTTATCATTCGCTCGTTTGCGCCCACGCGGATCCAACACCGCGCGGCGTCGGCGTCTCCGGGCGGCCCATTGTTTAGGCGCGCTGCTGGAGCGCGGGCGCGCGCGAAGGCGCAGCGATCGGGCATCAAGGCCCCGGCCGCCTCATTTGAATTGTGATGGACCGCACTCAGGAATTCCAATGTCACGGGTGTCAATGCCGACGCCCGGTGGGCGGTGCCGCGCCCCGCCGCCGCCTGGACGGACGCCCCGCGTCGCGCGCGCAGACGGCCGGCTGCCGTGGATCCGCGGCAACATCGCCGGCCGGCAGGTCTTAGGTTTCGAGATACGACAGTGACAGTAGGTAGCGAGGTCGAATTCGATCGCTGTCTGGAGGAGAAGTCTAGTGGCCCGCTCGTCTGACCTGTAGTTTTCTGTGGTTTCTCCGACCAGTACACCGGGAGAGATGGCTCAGGGCATCAGCTGAAGTCACTGCAGTCCCTCCGACCAGGTTTGTCCTCGGTTCGAGTTCCGACAGTGTCAGGATTTTCGACACTATTCAGCTAGGTCGAGTTCAGCCGCTGTCTGAAGAAGAATTCTAACGCCCGGCAGCTCTGATCGGTGACTTTCCGTGGTTTCTCCGATCAATACCAGGCGAATGCCAGAGCCGGAGTACCCTAACAAACGGGCCACGGACCGCGCGCGATCTTTCCTTCCTCTTCCTTGTCCTATCCACACCCCTCACACACACACTTACACTAACATGCACTGCACTACCACACATGCTGGGAGACTGATTGGGAGCTTAGAGCTGTCCCAGCTGGGGTGGTGTCCCGCTGGTGGGAGATACCTGGTCTGGGAAAACACCTCTAGGCAACGGTAGGTCGTCACTGGATCTCGCCATCCAGCGTGGGAAGAACACCGTTACCTCCCGAGAAGAAACACGCAATACACTTACGGGACTAATGATCCTAGTAGTTGACGCGCCAGGAATCACTAACAATCAATCAACCAATCGAGATCCGACAGTGACACTAAGTAACGAGCTCGAATTCCATCGCTGTCTGGAGGAGAATTGAAGGGCTCATTAGAACAAGGGACTATCCCACACTTTTTGTGAAAATTAGTTTTCACAATCATTATACAAAACTTCAAATATTATTCTTTCAGTGTAAGATGTTATTTCAATCCAATATAAACTTGTATACAAGTGTACTGTGATCGAAAGTTTAAAAATGTATTAAGTTATATGAGCGAAGTTCAAATAAAACCCTCATTAACTCAGAATTTTGACTATGTGGGATGGCCCTTTTTTCTACTGAGCCCTGCAATTCTAGCGGCCCGCTCCTCTGATCTGAAGTTTTCTGTTTTCTCCTATTCTCCTACCAGACGAATGGCGGGGCGGTACTTTAAGAAACGCATCTCGGCCACATGCGCTTTCCTTCATCTCTAGGGGGCGGATTTTGATGACCTAAATATCACCAAAAATTATCAATAAAATGATCTTCAAATGTTTGAAAAATGTCCTAAAAGCAAAGAAAAGAAGCGTAAAATATTTTATCAAAAGAAGTCAACCTTCTAAATTATACTAATGCTTCTTCCTTTGGTTCAAGTCAACTGAGCTTGCAAACTTTTGGTTTGAACTGTTCTTTACCTGTCTTTAGTTATCTCTAAATTCACCGAACCGGCAATGGCACAGATAGGCGTTACAGGAACCTGATATAACATGCAATGGTTGACATTACAATTTCTGAGGGAAGAAATTAAATAGGCTACTCAGAAATTCTGTGTAAACATTTGTTTCATCTTGTAAATATTATTGGAAGCAAGTACCATTAAAATGCATTTTAAATTCGACGAAATCATCAATAAATGCTTTAAGAATTACGGAAGAAGATAAAAAATTACGAAAAATACAAAAAATCCTATAAAAATAATTCATTTCTTCTTACGTTATATAATAAAATCAACGTCTATACTCAAAGACATTGTTCTAAACTGAAAAGAAAAAAATTACATGTCATTACAATACGCCCCCTACTCATCTCTGTTCCTTCCTCACTCCCTATAAAGAAACACACTTCGATGCACTACACTGTCCTACAGGTATATAACGCGGAGCCAATCGGGAGCTTGTCCCGGCTGAGGCGACGCCCCTGCAGGGTGAGGTACCTGGTTGGTGAAAACCCGCACACCGACTTGTAGGTCAACGCCGGTTCTCATGTTGTAGTGAATTAGCAACACTGCCACCGTTGGGATACAAAATGCATTAAACTTACAGAACCAATGAGCTAAGTAGTTTACTCCTCCTTGCTCATTTATGCTCCAACGTCTCGAACTACATGGAGGGAGATATCCCACACTACAGAAAAAAAAAGAAATAGACGAATGAATGCGCAATTGCTATGATTTTTCCTGATGTCAATCTGCTGGAGGCGGCAAATTTCAGACACATGTGCTTTCTTGAAAGAAATATACCAAATAGGCAGAACTCTACGTAACATATTACAGCGCAAAAAGGAAATGTCTTTTATTGACAAGATTTTGTTTATCTCGAAAGTTTAGTTTATAAATTCGAATCTATTTATTTTCATTATACATTGTGCTCGCCTGATATTCCCCCTGAACGGCAGGTGGCACATTAAACCTCTTCAGCGGTTCTGAAATGCGCGGCGGACGGCCGAACAGTGGCACCGGAATCAACGTTCCGTCATCCGCACAGAAGATGCAACGGCCGGAAGTTGGCACCGTCGTAGATGGAGGGGTGTGAGATTTTTGGTGGGACCCGGCGTGCATGAAGGCCAGGAGTGGTGCAAAATGTCGCCAAATTGGAAGATAATATTTCTTCTGGATATCATCGGACGGAGGATACGATTGTAGATGAAAATCCTGGAAAGTTTCCTTTGTTTTCATTGCTGGGAATAATTTGAATTGTGACCGGGATGGGCGAATACCTACGCGTGGATATTACATATCAATGCGTGTCTGTGTGTGTAGGGTGGGGCACGGAAAAAGGCACTCTCACAGATTAGGAAGGAGAAACGGCGGACTGGCGTTTTTCTACAGAGGAACAGGAGAAGCATTCTGCTGCGAAGTGACCGATCACCGGCCAAGGTAAGACCAAATCCCACTGTTTTCCTTCGAACTAGCCGAAACAAAAAAGCGGATATAAGTGTTTAGAAGTTTTGTATTAATTGTAAAACAGATACTGAATACCGGGAGGAGTAAAGCTAGCATAACAGTGCCATCAAGTTCCCTCAATGTAGTCATTAAATTAGGAAGGAGGAGAGTTTTGCTTGTTATCATTAAAAACAAGCCTAACAAGTTTCTAGTTGGTTAACAAGAATCCTATCTCTCTATTTGGTTGAGGAGAATCATTGTAGTGGATACTTGTAAGATAATTTATGTAAATTGTATGAGATCCATGTCTCAAGAACAATAATAGTTCATGAGATTGATTTGGGCATTAGCTGCTGTGGGAATTTGAATATTATAACTAGCAGAATGCAAATGCAGAAACTAGACGGTATTTTACAGGGTAAAATAACCATGTATACTTGTGAATAGTTTGTTTAGATTATTTTCTTTGAGCAAAGCAGTGTAACATTGTTTTGACTAAGGGAAGATCATTGATTGAAGCGTAGCAAGGTATATCTACAAGTGTTTAAATGCTCTGTTTACTTGGTGTCTCTTGGTGTATTTTATGTGTGGTGTGTGTCAGTGTGTGTGCGTTTGTAAACTTTTATTCTAGAAAAAATTGCAGAATGCAATTAATGTTGTTTTGAAAATTACTAAATTGTTTGATTTCTAAAATAAGAAATCCACGTCCCTGTTACTAAATACTAAAGGAAATCTCCTAAGAATTGAGGATTGCCATCAAAATAGTTTAAATGAACAATTGTTACTGAATAACACTGGCAATTAATATCGAGTTGTTTTTCCTAGGGCTTTTATCCAGCCGACAGCCGGTTGCCCTTCACGTCCCGAAGGGACGCATATTCGACCATACACCAGACAAACACTCTTTGCGGGCTCCTCTGATCTGGGGTCAGCAGAACACGAAGCCCTCCGCGACAACACACACAAAGTAAAGGGACAAACAGCCATGCCCACGGCGGGACTCGAACCCGCGACCCTTCGGACTGAAGCGCTGAGTCGGTACTCGCTCTTAGCCACCTCCGCCATCCAGGTCGACTATCAACGAGTTACCAAAGATAAATCGGTTGGTGAGCCGATATGACGGCTATTCAAATTTTTCCTACAGCGAGTAAGTTAAGGCTTTCGCGGGATATTTCTCTCCTAGTACTAATTGATGATTGTTAGTATACACAGACCACAAATCAGCACAAAAACTCCCAAAATATAATTGTTTGCAGAAATTTTATGGTTGCTCCACTATGGTGCCTCCGTATTTTTACTTAGTCTCGATGTGGATATTCGGGCAGCAAGATGGAGTGCTGACAATCATTTTATATGAAACTTCTTCCATTTCTTGTGCTTCTCTTTGACGTGAAACCTTTTTTTCATTCCGATCATTAGAAATCGTTAGCTAAAAGATATTGTAACAGCATTTTTAACAGTTGCAGCTCTTTTTTGGGAAACAGATATTTACAGTTTCATCATTAAGTTTGGATTATTTTTATTTTGAGAGCTGTAGTTTACAATTCAGCATCTAGCGTTGTTAACAGTAAGCTATACATTTTAATATATGAATCTTAGTTACTCTTGTTTTTGCTGCCCCTCTCTTTTTCCCTGTATTTCTCTAATTTTCCTTTTCCCTGACTCTCCAAAACAGCCATTTTTGTTCTAGCCTACGAAACGCATGCCGCCGGCTACTTATTCGCAGACTGCGCGCAACAAACTCACCATTCTCCAGCCACGACTTCGCTCACTCCTTATTCCTTTGCTTACCAGAACCCTCTGTCGATCAGTAATTTGCTATCAACTCCAGCGTCGTCTCCTTTCTCAACATCTTAGCAGTTTGGACAATTCTAGGCACACTCCAGGGCCTTGCGACTCTTCATCAAAACCGGAGACAAAGCTCGAGGGTGCTATTACGGAAGGCGTTAGTGTACATCTGCAGGTTAGGCTCGCCAACTTCCGCACATAAAAATTGGCTAATTTGTGAGAAAATACTAAAAGTGACTTCTAAATATTCAATTATTCGTTATATATATATATATATATATATATATATATATATATATATATGTGTGTGTGTGTGTGTGTGTGTGTGTGTGTGTGTGTGTGTGTGTGTGTGTGTGCGTGTGTGTGTGTGTTAGAAACTGCTGAAGGAATCGCGAATATCAACGTTATATTTTGTAACATTACGCGCCAGCTTACCTTTTGCGAAGCAACGCAGCGGCCACGCACGTTTTAAGTATCGTTGCCGGCAGTTCGAATTTTAATTCCTGTAGGAAGGTGGTAGAGGAGAGCGCGCCACTGTAATGGCCTACACCACGTTATATGGGAGTTGAAAAGCACTGGCATACTCTCTCTCTCCTATCCCATCGAAAATGAAGTTTCCATAAGGTCAGCGTTGTAACAATTATGCAACAATATTTTTTATTTATCTTTATTATATCATTGCAGTATATATTATAATAAGCAAGGACGAGTTAAGAGACAAAGGCAAACGGATGAACCTTGAGGAAACCTGCCGATATCCCTTTTTCGCCATCACATTTTTGACATTCGGTCAGGATTTTAGTTTCAGTATTCAAAAGTCAAAAGGTAAGGAAATGAGAGGGAGTATCAATACAAGTAAATTGTAACTTCTCACTCTATAGTACAATTTTGGTTTTCTGACTGAGGATCGTGTACTTCTCGGAAGGTCACTGACATAAAGAAGGCCCAATAGAAATAATAATTTCTGCAATACTTATTCTTCAGATACGTTTCTGTTACTTATACCTATCCACTTTCATCCGCAATCTGCACAGCTCCGTGTGCCAAAACCTTCTCCAATTCATGTCGCAACTCTTCTCGCCTCTCTCCGCTGTCTCATTTGACGCTTATGTTAGGCCAAGGTTCGAATTGGGATAAAGAGTCATTGAAAGAAGCAAGATTGCGTCTTCCTTGTCACAATAGACAGAAAATCGGGGACGTTCGAAACTGCACATCACTTTGACGCGCGAAAGAATGCGCAGATGTTGTGATGAGACAACCGTCTCAATTCACTTCGCCCTTCGCTTCAATAGACGAAGGCTATAAGGCTTTGTAAGGCGGAGGAGGTATTAATCTCCCATTAAAAGCGCGGCGCGGCGGGGCGCGGCGGCGGCGCCTCGTTGTCGCTACCCTGCGGCGTCGTTGCCAGTCACTCCTGCAAGGACATGCGCCTGCGCACTGCTGCTTATTTTAATTCTGCGACTTTATATTGCCGGGTGCGTTCATGTAACTTGTGTCTCGAGAGAACAAAATGCGGAACCACGAATGTAACCGAAGATAGACAAGCAGGCCAACAAGCGAACATATAGTATACGCCGAATGATTTTAAAGTGAGTATTCGCGTAACATGCGTTGGTAATTATGCGTTGGACAGACTCAAGCATGTTTTATGTTATCGCGAGGACCGAAGGCCCGAGATTTGTTCTCAACTCGGACACGAGTAACGAACCGTCCGTCCAACGCATAATTACCGGCGCATTTTATGCGAATACTCACCTGAAAAATCATTCGGTGTGTATATGTTTGCTGGCTGGCCAGTTCGGTCATGTTCGTTTACATTCGTGAATCCGTTTTTTACTCTCTCGATAGACAAGTGTTCATGAATGATTTGCGATACGGGAGGTTCTGGGGCCGGAAGGGCTTAGTCCAAAAGGTCTTGGTGTGGACGGTTTTGCTAGGTTCTGATACCAGAAGTGGTATGATTTTTGGTGTGTAGCTGAGCCGAAAGATGAAATTAAACTTGTGTGAAAGTCGAAGCATTCGGGAGTCCCCGAATTTCCCGAAGTCCCCGAAGTCCCCGAAGTCCCCGAAGTCCCCGAAGTCCCCGAAGTCCCCGAAGTCCCCGAAGTCCCCGAAGTCCCCGAAGTCCCCGAAGTCCCCGAAGTCCCCGAAGTCCCCGAAGTCCCCGAAGTCCCCGAAGTCCCCGAAGTCCCCGAAGTCCCCGAAGTTCCCGAAGTTTCCGAAGCCATCCCGGGGCAATGAGAAGGCAGCAGACATTGAAAAAGGCGCAAGCCTGCAAACAAATATAAAATGAATGCCACATATTACGAAGTAGGGTATCATTATACAGAAGTATATAGCATTTCAAACATTCTACTACATGTTATTTGTCAAAACCCTCTATTTCTACAGTCTTCACCCGGCAGAATAATCTGGCAGGATCTCCATCATCATTCTGTGCCATGTACGAACTAAGAGCATTCTTTTATTTTCTTCCTCTCTGATATGAACCTGAAGAGTATGTGTGACAGATATATGTAAACAAACTTTTTAAAGAATATTATAATATGGTATATTTGTCTTCATTGTCTTATGTTTACATAGTGACTATTTCAAATGCATTATTTTAATCGTTTTGACAATGTGAATGGGTTCGTGTTGAGATAAAATATTGCCGAGAGTTCCATTAATATGCAGTGGTTTCAAAATTAACAATAATCTTAATGTGTGTTTTTTATATTAGCTATACCTATCTTTAGAAAAAAAATTAATGTACCTTTAATTGCGAAGGAAGCAGATATATGAAGTGTAATAAATGAAATGAACTTAGCAATTTGATAAACCAACATTGCTATCGTATGGGACGCCAGTTTGTCCCTCACTAAAGGGGAATTATTAATTATTAGTAAATATTAATTAATAGCTTATTTTTGTGTTTCGTGTTTCTTAATGAAATTTATTTTTCAAATTTTGATCTTTGATTTTTGAGTTTATATTTTTTGAACGTTGTAACAGGCTTACATTGCAGAAATATTGCGATTGGCGACTAAATTAAACAAAGGATTTGCCCACATCTCCGCCACTACCCCATATTTTACTATTAACCAAATATTCGTATGACACGTAGAGTGTGAACATACAAGTAAGCTTAAATGATTATTCCCTTATACTATACGTTACATCGTATCACATTGTAAAGTCAAATAAACAGTGTTAAAGGAAACTAAGAGTAATCATAGAGTAAATTCGTTGGTCTACCAATAACCGTCGTAGTAATAAATAGTTTTTGAGTGGGCCAGTTTATACTGGAATTAAGATTTCTATTTTATGGCCAATATTTGGAACCATTCGTTTACATGATTGTGATTTTGCAGGATTCAATAATAGAATGATTGTGCACACACTGCTTGATTATTTATTCATATATTACGTCATAAACGTCAACTTGGACGAAGTGAACAAAGATCAACTTTTATCCAGGCAATATCTTATTTCTTTAGCGTACACTATTGATGGACAATTGAATCGATTGAAACATAGTCTACCAAAATTGAGTCCCCTCTCCTAGTTCGCATGCCGTATACTTGGGTTTTCGTAACGTGGCGGATGACATTAGGTCATTTTTACACCTTCCGCCTTATCTAATAATCTTTTTAATTAATTCGCAAACGTCCTTCGCAACGGGGCTCATGGCCTCAAACATGTGCTTATCACTGTTATAAAGATTTATTTTATAAGGCAGGAGGTGTAAAAATGACCTAATGTCATACCGGGAGCGGTAGCTCAGTGCATCAACTGATGTCACTGCAGCGCCTCTGGGAGATCCTAAGTTCGAACCTGACGGCGGCAGGATTTTCGACCCTAGCCTTTCAGCTAGGTCGAATTCAGTCGCTGTCTGGAGGAGAATTCTAGCGGTCGAGTGCTCTGATCGGTAGTTTTCCGTGGTTTCTCCGATTACACCAGGCGAATGCCGGAGCATTATCCTAACCTTCTTTCCTTCTTCTTCCTTGTCCTATTCTCTCCCCTTACACACACACTTACACTAACATGCACTACACTACCACATATTCCGGAGAGCTTAGAGCTTGTCCCGGCTGGGGTGGTGCCCCGTTGGTGGGAGAGTCCTGATTAGGGGAAAACCCGCTAGCCGACGGTAGGTCGGCACCGAATCTCGCCATCCAGCGGGGGAAGATCACCGCCATCTCCCGAGAAAAACACGCACTACACTTACGGGACTAATGACCTAAGCTGTTGAAGCGCCCGGTAACACTAACAAATCAACCTAATGTCATCCACCACGTTACGAAAACCTAAGTATAGTCAAATTCCTCGCACGTGAACTCTGTTCTGCGCGAATGCAGTGTTTTGTGGCGAGCGACGGCGGCTCGCGACTGCATGCCCCGGGGGCTCCCCAGCCGGTTTGCGAGCGGCGGGAGCATCCGGGCAGGGGCGGGGGCGGGGCGGGGGCGGAGCCGTCCGGAGGCTGCCCGGACCGCGCGCACCGGAAATGCCGGACGCGCCACCGGGGGCGGTTGGAGGCCAGTCGTTGCCCAGGACGAACCTCGCCTCCGGGCCTTAAGGTCGCCAGTTCGAATACCTGCCTGTGGAAGGCTGAGATCATCGCAGAGGCTATCCTGTTCTGGGAACGGCCGTTAAGAATAACACAGCATCAAGAAATCTCTGCCGTTTTCTCAAAAGGCATATTCAGTTACTCTGAAGCCTGTTGATTCACCTCTTTACCGTTTTATTCGCAAAATATTAATTTCATTTTTTAACATGTTTATTATTTCGAACGGGTTTTAATAAAATTTATTTTTTTCTTTTCACTTTACAATAATGCCTTTTATCATAAACATTAAGTTTATGTTATGACAAAAGGAAATGACACATTTTTACATGACTTTTTTGTATTTTTCGACAATTTCCACTACATAAGTCATTTTTTAATTTTTACCGTCATGCTTTAAGGATATTTCGACGATTTCATCGACTTTAGTATCTTTTTAATGGTATTTTCTTCAAATTATATTTATGCGATGCAACAAATGTTCTCACAAAATTCCTGAGTAGCCTGTTCGATTTCTTCGCTCTAACGTTGCAATGTCAGCCGCTGTATGCAATCTAAGATTCCTGTGACGTCTACCAGCGCCATTGTCGCTTCGGCCTATTTCGGGATAACTAAAGACAGATGTTCTAGTAAAGAAGAGTCCAAACCAAAAGTTGGCAAGCTTAGTTACTTGAATGAAACGAAGAAGCCTCCATTACATCAGTAACATATCCAACAGCTTGAGTTGTTCATCTGAATTGTTTGTGATAAAACAAAAATATGTAACTTTTCTTTGCTTTTAGAGCATTTTAAAACATTTTAAGAGCATTTAATTGTTAAATTATTGTGACGTTTTAAGTCATGAGTATCCCTCCCATAATAGTAATAATAATGTATTATAATTTTAACTATTAGGTTATATTACTTAGAATTGTGTCTGTTTAAGCCGTTTCAACCGAATATTATTATGAAGAGTTTTAGCAACAGCTGAAGTTTTTGTAACTGAATCCTTTTTTTATCCTGATTTCTGTTGAAACCTTTTTTCCAAAAAATGTATTAGAGAAATGTCTCTGACAGAAGCGCAACTTGTGGCATTGTTTACCTTCACTATTTCAGCCGAGTCATTTGATGGTGAATATTGAATTGAAATCACGTTTTTTACTGCGATTTAAGAAGAACGACATTTTCTTCTTTCCGTACGCACATAATTGTATACTCTGAGATATTGCAAGCATTGGGCTTACTTTCAATACGCAAGTACTCTCACAAGTGTGTGCGTAGGAGTGACATGTTTTAACATGCAACATTTTGAAGATTGAAAACTAATTACCACCGAGGTAGACGATATTGTTTCTAAAAATCGGTAGTTTTATGCGCTCAAAAGCCGCTGACGTTAGGGATTGGAAAATCGTTGCTAATCTGAATATGCTGTCGTCGGCCCTGCTGCTAATTTTCAATCTCGATAACGACGTGAAACATTCTGAATTTGTTTCCATTTTGCCTATAGCGCACGTGTAAAACTTTTATGTTGTAACGTTTCTACAGTTCTTCCTTCTGCTCCGTGGAATCGCAGTGTTTCAGATAGTAATTCATTAGAACAGTTTATTCAATGCCTAAAAATAACAACACTTAATTTTAAAATCTTTAAAAAGTAAGTAATCTTAAATACATACTAAAAAATAATAAGACTCAAATGGTTGAATCAAATGTATTCTTGAGCCAAGCGTATCCACTCGTGTTGCCGAATACGGCAATGTATGAATGAAGACAAATGAATGCAATTGAGGCAAGTCTAGAAACAAATATTGCACATACGCACCATAGAGCATATATTTATAATAAAAATTGTAATAAAATTACTTCTACAACTTTACACATCAAACATTACATGCATAGCCTATTCTTCCCGTAAATATTTGGTCAAAAATATCAGGACAGGTTTCGGCAGGGGTGTATTAATATATTAGCAGGGGGCCACACTGGATAAAGGCCCCTTTACTTTTTAAACAAAATTTTTAAATATAAATGTATGTAAAATCCTGTATTACTTAACTTTTACGTTGCACAGGTTAGAATTCATTTTGAGCATTATTTCAATAATATTTGGGGGTCATATATTTTCGTGATGCTCAGGTCCCCTAGATATTAATCGTGTTTCGGCAAAGCCGTTCCGACTATTGCCTTGTCAGCGACGCAATAAGAGAGCCCAAGCAGAAACGAAGTTGCACCGCTACACACATGGTCCGGCACCATCGCGGCGGCCGGTCCACTTTCCCCGCGTGACCTTTCGCCGGCTGCCTTTGGCCCGCGTCCGCCGCGCCAACGCGCGTCCTCGCCTTGCCTCGCCTCACCTCGCACGCCACCGCCACCGTCACCGTCACCGTCGCCGCCACCGCGCCACTCTCACTGCTGCCATTTGGAATACTGTCACCGCCTCCACCACCGCAACCGTGACCATCGCCTCTCCCACTACCAAAGCTACTGCTAGCGTCTCCTACATCACATAGTTGTAACCGATACCTAATTTGTGTATTGAAATTATTTTTAAAATATCAATATTTAATAATGTCTCTGGGATGGCTCATGGGCAGCATAGCATCAACTTCTCGTGCCGTGGTCCCCGGGTACGATTCCCGGTCGAGGCAACAATAGAGTTGTAGCTTTTCTTTAAAATGTCCAAGTCTCTGTAGCTGTGTACCAAAGAAAAGCTCAAGCAGGTGGATCTTGCTAGTTACGGTGAAGAGAATACGTCATATTCGTATCATGTCGATCGTATCCCCAAGCATGGGAACTTAACTAAACCCAGGCACGGGGAAACCGGTAGCTGACCGGCGAAGTCGGTCTACCAATGACGCCAAATACATACATACAATATTTAATAACGTAATCTTTGATAGAATTTACACCACACTCAGCATAGCCGATTTGAAACCACTGTAAAAGCTTTGGAAATTATTATTACGATGCGTCCGCCTTTGTGCAAACCAATCTGAAATCTGTTTGCAATTCTGAATTTAGTGATATTTTGATGCCCGACTCCTATTTTTTTACACTTATATTACTTACGTGGGCTGACGCCTCGTCCATTACGGAGTAGGTAATGCTAAAAATTTATTCTTTTTAAGAACACAATATGGTTTCTTTGCAGAGTCTGTCTATTAGTAAAAATCAGTAATGTGTTGATAACACAATTACATTATTTATTGTTACAATTACTTGTACTCTCACAAGTGTGTGCGTAGGAGTTAAGTTGTAGTTAATTTACATTTACTATATCATTTATTTGACATGCAATTAAATTTAACTTGTATTTTTCTTATTAAAAGCCTTTCCTTTAATTAAAAATTTTGTCTATTACCTTCTTTGCAAAGAATCTTATTTCAAAATCTTGTAAGATGATTTTCTTCGTGGCGCTTCCAGTTTATATACGAGATGTCCTCCTTGTATCCCGCGTTGTCGAAGTTCAGAATCTTCCGCGAAGATTCCCTTCTTCCGCCAGTAAACTTCTGTCGAGATGTTGAAGTTCTGTTAATGTGTTAAAAATGACGTTAGACAACTTACGTTAGACAATGTGCTCACATCGGCGACCAAAGTCTTCTTTGTAAATTTAGTACATTACCCTTTTATATTCGCTCCCGGGTACCAACTGAGTCACTATTCCATAGTATTTTAATTAATAATACTATTGAGATATCTGGATATGGCTCAACATCTGCCCCCATTTCGCTAAAAGTTTTAATGCATTACCCTGAGCAATAAATAATTAGGAATTTATTGAATTAATTATATTACATACTGAACTTACTGTATAACATGCTCTCCAGAAGTTATTGATTGCTTTTATAGTTTGTTTTTTCTAATTTTATTTTGAAGAACTCTTCGTTGAAGATATTCTTTTCACAGCCACCATCGCCTGCACTATCACTCAAATAGTTTACCATCGATCATTAATCATCTTCATCATGGATGCTTCTGCATCTGGCATTATTACAGCTGATATTGTAGCTTCTTCTTCAATCACAGACACTATTATTGCCATCACCACTGTGATCCCTATCGGCGACAGTACTAGGACCTTCATCGTCACTCGCGTGATTGATTGAACGATGTTTTTGGACACATCAACTACTAAGGTCAGTAGTGCCACTATTGTAGGGAATGTTTTCACCGAGAGATTCCCACTGGATGGTGAGATCCGGCGCTGACCTACACCTGGGCATGCACATGAATTTTCCTTCTCCAGGTATTTCCCCCAGAGAGGCCCCGCAAGAGAAGTGTGTGATGTGAACTGGTCTCGGAGCATTTGTGGAAGTGTAGTGCATGTAAGTGTGTGTGTGTGTGTGTGTGTGCGCGCGATGAGATAGGTACGGACTAGGAAGAGAAGGGAATGATCCATGCAAGCAGTCCATGGACCGTTTGTTTGGGTACTGCTCCGGGATTCACCTGGTGTTGATGGGAGAAACCACGGGAAACTACCGATCAGAGCAACCGGCCTCTAGAATTCTCCTCCAGACAGCGGCAAATGTGGACTTTGCTATAGTGTCGAAACTACACCTCCGTTTGGACTCGCACCCTAGGACCTCCCTGTCAAAGTAGCTGCAGAGAATTCGCCAATTCTGACTCTGAAGTAACTCATCCCGTGCGAACTCTATAGACAAATCACTACTTTCAATATCACTACCACCATCACAGACCCACTATCCGTCACTACTGCCACTATCCATCGCCGCCGACCCTCTCCTCCGCGCCACAGCGTGGCTCAGGGTCCTCAAGGCCCTCTAGATGCCGCTCGCTCGAGGTCGCACGCGGCCTCTCTATCACCTCCCGAAATACGAGTGACACGCGGATCACCCGGAAGTGCGCATATGGGGCATGCGGTTGTTTTTTCTCGCTTGGTCTCGTGGAAATCGCATTTCGTGAGCTCGTTCCTGACGCGAATATCTAAGAACAACATGGGAACTTCGAAACAAACTTCATAGAGAACGAAGTACATACTGGGAACTTAGAGATTCCAAATCGACCGATAAATGAATGGAACAAATATGTGCTTGCTAGTAAAAGAATTTTAATTCATTCTTCAAAATATTTGGAACTTTAGGAAATAAATAGCGATTAATAACATCATAAGTCGTTAATAACATCATTAATTCGGCCCAACACTGTAAAATAGCTGCGATGATAGCAATTAGATCAAAACTTTCTTTAGAATAAAAGTACTGATACTTGACTATATCTTTTCCATACAAAATTGTTATTGACAATTATATGAAGTGAGTTATATGGTGTACCCATTAAACATAGTGTAGTGACGTTTTGTGAAGAGCAGTGCACTATGAAAAGGGCAATAACAGCGAAGAAGAATTCTAATGTAGTACAAAGTGGTTCATGTAGTGTGATGTGATGCAAAACGTAATGCACTTGCTACTTTTATCAATCATTACCTTCTTCTTCTTCTTCTTCTTCTCCTTCTTCTTATTATTAATTCATTGTATTCTTTCGGTCTGCTTTATTTTTATAATTGCAATTAACTTAAAAATTCAAGATCATTTTATTACAACCACAAGAATTGTGTAAAAGAAAGGATCAATATTTCATTTTCTAGTTCATTTAGTTCAAAATTACGCTTGTCCAAACGCAACGTTTTATAACTTTTTAAAGAAAGCATCTGAAAAGTATACGATGTGCTTTCCTGCCAGTGCTGTATTTCTATTCTTTGAGGTTGATGTTTAAGATACGAGGTTATCCAATCTAGGGCAACACCACGATTTCCATATGAAGATAATTTTGAGAGCAAGATGTTATGGTTAATAATGTCAATAGCGTTCGAAAGATCTAAAAATGTTTCAATGGGTTCTTCATTTTGGTTCATTGATAAAAAAACATCTTTAAGAAAAGAAAAAATGGCAAGAGAAGAAGAAGATTTTTATTTTCTAAAACCTTGTGAGTCTGAAAACGCTTTGTATTTCCTGAGACAAGTTTCCATTGGCGTATAGAAAAGCTTCTCTAATATTTTTGAGAAAACTGACAAAAAAGAAATTGGCCGGTAATTTTGAATTTCTTTTTTTGTTCCACAGATTTGAATTTTCGTATTTGTCAAACAAAATCCTAAACTGGAAACAACATTAACAAAATATTACTCTTACTTTCTTTTTGTGGGCACCTTTTGTATTTTTCTATCTCCCTTCCTGAATGTATGCATGGCCATTGATTCCCCTAAAAATATTAACTTAATTCATAAAATTATACATCTTCTTACATTATTTCATTTTTTGAACGGGATTCCCCATTGTTTACTTTCCTGTTACAGCAAATCGGCACTTTTGACCTTCGCTCCCGGTTCGTTCCATCTCCATCTCCATCTTGCTATTTTTCCACACAAAATGTCCGTTTTTTATACGCGCAATCAGATTTTCAAATTTATTTCCAAAAATTCCCTAATAACTTTACTTACACATGCTGCCTAAGTCATCACGCAATCATCCGCGTTTACCACTATCGCGTCAAAATTACATGTCCTAACTTCACTTCATTAATAACAAACAAATTACCCTGCCTTGTTTATACTTCGGAACATCACAGAATCTACGGCTCGTCTGCTTCTTCATTCATCTTGCGCGCGTGTCGACTGTTTTGAGAATATTGCGCACTAGCACCCCAAAACGTTTCTGCCGCGCATCTCATTCGATAACTCGAATATTATCTTAATTCTCTTTGGTTCTTGTCGAAATATTTTATTAAATTATTTTCATTTCCCCACGGAATTTGCTCACGTGTCCATTATGTTACTTAACTACGTTACAATATTTTGTATTTCCCCCGTTGTTGTTTCCATGCTCATTCTCTTATACTACTGCTTAAATTTGCAAGTCTTTGCATTCGTTCCTGACTCCATTATTGCTATCGTCATATTTACTTTTGTTTACATTTATTGTCACTTGTAATGATACATTACACTGGGGAGAAAAAGTTACTGTTTTCAAAATGAAAACTGACAAAATTGCCTTTAAGATTGCTTTTAGCAATTATTCGATTCCCAAAAGCTTTAGAGTTATTTAAAGGTGAAAATGTAAATAGAAAACAAAAAACAGTTGATTGCCTCACGTTTTTCGATAAACTTTGGCTTTTAGCCTTCAGTTGTTTCAGCAGCATCGTAATAGTTGAAGTTATAGAGATTTAAAAATTTCTTTCGAAACTACTTATGATGCTATTTTATCTTTAAACGATCAAAGTTATAGAATTTGAAGTATCTTCCGCAGTTTTAATTTCGTTTTTTCTGCGATCTCAAAAACTACATGATCTCAAAATCATTTGAGGCGTGCAACTGCGCCTTCTCCTTTACATAGCAATAGAAAAGAACCAGTTAAATCCCGAATACTCGCCTCCTGTCGGCCATTGTTATAATAAAAATATAAAGTAAAAGATAAATCTAATTACTAGAGGTGGGTATTTTGATATTTCGCAATACTGTCAGGAGAAAAATTAGGAGGCCCGTTTGTTTTAAACAGAACATGAACTCTATCTTCCAGTGTTTACAGGAACGAAGACATAACCTTCTGATTCACCTAAGCTCTCCGCAATTCCCATTTTGCGGCGCGGCACATGGGCGCAGTCGCTAATCGAGTAATTGCAGGTTTTCTTGGCGGCGGATCGCACAGTCTGAAGGCGCACTCTAAACGGTTGGGAGGCTTGTTTCTGCCTCCTAGGCAGCCCACTACAGGCACTCCCGCTTCTCGGTTTCCGGCGACTTCGGCGATTCTAGAAACAGATAATTTCAGTCAATATTTGCTCAGAACCGCGAATTGCCGGCCTCTGTCAATTGTTTCATTACGCAACCCGTGTGACGTCAATGCGTTACACACTCCACGTTGAAACGAACATTGCTACTGACATATTAATATTGGCTGGAACACCGAGGGGGGGGGGAGAAGAAGAAAAAGAAGAAAGAGAAGAAGAAACAGCACTAGTAGAAGAAACAAGAAGAAACAGAAGAATAAGAATAAGAAGAAACAGATGAAGAAGAAGAAGAAGAAACAGAAGAAGAAACAGAAGAAGAAGAAACAGAAGAAGAAGAAACAGAAGAAGAAGAAGAAGAAACAGAAGAAGAAGAAGAAACAGATGAAGAAGAAACAGATGAAGAAGAAACAGATGAAGAAGAAACAGATGAAGAAGAAACAGATGAAGAAGAAACAGATGAAGAAGAAACAGATGAAGAAGAAGCAGATGAAGAAGAATCAGAAGAAGAAGAAAAAGAAGAAACTCAGCGCATTAGTCTCTTTTCTGTATCTTCTTATCGAATCATGTATTCATGTTCGTATTCGTCAATTAGAAGCCTCAGTATGAAGGAAACTACAGTTACTCTAAAATGCAGTTCTTGTACTACGAGTATATTTAACCCAAGAAGGACGGGAGTTCAGGCCTCCTAAAAAGGATGGATATGAGTCATGATAATAGATGTGTTTTGCCCGTATTTACACAGAAAATGCAGGCGCCGCGCGCCCTCTCATTAATGTCTCTAACTTGTAAGGGATAATTTAAAATCTGCAATAGTTCATAAATTTAATGAACATTTCTATGTGCATTGAAAATCTCAGAACTGGTTCATTGTGCTTAGTTGAGCTGTAAATGCTTATGATGTTAAAACAATACTTTACCTCGTTTACATACAAAACTTGAAGAAAAAAGTGTCATCAATTGCACAACTAATTTTATTAGTAAAATAAAAAGAACATGTAGCGTATCAGTTGAGTCAATTATAAAATAATATAATACTTTAAGTGTAGAAATATAATAAATTACGAGATTTTGGGGAAAATGATACTTATCCTTCCGTGTAGGTATAAAACGTACAATTCGTGAAATTTCTATTCAGCGAATATAATTGTCCTTATACTAATTCAGATTTAAATTATAATGCCAAGAAATACGAGGACTTCAAAAAAATGTTATTGTTCACCAGCAAAAACGAAAGTATGTCATTTTGATTCATAGCGAAGGTGTTTTTTGTTGTTTTTTTGTAAACGCTACAAATTGAAAAGTCTTTCGCAAATTTTAATAGCTGAGCTGTCATTTGAAAGGGAGTGAGACCTAGATTTGTAATAAATAGTACATGTATGTCACCGTGTGTGCTCATTCCAACGACTAGTAGTAGCTAAAGGGCAAATTATGCAACGAATTAACTTACCCAAGTAACCCAAACTAATCTTCCAAACACGGATATCACTCCCCATTTGTATTGTCCGGAGAGACCTATAACAAGTGAACATCTGCTGAAGGAGCAATCAAGACTAAGCTGTCAGAGACCTTTTACGTAATATTTCTGAACTTCGTTAACGAATTATTGACTTAACAACCCATTTGGATTCTACTGATTATGAAATTTTATAGATTATAAGTGTACAATTAGTTCATTCAATATATGTAACTTCCCAAAACAATGGACTCAAAATGTATTATATTAAGCAGTATTCTTTTAACTTTTAGAGAGACTTTACCGACCAATCAGAAGTCTGTTCTGCTTAAAAATTACTGATATCTCTTGACACGTCACTCCCTCTGTTCACCTGGCGATGTCAATTAAAACATGGTCTCGTACCAGTTAGTTGTAGTACCGTGCGGTTCATTTGATGTACGTGATGCGCAGTATGGTGTTGCAGCAATGTAACTTGTTATGCATCGCGGCCTCTGCGAGGCGGAGAGCTTGCCTTGGCGTCGCTCCAAGGGTCACGTGACCTCGTCTTGCTCTGCATAGGCCTCCGCCCACTCACCTGCGTGGACTCTTTGCTCCAATCCGCCGCATTCCACGGCACGACGGCACTGCACTCGATGCCATCGGTGGCTGGTAGCTACGACGGCTGTGAAACTAAACCCTCTAAATATAGGAAATCCTCATAAATATTTGTAATATGCCTGTGTAATCAGTTTGGAAATTGTGGACTAATTATACATTTATAGACTAAAAAATCGTACATTATTTTGACTGTCGTTGAAACGAAAATAAGTAAAATTGTCTTAAACAGGTTCGGTAAATTGATATGTCGGTTTAGTTTTGAATGTCTTTATCTCAAATGTGAACTCTTTTATCCCCCACGAAAAAAATCATTCTAGGAACGGTACTCCAGAAAAACGGAGAGTTTTTAAATGCAGCCAAACGAATGCTTCCCAGTGATCATTGTAAGAAAGATATTCACGAAGTAGGCTTTGGAGACGCAGCTGGAGAGATAAACATGTATTAGAATCGAAGAATTATAAGGGTCTATATTTCAAAGGATGTTATAAGCAAACTTTGAAACACTAGTAATTTTCATTGTTTCATTATTTTGTGTTTCCGGGCGTGTCAATTATTATGAGCAATTGTACGGTAAGTGTAGTACCATGTTCTTATCACGAGAGTTGGCGGTGTTCTTTCCCCGCTGAAAGGTCATGTCCGTCGCCGACCTACACATCGACTTGCAAGGTTTTCTCATCCAGGTGTCTCCTCTGAGCGGGTCACCACCCCTCACCGGGAAAACTCTAAGCTACAGATTCCTCTCTCGACACTTGCCACAGTTGGGAAACTCGTGGCTACGACGCAGATGTCATTCCTCTTATTCCTCACTGCTTCAGTGGTCAATTTTCTAAATCCTACTTCCGATTAAAGGCTAATAATATCAGATCTACTAAACTCCTTTCTGCTGGGAAACGTGAGAGATTATGTATCGTGTTTCCGAGCGCGTCAAATATTTTGTCCATTTTCCCTTGAGTATAGTGCATTTTATAAACGAGAGATCACGGTGATCGTCCCCCTTTGGGACTTCAGGTACGACGCGGACCTGCATGACGGCTGCATGCTTTTCCCTCATTGCGTATCTTCTTGCGGTAACGCACCGCCCCAGCCGGGACAAGCTCTAAGCTATCGTCTGTCTCCTGACTTCCCTGGTAGTGCAGTGCATTTAAGTCTAAATATGTGCGTGTATGTGTGTGTGTGTGTGTGTGTGTGTGTGTGCGCGCGCGCGCGCGTGCGTACGTGCGTGTTAGGGAAGAGTGGTCGAGGATAGAGAAGGAATGATCACGCGTGGTCCTTGACCCATTTGTTAAGGTACGCTCCGGCATTCGCCTGACATTGATCGGAACAACCACGAAACACTTCGATCGGAGAAGCCTGCCGGTAGAATTTTCGTCCAGACAGCGGCTGCATTCGACCGAGATATCTGACTTATGTCCAAAATCCAGCATATTTGGAACTCGAACCCAAGGACTTTTGATGGAACTGAATGTCAGTTGTTGATGGCAGACCATGTGTAATTGGACGATAATCGCGTGGCTATCGTTTGCCGTACTCATTGCTAGGAAGTCTCTCCCAGGGAGACCCTACGCCTTCAATGTTTACAAGTAGATCTATAACCCATCGGCTTTGTTTCCGACGCATAGTTGTCCAGTTAATAAATTTTCTCCACTATACAACATATATTTTCATATTAAATGCATGTATCCAAATCCTCATTGACATTGAGTTGTGCGAATTTAATGAATTTAACAGAAGAGTGTGTTTGGTCTCCGCTAATTCCATTTTTTTCGAAGTAATCCTCCTTAACAGTAATATTAACTCTAAATATATCTTAAAAACTTCACATCGCCAATTAATGATGTACATTATGACAACAGTCACGGTAATATTCGACACTCAACGGTTATAGTAAAAGTTTAATTTCGAACCCAAATTTTAATCATACGAGTACGAACGAAAAATACCGCGGAAACACGCTCTTTGTCGATGAAGTTTTGTCCCCGCCCCTTCGCCCCACCCATTATCCCCCACCGCGTGACCGCAAACGGGCTGGTGGCCCCGCGGGCGCCATTAACTCCGTTGTTTGATGTGAGCGGCCTTAAACAAACTCGGCAGGCGCCACGGCGGGCACCATGGGCGCGCGCCAGTGTATTATATTAGTTTCACAAAGGCGAGTGCAGGCGCGCGCGTCGACGACTGGATGCCCCACCCCTCCCCACCCCACCCCACCCACCCCTCCATGCCACGCCCCCATGCCCCGCCGCCGACTCCTCCACCATCACCAAGAGCAATGTTGCCACCGCCCTCACCTCCTCCTCCTCTGCCGCCGTAACCAACATCGTCGCTTCTCCCGGCTTCCCTGACTCCGGTCTTCGCTGCCTGCACCGCCAACTTTGTCGTCTCCAATTTCGGTTTTGCCACCGGGTCCGACACATCCACGTTTCCCGTATCGCTGCTATTGTCACTGTCGCAGTCACCCCTACCTTCACCACTTCATCCTTCGCTTCGCATCCTCACTACCTTCTTCGTCACAGCCGGAGTGTCCGAAAGACCGCTGCTTCCACTAACTACCTCAACGGTCTTCCTCTCTATGGTCTCCGCCGCCACTTCGACCTCCCTCCGTTTCGTCTGCCCCGTCACGACCGTCTTCACCGCCTCCACCGCCTTCGCGTCTCTCATCTCGGTCTCCCCCTCCACCTCCACCGTCTCCACCACCGCCGCCGCCGCCGCCTGTCTGTCCGGGGCGACGCAGCAGCCGGCAAGTTCACAGTCAAGATTGTTGAGGCGAACTTCTCAAGAGCAATTTGAGCATGCCGCGGCGCCCTCGCCTCGGGTGCGCGCCGGAGGGTGGGGGCGGAGCGTGGACGTACTGGCTGTGTACAGAAACGACCTCACCGAAGGGGAGGGGCACAAGTTGCGAGGCTTCGGATGGAAGATGGGGAAACAATGAGCGCACGTTCAGGCGGCGGGCAAGAAGAGCGAGATCGAGAAACTGAGAAGGGGCGTTGAAGAGACAGAGTCAGACAGAGAGAGAGAGAGAGAGAGAGAGGGGCAGAGAAGGAGAGAAGGATAAATAGCAGGTGAAATGGATACATATGAGAGGAACCAGAATATCATGGGATACAAAACAGGGTGTTTCCGGGGTAAGTGATATAAAAGAGAGAGCCTGGAAAAGAAACTGAGGGATTATAAGAGTGGAATATGAGAGAAAATTTAAAAGGAAGAATGGAAATAAAAAATTCATAAGAGAAACAAAAGACAGCCAGTGAATAATTCTGGCAGTGGCAAGTAATGAGAGATATGAGAAAGGAGATAACAACGGGAGTAGGCAAGCAAAACAAAGAATTGGATTATTAATATTTTTATCGATAAGGATAGATGTAGAAAATGGGAACCTAGGAAATGAAAATATTGGTAATGAGCTCTTCCTGTCGAGACAAAAATAAAATAAATTGTAGATTTCCTTTAAAATTGTCTCAGTGTTTGTAGCTATGTAACGAAACTGAGGCAGGCGGAGATTCCTAGTCACAGTGAAGGGAATACGTCATGTTTGCCATGTATATTTGTTGCCCTCCAACCGTGGGAATTGTACTAGATCCAGGCATTGCGGACACGTTTACGTTGTTGGTAAAGTGAAACTATCGTCCCAAAATGCCAAATACATACATAAATGTGTCACTATAATTGAAAGCATTCATTCAGTACACATATTGAAATTTGGTTAATCACTAAGGGGTAGGTTTAAGGACATGTCTTGTTTTTCTTTTCACTTTAGAAGAATGCCTTTTAGCACAAACTTTAATTTTATATTATGACAAAAGGAAATGACACATTTTTATGCAAACAATTTTACATTTTTCGGCAATTTTGACTAAAAAGTCTTTTTTTACCTTCAACCTTCATTTTTATATCATTTTTTCGCTGATTTCGTCGACTTTAATGTAATTGTGATGGTATTTGGTTCAAGAAATATTTACGAGATTCAACAAATGTTCTCCACAGAATTCGTGAGTTGCCTATTACATTTCGTCGCTCAATAATAGTAACGTCAGCCTTCGTAAGTATGTAATCCTGTGACGCCTATTAGCGTCATTATAGGTTCTGGCGATTTCGGAATGACTAAAGACCAAGATTTCTTGGTAAAGAACAGTTCGTACCAATAGCGTGCAAATTGAGATCACTTGAACGAAAGGAAGAAGCCTCGAATACATCAGCAATATATCCAACAACACGAGTTGTTTATCTGAACTGGTTTTGATCAGATTTTTTATATTATTAATTGCATTTAGGTCATTTTAAAAACACTTTAAAAGCATTTTATTGATAATTTTGGTAATGTTTTATATCATCAATAACCCCCCTAATAATCACAATCATTAAAAACAAGAATTTAAACCGATTCCTTTGCTCCTAATCCTAAGTCCACGAGTGAACTCCGGCACATCTTTCAAGACGGAACTTCGCTGGCGGCAGGATCGGCCGAAGCTGTAGTAGGTGCGGCCGCTTCGCGCCTCGGATGATAGATGGCGCCTCATGAACGAGTAATTTCAGCAGAGTTAAAGAATCCAAAGCGCCACGCCACGCCAAGCCACGTCACGCAGCGCCACACCGCTCCACGCCACTCCCGGTTGCGCCGCCTCCCGCGCTTTGTTTGTTTTGAACTGCGGACCTTATTAGGCCCCGCTCGCCGTAATTACTCATTTTAATGAAAGAAAACAAAGCAGAAATGCCTTAGAGAATGCATTAATAGAAAATTATTAAACTGTGATGCAGGCAGGCCGGGCCGGCACTTTAGGAAATTTCTGAGAATTTCTGTTGTTTCCGTTGACTGGCGCGTTTCGTGCGTGCAAAGTTGAGAGACGCGCCTCTCGTGATGTTATTAAACTGGATGAAAAGGTACGAGCAGTGGGTTATAAAGGGATAATGCAAATTTGTGAGACGCTTTCAATTATCACTCATGTCTTGTTCACACGATTCGCTTCCCAGGCACCAAAAGCTTTAGTGTTTTTGTCTTAAGATTTTCGTTTATCGCCTGAGCTTCGAATAATAAACTTGCTTAATAAGCATTCTGCCTATTTTCTTGTCTTCCTATTTATCTTCTTTTCACACTTGTGCGCAAATATTTCTTACACTTCTCTAATAAAATGAAACAATGGAAAGTCTTTTACTGAATTATTAAATGAGTTTGATGCACCTTTGTTCTCTTTGACTACGTGTGAAAATCTCTCGTGAGGTGAATATTCTTATTTTCTGTTGACGTATGTGTATTACACCGTCTTGTACGCTCAGTCTGCTGGGCCCTGAACATCTCCTAGGTGGAGTCTCCGTATGCAAATAGAGTAGAGCACACGACGATGCTGTTTGTCTGTAATTCTACTCCTATGCAAATGGTGGTCGTGGAACATTACGGAGATGGTGTGAATGATACGGAAAAATTGCCTGAGTTTAAGAGAAAACAGCCGATGTACGAGAGGTGAAAAATCTTAAACGCAAATGTATTCTTGCAATAGAAATCTGTGAATAAGAAAGATAAGGAACAAGAGTGAGTAAGAATTTGAGAAATCAGTAGAGAATGGAATTCTATTACCTGAGGAATTGTTCGACAGAATAAAAACGATGCGATTCTTGAAGATCTATTATTTTTAAGACTGCAAAATCAAGCGAGGTAAATTGAATAGATTAAAATAAAAAGGAACATAATAAACAAACCTCAACTTATGATTAATTGACAAAAGGTTATTCCTGCCAACTTTCTTTTTTTCAAAAAATGGTTTGATGATTTATTCCTTTAGAACACATTGTGATTTGATCAAAATACTTTTACTCGATTTATTTATCATTTAAACTGACATTAAAGTCATGAAATATGTATCTTAACCCCCACAAAATATAAAAAAGTATATCAAAAATATCAATCTTGGATGAAATTGAATGAAGACACTGAAGTTAGGAGGAAGATCGGAATCCATAACCAGAACACAAATAAAACAGAATCGGTGAAGAAAAAACATGGTACTTGTATAGTGATGGAAGATGATCTGTGGTCTAGTGGCGCTTTAGGCGTCCTTGTTTTCACGAGCATGAAGTCATGGTTAATCAATCAATAATGCTTATTTTAGTGGCAAGCATCAGACCATCAGACCTGCTCTTCCGCCTGACCACGCAAATTTCGCTACGTTCCTTTCGCCATCTAGTAGAGAACGAAGGTGTCAATCGGGTGACAAAATAGACGATTTTAATTTAGCTCACAGGCTACGTTTAGGTTTGAGGATCTTTAACATACAGTAAATCTACACCTCGAGGCAGTCGGCTTCACTTATTCTCCGAAGGAAGGCGTACGAAAGATTTCTTAGCCCTTAAAAATCACGGCTTTGATCGGTTTTGATAATGCGAAAGTGGGTACAATAGTCTGATGTGCTAACCATTACACCACGGAAGTCACCAAGTTGAGGTTACAGTTGGCAGGAATGTGATGAAGAGCTTAAATGACACGAGCGATGCCGCTATTCTCTTCCGCAGTGACCCGTAGGGCTGCTGGGGAAACGTTTGATGTATTCGGCGCTGACGACGCGAGACCTGATAGGGAGACCTGATAATACCCTCGCGCGTATTGATTGGTGGAGCAGTGACGCCCTCTCCCCCGAAACGACTGATACTACTTTCTAGTTTCAAAATATGCTATGTATGAAAAGATACTACAATTGAAGATTTAGTACAAAATATAATTCTTGGCTAGTTAACTCACAAATTGGAAAACATTGTACAAAATATTTTATTTTGTTATTTATCATTTCCGTTATTATTTGGAGATATTTAAAAAAATCGGATTCTTAATTTTTGTTTCAAAATCGATTAAGAAATTATTTTCAATTATTTGTTTTAGCAACAATGGTATAAAATCTTAATTAATATCATATGTTTTAGATAGATAAAAAACTTGATCAAAATTAAAATCCAAAGAAAAGCACATGTGCCTTGCTAATTCAAAACGATTGTTACTGCTGTGTTCAAGTTTTTGTACAGTAATTAAGCTTGTGATAAGCGCTGAAGTTCAATGTTCTCAAACACTAACCATTTCGTTGACCCCTCTAAATTTTTATTTATGTTTCATTCATAGGTCACGTTTCCTATTTGTCAACAACTAGCGCCAGCAATCACCATGGTTCCCACTATGCAATGTTCCAGAGTGCCTGTGTTTGTGGGGTCCTGAGGTTGAATCCGGACGGATGCTGGATGTTTGTTTGATGCACTATAGATGAACGAGATTGCGTCCCTTCCTATGATCGAGTTTGTAAGTCGATCTCTCTCGATCGACAATTTCAGTGTTATTTTTTAGTCACTTCTCGGCGAATGCTCAATCTGCGAACTGTACAACGGGACACAGTCCTCAAACACGGAAAGCACAGATGTTTGTTTCGCGAACCAGCGGACGAGTTAGATCGATCGGATTTCGCAGGCTAGGGCACGCGAGGAATTTTCCTTTTCCTTTCCATTCATCTCCTCAAATGTGTTTCGGATGAAGACGCTTGGACGGAGTACGATCGACATCTTTGCCGTTGCCAACATACCTACTACGGTGTATAAGAGCCCACATCTTAAAAAAAACAACTGTAAATGCAAAATGTCAAAATTACCTTATGGAAACTCTCCAATGACCAATTCTCAAAAATCAATAAAAAAAAAGTATTTATGCATACGGGAAAAATTAGCAGGACTACGTGCAGTTTTTGATCTAGGGAATTTCCGCTTTGTCTCTTTTAGTAAACGCTGTTTGAGTATGATTTAATGAATCAACATATATGGTTGAAAGTTCTTCATTGGAAAACATATAAACACTTCATTGGAAACATAGAACAGGTTACATACATGAATTTAAAGTACTTGTGTCTAAATAACGAAACTCCATTCACCACTTGGAACTAGCAAACGGAGAGCTGCAGAAAACATGCGTCGATATTATCGAAACATTTACTGTCCAGAAACAAAACAAACACACCATTTCAGCATTTGCTCAACAGACGGCTCAGTAAAAAACTGGACGAAAAACCTAATCGAGATTATCCACCTCGATGAACATTCTTCCTTACCATTTCATTTAGTTCGTCTCACACGCCTTATCCCGCCACCACCTGGGGTCCCCTGGGCCAGTGTTGAGTTGGTGAACTGACCTTCGCTGTGCGGGGCCTGCAGGGTGCACGTGAGCACACGTAGCCTACCCGGGGGGGAGTGGAGGCGTTATGCACGCGGGCGGCCGCGGTCGGGGCGCCCTGGGGCGGCGCACGCGCGCGGGCGCGGACGCACGGCCGAGCGGGCATGGGTCACGCGGCGAGGTCACGCGCTGACCGCCGGCCGCCCGCAGCCAATTACCTCGCGACCCCGCGCCACGTCGCCCCCGCCACGCCCTCCTCCGCACCCCCTGGTGGCACACGCTGGCTGCATCGCTGCGTTGCGGCGTCCCGTCTCGTCTCCCGTCTCACCTCCCGTCTCGCCTTCCGTCTCGCCTCCCGTCCCGCCTCCCGTCCCGCCTCCCGTCCCGCATCCCGTCCCGCCTCCCGTCCCGCCTCCCGTCCCGCCTCCCGTCCCGCATCCCGTCCCGCCTCCCGTCCCGCATCCCGTCCCGCCTCCCGTCCCGCCTCCCGTCCCGCCTCCCGCCCCGCCTCCCGCCCCGCCTCCCGCCCCGCCTCCCGCCCCGCCTCCCGTCCCGCCTCCCGTCCCGCCTCCCGTCCCGCCTCCCGTCCCGCCTCCCGTCCCGCCTCCCGTCCCGCCTCCCGTCCCGCCTCCCGTCCCGCCTCCCCCTTAGATTCATTGTTTCGTGTTTCCGTCATCTATTATGGTCATTAGCTGCGTAAATGTAAATGACGGAAAGTGGCGGTGTTCCTCACTGGAACGTCGTATCCGCCGCAGCGTCTCCGTATTTTTCTTTTGTTTTGATGGATTGATGATTCCGGGTGCGTCAACGGCTATGGTCATTAGTTCCGTAAGTGTATGGTATGTTTTTTTGGGGAGGTGGCGGAGATCTCCCGTTGGATGTTGAGATCCGGCGCCGTCCCATCTGACGGCCAACGGAGTTTTCCCAACCAGGTATCTCCCACCAGCTTGGCGCCACCCCAGCCGGAACACGCTCTAAGCAATCGACCGGTCTCCCGGCAAGTGTATTAGTGCAGTGAATGCAAGTGTAAGTGTATGTAAGGGGCGACGATAAGAAAGATCGCGCGCTCTGTGGCCCGTTTGTTAGGGTACTGCTTCGACATTCCCATGGTGTTGATCGGAGAAACCTCGAAAAACTACCGACCAGAGCAGCCGGCCGCTAGAATTCTTCTCCACACAGCGGTTGAATTCGATCTAGCTGACTAGCAAGTGTCAAAAATCCTGCCGCTGTCGGGACTCGAAACTAGGACCTCCCGAACTGAGGCACTGCAGTGACATCAATTGATGCCCTGAGCCACCTCTGTCGGTACGCCGCGAAGCGCCACTCGTACGTTAAACTAATTGTTTCATGTTTTCGTCAACTGCTATGGTCATTAGCCCATAAATTTAATTGCATGTTATATTCCGGGAAATTGTGGTATTCTACGCCGCAGGAACGATATATCCGGCGCCAACCTTCACGGCGACTTGCGCGATACTCCAGATTGTTATGATTCTTCCAGATGTCTCCCACATTGGGGCACCGCTCCAGCCCCGGAGAAAGCTGAAATCTCCAGTCTGGTCTCTAGACATTTTGGAATTCTCATATTAGATTCTGATAGATATATTAGATTCATCCACACGTGCGGAGATGTTATATGTGGATAAAGGGAAAGAAGGAACATGAATGAAGAAGAAAAGATCGTGCGTAGTTAGTGACCGTTTTTTTATGTCCTGCTCCGGCATTCGTTCGAATTGAATAACCCTCGGGAAACCACTAATTGTAGCAGGCAGTTGCTAAAATTCTTCTCGAGACAGTGGTGCAATTCGACGTAACTATCTATTTTCTTTATTTCTCTTTCCTTTTATTTTTCTCTCGTTGAATTCAGTGATTTCTATTGCCATGTTGATGATCATGATCATGATCACATCTAACCCCGAACTGTCAGGATTTGAAATTGATTGGTTGCAAAAATCCGCCTTATTGTGGAGTCTTCTTGCAAATGCTCCCTACATCTCTCATATAAAAATGAAAGTAATTGTGTTTGACAGAGATCTCACTCAGACAGCTAAACTGATTTTAATGATATGTGTGGATAAGTAAATCAGTAAAATGAATGGAAAATTAATGTAAGTTTTAAAATAATATCTTTAATATTAAAACATTTCGTAACTTTAATAGATGTAATGAGCAAACACGGATCAATATCAATTTACGAAAACAATGTCATTTTTGACCTGAAACACCTTTAACAACACATTTCTACTATCGCAACATAACAGTTCTACAATCCGGAACAAACTCTTTCAGATTAGTTAGTTCCCCTTACTTTTGAGTACGGACACTCATTTCGATTTTCCTTCACCGTCTACTCAGCTGCCATCTATGGACGCCAAAGAGAACTAGCAGGGCCTCCCGTGGAAAATACCGCTGCCCTTTGCTTCAGTTCCTGTGAAGAGCTTTCTCGTGCTCATTTAACATCACGCCAAGAGGGCCCGTCGAGAGGACCATCTCGGTGTTGTTCTAACTCAAGTGTAAGTATCTTGTACACATATGCCCATGAGAGCGCGCGGGCCCTGTTCTTCTACCATTGCTCTAACTGTAGAGATCCTGTTCTTCGACTGATCTCACATACAGCCAGGACAAGAGATAATGAAGGGACACAAGGGACTGGAAATGTCCTCATGAAACACAACTAAAAACAGCGATCCCTTACTCTGAAATAGAACTGAAATTTTAAAAAAAATGTTCATGAGATTATTTTATTATTTAAAACCATATTTGATTTTTAAAGTCTCTTATCTTCAATATTTAAGTAGTAGAAGGATGTCGAGGAAATTTTCAACTTTTACAATGTTCGAAATTTCAGGAGCCTTCCTGAAAAAAGGACCAGCTCAAAATTTTCCCCGCATATTGTTCTTTTCGAAAAAAAATAAAATAAAATAGGAACAATTTTGTAAGTGTCCTTGGAGCTTCCTTTAAAATACCCACAAAATCAAAAGATTCATTTCAAATTCGAGGGATCGCGACATCAGCCGGATCAATTTGGAATCAGTTTTGGTGAAAATAGTATATGCGGTTTAAGTGCTTCTCTTGTTCACAGATTGACGGATGGAAGGTCAGGAATTTTGAAATTAACCAGATTTTTGGTATCAGAAACCTCTAAAATGCTTACTTCATGTGTCTTAAAATGTTGTCATCCATCCTATGCATCATTTCATCACTTCTCTGTACTTCAATATCAGAAAGCAAAATATCATAAAATCACTTGGTACATGGATCTAAATAAACACGATATTATTGAGAACAAATAATGTTAAAAAAGTTGATCACATAGACAAATAATATTAGAGGTGCTATAGAATGGCGCAGACTTTCACAGATTAGTATTTTTTTCTAATTTGCTTGATGTGGACTGGTAGTGCACTGTCTTGCCTTTCCTTCTTGCCTGCTGCCAACTATCGCCGCCCAAAGTACATTTTTTTGAAATTTTTCAACTTTTCAGTTTCCAAATAGTAGAACCGAAATATTATTTAAATAATATTAATGAAGGCTAAAACCTTGTCCTTAATAGCAATTTTCATTGAAAAGTTTGAAACCGTCTTTAAGAAAATGGCGTTGAGCGTTATTGTAAATGCTAAATTTGAAGCTCTTTTTCACAGATATCTATTGAGTTTTCGATGTATTCAAATCCATTTAGATGTGAATATTAACGGCCTGAGAAATATTGAAAAAAATTACACCTGTGTAATTAAAAAAAATACACCAAAATGAACTTTACATCATATTAAACAGGGCAATTATTACAATCCTTTGAAAAAGTTTGAAGAAAAAATTTGGAGCCATTTTTGAGAAAATGGCGTTTCAACATTTCTTAAAATGCAGAATTTTGAGATCATTTTTACAAAAAATTATCAAGTTTTCGAGAAACTTTATTTGGCATTATTTAAATAGCATGTACTTATAAATCTAATAATGAGATGAAATCGCCAGTAATGTTAATATTACCGACTTGAGAGACAAGTTAGAATAATTACATTTTTGTAATTTTTTAAAAAACAAAAGAATATAGCAATGTGGCGTTTATGTCATCTTATACAGTGCATTTAAAAATATCCATACCAAGAATTGAAAGAAAAAAAAATGGAGCCGTTTTTGAAAAAATCTTGTTTTTGTTATTTCTTAAAAATTGCAAATATTTCATGAACTATTGCATGAAAACTACTAAAATTTTCAATAAAATCTACATGAGCTTAATGAAAGAACTATTTATGAGCAACACATTTCATTTGTAGCAAAAATCTTTGTCTTCAATTTATAGTTGAAGGAAGACGCCGAAAAAATTCAAACTTTTGCAATTTTTGAAAATTCAGACTTAACCGTAAAAATCGAACCTATGCCACCTTAATAAGTGTATTTTACTCTTTTCTTATAAGAAATTTAAAGAAAAAAATTGGAGTCGTTTTTGAGAAAATTTTGAAAATGTGCGGGGAACTTCATATATAGTAGCCCCAAATTTTAAAGAAGGTTTTTCAAAATTTCAAACCTTCAACTAGATTCAGATGTGTAGGGGTTCTCAATTTGGAAAAGGTCGTACGTGTGGTTTAGGCGCTAAATTTGTCCACATACGACAAGAGGACAGACGGACTGACGGACGGACGTTTTGCTTTCAATTGTTTTTTCGGCATCAAGGACCCATAAAATAGGGATTCTGGTTAGTCCACGTGTTAGGGGATTTTTTTCTTAATTTAGCAACTGGATTTATTCACTATCTTGTTTTCAGGGCCCGACAATGAACTTCTTTCTGTCGAAAATTCACCGTTTTTTGTGCAGTATTACATAACTTTCTCTATACTACGTATATTTTCCGTATATACGTACATGTACGAGAAAGTAAAAATTGTTACAATGAACAACAATACTTTATAAGCAAAAAGTCATTATTTTTAAGAGCCGACTCAGAAGAATGTATTCAACTTCATTTGTTAGCGGTGTATATCCCCCTAACGTGAGCTGAAATTTCAAGAAATTTTTTAAGAAAACGAAATGTTTAAAAATATTAGATGCGATCGCGTTAAAACAATAATCGTAAAAAAACGAAATAAGTTCTGAATACTTAACTCAAGAAAATACAAATCCATCCTACTACTTTTGTACAGTTGCCACTTCCATTAGATTGTCACTCAACATTGAATAAAACGAGGAAGAGATGTCGGAGAAGCCAACGGGTAGTGCAGACATGTAATAAAATCAGGAATATGTATTTACCAATTATGTATCTTCTGAATATAGTGTACTAGCAACATATCCGGCGTTGCCCGGGCTTTCTTCACATTCAATCCTAGCGAGTGAGAGAAAAGTTCAATTTTATATAAACCACGGTGTTTAATATTTTTAACGTCATTGGTAATTTTAATAAAATATGTCCTATAATTTCTTTCATTTGATTTTACAACGCATTGCTATTAGATGAATTTTTAAAATCTTATGCACCGCTACTGACCTCTAGCGAATAAATTTGGTACCAGTTTTGCACAGCAGTACCGGGCACTGGCGGAACCACGTGCTCTAAGCGAGAGGCGATAAATGGTCGCAGTGCATCTACAAACATATTATTTAATTTTTTTATTTTCCGCATGTGAGTTACGTTAGTCCTTACCAAACTTTGCAAGGACACTGCAACAATCCTGAAGAAGAGCCTGTAAAAATTTCACATCAATTCAGACGCTATTTTTTGTGGTATCGATGTGGGTTACACGTCGTTGAATTCACTTTTATTAGTATAGATTCATGAACGCGAATTTCCTCTCTAGTCCGAGTACTACATTTCGAGTCCATCGTAGCACGCAGCTGTCGCACTTTGTTGTCCCCGGAGCCACTCAGCAGTGTTTATTCAATTCCGCCCCGGCGCGGCGGGTGAGACGGAGCTCCTCGGTGACAGAGCAACGCGCGGGGCTCGTAAATCGCGAGACCGTTGGCCGCGGCAAAGGTGAAGAAGAAGTCCTCCTCCCTCTTTCCCTACGCTCTCGTGCCGGCGCGGCGCGGCGCGGCGCGGCGCGGGGTATAAATTTCTGCTAAAATGCACACGCGGTTACTAAAGACTGCGCCCCAGAAGGAGGCGGCCAAACCATTCATCATCAGACGAAGATCGGCCCACCCTCCTTGCGCCGCGCTGGCAAAAATTCTCTCCCTGTTATTCTGCTCTCAACAGGTGCGTCGTGTTGCTCCTTTTGTGGCCTCCGGTCTATAGACGGACCTGTAGCGGTGGGGGAGCGAGTGGTGATAGTGGTGGTGATAGTGGTGGTGATAGTGGTGGTGATGGTGGTGGTGATGGTGGTGGTGGTGGTAGTGGTGGTGCTTGAGCTGCTGCTAACGTTAATGGTGATGGTGGGATGGTGCATGAATAAAGGTGGTGTCTGGGTTATTAAAAGTAGTAATTGTGGAGGTGGTAATGATTGTAGAGATGGTGATTGTGGGGGTATAGGTGATGTTGGTGACAGCGGGAGTCAAAACTGCGTAGACGGATGTGATAGCGATGTAGGTGTCCCAGGCGGCAAAGATGAGTCTGTAGTGGCATCAGTGGTGATCTAGGTAATAGAAAGTTCTAGAGATGGTGTAGAAATGGATGAGGAGTTGACGATGTCAGAAGGATTAGCAGTTGATCTGCAGATCGTGGTAAATGACATGATGCAGCATTAATGAGGTAGCAGTGGACTATGGAAGTGGCTTTGGTGGCGAGATGATTAAAGCGGCTTTGGTTATATATCGATGGAGACAGCAGTCACTTTCTCGGTGGTGGTTGCGATAGCTTTTGGGAGGGGGCAAGAGTTGTCGGGCCTGCTAGTTGTATTGGCCCTGGCAGGCTCTACTTGATGTTATAATAACGATGATGGTCGTGGTGGCAGTTGTGTAGCAGTGTTAACTGCAGTAAAAATGACAGTATAAGTTGCAATAGTTGTGGCGTAATTGTACATAGGACGGAAGGCAGCGGCTGTGCCAGAGGCGGGTGCTCCGGCAAAGGTGACGCCTGTAGTGGCAGCGGTGGCAGTCGCTAGCCATACTCTCCTCTCTCGTACATTACACTCCTACTTCCTCGCCAGATAGACTCTAAAGCTGTTTGCTATAAATATTACACAGCGACGCGTTCAACGTATTTCTCGTTCTTTCCCCCGGCGGGCACGGCTCCGGCTGGATATTTATTAGGGCTCTGTAAACTTTTGGGAAAAGAAGAAGGGAAGGAACGAAAGAAGCAGACGAAGGACCAACCGGCTCCATCTTGCAGCCGCGGCGGCGGCGGCGACGGGGGCGGTGGCACGCGCTCCACCAGGAAGATATTTTCGATTCTCTTCTTTCGTTTTCCGCGCCGCTTGACATTCCACAAATAGCGGAGATCATAACCGCGGAGGAGCAGAAATATGCTCTCGCTGATGGTGTTTATCCGACGTGTAAAGGTGTTTGGGAAGATAGAGGGCGTGCGGCGTCCTTTTCTCTGTTCGTTTTCGTGGGGGAGAGGGGGGGGCGTCGCGCCCTCTACAAATCTCGAGACGCCGCCTCGACGCCAGCGTGACGCTTGCGCCCGTCGCACCGCGACGCAGATGCCATCGCGATGTTCTACTCTCAGGCAGCCCTCCGGAGCATAACGGAAAACTTTATAGTGACCTGCACCTGAGATTGTAGTCATATTTGAGATAGGTAAATAAGTTGATGCATGGCTTACAAGCAAAAGAAGAAGTTGCTTGTGGGCCATGAGGGGCCCCGAGTGTAAGAAAAATATGCATAACATATTATTGCGTTTGTAAAATACAAAATAGTCTATTGTACCAGAAAATTTGTGTTTAAAATTTCAGAGTTACTTTTTTAAATATTTGATACATGTTCAAATAGTCAAATATTAACTATGTTATTTTTTTATTGTATGGTGAATTTGTGTAAAATGTTATTGTAAAATTATTTAATGAAAGAAATATAATACATGCAAAATTTTACATAAAAACATTATTAGTTTTCATTTGTATTTGTACAGAAAATACTTACGTTAAGATCAGTTTTTACTTAATAAATATGGAGCTATATTTACGAGGGGGGAGGCAACACAATTTGCAACACAAGATGCTTGGGGGCCCTGCAATATTTAAATCCGGCCCTGAATTGATGGATGGTGATAATGAAGTTGATAAAATATTGATCACTCTTATTGAAAATAATTTCACTGAATCACATGGAGATAATTTTTTTGCGTTTATGAAAATTGGTAGCACAGAATCCCACGAAAATATTCCATTGATACTTTTCAGTTTCCATGCCAGAGAATAAGACGAACATCTATGTTATGATTAATATTTCTTTGTATTGTGAACTTGCATAGCACAAATAAAAATGGGTAACATGAACAGACCGGCTGCAGGCGTCCTGCTAAGGTAGTATTCTTATAGTTTTCTTCCCAAGATATTATTCATGAACATGTCATGTTTTTATGAAAAAATACTAGTGGGCTTGAAAATGTTCTGACTAGTAGAAAACCGATAAGTAATATTGTGTGAAACATTACCAGCGACAATATCGGAATTTTTCAAGTGCCTTTTCAATGATTATAATGTCCAAAATTTTCCAGCATTAAAGTTTCGTACCACGCAAGAAAGAAAGACCAGGGTTTCAACTGCGCGTTTCGTTGACTAGGAATTGTGCTCGTATTTGCATACTTGAGCATGGAAGCTCACAGAAAAAAGGCTTGAAGTTCGAGGCTAAGATGTAGTACCCGGAAGTATGCCCGAACCCTTGGGATTCGCAAATGAACCGCGTGTTCGTGTTGCGTGCTCTCTTTATTCACTGGGAACCCTCAAAGAAGGGCTGCGTGCAAGACAGATGTGCGGAAAGAAACGTGAATTCACTTACAGTAGTGGACAGTGACTCATCCAGATTTAGTAGTAGATTCCAATTTAAAGGCTCAAGATCCATTACATTAAATATGTGCCTCAAAGATCATCCCATACACGTTATTGAATTTCTAGTATTAATATTTATGTCAGATTGCTACAAGATTATCGCCAAGTAAGAGGCAACTTAAACTGGTTCTTTGATAAATATTTTTGTAATTCTATTCTGAAAACATGTAGGTACTACCGTGAAATGGCCTTCAATTGTTCCGCTTTCCTTTAATATCTCTTATCAAAATTATTTTGCATTTTCAAAGAATCAACAGAAAAAATAGTGATAAAACACGTAAATGATAATCGAACAGTCGCTTATTGTAGAATTTAAATTCTTCTGTAGCACTACCACATTTTGCAGGATCACTATCTTCAATAATGTAGTTGTAATATGTTGTCCAATAAAATTGAAACTTTTACGGTTTTTCAACTTTGAGAGTTAACTGATGAAAACAATCGTATTGCATCTTTATTAGAGTATTCACTCTCTTCTTACAAAAAATTTAAAGAAAAATGTGGAACAATTTTTAAGAAAACTCTGAATATGTTTCAGACGCTTGATGTAAAGTACCCTCAACATTTAATGATTATTTTCATAATCGCAGAGCTTTGAGTCTGGCAAGGTCGACTTGGGAATATCGATTTTGGTAAAAATCCTACGAATTGTTTAGGCGCTAGTGTTGTTCACATGAACAGACATGGGGAGAGACTGATGTTCTGAAAAAATTGATATTAAAGAAGCTCAAAACGTGGTTTGTGACTACACTACGTATTAGTGAAAGTGATTTACTACATATAGAGATAATTTACTGTATGAGGAAGCCACAAAATGAGTTTTTCTGACAACAAACCGGCACTTTTCGCCGCAGCATTCCCTAACTTTCTCTATTCTACGTTTATTATTCTGCATAAACGTACGTATACGGGAAAGTAAGTGTCACTTTTCGGGTATAGTAAGCTCTTCTGTACTTGCAGTATTAATTTTCTTAAAATATTTTTAACAAATGACCGTAGCATTTTTCTATATTAATTTGTCATAACACTGAGTAAAGTTGAAGATGATTTTAAAATGTTATAACTCTATGTCTGAATGTTTATTTTTGATTAAAACTCACAATCTGAGTAATTCGTTTTGTTAATCTGAAGGCAACCGAAAAAAGCATAAGGCATCAACGTTTCATGTATATTCTGTCATGTTCGTTTTTTTTGTTATTTAAAGTCGCATCAACATCTAGATAATTAGCGACGAACGTTAGCGAGTTAACGGTATGGTAACTATGAAGATGAACGATATGGTGATGATAAGGGGTGAAAGGAGGAACACATATTCAAACATCGGGATTCGAACCCGGGATCCTTCGGTCCGAGATCGCTTCGACACTACTTCCTTAGCGATCTCGGCCACCTGATCAGCTTCATCAGTTGTTAAGGGACGCACGCCAATTGCGTCCTCATGCAATGTAGACGGCGCGGATCGTACTATAGTGCGACGGCGCGAGGCAGCTCGCCGAGGAAATGTCTGCACCGAACGAGGGTGCGTCGGCTATGGACAGTTGCCTGAACGCCAACTACGGTTATGAAAATAGGAAGAAAATGAAACGGTGAAGGTAGCGACGGAAATATCGTAGGGCCTGTGTGGGCCGATGTGCATTTAAGGGAGGGCACGCGGTTGTATGCTTCTTGCTGAAAGTCAGGGAGACGACGAAGTCTCGCTGTGTACAAGAGATGCCGTTGGTGCGAAGTGATGCGAAATGTCAAACATTATTAACTGCGGGCATATTCGCACATTTTAACGTGAATCATCGACAAATGAACTGTGTGTGGACTGAAGTAATTTCCGCAACTAGACTACGTTAATAATGAACAGCTACATGGCAGAATTAAGCTATGGGGCGATATTCTGAAAACAATGACGGGACGGGTACATTTTCCACGTGGCCCTCACGAGTGTTATGGAAATTAATCCAAGCAAGAGATGGTGATGATAAGAGGCTTCGTAAGTCCACGAATACTGCCGTATTCAGCGCAAATTGCAGCCAAAGTCTCAACAGAAACAGGTGGAGGACTCTTCAACGTGCGTCGGAACGAGGCGTTTGAGCAAATCCATCAGCAAGGGCGGCACTGATGACGAGAAGCGCCACTCACGAGACAGTGAAGGCCAGCTCCGAGTTGAGCACCACGAGTCCAGCTGTGGCTCGCGAAGGCGGCGTCGTGCGTTCACAGGTAAGGTAAAATAAAACGTATGTAGCATGAATAGAAGGATATTCGATGACCAATATTACATTATACGTAGGGTGAGTGATCTTATTATAAATTAATGTTTATTTTTATGAACATTATCACGTTGTAATAAGTAATTTTCAATACTAGCATAATTACGCCCCACCGTCTTCCCGTTCCGTCAGCGCTTCTACGACCTGGTTGTTCTAGTGGTCCTCGCAGTTTTATGAGCATAAGAGTGCGCGTATCTTAATGTAAAACATATAATAGGGAATTTCGCAATAAAAAAGCTAGAAGTTATGTTGATATATTTTCAATACAAATGCTTGCAATGAATATTTGGGGAAATTGTTTACATAAACATGTTTTTTCATATAACCTACAAAATAGAGATCTGTTAATACGTTAATTTCAACGGTTTTCGGAAGGACAAAGTATGAAATTTATCCAACAAGGGTAGAATCTGCTTTGATGCATTGCAATAAACGGATGTTGTATATATAACGGATGTTGGTATTTATAAGAACGGTTCACTCCGACACCCTGTGACCGATCTCCATGAAATTATACACATCTACGTTTTTTTTTACCCAGAAGGTTTATGTGCTGTTAATTTTCATGTAACTTCACTAGATGGCGCTGTAGAACAAAACTAAATATTCAAGTCAATTGCAACCCACAGCTCTCGGCAGCATTTTTTAAAATCTACATTGTTAAATAACTCTAACACAAAACTAAAATTTTTAAGCTCGGGGCCACAAAGAGAGGTTTCTCACAGCATAATCTATAGGAGGAAGATTCTTAAACATTCTATTAAATTTTTGCTGGCCCGCCGCTTCTTGATATTACCCCATATGCTCAGATTCCTGCAGAATCTTCAATTAAATGTGAATGAGAGGGACAGAGAGAGGCAAAGACAGACAGACAGAGAGAGACAGACAGGGACAGAGAGAGAGGGAGGCGGAGAGAAAGACGAAGAGAGAGAGAGAGAGAGAGAGAGAGACGGAGAAAGGGAGAAGGAAGGAGGAAGAGGGAGATGAAAGGCAGAACAACATCTGCTGGGTTCCGCTAGTACGTACTATATACGTGTCCCACCAAATATGAGCCTCCTCCATAACTTCTAAATAGTTGACGACATCGAAATGCAGATTTCGCATAACAATGTTGAACAATGTCGAACTTACAACTTGAATCATGCGTCAAGTAGTAAACCGTAGATATATTGTTTGAAATAATTTGCTTTCGAGAAATTAAATCGTCCTTCAGTTTTTAAAGGAATTTTCTATTTTTTTCGTCAGCAATGGATGTATCAGAAAAAGATGAATACAATGATGAATCATATGTTAGTATTTTGATAGAAATTTGAGTATAAAATAAACAATGTTTCCTGTTGCAGCCCTTGAAACTGTCGCCTTTGGCGAATGTGGCCTTCACGGCGCCGAGGCCGTTAAGGGCAGCGACGCCGCGAAGCAAAGGTCACATTCTTCAAAGATGATAGGTACAAGGACTACTAAAGGAAATTTTGTGGGTTTAATTTGAGATTGAATACCATAAAATATTAATTTATAATCAAACTAATGTCAAAATATTAACAAATGATACATTATTGTATTCCTCGTTTTATGATCTATCCATTTCTAGTGAGAAAGTACACAAGTCCAATTAAAAATCAAAGATAATTAAATTTCATGAAATCTATAAATATTACGAACAGCATATTACTTGCGCTATGATTCGACAATGTTGAGCGAAAACAGTATTTCGATATCGTGAACCGTTTAGAAAATATGAGGGCGGCCCATAGTTGGTAGGACACCCGGTATAATATGGAATGAATGTACGTACTAATTTTTTAAATTTCTGCGGGACACAATGTATAAGCGTGGAATAAAAGAATCTACAGAGAGAGATACATGGAATTAGGGACGCTCACTTAAAACTTCGAATGCAAAATAAACGACACTAAATATAACCGAAACAGTAAAAAGCCGAAAGCAATCAGACTCTCTCTATCAACTGAAGGTCTGAGAATAAAATATATCCTGAGAAATCAGCATTGCACCTGTGAATACATACTATTGAATACAATATGAAGGCTGCTTATTACAAAAAGATAATATAATCATCGTATAGAAATATCCACCAGTTAATGATATTTCATGCATCCGTTTGGCCAGGTCTTTCTATTGAATCTCCATGAGACAACGTTCGTTTTCTCTCTCTCTCTCTCTCTCTCTCTCTCTCTCTCTCTCTCTCTCTCTCTCTCTCCCTCCCTGTCTCTCCCTGTCTCTCTCTGTCTCTCTCTGTCTGTCTCTCTCTGTCTGTCTGTCTCTGTCTGTCTGCCTCTCTCTCTGTCCCTGACCCTGTCTGTCTGTCTGTCTGTCTGTCTCTCTCTCTCTCTCTCTCTCTCTCTCTCTCTCTCTCTGGAGATTGAGGTGTAAGTACGTATTAGTTACAAGACAGGCCTACAATTAAATATGAATGTCAGTGGATGTCAAAAAAATCAATAACGTGACTGAACCAACTATGTCGAGCAGAAGCCACGAGTGAGCAGGGGAGAGTGATCGATATACCGCGAGAGCTGGTGGCGGCTAATGGAATCAAATTAAAAGAAATAAGAAAAGATAAAGATGATTGTACACGTAACCTTAGGGGTGTAAGCAAATTCGAGCAGGAGCCACGAGAGAGAACAGATGAGCAAGCGAGATTCCATGAGAGCAAAGCAGCATCTCTTATAAAAGTCTCTATAAAACGTAAGGAAAATAGAAAATATAAGGAAAATAGAAAATATAAAGAATACTATTCAGGAGTGTTTAACTAGTAGGCAAGAGCGGTAAAAGTCGTGACTTAGCGAGAAAGGGCAAGCAAGAAGCTACGTGGAGACATCAGCAGAACTTAAACTAAAGGGCCAGGGAAGAGCCGAACCTCTTTGCGCGTTGGACGAGCAACAGTGAGCAAGGGTCTATAAGCGAGGAGCCGTCACATATAAAACGCCTAAGGGTTTAAACACTAAACGTAATCAAACCTAAAGATAAAAATTGAAAGACAAAGCCGACTCTTCAAGGAGGGTTAGTGAGTGAGCAATAGTGATCAGCAGGAGCCAGAGTGAGCGAGCGAGTCACCGCCAAAGGGAGATAGTGGCCCCGGAGGCGCCGTGATCCTATCGATTGACGGCGCCGCTATTAACCCGTGATGAGCGTGGAGTAATTGTGTGACGGCCACTTGCTGATGATTGGCTGCGCTAACAATTAGAGTGATTCGTATTGATTGCCTCCGAACATGACACCCGTTTCCATGGCTACAATGCACGCTGTCCCGCGGGGGCGGACGAATCCTGCCCCCTCGCCCCGTCCCCCATCCTCCTTTCAATTCTCCCCTTTATCCTCCTCCCTTTATCTCTCCTCCTCTTTATCTTCCGCTTTCCCTTATCTCTCTCTTCTCCTTCCAATCCTCGCCCTTCTCGCCTGTATCTTTCTCTCCTTCTCCCCCTCCACCTCTCTTTTTCTATTTCTCTCCACTTCTTCCGCATTCTCCCCGTCTTCGTCTCCTTCCAATTCTCGTCATTCTTCCCTTTACCTTCTTCTCTCCCTCTCCTACCCTCTTCATTTATAAATCTCTCAACCTCTCCCCCTTTCTCTCTCTTTTCACCTCCTTTCGATACTCATCCTTCTACCCTTGATCTTCCTCTCTCCCCTCATTTTATCTTTCTACCTCTTTCCCTAGCCCCCATTATCTCTTTTCATCTACTTCCAATCTTCATCCTTCTCTCCTTCATATTCCTCTCTCTCCCCCTCCATTTCTCTCTCTTTCTACCTCTTTCCATCTCTCCCCCATTCTCTCACTCTCTCTCTCCCTTTTCATCTCCTTCGAAATTCTCGACCTTCTCCCCTGTATCTTCCTTTCTACCTCTCCCCCTCCTTCCATCTCCATCCCTTTCTAACTCTCTCCCCCATTCTCCCTCTCTTCATCTCCGTCTCTCTCTCCTTGATATCTTCCTCGTAACGATGCCTCTCCTCCTTCTCCCCCGAGACCCTCCCGGGGCGCTGTGTCGCGAGGGGCGCGCGGGTGACGCAGGGGGTGGGGGTGGGGGTGGGAAGGGATGCGAAGGTGCGTCACTAGCCGCATTGCCCCCTCCCCGCCGCCCGGAGCACATACCGGCGCACGCGCTCTGCGCAGGCGCGAGGGGATCGTCTCCCTCCAGGATGGCCCCTTGTCGGGAATGGAATCTAGATGCGACTACATTAACAGTAATGGGTTGTAGGGCTGTACTGCAGATATGTCTTGCATTAAGAATATTATTTGGATATATTGAATTGGACACATGGTGTGGAATAAACGAGTGTATAACCAGTCGATTGATAACTTTGTAAACCGCTATACGTTGAATTTACATTCGTTACTTTTAATCAGTCGACTGATTACCTGGTAAATCACTACTCGTAGTACTTACATTCATTACTTCCTATAAGATATTTATATATACAGTTTTGGCGAGAAATTGCAACTTTTGATGCGTTTTAAATGACAAAACTTGTATACCGCCTTATTCTGGTAAAATAATAGTATATCGAAACTGCTCTTGCTGAACTAAGTTAATATCCACTCGTATATTACTAATTGTCATTGCGCGCAGAAATTGAAAGAAAACTATACAGACTTCAGCCATGTAAGAAGAGTCTATTGGTTTCGTTCTTGAGTTCCAGGAACTCAGGAAAAATCGTTGGCCGATTTCGACTGAAAAATGCAAATATTTGATTGTGTTATTCCTCCAACTCAATTAGATTAGAAACTTTTAAGGTGAAATCTGATAAGAACGTAAGAAATACCAGTGCCGGAGGATAATTAAAATTTTATTTACGTTTCTGCAAAATGTTTCTTTGATTTTGGTCTTAAATAGAGGGAAGCGCATTTATAAATGTAACATATTGATTTTCATTAAAACCTCTGAATTTTGAATATAGCAAAAGTTTGAATATTTTTCGAAACATGTCATACGCCTCCCATATTACATCCAGATTTTTTAGCTCAATTTGTACCTCATTGTAGATCTTGAAATGATTTTATACACACTACACAATACACAAACTGTGGGTAGTTGTTGAGGCTGCGAAATATTGAGACACCGTTTTTGAAGAGATTGTGCCAAGGAAACTGTTTATCGTCTTTTCGTGCACTCTTGTCATGGGAGAAGACTGAAAACTACAAATATCCAGACTGTTAGCATTCCTCGGCGTAAGCATCGTTAAGTATTGAAGAAATTGTCAGAGTCACCTGTCTGGGCGGAAAGGAAAGCGTTTCCCTTCTGGTTTTCTCTCGGAATTCGTGTGTGGGAACTAAGTTTACACGCCAACCTTGCTGCTTCACGAATCATACAGATCTCGGGTCGCAACACCCTTAGACCACTAAATTGATTTTCAGTGCACTCGATTCATACGCGTGCATTACCAGCTTTTTACACGAGCGAGGCGAGTCGCCACAAAACTGAACGGTTTCGCTGATTTTGAAGCAATGTGATTTTGTCGCGTCTTAGGTGAAAGGAGTTCATTTCTGAGAATTTGGCGACAATGGGCAGTCTTGCCTGGGCCTCTGGCGTGTACAGTGACCGGATGTGGAGCGCTCTCGCGGTCATCTCTGGAAGCAGTTCAAAGAGTTATACGCAGAATGAATTCCTTTTTCTCTCTGCAAGGTAGCTGGCGGTTATGAAGGAAAAATAAATCTTGACCGCGGGACGTTTGAAATGTATACCCTTTGCTGTTATTCGGTTCAACCAGTGGTTGTAATTGATTGTATTCGAAGTGCGAAGCCAAATTTGACTGAATTCGGCCGCCTAAGAGCGAACAGTAGTTGTTGAGAAATATCACTAAAAGGAGGAAAACTTTCGTTATGGCGCGAATTCCCAAATTTCCCCTTCCCCAGAAGTTTTTCAAAAATGCCTTTAATGTGTGCTACTTAAAAGTCATTCATTAATATCGTCATGTTTAATTTATTTATTGTGTTTTGTGTAGTTCAAAAATTTCTGATTTTCAGAAACGTTACTCAAGTTAGCCCTGTTCTGGAAATTGTATTTGCACGTTTGGATTGCTGATTGACACAAGAGAGTACTGGTTCGGGATAGGCGTGTCGCAGGCGCTACTTCCGGAATTTCAATTCAATTTCCGTCAATGTTTTATGACGTGATATCGAGATTGCAGAATTATGCAGCACTGCGTGAGTTCATTGACTGCGTACCGTTAGGGATGATCGACAGTACACGGATTCGTCCGTAGCACTGACAAACCCTGCAAATTCGAAACGAAATGGAAGCGTGTTTTTTCGTGTGTGTAAAAGACGGAATGAAAATGAAATTTCAATAATTACTGTTTAATGCAGGATGGAAACATGTTAACATGCTGAGTTATGTAAACTTTGACTAGCATTTTTGGAGAGTCAGGTAGCTTCATTTGCACTGAAGTGTACGAGTATCTTAAATGTAGTTTTCATCCGGACCTCCGAATACCCACAGTTCTAGAAAAAATTAATCAATTCGAAATGCTAATAAACATAGGTAAATCTCACACTTTCCAGCCCTGAGTCTCCAAAGATATAAGTTTCGATTTATGTACCGTCTAAATAAAAAAATACCATGACAACTCACCAATGTCATATGTAAATATCTTATTCTTTGACTTTTCTTCAATTTAGTTATTTTTCCTTTATCGACTAAGCGTAAGGAAAAATCTCTATCTTCAATTCGAAGTTGAAGGATGACGCCAAAAAACGTTTGGAATTTGCGAGAATTCGGAGTCTTGAATAAAAATTAGGCATGCGAGAATATTTTAAACATCCTCTGCGCTATAAGAAAAAACATAATGAAAAAATTTGGAGTAATTTTTGACATAAAATTGAAGATGTTATTAGGCTTCGGGTGAAGTATTTCCAGAAATAAAAATGTCTATTTCAAATTTGCTGTGTGACGTGTTTAGCCAGATCAATTGGGAAATATAAATTTTGGAGAAAATTGCCGTGAACGGATTAGACGCTAGAGTTGGGACCAGATGGACAGACGGATGGCCGGACTGTCATTGGACTGCCGGACTGGGTCGGACGGACGGACGGACGGACGGACTCAAATTTTTAGGTATCAACGATCTGCAAAACGTGCACTGTAACTACACAACATGTTAGAGGAAGAAATTTGCTACACATATGAATAAGATTTATCCATTTTTTAAATATCAGACTTCACATTACAATTTTCTGGCGGAAAATTGACAGTTTCCGCTGAAGCATTACAAAACTTCCTTTCTACTGTGTAATTACGTAATAAATGAGAAAGTAAAGATAATTAATCAATATATTTATGAAAGCACACCTGTTTCATGGAGAACCTCTACAAACTCCTTTAAGATCGGCAAGAAATGACCTAGAATATGAGTTTTAAATGGATCTTGGAACCTTAATGTAGAGTTAATTCTTACAAACTCGGTTTAAATATTTTTCTCTAAGAACGTTTTTTTAAGTTTAAAATTATAGGTTCCAATGAGGGTCATGTGATTTTTGGATTTGCAGGGGTTTTGGAAAACATGTTATTTGTAATTGAATGGGATGAGGAAAACATTGAGGGGTTCCAATTCTATTGTTCTGGTAGTGATTTAACTCTATCTCTGATTAAATATTCATTAATGATAATGAAAATTTTGTTCAATCACAGTGAGTGGCACTTAAATTACTTTGAATTTAATTAAAGTGGTCTTCATGGAGAGGCATCAAAACAGTTATATTCTCTAGTATTTCCACTCTGAGAATATCTTCTGTATTTCATTGAAACACTTAACTATTTCAATTATGGAAGATTTAAATGAACGATGTATAAGTATATATAGAGTAGAGATAATTTCCTTTAACGATATGGCACCGAATACATCTCAAACTATTCCCTTTCAATACTAACATTCGCAGTTAATATAACTGATCAAATTTTAACGTTTATTAATAAAATACTGACTAAATGACAATTTTATGTGATATTAGTAGATGGGGTACTTCTCTTGAAGGTGACGAAAATATTGTCTGCACTACATTAAAGTATTACATGTTTATTCAAAATATTAAATGAACTAATCTTTCATAATTAATTATAATAAAACAAATGGAATACAAAAATTAAGAATTATTAAAAAGTTTTAGATTGAATGTGAATTGATTGTGAATCTAAATGAACTGCGAAAACGCAATTTTGTCTCACGGACTATTCGATTGTTACACCTTCATTAACATCTTATTATGCGCTATTAGCAACATCCAAAGATGGTCCATGTGCCGCTGCAATCGGTTTAGTTTTTACTTTAGCCACTCAAGTCAATTTGAAGTATTAATTAAAGAGATTGATATCCCCAACTCAATAATATTGTCACCGTAGTTTTAAGCTTCATAGCTTTTCTTAAGTGAGCATCGTTTGGACTGGTTTGTAATTCCTCGCTTAACAATTAATGCGTCTTCTTCCCTGTGGCAATTCATCGGAATCGTATAGAACATCATACGCCAGTATATGACTACAATGATCTGTTAAACTCTAAAGTTCTGCACCAGACGATACATCCTTCCAGATTACTACAAGGAACCTTTGTTCAACTTTCAACCTTGTCAACACTGTAAAGTACGCTATTTTCACTAATCTTTTCGAAATTCACGTATCAGATAATTTATTACAAATAGCGTACAAAATTATTTTCCCAGTTACTGATTTTCCTGTGAGAATGAAATTACCTCATCCATTTAGCTAAGGAATGAAATGATGAAACGGCCATATGCATTTCAATCCAGATGTAATTTACGTACTCGGACTAATTAATAAGTAGATATAATGAAAAACTGAACGAGAAAGATTTTTGGCTGAAGGACAATTAGTACCTTTTCTCTCCTGTACACCTTCATTCTTCTGCGAGACAGTCTTACAATATTAGTTCTTGAACTCGTCACATGTGCTCACGATTCCTCCGTGATACAGTCGGATACTGCAGCGGTACCGTCGACGTCAGCTGCAGCATTACAGCTCCTTCTCCTTCCTCTACTTAAAAAAAATACTAATTAACGATCCTCTTACAATATTTACCTTCTCTGGCACTTAATTTTTCGATGGCTTTAAAAATCCATTATCTAATGCTTTTAAACAAATGAAGACATTTAATTTCAATTTAATTAATAATTAACATTTGACAATTAATTTTCCACTTCTGTGAAGAACAGAAACATTGAAATACACGCCTCCCTAAGAAATGTAGTAATTGTAAGTCTTGTTTTAAGTAATGTGTTCCGCAAAGCTTTAATTATTGATCAAATGCAATGAAAAATTGAATCATAAAGATTCTACGCATTTAAGGGCTTTTCACATCAAAATATGCTTGCATATTGACCGCATATTCACCGCAACTACATGCGTCATTCTATGCTTGCTCACCTCCGTCCGCCAACGCGCGTGCTTAACACCTCCACTCACGAGACGCCTTGCCTGATACGATCGGCGGCGGAACGGAGGTTCTGTTCTCTCAGTCGCTTCTCCAGCCCAGCCCAGTAGGACGAAGCCAGTCTTAAAAAATCTCTGCATTTACCATCAGCGAGCAACACCAACTATTACGTTATCATTTCTGTTAAGCAAACTAGATTAAATATCCCAAGATCTTCTGCTGTATATTTCTGAAACGTGATTCAATTCTCTTCGTAAACAATGTATTTGTTCCTATACGAGTAAAATGGTGTTCCGCAAGGGCTGCTTAATCACCGTGGGCAGTGAAAAATCGAATAATTAAGATTCCATGCATTTCAAGAGCTCAACTAACCATAACACTATATTCATTTTGGTTTTTCCATCGCCAGCAACCGGGAGCTTTTCAGCTAGGTCGAATTCAGTCGCTGTCTGGAAGAGAATTCTAGCGGGCGGCTGCTCTGATCAGTAGTTTTCCGTGTTTTTCCGATCAAACCAGGCGAATGCCGGAGGAGTACCCTACCAAACGGGCCACGGACCGCCCGCATTCTTTCCTTCCTCTTCCTTGTCCTATCCTCTCCCCTTTCACACACACTTACACTAACATGCACTACACTACCACATCTTCCAGGAGACCGGTCGGGAACTTAGAGCTTGTCCCGGCTGGGGCGGTGCCCCGGTGGTGGGAGAGCCCTGGTTAGAGGGAAACCCCGCTAGCCGACGGTAGGTCGGCGCCGGATCTCGCCTTCCAGCCGGGGAAGATCACCGCCATCTCCCGAGGGAAAAAAGCATGCACTACACTTACTGGACAAATGACCTAAGCTGTTGACGCGCCCGAAACAACCAACCAATCCATCGCCACCACATGCGTCCCACAACGCAAGCTTACTCCGCCTACCACCGCGCATTCTTGACACCTCCGCTCACGACGTTCACCCTCGAAGTGATACAATCGCACGGCCCGACGGTCTCGTTCTGGCGGTCGCCACTCCAGCCACCGCAGCTACCGTTGGTGCTGCTTCCGCTCCTTCCGCCACTCTTTTTAATTACGCCCCGCTGTAAATTACCTGCCTGCGAACGTCTGCCCCCGTCGTCGGCGCTGCCAACCGCATAAAACACGGCGCCTCAGCTGGAAGCGGTCATCGCGCCGCTTACCTCTTCGTGCCACTCCCGAGTATATCTTCCCCAAGGCGTGCCTTGCATACGAGCATTAAGTAATTTCCTTAACTGTGTAATAATTTCTGCTTCTTGTCACTGTAAGCCTAACTTGTCAACAAGATAATTAAATCGTTAACTCCCGGAGGCTAGCTGTGTGCGGTTTTCTTAATTGAGTAGTACCTCTCCGTGGGGTTATTTATAGAGCTGAGACGCTAACAAACGCCCGCTGTGTGTGTGTGTAGCTTCGTGTTCGTGAGGGCTTCTGAGATTACGGAGTCAACGTACGCGTTCCTCTGTTTGTCCAGGAGAGATTTAAGGCGAGATATCTCGGGGTTTAATGGCGTTTCCTGCTTTTTGATGGTGCGGTGAATACGTGGTTGTGCTTTGTACGCATTATGAGGAGTACTATATGTGAACTTTCGCCTAGATGAAAGTTGCTTGCTCGCGGCCATGCGTTTTCTTTGTTAATTCTTATTGTTCTATGATGATGATTTTATTTAAAATTGACGATATTTTCATTTTTGGGACAACTCATAATCAATTATTTTCAATATGAGATGTACTATGGATTATCTGTGTCGCTCATTTGTGTTAGATGTTTCTAGAAAATTAGAGACGTTAGATTATTTTGTAATGGGGAATTAAGAGGTTTTCAATATCAGCTGTAGGCTGCTATGTGTGGCTCAATAACAACTGTACAGAAAAACACAAAGTTTAATGCACCTGCGAATATCGAGACATTAGACTCGTCGGTAATGTAAATATTAACGACATGAGTTATATTTCAGAAAAATTGCATTTGTGTAATTTTGAGAAACAAGAACAATAAATCAATATATCGTTACTGTTATGTTATTTGGTGTCGTTCATACAAAAAGTTAAAATGCACAATTTGGAGACTTTTTGAGCTCAGTTATCAGAGAAAAAGTTTGAATTTTCGCGAGACTTTAGAAGGCATCATTCGAATCATTTGTAATAAAAACGCAATTATATATACAAATCGCCGTCAGTAAATATTAACGAAGTGAGGCAGAAATAAAAAAAACTAACATTATTTAGAAAAAACTACATTTGTGCACGTTTTCAACAAAAAAACATCAAAATGGTTTTTGATACAATCTTGTTGATAATCCTTTTTTTAATACTGCCCATTTTTCACTCAAATCTACGCGATAATATACTATTTTAAAAAGGTACGTATTATTAATTAAAGTTACAATCGTAGAGAACAAATCTAATTTAAAGGAAAATTATCTCTATCTCCAGTATTGCAGTCGGAAAACGAGGTCGAAAATAATTCAACCTTTTTCAATTCTAGGAAATTCCGCGATAACAGAGACACTCGCAACTATTCCATCAATGTAAGTGCATTACACTTTATTCTCAGAACAATCTTAAAGAAAACGTTGAGAGACAAGTTCTAGAAGCTTCATATGAATTACCTACAAAATTTAAATGTTTTACAAATTACATACAAGGGCTTTGCAGGGCTTTTAGTGGAGCCCAAGGGGGGAGTTCTTTGGAAAAAATTCTACGAATGGTTTAGACTGCAGCGTTGTTCAGAGACGGACAAACAGACGGACGCCTTCACGAAAAAACACTTTTTCGGTATAAGGGGACACCAAATCGTCTTATTCCGTTCAAATCTTAAAATCAATGTTCAGCAGTATTACATAACTTTCTTAATAATAATATATTACTCCGTATATTCGTACGTATACGGGAAAGTAAAGTGATCACCTTCAGGTGAGGCAAACGATATGCACAAACCGCCCCTGTACTATGTACGTATACGTGTATACTAGTGGTATAGAAAAGGTTTTCCTTCAAGTAATGATTCTATTTAGCCTAACGATTAGGTGATATGTATCTACATCAATATATTGACATTCACTTGCATAAACTATGTCACTATATCAGTAGGTAATTCATTGTCTTCTACGTATTGATCTCGACTTGTTTGGATACTGATTCAACGCTATATGAAAAAAAAAACAACCTAACTCTCGACTTCAGCCTTGTTTCGTTCCTGTCGGGCAGCCCACGCGCAGCGGCCACCAGCGTACCCGCCTCGGATCGCGCCCTGCCGCGGGCGCTCGTTCCCCATCCGTCCCGCCCCTCCTTCCGCCCCACTTCATCGTGCTCTGCCTCGCCCCGCTCCGACGCGACCCATCCCGCTCTGCTGCGCTCCGCCCCGCTCCGCCCCGCCCCCATCCGCCCCGTTCCGCCCCGCTCCGCTCCGCCCCGGTCAGCCCCGCTCCGCCCCGCTCCGCCCCGCTCCGCCCCGCTCCGCCCCGCTCCGCCCCGCTCCGCCCCGCTCCGCCCCGCTCCGCCCCGCTCCGCCCCGCTCCCCCGCTCCGCCCCGCTCCGCCCCGCTCCGCCCCGCTCCGCCCCGCTCCGCCCCGCTCCGCCCCGCTCCGCCCCGCTCCGCCCCGCTCCGCCCCGCTCCGCCCCGCTCCGCCCCGCTCCGCCCCGCTCCGCCCCGCTCCGCCCCGCTCCGCCCGCTCCGCCCGCTCCGCCCGCTCCGCCCGCTCCGCCCGCTCCGCCCCGCTCCGCCCGCTCCGCCCGCTCCGCCCGCTCCGCCCGCTCCCCGCTCCGCCAGCCACTCAGCCCGCAGCCCGCTCCGCCCGCTCCGCCCACTCCGCCCCGCTCCGCCCCGCTCCGCCCCGCTCCGCCGCTCCGCCCCGCTCCGCCCCGCTCCGCCCCGCTCCGCCCCGCTCCGCCCCGCTCCGCCCCGCTCCGCCCCGCTCCGCCCCATCCCGCCCCGCTCCCGCCCCGCTCCGCCCCGCTCCGCCCCGCTCCGCCCCGCTCCGCCCCGCTCACCCCCGCTCCGCCCCGCTCCGCCCGCTCCGCCCCCTCCACCCGCTCACCCGCTCTGCCCCGCTCCGCCGCCCGGCTCGTGCCTCTGGCTCTGTCCTCCATTCCCGCCCAGCTCCACTCATCTTCGCTCCGTTCACTCTTATGCTCGCCCCCGCCCCGCGCCCCCGCCCCGCCCCACCCCACTCCGGCTCCCCTCCGCTCCGACCCTCTCCCCGTCGCCCCGCCTCGTTCCTCAGCCTCTCCCCACCCCGCCTCGCCCCGCTCCGCGAGGTCCCGCGCTGCCTTGACTTGCCCCGCCCGCACTACGTCTCCCGGCCCCGCCCCCACCTCACCGCCCCACCTCGCCTAGCGCCGTTCGCGACCGCTCAGGTGCGCGCGCGGTCGCGGGGCGGCGCTGACGTCATCGACGATGTGGCGGACAGATAGCGCGCGGCGTTGCGGCGCGGAGGGAACGGGGAGGGGCCGGTACGTCAGCGCGCGCGTCGCCCGCCTCCGCCCCCGCCCCCGCACCTGCCCCCTCCCCACCTCGCCACGAACCTGTGTAACCATCGATGCTTCGATTGCTACCGCTGCTGCTCTCCATGCCTGCGGAACTTGTGTTGTTTTCAGCTGCTGTTTCTACTATTCCTTAGATGTTGCGTTAGGGATATTTGATGGTAAATGTAATTAGTGTAAGAATTAACGGTCATGCGGTAAACACCAATATTTAATACAATTATGTACACAAATTGAAAGATCACATTGAAGGAAGTTTTCAGTGAAATTTTGTTGGGTCAAACATCAGGATTATGTTCCACCAGCAGCTAGAGATAATCGTAACTGCCCAGAGTCGATTCGAATACGTAATTCTTTATGCTGAAAATCATGAATTGCTAAATATTCCATTCATTTCCACCATCTAGTCCGTATTGTATTTTGTCTTACGTATATTTTCCAGCGATACTTGAGTATTCATTGTGTATTATCTATGTTGACATAAAAGGTAAAATAATTTACCATTTCGAAAACGAATGCAAATGGACATATACGTAACAGAATCCGAAAAATTAAGTGGTTGAGAAATGTTGATTTGAATGCGAAAGTAAGTGATCACACAAACAAGTGAGATTCACACCTAAGCAAAATACTGACAAGAAACAACAAAATGTGAGGACAAATGAAGTACAATATGTAAGAAGTTAATGATAAAGCCACATACATAAAATAAAGACTAATGAATTTCTGATGATAAAACATTGTACAGGATTCTTGGCGCGAATAAATGCCATTCAATATTGTGTTAATCAAATTGACAAAAAACATAAATTTTATCTATCTTTTGGAAATCCTATCCGTAAAAGAAACTATATTTTTCACTTTGAAGCACTAAATATTATTCAACACACTTATACCGCCCATTATTTACACTTATCATAACACATTTATTCTTTACACCAGTCTTCACCAATTACGTACGTCGTGTTCCACAACGATATATGCTCCATTCCCGTAATAGTACCGTATTTATGCGAATTAAATGCGCCATCGAATCTAACGCGCACTCCATACTTGAAACCTAAAGTAATTTTTACGAAAGGTTTGTATCGAATGTAATGCGCATCGATGACAGAATAATAGGAGTGATATTTTATTTAAATTTATATAATAGAACAATGAAGTGATTGTATTCATAATAAACATTCTAACTTCTTTACTGCTTTGCTGTTAAGGGCTTTATGCTTCAATAAGATGTTCTGGTCTGTTTGCCCTCCATATCGTAACTAAAACCCTCAATAACATACGAACGATAAAGGAAAATTAATTGAATTTGAAAACTCCAGCAATCCATTGTGACGTAATAAACGAAAAAATGAAGTTACTGGCGTTTTACGGAACGGATTTGCACTCGAATCTAATACGCAATCTAATCTAAGGTGTTCCACAGTTTTGAGTACTACTCGTACATTTGGTCGAAAAAGGTGCGCATTAGGTTCGCGTAAATACGGTATATCACATCCCAAGGAGTCGGCGTCGCGTCATGGTCGACGGTCGAATGTCCCTCCCCTCCACTCGCTTCATGAGCCGCCCGCGAGCAGCAGGGGGCGTGTCGCGCGGGTTGCGTCCGCTGTCCGGGCAGGCGCCGGGCGGCCATCCGTCACCCATCGGCGAGCTGTCACCAAGAGCGGGGGGAGGGGCGGGGAGGGATAGGGGCAGCTGCGCGCGGGAGAGCGAAGCGGTCGCTTCGGTACAGATTCATCTCGCTGACAGGTTGCGCTGCATCTGCCTGGAAGGGAGAACTACGCGCAGTACATTAGTTTGCAACTATTGGGAGCCATTTCTCAAATTCGCAGCTGTTCTAAATGTTCGGGTTTATTGTGTGAACAGGTTTTCAGGTGAGACTCTATAACAAAGTCTTTAAAATGTAAACATAAGTATAAACAAATATAAGAGCTAAACAGCATTAAAAATATGATACGTATGTATTAGAAGTCTCTAATCTGCAGTGTTTTTTAAGATCATGACTCGCAAATTGCGTTGATAGTTTAAAAACAATTTGAATAACACGGCAGACTCTCAATTAAATATTAACTAATTCCACTGAGTTCATAATCATATTCAAAATGGAATTTCAAAAATTTGGATGAATATGACTTTTTTGAAATAATCAAGTGTACGTCTTTTTTGACTTGGATCCATGTTTATAAATATCAGACTATTACTTCATAATCAGATTAAAGAAATTCTCCACTCCTCGCAATAGTTTAACAAACTCAATGTATCTGTCTACAAATCATTGTGAGCATTTCCAGGATCAAGTAGTATCAAGGAATAATTTACAGTAAGGAAAATTTGCACTTATTCAGCTAGTGCTGAAATTTTCAGTTTCACAACATGTACCGAAGCTTGTTCGATGTACCGAAGCTTCGTAAGCGAGAAATAACAATGTACAGAAAATATGTTGGTTAATAAAATTTATTTTTTATTTAATAAATAATTATTACACATAATTGTGTAATCTTATTCTATGTGGCTTGGCCAAAGACCTTTACTCCATTACAATAAGTACACCCTAACGCTTTCTAACCTTCCGAGTTCTGGTATTCAGCCACAAATTGACATTTTATCTCACTAAAACCGCGGAAAAGAGACCATAAGCTACGGCTAAGAAAAAATATCTTGAAAAGGAAAAATCTGCCGTCGAAAGAGAACTTGCTAATCTGTTAATCTATTTTTTTTCTAAATTATTTATTTATTTCCTGGCGCGGACGTCACGCGTTCCCGTTCCAGTCGTTTGCCTCCTCAGCACCTGAAAGGAAAAAGCGCCACTTAGCATTACTCACAATAGTGTTAATGAAATGCTCAACACACACTACGTAATTGCATTAAGTTGCTGGTATATAATATCGTTGAAGAGCTCCAAATGATTTTTTTGCTTCGAATCACAACAAAATAATTACTTTTGGTGCAACCCAAATAATCAGGTAATTTCAATAAAATGAATGAACTAAATATAGTATCCCATTTGACAATAAGCAATATTGTAGGAGCGTGCTCTTTTGAATTGGTGTGCCAGTGGTTTTGTAGCTTAATGTTTAAAATCTTATTGATAGTGTATTTTATAATTCAGTGTCGTTTTTAGTGATCACAATTCTTCAAATATCTCATGAAGTTTTTTGAAATTTGAAAAGTTTTGGAATGTGCAATATTTTTCTTTAGATAGGTAATAAGTAGGAAAACGATTTTGAGGAGGAAATTATGATCGAAAAAGCGGGGAAAGATTTTGAAAATACATACAAAAAAAGTGCTTCTGAAACAACTGTATTAAGATTCAAACCATTTACATCTACTCAGTTTCCAGAATATACATATTATTTTGCACCAGTTTCTTTCCTTATAGAGTCTGTAAGAGGTGATTCACAGTACTTTATCCAACACTGTGGTAGATAGAAAACTTAAACAATTGCCAGTACTTACTGAACTTAGATTTCCCGCGGATCGCGTAGCAGAACGTCCTTCGCAGGCGCGTCCAACTGCGCCCGCACGAGCACTCGCCCGCTAGGGAACCTCGGTGCTCTTGCGGGGCAGACTCCCCTCCCCTCTCCTTTCCCATCCAAATCCACTAGCGCTGCCAGTGCTCTTTTAGTATTGATAGCGACACGATGGTAAGGGGAAACATTTTCCTCAGGTCACAGAGAAGATTTATTCACACTCATTTAAATGTCCTGATTTATGTCTGGGCAGCGCTTCCTGTGGGAAAGAGTTAAATTGTTGCAGCAACATTGTTGAAATTTAAATTTGACTTTACAACTGCGGAATGACTATTGTTGCTGGGATAAACATTACTGGTGGTTTATGTACAAGATATTTTAATGTTTATTCAATATTGTTGACTTCTGATTAAATGAGATTTTAAAAAGTTGTTCGAGAAGAAAAAAATGCATTTTTATGCCCAATCATTTGAAAACACACAAACGAGTTGAGAAAAAGGTGCCGAATTGTAAAAAAGGAAAAGGTGGCAAAATGTAATAATCTCATGAAAAGGTGAAGGTAAAAAAGGTGAGGCAAATTGTGTTCATTTCACTTTATTTCATTCCCCCAAATACACATAGTAAAGTATCTGTATAAAAACTCCTATATTTTTGAAAAAGTGCCGCAGTTTTTTCTAATAATACGATATATATGTTATATAAGTCCTTCAGTTAGCGTAAGAGAGCGCCAATATGTTTTATAAATCAGAAGACAGTATTCAATGTTTGGATTCCAATGGCAATTTTTTATTCCTTAGACTACCAGTTTTTTCTTTTTAAAATTTCATGATTTTGTGTTCTGTACACATTCGGTGGTTTTATTATGGTCAAATTTGCATTATCAAATTTCTTTATTGTAAGGGCGCAAAAATGGGTGTGTGGGATACGTTTGTCCCACTGGTCTTACCCGTTGAGGCGTTTATGTTCCACTGGCTACTGGTTGCAATTATTTGTTTAGCTGAATACAGTTTGCAGAGCGTAAAAATAATACAAATATTCTGAAAAGTTCTTTATTTTTAAGAAAATATTACATTTACTAAATAACTATTTCATTGAAATGTAAAATGGTTGAAAAAACTACAAATGAATAGTCCTTTGAAGTGTAACTGCAATGAAAAACAAAAGTCTTTTATGTGTGATAAGATGTAAAATACAATTTACATAGTGGCATTTCACACATTGTAAAAAGAGTTTTAGTTCTCTTTTCAATTTTCTTCTTTGCACATTTAGAGCAACGCCTTCTCGTATCTCCTTCAATAGTGAAGTGTTCGCCAACATTCAGCATTAGTTTTGGTTTTTGACTGTATACCTCTGTTGCGTTTGAGTTTCACGTTGTTATTTTGTTTTCCAATCGCCATACGTTTTTTCTGCAAGTAAGATAAAAAATTGCAACAATTTGACGTCTTTCTTGCTAATTTCTTTGTGAAAGATCATGCATTTACAGTAGTTAACATTATCAACTTGTAAAAAACATGTCACCATTTCTTGAAGCGCCTATCAAAACAATAAACACTAACCTTTTGTTTAGAAATATTAATAATTGCAAATTATTGAACTACGAAATATCCTTCCAAACGTAATCAGAGCACAATGTGTGAGGGTTATCATGAGCACATTTCCCCTTCCTATGAACCATTTTGTGAAATAGAAATTTCGTTTGATTGCCAATTACTGCGATTTGTGTGCAGATGTGGGAACTAGAGGTCACCTATTCGCGTCAAGACCAATGGAATAAAAACTTGGGACTAATAAATGGAGGAAACTCCCAATGATATATATGTCTTACCCGTGGCAAGACATATGTGTCTCGTTGGTAGTCTAAGAATTATTATACAGAATATTCAGGAAAAAAATTGGGAACAAAAGATTAGAGCAGTTAGTCGAGACAGAAAATTCTTTCGAGACCGACAAATTATATATTTTGCTGTCATAACAGTCCGTACTTGAAACAAAGTTACGGTCTCTATTTGGTGAAGGTTACTGCCTTGTACGTAGTATAATCCCCAACAATTATCAAAAGAATCCTGGAAATAATTTTAATTGAAAGACGAGCAATAGACCATTTTAATAGCAACCGGGAAGGAGAACATAAATAAAGAGTTGACGTCTAAAATTTATTGTGTTTGTTTACGTTCAACATATTTGAGAGAATGACAGATTAAAAAAATCAAAATATGTCGTTAATTTAAATGAATTACGATGTGATAGGCGATAAGAAATCTTCAAAACAAATAGCTTTCCCGCAACATACATATTCTTCTGATAAATTTACTTTGAGAGGAAAACACCAGTCTGTTTGAATTTAAGGGATTTTAGATTCCCGGCTGTCTGACTTGTAAGTGGCGTAAAAATTAGAAGTATTTTGTAAATACTTCCCTGAGAATTTAGATGCTTCTGATGGTTTACATCAGAAACGCTTCTGGGGAAGTGTTTACTGTAGAGAGATGCATGAGGGTTATTGGGCCGTTTCGAAAGAGAGAGGAGGGAATCATGGGCAGAAAATAGCGGCTGTGTGTTTCTTCACTAGAGCCTCGAGGTGAACTCTGCTATATGTCTTTGAAGACGATTCTAAAACGTCTACACGAAGTAACAGATTTGAGGAGAAAACTTAGTTATGACTCATATCTAAGATGAACGTGAGTATACGAACTTCCAAAATGGTTGAAAAATCGCTATTGTGGCACATTTCATAACTTACAGAATAAAAAATGTAAGTAGAAAAATATAAAATATTGTCTCACTGGCTCATAGCTGGAGCTGATTTTCCAAGCTGCAACTCCGGATTCGTTTGTCGGACTGGGCAAAACTTGTCGCTTTTCACTGTCATATTCCAGTTCATTTAGCTCGACAATAAAGAAAATGCAATTCGCAAGTAGAGAATTCCAAATAGGTGGCCTAAGGGGTAGTGACCTGATTGTCACATATCCCCGTGGCTGTCAGGCTGGGACGCCACGGCATGGCCATAGTCTGACGAGGCTGTACTTCCAGACTACAGACATAAATATTGTTGTTAAATTATACATTCATAATTTGACCAAAAAGACACCGGAAAAAGTGGCTCAGAGCATCAACTGATTTCACTGCAGTGCGTCTGATACGGAAGTTCTGAGTTTTGAAATGCGACAGTGTCAGGATTTTCGTGACTAGCTGGACAGCTAGATCGAATTCTGCATCTGCATGGAGGAGAATTCTAGCCGTCTGCTGCTCTTATCGATAGTTTTCCATGGACAATTCCCGTAATTTATTCTCTAGTCATTACATTTGGTTGTAGAAACCAATACAATGCTTTGTATCTTATTCGTTATTTTAAAACTTCTTGAGAATTTCATGAATACAAGTATATTAAATCACTCTGTACATTCACATCTGTACATTGAAGTTGAACAATACTCGTTTCTTAATTTTTACTGCTGAATTTTTTAATAATGCTTGTTAATAAATTTAGGGAATTTTTTTTGTGATATGCGAAATAGAAAATCGTGCTAAAATTTAGATGCTTTTCAATAAATATTTTTTCTATTGCTTGACAAATTGGATAAAATTTGTACTTTACTACGCATGTGTAATAATGCTAGAAAATGTGTAATAACTAGACATCGGATGTTTAGGCACTGAAAAATCGTCTTTTAGGCGCCTAAAAAGGCACTGAAAATGTCAAGAATAAGGAGAAAAAAGGCACTGTCATAAGTTACATGCACAATAAAATGAAACATTGTAATTTTTGTCTGTATTATTTTGTAAACTGAAATGCACAAATCAAGTTCGTACATTTTAATGTATAACTAGATTTACATATTTACAACCCTTCTACGTTTTATTATTAATAGTTTGCATTAATCAGTAATATTTGGATATTACCAGTAGCTTTTCAAGGAACACAATTTCAAATTTTCGACGACAGGGACACCAAATCAGTTTGAATGCGGAGAAGGATATCTGAACGATGTGACTGGTATATATTTTAGAAGTCCAACAGTAGCAACACTGAAACCTTCCGGGAATTTATATTTATTTCCACTTAAAATTTCGGTGCCCTCGGTGTATTGTCAATCGACCATGTTCTCAGATCATGACTGGTATTTATGAAATAGGGAAATGGAGAAAAATCAGTTGGTATACTTTCAGGAATTATCCTGTATTTTAAAATACCAAGACGTGAATTGAAGGTTTCGTAACGAATGATCATGTTGGACCATCGCCGATTTTCCGATATCTTAACATTGTGTATAAAAATAATAAATAAAGAAGCAAAAAAGTATTTATGCCAAAAAAGACATTTATGCTAAAATAAGCAAAAATAAGCATTATAAAACTTTGTCATATGTCATCATTTGTCATGATTCGGGCACATATATTATCAGCCTTTAAATACGTTCACTAGAATCAAATAGGCATTTCCCTAAACATCCGATGTCTAATAACGCTAGAAAGGGTAACGTTCAATGTCACTATTAAAAAGGTGAAATATAAAATGTTCTGAAAATGTAATGTTCAATCCAGTAATTTATCAAAAACACTCTTGGAACATTGTCCAGCTTATTGAACGAATCTATTTGAAATTATTTACTTACAACCTTCAGTTATATACGAGTACGAGTATACACCAACCTTTCCCACTTGCGTGTTGATGTTGCATACACATACATACGTGACAATGTATGAAAATTCTTTCCAAAACACATATTTTAATATTGAACCGAGATATCAGATGTATCACTTCCGGTGGAAAAGAAATTTATCCCACAAACATCGTAATTCACGGAGTCGTAAAGTCAATGTAAGTTCGTTATTTTTTAAAAGTGTAAAAACAACAGTAATTTGAGGCTTATATACTAATTCTACATTCTAGATATTTAAGTACTGCAGTGAAAATGCTATAAAAATGAACTGAAGACAATTTATTTAATGTTATTCCATATGAGAACATGTTACCAATTGAGGGTAACAAAATTTATCACATTAAAATATTTTCTATGTTAATTTTATTTTTTTAATTTCGTTTCCACTCATTCAAAACAATTATCATACCGTTTTAGAGAATAAAAGTTGCGTTTCAGAGCGTTGGATAATTTATTTAAATTTTCTGGGTTCATTATTTGTATAACACGCAATCTCTTACAAGGCAAGAAGTGTCTTGGCCAATGTCCGGGCTACATGGCCCAATTTCTCCTCTCCCTTCTCACGTGATGACAGGCTTCAGAGGAACTTTGGATGGATGCCTGCAACTTGTAGGTAAGAATAGCTTGTTTAAGAAAGAGCGATCGTTGCTCTTTGAGCATTACTGCGCAAGCGAATTTTTGGCAATCTACGCTATTGTTTGCTATGTAGGAGAGTCGTCCAGTGACATTATAAGAATACTTACAAATACCCTCGCAGCTCTCACAGGTTTCATCTAACCAAAAAACATTCAATTTCATTGTAATTAACAGTGAATTTCTCAACGATTCTTATTTTATACGATTACAGACTAGGCAATTATTGATTAAAGAAATACGTTTCACAACACTAACTTAATGAATTCATGCCAAATTATTTAGCCAGTATCCAATAGCAGCGGGATAAATAATATTAGTCCGAATTTCTGTATTTAAATGATCTCGCGAATATTATAAATATTCGAATATTATGAATAACCTTACACAATGTTAAGTGAATTATGAAATGAATAAAAAGATCAAACCGAGGTATGTGAGTTAATTTTTAAGGTGAATTATAAAATGTTGTGTGCTAAATTAACTAATTCCAAACCATGTTAGGAATAACGATGTATTTTGTAACTAATTATGATGAGGTACAGCCCAGTTTAAGGTCCAGTCAAGAGGGAAACATTGGTTGGTTGGTTGAAAAAAAAATGAATACCGCCATTCGCAATAAACGTTTTTTTTAATGTAAAATAATGACGAAGGACTTTGAACATCATTATGAATATTGTATGTGCTACTTCAATCTATCGTATGGATTTCAATATACAAGGATTTCTGAGAGATTTCCCCACTGTTGAATTCTTGCCGCGACTTGTTTGCTGCGGGAAAGGTGAAGAAGTCCCTCCCTTGGTTGAGTTCGTCTCGTGCGCTGCTGCCAAGCGGCCCTTCTCTCTTCGTCCCTCGCTATCGAGCCACCGCCGCCCCCGCCCCGCCCTCTCTCTCGCTACGACCCGCAGCGCCTTCGCCCTTCCCCTAAGCGCTCCGGCCCCCGCAGCTGCTTGGCATGCGAAGTGCGCGTGTCGCGGAAATGCACCGCTGCAGAACGCGCTGCCCGAGCTCCACCCCGCCACCCGCCACTCCTGCACGCCCCGCCCCCACGCCCTGCCACCCGCGGCCCCTGCCGCAGCGCTCCGCCACTCACGCCCCCGAGCCCGCCCCCCCCCCCGCCCCCTTCCCCGCTCCGCACCCGCCCACGCGCACGCCTCCGCGCCCGCCCGCCCAGCGCCCACCCGCCCACCCCCGCGCCGCCCAGAGCCCGTCCAGCGCCCGCCCAAGCGCCCGCCCAAGCGCCCGCCCAAGCGCCCGCCCAAGCGCCCGCCCAAGCGCCCGCCCAAGCGCCCGCCCAAGCGCCCGCCCAAGCGCCCGCCCAAGCGCCCGCCCAAGCGCCCGCCCATGTGCTGGCCCACGCGCCCACCCACACGCTTGCCTACGCATCCTCCTACGTGTTCGCCCATGCGCCCTCCCACGCCCCCATGCGCCCGCCCACGTACTGGCCCACACTCTTGCTCACACGCACGCCCACGCACCATCCAACGCGCTGTCACACGCACCCTCCCACGCGCTCGCCCACGCGCTCGCCCACGCGCTCGCCCACGCCCTCGCAAATTTTGGAAATTCACTCCTATATTTGCGGTAAAAAGAATTGGATTTGAAATAGGGTCACGGGCTTGGAATTCGAGACGCTTTCTCAAAAATAATCTGTTTTTTTAATACGGCTATTAATTCAAAGGATTCCTAGGCACAGTGCTTTGCATTTTGTTGAAAGGTTCTGAGAACTGCAAAAATGTTGAATCTCTCTTTATATTTGACGTAATAGAAGTTGCCTGGAAATGCATATACAATCCACGTGACTACTTAACCGTTTATGGTAATCCTGTAACCGACAGAGATCCCAGAACCTACCGCTCTTGGAACCTCTTCTCCAATGGACCTGTGATTCCAAATGCACTTTGTGAGCAAAGAGCTTCCGAGAAGAAACAGTTGCATAGAGCAAAGAGGCGCGAAGGTTTTTGTAACATTTATTCAATCTGTCAGTCCAAAGGCTTTTACATGTGCATGTTAAACTAAATGGAACAAATTTGGCATAATATTGTAAATGCGGGTAACAGGTCATTTAGATCTGCTTGTGCCTAGAGAGATTCAGTTAATGTTTCAATTTAATTAATTTTAGGGCGAAAATGTGATTTTTGGAAATTATTGCTGTTAAGTTACTGCTTTGCGATGGAATTTCTTTTTAATTTGTGGATTTATGGATTTTATTCCTACATTTTTGCATGTAGAGTGGAAATGAGCAAATTATTGTGAAAGAATGATGTAGTACTTAGATGTAGGACAGTGTTTGGGTTCCGAGATCTTTCTGTAATTGAGAACTGCAAACAAACGAAGAAATATATTTTCCAAATAATAATAATAATAATAATAATAATAATAATAATAATAATAATAATAATAATAATAATAATAATAATAATAATAATAATTGTTCCATTATTTTGGAACGTTTGGAGAATTTGGATATTAGTTAAATTATGATTAGTAAATATTAGTTAAATTTGATATTCGTTAAAATTAGTCAAATTAAGGAGCACAGGTAAGGGTAGGACGAGTTAAGATTTTATATAAGAACACTTAACTTGTTGATTTTCGTGAAGAATTTTGATTCAGTAAAGACCTACACATTTTTTCGATGTTTCGTTGTGCTTGATTGATACGGTATTTTCATGTTCAACAAAGATCAATATACTACACACTTGTCGATCACACGGTGATATGCTTGAGAGGTTGTGTGGGAGATGCCAAAATACGTGAACATTACTTAAAGTAACTGAGTTTGGAAGTGAGGGTCGACAAAGAATGAAGATACAAACTTGCCTTTCGCAGAATTGAGGGCTATCCCCTATTTAATTATCCATGTTGCAAGTGTTTCTATGCATTATTTTAAATTCTTAACAAAGGAGTTAACCAACCACCGTTAGCTTTACACCGACCCCTCCCTCCGACTGAACCACAGGCATATAGCGGCTAAGCACGGCTTTAGATGAAGATACTAACCAGTGCAAGTCATATGTACACTGACTTGGAACGTACAATGCCTTATCAATCACGGCTAAATCGACACTTGCCATTCAGGAATGAAAAAAACTTGTTTTTATGTTTCCTTTAGGGTGTCTACGTCTATTGAATGCACGTAAAAAGTTTAATTAAACAGGTGCGAATTAAAGCCGCGGTTCGCGTGCCATTTATGTACCACTTGGCCCTAATGGATTAATTTAAAATTGCTGAAATAGCTTAAACTGAGAAATGAAAAATAATTCAAAACTAATAACATGATCTCGATAAGTTTTATCGGGTAGATGGAGCTTCGTAGATCTAGCAATAGTCGTGTCCAATTCGTATTGTGATTTTGTAGAATAGAACATAAAGCAATCATATTTTCTCCATGACATTTAGAAAGTTAACTACAATTTTTGCTCCGAATAAAATGGTTTGTGTTTTTGTTTTGGTAATATTAGAGATCCACCAAGAGCCAAGAGATCCGCCCCTATAATCCACAAGTGTTTCCAGCTGCAGCTGTTGAACTGCACTTTCGAGAAGACGCCGTCTCATATTAAAAATTAGTCCCAGGTTGCTCCAGGAAGGTCCTCTTAACAACGTTCCTTCTCAAACAATGTTTCGAAAATTTTAATACTGAATACTAGAAATTTTTAATGGTTTAAATTAGACATGTCAAGGTGGCGGGCAGCTTACTAGAATTTAGGAACACTGCCACCAGAGCAACCGGCGCGATATTTAAAAGAAAAGGTTTTACAAATCTCTCCGGGTTGGCGCTATGTCACTGGAGACCTTGCTCATGGGAGACTTACGAAGAATCCATTTGAATGTCATTGCCCCAAATGATTCGTTAAGAAAATATATCAGTCATGTTTGAACTTATCAATTGAAAGTAACTTTTTTTAAAAAATTTTTTGCGTAGTTACACATTTTTAATCGAAAATATCTAGATTTTGTAAATCGCGTTTACACAAAGAGTGCAATAATTGCAGCAACTTCATACGTGCACGTTACGATGTTCAACATTCTTCTTTATTAATAGTTGACCTCCCCCAAGATACTAGTTAATTTATTTCACGTTGTTGCAATATACAACAAATAACAGAATTATGTAATAAAATATTACACAAAATGAAGAAATGCAGAGAATTCACCCTTGAACATATGCCCAACCCTTGGCGTAAATGATTTTACAGGGCAAAATTTGAAATTAAAATAATCATGAAATAAGTAATTGTTGTGGATAAATATAATTCAAATCTCGTTTGTTCCATAGAACGCTTTCAGCAAATACTTTTCGTAAGACGAAACAGTGGTATGTGAATCGTGTGCATTGCGTTCAACGTGCTCGTGTGCATCCCATTTGGAGGAGAAATTAGCGGAGTCAGGGGAAGACGCCCGTGCTGGCAGGAGTGTCGGGCTTCCCAGACAGGCTAGAAGCTCGTGCGGGCGCAGTATAATAGTGTAACTATACACTGTAAAGTTACGAGACATTATGGAAGATTATGTATATCTTTTAAATAAGAAAATTTTAAACGAGAAGCGAGATTAGCAGTTTTTTCGAGATTAAAAATTGTAAAAGCTGGGTATATAGACAAACAAAAATCTCTTAGATAATTTAGTGAACTATGATTCTAATTGGGTCTACGGAAAAATTTATTTTCAATCTGTTCGTTTCGTATGAAACACGGAGCCTTTCATATATGGAGGAAGAATTTGTTTAGAATGATTTCCAATTGGTGGACACGAAGAATCTATTGAGCGTCATAATGGGCGTACGCCGTTTCTCGGAGCAAGCGGTGGCGAAGCGTGGCCGCGCGGTTCGGCCTCCAAGACGCCGGAAAGTCAATCGCGGCACGTGCTTGGCGGCTCCGCGTGCGGCGCCCGCACATCGCTTAGCCATCGATCGCCTCGGGCCGCGTGCAACCCTCCGCCACCGCCGCCGCCGCCGCCGCCGCCACCCCCAGGGCGCACGGGCGGCGCGCGTCTCATCGCGCTCTGAATATTTCACGTGTTGCCCGCCCCCGCTCACTTCCTGCATTACCCCTCCCCCTCCGCCCCTCCACGCCACGCCCCCTTCATTCCCCTCCACGCCCCTCAATTCCACGCCCCTTCATTCCCCTTCACTCCCCGTTCCTCGCATCCCTCTTGCTCTTCCCGCTTCCCCCTCTCTCCTCCATTCCCCGCTTCCCCACCCTCCTCTATTCCCGCACCTTCCGCTCTCCTCCACTTCCCACTTTTCCATGCGAGTCGACTCTCCTACACTTCCCGCTTCTTCCATTTCTCTTCCACTGTCCGCTTCCCTCTCTCTCCTCCATTTCTCGCTTCTCCACCCTTCTCTATTCCTCGCCCCTTCCGCTTATTCCCTGCATTGCCCCTTCCCTCCCCTCCCTGCCCTTCCACGCCACGCCCCTCAACTCCACGTCCCTTCATTCCCCTCCACTCCCCGTTCCTCCCATCTCTCTTGCACTCCCCGCTTCCTCCAATCTCCTCCATTCCCCACTTCCCCACCCTCCTCTACTCCCGCACCTTCCGCTCTCCTCCACTTCCCACTTCTCCATGCGACTCCACTCTCTTACACTTCCCGCTTCTTCCATTTCTCATCCACTGTCCGCTTCCCCCACTCTCCTCCATTTCTCGCTTCTCCACCCTTCCTCCACTCCCCGTTCCTCCCATCTCTCTTGCACTCCCCGCTTCCTCCAATCTCCTCCATTCCCCACTTCCCCACCCTCCTCTACTCCCGCACCTTCCGCTCTCCTCCACTTCCCACTTCTCCATGCGACTCCACTCTCTTACACTTCCCGCTTCTTCCATTTCTCATCCACTGTCCGCTTCCCCCACTCTCCTCCATTTCTCGCTTCTCCACCCTTCTCTACTCCTCGCCCCTTCCGCTCTCCTCCACTTTCCGCTTCTCTCTCCTACACTGCCTGCTCCTCCCATCTCTCTTTGACTCTCCGCTTCCCCGACTCTCCTCCATTCCCCGCTTCCCCACCCTCCTCCAATCCTCGCACTTCCCCCTCTCCTCGACTCCTCGCTTCGCCACTCTCCTACACTCCCCGCCTCTTCACTCTTCTTGAAATTGTGATTTGTTGTTACACATACACAAATCAATTATAACAATTGTTTTTCTAAAAAATAAACATATAATATTTTCAAATACAATTTTTCATTTACTAGATTTTAATAGTTAAAGAAATTTAAGGGATCTGGAGAATGGAATCTATTCAGTCTTCTATGTAATTTTCATTAGTGGAACGAGTTTAAAGCTACGTATTTTGGATGGTATTCTAAGTGTTTTTGATATTGTTTGACATATTGACTGAATTTATAGGCATATTGAAGGTGTATGAAAGTTCTTGCGAAACAGTGTGGTTGCTGTGTACGTGTCTTTAAAACAAAACGGTGTCAAAATAACAAATTGGGCCCACTGTTGAACCGGGAGCGGTACAGCACCAAAGTAATACAGCACCAAACGGGCCGCGGAAAGCGCGCGATTTTTCCTTCCTCTTCTTTGTCCTATCCTCATCGCTTACTTGGACACACACACACACGCGCGCGCACACACGCACACACAGTAGGTGATCAAATTATTAGGGACATGTCTCAGATTTTTGTGTTTTGTAGTTTAACTGTATTTTGAAACAATTTATTGGCTTTTGCATTGAGATGTATTTTTATTCTTAAGAGTGTATTATTAAAAACATAAAAACAATAAGATATTTCGGTAAAACTAGTTTTTAGGTAAAATTAAAACTAGTTTTTAGTGACTCTACCATTTGGTGCAATTATAGCTTCAGTGTGTTGCAGTATATAGACTCCCTATTCAGGCGTTTTCCATTTTGTTGCAGTTCAATGTTGTGATGCCATTCTTTGTGAAGAATTTGAATTAACCAACTCTTAGTGGTAATCACTTGCTTGGTTATTGGCTGTTTGGTGAGTTCCCGCATGTCTTTATAGTGTTCATGTCGGATGTGTTCCCCGGTCAGGGCAAAACGGAAATATTTTTCCGTAATGAATGCAGTAATATTCCTGGCTCCGTAGCACGGTGCTGAAATACTCATAAAAATGTATTCTTAATAGGCCTAATCAGCAGGCTTAATCACCATTCTTCGAGCTTCGAGTTGTGTCAGTATCAGAGTTCCTAGTAACCGCCTGTACTGGTCTTGCCTCAGGGTCCCGTCTACGATGTATCGGGGCCCTATACACCCTTCGCTGAGATCATAGTCCACACCATAACACTAAATGGGTGTTTAACCCTCTCCACTATATAGTCTGGATGGAACTGTACCCCAGGGCGTCGTGGTACAAATGAAATTTACTCAACCAAAATCTACAACATTGATTCGTCAGAGAAGCACACCTGTAAAATACCACACACAATCATTATTGATGAAATCCACTAGCGTTTTAAATACGTACAAAGGTTGTATTCCTCTACTCCAGTCTGCAACAGTTATATTTCAGTATTATCTGGCCAATTGCAGTCGCTTCTTCTTCGTGGCCTGGGCGAGGCGTGGTTTTTGGATAGGGTGACTACCGATCTGGTTCTCTTGGGCTCACCATTTCCGGTTTGTCCTTTTGGAAATTGTTACTCCCTTAGCGTTTATTATCGTCGTCAGATGGATAATACTTTTTTACAATTTTTAGACAGATAGCCCTGATTCTACAATCGCTACAAAGACTGGTGATCCTTTTCCTGCCACATTTTTTTGCTAACAACAGTTTTCAAAACATCTGCAATAGTAGCTGTATATCTCTCTGTCAATGTGTGGTGTTACGAAATAATGTTTTTACTTCCTTAATTTTCCTTGGAGAAGTGTCTGAATTCTCACCCTACTAAAAAATAAAACCATCGAGGTTGTGACGTTGCATTATAAACTAAAATAAAAAATTCACTCATTAAATTTAGTAAAAGTGTGTAGGAAAGAACAATACTTACGTTTTGATTATTTTTGAACGAAAAAACTAGCAAAAACAATTAAAAAATAATTGGTTTGTCTTTACCTCAGCAGCAATTTTTAATGAACATTAATTGAATGAGTGGTGACATAACTTATTTCAGATGAAGTGGCGTGAATGGATATATCAGCACGTTTTGTAGCTTCCGAAACGTTTCCCTATCAATTCCACAGAGAATCTTAATTTCCTCATCACAGTCAAGATTCGAGTTCATCTCAGATCCTAAATACTTAAATTTGGTAACTTTACCGATTTGTTTACCATTTATGACTAATGGCACATTTTGTCCATTTGGCTCTTTTGACTGATATCTATATGCACCGTTCCGAAATTTTTAATATTAATTGTCATTGTGCATAAATGACAAATAAAGCATGTGACTTTTTATGTATAAGCATGCATAAACATTCCGCCTGAATTTTAATAAGAACTAGATAAAAGTTTATTCTCACCTCTCGCTTGATTTGGATTTTTTTCAAGCTCTTTAATCACATTTGACGCTGAAGAACTTGACACTTATTCATAACGAAGTGGTCGTAGACCTAACCGAATCCGATTTAGAAAAGGCCACATCTCCAATCTTTGCGCAAATGAGCTAAACTCACCTTTTCATTCAGAATTTACATTTCGAATTTTTTTCCACTAAAACCTCTACACATCCGCGTATTGAAGTCGCGTTTACTTGCAGTTGGATTTGATTGGAATGGAAACTTCGTTTTACAGGAAAGATGTAAGTACTGATGAAAAATGTTTTGACTCCCTCCGAAAAAAGGAACGTGATTATAGGAAACGAGGAAAGATTAGCTAGAAGAGGTGCTGGTATTTATGTAAATACGGTAGGACGAAAATCAAAACAAAAGACACATAATGTGAAGTTTCGAAAACCCTGCAGCTTTAAGAAAAATTGCTAAACAAACAACTCTGTGAGGCATTATTTATGAATAAGGGAGTAAACTCGTTTATTGTATTTATTAATAATAACTAGAGACTGGATTTCCATGAAAATGCATGTTTTTATTTAAGCTTCGTAGTGATTTCAAACTTTGTAAATATATGTTTCATGAAAAACTCATTTAAAAAATGCATACTTTTTCCGTGCATGTTTGTATGTTTTGGTAGTTTTTTGAAGAAATTCATGCATAATGCATGTTTGGAGCTTTTTTAATTAACACTGCATATTTAAACTTCTATATAGCATATTAAGTACTCTTTTATTATATCCCTGCATAAGTTGTGAATATTAAAACTGACGCATATTTTGTATAAATAGTATAGTGATCTTAGATCCTGAGAGCACGCAGTTGTCTTTGGTGCTTATTGTTATATTACACATTTTAACCTCCCGGTACATTACTTGGATTTGCGACAAGAATACACGTGCGGGGGGCAATGATCGCGAAATGAACTATCAATGCCAAATGATACGTCGCAAAGGATACGGAAGGTACACGAAGCCAAGTCTCAATATCCTTTGATAACTGACCATGGGAGAGGAAAATCGTCAAGGGCAGGCTCTCAGTCTGCTGACGTGCAACAGAGGATTAACAAATTTCTTAATTATGAAGTTAAGTATAAAATGGCTTCTTCAAAAGCTTCGTGTGCAACTCTTGTCAAACAAAGGTTTGGAAACAACGATTGTGTGGAGGACGGATGGAAATGCAATTTATTGCAGTTGCTGTGATAAAGAAGTAAGTAGGCAGCACTGTAAAAATTAATCAATTTAAAAAAATTCTTCTAGTGGTGTTTTCCAAGTCGAAATGTTTGTTGCTAAAATATAATATTGCTACAGAAATTATTCAATTTGAAATACTGAAACTCAGAAAATAATGTCAATGAAATAGATATGAAACGAAAAACAAAACTTAAATTTTTCTCGAAGTGAAAATAATTATTTTCGGGGTACTACATTAATTTTTATCAGTTTTGATATTTTTCTGAAATTGGTTTGTAGAAACTAATGGAGTCATTAAAAATTGTTGAAAACATTAAAGTGTCTGAAATTAATATTTGTAGATGGGGTTAGATTGCTAGGAAGAAATTACAGAAAGTGTTAAATACAAATCATGACTAAATTTCTTCAAAATGTAAAAAACATTATTTGTGGCGAAAAATCAGAAAATACAAATTTTGACCTTACATTGACTTCGATTTTGTCTTTGAAGTATGCTCCTATTACGTCTTGTCAAGGAAAAGGTCATTTTGTGTATTCAAAATTTTTTTCTGACAAAAGAATGAATTTGGCACAGAACAGTTTAGAAAATTTGTTAATTGTTTACTTTTACTAAAAATTTAATTACAATAAAAAAAATTGATTGTGCATGTTATGCCCATTTTACCCTGCATTGTGCATATTTTGCTATTTTGGCTATTTGATAGCGCGTGTTTGCATACATATTTTAGCATTTGATAGTGCATGAAAATAAACCAAACATTTGGCATAGCTGCCGCCATCTGCGAAAAGGTACTTTTCTTTCCCCGCTGCATTGAAAATTGTCGGTCTGGACGCTTCAGTTTCCGAAGTGCTCGAGTCGACTTCAATGTTTTCGCGACTGGAGTTATCGGGACACTGTGACAGAAGTTATCGCAAGCCGCGCGACGCGGCGCCTCCTGTGACTAGCTCTCGGTAGCCAACACGGCCCCGCGCTCCCGATTCGCTCTGCTTGAGCAACCCTGCTTTAAACGAACGCACTGACAAAATAATTGCATGGACGTAACTTGCAGTTATATTGCCAGCAGCGACCAAGCAGTCGCTGCCAAAGCGGCCCTTTCTTGCACATCTCTGTACATCAAACTCCATTGTATGTGGCGATACTACAGAATCAACAACACCGACCTCTGGATGCATCATCCTTCCATTGACATCTCCACCAACCATCGTACCAATTCAAACACCGCGGCATCCGTAGCAAAAGCGACACCACGCCCCCGTCACCACTAGCCGACCGGCGGCGGCGGACGCGCGGTGGTCCGTCAAGTGGCGCTCCTGGCGGCGGAGCGAAGAAGCCGCGCACGCTTGGCGCGCCGCGCCGTGCTGTGGCCTCCGGCGCCACCCCTCCCTTCCCCCTCCCCCACCCGCGCGGCCGCGCAGCGCCGTGGCGCGTCGCCTCGTACGCGTACGCGGCGCCGCGCCGGCTTCCGCACTTTCACGCACTGAATGCGGCGGCGGACGCGCGCGGCTAGTAGCGTACGGTCATGCGCGCCCCACGCGTTATTGACCGAGCGCCGCCCGCCGCCGCCGCCGCCGCCCGCGCGTAACGTACCGCTGAAACGCGTGCGCGCGCGCGTCGTCGCTTCGAAGCGATGAGCGCCGGCCGGGGTGTAGTGGCGTACGTGCGGAAGGGGGAGTGCGTCTCCGCCCACTATAAGTTTCAACCTACTGAATTTCCACTATTGTGTTGTTATACCAGCGGTGTCCAACTTGCAAACCGGGAGCGGTGGCTCAGGGCATCAACTAATGCCAGTGCAGCGCCTCTAACCGGTAGGTCCTAGGTTCGAGTGCCGCCGGGAAGACCATCTCCACCTCCCGAACAAAAACACGCACTACACGTACGGGACTAATAGCCACAGTAGTTGACGCCCCTGGAGTCTCTAACAATCACCGGGAGCGGTAGCTCAGTGTATTGACAGATGTGACTGCAGTGCCTCTGACCGGGTGGTCCTAGATTCGAGTCCTGACGGCAGTAGGATTTTCGACACTAGCTTTTCAGCTAGGTCGAATTTACTCGCTGTGTGCAGGAGAATTCTAGCGGCGGACTGCTCTAACGGTAGTTTTCTGTGGTTTCTCCGATCAACACCAGGGGAATGCCGGAGCATTCATAACAAACGGGCCACGCACCGCACGCGATCTTTTCTTCCTTTTCCTTGTCCTATCTTCACCCCTTACACACACACACACACACACACACACACACACACACACACACACACACACTTACTCTAACATGCACCGTACAGACTGGTCGGGAACTTGTCGCGGGTGGGGTGGTGCCTCACTGGTAGGAGATACCTGGTTGGAATAACCCCGTTAATCTACGGTAGGTCAGCACCAGATCTAACCATCCAGTGGGGGAAGACCACCGCCACCTCCCGATCAAAAACACGAACTACACGAACGGGACTAAAGACCGTAGTAGTTGACACGCCCGGAATCACTTACAATCAATCAATCCAACTTACATGGGCTCAAGGGCCTCAATTAAAACATTTAATATGGTTGCGGGCCTTATTTTCATTACTCAGCGATCCACATCTAACTTCCCCGTATTGTTGATCTCGGCAGTTTGCTCGACTGCTCTAAAACGGGAGAGGGTGTGGAATCATGTGTAATACCAGTCTAAACTATGCATGCCAGTAAAACACATTTTAATAATTTTGAATTTCTGAAGTTACAAAAAAAATCTATAAATCTAAACTTAACCTATTTCATTTAAAGAGGTGTTGGTCTGGGCAGGGTGTGTGCGCTAGGCGCACAATGTACTCACCCGACATGAAAGAAAATGACTCACTTTTCATTAATAAACCTTTCGCGGGCCCACTATAAAAGTCACCGCGGGCCGCATATGACCCGTGAACCGTCAGTTGGACAACCCTGTTTTATACAGATACCGACAAAAAGATCTCCCGTATTTCAAACGGCAGTTACAAACAAAGAAAGAGAGAACAAAATATTTCATTTTTGAACAACAAATACTATATCATTTCATATTATTTGGCTTTAAGAATTATGTTTGGTAAATGACATCCTCCATTGCTGATATATTGACGATGTCTTTCCGGGCAGTTGTCGATAGTTCTTTGTGTCATTTTCGATGGAATGGCATCCACAGCCTGAGTGATAGACTCCATGAGTGCTTGCAGTGTTGTTGGTTGATGTTTCTAGACTTGCATATCTAAGAAGCCCCAAAGAAAAGAATCTCAAAATGATAAATGGGGTGATCTTGGGGGACACGAGATGTCTCCCCGCAAAGAGACGTCCAGGAAACAATTCTCAAAATTGCTAGAGAATGCCGCGAAGTGTGAGTTGTGGCTCCATCGAATTAGAATCACGAAGAACCATGAAAAATCTCCCACGAAGAACTACGCAAAATTTCGAGAAAGGTTTCATTAATGTGTCGATAATAAAGGACGCTATGTACTGGACGTATTTTTTAAAACCAAATAATGTAAACTGGCATAGTATTTGTTGTTTACAAATAAGAGCAGTTTTTTTGTATCTTTCATTGTTTGTTTGTGAAATAATGGAGGTCTTTTTGCCGGACCCCGCAGTTGTTAATATTTTTAGGCCGATACACAGCTAATAACGGACCGGGTTCAAGTATGAGAACGGTGGCGGTAACCAACAAAGTCTGTTATTTGTGATAGTTCCCGCAAGTCGTTCAAGAATTTTGATAGTACCATCTTACAAGTAAGAATTATCTCGTTTATCAATAGGGCCCGCATAATTATGTAATAACATATTTTCCTAACATAACTCTCATTACTCAAGTCGAATAAACGATATATTTACGTTTAATATCGGTTAGTGCCAAAAACGTTGACTTTTTAGAACATATATTTACATATTTTACCCAAAACAACATATTTTTACATATTACTGAAATTTTCCATTTTCTGCAATTTCTTAAATTTAACTCTTCAATTTTTTGTACATTTTTGTTAAAGAATCTCCTAGAAAAACAATTCAGCATTGTCAAACATTTTTTTAGCCTCCTCCTTAAAATGCCGCTTTTGCATTGCGTTGAAATGAGTCATTGCGTTTCGACGGTTTTGCAAATAAAAGGGCAAGGCGACGAAGCAATCCATAACTTCTGGTATGTTAGTTTTCAGCACGAGTATCGCAGAGAACAGAATGCGTTTGGTTTGTGAAAATGATACGTTTAACAGGCGATATCGTGCACCCACTATGCATCTTTCAGGGATCTCCCTAGACCATGATACCCTTCACTAGAAATCACCCACTCACCAGCACAGGAGGCGCCGTTGACATTTTTCTTTCCCTGATTGTCACACACGATACTCCATCATTGTTTGTAAATTATCTCTTTGGGCCCCAATTCTGAAGTAAAATTAGGACGCGGCACTGAAGCTTTTGGACTGAAACTTATGGGCCAGTGGTAACGCTAAGTGAGAATTTAGCACAGGCAAGTACGAGTTTTCAGAGCAGACTAACAATATTGCTATAATAAAAACATTTTAAGTGGAATTTAAACGATCTAAGAGTCAGTTAAATTTGAATCAGCATTGTTTTTATTCCCTAATCCGCGAGAAATATTGAACAGCGACATTGTGGATTCAGTTTATATTATTAGTACAACTTATTCTGCACTTTACTTAAAAATGCCGAAGGACAAAATCTGACTTGAGTGTATAACTGAAGCACTTTACAGAAGAACTTGTACACTTGTCTACACAAGGAAAGCACTTCTTCGCCCGTTACATAAAACAACTGTGGCATGTGCTCAGTGATTTCAAATCTTTCAACATACATTCACGTCGTGTCATCGAACACGAATTTCGAAGATACATATTCAAACCCAAAAACAGTTCTTATTGATTGATTCGCATGATTCACAAAGTATTGAGCGTTAGAAGTTTAACTTTTGAATTCATTTGTGTTGTGTTATGGTTTGTGCCAACATTCCCATATGGAAATTAAGCAATCCAATGCTACATGAATTTCTGTAAAAATATCCACATGAAACAATTTCACTCACATCTACAATAAGAAAGACTGTATAAAAACTATAAATTACATTCATTGTTTGGAAACAATGTACTCCATTTATGGGAAATTGGCGATGGGCCCATCTGGGTATCAACTGACAAAACAACTGATGTGCAAGGTAATCATATTCGGAGTGTTGAAATGGGTTTAATGAATAGTTAAAAGTGTAAGTATTTTAATAACTTGTGAAGTGTTACTCAAATGCAACCACCAAACTACTGCAAAACTGTTACTCATGCAATGGGATTTTTGTGGTCTCATGGAGTTAAACAGTAATATCTTCCTTCTGATACTAATGCAGCGCTGTACATATGCAAGGCAGTGGACGCCCTGCAGGTGTTGTATTCAAAATTACTACTCCTAACCTGACTTGTACATGCGTTGTGTTGCAGAACTCATTAGATCTCAGGTTGACTAATTGATTTCCCATAAAAAAAGAATTAACGAGTTGGGACATCTGAATTGATTCTATGAGCTACAAGGCTCAAAATTGTTATTTTATTCATACAAGTTATATAGCAATTTGACTCTTATACTGCTGCATCCATAAGCATATCACAGCAATTGCTTTATGCTGAAAAGCTGGGAAATTATATTGCCCCATTTTCAGTAGGCACTACAATTAAATCGTTGGAGGCGTCTTCCGCCTGCCTGAGAACTTTCCGCCTGCCCTGGCATTGCCCAATCAGCAGTTGCTTCTTTAAAAACTATTCATTTATAATTCGAGGATCAAAAGGACCTAGTGATTCCGTTCTGGAGAACACCCCGCATTCGAAACCATTTTTAATTTGAGCTGCTAGAACAGTGCTATGAGGGGACCATTCCGTCACACTGGATATTGACTACACACCAGACGATATGTGCAAGTTTAAAAACGCGCTATTGACTTCGTGCAATGTAGAAAGCTCTTTTAGTCAGCACAAGGCTCTCTTACAAGGTAACTGGAAAAGTTTCATTGCAGAAAATTTGAAACAAATATTTATTTCTTGTTACAGAAATCATTTTAAATAATAGGATTATAAGGAGTATTATATTTAATTTTGGTCTTTATGTTAATGAAATAGAGCACTAAACACTTAGATAAAAGTATTTTAATAAATAAGAATTAATATAACGAAAATTAATGTTACATATTTTTAACATTTTAGTTCATATTTCTGTATATTATAATACATATATAAGTACATATTTTCCAATTTTTAGTACATAATTATCCGGGCCCTATTTATCACTTTATATGAATCATATAAATAGGAAATACCATTTCTTGGCCATCTTTTCGTTGCCATTTCTTTTCCCCCGATCAACAGTCTATTGCCGGAGCAGTACACTGACGAACTACTCACGAACCGCATTCGATCTTCACTTCCTCTTCCTTGCAAGTAAGCATGTAAATATGTGTGTAAGGCGAGAGAAAACTCTCGTCTTACACGCATATTTACATTCTCAACAGTATCACACTTGTCGGGCGATCATTCAGAAGTTCAGATCTCGTAGTGGTTAGGGTAGTGACCCTCTGGGAGAGATATCTGGATGAGGAATATCACATAAGATGACGTGAAAGGTCAACGCTGAATCTTCCATCCAGGAAGAGGAACACCGTCACTTCTCTGGACAAAACCTTCACCACACTAACTAGACTAATGATCAAAGCAGTTGCCGTGAATCAGTTGAATGTTTTAAAAATTTTAACTAGTAATTAAGGAGAAAAAAACAAAATGAAGTAATAAAGAATAATATGAAAAAGGTGTCCGTTTCTTTCTACAATCGCCAGCGTACTAGGATGAATAGAGGTGCCTCTGCAAAGAAGTCTTTTAAATCTACATTTCTACCCTTGAGCAGCTACAGTTCTATCGCAAGTGATTGCCTCGTATTGGGGATCATTCGTTCTTTTCGGGGGAAAATTTCCTTTTGATGTGTGGAGTAATGAAATAACGGCGTCAGATATGTGAAAGTTGTCCCTTTGGAAAGTTGTCCTTTAAAGAGAAGCACCGACTCTTCCAGAGTATAATAGCAAAAAAATGCAATTATTTACTTTTAATTATTTTTTACTTTAATTATTTTTTGGTATTTACCAAACAGCACGAATTTAGTTTTGCCGCCCAAACGTCCCCTCAGGAACGTCTAAGGCCAGCGGTGGGAGGGGAAGACGTACTGATATAGTGTTTTCTTCTTTTTTTTCCATTCGTTACGCCCTTAATCCAACTTATCGACGCAACGCGTCTCTTCGCCTCTGAGCGCGGAGTAATCCTCCATTATCTATCGCTCTGTTCCAGAGGACGCTGTATTTTTGTATCGTCTAGTTAGTTGTCAAAGAGTAGCATCTCCGCGTACGCGCCTCTTACTTCACGCGCCCCTGCGTCACTACCCAGCGGCCAGAATTGGGAAGGAATTAGGAAAGGAGTTGGATTTAGGACACTTCACAGAAGTTGGACTAGCCCTTGTGAAGCGGACAAAATCGTTTTGTTGGAACGAATTTCACATGAGATTCGACGGGAATCGAACCCGGACGTCAGTGGTGAAAGGCTAGAGGCTTCGCTACGTGCCACGAGCGAGCCCAGCGGATATCGAGCAATAGTGTTGTAGTCAGAATTTTCTTTTCGAGGAGGTCAGCAAGCGAAAACTTGACAAAATATTCAAAATTTAACTGATAGATTGCTTTTTCCTAATTTCGAAATACTTGGTTACAAAATGTTTGCACATTTTAATCTCAACTTTATTCAAATGATATCAGTGTATTTTTGAAATGCAGGAAATTAGTAATGTAAATTGTTTTTCTGAGATTTACAACTGCTGAAAGAAAACCTTGCCATGATTTCCTTATGTAATAATTCACATACAGTGGACTTTGTACTTTACCATGGTGTAGAGATATCTTTCAGAATTTTTTCTTACTGAATCACGAAATTAGAAAATGTTAAGGGTCTTCGTTCGGGGAAAGTGAAAGGGCAATCATTTTTAAAACGGTCTGAAAGAAACAAGGCTCATAGGAACAGACTACCATGATGATAAGATGCATTGAAAGGCATCAGAAGTGGGATTTCGGATCTTTTATCGAAGTCGGCAGATTTGGGGGGTACTTTTTTATAAAAATTTTAAATTACAGTTTTATAAAAATTAATTGAATTACTCTTTGTTTAATTAATGTTAATTTTAATAAAAATTTACGAAAAGCAGTATACAGTATTCTTCAATTTAATAATTTAATTTTTAATTTGTGTTGTTCACAATAGGTAGTGTTTGATGCATAGCTTATAAATAATCATATATATATATATATATATATATATATATATATATATGTGTATATATATATATATATATATCATATGTGTATAATAAATGGTATATACTCTTTCTTTTTGAGAGTTAATTCTAGCGTTATGACTCATGATTGTTTAACTGATTAATGTATGATTGCTGATATTTATAATTGTTTAACTGTTTAACTTCTATGTAAATGGTGTTTAAAAGCAAAATATAATTGAAAGATGATTTATTGATACGAGAGATTCACAGTAACGCTGAACATTATCCCGCACGTTTGATAATGTTGATCTAAAGTTCGCCAATTTGTTAATGTATATTATTAGCTCAATTTAATAAAATTATTGTTTGCTTAATTATTATTAAATTTCTTTAAAGTACATAAAAATGTAAATATTTTATGATATAAATTTGAAGATCGGTGAAATGAAGTGCCTATTTGTTTTTGTCCCAACATGGGGGGGGGGGAAGCAGTTGCCCCCTCTTGCCCCCCCAACCCCGAATCCCGCCTCTAGGAGAATCAGTATTAAAGGAGATGAGGGAAAGCCAGCGAACAGAAAACGAATGAATGCGTGACGGTAGTGGAGAAAGTGATAGAGTAATGTGCTTGAGATTTGGGTCGTGCCATTGGCAAAAATGAAGGCTTGTTTGACTATTGAAAAGATGTAATATATAGAGAAGAAATGTGATAAAGTGATAACAAGTGTGTCGTGTTGAAAGAGAGACAAACACGAACTCTATGTACAGTTTATATACAGCAACAATATTCAAGTTCTAGTATCCCCCGATTGCTAACCACGATCGAACATTTCGTGCATATAGTAACTACTTGAACCAAGTGCAGACCCGCCTTCTTCCACGTCACCCACGTGACTATCACACATGCAAGCACGATACGTACGAGTTTAGGGCATCGCGCGAGGTCTCAATATTTAAGATCCGCTGGGCGTACGCGACTCGGCGTTTTTTAGCTTCCGGTTCTATCCCCGTTCACCTTAGGAAGGGGGTTGCAACGCTACCACCTGATTCCTCCCACGGCCAGTAGTAGCAGCCAGCCTCATCCCCCGGTCACATGGTTCAAAAAACATCGGCCCATTATTCGCAGATTATCCCTACGCCCTCTTATCGCAGGGCAAACAAAGTGACCACACAGGGAGGATTGAATTAGCAACGGGCGTAGTTGAAAACTGAGACTGAGGTAAACAAAGGTCCTTTACTTTAGGGGCTAATAATTAATAATAACAAATAAGGATTTTTGTTCTGGAAACCATGAGTGGAAAATATGAGAAACAGAATATTCGAGGCAGAAAGATATTCGACGCAGTTACAAAGCCAACTTGGGAGCAGCCAACTTGAGGGCAGCCAACTTAGGAGTAACCAATTTCGGAGCAGCCAACTTGGGAACAGACAACGTAGGAGCTGCCAATGTGGGAGCAGCCATCGTGGAAGCAGTCAACGTGGGAGCAGCCATCGTGGAAGCAGTCAACGTGGGAGCAGTCAACGTGGGAGCAGCCAACGTGGGAGCAGCCAACGTGGCAGCAGCCAACGTGGCAGCAGCCAACGTGGGAACAGTCAACGTTGGAACAGAGGACGTCAGGACAGTTAAATTTCGAAGCAATCAAACGACGTGTCTTTAAACTACCCCTCCGCCAACCAACAGTCAGAGTTGCAATGCTGTAGAGCTGCGAACCATCCTAGAGTCAAATCGCCACTTACCGACTCCGCTTCCCGTACGATTCATCTCACCCATCCCATGAGCTCGCCAGCTTTCATCTCCCCCGCCCACTCCCTCGATCCCTTTGCTTGTCGTCCGCGCCTATGAAACCTCTTCGCTTTCCGTTCCAGCCATGCCGGTCGAAACCATCCCCGAAACCCCATGCCGCGCCGGCAGCCCGCCGCCCGGGCCGGCCTTCATCTGCCGGCTAGCTTGCTCATCTGCCGGCTCCGCGCCGCCGCCGACCCGCCCGCGGTCCGCGCGGCTGCCGGCTGGGAGCTCGCTTGCCCACTCGCTCGCGACCAAACATCGCTTTCATAAAGGAGCGCCCGCGCTCATATGGACGCGCGTCAACGAGCATTCATCTCCTCGGACGCTGTGTCGCCAAAGCGTTGGAGGCGATGGGAGAGCTGCGTTGACTGGAATGCCAGAGGCTCGCATCGTATGTTAGATCGGACTAAAGGTAGACCCAGCAGCTGGAAGCCAAGGGGGATAGGAAGAGCAATGGTTTTTGTTTGCAAATGTCGGTTGTATTCGGGTTGAAAATTTGTTTCGATACATTGCAATTCGGCGTATATGCCGCATATCGGTTTTAAGATTAATATCTGTAAATGGGTCGTTTTTTATTGTCATCTCTGTCCATTCAAAGTGTTGCGTTGTTCATACAAAGAGCTGCGTGCGATGGTAAATGTGAAAGAAGGGACAATTGAGGGCTGTGCTGTTGATGAAGAAATTTAATGGACCTAGCATCTCCAAAACTCATTGCAAACTGAAGAAGAAAGTACATATCTATCTGCTAATTCGACGACTTCAAATTTCTCATATTATGAAAATAATTGAATGATAACATGCTCAAAGTGTCGTCTCTCATTTTCTCTTCTGTTAAATTCCTCTTCCAAATCTTGATATTGTTCTAGGTGAATGTATATTATATGTTTGTGTAGCAATTTCATATTGCGAAATAAACACTGTATTGACTTACTCACTAGGGTGTTACTCGCGTTATTTCATAAACATTGCAATTTTATACTTCTCCTATAAAATGTTTGATCATTTTGAAGAAGTGAGAGTGATTTGCCAAATTTAATGCTGTATTGCTCTAGATGAATTTATTTTTTGATGTTCTTTACCTTTTCTTTTTTTATCACCAAGTCATTTATGCTTCTTGTAAAACACCAAATCGAAAATGTATTAGTGAGACATTGCAAAAACCAAAATTGTTTAAGTTACTATATTAAATTAAATACGACAGTTGACTAACATTTACTCTTTATAAAAGTAAACAATTTGTTCCAGAATCTTAATGTTTTAAGTATTGGGTAAATTTTAGTACTGAAACTTTTTTTTCTTATAGGGCCTGGGAAATCTGTCTCCAGCATCCTTTTAAAATTGACTTTCGTTCAGAAAATAATTATTTTTATTTTGCAGATTCGCAAAAATAGAAACATTTGTCTCTGTCTGTAAAATTAAATGTCTTCCGTCATAGCTGAAGACCTGTAATAAATTATCGGTTTATCCAAATTGAAAAGAGAGCAATTTAGTGTCTTAAAACAGTCACCTAACATTCGCTTGATTCAAACGTTCTGTACACTCAATAGTACTATTATCACAGGACTTCACTCTCATTTTTGTCGTAATTACAGAAACGTAATATGAATGATCAAAATATCTCGTAATTATGTCCATATCGAAGTACAATGCAATTGAAATTCCACACTACAAGTGTAATTAGAATGCCTTGAAACTTGCACATTGTTTCTAATTTTACGATTATATGAATTTATGTGTGTTAATGGCATAATATTGCCTCGCAGAGTTTTTGAGATTCACAAAACGTTGCCTCTGTCATCATCAGGATCTCGTTTCCATGCCTCTCCTCTCTTCATATAATTTTCCAGGCGGAAATTTCTCCAGAGCAATCTCAGCGTAATGGATTGGCAGAGTATTAGATCGTGACACAATTTCATTTCAGGGCAACAGCTTCTTCAGCGACAGGATGTTATGATAGGAGCAAGTCATCGTAACTTCAATACGATGTGTATTGATGAACGAAATGTAAATTTGTTAGTACTTCGAAAATAGGCAATATGTATTGCAAAGGCTCTGCATTAATAAGCGGTAAAGGTCTTACTTGATAATTATTCGTACATTCACCCCACGTTGCATTAACCAGATTGCTCGAACACAACAGGCTACGGCCCATTTCTATCAAGGAATGTAAAGGTGCTTTAAAATATTCTTCCATAGGTCACCTGCTCGAAAACCCTTCTGTATTTAAGACAGGTAGCTGAGGTGGCATATCCTGCGCGGGACAGAATAAAATATCTAATTCACCTAGAAATAGCAGTACACGTAGTAAGAAAACATCACCTTGTACACTCCGATTTAAACGTAGTGGCCCTTCAAGGCCACGAGCAGGATAGAGGAGGGAGGGGCACTGTCATCGAATCGGGAGCTCATTAAGACAAATTATTTGTGTTGGAGGTCCCGATTAGACAAAGTCCCCGCGTTCTTCCACCTCGTGACTTTAACCCGGGAGTGTTCGCAATAGATCTGTGAGATCCAAGCCACGGCAATTGTATGTTCCTGAATTATTGCGATGTAGTAGTGGTCTGATATTTCATATATTCCTTCATTGTACTTTTCTGATATCGCCTGCCCTTTTACTTTTATCCTTTCGCCCAATCATTTCCTGCGAGCACGTTAGATCTTGATCGCTGCGCTACGCGAATTTGTCATATACGTTGGGTGCAATGGCGCCATTGGATTGTGAGCTCCTGAGCGGTACGTATCATGGCATTACTTTCAGCCGTGTCTATGACAAGTGCCTATTTAGAAAATGTAATAATTTCCCTTATCTACAATCGACTATCACAATTTATTACCAAAGAGAAAGAAGTGAAGGAGAACTGTAGGGAAATAAAAAGAATGTGAACCTCAAAAAATGAAAATAAGACAAAGATGTTTAAAATATTTTTGTGAAAAAGTGAAATATGCATTTGTTTAGAACATGCTAAAATAATTTGAGGAAATTTTATTTAATATTTAATTGGATAATATGATGTTCAATGATTTTTGCATGTATTTTGTCAATTTTTACCATTCTTATCGTAACTATTCAGACAAGAATTCTGCAGTATAAGATTCATTAACAAGTGTATTGAGGGACATGTACAAACAGCATAAAGTGTGTATTTCATTAAATAGATCTTCAGATCATTCGCATTTACGAAAAGTTGCGTCTGTATCTGAGATACATTGCGGGCATTGGCGTGAGTCTACCTATTGCGGACACTCCCGGGTTAAAGTGCGACTATGTTTAAATCGGAGTACATAGAGTCCCCAGTGAGGAGCAAAGCGTTGTGTGGCGGCGCCGGGGGCGGATGCTAGCGCGCCAGCCCCAGAGCCGGCGGCGAAGGGAGAGTGTGGGCGGGCGGGAGGGCGAGCGCCCAGCGGGGGCACAATGAGTGGGCAGCGAGCGCCGCTCATCTCGGAGCCAATCTGAGCCAATAGCTGGCCCCCCTTCCTCCCCCCGTCGCACCGCGGTCGTCGAGCGCAGGGCGAGCGCTGCGCGGCGCCAGGAAATTGAGCTCATTGCTCCGGCAGCGGTGGGCTCGGCGCCTCCGTCTCCACCGCCGTCTCCGTCGCCGTCGTCGCCGCCGCCTCCACTGTCACAGCATTGAGCCCGGTGTGGTGCAATGCTGTCCTCCGATATACAGGGCCCCGCCCCCGATCGCACTGCGAGCGGTATTCGTGGCGAAGATGGCGTCAGGGCGACTGACGAAACATGGTTTTGGAAGTGGATTTATTCGACGCCCCAACGACCTTGTAACCAACAGCTACAACCACTCGCATAACTTCTGTAAAAATGACAGAAATATCCGCCTCTTCGGTCACTTTTCCCGCCGTTTTATCTGTCCCTTTACCCGCCTCTTTACCCGCGCCTTTACTCCCCTTTATCCACCCCCCTTTACCCACCTATTTAACAGCCTACATACCCTTTTATCAGCTACTTTTACCCACCTCTTTATCCGCCTCTTCACCCGCCTCTTTACCCCCGCCTCTTTACCCATCTCATTATGTGCCTCTTTACTCGCCTGTTTATCAGCCTCTTTACCCGCCTCTTTATGCGCCTTTTTACCCGCCTCTTTACCCATCTCTTTATCCGTCTCTTCATCTGCCTCTTTACCCACCTCTTTACCTGCCTCATGCGCTTCTTTACGCACCTCTTTATCCGCTTCTTTACGTCTCTTTGACCTCTTCTTGACGTCTCTTTATTCGCCTCTTTATCCTCTTTACTTTTCTCTTTATCCACTCTTTTACCGACCTTTTTCCTCGCCTCATTCTCGTCCTCTTCAGCAGGTACATCTACTGCGGACAGCCTGGGTCTCCCCTCCCCCCTTATTTGGTTGGCGGCCCCGTCCACTCGCACAATCGGCGCCCGTCGCCCGCGCGGCGCGGCGGCACGCCGCCTGGCAGGAAAAACGACGCGTCTGCCCGCCGCTTTCAGCCAGCCCGCCGTCGCGGCCTCCCCTTCAATTTGTTTTGTTTAGGGCCTTCGAATTGCAAATATCTAAAGGTGACCCGTTCGGGATAAGTTGAGAGCTTCTCAGACACACCTGCCAAATAAATTTCTTGTTACACGTTCTAAATATTAGGAGTGCTCTCTTGATTCTTCTTTTGGAGGGAGCCAGATATTTATGGCGACGAGGTTTCTGGCCGGCATTTTCAGTTCGCCGGCTACTTGACAAAGTTATTTACGACTCAGTACGTTAAGTCTCGAGTAGTAGCAGTCTTGGTAGCGGGCGGCTATTGTGAAGTAATTTCGCGATGCAGTATAGCTTAATGTATCTTAGCGCTAACAATAATATTAGAAGTATAATGAATAATAATTATTAAATCCCGATAAAACTTAAATTTTTCAATTTCTGTTACAGTATTTATTATTCACTACAAGTGCAGTGTCATTTGTTATTCAAGTAATGGTCAAACGTTTTCGAGTTATATGGAAAATAGACTCACGAATTTTCCAGTTACGTTACTTTATTACGTTTCTTCAAAACGTAAGAATATATTTAGATGTACCGTGTTAACAAATGCCCGGCTATTGACGCATTTGGTAATGCTATAAGAAAAATGGTTCCTTAAAGATTGCTTTCGAGGGTTTTTTTTCTGAACTCTTATGTCACGCGAGCCGGCAAATCTATTTGTGATAAGGTTGCGTATGTTTATGGTAGTGTGTTCTCACATTACTGCGAAACAATTCCTTAACTAGTACACAATTTGTACACATTTCTAATGCAGTATGCGCGACCAAGCGGTATGCTATTAAGTCCTACTATATTTTTTTTCCGAAAATCAATAAAAGGAAAGTTTAGTATTGGTCTTATGATGCTTACTTCACAAATTCAAGATCATTATTTTTATTTGTGAGAAAGTACACTGTAAAATGACTACAAAAGAACTAAAATTTAACAAACGTAAAAATGCGGATTTTGTAGTGCTGTAGCTCTAGTAAATAAACAGGTATAATTGTAATCATTTAAAATCAGTGGTAATGAAATTTCCTTCCAGAACGGAAAATAGAATTGTTCGGTGGAACATTCTCTGAGTGGTATGGACTTGACTAATTACCTAAACGAGAAATCAAAATGTATGTTTCCACCCCGAGAATTCCACAAGACCATTGAAGGACAAAGAATTTCTACGCGGGTACTGTCGGAGCACGTTGGTGAAAAAAAATCCGAATGTGATTGAGTGACTGCATTCAGGGAATTCCAATGGCCAGAAGACGGTGGGTAAAGACTCTGTAGTTCGAGGCACGTGTCTGTTTTTGGCGTGAGCCCCACCGCGTCCGCTGCAGGCTCGATCCACCGTTAAAACCACAGTCTTCGCCACCGCCATTACCACTGACTCCGACTCTTCCACCGCCGTCAGATCCCCCACTTCTGCCATCATGGTATGGTTCAACACAACCACCGCCCTCAGGTCTGCCAACACCACCATTATCCCCACCGTCGTCGCCTCCGCCATCTTTTTATCGTTTCCTCCACCGTTGCCTCCGCCGTCGCCAATGCCGTCTCTCCGCCGTCTCTCTGCCGTCTTTCCGTCGTCTCTCCGCTGTCTCTCTGCTGTCTCTCCGCTGTCTCTCTGCTGTCTCTCCGCTGTCTCTCCGCTGTCTCTCCGCTGTCTCTCCGCTGTCTCTCCGCTGTCGCTTCACTGGCTCTCCGCTGTCTCTCCGCTCTCTCTCCACCGTCTCTCTACCATCTCTCCGTCACCTCTCTGCCGTCTCTCCGTCGGCTCTCTGCCGTTTCTCTCCGTCGTCTCTCCGCTGTCGCCCCCGCCTTCGTCTCCACCGTCATCGCCTCCGCCGTCACCTCCGCCATCACTACAGACTCAACTTTCAACACTATTTCCACTCAAACTGTCTCAACCGTCTTCTCAAACTGTCTCAACCGTCGCCCAGGTTTCCGGTGGTCCAGCGACAGACAAAGACGTCCTGCCCGCTGTGGAGAGGCCGCCGCTGGCAGTGATTTGCGCGCGTCGGGCGCAAACAGATCTTGTCGCCCGGGCGGCGTCGCGCCGCTTTGCATGCGACGTCGCGACCCTTTGGAATGACGAGGTTCAACTAATATTTCAGTCGCTTCGCGTAAATTTATGTCAATGTTTCGTGAACTCATTATTCAGTCATCACTCCACCTACGTGAAAGTGATTTTTTCAGTAGGTATTTGTCCACAAATTGTGTTCTACCTTTAGAAACGTTCTACTTCAGCAGAAGTAAAATGTAACTTCGACAACTAACCACATATTTTCTTTGATTTTGCCAGCTGGAACCTTGGCATTCCAAAGGGGCGATTTGGTGAGAGTTCCTCTGAAGAAACTGTTTATTAGCAGTTGCTAGCGTTTCGTCTCCTGATGGGGTTGAATCTCATTGTCTTATCTCGTCAATTTCAAAATTCTGATTTGCGATTTCACGTGTTCTGAATAGGTCTTCTATTTCCTTTCTCGCATTTTGCATGACATTCTATGTGCACATAGTTTCTACTATAGTTACTTTAGGTGAACTTTTCATTTGACCATCACAAACAGTTTTTAACTGTTTTCGCTAAATTAATTTTAAATTTATTTAATTTTTAACGTTAATTAAATAAATAATTAAATAAATAATTAAATACATAATTAAATAAATAATTAAATACATAAATCAATACATAATAGAAAAGGCTTACTGTAAGATTGACTTGCCTGTAAGAGTGACCTGCCTGTAAGATTGACTTGCCTGTAAGATTGACTTGCCTGTAAGATTGACTTGCCTGTGAGGTTGACTTGCCTGTGAGGTTGACTCTAAATTAAATAGACAATGCCTTTGGAATAAAAAAAAAAGACGATGGGCATGACTTCCACGAGACGTGGATGGGCGTCCAGCATCTTGTGCCACAGGTAAATTGTGAAATGAATCTTGTGCTATCGGTAAATCATGTTGGGACATCACATCATTCCCATAAACTTCTTTAAGCGTTGTGAAGATCTCGAGACCAGATTTACCTAACTTAACACAAAATTTAATGACATGTCGCTGTTCAGTGAATCGTGGCATTTTCATCTTTCGATGCGTAACTTGAACACATGTACACACTACGAGCAATCCGCATTGGGCAATCGGCCAGGAGGCAAATGTTGAGGGACACATTATTTTCCCAAGATCCTCACCGACATTTCCAGTTGCAGCACTACAGTCTTCCGGGTTGGCAGGAAAAAATCTTTCACCTTCTTTTCCGGATACACCTTGCACAGAAGACCATAAACAATGAAATGTGGCCCTTGTAGCTAGAAATACAAGACATTTCCCATTCACGTAAGGAGGCAAATAAATTCGCAATATGGATCATTGCATTTGACGCCCAGGTATTCAATCTACGCGCGACGTTCTCACTGCGCTTGTAGGCTGTTCCCTTCCCCGCAAAGGTGTCTACCCCCACTATTTGCACTTTCGTCGCTCTCGCGGGTAGGCGACTTGGGTGCAGAATGCCCGGAGAAGTAGGCTTAGTGGAGGCCTGCTTTAGAGCTTCATTCAAATTCATTTCTCTTTTCCTTTCCACCTCATGATGAACATTTTTTTTATCTCAGACTTCACCACTTCTAATCGACCATCCTCTCTCATTCCAATTCCCTCTCACCTGTCTGCAACGCCTATGTAAATTCCCTCATTTTCCTATCTTTCCCCATCATTTTAAACTACCTTTTTCCTTTTTTTATCCTCCTCATTTACTTCCTTTCCTTTCTTTCCTTCACCTGTTATTTCCGCCTCTCTTGTTCCGTGGCTGCCATTTCTACCTGTACCTCTCTTTTCCTTCATTTTCTCCAGTTTCTTTTCCCTTCCTTACTTTAGTTTGTTCTCATGTTACTATTTTGGTCTTTCTCTTTCCTGTGATTTTCCCCCCATGCTATCCTTCCCTGTTCATTTCCTCTCTTCGCCAGCCGCGCGCCGCTCTCCTTCCTCCTCTACCTGGTGGATCGATCGCCGCGCGCCGCCGACGCCTCCGCGCTGCCCAAATGTCAAGAGGGTGGCGAGAGCCCTGGCCGCGCAGGCGGGGGCGCGCGGGGCTGGGCGGGGAGAGTGGTCGCTGGTGAGCGCAGGGGCAGGTGCGGGACCTGGGGGTGGCTAGGGCAAGGCGGGGGACGGCTGTGGGTGGGCCGGGCGAAGATTGGAGAACGCCTGGTGGTTAGATGGGGGGGGGGAGGACGGCCGGAGGCAGCCGGAGTAGTGATGGCAAATTTTACCAAACCATCGATATATCGATGTTTCGACACAACGCTCAAGGGTTTTTGATGCTCATGAAAACATCGACGCGAAAACAACGATGATTTTAAAGGATCGCTGGTTTAATTTTAGACTATTAAACATACTATTTTCCTATCCATTTTTAATTACAGTACATAAAAGGGATATGTTTTATTCTTTGGTTACGAGTATGTCAAAATTATTATCGAATGTAAAGAATAAAATTAGCAACAAGCATCGTGTTTTGCTATCAATTTCGTGTTTCACTGACGATTTAGGCAATGACGCCTGGACAGGGCTGGACAGGAATGACAGGCCTTACACATGATAACATACATTCATTACCCAAGCAGCTCCCAAGCTTTCTCAGATTGCACGGACGAAATGTGCAGCGTGACAAAGAGGATGACGCAAAACAACAATATTGCTGTGGATTGCTGCTACTCTACAACGTGCTTAAACCCCTTTAGTGAAAAAAGTTTAAAAATTAAAACTCATGGATGTTTTCGCAACAAAATATCGATGTGAAGAAAACAACGGAAGCAAAATATCGATGTTAATATATCGATGTTTCTGGTGGAAAATATCGATGTTTTAAAATCATCGATGTTTTTTGACATCCCTAGGTCGGGGGACGGTTGGCGGAGAACATAAGTGGTTGGTAGTCGTTTGGATGATGGCTCGGGTAAGAATGGTCAAATGTGGTCGAATGTTGTCGAATGTGATCGAGAGTGGTCGAGAGTGGACGAGAGGGTGCGAGAACGTGAAAGAGTGTGCGAGAGTGTGCAAGTGTGCGAGAGCGTGCGAGAGTGCGCGAGAGTGTGCGAGAGCGTGCGAGAGTGGGTGAGAGGGACGAACGGACAGGGGATGATTAAGTTCGGGATAAACCAAGGCAGCCGCCGCGGGGGGGGGGGGATAGGGGGCGGATGAAGGGGCGACGGCACCGGTTGAGCCCCAGCGCTGTGATCAGCGCCACCGCAGCGCACTCCCGCGGCGCCTCCGCCCACCGAGAGCGGTGCTCAAGAGCGCCGCAGGTCGCCCGCGCTGAGAATTCTCCGCGCGCGAACCCTGAAGAGGAAGCGTCGGCGCCCCCGAAAGGTCAAAACGTGAAGGGGAGCTCGCTACGGGGAAGAACGCCCGAACAATACGCCGAGCTGGATGATTCCTGCGTAGCAGCCGCATGGAAAACTCAGATCTTTTCTTCTCGATCTGCTAATTTGGCCTTTCTTTTCTCGCACCAAATCTCTCTCCAACTCGTTTTAATTTGGTTAAAAGTGTGATATTAGAATTCCAGATTATGTTTATCTTTATTTCGAGTATAATTCTTGTTTCAACGAGCAGACTTGTGTTGTTTACCGTATTATAATCTTCAAATGACCAATACGAAAATACCCAAACTCCAAAATAAATTTTTCTTTTTTCATTGAAATACAGTTTGTAGTATGGCGCACTCCTACCATGAGTTCTTCAACTTAATTACAGCTAAAAAGAATAAAAATACATTGCGCGCATGACTTATTGTATCGTTTTCAACAGTGAAAACGTAACAACTCCTGGAATTCGTTCACTTTCATTTTCCAAGCGTCTTCTTGCATGATGGAACCCGTGGTAGAGGGGTACTCATTAATTAATTAGTGGCCTTATTTACAGTGGCAAACACAATTGGTTTGTCCGCTGCTTCTTATTACGAAAGATATTGACAAATTCATACTAAATCTTCATCCCGAAATGTTGCACAACAATCAGGAGTATTCACGCAATTGTTTTTTAACGATGTTATCAAGAAGGACATTGACATACAGAAATGAACATGATACCCTGAAGCACTCAAACATGAAGTGTGTATGTGTGTGTGTGTGTGTGTGTGTGTGTGTGTGTGTGTGCGTGTGTGTGTGTTTGTGTGACACACTGTTTGCAGAGAGCGAATGTTTGGGAATCTGCCTGCATTAAAGAGGAGGAGAAACTTCGTCCCGCAAAGGAGCACTCCTCAAGAAATTACCCACAGTTAAAAGTTTAATAGGTGTTAAATGTGAGCTACATAAATTATCTAAATTAATCACAGTCTGACATAGCTGCGCTTTCATTAAAGTTCTGCTCCAGCATTCGTATGGTATTGATTGCAAAAATCACGAAAAACAATCGATCAGAGCAGCTGACCGCATTAAACGTAAGTTTTAATCATCTCCAAATTCTTACGTAACCTTATTGTTACTTACGGAAAAGTAGCGTTAAATAACTTTTTTATCCACACTTTTTAAATTTAATTCAATTTTCTTTCAAATTTATCTGATCGCCCTGGAAAGGTTGTTGTAATTATCTAATTATAATAGATTTGCTAATGCAGGTCATTCATTATCGGAACATTCTTGTGTTCTCTGATCGTACTGTCGTAAAGTTTGACTTTACATAACCGAAGTTGATAAATTACTTGTTATTCGACCATCAGCTTACTGAGATATTCAAATTTAATCACTTTCTGAACTGAGAAAATATACGAATGGCCAACTTTTTGTATAATCATAATAACTTTTTATGTAGTTTGTGCTACAAACATCGTTTGTTTTACTCTGCCACCTCAGTCACCACCGTCACCGCCGCTAACACGATACCAACACCACTACCAGAGTTACACTCAAACCCTGCCATAACCCCGCCCACTCCCATAACCACACTCCCTGATAGCATTGTGCCATCAGCCCCCGCATAATCATCGTCACCCACAAACGGCAACCTCGCTGATACCGCGAACAACTACGTTTCTCTCTTAGAGACCACCTCATTTATTGTTCCATCCTTGTCTTCATCTTGTTCACTGAGATGAGCGCCATCATATCTCCAAGAACAGCATCGACCAGCAATGCCACTATCACAACTTTCGTCAGCAATACCACCATACTCACCACCAACCGTACCCACAAAAAAACCAACAGTAATATTACCACTAGCAATACCAACAATTCCACCACCACTACAATTACCAGCAAGGTCTCCACAACCACCAGTAGCAAGAGCACGACCACAACAACCATCGGCAAAATTACCACTTCAACCAGCAGCAGCAAAATCACCACTACAACCACCACCACCACTACCAACAAAATCACCCCTGTAACCACCACCACCAGTAAAATCACCTCTATAATCACCACCACCAGTAAAATTACCTCTATAACCACTACCACCAGCAAAATCACTTCTACAACCACCACCAGGAAAATCACCTCTACAACCACCACCAGCAAAATCACCACTACAACCACCACCAGCAAAATCACCACTACAACCACCACCAGCAAATTCACCACTGCAACCACCACCAGCAAAAGCACCACTACAACCACCCAGACGACCACCCCCACAACCAACAGAAGCGACAGCATCTTCACCCGCCCAACCACCACGAGCAGCGTTACTTCCACCGCCAGCCCCGGCCACGTTTTAACTCGATCGTGCAGGCGCCGCCTCCAGCGCGGCCGTCGGCTCCTCCTGACTCACTTCCTGATCGGGTTTGCGGGCAGAGCAAAGGGCCGGCCGGCGCGCGCGCCTCGATTGGATGATTGCGGCATCCTGCCCCCGCACGAGCGCCGCCGCGCCGCGCCGCGCCGCGCGCTAAGAGCCGTCTGCAGGCGGCGCGCCGCGGCGTCTTGACCGCGGGGGGCCGAGGAAGCCACTCCCGCCCCGGAAGCCAGCGCCTGTTAACGTCTTTGGAAGAGGCTCCGAGGCGGACGCCTCCGTCTGCTACGGCCTCCCTCGCCCCTCAGTCTTCTTACACTTCTTCTTCTGTACTGTCGGGTGTTCTTACGTAATTAGAAAGTGCTTGTTGATGATAGGGATGTGACACCGATGTCGATTTTTTTAAGCATTGATGTTTTCGTAGAAACATTGATTGTTTTTTGTTTTGTTCGAATCAAAGGAACATTCTTCATATTACCTTCATCGTGCGAACTATTTCTCGCCCGAGCAGATCCCGAGGCCCTAGTATTTTTTACGTCTTCGTATTTTGCACGTAGAGACGCTGTCAACGCATAGGACGTGGGCTTAGGACCTACTCCTTCTCCCTGTACCCTTCCTGTCCCGTATTCGATGGACTGAAGGTTGGCCTTTCTGACTCTGGGCGCTCAGGCTTTGAGAGTGCTTTGTACGTTTTTACTATTTTTTACTTTGTCTTCGCTAAAATATTAAATTTAATTAGTAAATGTGGCCACTAACAAACAAAATTTTTTTGCGTACGAATTTAATATCCGAGGTTACAAAACCAGCTTTAAAACCTCGATGTCTAAAAACATTGTTTTAGATCGAGATAAAACGTATATGCGCTCACCTCAGAAGGCGTGAGGTTTGCTGTCAGGCTCCAGCGTACGGGATCGATTCTGACTGAGTTGCGTGGATTTGCGAAGGGCGAAAAACCCCAAAGTGGCCATTGTCAGGTTTGTGGCTTGTAAAAGAACACACAAATATTCAGCAAAATTAAATCCTCTAGGCAATTTCTCGTCGTAACGGCATTTAATAATATTCCAAACATGCATTTGAGATGCAGTTATCAGAGACCGAAATCTGCAGGAGAATATGAGAATCACACCCAGGCGTGCCAAGGGTCGCCCACGGGGCGCACACCTAGGTCCTAGGCCCGCGCCGGTGGTAGGCTTTAAAGAAGCCTAAGTCGAATACATGCGTGCGAAACTATGCCCAATGGCTGAGTACCCGAAAAATAACATTTACAATAAATAGGTATACGGGTTCAAATTTTTATATTAAGGGTCAGTCATTGCCTTGTGTCCGTCCTTAACTTCCGTGTTGATACATGCTGCATTCAAGTTCATTTATTAAACGAGTTGAGGTTCTCGAAGTAAGGAGATTGAGCATATTTTCTAAAACATAGGTTATTGTTAGTAGAATGTTTGAACTTCAAATTCCATTTTTTCAACCTCGTCTTGTTTACTTAAAGATGTTTCAATATTCAAAGTGAAAAACTAAAGGTCCTTTATTTTATCTTACGACGGCCACGAGGCTGCTTCTCTGAAAAATAAGTCCCCAATTAAAAATTGCTGTAGACCGTAAATCTAAATATTTGTTAGAATATGTAAAGGTGTGTAAGCCCCCAAGTCACAGATATGTTTGCATGTTCGACACTTGCATACGACACATGAAAAATGCATAAAACATGCTTCAAGACACCTATATTAGTCTTCCTCCAACTAACCATTCTCACCTTCACCATCTATTCTTCCTTTCTCTTTTATCTTACTATCTTATCTATCATTCTCCTTACTCTACCTCGATATGACTAATTTACTTCTAAAATTTCACGTAATATACCCCTTTAACAACATTTTAGAAAATAATTACGAAACATTTCACCAAAATAAAAATGATCAATGATTCTTGCGTGTAAAAACTTTAAATTGGGCGAGTGTTGAAAACAGTCAAACAAACCGTCCTGCGCACATTCTTGAATTTCCAGAAATGTATTATACGTCAGCTGGATTGAAAAATTACGTGAGAGAATTGGTTTTAATGGATGTCAAAATTCTTGTTTCTAAACGGTAGATTTGCAGATGATGGCTAAACAATTGAAAGCTGCTCATCAAATTAAAAAAATGTTGTTAAGGACAATAAAATTTGTTCAGAGTTTATCGACTATAGTACGTAACAATTTTCTTCCATATCGCGCTCAATCCCTGAAAAGCAGCTCGTCAGCCTCGCGAATGTGAGACGTTTCCAAGCATCGTTGTCTGCAGGCTATGCCATGTTCCACGTGGAGTCTTGAGTCTGTCTCCATCCGCACGGATTTCATCGCGTGTGGGCACGTGGGAGGGGTGCAGCGGCCTAACGAAGTGAAGAGAAAGCGCGGGCCGCCGCCTGGGCGGTCGCCGCTTCCCCTCCGAGGGGAGGGCAATTTTTCAATCCCCCTAAGTCGCCCAGATGGCCACCGCCACCGCAAGCACGGGTGTTGCACACTGCTCCCAAATGACGCAATCGGTGCATACTGCGAAAATGTACATCAGGAGTATGGGGACGGATTTTTATAACCTAAAACATTGGCAAAAATGATCAATAAAATGCTCTTAAAATGCTTGAAAAATGCCCTGAAACCAAAGAAAATGACGTAAAAAATCTTATCAAAACCAGTTCGTATAAACAACTCAAGCTCTGCGATACGGTACTAACGTAATCGATGCTTCTTCCCTTTGTTCGAGTGAACTCAGCTAGCAAACGTTTGGTTTGGACTGTTATTTACTAGGAAATCTGTCTTTAGTTATTCTGAAACCGGCCGTACCGGCAATGGTACTGATATACGTCACAAGAATTACATACTCACAACGGCTGTCAAAACAATTACTGAGCGAACAAATAGGCTTCCGGGTAATTCTATGAAGAACATTTGTTGCATCTCGTAACTATTATTTGAAGCAAGTACCATTAAAAATGGCATTAAAATCGATATAATCACCGAAAAATACATTAAAAATGATGAAAAAATATAAAAAATTACTTATTAGTCGAAATCGACAAAAACTGCAAAAAGACATAAAAATGAGTTATTTCCTTTTGTAATGACATAAAAGGAATTTCTATACTAAACGGCATTGTTCTAAAGTGAAAAAAATAATATTTCATTAAAATCCGCCCCCTAATCATGAGTCATTTCAGGTGGAAAAAATCACGACCGATTTTCCCTCAATTAGATTAACATTGTTTCTAATGTCATTTTCCTGAAAATTGTTTCTGAAGAGCAATTTATTGATAAATTCTCTATCCACGTTCAAAAGGTACTTAGACGGGTCGAATTGAGTCGTCTGAAGGAGAATTCTAACGAACGGCTGCTCTGATCGGTAGTTTTTCTTGGTTCCTCCGATCAACACCAGGTGAACGCTGGAGCAGTACCATAACAAATGGGCCACAGACTACACGCGATCTTTTCTTCCTCTTCCTTGTCGTATCCTCATCTCTTACTTAAATACATTTACACTTACATGCACTACGAGTGGCTGGGGCTGGGCCCCCATGGTGGGAGATACTGTACGTGGTTCGGGAAAAAAAATCCGTAAAGCGACGAGTTATTCGGCGCCGGATCTCGTCATCGAGCGAGGGGAGAACACCCACACTTCCCTCGGTAAAAGAATCACTACACTTACGGGACTGATTGCTCTAGCAATTGATGCGTCCGAAATCACGAATCAATCAATCCAGAAGGTTGTGCTTACAGAGAGTCAAAGCTCTGAAGATAGTTCTAAGTATTGCCGAAGATAAATCTACTTTTGTTTTTGAAAAAAACTAAGAAAAATTCAAATTTTTATATTGATGTAATTGGCGTGAAATTGTGATTGCGCCCTGTATTGTGCGCAACCGTACGATCGAGGCAGATTTTAGGTCGCCAGTACCTTACACGCTTAGCCGACCGTAAGAATTGCATGGCACGCGCTGTTCACAATTGGCGCTGAGGACCTCCCGGGACTACAATATCTCTTAGTCTGGTAAATGCCCCTAAAGTTTAGTAAATAGAGTTACCAAAAAATTGAAAAATTACAAAAATTAAAAAATGATACATTTGTATATTGTTCTTGCACCCAGCAATATTTTGATTTTAACATTTAGTTACTAATTATCATATTTTTAATGCTTTCTAATCCTTTTATATCATACGCTAAGGAAAAATAATAATAATACTAAAAATAATAAAAGAGTACAGAACAAGACGATGATGCAATAATCATACTAACATAATTCATATTATCATACTGATCATACTATCATACTAATCATACTTAACCCGCAACTGGCGTGGTGAGCTTTTGTTACATAACCAACGTCGTGGAGCCATTTTGACCCTACGTCTTTTTTTCTTTTCATTATGAAAACTTGTAACATACTTTAAACTATTTCTGTTTAATTAAATTTGTATAGGATTTTCAAAATCATGTAGATAAAATAATTAATTAATATTTTTTTACTAAAATAAAAAATAAATAACTCTGTCAGATTACTGATAAATAATCATAAATAAAACCTTATTTTTAACAATATTTTTGTTATTTTAAAATCTAATTGTTTTCGTTATCATTCTCTAATACACATATTTAACTATAAAATATAAACATTATTGTAAGAAAAACGACTCGTAAACTCTCCTTATAAATCTTTGGCTGATATTCATGGCATATTGACCAGCAACATGAATCAAATATGTTTTTGTTTTTCGGTCATTTTTCTGACGTATTGCGCACCGCCTTTTTTACCTGCCAACTTGTGGATTATATTCAGGACCTGGAATAGATTTCTTCAATATTATTGAAGTGGTTTCATGAAGCTCTCTAGTTACATGCACTTTCAAGAGTGATATCCATGTGAGGTTCGGCAAATTGACGTATTTTCAAGAATTCTCGCTATGATAGTCATACCCATTTTGTATGTCTTAGGTGTCACAATAATCACTCTCCACCTCTTCTAAACATCTAGAGTCCTGGTTAGGGAAAAACCCCAATAGCCGACGGTAGGTCGGCACCGGATCTCACCATCCAGTGAGGGAAGATCACCGCCATCTCCCGAGAAAAAACGTGCACTACGCTAATGGGACTAATGGCCAAAGCAGTTGACGCGCCCGGAAACACCAAAAAAATCAATCAATCTAAACATCTAGACATAGCGATATCATCGTCAGTGTCAGCACAAGCACAAACAGTTGCGTAACTGGCGAGGTGGTACCGCTGTTACCCCAGCAAATATTTTCACTCACGCCACTACAAAACAGCAGCTCAAAATTCAACAGTACTTCTCAAATCAAAATATAAGCTAATTATTTTAAAGTAAACACCACAACAACGTTTTCATTTGAAAAATAAGCAGTATATTCAACTTCGGAATTCGAGTGGAGTCAAAATGGCACCACGACGCCAGTTGAGGGTTAAGTATTATAAGAATTATTTTAACACTGTCATATCCAATAATTATATGTTTGTGATACTAAAAATTAATACAAGCTAAATAAGATTTTTTTAAAAAAGGCATTGATCGCGTTCACTACACTACACTGCACTGCCCTATACTGTTTTGCTATGAATTACACAGACCAGCACTTCACAGCACGTACTCATTTAACATCTATTACTTTCACCTTTTTCTAACTTATTTCTAAAACATCAGACACTTAGAGGAAAAGCTTTGAAAGTTGCTGCTGTATAAATTGTATCTCTGGCACCCGTCGAAGACTTCATAGATCAAGGGTGAATGATGCGAGGATGAGAAATCAGTCCTTAACACGACCTACCGCAAGGATGAGAAGAGAAATGTTTGGGGAAGGAAGAATTGCTGGCGAATGGCTTATAGTTTAATGTACTGCACCGTGCACGGGGGTGGGATTATGATGCATGGGCATACAAAGACTGGGCACAGACCTCAGCTTCTTTGTATTTCCACTTCGATATCCGGTTGGAACTGGTCGGAGGAATCTTTGCGATGACAGATAGGAGCACCTGCACTTGAAGTCTTGATCAGGCAGACGACACCTTCAAAACAGCTTCTTAATTCGATTCCGAATTCCAGCATTCTTTCGTTGGTTGGTTGGTTGTAAGTGATTCCGGGCGCGTTAACTACTGAAGTCATTAGTCCAGTAAGTTTAGTGCACGTTTTTCCCTCGGGAGATGGCAGTGTTCTTCCCGCACTGGATGGCGAGATCGGTCACCGACCTATGGTCGGCTAGCGGGTCTTTCCCCAACGAGGTATCTCCCACCAGCAGAGCACCACCCCAGCCGGGATAAGTTCTAATCTCCCGACCGTGTGGTCTCGCGGCATGTGTGGTAGTGAAGTGCATAGTAGTGTAAGTGTATGTAAATAAGGGGCGAAGGTAGGCCAAAGAAGAGGAAGGAAATATCTCGCATCCCGTGTCCCGTTTGTTAGGGTACTGCTCCAGCTTTCGCCTGATGGTGATTGAAGAGATACTTCAGTGACCAGTTGATGTCCTGAGCCACCTCTCCCGGTTTGGTCGTTCGAGAGGTTGGGGGGTCGGTGAGTCACTTCCTTTTCCTTTATAGGCCAAGGTTTCGTGGTTGAAATGCCTCCGTGGATATTATAAATTACATTCCTGACGAGATGCGGACGGTGCCTTTTGGGCCCACAGTGCGACGGGCGGCGGTGGGCGAGTGGCGGGCCGACAGGAAGCCGCTCTCCTGATGCCCGCAAGTGGATCGGATGGCCCTCGACGCCCGCCGCATCGCCCAACGCGCACGGCGCTGCCTTCGTCAAGGCGTTTGACTTCTGCTATGTGGCACGTCTGCCTTTCCCCTTGGGGAATGCGAGAATTGAAACGTAAGTTGTGAAAATGGATTTATGGGCCTTTTATTTCTCCAAACTGCCATTGGAGGAAAACCAAGTTCCAGAAAATTGTACGTGATTGAAAATATAGGGACAATCCCGGATATTAAAAAATTCAGTATACTCGATATGTTCCAATTTGAATATTAAAATTGAAAATTCCATTGAAAATCGGTCTGCAAACTTATCGAAAATTTAGAAGTATACAATCACGAGAAAGCAGTTTACAGCTGTGGAAGATGTGTTCGTAATTTAAGGCATTTTGAGTTATTGTCTGACGTTATGAACTCTTATGATAGGAACTCTGACGCTCTTTTGTTGCTACTTCACTCCATTGTTTTTGGAAGCATTGGAATAGAACATTTCTTTGTTATTGAAACACTTCATATTCACGTATAGAAAACATCGTTCTCTTGTACTTGTTTCTTATGCCCCGATTCTTCATGTCCTTCCATGCTTTGTTGCCACCAACTTGGTGATCGTAATGTAGACAAATCACGTTCTGACATCGAATTCTCTTTTTGATCACTCAAGACTTCATGCAATAAAAAATATTAAAGTTATTAATTCCATTATATCATAAAGAAATTAAACATAATTTAATTTTTATAGAAAAATAATTTTTACTGTACCTCTATTTATCGAATTTATAAAATTCCGAAAGACCATCGTTTATGAAATAGAACAAATACTATTTTCTTTGTGTACAGTCTTTCCGAATCTTGTGTAATTCAATATAGTTTTCGTTTAAATATTTTAGATACACGTACGAGTATACGCTTTTTTTTGTGAAAACTCTCAAAGTATCTAAATTATTAATTTCTTATGCTAGTTTCTCGGTCGTTTTAATCACCATTCTGACACTCAAAAGACTGAATGTTATCTAGTGAATGTTATATCAAAGAAGCTCTCATGGGCGAATTCAGTAGTGAATATTCATAGAGTATTTCATTCTGCAAAAAAATATTCAAATTCATTATTGAAAATGTTAAAGTTTGAGGAAGAGTGTTTTCATTAAACTCATGCCAAATGTAACAATTTACTAAAAAAGCATATTTTTTAAAAAAGTCGTCAAATAATCGTATTTTAAAGTCTTCATTTTCTTTTATATTATATTTACGTTATATACATTGTATTTAAACATATTATATTTAATATTACGTGTTTATTAATAATAAATGTTATGTATGAAAATTATAGTTAAATTACATTTCAAACTTTTCAAGCTTCTAAAACCCAAAAACTCCATCTTTTATTTCGAACGCTTCGTTTTGAAATGTATTCATAAAACGGAGGAGCGTTACGGCATTCAAAGGATTCGCTGGAAGCTGTATCTAATGCTTCGTGAAGCCCCCTTTCCTCAAGCACCCCCTCCCCCCGCCGTTCGACCGCACGTGCTCTCGAGCAGGTGGCTGCCTGCGTTTCCACGTCCTCGCCCTCATTTATCCTCACCTTTTGTGAAAGGGACGAGCCAAGGGCACACGCGCATTGTCGCCGAGTGAATGTGCGCCCATTGGGCCATCTATATCTCGCGGAGGAGAGTTGTTGGGTTTACTTTAGGGCTTACGACAATGAATCAGGATCACACTTCGTCACGAGGAGCGTAGATGGGCTCAGGACGCGTTTCAGAGCGATGTTTTTTTGTTGATTATGGAAGAAACGTGTGAGATTATTATAGGCGGATTTTGGATGCCAAGCGATGTCTGGGTACGTTTCTCATTGATGGATTGTTTATTCGGAAAGGGAAAAATGTTAAAGAAATTTTGCCACACACTAATCATGTTTAAAAATCTAAAATTGATTGTGAAATTGTTTTCTTAACGTGACATAAAATAACCAACATAGAACAGAATTTTTTTAGACTGCAAGATGCATTAAGAAAACCGCAGAGTCTTTCTGAAGAACGTTGGATAGTTCGAATTTTGTTGTATATTTTATATCAAACGTAACACATATTATTACGCAATTCAGATAGATTAACGCTATTTAACTATTCTTATACAAAATCTGTCTTATTCGCTGTCATACCTCTCCACATGTACGCCTAAAGCAATAGAACCTAAAATCAGACTTGTATACAAGCGTATAGTGTTCACACTAATGGCGATGGAATAAGGACTTTTACAATTCACAGAAAAATATAGTGTGTATTAATTTAGAGTTTAATCCATCTGGTAGGTTTCGAAGTTTTCAAATAAATGGCTTCGAAACCGATACAATGGTCAGGTTAATTCTACTAGCATTTTAATGACAAAGTGAAGGTGAGATGAGCACTTAACATCGAAAAATAAATAGAAACTAACAATAGTTCATCACATTGTCACGCAGATTTTTTCCATGAAATTAGATATTTTTGATAATGGTTGTATTATTTAGAGATTTTTATTTAAACAATTGAATATTTTTTATGTTTTCTCCTGTCGCAGATATCTGGCCCGTCTAGGACATGAAGCTTAACAGCTAAATTCTAAAAACCGTTCGAGACTAAAAATACTTTTGATTGTTACTAAATGACATTGTGACGATAGGCCAAATCTTTTTCACACTCACTTGTTGTGCTCTGGAAGTAATTGATGGAACCAAAGAAACCAATATAAAATTTAAAGAACCACATTGATGGTTGTAATGTATATCTAGTGATCTCTGGCGGTAAGCGGATTCGGCTGAATAAATTCCAGAACCGAGGGGGAATGACTAATATCTACGAAATTCATCGCTTTGTGTAAACACTTCAACCCATTTTATCGAGCGACCCTCGGTGAGTCAGTCAGACAGCTATCCTTTCATATCTGGTTCAAATCTTGGACCATCCAAATGGAATCGCTGGGGGATAAAGTGGGCCACCGGAGGGTTTTTCCTGTTGTTTTTTTCTTTCATTTCTATGCCTCCCATTCCACTGGTACTCCATCATTCATACCGTCATAATTAACTACCCTTCAAAATTATTGAATCATTTCCACGTATAGCCTTAACACCTAGGCTCTGGTATCATATAAAGTAATAAAGATGCATTGTGTCTGGCCATTAGTGTCGGTTCGTTCACTGAAGGGTGAGGCTTCATGCTGTGCGTTGAGCCTAGTCGGGGCCAGGCAGTTGGCAGCAGTGCGCAGGGCGCAGCGACAGCCCACCGGGCGCGAGGCGCCGCCTGGCACCGCCGTCGCCCGTCACGCACGGCGCCCCGTGCCTCCACACCCCGTCGCCCGCCCCCCGCCCCCTGCTTCCGCCTGCGTCGCCGCCCCGCCCGCTGGCCACGCCCACTCCCTCGCCAGCCCCACCACGCCTTGCCCCCGCACCTACCTTCCACTACCCTTGTCTTCGCCCTCGCCAATATCCTCAACTCCGCCATCCCTCCTGCTTTCTTCTGCCCAGACGCCAGCTCCCGCCTCCTTCCCTCCTCATCCTCTCTCCACTGCCCTTGTCCTCGTCCTCGTCGTTATCTTCACCTCCGCACTTGCCACCTACTTACTTCTGCCCACACATCCGCTCCCGCTCCCGTCACCACCTCCGTCTCCTACCCTCCCCCGCCCTATCTCACATTCTTCTCCGCCTCCCGCCATCGTCACTTGTCCCATCTCTGCCAACTCACCTGGTTCCTTCACCGGCTCCGCCTCTACCCCTGCCCCGCCCTATCTCATCTCCTCCCCTCTCCATGTCCTTTCGCGATCACCACCTCTCCGTAAACACCCATCACCGCCCCCGTCACCGCCCCGTCACCGCCCCGTCACCGTCCCGTCACCGCCCCGTCACCGCCCCCGTCACTGCCACCGTCACCGCCCCCGTCACCGCCCCCGTCACCGCCCCCGTCACCGCCCCCGTCACCGCCCCCGTCACCGCCCCCGTCACCGCCCCCGTCACCGCCCCCGTCACCGCCCCCGTCACCGCCCCCGTCACCGCCCCCGTCACCGCCCCCGTCACCGCCCCCGTCACGCCCCCCGTCACCGCCCCCGTCACCGCCCCCTGTCACCGCCCCCGTCACCGCCCCGTCACCGCCCCCGTCACCGCCCCTGTCACCGCCCCCGTCACCGCCCCTCGTCACCCCCTCGTCACCGCCCCCCGTCACCGCCCCCGTCACCGCCCCCGTCACCACCCCTGTCATCGCCCCCTTCACTGCCCCCGTCTCTTTCTCCACGCTTGCCTATCTTCCTTCCATCACCCCTCTCCTTGTCACCACCCTCGCTGATGACCTCACCTCTGCAATCGCCACCTGCCGCACCTCCACTCACATCTCGGCCGCGCCTCGTCACCGCCTCCTTCTCTGATCCCATTCCTCACCCCCGTGACACCCTATCACCATTTCTGTTCTTGTCCTCGCTCTCACCAATGCCAACAGCATTGCAATCGTCATCTGCCCTGACTCCGCCCACCCACCGGCGTTCGCCTTCATCCTCTCTCCGCTCTACCCCATCCCCGCCAACCGCCTTGCCTCCTTCCTCACTCCTGTCCTTATTCCTGCCCCTCCTATATCCTAACCTTCACCATCGCCACCGGCAATTTTCAAAACCCAATTTTCATTACCCCTCCTTTCATTACCCTTCTTGTCTGTGATAATCAATGTCTGCGATTCGTGGTTAAGCTTTTAAGACTTTTCTCCGGCACCCTCCAGAAGATGCTCTAAGAAAAAAGAATAGTCCAGAGTAATAAAACTGTAGAATTCAGAACCAAACAGAGTCATCGACCGACCTACCTTTCCTAACTTCTGTCCAAAAATTCGCCTCGGTACGTGAACATAGAACCTCTCGGCCTGTGTGTGACTCGCAGGAACTTCCATAGCAAACGCATTCCTATTGAACTTTAAAACCGGCAAATCACCCCGCCATATTGACAGGTTCAAACATCCTTATATTCCATATGTATTTTGTACTCCAAATATTCTTTACACTTTTTTGAAGGACCCTTCCTGAATATCCTTAATAGTTACTTTCCAATGTTATTGATTTCAAACATTGTCCTTGTATGATGTTGTTCAAAAATGATTGTGTAGTATGTAAACTAAATGCCCTTAAATGACATAATTTTGTCGAACAAGGATAATAAAATCTATTAAAAAGCGCCATATTTTACTCGTCAGGCGGCGTTTTAGTAAGGTGTTATCCACTCCTCGATAAGCGATCTACCCCATCCCCGTCACCCACTATGTCTCCTTCCTCATTCCAGTCCTTGCACCTGACCCACTTCTATGTTCTAACCCCCGCCATCACCGCAGGCAATTTTCAAAACCTAATTATCATTTTCCCGTTCTTTCATTAACCCTCTTGTCTGTGATAATCAATAATGTAGATCCGGTGTGATACGTGGTTAAGCTTTTAAGACTTCACTCCTGCATCCTTGTGAAGATGTCATAAGAAAATAAATGCCCACTACCTGTAGAATTCAGAACCAAGCAGGGCCATCGACCAACGTACCTCTCTTAACATGTGTCGATTGATTGATTGATTAGTGATCAGCGGTACGTCAACTGCTAAAATCATTAGTCCCTAAAGTGTAGTGCATGTTTTTATCGCATGAGGTAACGCTGATCTTCTCTCGCTGGATGTCGAAATCGGGCGCCGACCTACACCGACGTACGGAGATTTTCCCCAACCAGGTATCTCCCACCAGCTGGGCATCGCCCAAGCTGGAAATACTCCCAAGCTCTCGACTTCTCTCCCAACAAAGGTGGGAGTGTACTGCATGTTAACTTGTGTGCAAAATCCAGCTCGCTACTCAAACCCAGAATCTCGTGGCTTGCTGCGGAGTTGCTGGATCTCCAACAACGAACGCATTCGTGTTGAACTTAAAAATTGGCAAAACGCGTAAATCACCCCGCCATATTCGGCTCGACAGGCGGCGTTTTAGTAAGGTGTTATCCACTCGTCGATAAGCGATCTTTACGAGTGCGGGCGGGGCGGCGCGTGGGGCGCGACGCGTCGCGTCGCTGGGCGTCGGAGGGCGCGAGCGCGCGCGCCGGTTTTAATTTACGGCCAGATTAACGCTCCATTTCCAGCGCCGCGCCGCGCGCAACGCGACGGTCGAGTTCTTTCCCGGAATGAGCCACTGGAGGCTACTAAATAATTTAACGCGAATCTGATAGCTGATTGTCCGGTTGAAAGTGGGAGAGCTCGCGCGCGCGAGGGCCAAGGGCAGAGTTGCTTCCGTCCGGGCATTACGCCGCCGCGCCGCCACGCGTCTGTCCGGGGCTCTTGCTTGACACTGTTGGTTGTGCAGCGTCCGGGATATGAACTTGCGTAATTGGTGTTCATGCTGGGTTATTGCTGTCTGTAAATCTGTTGAAATATGAAGTTGACGTGTCACAAAATCGAAACGTTTCATGTTGAATTTTGTTGTCATCAAACAAATGTGCTAATTTTCCCTAAGAATCGTTTATCTGTATACGTTTTTTTTTCTTCTAGGACTTTTATCCAGCTAACAGCCGGTTACCCTTTACTTCCCGATGGGACGCATATTCGACCATACACTAGACCAACAAACTTGCGGGCTCCTCTGATCTGGGGTCAGCAGAACGCGAGGCCCTCCGCGACAACACACACACAAAGTCAAGGGACAAACAGCCATGCCCAAGGTGAGTCTCGAACCCGCGATCTTTCGGACCGAAGCGCTGAGTCGTTACGCGATCTTAGCCACCTCGGCCATCCAGGTCGGCTCTATATATGTACCATAGAAAAATGGATTATGGTTTGTCCGAGATCGATAAACTCCAACATCGTTTGGCCTATCTTCATGAAAGTTGGCGTATGTATGTGTTTTGACACGGAAAAAGTTTTTATGCTGAAAATGTTGTTGCAACTTTTCACTTGACGGCGATGCAGCACAAGATGGGTGCCTAAGTCAAATGGAATTCCCAATCCATCTTGGCTTCATTGTCGCAGGGCGTTGCCGTGTGACACGGGGAGGGGTCGAGCAGGACAGGACGAGCGAGCGGTGAGGGATGCATTCGGGACGAAACTAATTCTGAGCTAGGGGACGACACCGAGAGGGTGACTGTGGCGAGAGAACAACCAGATCGTGGCGGCGCTGATGGAACGGAAAGGCGGCGGCGGGGCGTAATTCTGCTAATCTACCATATAAGTTATAAATCGTTGTGTTTGTTCTAATTGTACTGGACCACCTCGCACTCGAACGCCTTGTACTCGAACGCCTTGTACTCGTTCGTCTTGTACTCGATCGTCTTGTATTAGATTATCTTTTACTCGATTATCCTTTACTCGATTATCTTGTAATCGATTATCTTGTATTCAATTATTTTGTACTCGATTATGTTGTGATCGATTATCTTGTAATCGATTACCTTGTAATAAATTATCTTGTACTCGATCGTCGTGTATTCGATCGTCCTAAGCACTCCCATCTATATACGCCGTCGCACCCGATAGTTTGTAGTCTTCATTGGAAGATGTACGACCCCTTTTTTCGTACATTTCAGGATGTCGGCGTCCTTCCTCTCGAACGAAATGGACTTTCACCGTCACCACTTCCTCTTCTCTTTCTCCTTGCCAACCTTCCTCGCGTAGTTTTACCCTTGGAGGGCGTTCCTTGGCCGGGCGTCCATCTGGTCGGCGCCCCGTTGGCTGTAATCCCCACACCTAGGCCACCGCATCTGCTCGCCCGCCCCTCGCGGCCCCGGGGTGGTCGGCGCTTCCTTGGGTCTCAGGGGCTGGCGTAACCTCCCCTCCGCGCTTGACCTGCCGTTTCTCCCCTTCAGAGGATGAGAACGTATTACAGAGACACACAATTGTATCACACGCTGAAACTAAAGAGATCCCCTTAGTTTTCCAGTTGATCGGACTTAACCGGCCAATCACTGATGTAAGATTCTGTGCTCGAGTTTTAATGTGATTTTAAAAACCACGTGAGTCTGTTTTGAGTCATTTTACAGGAGCGCGTAAAACATCTTGGAAGACAATATATTACTTTCTATTGTTTTTTAAATTGTTTCAGCCTTTATTTGCGACAATAAACTTGCGAGCTTTTAACACATGATAGGCAATTGTATGGTGACTCTGAACGTATTTAAAAATGATATTTCACTTAAATGAGACTTTCTAGATTTTCAAATCTGATTATTTTTCGGGTTTTTGTGAAATCGAGTCCAATCTATTGATGAATTCTCGTTAGAGACTTCTTGTATCTGTCGCCTTCTGTTTACCTCCGTTCACTTCCTAAGGACACATGGAAAGTATTTCATCTAAAATCTACGAGAGATCGTCTTTTTCTTTTACAACCACCCATTAACACGGAGGTACTCCTAGTGTGATATTGTAATAGTCATTTTTAGAACATATTTAAAATTCACTGTCATATGTTAATACTTTCTGAGGAGTAAAAGGCTTAATTTTATTTTACAGCCATATTAATGTTTTAATGTGCTTCTATAACCAATAATTCTAGAATTAGGTGAAGTATTAGTTTCTGATTCACTCTTCTGTTTGTCTTACTTGAAACTGGACATTTATGCGTGGTTTCAAAGATTTAGTGACAAAGATTATTATTTGTTTCGTAAAAAAGTTCACTCATAAACTCCGGAATGTTTACTTTCGTCTTTTTCTTGGAACTTTTTTATTTGCGAATCTTTTCATCCGCAACTCCGTAGGGCACCTCGGGGGCCTGTTGAAAGATAGCTTAACTTTCAGCGAAACGGATTTCGACAACGATTTTTTGCTCCTTTTGTCCAGATGGAATCGATATTCCGCCCGGGGCGCACCGCTCTCGTTTTCTCCTCCCCCTTCCCCCCCACCCACCCGCGCCGTCGTCGCTCAGCCGTCCTCCCCTCTTTCGCCTCCGCTGGCCCGAGAGCCGATGTTGTTATGTGGGCCTATAGGGCAGTCAACTTGATCCGCGCGCCGGGGATGCTCGCCCCCGCCGTCCTGTCCCGTCCCCCCGTCGCCGGGTCGGGCCCCGGGGACGTCGGATCTAATCATGGTTATGCATGAGTTCAGTAATTAACAGCAATTCGTCATCTCAGCGTGGTAGCGATTCGGAGCACACATGTATAACCTATCAGGACATCCCTTGGGGAGGCGACGCCGCCGTGTCGGCGAGGGCGAGTTTTGGGCTTGATTTAAATCGATGGCTCCGGAGCGGTTTCCTTGCGGTGGGGGCGGGACGGGGACGGGGACGGGGGCGGGGCGGGGCGGGGCGGGGCGGGGACGGGACGGGCGGGGCGGAGCTGGGAGGGGCGGGGCGCAGCGCGGCGCGGGCAGTAGCGGGCGCGGGGGCGGGACGGGACTGGGCGATGGAGTGGCGGGGGCGGGGCGGATCGGGGGCGGGGCGGGGGCTGACGACGAGAGCGTTACACGCGCGGACGCCCCTCACGAGGGTGGACGCGACGCCTCGGCGACCTGCGAAAGGGGCGCGGGCGGAATATTTATACTCGATGGCGGAAATTGTTGCCCGCTCTTGTAAGCGGGTGTATTACAAGCGATGCAGATTTTCACCTAGGTGATAGAACACGTCAGTAAATAACCTTTTTTAAAAGTGAAACTCATTTTCATGTCGTTTTTGAGCAGCCACTCACACTATTTCTGAAGTTGAAATATATTTTAAGGGAAAAGTTTCTGAAGAGTCATAATTGAGATATATTTGACACAGTGTTAATAGTTGTAGTACATTTGATAATGTCGTTTATTCGAGAATGAATGAATGGCGATGGTGGAAATTATTGTATGACCTTCAAAACGAGCTAAAGCATTCGAGCATTATTTTCTCCGATATTATAGAACAGATTATAGAATAAAGGTTTTCTGTCAATAAATAATATTTTTAATAGGAAAAATGACTCATGTTTTTTGAGCAGTCAAACCCAGATGATTTTGAGTTATTGTGGAGTTGAATCCAGTGACATAGGTGTACTCATTTATGATCTATTTGACATTGTGTGTCGTATATTTGATAATAGCGTAATGACAATTGTACAATAACGACACCGAATTAAGGATGTGTAAAACAAGTGATTCGTTACTTCGCCGAGATCGTGAATCAAAACGTAATTCCGTTAAATTGTTAAATGTAATGTTTACTTTCACGTTGTTTTCAACAATATTAAAATACCGAAATATTCTGCATCTAAGCATACTACGTATTTATAGTTGAATGGTAATGACGAAAAAATAATTAATTTTTAAAATATATAATTATGAAAATTTTCTTTCCCTAATAAGACGGTTGATTTCACATGATACACTGTTTTCCCGATCACATACACTTAATTTGAAGAGACTAACGATATACTCGTACAACTATTTTGTGTTTCTTTGCATTTGATTTATTTGTCAATTCAAATGGCGAGCAGTCAAATTTGACATTAATGCACTGATATTGAAAAATGTAAAGAATATTTTGAATATATTGACCAAATAAATTGACCTGTTTTCGAATTATGCACACTTTTTCAGTTTATTTGAAAGAAATGTGATATTATAATACTTATTGAATAATGTTTACGAGCTGTTCTTGTTGAATTAATTTTTTTCTGTTAGACGTATTTAAGGAAAGACGTTCTGCATAGACATGCTATTTGACACTAAGTCACCACAGAACAAATATCTTCTGAGTAGCAATGACTTAACATTTCTTACAGCTTTCTCAAACTGCCTCTGAGGATCTTAATGCATTATTATATATGAATATAAAACAAATATTTATTGCTCTTGCTCACAAATTGAAGTCGTAGGGCAGATGTTTGCTGAAATAAGGCAATGCTCATCTAAGGTCTTGCAGAGGGTCCCCGTTTGCCCCCGGGGGCTTGCTCCGTCGTCCCGAGCCTATTGGCGCCTCGAGACGCGGTCTCCCCTCGCCCTTAACCCTCCCCTTAATAAACCCGACTTAATTAGGACCTCCACCCGCCGCGTACATCTCCAGTTTCTTCTTCGCATTAATATATCGCCCGTGTTAATTCTTCTCATTGTGTCTAGGCCGCCGAGATTACGTTAGCGTCGCCTATTGGCCTCTAGCAACGCCGCGCGCCCCTTCCCCTCGACCGTTCTGCAACCCGCGCGACGCGGGCCGGCGCTCTGAGGGGAATAGGGGAATCCCCCGACGGCCGCCCGAAGTGTTCCGACCTCCGCCGAACACCGCGTATTGATTAGAGCCGAGCAGCGCCAGGGGCGGCGACGGCGGCGGCGGTGGCGGCAGCGGTGTCTCGTACGCAGAGTCAACAAATGAAGAAGTGCTTGTGTGTGGATGCTGTGGGTGGGCTGGGGGGACGGGACCGGGGGCGGGGTGAGGACGGGAGGGAAAGCGGTGGCAGAGGTGCGGCGCGCCGTAATGCGGGGCGGTCGCGAGAAGGCGCGACCCACGCTCAGGTTGCGGGCGTTGGGGGAGCGGGAGGGGGATGGGGAGCGAGTGAGAGGCGTAACAGCGGCGTGGGAGGCGGATGGGGCGAGTGTCACCGTCCTTTACGGCGAAGCGCCGGCGAAAGCGAGGAGAGCGCGGCGGGCAGAGAATTTCGCGCGCGGGCGACGGCAACACGCTGTTGGCGCCGGCGCCGGCGCGTGCGGGCGGAGCGGGGGTGGGGGCGGGGCGGCGGTGGGACGAACGTTGTGGGAGAGGTGCGCGGCCTAAAAAGGCAACGAGAACAGCATGAAACGGAGCTAGAGATGTCGCGAGCAAGGGATGCGTGTGATGCTGATGTCGAGAGGAAAGAAATAATGAAGGCACATTCACGATCGTGAATTTGATTATTAAATCGATGTCGGAGGCGCAAATGGGACAAGCACAAGGTGAGTTCTTGAGTAAAATCAATTTCATTACAGGTAAAAGTGGTTAAGGTTGCGATGTATACAGGTGGTTTGAAGAACAATTCAGAATCATTCTTCCCTAATAGTTGAAGTATTTGCGAAATGTGAAAAAATCGATGGGGAAAGGAAGCTTGATGGGGAAAGGGAAAGTCGAGTAACGTCGGTAGGGATGAGGATGAATGATGACAGGGGATGACGAGGAAGGACAAGGAAGGGTGAGAATGACGGGGGAGGACGGAGAGGACGGACGGATGACGGGCGGAGGACGGGCAGAGGACGGGCAGAGGACGGGCAGAGGACGGGCAGAGGACGGGCAGAGGACGGGTGGAGGACGGGAGGAGGACGGGCGGAGGACGGACGGAGGATGGGCGGAGGACGGGCGGAGGACGGGCGGAGGACGGGCGGAGGACGGGCGGAGGACGGGCGGAGGACGGGCGGAGGACGGGCAGAGGACGGGCAGAGGACGGGCAGAGGACGGGCAGAGGACGGGCAGAGGACGGGCAGAGGACGGGCAGAGGACGGGCGGAGGACGGGCAGAGGACGGGCGGAGGACGGGCGGAGGACGGGCGGAGGACGGGCGGAGGACGGGCGGAGGACGGGCGGAGGACGGGTGGAGGACGGGCGGAGGACGGGCGGAGGACGGGCGGAGGACGGGCAGAGGACGGGTGGACGGGGGAACTGGTCGGGGAAAGGAACATGAGCAACCCAGGCGGACGACTGTTGTGCGAGAGGGGGAAGGGGCTAACCACTGCAGAGTCTGTTTATAAACATGCGGCGGCAAGGGCGATTCGTTCGGTGCGTTCGTGTTGTTTAGCGCACAGCGCCACGGATGGAAGATCGCGTTAACAAGGCTTGAATCGACAACAATATTGTTTCCAATTGCGCTCGTTGTAATAAGAACTAGAAAGGTATGTTGAAAAATAATAATTTATTATGCATTACTTATGAACAATTAAAAAATAAATGTTAATATCACAAGGCCTTTTTATATACTTAGCAACTATGTTTTGACGTATTAACTAAGATGGAACGGGTCATAAAATAAAATTAGAACATTTGACAAAACGTAAACACTTCGCGACAGTTAATATTTTCGAAAACCTTCCGTTCTCTTTGTTACTTTAGTTTCGCACTTTAGCAAAATCTCCAATTTCACAGAATTTGAAAACCAACCAACATAATTTCGTCTGTCCCAGCGATTGTATCGATAGAGCAACTTAAGTAACATAGAAACTTGGAGATTTTTTAAAATATTATTAAGTATGGCTTACTACCAAAATGGATTGTTTGAATACCACATCCCCATAAGAAACAAAAAATTACATTACAAATTAAAGCCGGAGGATCTCCATGTAATAACAGCATTTGACACAAGCACAAGAACAGCATATGGCAGTACAATTTGCTGTGCGCGGTCTGATAGGTTTTGTGGCGCGAAAGTTTGAAGTTGGAGTGAGTTTGGGATTAGCGAAGAGGTAGTTGTAAACTTTCAGAGTTCGGTATTTGGAGAGTTTGTTTCTATAAATTGATGCAGATTAGTATCTCTCTTGAGTCTGTGAGGCGGTCGTGTACAAAAAATTACTGTACTAAGTGATCCTTTTTAGTTTTTGTTTTTTAAAAATCTATTTTATACTTATAATTATTGGAACTAACTTTATTAATGATAGTGATTTTGAGAAAAAAATATTTTAAAGAAACCTTAAATTGAGATAAAAACTACTCAAACTGCATCTTTTAAAAATATAAATACTGTGCTTTTATTTATTACTAATGCGAGAGTACAATTGTAAGAGCTGAGAGAAGATAGTGCTAACCCTGATTTCACAAATCCAAACTAAAGGTCTTGGAATGTCTCTTAAAAACTAACATTACGATCAAAATGCGAACAAACAATTTCATAGAACTACAGTATGTGTGTAGAAAGCAGCCAGCGGTGTAAAATACACGTCTAATTGTACTAAAACGTTTTTTTTCTTCTGACGCACAAAAATTATACCAACCACTGTTTACTTTACACCGGCCTCTTCCCCCAACTTATCGATCGTCATATACTAGCTAAGCACGATTTTAGATAAAGATTCGAATCGACGCAAGTCATATAAACACCTTGGACGAAAGTGTCCGTTGCCTTAGCGATCACTGCTAAATCGACATCTGGCATTCAGGATTAAAAAAACTTTTTTAATGTATCGGTTAGGATATTTCCATCTATTTAAAAAATAAAATTCACAAGCTAAAGGACACAATATCTCGCAACAATGAAAAGGTTCTGAGATCTCCAAATTGGGGACCATCGCAGTTAATAGATTAAGGTAGCTGTCTACCTGAGAATGATGAAAGATCCTGAAATTTGGTGATTTTGAATTTTTATTTGTCCATATACTCTGTTTAATTCACTTACATGCTTCAAACAGTTTCTTTCTAAGTTTCTTAGTTTTTGAAAAAAAAATTGTTTTTCGAAGCAAGTGTCAATTATCAATCTCTTAGTGAGTGAACTTCAGATGCATTTTCCCCAATTGGGAATTTTCAATACATTCATGCATATCAAACATCATAAATCATAAACAATTAAAGATACATAATATAATTCTTTTTGCAGCATGTATCCCATGATTTGCTCTAGTGAATGAACTAGAATAGTCAATCTGTCACTAAAAGTTTGTTTTATGAACTGAAATGTCCAAAATATAATTTAGAAACAATTATTTAGTTCTCAAATAATCACATCCTGACTCTTTAGTATTCACAGTACCTTTACCATGCTAGTTCATTCACTAGAATAGTATACAATTGTGAATAATGTAAAATAATATATTGTGACATACCGATATGTCACATGAATATAAACTAACATTTATTTGAAGACAATATGGTGGAATATGCATTAAGAAGTTTAGACGATCGAAAGGTTAGCTACATCAAAATATAACGAACGCATGGATTGGCTGGGTGAGAGAAGGACGGTCAAATGTTATGAAAAAAAAGAAGGGAGTTTAATAGGAAGCTTCGAGGGGTGAATCATGCAAGAAGAATTCATTCTGACCGGCATCGCGTGTCTGAACGGATCGTGGGTCGTGAGAGGGAGCGAGGTAGTGCAGATAGTCAGAGTCGGGTTATCAGATTGTGAAATTTGAAGGACAGCAAATAATATTGCAGATATTGCATGTGAAAGTAATATTGATGCATAAATTGGGAACTTTGTCGGGAGTGGTCGAGTTATAGATTTCGGGACTATGTCATAGGACGTAATCGGGACTGATAATTTTGATAGTTTTACACCATCTTGGATAGGAGCAGAAGAGGATTTCTTGGAACTTTGGACTACGGCAAGCTCGCAAGATATTTCGACTGAGAAGTCTTCGAGGGACATCAACGAAGAATAGATAAGTTAACCGCGGTATAAAATTCTAAATTCAAAGATATCTTGATCAAAGGCCTAACATTAAAATCATGTATTAAATTCACTATATTGTTTGCAAAAAGGTAACAATAAACTTTGTTAAATTTTGTTCTTTAGAAAAGAAAGTGATCTTTCATTTAGTCAATCCAAACAGTAATGAACTAGGAATTAGAATCATTCTAATTTCAGATTCCCAGCAGCGCTGTATAGTCTGCGGATCCTATAATCCATTATAAAGGTAATAAGGATTATATATATCGTGACCCATTGGCCCAGCAAGCCGGACGCTAAGATCTTTGCGAGATATTAAAGTAGAGAGAAAATTTGTATATCTCAAAATGGCGCCCAACGTGGGGCATAATTTGTTATAATTTATAACAATTGGTGACACGGATAAAATTAGTCTTATAAATTATAATAAAGTGATCCAAAGGGAATCTGAAATTTATGGATTGACATTTGAAATTAATTGTTAATTATAAGAAAGAGCCAAGACCATTTCATTGGTGTGATTTTAAAATAATTTAACAGAGATTTTAATTTGTATTAGAATTCAAAATGGATACTAGGAGCAAAAAATTGCGTATGGAGAATGTTAATGTAGATGATATGGCGTCTGCTAATACTAATCCCGAGGGAGAAATCTCGCGTGAAATTATTGAGATTGAACCACAAGAAAAGGAAATAATGGCTGCACCGTTAGGAAATATGGACCCTAATAATTTAATTCTTAAAATGTTAGCAGAAATGAACGCAAAACTTGAGCATAATAATACTAAATTAGAGGGAATTACTTCAGATATGAATACTAAATTAGAGGGAATTACTTCAGATATGAATACTAAATTAGAGGGAATTACTTCAGATATTAATACTAAATTAGAAAAAAATAACGCTAAATTGGAAGGAATGACATCGAAAATGTCATTAGAATTGAAGAATTTTCGTCAGGAAATACACGAGGAAATAGTGCAATTACGGGTGGATACATCGGCTGAATTCAATATTATTCATTGTAAAATTGAGTCTTTTAATAATCAAGTCGACCAAATGCAGAGGGAATTAAAAGAATCTGGCGACAAAATTAATTCCAAAGTTAATAATTTACAGGAGAGCGTTGTGACATTGGGACATTTACATGACCAACAATGCGAAAAGTTGACAATCGTCGAATCGCGTGTAGATAACTTAAACGCAATGTCGCTTCAACATGGCGAAAAAATTGAAAACATAGAATCTAAATTAGTTAATTCGGATAGTAAATTAGAAAAACGAATACAGGAGGGACTTAGAAACATTAAAATGGTGCAAGAATCTGAATCTGGGAAATATATGTCGGACATTAAGGACAAGATTGAACAGTTAGAAAACGAATTCATACGTTCGCAGGGAAATATAGCAATGAATGCATCGGCGCTTGTAATACCAAGCCACCTAAAATTTCATGGTGATAGGAAAGAACAACCGTGGTCGTTTATTTCAAAATTAGAGAATTATTTTATGATAAATAATATCCCCGAAAGATTAAAATTGCATATAGTAGAACAAGCCATGTCGTCCAAGGCACATCATTGGTTGACCTCTTTAGTACCGGAACCGACTAATTATAAGGAATGGAAGGATAAATTCTTAAAAAGATATTGGAACGAAAGCCACAAGTTTGATCTAAAATACAAATTAATGAGTGAAAGGTATAAGAAGGGTGGAGCCGAGAATATGTGTGACTTCGCAACACGTAAAATAGCAGCATTCAAGGCATGCGAAGACAGAATGGATAGCAATGAATTAATTAGAATTATTATTCGTCAGTTGCCTGTAAATATCCAAAATTTATTGTGGAACTCCATGCCTATTGATTCTGAGGATCTGGTCGAACGTTTAAGTCGATTCGACCAGACATTGAATAGTGATTATGATCGTAGTAACGGGTATCAATATAATGAAAGCAGGAACGAGAATAACAATGGAACGGGAAAAACAATGAATAATTACAACCGCCAAGGAAATTATAGCTCAGAAAGAAAGGATGACAGGGGAAATAGTACTAAAATGGAAAATAAAAAGACAGGAAACGGGTATCCGCGGAGGTTCAAAGAGGACAATAAACGGGAACATGTGGAAATTAATGCGATTGAACAGGAAAACTCCCAGTGTTCGAAGTAAATGGGCGGGATACTTCGAACGATGATAATGAGGGCGTGATGGTTCTTAAGGAGTTGAATAGCATTGAAGTATCGGCGGAAGATTTATTAAGGGAAGATACGGACGAACGGGCGGAGAATAGCACGTGTTTAATTTTGAAGGGGATATTTCGGAATATACCTGTAGACATTTTAATTGACACAGGTGCTAATGTTTGTGCAGTGTCGGAAAAATTATATGAGCAGTTAAAGAAAAAGGGAAATAAAATTGAGGAGCTACCTACTAGGAGTTTGGATATTCGGACAGCTAATGGAAGGCGCATCGAAACGAGAAGTCGGCAAATTTGGGTGGAAGTGGAAGTCCAAGGGATGACAATTCAGTTTCCGGCAATTGTAGTGAAGAATTTGATTCGTCCGATTATTTTGGGGATTGATGGCCTAAAAATGTATGACGCCAAGGTCGACATAGGTAACAGGAGTATATTGTTACGAGGTGACAAAGGGCAACAACATTGTTTAGGATCAAAGACCAGGAGGGCGAAGATATGTGTATTTGCGATATTGCGGAACAAATTGAAGAGACCAGGGACCAGATCCACGCGGCAGCAGAGGGCGCGGTCGACGAAAACGGAATAGATGCTAGTGAAGCAATTGAAATGTTAGTCAATGAATATAAAGATATTTTTGGAAGTTCAAGGGAGCCGGTAAAGGGATATCAATTTAAAATTGAATTGATGGATGAGGAACCTTTTAATCTGAAACAATATCCAATCCCCCATGTATATAAAAGCGAAGTACGTAAACAAATAAACACGATGCTTGAGGATGGTATAATAAAAAAATCGATGACACCGTATGTAAGCCCAATAGTGATAGTTCGTAAGAAAGACAATAAGATCAGATTTTGTGTGGATGCTAGGAAACTCAATAGCAAGACCATCGCTCGTCATGAAAAACCGCCGAAATTAGATGAAATGATGTGGAAGGTAAAAGGAGCTCGGATATTCACGGGACTGGATTTTACTGCGTCGTACTGGCAAATTGGACTACACCCAGAATCGCAAAAATTTGTCAGTTTTTCATTTGAAGGCAATACGTATAGTTTTCAGAGGATGGCCCTTGGATTAAAGAATAGTGGCGCAGCTTTAATCAGTTATTTGGACGATGTAATACCGGATGAGCTAAAGGAAACTACTCTCATGTACGTCGACGATATTGTGTTATTCTCTACCAATATGTTTGAACATTTAAAGAAGTTGAAAAAACTATTCGAAATCTTTCGGAAGTATAATTTAAAATTAAATATTGGAAAATGCCAATTCGGGAGGAGGAATATAAAATTTATGGGGCACGTCATATCGGATCAAGGAATGTCGATGCAAGATAAAAAGAAAGAATTGATTAAGAATTTTCCACGACCTCGGAATGTAAGGGAAGTTAGAAGATTGATTGGGGTGTGCAATTATTATTCCCGGTTCTGCAAAGGTTATTCAGAAATTATACACCCAATAATAGAATTGCTAAAGAAGGGGAGGAAATGGGCGTGGGATACAAAATGTCAAGAGGCGTTTAAAAAATTAAAAGAACTATTTGAGAAGACATTTTTGATCAGTTATCCAGATTTCGACAAAAGAATGTATCTACAAGTGGATAGTAGTGGATTTGCCATGGGAGCTGTGTTGTTCCAATACGACGAAAAGAATAAGCAGAGAATAATCGCCCTAGAAAGTCGTGTTTTGACCCTTGGCGAACGACTTTTTACTACCAGTGAACGGGAAGCTTTAGGAATTGTGTGGGCTACGCAGAAATTACGGGCTATATTAATTGGACGACCATTTACCGTCATTACGGACCACAAGGCCCTAATTTTCTTAATGAGAAGTCATTTGAATAACGATAGATTGTTGAGATGGTCACTATGGCTTCAACAATTTGATTTTAACATCCAATATTGTGAAGGCCGTGATAACGTTTTGCCCGATTATTTATCGAGAATCAGGATAAAGGAAAAGGAAGGTAGTGTGGAACCCGATATTAATGCTATCCAGTTAACGGAAATACGACCGAAATGGACGAAGGAGGAATTAGCGAAAATTCAAAGAGAGGATCCTGTGGGGAGGCAAATAATTGAGCATTTTTCGGCGGAAGATAACGACCGACGGCAGGATGATCCGAAATTTTCAATGTGGAAGATGTACGAGGGGGTATTATTACATCGGATTAGGAAACGAGGGACGCAGTATCAAATTTGGATACCAGAAGCGCATAGGCGAGAACTGATTCTATCTACGCATCAACATTTCGGCCACTTTGGATGTAACAAAATCGAAGTAATACTAAGATCAAAATGCTATTGGAAAGGCATGGGGCGACAAATCCGTAAGCAAATCAGTAAGTGTGACGTCTGTCAGAAAACTAAACAGCCCAATAAAAGGTATGAGGGGAGCAGCAAAGCGATAATACCTACGTCAACTAGGGAAATATACGCTGTGGATCTTTATGGACCAATGCCGAAATCCAAATTTGGGAATCAATATTTGTTAGTAATAATGGATGTTTTTTCTAAAATCACAAAATTATACCCCATTAGAAAGGCGAATGCACAGAGTTGCATTACGCAATGCCACAAATTTTTTGAAGAATTCGGTATACCTAAAAAAATTATTAGTGATCTGGGGACGCAATTTACTAGTGGAAAATGGGAACAAGACATGGGAAGAATTGGTATCCAAATATGTTACACGACGGTACGGAATCCTCAAGCTAACCCCAGCGAAAGAATTATGAAGGAGATTTCGCGTTTATTTAGAGTCTACATTTCGGAAAGCCATAACCGATGGATGGAGGCCGTTCCAGTATTGAACTACGTTTTGAATAATGTTCCGCATGGGAGCACGCGAAGCACGCCTATAGAGGTCCACATGGGTAGGAAAGAAAAAAATGATCCGTTTCGAAGGATTAGGATACCACCAGATATAAGTGGGATCCCAGATGATGTGAGAGATACGCGAATAATTTATGACAATTTGAGGGAGGCAGCAGCCAAAAGAAAGCTAAAACAGAAGCAATGCTTTCGAGGCGAGTATAAGGAGGGTGATGAAGTGTTAATTAGAGTACCTCAAGTGTCGTCAGCGGATAAGAAGCTATTTTATAAATTTTTCCCGTTGTATAAAGGTCCGTACCGAATTTGTAAAGTATTAAGCAAGAATGCTGCGATTTTGAATGATGAAAACGGACGACAAATGGGAATATATAACTACAGGAACATGAAGCCGTATATGAGGGACGACACGCATGATTAAATATTCTGGTCATGACAGAGATTTGTAAATAGTTGTAAATATTAGGAGTAATAGTTTTTCTTTTGTTATTGTTTTGTTGTTACGTGTATTTTGTCAGTTTGTGTAGGGAGTTTAATTTAATGTGTATGTGTATTCAATGAAGTTAATGGGGAGCAAATATTAGGCAGATACGGTTATTAGAATACCTGGTGAAATGGTTATTGTTGGCACATTCCGAAAGGAAAATGTAAATAGTTTTAAGGCAGCAAGAAACAAGACCTAGTGCAGTGCAAAGTGTAAAGTGTTAATGTCGTTTAGTGTGAAGAAGCAAGAAGAAAGTGTTCAGTTTTAGTCTTGTCATTTAGTTAGGTTGTAGCAAACCAAATGACGCTTGGAGAGGGGAAGCTGTGACATACCGATATGTCACATGAATATAAACTAACATTTATTTGAAGACAATATGGTGGAATATGCATTAAGAAGTTTAGACGATCGAAAGGTTAGCTACATCAAAATATAACGAACGCATGGATTGGCTGGGTGAGAGAAGGACGGTCAAATGTTATGAGAAAAAAGAAGGGAGTTTAATAGGAAGCTTCGAGGGGTGAATCATGCAAGAAGAATTCATTCTGACCGGCATCGCGTGTCTGAACGGATCGTGGGTCGTGAGAGGGAGCGAGGTAGTGCAGATAGTCAGAGTCGGGTTATCAGATTGTGAAATTTGAAGGACAGCAAATAATATTGCAGATATTGCATGTGAAAGTAATATTGATGCATAAATTGGGACTTCGTCGGGAGTGGTAATCGAGTTATAGGTTTCGGGACTATGTCATAGGACGTAATCAGGACTGATAATTTTGATAGTTTGACACCATCTTGGATAGGAGCAGAAGAGGATTTCTTGGAACTTTGGACTACGGCAAGCTCGCAAGATATTTCGACTGAGAAGTCTTCGAGGGACATCAACGAAGAATAGATAAGTTAACCGCGGTATAAAATTCTAAATTCAAAGATATCTTGATCAAAGGCCTAACATTAAAATCATGTATTAAATTCACTATATTGTTTGCAAAAAGGTAACAATAAACTTTGTTAAATTTTGTTCTTTAGAAAAGAAAGTGATCTTTCATTTAGTCAATCCAAACAGTAATGAACTAGGAATTAGAATCATTCTAATTTCAGATTCCCAGCAACGCTGTATAGTCTGCGGATCCTATAATCCATTATAAAGGTAATAAGGATTATATATATCGTGACCCATTGACCCAGCAAGCCGGACGCTAAGATCTTTGCGAGATATTAAAGTAGAGAGAAAATTTGTATATCTCAGTAGAGAAGTTGCGGATAAATTTACTAGACTTGACATTTCTCGTGCTTGCGGCATTTTGTTTCGTTCTGGTTTCCCCTTCCACTTCTCGCGGATTTAAAGTATTTGGACGAACACAATTCCACCACCTTTTTCTAATTGTAATTGCATTCCACCGTTTCTGAAACATGATTATCCCACTTCATCGGTTTTGTAGAGGCAGGCTGTCGTATTTATGTTTGAAAAGAAATAATAGTGCCCGCTTAAACTAAGGGTTGCTCATAGTCTAAGGGACCATCCCTAAACAACATCCCACGCGAGAGGAACTGAGCTGTAAGATCAACTTCCAATTTCGTCAGTCTTTGAAGTTTTCCACATAATGTTAAAATGCTTCTGCGTATTATCAGAATAGAGAATTAAATATGTCTGTCATATTTCTGAATGATAAATTAGTTTATAATTAACACATGTCTTGGATTAATTAGTAATGGACATAAATAATTGGAGATATTTCCATGATCTCGTACTTATAAATTAAAGCAGTTAGTAATTAGTCATTCCGCCATGGCAGTTAAAATACATGATAATAAATTATAATTATTGAGAGCGTATTTGATGAATAATGTGCATGAATTGGAAATGGAAGTCTTGGTTGGAAATTTACAAAACCCTGCTCCAGACATTGTTTGTCCGACACAAATGTCACTTGAACGTATCACAACTCCAACGTCGGTGCTCGGTGTCAACTATGTATGTGACAACAAACAATACTTTTTCTCAAGGGGGTCCGATTTTTTAACGAAAATTTGCATATAGTAATAGGTTTTACTCTTCCATAATATTCTTGAAGTCCTATTTCAGTTCTACAATAAGACCAAATATTGAGATAATGTAAAAAACTTCTTTAAGTTGCCATAGATTGCTGCTGGGAAGAGGGTGACGCTAAACAAAAAGGTTAGCCATGACTAAAGAGTTTCGAAAACTAACTAGTACGAGAAAATCTCTACCATTAGTTTTTGCAAGCGTCCTTTGATCTATCTGGGGAAAAAAATTGGGTAATTTTTGAGAAAATTGTGAGTGTCTCTTTGAGGCTTTATTCAATGTATACCCCAAAATCAAAATATCCATCCTAAAATCCCCAAGGAATCCCGACATCAACTGAATCGACTGGGGAATATAAATTTTGGTGAAAATCCTTCCAATAGTTTAGTTGTTAACATTGTTTGCGGATAGACTCCTGATAGACGTTTGCCATGAACCAATATTTCGATATTCAGGATCCCTCAAAAATTCGAATCTGACAATAAAGTGTTAGAAGAAATAATTTACTACATGTACGGACTAAAAGTATCCACTTTTGATACCAGGAGCTCACAAAGAGAGTTTCTGTTCAAATACGCCCGTTTTTTGCCTGCAACATCACAATATTTTCTCCATACTAGGATAGTGATTTGTGAGAAAGTAAAAACATATTACTTTTTGTATCTTTAAAGTTACAGTTCCTCTACTAATCTTTTTACTTGGTTTTAAAGTTTGAGGGATCACATAAACTTCTGAAGCAAGTGTTCAGTTCCGAGGGCCGCCCTTGTCAGTAATGATGTGTCATCGACTACCAAACATCATTGTCGCGAAACATCCGTATTCAATATTACATTTTTTTAACTTAAACCAAAAACATTGAACGCACCCATTCAGGGCACCCACAGTTAGGAAATAAACCAAACGTTATGTATGTTTCTATTCACAACCCTGAAAAACATGTATGTATGTTGAACAGGAAGACAATAAATTTAAAAAAATATTAAAACATCGACGTTAATCATTCAACGCTAAAACTTCGATCAAAATCCATCGTAGTCTTAAAGCTGGTATAGTAACCTCTAACATTAAGTCCGTGCGCGACAAAATTTAATTTGACAGTGGCCGTATATATTAATTTATAATTAAAATTTAACTGAAAATAGTTTAAAAAACGCCTCTCTATGTGCAAAATACGAGGAAAAACGAAGTAAATGCCAGGGTATCAGAACTATTTCGTCTGCTCGATGCAATAGTGCGAATCGCGTTTGTGTAGTTCGAACACATAAACAGGCAGTGATACCAACAGTTATTTCATATTTTAACTTCTACAAAATTGCGATTATGGGAATTATTCATCCACAAACAAAACGTAAAAACCTCGAGCACAAAACATCGATGTTAAAAGACATCGTGTTTATTGCATCGAAACATATTTGTTTTTATAGAAACACGGATGTTTTATAAAAGAATCGGCATCGGTGACGCATCCCTCTGCCGGTGGGTTTAGTGGCCGTCCCGCTGTGCTCTGGTGCGCGGAGTCGACGCGGGCTTGGCGGGCGTCGGTGGCGGCAGCGCTGTCGACGGTGTTTTGCTGATAGGGGGAAGGGGGGAGAACGGAGGGCGGGGCAAAAACGGGGCCCGAGCATTCCCCCGCGAGGGCTGCGTGCGGCGCGATTGCGGCGCAGCACAAGGGCTCAGCCCCTCCCCCGCCCCATCCTTCCACCCCCTCTCCCTGTCCCATCCCACAGCTCCCCTCGACCACTAAAAGCTTCCTAGGCGCCGTACTGCAGAAGACAAGACCGATTTCGTTGTTGAGTGCCATGGTGTGAGTGCCATGGAGTGGGTGCCATGGTGTGAGTGTCATGGTGAGTGTCATGGTGAGTGTCATGGTGAGTGTCATGGTGAGTGCCATGGTGTGAGTGCCATGGTGTGAGTGACATGGTGTGAGTGCCATGGTGTGAGTGCCATGGTGTGAGTGACATGGTGTGAGTGCCATGGTGTGAGTGCTATGGTGTGAGTGCCATGGTGTGAGTGACATGGTGTGAGTGCCATGGTGTGAGTGCCATGGTGTGAGTGCCATGGTGTGAGTGCCATGGTGTGAGTGCCATGGTGTGAGTGCCATGGTGTGAGTGCCATGGTGTGAGTGCCATGGTGTGAGTGCCATGATATGAGTGCCACGGTGGAGCGTCACGGTTGAGCGTCACGGTTGAGCGTCACGGTTGAGCGTCACGGTTGAGCGTCACGGTTGACCGTCACGGTTGACCGTCACGGTTGACCGTCACGGTTGAGTGACACGGTTGAGTGACACGATTAGTGACACGGTTGAGTGACACTGTTGAGTGACACTGTTGAGTGACAGGGTTGAGTGTCACGGTTGAGTGTCACGGTTGAGTGTCACGGTTGAGTGTCACGGTTGAGTGTCACGGTTGAGTGATACGGTTGAGTGATACGGTTGAGTGATACGGTTGAGTGATACGGTTGAGTGACATGGTTGAGTGACACGGTTGAGTGACGTGGTTGAGAAAGTTTATTCGGAGATGGTTGTTGCGTGCACAAAAATTGTTTATTTCAGACGCACGGAAGTGTGCGTAAGTTTACGCATAATTGTCTTACAATTTTTTGTATTTGATCCGCGCTTTTTGAAGAATTGTGTGACTGTAAAGTAGTGAATGTTTTCAAGTGTTCTGACCATTATTCCTTGTCAGAGCAATATGCAAAAAACAAATGAAAGGAAAAAATGTTGCAAAAAATAGCTTCCTCGTTAATGAATTTAGTGTCAGCAATTTTGCCAACTTGTGATCTTAATGACCTAAGAGTCATCTCTTAATTGCATTGTCTGATATCGTTTTTATCTCGTTGCACTTTTTCTTTCTTCCTCTTAAAATCCGAAAAAACTCTTAAAGGGGCAATTTTACTGGAGCGAGAGTTCTTTTAATACATATTACCGGTTATTTGAAAAAAAGGAGGAACGTGCTGATCGTTTATTTAATTCGCTAAAGAAGGGAAGGCCGTAGAACGATATGAGAAGATTATTGTAATCCTGAACGAGAAGTCTGGAGCTGCAGACGTCAACTCGTACAGAGAACCGATATTCATTTCAATCTTTTTTATTCTACCAATATGCTATTTTTTCAAGCAGAACAAGATACACTAACAAATAAAGATTAATATAAATTTACATAAGGGTTCATGAAAATGAAATTCACGGAGATCGGTTTGCAAATTCTACTTTTAAATATCGCACAAGTTGATCTGGACGCAGTACCCGTGCACTGTAGAAAACTAGTTACCTTTCCCATGTTCTTGACACGTCTGATTTAGTGTGTGACACAATTTAACCAAGGGTATGTCAATTCTGTAAGGAAGATTTTGCTTTTCATAGGCCGAACTGGCTTGCTCTGGTCGTGTGTATTGGAAATAACGTCATCTTGAGGTGCGTCAATGTTCATCGTTGGCGATTTACTAGACGAATAATTTTACACGAACAAATTACAGGCAACTTATATTGTGACACACATGAGTTTTAAAATCGAAGGTAATTTTGAAGCACTTTGTATTGCCGCTTCTCTGCGCTCGTGGCGCCAGTAGCGTCGAGACGACCAATTCCCCGGCCAGTTTCACGCGCTCGCCGCTAGAGTGCAGCGTGGTGGCAACTGCTTCGAACGCCGTCACGGATCGAGCGGCGACGGTCGCTGTTGGAAGCTCAAGAGCCGGGCGGGGCCGAGCGCAGGGCGTGGGAGGGACGGGAGCCAGGCGATGGAGTGAATCCAAAACCCAAAACTATCGATTGTCCAGGCTTGCCACAGACTAGATCTTGAATGTTTCGAGTAGTAATTAGTTTTTAAGCGAATTTTGGTCTTAATTTCAAAAAGACTAATTATGCAATATTGTTTATAATATCTGTAGTGTAGGTGCAAGAATCAAAACACCTTTTTTTTCCTTTTTCAGTAAAAATACTCATTTGAAGCCCTTCGTGGACAACATGAAATGACTGTTAAATAGTTAAGTAAAGGTTGCATTAGATAATAAAGTCGAAAAACGGAATGCCGTGATTTAGCACAATCCAAGGCACTTATTTCCTTTTATAGCGGCATGTCAATAATTGTTTTTCATTTAAATATTTCACAATGTTTTCATGACAATTTATTACGAGTGCTCCTCCATTAGAAAGATATCTCGTTCGGTTGTTACTTCCTCGGTTACAGTTACAGTTACAGTGGCAGATGCCTCTGGTGTCGGCAACTGGGATTGGGTTGGGAAATTATTTTGCTTTCTAAATCAGAATTTTGTATAAATATGAGAAGGAGTTTTTTCTTAGGCTGGCAGGCGAGTGACAAGTGGTGATGTGGCGGTATTGCTGCAGATGGTTTCCGAGTTTTTGTGTCTTTTGTTACTTTTTACAACTTACTATGTTTGGGACGCTGTGTCATGTCTTTCAACTGCTTGTTTTCTAATTTGATAAAAGTAATTGGACTAAATCCTTCAGAAAAACGAGACTTCTAAGTAATAAGAGAATAAAGGTATAACAATAAGGTTACTCTGTGTCAAAGGAAATTTCAAAAGCGTATTAGTGCTGTGTCAACAAGCCACATCTACACTGAGAGAAATGTTTTAGTACAATGTAATAAACATGTTTAGTAAACAATCATAAGTAAAAAACCTTCTTCGTGTGATAAGATTCCTTAAACATGATTTAGTTCCGTTTATTAAATCAGACAATTGAAAATCGTAATTGAATAAACAAAGAGAATTGTCAGTGGTACTATACTTGTTTTGTAGGTAAAATCATTCGGTGGACCTACGTTTCATGTCGTCACACTTACTAAACACTGCTTAGTGAGTGCGCGTTCTCATCAATCTGACCAATTGGAATGGTAATAGAGCCTATGTAAACTGTGAGAATTGAACGTTGTATATACGCTATATAAATGTCGTGTTTAGTTTGATTGATTTTAAATAATTGTGCGTTATATTCTAAACTAATGGTAGAAATAACGTCGGTTGCCAAATGTCGTCAAACACCGTCCGTAGCTGTTCTGCTTGGCTAGGGTCTGTCAGGTAACCGGGGCTAAGAAAGTACGAGCGTGGAGGAGCTCCGGAATCCCGGCCTGAAGGGATAGAATTAAAGTATTCCCTTTCACGTTTCTCCCTTACTCAGCAGAGTTTTAGTAACATAAAAAGCAACTATTTGCTTAGTTAGCTTAACTGGATAGCAATTTCGTGAATATGGCTAAGCACCTTGTTCTTCCAAAATATAATACGTGTATAGTTTAATCTCCTACGTGATTAATTGATTTTTTTATTGATTTTTTCGCGGTTCCGGGCGCGTCAACTGCTTTGGTCATTAGTCCCGTAAGTGTAGTGCATGTTTTTTCTCAAGAGATGGTGGCGATCTTCCCCCACTAGATGCCAAGATCCGGCGCCGACCTACCGTCGACTAGTGGGGTTTCCCTCTAACCAGGACTCTCCCACCAGCGGGGCACCGCCCCAGCCGGGACAAGCTCTAAGCTCCCGATCGGTCTCCCGGAATATGTAGTAGTGTAGTGCAAGTTAGTGTAAGTGTGTGTGTGTGTCAGGGGAGAGGATAGGACAAGGAAGAGAGAGGACATCGCGCGCAGTCCGTGGCCCGTTTGTTAGGGTACTGCTCCGGCATTCGCCTGGTGTTGATGGGAGAAATCACGGAAAACTACCGATCAGAGCAGCCGGCCGCTAGATTTCTCCTCCAGACAGCGACTGAATTCGACCTAGCCGAAAAGCTACTGCCGAAAATCCTGCCGCCGTCAGTAGTCGAACCTAGGACCTCCAGGTCAGAGGTGCTGCAGTGACATCGGTTGATGCACTGAGCTACCGCACCCGGTGTGATTAATTGAATAAACTAAACATTTATCTCCGTGTTTCACTGTACTCGTTGATTATGCGGCGTTTCGCGTGTTATTATTCATTGCCCCTTGATCGTCGCGACTCCGTTCCGCCCTCCTTCCTCGTCGTCCTGCCCGTCCCCTCCGGCGGATCCTCCTGCCCGTCCGCGCCTCTCCGCCCCGCTCGGCCCGCTCCCTTCCAGCCTCGTCACGCTCCGCCCCGCCTCATATCGAATCGCCCCGACAACTCCAGATGTTAATGCCCTCTAGAAGCATTGCGAATAGCATTAAACAACAATCTAAACACAAGGTTATTTGAATTTAACATTAAATTTAAAATTGACGTCTTAGTCACACTGCACACCCCGCTGGTTGGCGGGTTCGATCCCGGGCAGTTCCGAGTGGACTTTGTGGTGGACAAAGTGGGTTCAAGGCAGATTTTCTGGAGGTTCTTCCATTTTTCCTGCCAATATGCATTCCACCGGATCGCTCCATCGGTCATTCCCTACCCTATCCTGTCATTAATCATTCATCCTAGTGTCTGCTGATCACAGCGGCGTCTAGAAGATAACCAAGGAACGCGCAGGGAAGTGCTGCGGCTACCCAAGCCTGGAGAACTATAGATAGGGGAATTGGTGAGGGAGTGAGTGTCTCCCTCTCCCCAGACCCTACATACGGACGGGTGGTAGAGAGCGGATATAGATTCCTCAGATTAGCAACACACGCCCCATGGTTCATTCCCAACTTCAAAAAAAACGATGAACCGATTAACAAACCGAAATCTAAAAACCGATCATCAAACATATCGCCCGCCTTTCAAATAATTTAACTCCAACCTAAATACAATAAACCAAGCAGTCTACTACAAAATGTCATTTTTAACGGTCCTTGCTTGAGATAATATTTACGATATGCAACAAAGGTTCTTCACAGAATTACTCAGTAGCCTCTTCTATTTGTTTGCTCCGAAATTGTTTTGACACCCGTTGTATGTAATTCTTGTGACGTATGTCAGTGCTATTACCGGTTCAGCCGATTTTGGGATAACTAAAGACAGAGATTTCCTGGTAAAGAACAGTCATAACCAAAAATTTGCAAGCTGAGTTCACTCGAACGAATGGAAGGAGCTTCGATTACATCAGTAACATCTGAGAGCTTGAGTAGTTCATCCAAACTAGTTTTGATAAGATTTTGTACGTTATTTTTCATTGGTTTTAGGGCATTTTAAAAGCATTTTAAGAGTATTTTATTTATCGTTTTTGGCAACGTTTTAAGTCGTCAAAATCCGCCCCCTAGTAATCACCAACATCCTTTGCGCGCGTACTGTCCAGGGACATTTAATTGCCCTGCTTCCGCAGATCGCGAGATCAGAACTCCTTTGCTGCTCCTTCAGTCACTCGTACTGTGAAACCGAATTTCGCGCAGCGAAAACTATCCCACTGTACCTTTATACAGCTTTGGGAGAATACCACATTTTATAGCGTTGAGCTCTCTGAATTTTCACAAGTGGAATAAGTTATGAATGATGCGAGAAAGGTTATGCTGTTGTAGCTCCACTAGTTGGCTTCGTCTCTTCTTGAACAATATTGAGAGTAATTAAATCGGTGAGGGCCCAAGTTTTGGAGATCGTTCTTCGTGCTCCTCTGTGATTCGAGGCCGCCTGATGGATGATAATGGTGTAATTTTAGCTGGAGCTCGTCGCATTGTGGGCACCGGTGCGCAATCACCGGTCGGAAGTTGACTCGCAGTGCTGCTCGAGTGACTCGAGTCTCGTGTCTCGACTGGTGAACGGCGACGGTTCTGCTCGCATGTTGAAACCTGCTCTCGTCACATCTCAGACCGGGTGCGGTAGCTCAGTGCATCAACTGATGTCACTGCAGCGACTCTGACCGGGAGGTCCTAGGTTCCCACTCCCCACGGCGGCAGGATTTTCGACACTAGCTTTTCAGCTAAGTCGAATTCAGTCGCTGTCTGGAGGAGAATTCTAGCGGCCGGCTGCTCTGCTCGGTAGTTTTCCATGGTTTCTCCGATCAACACCAGGCGAATGCCAGAGCAGTACCCTAAGAAACGGGCCACGGACAGCGCGCGATCTTTCCTTCCTCTTCCTTGTCCTATCCTCTCCTCATACACACACACACTTACACTAACAAGCACTACACTACCACATATTCCGGGAGACCGGTCGGGAGCTTACAGCTTGTCCCGGCAGGGGCGGTGCCCCGCTGGTGGGAGAGTCCTGGTTAGGGGGAAAGCCCAGTAGCCGACGGTAGGTCGGCGCCGGATCTCGCCATCCAGCGGGGGAAGACCATCGCCATCTCCCGAGAAGAAAACATGCCCTACACTAACGGGACTAATGACCGAAGCAGTTGACGCGCCCGGTAATCCGAAAATTCAATCAATCAATCAATCAATCCACTGAGGGGACATGTGGTGGGGGATGTGAAGCCTCCGCAAGCTGACGGGTAGGTCGGCGCTGCATCTCACCAATCAACGAGGAGGAGCAATAAAGCTGCCTCCGGAGATTAAAAGTGCCCCACCCTAACGGCCTAATGGCCTGGCGGCATCGCCACCTGTTTAGAACTCCTGTTTAGAATTGTGTTGGTTTCCCTTCAACAAATAGGTAAACGTCCAAATGAATATCTCCAAGTCAATGTTTACAAGAAGAAGAGAGATTAAAATACATGATTTTAAGAAGCTCCTTTTTGTATGGGATCAAGAAATATATTGTGTTATTACCGATACAGAATTTCATCGTGGAATAAAATCTAGGGTTGATTAGATTACTACATCCTCAGCAATTGACGTGCCCGGAAATACCCATTGATTAACGCTGGCGCCTCCGTGTAGAGCGCCTCCCCAGGCGCGTGGGCGAGCGGAGCGCCTTGTGAATGGCAGAGGGGGGGGCGAACCCTCAGTGACTATTGTGCAACACGCGACGGCGCGGGTGGGCTCGGCGCCAGGCTGAGCGCGCTCAACCACCCAATTGGAGAAGCCGCTTCACAAAAAGATACCGCGTCCCTCTAATCAGGGGCACTTTCACCTGTTTTTATAGGAGTTTGAGGCGTTAAAAAGGAGCAATTTTGACAAGTGGTTCGAACATTTTTTAAGAAACAGTGTAGTATTCATTATACTATAGTTCCTTCTATTTGTAGCTGATGCGGGAAATATCTTACATTCTTTAATACCGTTTGCAAGACGTACATGGGAGAAATAGAGACGAGATGAGGCCATTTTCTCGTTGTCATCGTGAGACCAGTCTAATGACCCGAGTCTATATTTCCGGTGCACCTGGAATTATAAATTTTTTTCTTATGTTTTTTTGTCTTTTATGCACTCAAAACCACGCTCATTTTTCTGGTACCATTTGGTCATAATTTTTACAATAAATCTCTGAATAAGTGAAGGCCGAATTGAAATTGCTAAGTTTGAGAGGGGTTGATACAATCTAACCAAGAATAATATAATTGGAGAGGATTGAAAAAACTGACCTTTTGCGATTTTCGAAAAACAACTGTTACTAATTATTGCATCTGCATTATGCTTATACTTGAACAAAAATGTTATAAAAAATGTCGAGTCATTTTTCAGTAAATGTTGAAAATATCTTAAGAGTAAACTAAAATAGCTTACGTTCCGTTTCAAATTCGAAGGGTTTCGAGTTCACCCAGATCGATAAGAATTTTGAAGAAAATCCTGTGCAAAAGAAAATCCTATACGGCTACAGAATCTGTGCTGTTCACAGAAGACAGACGGACAGACAGGTATTAAAACTAGTGGCACTACAAGATGGCACCGACTTCCTACTTGTTGTTACAGTTATGTAAAATGATAGTAATTATATTGCAAGTGAAGTGCTTCGAATATTTCAGCTATCATAAGCAAGTCTCTCATCATCACACTACTTGTAACACAGCTCAACATTTCTCTTATTTACAGTACATTACAACCAACTTCGTAAGTAAAATGGACTTCTTTGCTGCATACTCGATCAATAATGTGCTTAACGTCACTGAATATATTTACCTCACTGTCACAGTATTCAACAGAACTATTTGCGTAGAAACAATGTTCAAAAGCTTTCATAACATTAAAAATATTAATACTTGCAATCATTATCAAAAAATTCAAAATTGACATTACAAAGAGTGTTGTAAAATGTATTTATAGATTCAATAGGAAGATTGTAACAGGACAGTCTTCATGTGTATGACGTTTTAACTCCTCCCGCTGCAAAGGTACATTTTCAATTCCTGTGTCCTGATATGAACCTTTTTGTGTGTGCTTGCTCTACCACCTCGCCATCATTTGACTTCAGGTTTGATTTTAGTACGTCCTTTATATCCAACATTGAAAGCGACCGAACGCGGAATCCGCCATTGAGGCAGTAACGCGTGCCCCCTTGTTTAGTTTCCCTGAAATTCGTAATTAAACTCATTGACTGCGTTTAACACGACAGTGGCAGCGGCGCAACGCGCTTCCTTTGTTTCGCCGGGAGAGGGCGCAACGCGCACGTGTGTACGAGGATATTTGGGTGCGAGTGTGAACAGGGTGTGGCCATCGTGCGAGTTTGCGTTCTCTTTCACAACGAACTAACAGGCTGCAAACAAAAGGTGTCAACTAGTTATACCCGTGCAACTAGTTGGTACGTTGTAAATGATTGTATTAAAACAAAAATTATCTACTTTTTTTAAAAATTAATGATTGCCTGATGAACGACAATAAGTGAATTCAGGATTCCTTGGGTTAAGGACAATCAGATGAGTTACTCATAACATTCATTATATTAAATAGTTTGATGTAAGTTATAGTTTATAATACTGTACTTTTAATTGGAACATGCACATTTACACTGCACATTTGATGCACATAAATCCGTTAAGGTTCGTCTGTGATCAAAGGTTTCATTAAGACTCGCCTTTTGCTTAGGCAATATAAAAAGTTATTTATTATTTTCTTTCGTAAGCAAATAATATATAATTAGTCTAGTTTGGCGGATGTCCGGGGGAGAATTCTAGCGGCCGGCTGCTCTAATCGGTAGTTTTAGTGTTTTCTCTGATCAACACTAGGCGAACGCTGGAGCAGTAACAAACGGACCGCGAGCTATATTTCCATCATTTTCTCTTCCTGTCCTCACCCCTTACCTACACTCACACTTACATGCACTGCACTACTATACATGTCTGAAGTTTTGAACTCGTCCCGCTGTTGGGAGATATCTGGTTGCAGATCACCCCTCTAGACGACGAGTAGTTCGGCGCTGGATCTCGCCATTCTAAGAGGGGGGGATCACCGACATCTCTCGCGATTAAAACGGGCATAACACATACGGGACTAATGACCTTAGCAGTTGACGCGCCCGGAATCATCTATCAGTCGGGTCCAGACGTCGCGCGACATCTAAACTAGCAAATGGGACTCGACTGCTTTTGCCGAAATATTGGGGAACAAGAAAAAGGAACGACCCTTGCGGCGACATGCAAGGAAACGAGGCGGCAGATGCGAAAATGGTACCAGACTAATAACACGTGAAGTTTGGCGAGAAGTTTACGTGTGCACCACTCGCAGTCATACAGAGTGCAACTATTAAAATATATTGTTGGCCCATCAACTAAATTTAAAACCTACAAGTGAATTCTGCATTAACGTTATTGCTGCCCGTAAAATTATAACGTGCCGCCAACTGCAATTATGCCACTCAGGCCGGCGAGCTCCGGAAGTCGTGAAGCTTGGAGGTGTCAATTCGCGGTTCCCAGCTGACGCCTTTCTTGTGACGTATATTGTCACCATACCCATTTGAAAACTGCAAGGGGCGCATTCTGCCAAACGAGCTTGAGTGATGTGCAACATGGAAACAAACTGACGGCCGGTTCCTGCCGTCTCCTTCTTTGCCGCTTCCGTCGCCCCGTCTGAAGAATGGAGGTCAGTGACCTTGGTCAGTCGACTTTGTGTTGACCTTAAAGCGTCCCGAGGAAGGAGATGAAACCTGTTTTCTTAGGTAATACAGAGCTTAATTAAGTCAAGTAAAGACAGTGTTGATCTGTCTACATGACAGTCTGATTAAAGACAGGGAAAGAACTAGAAAATTTCAGTGGTAATGAAAAAGCGCTAGAGAAAGTAACAAATTAAAATAATGTAGTGTCTATAAATGTATTACTTGGTTGTGTATGTGTACGTGATTTTCTATGAACCCCAAAATTTTGAGTTTACTCCTCTTGGCAACATCTTTTATAAAACTGTAAATTATCTCATGATTAAGGTTAAGAGTTTCTAAGTTACGCTAGATATGCGACTGATCTTGATTTCCAAACTCGTTTATTTTAGACGTTTCTCCGCCCCCGTGGCTATGATATTATAATAATACGGCACAGCAACATAGTAGACACAATTTTTATCTATATTCCCAATAACAATATCCTGTTTGTTTACCGCTATCGTACAATCAGTTTGAATATGTTGGTTACGCAGTATTTTACACAGAGTAACAGACGTCACAGGTTACAATATTTGAACCACTTTAGAGTATATTTATTTAAAACTTTATATAAATATATTTTGTCGTTTTCCAATTTAGGATAATAAATTCTTACTGCCAAAGGATATTTATAAGCCTGTTATCAACGTCCCTTTTCAACAGTCAAACCGTTGTATTCATAATAGTAGTAACATCAATATTTAATTTTGATAATTTGTTATATTGTTATTCAGGAACAAAACTATTGGAAAATGTACCGTATGGTAAGAAAAATCTCATTAAGTAAAACATAATATTATTATCAAGACATAGTTGCACAGAACAGAGACACGAAAGTGTTTTAATAGCCATTGCAATAGGTAACCGAGCTAACGCGAAGTTGCGTAAAAATTGTCAAACTTTAACTATCAAATTACGCCAAAACGATGCGCGTAACTAAACAAGCTGTAAGGAATTACAATACAGAAAATTGTATGTAGAATATTTTGATGAAGAGTGATTTTTTGCCTAAATTCGATAGTCTTTTAGATATAGGCAAGAAATGCAAGAAATGTTGTTTTTCGTGCTTTTCGTTATAACTCAAATTTCAACGAAAATATTTTTTGATAAACTTCAGATTCGTGTTCAGCACCCTCAAGACCATAAAGCAGCAACAGCACACTATAACGCTACACCACAATATGTTTTAGAACAGTATTTTTGAGTACATAATGACTAGACTACTAGGTGTCATCAAATGTACGGCGACCCAAAGTGGCGAGATAATTCACTACTACAGTAGACTCACGTTTTCAGCCACGTTCAATCTTTTCAGTTTAGAATTTCTTTCGACTATTTTACTGTCTACTATAACAGTAAATAGATATTCTAACTTCCAATGTATTGAGTAAAATATACTTCACACAATATCATTGCTTATTATAATAAAATACTTTATTTATCTTATCTTTAAAACAAGTTGTATGTAAAGTAAAATGCGAATTAATATTTGTGTAATGATACCATTTGATACTGGTGGAAACGTTACTTGATATCAATATCAACTTACATGTAGTTGCATTTTTATTAATAATACAGATGTGTCAATGCATTATCGTGTTGAATTCGTATTATTTATATATATTTATGTTGTTTGCTTTTCTTTCCGTCTTCCTATCATCCCGCATTCCCGCTTCTCGCCTTCCCGCCTTCCCACCTTTCCGCCTTCCTAGTTTCCAGTCTCCCGCTTTCCCGCCTTCCTGCTCCCCTCTTCCCGCCTTTCTGCTTCCCACTTTGTCGCTTCCTGGAGTCTCCGTTTCCTTCTTCCCTCTCTGCCGGCTGCTCTTGCTGCTTGGCCGTTCCCGAAGCACTCCACCTGCGCATCCGGCGCATGCCGCGGCCGCTGAAAGTTGCATGCGGCCTCGTCCGCTGCTGCCGCTGCGCCCGACAGCCCCTCCGGCAGCCCCTCCGGCGACAGGGGCGGCGCCGCCAGTGCATTATGCAACGCCCAGCCGAGGGCAGGCACTGCAGGGGCGGAATTTAGAATTATAGTTCATCCTCATTAACGGAAGTCCGATGGGTGGCCCTCTGTCAAAGAATATTGTAATAATTTCAATACTTCTACTTGTAATTATAGTTATATTAAATATTATACAATACGGCTGCAATAATGAAATATCAAACAGATTTAAACCGGGAGCGGCAGCTCAGTGCATCAACTGATGTCACTGCAGAGCCTCTCACCGAGATGTCCTAGGTTACACTCCCCACGGCGGCAGGATTTTAGACACTAGCTTTTCAGCTAGGTCGAATTCAGTCGCTGTCTGGAGGAGAATTCTAGCGCCCGGCTGCTCTGTTCTGTAGTTTTCCGTGGTTTCTCCGATCCAGGCAATTGCCGGAGCAGTACCTTACCAAACGGGCCACGGACCGCGCGCGATCTGACTTTCCTCTTCCTTGTCCTATCCTCTCCCCTTACACACACACTTACACTAATATGCATTACACTACCACATATTCTGGGAGACTGGTCGGGAGCTTAGAGCTTGTCCCGGCTGGGGCGGTGTCCCGTTGGTGGGAGAGTCCTAGTTAGGGGGAAACCCCACTAGCCGACGGTAGGTCGGCGCCGGATCTCGCCATCCAGCGGGGGAAGATCACTGCCATCTCCTGAAAAAAACATGCACTACACTAACGGGACTAATGTCCACAGTAGTTGACGCGCCCGGAAACACGAAAAAATCAATCAACCAATCAAACAGATTTAACTAATTAATGATTAAGGAAATAAAACTGCATTTACTGTTCAGATTGAAGCTAAAGAAAATTGTTCCTCTTACCTTAATTACTTACTATTTTGTATCTTTTTTGGTGGTCTGGTGAGTTTTGCAGCTGAAGGTTAATTCTTATTCGGTACGCATTAACAGTACTATTTCAGTGATTTCCTGTTCTTGTTGTTGTCTCGGAGTAGTAAATACAAATTGTCGAATTCGTTGCTAGAAATTTGGAATGATAATTATTTTATTTTCGAGTCATTCGCAGAAGAGAACATGTTCTTCTAAATCCGTAATTCACCAACGGAAAAAAATGAATAGAGGACCAAAATCACCATACGCTCTAACATCAGGAATGTAGCAGCAATCATACCTTAGCAAAAGATTATCTAGACGTTTTTCTGTAATACATAAATTACTCAATTCTCAATAAACAAACAAATTATATTCCAAATATAACAAAAAATAGAATAAAATAAGAGAAGTTATAATAAACTTCTTAGACAAGTAGTTGTTCTGAACAAGTCAACCGACAGCACATCACAAAAGACATACATTCTGGCTAGAGGATTGTTTGCTAACTAGAACAGAAGTTTACCCTTCTGTATTCTGTGGAATACTTGTCATTTTCCAATAAAGAGGCATTTTACCTTTCACCCTAATCCGTTCTTTTGAACCTCCGTAATTCCAAACAAAATTCTAGTGTAATTGTCAAATGAAACCTTCCCCTTAATAAACATTCACTAACCAATATCTACGGAATATGAATTCATTCACATCCAAATAACGCGACAGCAACAACTTAATTTTAAAACAAGGTTCATTTCACTAAGTAGATAGTGGAAATAAAAGTAAGTGCAAAACATGGGAAACGCGAGCAAAAGTGTTGAGAGGAAATAGATCTGGATTTAATGTGAATTATAGGTAACCGTCCAGCGAGAGAAAATCGTTCAGAACAAGGAGTTTATGGCGCCGATACTTACAGGCAAAAAAAGTTAGGACGCAGTGCCGAGAGAAAAGAGAACATCATGGGAGATTAGGATGAGAGGTTGATGAACGATGAACGGGCAAAAGGTGTTGAACAACGAGCGACGTTTACAGAAAGTTCAAGGTGAATAACTTGAGAATGAAGAGCGAATGGTGAGGAACGACGAGTGCGAGAGGTTGTAAACTAGAAAATACATGAACGTGAGGTGATAGGGGAAGTTACTACTTGCAGCGCCTCTATCCAGGAGGGCCTAGGTTCGAGTCCTGACGGTGGCAGGATTTTCGACACTAGCTTTTCAGCTAGGTCGAATTCAGTCGCTGTCTGGAGGAGAATTCTAGCGGCCGGCTGCTCTGTTCTGTAGTTTTCCGTGGTTTCTCCGATCCAGGCAATTGCCGGAGCCGTACCCTACCTAACGGGCCACGAACCACGCGCGATCTGTTCTTCCTCTTCCTTGTCATATCCACTCCCCTTACGCACACACTTACACTAACATGCACTACAGTTATCACATACTCCGGGAGACCGATCGGGACCTTAGAGCTTGTCCCGGCTGGGGCGGTGCCCTGCTGGTGGTAGAGTCCTGGTTAGGGGGAAACCCCACCAGCCGATGGTAGGTCGGTGCCGGATCTCGCCATCTAGCAGGGGAAGATCACCGCCATCTCCCGAGAAAAAGGCATGCACTACACTAACGGGACTAATGTCAAAGCAGTTGACGCGCCAGGAAACACGAAAAAAAATAAATCAAGTTCTTACTAAAAATAAAACTTTGTAGCTAAATACGTCAAGAGAGAAACTAGTTTTGTTACCCAATTGACTGCTGTGGCAGTGTCATCGCTTGCAACAGACCGGATGCGGAAGACAGAAGCGAGTGGGCGTTGCAGGGGAGAGGGAGAGTGCGTACAGTGAAGAACTGCGGAGAAGAGCTATGGAGGAGGACCAGCCGGAGACGGCCGACGTGCTGCCTTATTAATAGTCTTATTAATATGGCAGCGGCGTGGCGAGGGCGGGGGCGGTGCCGGATCGGGCGTGCGCCGCTTGGCAGCTGCCTCTTGGCTACGCCCGCCACCATTCGCCCCGCCCGGCCCCGGCCGCCCCTCCCCGCCCCGTCCCGTCCCGCCCTGCCCCGCTTCGCCCCGCCCCGCCCTGCCCTGCCCTGCTACACCCCACTCCGCTCCGCCCCGCGCCGCGCCGCACGCAAATAGCAGGCAGAGTGCGGCCGAGGGGAAAAGGCGAAGATGATGGAGTGGCGGGGTAGGTGACGATGGTGCTGGGGTGGTGGCCGCCATTACCGAGTCGTTGAGCGCGTGGAGGAAGAAGAGATGGCGGTGGCAGTGAAAGAGGTGGTGGCATATAACCGGGAGAGATGGCTCAGGGCATCAACTGATGTCACTGCAGAGCCTCTGACCGGGAGGTTCTAGGACTACACTTACGACGGTAGCAGGATTTTTGACACTAGCTTGTTAGCTAGGTCGAATTCAGAAGGCTGCTCTGATCGTTGGTTTCCGTAGTTTTTTCAATCAACACCAGGCGAATGCCAGAGCAGTACCCTAACAAACGGGCCACCGACCGTGCGCGACCTTTCCTACCTTTTCCTTGTCCTATCCTCTCCCATTACACACTTACACTAGCATTCATTATACTACCACACATGCCGGGAGACCGGTCGGAAACGTAGAGCTTGTCCCAGCTGGGGTAATGCCTCACTGGTGGGAGATATCTGGTTAAGGAAAACCCAGCTAGCCGAAAGTAGGTCGGCGCCGGATCTCGCCATCCAACGGGGAAAGAACACAGCCACCTCCCGAGAAAAAAACGTGCACTACACTTACAGGACTAATGACTCTAGTAGTGGACGCGCCCGGAATCACTAACAATCAATCAATCAGGTGGTGGTGGGGAAAGTTGCGGTCGGGCTGGCGGCAGCGGAGGCGGTGATGGGGATTGGGCCGCGATTAAACGAGGGGTGGTGGTCGCGATTAGTGATGAGTCGCAGATCTCATGGTGGAAGTAAAGGTTGGCAGGGGCACCGAAAGTGGTGGTGGGGCCGGTGGCTGTAGCACTGTCAGCAGCGGTGGCGACAGCGATAGCGTTGATTGTTGACGGTGACGGAGACACGGCAGGGGGAGAGAGAGAGGAGTTAGTGTTGAAGGAGACTGAAGCGACAGTTGCAATAGGTGTGTTTGGAAGTGAAACTATAACATAATATAAAATTAATTGTGTTTATAAAGCTTTTGATGATGACGATTAAAAATGGTTATGATGATAATCGCAATTTAGTACGTAAATCATGTTTAGTTTCCATGCATGTGCATTTTAAAGCTATTTCAAATTCAAGCAAGTTACGTGTTAACAGCGGGAGAGAGGGACTGAGAACACAATATTTGTCATATTATCCGTTTGTTAAAAAGGAATTTTTTTATATTATTTTTTTGTAATGATGGAAAAGCAGTTTTTCTACTCAAAATCATCGTAATTCTATGTGTTTTCTCAGGGTTTAATATATGATTTGTCAAAGATGATGATCGCAAAGGTAGTGGAAACTCTTGCCAGCCGACCACGAGCAGAAGAAAGAAGCAACAGCAGTGGCCCGTGATAGCACCGCAAGAAACACACAGGTTACTTAAGTTACTTTAAATACGATCATTTCTCGATTTTCTAAAATGTGTCTTATTCTGTGAGAATGAGATCAATAAAATAATGATGTAAAAATATTTTGCAATATTTATATTAATCAATTTTTTATTATTTGATTGGATTTAAAATATCAGTAGCCAAGGATGAGTTCAATTATCTATAAAACGGATGTACGTAATCATATTGCATCCTCTAGTAATCCCTCTAAATATTCTTACGATCGTTTCATTATAGGTACGACACTTCAACTTCGTGTTGATAATGATATAATTAGAACATCTTAAATTCTTGAGTTTTGATGAATACAGTTTATGTGCTATTGCATACCTGTTATATAATATTGAAACATCTTGTAGAGAGATATTATATTACAATCCTACTATATTATACCAGAAACGTTGTGTTTCCTGTAATTATTAAATATATTCTAAATGACGAAGCGCATGAAACGTCTCACTGGAAACTCATTATTAAATCGTAAGTTTGGAATTATTACCTCGCAAACTAAAACCATATTTTTAACTCGTGCGAATTAGAAAGTAGTGCGATACGAAACATATTTCCGCTGTGATGACGTCATTTGCTTTTACCGTTCCTATCCACTACATGAGTTGACATAAAATCTAGCATGATGTAAGAGCCAGATGCGGCAAAGCACATTTAGGTCCTCAGTTTTACTGCAACCGACAAGAACGTGCATTCATTACCATGCTGGCTATAGAGCATCGTAAATCACTGCAATGAGGCAATGGACCTGACTATCCGGATGATTTAAGTGGATCCGCGTCATTGCGGAACTCTCATTGCTAAAAAGTGACAAAATCGCAATGGATCCTGAGTATCTCTTTGCGTCATTTCGAAGGTAAAAATATATTTGAATTATGAATATTTCTTTGCATACTCGGATCATAATCTTTCTAGAGTAGCTATTATCACTATCACTAGTTTACAATGCGCATATAAATTAAAAGAAAACCATGCATTCTCCGGTCATGCGAGAGGTATCTATGGTGTCCAGCAATACCCAGGAACTTGAAAAAAATACATGAATAATAAAAATATTTAATTTTGGTTGAAAAAACGAAATATTCGATTGTGTTATTTCATTTAGTCTCACACTTCTTCAAAAAAGAGTCCTCCCGTCATTAAATGTCTAATACTAATTTTCAATGGGTACAAAAATTAGATGAAAACAATGCAGATTCCGGATACGTGAGAGGTATCTATGGTTTAGTTAGATACCCAGGAAGTCGGGGAATATTCAAAAATAATTAAACATTTTAGAAGTTGACTTAAAGACACAAATATTTTGTTGAACTATGGCACCTAATTATAATGCACGTATAACTGAATTTTCATACTCAGTGAGTCACTACTTGCAACACAGGTAATGTGACTGGAAAGCTCCAAGGAATAGGTCGTTCGCCATTTAATATTTGCTATTCACGTTTTGTATTAAGGAACAATAACTTTCTTGACAAGCTTGGTATGCTTGATCTTCACGTGCTATATACATACCAACACATACATAACTGTACAATACCATTTTTTATATAATATGTTTATTGTATAATATAAATAGTATAGTGTATATTATATTGTTATTGTATTATTCTTGAAGATTGTATTTGCTAAAATATTTCATTCATTGCACTATTATAAAAAATATTGCATTTGTTGTTTTAAGTAATGAGAGTACTACTTTTTTGAAAATCATTTTGGGTGGGGTTTTGTTCAGCAGCATCAGCTATAGCAGACTACTATGTGTTATTAATCCACCCACTTAAAATATTATTGTAGTCCTATCACCGAAAAGAAGTGAATGTTCTAAAAGGTGTTTACTATTCAGTACAAGTTTTAATGATGTGATTTATCTTGAATTATCATTATTCTACAGTTGGAAGAGAAATATTTCTATGTATGGAGGCATTACAATGACGCCGTAAGTTAAGTATATTTCGAATGTTTTTAATGTATTCACAGCTATTCCAGAAAATATTTGTGATAACTTTTAAGAAAAAATATTTCTAAGTATTAATTAGATTTTGACTGTATAATAATATGAATTTTAATCTCACAAAATATGTACTAACCGAAATTATTTCTTTGAACCGCGACAATTGTATTCATAAAATGTTCGCACTAATGTGGTCTCATAGCCGATCCAGATGTTATAATCTCATACTGATAGGGAACCTCATTATTTGATCTCCAACAATTTACGAATACTAACAAGGTACCCCAGTAGACAGTTTGCACATTTCCTCATGAAGGTTTACATGCTTAATAGTGACATGCAGTTTTCATGAGAGTAGGGAATCCCGTTGATATTATGCTTTCGCCGGCGGAAATTGTGCGAATGCTTCTTGCCGAAGTAACACTTGGAGAGAGGGAAGCTACATAGTTCGTCCTGCTATATGTGAGCCCCTTGTGATTTCCCCTCAACCATCGTGCGTCTTCAGAAAGAAGACATGCGTCTTAAAAAAATCACAGCTCGAAGAGTGTTGTTTTACGATTGTTTTGTGAAGTTTGAGGTCAGAACGACTCTTAACTGACAACCGTTATTGCAATTTTGTTGACGAATCTTGACGTTGACGTAGACGTTGATTCGTCTACGAAAGTGGAATATAGTAATGACAAAAAGCAAAACCGAGTTTCTGTTAAAAATTTCAATTGCATATTCTTTTATTAAGTTGATAATGATCTCAATCATGTCATGAAATTCCAGCCAAAATTTGTATTCACGCAGCGCCCCCATAGATATACATGAACGTGACAGTAAATGGACGATGATAGTTGATATTCGAACTTCCATGTCAAATTTTTGTTCATTTTAAAATTTATGTTTTTTTGGCAATAGTAGGTTTTTAACGAAATGGATTACTTATTTACAGGAATAAGGACTACGTTAAATAGTGTAACTACTGACGTAGGGTCGTTTATTTATGGCTTATGAAGAAGTTTGGTAAGCGACGCGTCATCACCTCGTGCATTTTTTCTACTCCCTCCTTTTCAGATATTATGGTTTGTCTTGTAAGAGTGCAGTCTATTTGCAGAAAATATGATGGTTAGGCAATTTCTTATGCACAGGTGTTCTGCATGTCAGGTTCTGACGCAGTCATGGAAAGTTCATGTTCCTGCCGCACACCTCTGCATGTAGGGTTGCCTAACTATCAGGAGTAAATATTACGCATGCAAGTCCGTCTAAAATCCGGAACAAACTCTTTGGCATAAACGTATCTATTTTTTTTAATGAAAGAAATCAATTTGTGTTAGGAAATCAGATAAAGTACATATTAGAATTATTACATGTGGAACTCATGTAAAACAAAATCCAAATTTATAGTGTTCTGTTTGAACAACAATTTTACGAATGGCTAAAATTATGCAGTTTTTTCCAAAATTTTAAATGAACATTTTGAAAGGAGATTTCAATTACATAACACGTATTCCATACTTAATTATTGATATTTTATATCAGCCAGTGGTAATATTTCCATTTAGAACGATCACATTATTTCCTTTATATTCAATTTGCAACATTAATAGTCTGGTTGTTTTGAAATAATCTCGCATTGTTAACCCCATTGTAATAATAATTATGTGTCAGTTTTGTGAGTGTTTAAATCTGTGTCTACTTTCTTTCCCTTGCTGTCCGCGAAGAGCTATGGCAGATGCGGCAGCCGCAGCAGAAGCTGGAAATTCGCGGAGCTTCCCAGTGGCGGCTGCGTAGGCCGAGGGGGGGAGGGGGGCTGCATATTTCACATATAAATATCCGGACCGCGCAGACGCCTCTGCTCAGCTGGAACCCGCGTTTGCCCCCGAGCCCGCTCGCCGGCTCGCCCGCCCGCCCGCCTGCCTGCCTGCCTGCCTGCCCGCCCGCCTGCCTAACCACTTGCCTGCCCTCTTGCCTGCCCGCATGCCTGCCCGTTTGCTTGCTCGCTTGCCTGCCCGCTTGCCCGCCCGTTTGCTTGCTCGCTTGCCTGCCCGCTTGCCTGCCCGCTTCCCTGCCCACTTGCCTGCCCACTTGTCTGCCCGCTTGCCTGCCCGCCCTCACGCCCGCCCTCACGTCCACACTTCCTCGCCCGCCCTCACGCCCGCCCTCACACCCACCCTCACGCCCGCCCTCACGCCACCTCCGCCCGCCCTCACGCCCGCCTCCCCGCTCCCCGCCACAGGCGCGCCCTCACGCCCGCCCTCACGCCCGCCCTCACGCCCGCCCTCACGCCCGCCCTCACGCCCGCCCTCACGCCCGCCCTCACGCCCGCCCTCACGCCCGCCCTCACGCCCGCCCTCACGCCCGCCCTCACGCCCGCCCTCACGCCCGCCCTCACGCCCGCCCTCACGCCCGCCCTCACGCCCGCCCTCACGCCCTCCCTCACGCCCGCCTTCACGCCCGCCCTCACGTCCGCCCTCACGCCCGCGCGCACGCTTCGGTGCGAAATATGTGGGTGAACATCCCCTGCTTGGATGGCATTTCTAATGTTTGACCAAACTGACTTGTTGCTATTTTCGTCCAATTCAAGGCAGATGCTGAAGATGTACTTTAATGAAGAACCGTGAAATTTCCTTTGATCAATTTCTTGATCTAAAACTAAATTTAAAGACAGTTTTAAGTTTATATAAGATACAATGCATTCATAAACAACTGAAGACAAATTCATTTTTGTAGCATTACCAATAACTGAAAACACATCTCTTGTCAAAATCGTACATATTTATGCGTCTGCATTCTGAAAGATGGTCGATCATTCCCGATCTTTTACACAAAATGAAGATACAAAATTTATTGAGAAGCATTAAACACCAGAATGTTTCTTTCCATTTGTGTTGTCATGTGAACGGTTAAAAAGTATTTTAGCCGTGTCTTTCAATAAATACATTGCGCCACGCGGCGATACCCCAATGACGTCACGCGAGCGCTTCAAGCGAGGGGAAGCACGCTTGTGATCCAATTAACAGAACGAGCGTGCCGCTGCTCCAGCAAGTGTGTGTGAGCCATTCATCGGCAGTTCGTTCACGCTTATGTCCTTTTGTTGGTTTTGTGAATGAAATTTGTTATAGCACGCTTTTTTGCATCCCATTTGACAGCCTTTCAAATACTGTGTTCCTTGTGATGAATTATTTTACCATCAATGTTGTGGTGAGAAACATCGTATTGTATTGTGTTTGTTGACCATCGTATCGTATTGTGAATGAAGTCTTGTTACTAAAACGTTTACTTTTGGTTTGAAAGCTTGTTATCGTTTTATGATGTTTACATTACACTTCGTATGAATTGCAAATGGGTGGCTTTGAGGCTCTGACCTTGCCTCTGCATATTCTAGACTACGTTAAATCCTCACACTACAATGAGGGACTACGAAAACAAAGGAAGAGACGCAAAGTCTTGTAGTGACTCGTCTACGATGCATGCAAGAAGGATAAAAGTACGTTATCACAGTACCTTGAAGGATTAACATGTAATGTACTTATAAAAAAAGATAGATTAATACTTAAACAGAGATATCTCCGTTAACACATAAAATTCAATTACAACAAACAGTTGTCCAAGCAAAATAACACGTATGTTTCATTAAATAATTCTACATTATTATATTGAACACTTTATAATAAACCGATATTTTCGTGCACGATTTGCTTGTTACATTTCATTATTACCATTAATTGCGAATAAAAAACTATATTACTGTTTATGAGCAAACTTTTTTATCAATCAAATCAATACTTCCACTATTACACTACGTACGTTCCACACATATCTATTTTGTGGCATTATTCAGAAATTAATCTAAACATCTTTGTTTTTACAACACTCACGTTTATAGTTTAAAAAGCAATTTGAGCTTTCAACTAAACCAAATTTCGTGAATTTTTCCTTCCAATGAAATTTAACGAGTTCTATATGTGTCAGTGGCTTATTATTTACTGCTTTTAGACTAGATACTAAATCTTAATAAAATCTTAAAATTGATAGAATGAACACTTACCTGCCGTCTTTTTTCCAATACGTCGTTCTCAAGACCAAATACAGTACAATATAAGGATATCCTTGCACACGGGGATTACAGTTGGCGAAGCAAAGATAGTCACATGCAGTGTTCTCTTGTCTCTTAATGACCTCATTAAACAGCTTTTAGTCTTTACTGATAGATTGTCATTTTCATGTTGTCCATGGGAGAATAGCAAAAGGTAAACAGTTAAATGCTGCACTACATTGCAACTTCTAATTGAATATTTCTGTTTCCAAAAGCATCCACTGACACAGCTTCCAAAAGTGATGGATTTGAAGGATACTCAAATTTAAAGACTTCAGCTAGCATACATTGTCAAACGACTTGATTATTTTGTAGAAATATCAGTCTCCTTTTCAAGTAGGTATTTACAATATTGACAAAAATTGACAAAATTTGCTGAATGTAATAAAAGCTTACATTTTAATTGATGTTCCCGTGAAGAACAAAATAAGTACATCATCTGTATTGTCACCTTAATTGCTCCCCTTCCAAATTTTGTTCAAACCTTTGTCGAACTAGTTAGAATTTTTTTTTCATTTATAATAAACATTGCGGTCAACCTGAAGTTAAACAATTAATGTTTAATTGAATTACGTATCTTAATTAAAAATATTTAATGTATTCAAACTATGGTATAATTTGATTTATTTCATTATAGAAGTTCTCTTTACAGTAAAAAAACATTTGCAGGTATAACTTCCACGGACTAATACGTGCGCTTTCTCAGAAACAAAAAGCTGTACAATAATCCGAAACAATTAGTAATATAATAATATGTCACAAAAAAGTTAAATTATTACAATAAATCACCAGCACTAACATAAGTATTAAGGTATATAGACCCATTAAATTTATACAGTCGGTTAGAAGAAAACTTTTATTTGGACAATTTATTATTTATATAACATTATTTTTTGCAATATGAAAAGAGAATATAAGTATAACCAGAATTACGAGTGACTCTGGCATAATGGATAACGCTTACTCTTCCACCGACTGGGCGCGATTTCGACCTCCGGACAGTCAATGTGGAATTTGTAGTGCGTCAAGTAAGCTCTCGGTAGGTTTCCTCGAAATTATTCAGTTTCTCCTGCTATCAGTTGACTACTTGCTCCCCTCATTCCTTTCATCATTATCGCTATCATCTCTTTAGATCTTCACTTGTGGATCTTCATGACGTCAGGAGTTGAAAGGCCTCTATAACCGCAACAAATATATACTAACTCAATGAAATGCATACAAATCTATAAATAAAAAGGAAGTATAAGTTAATTCCTTGTTAGCGGTAGCTCAGTGCATCAACTGATGTCACTGCAGCGCCTCTGACCGGGAGGTCCTAGGTTACACTCCCCACGGCGGCAGGATTTTCGACTCTAGCTCTTCAGCTAGGTCGAATTCAGTCGCTGTCTGGAGGAGAATTCTAACGGCCGGCTGCTCTGATCCGTAGTTTTCCGTGGTTTCTCCGATCAACACCAGGCGAATGCCGGAGCAGGACCTTACAAAAAGAGCCACGGACCGCGCCCGATCTGTCCTTCCTCTTCCTTGTTCTATCCTCTCCCCTTACACACACACACACACACACTTACACTAACATGCACTACACTATCACATCTATTCCGGAAGACCGGTCGGGAGCTTAGAGCTTGTCCCGGCTGGGGTGGTGCCCCGCTGGTGGGAGAGTTCTGGTTAGGGGGAAACCCCACTAGCCGACAGTAGGTCGGCGCTGGATCTCGCCATCCAGCGGGGGAAGATCACCGCCATCTCCCGGGAAAAAACATGCACTACACTCACGGGACTAATGACCAAAGCAGTTGACGTGCCCGGAAACACGAAAAAATCAATCAATCAAATTAATTCCTTGTTTAAAAAATACAAAAAATATAAATGAAATATGTAAAAATAGTTAAGCTGAACCCAAAAATTCGTGATTTCATGCAAGTTGCCATGTGCGCGTTTCGGGGTCCGTGTGTGTGTGTGTGTGTGTGTGTGTGTGTGTGTGTGTGTGTGTGTGTGTGTGTGTCGTAGGGCAGCGTCCGCGCCACCGGTGGCTTGTGCGTCGTCGGGGTCTTTCCGCTTTAATCGCTTGTTAGGCGCGCGGCGCAGGGCTCATTACGGAGGCCGGCCAGTCCCCCCCCCTCGCCACGCCCCCGCCGCCCTCGTGGCACTCGCCGCCCGCTCTAGCCGCCTCCCACCCAGGAGGAGGCTCTCCCGGCCTCCGCGCCGGCCCGCCCTGCAATTACCCCTCCGCTTCCCGTTAGCTCCCGCTGCTGCCTCGAATTTTTAGACGCTTTTTCTTCACCTTTTGAAGGTCTCTGTACTCGCCTTTGTTTAACTACGGCTTGATCTGCCCCAACTTGCACTGATATCGTTAACTTCTTTTCTCCCCATGTGATATCAATGGATATTTTTATATTTGTTTATCATTTTACAACGCCGCATCTTCACAGATTTGATCTGTTCATTTCATGGCTTGGGTATTGTATTACCGTTCTGTCTGTCGTGTAATTGGTCACACCTCCAAAGTTAATTTACAATTAACAATAATCGATTGTCAATTCGTTACCGCACTCCCGATCAACCTTAACGAAAATTTGTTCTGAACCCTCCCGTTTCCTTTGGCCTTTTCGTCTATTCCTGTCAGCTTTCCTTTACATCGTGTCTATACTTTTGCTTGTCTTTCCTCTACATTGGATCTCGGCGAAAATGTTGACTTATTGTTATTTCTTTCCTTCGTTTCTCCTTCTGAGACACTCAATGTCACTCCTGTCTTATATTTTCTTTAGGCACTGACCCTGACATAACCGTACACACTGTCCTTGTTAGTGTAAAGTACCTTCATTTCCTCACCAATTTTTCAACATACCACTCCGTTCTTCTCGTCTTTCGTCGGATTCAATCCCTTGCCGACATGTCGGTCACGCCTTCTTTCGCTGTGTCCTGTTCTCGTCTGCTACGTATGTTTAGTGCTTCTCTCTTGAGCTCCTCGATTCCCCCTCCTGCGCTCGCTGCCGTCGCCCGCAGCACGGCCTTCCCACGGGCGGTCTCTCTTCTCCCAGCGTCGACCTATCCCCTCCTTTCACCTCCCCTTATTACCTATTCTCTACCATCCCTTACCCCGCTTACAACATCCACTGATGTCATCCACTTTTCCACCCTGCGCCATACTTTCTCACTTTATCCTTTCCCACCCTATCTTCTCTACTCCTTCCTTTCTCACACCTCCTTTCCCTCTCACTTCTTTTCCACCTCCTCTTCTTTCTCTCTTCTACCATCCTCACTAGGTCACATTCCCTCCTCGTGGTATCTTCCCTATCTCACCGTCCTCCGGCATTTTTCATCTCGTGCCCCGCCCCCTCGCCGCCATGGTGCTCGGCCGGCCGCGCTCTCCCTCCGGATAGGGAGAGCGAGAGTGTGCGCCGCGATGAGGGATCTGCAATGAGGCCAGGGATAAAGGGCGCTTAGAGGGATTGCGATGTGCGCGAGGGCGCGGGCGGCCCTGGCTGCCCCGCCCCGCCCCGCCCCGCCCTCCTCTCCACCTCCGCTTCCAAGCGCTCAGATAAGAAATGAAATGTTATTACGCTGCGGGATTATTGCTCTGGTGGAATTCCAGCGCCCTGCAAACACAGGCACAGGCGGCACAGGAATCGGTCACTCGCGCAGAACGGCACGAATGACGAGGCTGCATTCGCACAGTTGCAGAACTTACATGGTCGATACTTTACTAAGTGCATATAGTTCTTATTAGTTTGTTGCTCTGCCACGGTTTTAGTTAAAATGCTGAGTGACTGGGAAAAGTGTATCATTCATGGATGCTTATGTCGATCTCAACGTACGCTTGACTCTGCATTCGTACATAATAACCTTGTAATCGAAAAAATCATTTAATTCTTTGTTACTCGCGCTATGTTTTGTCACACAAGTACGCGCGCGGGGAAATTTGTACGCCAAGGTTATTGTTTTAGAAAAATGAAGTCTACAAAGCCTGAATAATATATGGATATAATTTTTATTTAGTTTTATTTGAAATGTATACATATTACAATTTTAATTAAATAATATTAATATAAAATTTACCACAGTACTATTCAGCACAATTTTTGCACTTGATGACTTTTAGAATATATGTATATTCGTTGCTTACAAATTTGTAGCACCAGTTAGTAGTAAGCGTAGTAATAATTTTAGTAGAGCAGTTTTTCGCCCTTCCGCAAATGTGACAGTATTTTTTTAAATTTTGTTGAGGATATTCTTGATTATCACGACTTCCAGTTTTCGTAAATTTACTGACAAGCGGTGTTTCATTCCCCTTTGTAACTTTTTCTTTGCCAATGAAATCGTCTCTTCACTCTAAATCGCTGCTTGAATAATCACTAGCACTATGAAGCTCACGACACGTCTCATGTTCACTGTCGACCACTACAACTTCCTTTTCACAATCACTTGCTGCATTGCTAATTTCGTCTTTTGACCATTCCTCGCGTAATAATTCACATATCTGCTTTTCCTATAAATTATTCATCTCGGTTCTGTAAATCTTACGCATCGGAGAATCGAGGAGGATGCAGCTAAATGCGTCGGCAAGGTTAGGTCAAATGTCAGAACGCGCGCTGATGTTATCTGACACCTAGAGTGATAACAGTTCCAATGGTGTACAAAGTACGCCAGCGCGAGTAACTAAGGGTTTATGATTTTTTTTAAAAAAAATTTAAGGTCGCATCAACATCTAGGTCATTAGTGACCACTATTGGAGTTAACGTTATGCTAACTATGAAGATGAATCAATATGGTGATGATGAGGGGTGAAAGGACGAACACAAATACAATCATGCCCGAGGTGGAACTCGAACCCAAGATCCTTGGGTCCGAGATCGCTACGACACTGTCGCCTTAGCAACCTCGGCCACAGTATCGGCAATACTTTTGTTGTAAATATCATTTGAACGTAGTTTCAAGACAATTAAAGAAAACATCTGAACATTTCAAAAGACTTTTGAATTTTCTCTCGTCTTCATTGTGGGTAAAAATATTAGTTTAAAAATGAAAGTATGATGACTGTATTTATTAGCAGAAACTTGTTTATAAAATGTAATGATAAATAACAAGAAGGTGATGTTCACGAAGGTGTCAAAGATGAAGCCAGAGATTAAATGTTACGTGCTAATAGAAAGTAGAAGCTCATGATAAACCATTTGCGCGTCCCAAAATAACTCATGTAGACGACGAAATTTGATCTGAACTGCAGGAAAATGGAAGAGTTCTTTTCTATGTAGGGTGTAGGCTGTCACGAAAGTGAAGCGAAGTACACAGAAGCTTAGGGAATAAAACGGAAGAGAAATTATTAGAGAGGAATTAATGGGGGCGAACTCGTAAAGCCCAGCGTAATGCTAGCGACGAGAAGGATGCGCAAAGAGCACTTTAGATCTGCGGTCTTTAATGAAAGCCCGAATCGGCGCTTAAGCAGCGCGAGTGCAATTAAAAGTGCCTCAGCGTGCGCGACACCAGCAGCCTAAGAATTTTCAATGAAATCGGAACACTGACCGAGTTCAACCTGCTGAATTTAATCGTGTTGCCTGAAACAGAAAATGTATCTGCAAGTCATCAAAGAACGCTTTTACTTCGGTTTGCATCGTTACAAGAAAAAATATGCCCACTTTTTTGTAGATCCTATTCCTCTTGTGTAACAACAAATATTTAATATCACCAACTTTTCATGGCTGCGAACTCACTGAGCCACACAGAACTCATCATTTCTGCTGAAAATATCAGAGTGCCATTCATATTAGGACAGTATTCTATGAACAAATTTTACTACATTTTTTCCAAGTACACTCTAAGAAAGGGGCAAATACATGCAAAAAATAAAACCGCAAATTGTGTCCAGGAGAGAAATGCTTCGAAGTCGTTTGTTCTTTAAACGGTCTCAAAAGCAACCAGGCTTTTCTGTAAGTGCTTTAAAGGGTAATCAGATTTTTACAGAGGGAATGTAGTTTTCGTAATGGAAATAAGATAATTTGATGTAAAAATTCAGCGTCTGCTACTATTTCACAAATTTTTATTTCTTGCATTATTCATTGAAGCAAATTGAATATCACTGATACAATCGTCTCCCTTATTTTGATATCTTTCAGGAGGTGACATAAATTATATTTAAAGGGGAGTATCTGTTTCTTCCACCAAAACCATCCCCTTCGCGCTGCACCTGTCACTATTGCATGATTGGACTCTATGCCACATGGGTGCATTTTGAACGATACCATTTAGATCATCGCAAGTCTCCTTCCCTCACTCTCACCGGGAGGTCCTAGGTTCGAGTCCTGATAACGGCAGGATTGTGGACACTAGCTTTTAAGTAGGTCGAATTTAGTCGCTGTCTGGAGGAGAATTCTAGCGGCAGGCTGCTCTGATCGGTAGTTTTTCGTGGTTTCTCCGATCAACACCAGGCGCATGCCGGAGCAGTACCCTACCAAACGGGCTATGGACCGCCCGCGATGTCCTTCCCATTCCTTGTCCTATCCTCTCCCCTTACACACACACTTACACTAACATGCACTACACTACCACATATTCCGGGAGACCGGTCGGAAGCTTAGAGCTTGTCCCGGCTGGGGCGGTGCCCCGCTGGTGGGAGAGTCCTGGTTAGGGGAAACCCCAGTAGCGGACGGTAGGTCGGCGCCGGATCTCGCCATCGGGCGGGGGAAGATCACCGCGCATCTCCCGAGAAAAAAAAACATGCACTACACTAACGGGACTAATGACCAAAGCCTTCCCTCACCAGACGTACGCACCCGCCCCTCCCTCTCATCCCACTTCCACCTCCACATTCCACCGCGCCCACGCCGCGCCCCATGGCGCACATCCCATCGCGGCGCGCGCCGCTTTAAGTGGATTTGTAGCATCGACAGCAGAGCGTCCTATAGTTCACGTTCCCACCGCGCCATCGATTGTGCGTTATTATTAGCCTGAAAACAATGAGGGCGAGCGGCCGCCCCGGGAAGCGAGGCCCGAGGGGGGTGGGGCCCGAGGGGGGCGGGGCCCCGGCGATTGTGGCCGGCGCGGAGCGGCGTGCAGTGGCGGGGAGCGACCAGCGGCCGCTCTTCCCAGCCCTCACGTTCACTCACGTCCCTCTACGCCTCGACTGCTTCACTTGTTTCTGATAGCCTCTTCGGTACTTGCTTCACTGTACTCCAGGCCTGCGGTATCTTGTTTCCGATTGATTGATTGATTTTTTCGTGTTTCCGGGCGCGTCAACGGCTTTGGTCATTGGTCCCGTTAGTATAGTGCATGTTTTCCTCGGGAGATGGCTGTTATCTTCTCCCGCTGGATGGCGAAATCCTGCGCCGACCTACCGTCGGCTGGTGGGGTTTCCCCCTAACCAGGACTCTCCCACCAGCGGGGCACCGCCCCAGCCGGGACAAGCTCTAAGCTCCCGACCGGTCTCCCGGAATATGTGATAGTGTAGTGCATGTTAGTGTAAGTGTGTGTCTAAGGGGAGAGGATAGCACAATGCAAACAAGGACAGATCGCGCGCGGTCCGTAGCCCGTTTGGTAGGGTACTGCTCCGGCATTCGCCTGGTGTTGATCGGAGAAACCACGGAAAACTACCGATCAAAGCAGCCGGCAGAATTCTCCTCCAGACAGCAGGTGAATTCGACCTAGCTGAAAAGCTAGTGTCGAAAATCCTACCGCCGTCAGGACTCGAACCTAGGACCTCCCGGTCAGAGGCGCTGCAGTGACATCAGTTGATCCTCTGAGCTACCGCTCCCAGTATTATGTTTCCTAGATGTAATTATTTTTAACATAACTTACTCGTGCCCTTTCTAGAACGCTATCAAGTGGAATCTCGAATCCGCCTTCCTTCCACATTCACAAGAAGTAACCGGCTTAGGTGGCTCAGGGCATCAATTGATGTCACAGGTGTCTCTTACCGGGATAATCTTGGGTTCGAGTCCTAACGGTGTCAGGGTTTTTGACACAACATATATATCTAGGTCGAATTCAGCTTCTGTCTGGAGGAGAATTCTAGCTGCCGGCTGCTCTGATTAGTATTTTCCCGTCGTTTCTCCCATAAACACCAGGCAAATGCCGGGGGAGGACCCTAACAAACGAGACACGGACCGCGTGCGATCTTTCCTTCCTTTCCCTTGTTCTAATCCCACCCTTTACTTATACACACACACACACACACACAGACTTACATGCCTACACTACAACACGACGGAAGACAAATGGGGAGCATACAGCTTGTCCTGGATGGGGCGGTGCCCCTTTGTTGGGAGATACCTGGGACCGCTTCGTAAGCCCTCGGGTTCGGTGCCTGATCTCGTGATGCAGCAGGGGAAGATCACCGCTACTTCCAGCGATAAAACATACACTATACTTGCAGGATTAATGACCAGTTGTCTCGCCCGGAATCATTTATCAATCAATCAAACAATTCACAAGAAGGCAAAATATGTTAGATGAAGGTATAAATACAATTTCAGTTATGGTAAGCCGCATTCCTACCGAGTGGTGGGGTACCTAAAAGAACACCCCGCCCCCTTGAAATTTCCAAAGAAACTTATGTGGTATATGGTGCTGATTGAGTATCATAAGTGGAGAGACGTGGTTTCTCCGATCAACACCAGGCGAATGCCGGAGCACTACCATACCAAACGGGCCACGGACAGCGCGCGATCTGTCCTTCCTCTTCCTTGTCCTATCCTCTCCTCTTACACACACATACATACTAACATGCCACTACCACATATTCCGGGAAACCGGTCGGGAGCTTAGAGCTTGTCCAGACTGGGGCGGTGCCTCGCTGGTGGGAGAGTCCTGGTTAGGGGAAAACCCCACTAGCCGACGGTAGGTCGGCGCCGGATCTCGCCATCCAGCGGGGGAAGATCACCGCCATCTCCCGAGAAAAACATGCACTACACTAACGGGACCAATGACCGAAGCAGTTGACGCGCCCGGAAACACGGAAAAATCAATCAATCAATCAATCAATAAGTGGAGGTCTATAACTTTGAAACCTGATTAAGGCCTCCAGAGCTGACCGTTTGCGACTTGTACACGATGCGAGTTAAGGAACACCATTTAGCAGGCCGTGTGTCACACGATTATATATACAGCTGGCTAATTTAGACGTCCTTTTCCAACTACAATTAATATGAATAATAGAATGGAGTCACTCCTAATTTTTTTTCTTTTGATACTTCCTATGTTAAGATTTTTTGAGCTTGAGAAACGATAAAACCTAGTTATACTCCAAAACGTATATTAGTGATATTTGTGGAATAGCTCAGCCGTGCTTGAAATAGTATTCCAGGTCTTCAATGCAATAGTAATATTTGAAGCGAATAAATAGTATTACATGGAAAGATGAGCGTAGAACAATATTTAAATATGAGTACTTTAATAGCTATATTTTCTGTTCACCTCCCTTGATTTAAACTCGAATCATATATTGTGCATTGAACTTTCATATTGCATCACATTGGACATCTGAATGTGGAAAACCACCCTTCAACCAGAAGTCGGAACAGGGGCCATTGAACGCACTCATCGAGTGTTTCGGGCTGTGGCGGGGGCGGGACGGGGATCACTAGGCCTTCCACTGGGGGATCCCAGCGGGCGCCCATCGACGTGGACCCCGCGGCGTTCCCCAGCGGCCAGATCGATAGCACGGACCCGCCCCCGCGCCGCCCCCGCACCGCCCCCGCACCGTCCCCGCGCCGCCCCCGCGCCGCCCCCGCGCCGCCCCCGCGCCGCCTCCGCGCCGCCCCCGCGCCGCCCCCGCGCCGCCCCCGCGCCGCCCCCGCGCCGCCCCCGCGCCGCCCCCGCGCCGCCCCCGCGCCGCCCCGCGCCGCCCCCGCGCCGCCGGACGCGACTGACGCGCGGAATCCTATCTCGTGGCCTTCCTCACGCGCCCACCGGCGGCCACGCCCCCTCCCCCTCCACCCTTCCGCGACGATCTTGGCGTCCCCGCCCCCGCCCCTGACACCGCTTCAACCTCAGGCGCATCGTGCTTTCCCATCCGCGCCGGCCCTCGCCGCCTCCGCTGCCGGACTCGTACTCGCAGCCGTCATCCACTGCACCCCCAACTCCGCACCGCTTCCATATCTTCGAGCTCATATTCCACACTCCCACTCTAACCTTCCACGTCCTGCGTCCCCTCCAACACCTCTTCCCCCCTGTCCTCGCATCCATCCACATTACCATTGCCATCCACGACTCACGCTCTCACCCGTTTTACCTTACTCGCCTCTGACCTCGACACCACATCCTACTTTTTCCCTCTCTCCCCGCTCCTCCTCCTTCAGGCACTCTCCCTCTCCATCATCAGGGGAGGGGGGTCCTACGGGTCCCTTCCTGTCAGCTTGCGTCCTCTTCCCTGCCTTCCTACTTGCCTCGGTGTCCCTGCTCTTGCCCCCGTCCTCGTCCGTTCGTCCTCCGCGTTCTCATCCCCGCCCCCGCCCCGCTCCAGCAGCCGCTGCCTCTCATTAGTGCGTTTGTTCCCGGGAGAATGGGCGCGAGGTGCGCCTCGATGACTCCGGGAGATTATGTTTCACGCTCACTGAAAGTTATCTGGCTGCGTGACCGCGTGTTATTGTTACGAAGGAAATTACGACTTGAGCTCAGGAAATGGCGTGGCGTTGATAGATTCGGGAATAATGAGAGGCAGTGCGGCTTTTCCGAATAGTCGTATAATTATATCTTCTGTGATTATTCTTGGACGGTTATGACGATTCCGTCTTCGAATAGATTATTCTCCTCCGAAGATGTAATAAATATTAGAGAGTTTTTGACATTATTCTACAGTGCATTTCCCGTTGCGCTTTTCAGTTGTGGGTTTAACTTTACAAAAATTACTTGGATGAAAAAACCTTCCATTAGGTTACATACGTTGCAAAAAGTTGTTCGATATTTTTCTTAAAAAAGGAGATGGACGTAATCGACGGAAATAAAGCTCTGTCAATCGTATTTTATTTTCTTAACACTTTACACGTATTCGATTTCTTTTCTATGTTGGATCTGAGATTGATTTTCATAAAAGATCCTTCCTTTTTTATCACTTCATTTTATTCTAATTGTGTTATAATCCTTTCAAATCATCCCGAATTGATTTAGAATGTTATAATAACTATAATTAATAACTAATAATAACTAATTAATATAATAACTAATTATAGTTATAATAACTAATTAATATAACTAATATCGCATTAACAAAGTCTGATTACATTTTATGAAATCACACAACACTAGACTGAGAGCTCAGTGCATCAACTGATGTCACTGCAGCGCATCTGACCGGGAGATTCTAGGGAGCTTTTCAGCTAGGTTGAATTCAGTCGCTGTCTGGACGAGAATTCTAGCGGCCGGCTGCTCTGATCGGTAGTTTTCCATGGTTTCTCCGATCAACACAAGGCGAATGCCGGAGCAGTACCCTACCAAACGGACCACGCGCGAACTTTCCTTCCTCTTCCTTGTCCTATCCTCTCCCCTTACACATACACTTACACTAACATGCACTACACTACCACATATTCCAGGAGACCGGTCGGGTGCTCAGAGATTGTCCCGGCTGGGGCGGTGCCCCGCTGGTGGGAGAGTTCTGGTTAGGGGGAAACCCCGTTAGCCGACGGTAGGTCGGCGCCGCATCTCGCCATCCAGCGGGGGAAGATCACTGCACAAGGAAAAAACACGCACTACACTAACGGGACTAATGACCCAAGCTGTTGACGCGCCCGGAATCACTAACCAACCAACTACTAGAAGCACTTCCTATTTCGTTTAGAAAATGTATTTCTAGGTATACGTACAATACATTGTGTAGAAATTAAATTTGGTTTTAGATTTTTTTATATTGAATAAACAATGCTTTATTAACGCTTGCCTAGCGAGGATAGTGCTCAATTCTCTAAAAGTTTCGTTATGAGTGCGCTAACTGAATATTGGAGCTCCAATGCAGAAAACTTATTATAAACTAATTTCTATCCCAACATATATTCCTGTATCTAAATCAGAAATTCACATCGTATTAATTTCTTCTTGTCTTTATTATTGGAAGCCGAGTTTTTTATTTTTCTGTTAGATGCGAAGATAACGAAAAGTACCACTGAGTTACCTTCACCAGTACGTATACCATTATGTTAATTTGTTTGTGTAGCCATCATACATACTGATTATTTTGAACAAAAATATATTTATAATATTGTATAAATTTACATTGTCGAGAATTTAAAAAATTCAGTTGTGTTTTTAATCAAATTAGGAGTTGTTTCTATATAAAAAATGTACACTTCGAAAATCAGTATGTATTTCTAAATTAATAAATGAGGATAATCGTGTTTATGGCATTAGCACTATTGAGGTTTATTACTCCTCAATTCACTGCATGTTTGAAGCCTATATATAGCCGCAGTGATGTACTATATTAACTTAAACGGCCAGTGTTCGCTCACAATGTAAATCATTTATTTGCAGAAACAGCAACAAATGGAAGCTTCGTTGGCCAAAAATTAATGGTTTGTACACATCTAGAATGAATGAAGCCAATCAGTTCACATTTGCTGATGTAAAAACCGATAACAACTCTCTCAATCATGTTTTTAAAGTTGAATACTACAATAAATATCGTATTTAGATTTTGTAATGGTGAAATAAATTCATTTTTAAAAGATTAGAAATATATTACAGTGTTTAATGTTTAGAACTCGATGTGGATGTAAGAATTGAACATGACGACTAAGACATGAAGAATTATTTTTGAGAAACCACTGTAAAACGAACAATTCTTCAATTCAATCAATTCTATCAGCAGATAGGCCTGTATTAATATGAAATGACTGAAAGTGATAAAGAAAATTGATTTTAACACATACTTAAACACTTATTCAACATTTTCAGGAGAAATACAATAAATGTTTCCCTTATAATCAATATTTTAATCTCTAAGCTAAACCTTCCCTCTTTCTCTCTGTCTAGGTAAATGAAATTTGGTTCTGATAATTTCGGCAGAGCAATTTCTTCCTTCATTTTAGGAGCAATTCAAGCAAATGTGATATGTAAGAATTACAAGGAAGAGTAATGGAATCGTGTCATATCGGAATTGACAACAGTAATCCGACCTAAGCGTTAAAAACAAGCTCCCCGTCGCCAGAGCGTTTCGATTCTCGTTAAGACACAAAAAATCGTTAGCGGAGAGAACGAGCCGATAATCCGGCGAAAGGAGATTAACCAAACAAAAGCTCAACTCGACCGCATACAACATTGACGAACGACACAAAGCCCGCGCATGTCCAGTTCCGCCATCCTCAGGATGCAAACAAAATACAAGTGGGAGCTGTAGCTGAGGGTATTGTAGTTACATATGACTTTTACACTAACAGTGGGGGGGGACAGTGGGGGGGGGGCGAAACCTAAACCTAATAATCGATGAGAGGCAGTTGAATAGACCACACCTCGTAAAGAAATATCCTGTTACAAGAAGTGATTGAGGAAATGTTTAAAGGAAAACGAAGGAGAGGAAGGATATAATTCGAGCTTATAGATGCCATGAAGTAAAAACCTTATACCGTACATATTACACTTATTAATGTACATGTATTATTGGAAGTACAAATAAGAGAGAGTGTTTGCAATTGTCTTTAATTAAAAGCATCATACCTAATATTAAGTAACAGTAGTAAGTATGTCGGCCCAGTGGCCGAGATCGCTAAAGCAGTAGTGTCGTAGTGGCCTCGGACCGAAGGTTCGCGGGTTCGAGTCCCGCGTCGGGCATGGTTGTATTTGTGTTCATCCTTTCACCCCTTATCATTATCAATTCATTTCACCCTCATAGTTGCCATAACATTAATGCCAATAGTGTTCGCTAATGACCTAGCTGTTGATGCGACCTTAAATAAAAAATAGTAAGTATATCGTAATTAGATTGTTCGTAAAAGAACTCGTAGTCCACCCGAGACATAACATCACTCTCCGGCTCCTGTTGAAAGCTATGCTCTCGGGATCCGTAGAAGAGGCTTTTATAATGAGTTTAGAATTTGGTGCTGTCACTATTTGCGACAAAGAACGAATTGATTAGATGTGATGGAGAGATGAGAATTGAGAGGAGGTGATTGTATGCAATGGGAGAGATGGTGGTGGGGACGAATGAGGGGTAGGGGAAGTGGAAGAACCATGAAAACGACCTGCGGAGAACACACTGTCAAAATAGATGCTTTGAAACTTTGCTTCAGCACTAGGAAAACTATTGCAATCCGCTTAGTTCTCATAAAAGCAAAGACGTCCTTCGCGAGCAGTCGAGCATGTGCACGTTGCGTGCCGTCAACGATTTCCACAGAGCAAACGCGCGAAACCGAACCGAATTGACGAGCGCCGGCAAGCGAAACCGCTCGAGCGCGCGCGGACGCGCACGCCGACCAATTAGCGCCCGCATTTATTATGCACCGGCCGCCCGTCCACTTCTATTAGGCACCCTATTCACAATCTCCTTCCCTTCGCCCAGCCGCGCTCTCTGACCTGCTCTCTACACCGATCTCCGCAACCTCCTCTGTCATCCACTCTTCGTGCTGGGACCGGCTCCGTCACCCGACCTCCAACCGGCCCCGAGACTCGACCCGATACCCGACCCGACCTCTAACCGGCCCCAAGACCCGACCCGGCTCCCGACCCGATCTCCAACCGGCCTCGAGACCCGACCCGACCCGACACCCGACCCAAGACCCGACCCGACACCCGATCCGACACCCGACCCGACACCCGACCCGACACCCGACCCGACACCCGACCCGACACCCGACCCGACACCCGACCCGACACCCGACCCGACACCCGACCCGACACCCGACCCGACACCCGACTCGACACCCTAGTCATTTGTAGCTCCCTATTGTCGTATACCGTCTCGCGCGGATAGGATGACCCGAGACTCGGAACACTGGCCAAGAAATCCCACTGCAAAGAAACTTTCTGCGTCCCGGGTCAAGCTCACAGCAAACTTTGTATAAGCAAAAAATTCTAGTTAATTGGACACTTACAAATCTTCGGAACGTCTGAAAATGTGAAGCATTAAAATATTGCTAACATTTAATAACTTATTAATAATAATTTAAAGAGCTTTTCTTCTGAGTAAACAATAGTTTCTCCTTCCGGAGCTGTCTGAAAAGCTTCATTTTCAACAAAAAAATATGGAAAATGAAAGGTGAATGAAATGAAGTTTGTCTAAAAAGTATTTTTAAAAGCCAAAATTTCTTATCAGTTTGTGAAAAGGTTTCTTCAAGCTTTAATGGAAATGTAAAAAAAAATTAGGTTAAAAGCCCAATTTCCTGTAATCTTCCTCTTTTCTAATAAGGCTTAATATCCTCAACTTTTCTAGAAGACAATTAGCATCTAGCTTCTGAAAGACACGAGGTTGGTGTTGATGCCACCTCCACACCTTGCATTTGCTGGGCTTTTCCGTTACGGAGTTCTCACAACCGGGATGATCTGTTGAAATTTCTTGTGTACTTTGTTTGTATGTGTTCGTTTTGTTTGCAAAATGCTTTGTCTACCTGTCTGTCAACCGGGCAGAGCTTGCGAAGTCCAAACAAACTCAGTGCTCCTGTCAGTGGACTCTGTGTTCGGTTGAATTACGGTGATATCTACTGCTAGGTTCATTGACTCTGAGTACAGCATGGCATGAGAAGACAGAAAAGTATGATAGCAAGTAGCCGAAATTACTCCCTTTGCTTACCAATGAAGCAAACACCGGGCTGAAGACCTCACTAGTTGCATTGCTTGAATGTTTGTATTGGGTTTCTTTTACGGTAGGAGGAAAACTTTCATGCGATTTGTTAGTTTCTCATGAGATTGTAAGTTAATAACAAATCTAATATGTATTTAGCATTGAGGGCTTTCACGGCTGGAGACAATATTAGTATAAGTTTCCGGACTGACAGGCCGTGGTCAAATTGGCATTGAAAGGTTAATTGGATCCTGGCCTATCACCCCCTGAAACTACTTCTAATAAATGAAATGTATTTTGAAGTCCCGTAGGAGTTATGGTTGTCTGACAGTTTTAGCCCGTTGACGGAATTAACTACACAGATGATAATAATAGCGATGAAATGCTGAGTGGCGAACTATTGACTTTTCGTTTCTCCCTGTGCGACCATCACAACCGTCCCCTCCACCTGGGCCTGCCCCGTGGAGTGTCGGGTTCGAATCCTCACGGCACGCGGCGCCGCAGGGCGTCGAACGCCCACTCAGAACTCGTTTAGTTAGTTAGTTAATGCCTTATTTTACGTGGCGAGACTCGGGCCATCAGGCCCGCTCTTCCGTCTGACCACACAAATTTCGCTACGCTCCTTTCATCATCTAGCGGAGAAAGGAGGTATTATTTTGGGCGACGAAACAGGCGGATCTCAATTTTGCTCAGAGACTTCTTTTAGGCTTGAGGATCTTTTACATGCAATAAATCTACTACATGGGACAGCCGGCTTTACTCCCCCCCCAAAAAGAAGGCGTACGAACACTGTGCACTGTGTCATAGAGTAAATCTTACACTGTCACAGTAATTCGAAACTGGAACTCACTACCTACACATCTTAAGAGAATTAGCAACTTTAGAAAATTCGAAACTCAACTTGGTGTTTGGATAAAAAACAAGGAAATGTAGTTTACACACGCTCTCTGTTCTATCCGCAATTTTATCTTAATTATTTTCTGAAACAATGACCATGATCCCTCCATGTTATATTTTTTTTTATTTTTTTAAGTCATATTTTCGAAAGTATTTCTTCCCATTCCTTTCCTCCAGGCCATCTTCCTCCTTTCCTACTTCAGGATACAGTAAAAGCTAATCCTATTACTGCTGATACAATGTTTTAAATTAGAGAAATTACATAGCTATATCTAAAATACAACTTTGTTACTATAATCTCATAGATTTCTTAATGTAAAATAAGAAAATATTATGTAAAATTACAGCTTACAAATGTTTCTGAAATTATGATGTTTGTCACTTTTATTATTATTTATATATTTTATTACTATTATTGTTACAAAGAAAATCAGTAGTCACACTATGATTTTATTGACTTTCTGTATTTTATACTGTAAGATATCCTTTCGTAAGTGCCTTTAACTAATGATTAATGTGGTAATTTTTCATGTTTTTGATTGAGTTTATGTATTGTATTTGTCATCAAGCACTACCTGTTGTGATGTAATTGTAAAATTATATGTACTATATTTTCCCTTCTGTTCCCCCCGTATCCTTTTCATTATCATTTCTTTATTATCTCCTTTTGTCCACCTCCATTTTCTTCTCTTCCCCTTTTCGTTTGTTTTTCACTCTCAGCCCTGATATTTCTTCCTCTCCATAGTTCGGCCTTAAGCCGCCATCCTGATTGAGGTTTTTTCTGGGTTTACTCAATCGCTTAAGGCGTATGCCGGGATGGTCCCTAGTATTGCATCCCAGACGTAAATGTAAAATAACCCCCCCTTTTTTGTTTATTGTTCACAGTTGAGGCTGTCGGGTAATGACAACTGACATTTCGGGCGAATTTTGAATTATTGATTCTAAGTGGAGTAAGTGGGAGCTCTTTTTATCTTATTTTTTTAGAATGTTCCTTACATCATGTCTTTCCATTTTGCAAAATTTCAAGAATAAACAAAACATGACAAATTCATTTGGCTCATACAGATAAATTGATGTAGATGGTAGTCACAAATTGATTTTTTCTTCTTCTGCGACATGTCAGTTAATATTAATTACATCCGAACGCCTCAACTGTAATTTTTAAAATTGTAAACTAATTAAAGTGGTTAGGCGGAAGAGCAGGCCTTAAGGCCTGAGCCTCGCCACAAATAAAGACAATTTTATTATTATTATTATTATTATTATTATTATTATTATTATTATTATTATTATTATTATTACGAAGGATTTGTTTCGCCCTTAAATTCCAAGGCTTCGATCGAGTTTGAACTCGCAAACTCGGGTACAACAGCCCGGTACCTGACCGTTATACCACCGAATCCACAATTATACCACCGAATCCACAATTATACCACCGAATCCGCTGTGTCGCTGTTGACGCTGTTGTAACACCAAAATCCTGTTCACATTGGTTGCGGTGGTCACTCAAGAGAACCCTCTAAAACTAAACATCTAAAACATCTATGAGCGCATGGGCATTTGTTTTCTGTTCACAAAAATTAAATGTAGAAATTGCACCATAAGGAGATGGTGACCAAAAAAGTTTGAGGTTTTCTCTAGATTTTTAAGTTATGATAGATTTCCAAGATATGAAAAGACATAACATACTAAGAGCTTTTCTTCCAGTCCCCCTTACGAAGACGTACTCTGAAGTATTGATGTGACATATGGCTGAAGATTCTTTTCTCCTTCCGCAGGACACAGTATGGCCCCAGAATACCGGCTCTACTCAGGGAGAAGGTTGGTCCTGCCTCTGCTCGCCCTACTCGCCGTCTTGCTCCAAGTTACCTCTGGTGAGTACCCAGGTCCGCCGCGAGCGGCGCCAGCGTCGCAGCCGGGAGGGCGGGCCGGGGAGCAAGCTCCGGGGCGGGGCGTGGCGCAGCGGGATGAGGGGGCGGGGAGGGGAGGGGAGGGCAGGAGCGACTGCAAAGGGGCGGCGGCGAAGCGCCCAAGGCTCCTCCCCAAACACAGTAACCGAATATCGGAGCTCCTTTCGGGGTGGATTGTGAAAGGCAGGATTTGCCGCCCGCCCGCGCGCTCGCCGGAGATGCAGAGGCCGTGTTGACAGGCGCGGTTCAGTTTGATTAGTGTGCGCGGCCGGGGGGAAGTCTCCGGAAGGCTGTTGCACAAAAGCTCACTCGACTAGGCCCGGCCCGGCCTGGCGCCGCGCCGTGCCGTGCGGTCCCGTCCGACCCTGCTAGGCTCGCTGCACGCCAACCCGGCCCGGCCCGGCCCAGACAGCCCCGGCGGATCCACCAAGGGACGGGACTCGCTGCGACCGTTCACCCGTGTCATTGCATACTTCATGTTTTATTTATTTTATTTATTTTACGTCAAAAAACAGTTAAAAACTGCGTATGACGTGCTATGGGGAAAAGTGAATTGTGTGCACATTTTCAAAATTCTGTGATCCCAACACTAAGTCATATACTACTTAAATTTTGAATTTTTGAAAGGGAGAAAAAAAACAAAAAACTCCCATGTAATAAAATCTATTTTCAAGGATAAACAAGCAATAAATTTTGAATTTTGAAAGGGAGAAAAAAAACAAAACTCCCATGTAAAAAAATCTATTTTCAAGGGTAAATAAGCAATAAATTTTGAATTTTGAAAGGGAGAAAAAAACAACAAAAAAAACTCCCATGTAATAAAATCTATTTTCAAAGATAACTTCATGACGGCTGACAATCGCGTTTCCACGTATACATCGCATTTTCCAGGCTCACACCTCGTAAATACAGTCTGTATCGAGGAAATGAGATGTAAAAAAATATTATTTTAAGTAACTTCTACATAAAAAGTGATGGCCTGAAAATGTTTTAGTGAAAAAGGGTGGTGTGTTTGTAAAACATTGAATAAGAATAACCAATAATAAACGTACATATAGCATTTTAAAATGTGCAGTATGCAATTGACATTCCTTGGGTTGACTTATTGCGTGTAAGTGTTTCTATGCTTTGAATCTTTTTGTGACATTAACATTATGCCGGCAATAAAACATTGCAGTGTACTAACGATGAAGTCCATGTTGTGGTAATGCAATCCAGTACCTTGAAATATTATTGTTTTCATTCTTGTATTTCAGTCGATCCAGACGCGTTCACAGGCAACCTTATAAATATGGATGATATTCAGTGATTCCTTCTTTCAAAACAGAATAGAAATAGAAATTTTCCAGTGACTCTTAGGTTACTACGCTTCCATCATCTTGCAAATATAATCTATTGATCAATTTTAATTTTTTAAATTTATTTTCCCACGTGAAATAACATGCTCTAACATGCTGAAAGACTTACTTCGAGTAATAAAAATATATTTTTATATTGAGTTGATTGCAAAATTTGGTTTTCGTTTCCTGTAGATAAAAACTGTTATTATATTCCGAGAAAATTCAAAATAATTACCATACATTATTTCACAAACATATAGGTAAATATTATAATAGCCCCAACATCTGGTTATTTTACGTGTTTTACGGCCCAGTTAACATCTGCAACATCATTTCGATTTCTGTATTCTTTGTATTAGAAGCTCAAGATTTCGTTCTTTATCAATTTTTATAATAATGTTTTTTCGATAATAATTATAAACCACAGAAACTTTTTTTTACATAAACTCTTCAATATACATATTTTTTTAATGAAAAAATCTTTACACACGATCAACTCGAGAAATATAAAAGATGTAAGGTTAAATGAAGGAGATTTTACATGAAGACATTAGGAAAATTTGAAACATTGAAGAACCTGAATAAAGCAATTAGTTCTCTTTTGTTTATAATTCTAAGGAGGGAAGAAAACGTTTTACACCTCTAAACGATATGAATCATTAAATATTTCTGATATATTTCCATGTGGCTGGTTATTAAATTGGTGGAAAACATAAAATAATAAAATACAGTATGACCTAATACATGGAGCTACACCTTCCAGGCAATTGAAGCATGCAGCCAACGAAACTTATTTGCCCTGTATACCAGGACGAAAACGAATCATCCCCTTCCGACTAATGACTTGTTTGTTTTTCATTGTTCTTTTCGGGAATTAGAAGATGATGACTGTTAGAACATGTCCTCTTCGATGCATATTTGTCGTGGCGTTGAAGATTTTCCTTCTCTATGTTCTCATGACGCTGCGCGTAATTTTGGGGTGGATGTGATGTGTCGCTTGCAAGAGGACCTGATCCCTTCTTTCCTGCCTCGCTCATCACATCCGCTTTCATCTTTCAAAAAGTTGCAGAATTGAATCCTTTCATACTTCGCTTCTAGTGGCCTTTTCAAACGTCGGCTGCTCGATGCGCATAGTGAAAAGGAGAGGCCGGAGGCTCGTCTGGATGAAAAGAAGGGAATGTCGATATGACGGTAAACGAAAATCGTCAGAACTACGTGAAATATCTTGCCACGTCATTTTGATTTTTGAAGCTTCGTAGCTCAGCAGTAGATGCAAGACAGGACGTCAGTGATAAGATGTTCTTTTGTGCACACGATTGCAAGTTTTGTCGGGTTGTATAATCTCTCCCTTAACGTGAAATCAATATTATCCCGATTCAGAAATATTGAAATATGATGAAAGTAATGACGTGAGGTAAGAAAAGAATAATCCGTGAAGCTTGTAAGGATCTTTGCTAGGAAAATAAGATCGCCGTAAATCATTTTAGAACTCTCTCACTACGCAAATTTCTCATTCTTTCTTTCAAAACTTTTTGAACGCTTGCATTTATGAAAATGTCAAGATTGTCCTCAATGATGTGTCATTCAGTAGTGTTCTATGTGTAGAGTTTGCAATATTCAAATATTAGTCAACTTTTATTCACGATACACGGGCTCGGTGTTTGAGTCTACTGTTCCGCTTTTCTGGCTCACCATTTCAGGGAAAAGTGTCTTTCATCTCGGTTTTACTTCCTTGCACCTAAATATACAGACTCTGCGCACCATTTATTTGCACGTGTGGGCGAAAGCCTTCTGCCATGCCTAGAATTTTGTTTGTCTCAGAGAACCTCCTTGATTTCAGGAGAGAGGAAGACACTGAACAATATTTCGTTTTGCCATTGAACAATAAGTCGAGAAAATTCCTAGTTCATCGTAAAAATACTACTTCTATGCCATGCCAACAAAATCGAAATGTCAATTGTCAACTCAAATAAAATCGAAAATGATAGTAAAGGTATTTACGCCATTTTAATACATGCTTATTCCATTTATGATTATAAAACGGTAATTTGGACGTTCAAGAGCAGATAATCAAAGTTTTCGATTGAAGAATTTTGTGCGTATAAGAAAGTCACGTAACAAGGAGACTTGTATATTGCTGTACTGTATGATTGCTATCTTTAAACACTTAATTCTTACGCTCAAGGCAAACTGTTTTAATAGAAGAAGATAGAATGCAGAAAGAATCAAGCGCTCTTTTTACATGTATATTTTGCACATTTTTTAATTTGTTTGCTCGGTCTGACACGACATATAACCGTGATTCTATTGCAGTTGAATTCACTGGAATAGCCGTTACATTTTTTGGTTGAAAAAAAGCTTTTTTAACGTTCAAAATGCTTATTTAATGTTCAACGAGTCATAAACTACTGAGTCTTAGCGTATTTTGAGAAGGTGTTGGTTTTAACAGTTTTAAGGTGCTGATTGAAAGTTTTGCAAACAAAGTACTGAAACTGATCAAAATATTTACAGAAAAGATTGCTTCATGAATTTAGCTCTAACGATATGGAATAATAGCTCTGTAATGTAAAATAATACTTTTATCACCAGAACGCATATGTAACCAAATGTGAAACTGTTTGGTCCATAGTTTCCAGAGAAATTTGACACCGTTTGGAGTCGTTTTTGAGAAAAACTTGCTCAATAATATTTTACTTTCTTGTGAGCTACTATTAGAATAAGTAAATGTATCCAATTTTGCAATAAAAAGTACCGAATTTTTGCAGAAAAATTATTTTCGTGAGTACCTAGAGAAGCATATTTGTTGTTCTCATACCAAGTAAATTACATTATCTTATTCGTAGTGTAGTCAGAATCCACGTTGTGCGAAACAGTTCACAGGATTGTAACCAAAATCAATATTCCTCAATCTACTGTGAAACATTAAGAATTTTTTTAAAAATATCACAATGTTTCCTCATACTTGAAGTTCCCATAGTCAATCAAATTTTCATGACTAACTAGAGTTGGAAATAATAATTTAACAACCAATTGATGTGAATTCTCTGCGTTCTCTCCCAAGCTTATAAAATACCACAGCTTGGATTTTCAGTAACACCTCTGAAATTTTGAAAATTGCAAATGTTATTTTACTCGCCCCCTACAACTACATTATCAAAGATAGATATATAGTTGTTAAATCAATATATTTTATATTGTATTATATATTGAGATCATATTACGTACATTTTTCAAAAAATATTATTTTGTGCATATTTTTTGTTGTATCGTGTTTCATGTTTGAATCGCAATGAACATAATAGCACAACTCGCCTTAAAACCACATTAATAATTCATTATAGTATTTCCTAAACACAACGAAGATTCGTAGAATTCGAGGTGTAGAAAATCCACTCTATCCTCATGGAAGAAACGTTCACGTTCGAATCCAGTCCTGAGAAATATTTTTCTGTGGGTTGGAAACACATTTTCGGAGCAACTAATATTTCGTAACCGTTTCAAATAATCTGAGAAAGTATATATTGCTGTAGCAACACTTTTCATTTAAATTCAAAATATATTACGAAACTCATGTGGAAAAGCTAATTGCAATCGACTTGGAAATTATAAAAATCAGTTTCCAATGAAGTTCTTTCCATGCTATTGTAATATGTTTTAATTCAAACCAATGAATTTTAGGGAACTTCTGACACCATCTTTCCTTGTGACTTATTCTCCCCGCTAAAGCTCGGTAAGAACCAGGTGCCAATGCCATTTGTCCGTGTTTTCTCTTTTTCATTTTCCCATATTTATTCTTCCTTTATTTATTTTTCTTCTCAAGCCATTTTTAATCTGTAAGATTTTCTGTTTACTTCTTAACATACATATTTTCGTTATATTTCATTGAACCCAGAATGTTTCTAAAACTTCTTTTTTCGACATTTTTAAGTTCATTTAATTTTCAATTTAACAATAGACATTCATTCACATACTAAATTTCCGAGTTTAGCATTTTCTGCATTGTAATGTTTAACTTTAAGGGTTTTGAATAAGCACTTTTCATTGCCAAAATTGGTTACATTAAATAAGGAAATATGTAAAGGATGCTACTGACATCTCCTAAATAGCTGCTAGATGCGCCAGGCCGCGTTCCCGGGCAAACACCTTGGCGAGGAGTGGGGTGTAAACGTGGCCCTGGGATGTTGTGATTGGGCCGGTGGTGATTAACGGAACAGCCCTGGGCAGCGCGCTGTTCGCGGGTTGTGGCAACAAGCGCGTCAACATGGAACATCGCTGCTCAGCCCCTGGTGCTCCCAGCCAATGATCAACATAATTAGATTGTAATAATGATAGTATTCTCTTCATATATTTCGATAAAGAGATGATGATTTTGTGTCATTTTTAGGACGCCGTGGACTCAAAATTGCCTAAATGTGTTTATTCTATTTTGTGAATAAATCCCAAGTATTGCTTCAAATAGATTTAATACGAAAAACAAAAGTTTTGAATTTTATGAAAGACATTAGCAGACCCACATATAACACGCAAAGTGTATTCGTTGCTTTCGTGTGTTTGTGTGTGGTGTTGATAGTCACAGAGAGCTTCGCCGTCTGTTGATCGCATATCAGGAAACGCTCAAGTCTACATGTGTAGTAACTAGGGGTTGCATGTTTAGGTGATTCAAGTCAATGTTCGAGGGCTTCTCACTTCTGTGCAATATGCGATGGTTAACTCGAACAAAACACTGCGGAAAGAGAGGCATACCTAAATAAACACCTAAATATTACTTCTTCTATAATATATAATTCAAGTCCATTTTGGTTGTAGAGGATAACCGAAACCCGTTGAAAATAAACTATGAAGGAAAAATTGCGGAAAGGTTTTTTTAAGTTCCTTGGGGCCTATGCAAATATTTGAGCGCGAGAAGTTTTGTTGCAACAGTTTTCTACAATATCACCCTTCCTAGAAATGTATATAATCAGTTCATACCAGAGTTTCTGCACGGTGAAGCGTTACAGCAATCGACAGCACTATCGATTTTCTGCGCTTGTGCAGTACCAGTTTTGCATCACTTTTGTGCATTTGCGCATGCGCAGAAGATCGAGTTTGCAGACGACTGCTACACGCTAAACCATGCAAAAACTCCCCAGTCATTATTTCGATTATTAGAAACGTGCTATCAAAATATTGGTGACTTTGTAGCGTGTGTATTGCAGAATAGAAAGGTTAGTAAGTTTTTCTATTCCGACTGTAAACGTGGCGTGGATGCGCTGGCGTCGCGGAAGGGCTGCGTGGGAGGGGCGGCAATCAGGGCGCGCGTCGCGTCAAAGGCGCTAACGAGGCCCACGCGCCCTGCGCCCGGGGGGGGGGGGGGGGCGGCGGGCAGACGGCGCGGCGCGGCGCGCCCGCCCGGTGAGCGCTTCCAGCGGCACAGACCGAGCAATTTTCAATTTGCATCGCACGAATATTCACTTTTAACTTACGTGCAGAAATCAGGTGGCCCACAGGTGTCTGAGAGTGGGTGTGTTCGTTCGTTACGCATGGTCAGACTTTTTTCCGGTCCACCATTCTGAGATGGCATTCAAATTATCTATCTTAACTAGTACGCAACTGATATTTCTCGCGCTTCTCTTGGAAAATTATACAACTTTCGAGAAAAACTGTCTTCGGGTGGAATGAAGCAACTAAATCGACTTCAGGGGGAGTAAGTCGCACACAGAGGACTCTTTCGATACCTTCAAGAAAGACGAATCGATAAGATTTATTTTTAGCCAGATCCTTTTAGAATATTCTAGAAAACTTCTAGGAAAAATACGTTTATTCTGGGAAGCAAGGAGACATCTACAGAAGACAAAAGTTGTGAACTGTACTTTCCTACATATTAATTGTTAAACGTGATTCGTTAGATAATACGAAAGAAAACTACAGAAGAAACTACTCGTAGAAACAGAAAGAAAACTACTCAGCTACCATCCTTTTGAGATGTGTGTAAGTTTTCGTTTGATAACATGTAACTTGCAAATATCTAAAAACAATTAAACAGTTTTGATTTTGTCTTAAAAATGGAAAAATTGAGTTTTGTCATTACACCTATTCTCATATTGCGCTCACCGAATAAATTCTTGTATTCACTATTTACGACTTAGATGACCTCATGCGTCAGCATGGATTTTTATTTTTTTTTTGCATTCTGTGAGTTAAATGATAAAAATTAACTGTGAATTTTGAAGTTTGTTTTATCAGTTCCACATATTCAGAAGGATCATGTAGTACGTTCTAAATCACCGTTCTACCTTTTTCAATTCCAAATCTTTTTCACGCTCCATACATGTGCCCCATTGCTCTAGAAATGGTTACCGAAATTGAAATAGTTTTATTCACGTTTTGACTGCTGCAACAATCACGTGACGTAATGCATTGCTATTTCTTTCAAATTAAGACACAGATTCTTAAGATTCCCTCATGCTGAATTTTCCCTGAAACAAATGCTCTCGATTTTCTACTTTTTACTTTCTCGTCATACTACGTCAGACATAGGAAAGAGAATATACCGTAATATTGCGATGGAAGTAGGCGATGTTTTGGGAGAAAAACTCGAACATTCGGACCCTGGCAACTAAATAGTAAATGTCTTTATCCTAAATGCACTAAATTACTTCCTCTAAGACATTGTATAGCGAGAAAATACATTTTGTGAGCCCATGATACCGGAAAAGCTATTGAAAGAAAAACATGTCCATCCGACTGCCTCTCTGTCTGTTCATCTCTCTGTTCGTCTGTCAGTCTATCCGCCCGTCTGGCAGTGTGTCTGGCTGCCCTGCAGACTGTCCGGGTGGCTGGATGTGTCCGTCCGTGTGCCTGTCCGTCCATCTACCTGACCGTCTGTCCACCGATCAGTTTCCTTCTGTCCCTCCGGCTGTCCATCTGTCCATTTAAGGTCAACGCTAGTGCACAGTTCGGACAATTTCCTCCAAAATTGATATTCCTCGATCGATATAAAGGAAATCGTGGCCGGATATTTAAAACGATTATTTTGATTTCTGGGGATATTTTACATCAAGTCTCAACGCTTTTAAAAATTTTCTCAGAAATGGCTGCAAAGCATTTTATTGAAATTTGTTCTGGAAATCGTAAAGAATGCATAAAAATATCGTAGGTCTCATTTTTGTTAAAGTCTTTAATTTTTTTTCTAAAAGTTAACATTTTTCTGTGTCTCCCTGAGACTAAAGTAGACCCGCAGATGGTGTACGACGCCTTCTTAACATTTTACAAAAGGTCAGTAATAACGGAGGCGATTATATTGGAGGTGAGTAATTTTAAATACCTCTATCAAAAAAGTCATTTCAGAAAAAAAACATTTCTCATTTCTTTTTACCCTAACCCTTGTAATTTATTCAATTATACTATAAAATAATAACTATCTCTGATTTCTACAAATTTCTTACCACACTTTTTGTTGCGACGACTTGAAATAAGAGTTGTATAATGATGTAAGAATTCGATGGTATGTCTCATACATATGTAATAATTTAACATTAATGATGTAATGGTATTTCTTCATGATCTGTCGAAAACTCTTAGTTTGGTCGGAAAAACACATATTCAAAACTAAACTTTAAATTTGTTTACAATATTACAGTTCAACGTAGAAAATAACAAGAGTGAGGGAAAAGTGTTGGTGCAGATAGTCGGTGTATCTTGTTCACGAAATTTCAAATTAGGACATTCTATATAATTGGGACCTCTAAGTATGTTTGTATATTTTGTAAAGCACTTTTGTGTGTAACCTAACCACGTTTTTAGGACTTAAATAAAAACTTTCCTTTCCTACCCAAATTGGCAGTGGTGACCTCTCTTTTAATTGACTAACATTTCGTGTGCACGCTTCTGTTCTTTAATTATCGGCGTTCCTTTTCGGAACCTCCAACCCGAACTTAACGAGTTGTTTGTCATGAGAGGAAAGGTATTTGATGACAAGCTTTTTCACAACATGTATGCAGTTTCTCGGCGTTGAGGTCAAGGTCGTTAATATCGGCGTACAGCCACTGGGGCGCTCTAAGCCTTTACATGGACGCGAAGCTACAGACTAGTGAGCAAGAGATAAGCCTGCGCGAAGCAAAATGATATCGTTAAGCGCCTGCCATCTTGCGTGATGGCATTGGCGGCTGACCAACAAGTAGTAAAAGGACGAAGAGCGAGCAAGTCTGTGGTGGCCAGACACCGTTCGTTAAATCGTTATCACACGAGTTGTGAACTTAGCCCGACATCGCCAACCTTACTTAGCCTGAAAGGAATGAAATCTGTGACTACAGTCAAAGCGATGATAAAGCCGTAACTGCCTTGCAGATTCAATTCACTTTCGTGAGTAAGATAGCTTCAAAACTATTCTGATATTTAAACATAATCAAAACAACAATAAGTATCATCTCTATAATAGTTTACCTTTTTTTTTGTTTATTTAAGGTCGCATCAACATCTAAGGTCATTAGCGACCACTATTGCTGTTAACGGTATGGTAACTATGTGGATGAAACGATATGGTGATTGATGATAAGGGGCGAAAGGACGAACACAAATACAACCATGCCCGAGGCGGGACTCGAACCCGCGACCCTTCGGTCCGAGATCACTACGACACTACTGCCTTAGCGATCTCGGCCACCGGGCCGGCAGTTTACCATTTAACCATTACCGTTCTTATCATTCAACACCCCGTATAAGTTACTTCAGAGCCAGCAATATAATTGTCTCAGCAGCAACTCTGATATGGAGGTACAAGGGTTCGAATCCCGACGATGGGACGACACTACATAGAGAGCTAGGTCGTATTCAGCCGTTGTCTGGAGGAGAATTCTACCGGCCGGCTACTCTGATCGGTAGTTTTCCGTGGTTTCTCCGATCCACACCAGGCGATTGCCAGAGCAGTAAACTAACAAATAGGCCGTGGACCGAGCGCGATCTTTCCTTCCTCTTTCTTGTCCTATCCTCTCCCCTTATTAACATATACTTACATGTACATGCACTACTTTACCATACCTACACACATTGCTCAGTTGTGGGAATATTACTAAGAGCAATCTTAAAACTGGGTCCAATTTTTTTTTTTTGTTGAAACTTTATCCCCGGATAGCTTATAGGACGATTAATAGAGGCGGGTGTCTTCTATTCCTTGAAATACCTAATTTTCCGAATACTGCAAAAATTCAGAATATTTTCTTGATGTTTTCTTACAACAATATTGAAAAAACAGATTTGTTCTTTAATTACAAAAGTATGGGCACCACTACTTTTCTAAAGAAGTTGGCGTGTTTAAAGGGCAAACGCGTGCTTGCAGCTGTCGAAGTCGAGTGCGGCCACGAGGATATTGCGTCAGTCGCTGATAACTCCGAGCTCGGGCCGCAGTGCTGGAAGCTAACGCCAGCAGCCGTTGCTTGCGCCTATCGCAGGGGTGGCCAAGGGATGGGACATTTACAGACGCATACAAATGGTGGTGATGGTGGTGGAGAGATTCAAAGGACCACTCCGTAGTATTTTTTCTTTTTGTCTTTGTTCAGGTAAGGAGTTACCTTCATATCGTATAGGACTTTATTATTATTATTATTATTATTATTATTATTATTATTATTATTATTATTATTATTATACGTCTTAACTCCGGGTTGGTTGGTTGGTTGATTAGTGAGTCCGGGCGCGTCAACAGATTTGGTCGTTAGACCCGTAAGTGTAGTGCATGTGTTTTCCTCGCGAAATGGCGGTGATCTTCCCCGCGGGATTGGGGGGGGGGGTTCCGGCGCCGACCTTCCGTCGGCTAGCGGGGTTTCCCCCTAACCAGGACTTTCCCACCAGCGGGACACCACCCCAGCCGGGACAAGATCTATATTCCCGACCAGTCTCCCGGAATATGTGGTACTGTAGTGCATGTTAGTGTATGTGCGTATGGGGAGAGGATAGGACAAGGAAGAGGAAGGAAAGATCGCGCGCGGTCCGAGGCCCGTTTGTTAGGATACTGCTCCGAAACTCTGCCTGGAAAACTACCGATCAGTGCAGCCAGGTGCTAGAATTCTCCTTCGGGCAGCAACTGAATTCGACCTAGCTGAAAAGCTAGTATCGAAAATTCTGTCGCCGTCAGGACCCGAATCTAGAACCTCCCAGTGAGAGGCGCTGCAGTGACAGTTGACGCACTGAGCTACCGCTCCCGGTCTTAACTCTCGGTGTGATAAACGCTTATTGGATGTTCAAAAACTACAGATTGAATTTTGGTACGCGGATCCGAATTCTAGCGGCCGGTTGCTCTCATCGGTAGTTTTCCGTGGTTTCTCCGATCAACACCAGGCGAATGCCAATCGGGCCTACGACCATCTTCTTCCCTTTTCTTGTTTTATCTTCTCCCCTTACTAACACATACTTTCACTTACATGCACTCATTGCCACACATGGAAGGAGAGTTTTTTGGGACACCGCCAACTGAAGCCATAACACTGTACATGTGACTAATGATCTTTGTCTGCCTTTAGCGAAGCAGTCTTCCCGTATCAATTGTTTCCAACTCCAACCATGAACGTAAGAAGGAAGAAGATGAGTTTGTGTTGTATGGCGCATTTGAACTCGTGTGTGAATATCATTGCTGAAAGGCTTGTCAAAGGTTGGCCACCCCTGGCCTATCGGCTAATTTCCATGCAGCAGCGTCTGCGAAGGGCGTGGGGAGGGGGGCGGCGGGGCGGGGAGGGGGGCGACGGAACAGCAACTGCGGTGGTGTCGAGAAAGGGAGGGGGAGAGTGGCGACCGCAGGGCTTGGAGAAGGGGGCGTGGCGCGAGCGGGGAGCACGGGAGCGGGGAAGTGGACGGGTGTGGAGAGCGCGCGAGGAACAGGAGGAGAGGGTGAGCGAATAATGGCAGTGACGTTCGAGGTGAGGGACACGAAAGAGGAGATGGGAGATGGAGTGCATAGGAAGACGTAAAGAGGTGAGTTGTGTTGGAGATGAACCGACGCATAGGCGTGAATATTTTTTGACGAACGGTAAGTCTCAAAGAGAAATGGAACATTGAAATGCTCGGATTTAATTAAGTGGAAATTCTTTACAAGTTGTCACGCCTGGGAAGGAAATCAAAAAACTCCCTACATTTTTTTTTGTTTAAAATGTACTGGAAAAGTTTGCTTTGATTGAGATACTTATTAATCACATAAGCAAAAGTTCGAATGTAGTCGCATGAAAACTTGCGAGCAAACCAAGTCAAAATAATCGTGTCAGATTGGTCTTTTTTTCTAATAATTCAACTACCTAAACACACTGTTTTGCTTCATCACCCGTTACAGCGCATTTCACGGTTTCCATTTACCGAATAGCTTCAGCAAAATTGCATAGCTTCTGAAAAATAGTCACAGGCAGAGCAAGAGAGATGACAGTAGAAAAATGACGGTGACTGTAAGTCAGTAGTGGTAAAGGTGGGACCGCAGTGAGATCAAGACAGTAAAGAGAGAAGGACGCGAATTGAGAGAATGTCATGAATTAAGTACAGCGTGGGACTAGGTCAAAAAGGGTGGGAGACGATCTGAGTCCAGGAATATGGCAATCAAAGGATGCCAGGAAAATTCAAGATGACTGAAATTCAGGGCAGTTGTGCCGGCGACTTCGAAATGGTGAAACAGACGTGGAGGAATTTGTGTAGAATCCAGAGAGCGTGTGAGGATGTGCGTGCAGGGATGGGGAGGATATGTTGGTGGCCCGTAAGCAGTGTAAGGAAGGGTATTGATAGCAATACCGTGATACAGAGAATGCAGAGGAGACACTTGGGCGGAGACGCGAGGAATATTTCTCAAAGCGGGAAGCTGAGTGGCTAGAAAGGAAGAGGTTCTACTGAAGAGACGAGAAGAGAAGGAGACACACAGCTACACAGAGGCTGCGGAAGAAAGTTGGGAATAAGTCCCTCTCACGCTGTGCTGGTAGCAGTGTTCTGAAGCCATGACAGGCTAGGCGAGGGCTGGAGCGGCGAGACTAGCAGGGGAGAGACAGAAAAACAGCGCCCGCGGAGACTGTACGGGCTGGAGAGAGAGGGAAGATGTACGAGGGTTTCGCCGCGCTCTAAGGGAGGGCGGGATGTGAAAATCAGCGAGGGAGGGCCGGAGCAGAGATACGGCGGGGGCGGTGCGACCACGACAAGCCCCTACTGCCACTTCCCCCCTCCACCATTCCGCAGCCACCGCAGGCGGAGCGCGAGCGGTGCAGATGGCGGTGGCGGCCTTATCGGGATCCCGTGTTTCCAATTTGCACTCATCGGCCCCCCTAAGCGCTGCCCGCCGCTGCCTCGCCGCTCTTCCCCCCCACCCCCACCCGACCGATCGACTCTCGCCCGTGTAGACCTTGCAATTTCCACCGTGACGCAAGGAGCTCGGTGCAGAATCCTGCATCTCTCAGCAGTGCGTCAAGAAGCACGCACGAACTGTACGAGATGTAGTGCCCCGTGAGTGAAGTAATATTAATAGCACTAAGGGTAATCAATTATAATTAACTTAATCCAGTTCAAGGGTTGGTGCGTTATTTTTAACGTAGTATTTTATTAGTTTCCTTAAATTTAGGTAGAATAAAGTCTCTTAAATTTAACAAGTATAATTGGTTCTTATTTTGCAAATACATGCTGATACCAATTGAAACGTTTACGATCATATCTTCCTTATTTTTTCCTTCTTGAATTTTGTTTCCAACATCAACTACGTTCTGCAACACACAAAATGAAACAAACCTAACATTCAGTGAATCATTCACAACAGATAATCATGTCCGACACAATCTACATAGTGCGTTTTTTGTTGTGCAGAAAATCACAGTACAGGCTGCGTGCTACCACCATCACCATGGCATAATATCATAACTGTGAAGTTAAAAAATGAAGGTTGAGCTCCTCGAGATGCAGGCATCAGCCTGAAATGAAATAATTCTGTATATGTTTTGACTTTTGTTTAGCCCATTTCCACCCGAATTACCGGGATCGGTAGCTCAATGCATCAACTGATGTCACTGCAATGCCTCTGACCGGGAGGTCCTAGGTTCGAGTCCTGACGGCGACAGGATTTTCGACCCAAGCTTGTCAGCTAGGTCGAATTCAGCTGCTGTCTGGAGGAGAATTCTAGCGGCCGGCTGCTCTGATCGGTAGTTTTCCGTGATTTCTCCGATCAACACCAGGCGAATGCCGGAGTAGTACCCTATCAAACGGGCCACGGACCGCGCGCAATCTGTCCTTCGCATTCCTTGTTCTATACTCTCCCCTTACACACACACACTTACACTAACATGCACTTCACTACCACATATCCCGGGAGACCGGTCGGGAGCTTAGAGCTTGTCTCGGCTGGGGCGGTGCCCCGTTGGTGGGGGAGTCCTGGTTAGGGGGAAACCCCACTAGCCGACGGTACGTCGGCACCGGATCTCGCCATACAGCGGGGGAAGATCACCGCCATCTCCCGAGAAAAAACATGTACTACACTAACGGGACTAATGAGCAGAGCAGTTGACGCGCCCGGAAACATGAATCAATCAATCCACCCGAATTGATTTTGTTCCACCTCGCGCGCCCATTGCCATCGCCCTCGTCAATAAAGGATAATCGATGGATCTACCAGGTAGGACCTGGCGGCAACTTTTACTGCCAAATTTTTATGGTGCTAAATTATATGGTGAATACGCTCCAAAATTGACAAACCTTTGGTTCTAAGAGAACTTATTTTCTATAAAAAGTAGCAAATCCGGTCATCTTTGCGGTGTAGGCCTCATCAACTTCGCAGATGACCAACCCCTTTTTGCATTAAACTTGCACCCAGTCCTTAATGATTATTTCGTCTCTCCGAGCGTTTCAACAGCCTTGGTCATTAGTCCCGTGAGAGTAGTGTTTTTTTTCACGAGAGGTGACGGTGATCTATCTCCGCCAGGTGTTGAGATCCGGCGCTGACCCACACGCTGACTTGTAGGGTTTCCCCAATCAGGTACCTCCTCACCCGGGAGCAGTTTTAACCTCCAGATTGGTCTCCTTACATGCATGATAGTGTAGATCATTTAAGTGTGTGTGCTAGTAAGGGGTAAGATAAGGACAAGGAAGAGGAAGGAGAGATCACGCACGGTCCGTGGCCTGTTTGTTTGGGTACTGCTCCAGCCTTTGCCTGATGCTGATCTTAGATACCACGAAGAACTACGAGTACCTCGACAGAGCAGCCAGCCGCTAGAAGTCTCTTCTACCCAGCGGGAGGCTGACTTCGACTTAATTATGTAGCAGTGCCGAAAATCCAGCCAGCGTCGGAACACGAACCCTAGAACCCCCCGGTCAGAGGCACTGCAGTGACATTAGTTGATAGTCTGAGCGACCCAAGTCGGTGCCCCGGTCCTTAACAATGTCATACCCGTGAAGTGAAAAACATATGAAAAAACAAGCTCTACGAGTTGCATGATCCCATGGAATGAAAATATTCCACATTCCGAGATCTGTAGTCAACAGTAAGATAGAATGTAGCATCCTGTTTTTTGTGGAACCAGTTGTGATGGATTTCTGGGGGCAATGTCATTGTCTCTCCAGAATTACTAACTGGAAAGTTCGAGGCTTTGAGTCTCGATTTTCCGCAATATCTACAGAACTAAGACGTATTCAACAGCTGCCAGGAGGAGAATCCTAGCTGCCGGTTTCTCTTATCGGTAGTTTGCAGTGGTTTCTCCTATCAATATTTATGTAATTCTAATGTAGTACTTAACAAATGGGCGTCGTTCCGCGCGCGGTCTTTCTTTCTTAATCGTTTTCCCTTGGAATTTACTTACACAGAGAGACACACGCGCACTTACAAGCATTACATATACTTGGAGACCAGCCTGGAGCTTAGAGCTTGTCCGGATAAGATGGTGTCTCCCTGAGAGAGATCGGGATATGGCGCATTGCGCTAAGCTCAGAACATGACGACTTGTTCCAAGCTCAAGATTCGACTATCCATGCTATGATTAGGATATGTCGATCCATTCCAAGCCTAGATCTTAGGATACGGCGATCTGCGCCAAGATCGATATTCAACGAATGTCGCGAAGCTCAGGTTCCAGTGATCCACACGAAGCTCGTCTCTCTGAAGCTTTCCCTTTAGCACTTCTTTGGGTTTGTGACCCAGAGGAGGCCGGAAGGGTGTTAATTGACGTCTTATGCTCCACGACCCCATCACTGCCTGTTCCTCCTTCTCAAAATCCAGCCTCGTTTATAAAGACCATGACAGCTACTAGGAAACAACGCGAACACTAACTAGTAGGAGGAGTTTTGAAGGGCATCTGTTCCCACTTTTCTGCTCTGCCACCCGCTGGCCTCCCCGAGCCAAGGGGCGCGGGGCGGGCCGTGCGTGGGCGTTGAAGAGTCTGTGCCTGGCTCGCGGAGTCACGCGAATCGAGCTCAGTTCGCGACCCGGACTATGAGCGGTGGCCCCTTTAGGGTGGGGTGAGAGAAGGGAAAGGGCAGGGTGCGCCTGGCAGCCGGCGAGCTCCCGCTGTGGGGGCGGCTGAAGGGAACTTCCATCGTCAAGGGCGGCCCCAAACGCTCCGTCTCTTTCCCGTGCAGTCCGCCTTCAATGCTCGCAAAAAGCGACTGCCTCTGCGGCGCGGAGTGAGTGATGAGCTCATCTGTTTAAGCTGTCGATTGTGCAAATAAAACGACACAGTTCTGTTGATAACTCGAAGGAAGACGTTTACTACCCCCATACAACCACCTTTATAAAAAAAACTTATGTACCAAAAACTTTGTCTTACATATTTGATGTTCGTCTTCCATATTCGTTTATGTGCTATATTACATATGTCTCCACTGTCGAACTACTACTTTCACAATAGCTGAGACTTCTAAATGGATCTTAATCTCTGGATCTTGTTCCTTAAGCATCTTTCGTGTGTGTATGTTGCGAAAAGACGTTTCTTCACCACCCAACCAAGATCATTTTCCTTTGAGAGCAATTGTGTGATGACTTGGAACAATATAAGATGTGCATTTAATTAAAAAATGTTCTGCAAACATCAATATTGCAAGATTATGATTTTAATATTAGGAAAGGTGATTTCATGAAAGAGTGATTGAAAAACAGTTGTAATTTTTGCATAATTTTAGTGTAATCCCACTTCAAAATGTCACATATCAACATGTTCCTTCGTAGAGGAGTGTATATCTATAAACTGTTTAAAACCAACAGAATAATCATTTCAATTCAAACGGCAACATTAATTTTTTAAACGCTTTGTGGTTTTTATGACATATGTGTAGGTAGGTCACGTCTTTGTATACTGATAAATTTTATTGGAAGTTGTGTATCAGAAATCATAATGGCCTGACGGTAATAAAACTGAGTATGATGAAAAACGTTCGACCATGTGACGCGTAAAAAGTACGTTGTTAACAGATTTACGATACAAATAAATTAACAATAAACGTGTATATCAACACGAAGTCCTTTAAATTTCACCAACAAAAATATTTTTTGACACAGCTTCAAAATAACGATCGTATAAAGATTTATTTAATGTAATATATTTTTATTAATTATCACTCTCATCATCTTCCTCTTTTGAATAGTATTGGGTTCATAGAACGATTGTTTTTGGCGCCTGAAAGGGCACTGCATATTCCTGTTTTTGTTATTTATCGTACAAACAATTTTCTTTAAACTTAATGTTTCCTTCTGTAAATACGTTTTGTTTCATTTTAAGATCGTTTTTCTTTATTTATTGTTTACGGTGTCTTTCCATTAGTTGTTTTGGCAAAATTTATATAAATGAATAATTTCAATCGAATAATGAAATATATCGGCTAACAAATGCCATATTGCATTGCAGTGACGAATTGCATTTTATTGCATTCGTTTTTAATGCAACATAAGAATTTTGCTTCAAAAAATTTCGCATAAACTCGCAAAAACTCCGCGTACGTAGTAACTACTCGTAAAACTCCGTAGCTTAGGTAAGGATGGCGTATGTGTACTCTACTCCAAGAAATAGTACATTATGAAACGATGATATAATGATAGTATTAATACACGAGTGAGATATTACGATACGAGCGAAGTACGAGCTAGTATCGTAAACTTCACACGAGTGCATGAATACCCATTACATCGAGTTTCATACGGTACTTTTTATACGACTTTTACAAAAAGTTAAACTTTTTGATTGATTGGTTTGGTGAAAGTTGACCCGCAGGATTCACGTAGGCCACCTAGCGGACAGTTCTCTAATACTACCCTCGCATGCTGCCGCAGGTAGCTGCGGTTACCAGTTACATGCGAGGGAGTACTGCGCAAGTCAAATACAACCAAAGTGAAATTACGATCCACTTTATTTTAAATAATATTCCACGAAAAATTACAAATAGTGAAAGAAATTAAAACTGACAAGCGTAATATAATATTAAATTCAATTTTAATGTACACAATCGAATAAAACATTTACTAGAACGATTCTCAATGATTAATTAAGTGTCAATGTTTCGTTTGTAAACCTCTTTGTCGTTGGTAAAGAAACTTTATTATAATGGAAATATGTATCGAAATGGGTATCATTATGCCATCATGGTTACAGCCATCAAATGACAGCATTACAGAATGGGAGTAGAAAAAGGTACCTTTTATTACAATGATTCATTGGTTATTTTATGTTTCCGGGTGCATCAACTGCTAAGGCCATTGTGTCCGTACGTGTAGAGAATGTTTTATTCCTAGAGGTAGCCGTGATTTTCCTCCGCAGGATGTCGAGATCCGGTGCCGACTTGCACGCCGGCTTGCGGGATTTGCCATCCAGATATCTCTCATTAGCGGAGCATTGCGCCTCTGAACCAAACTGTAAGCACATGATTTGTGTGGTAGTGTAGAGGGAAGGAAAGATCGCGCGCGGCTCGTGATCTGGGTACTCTAACGGCATGCGTCTGGCATTGATCGGAGAAGCAATGGAAAACTTCCGACCAGCGCATCCGACCACTAGAATTCTTCTCTAGTCAGCGGCTGCCTTGAACCTGCCTATGTAACAAGTGACGAAAATCCGCCACCGTCGGGTCATGAACCCTAGGCTCTCCCGATCAGAGTCGCAGCAGAAGCATCGGTTGAGAAAACACACCCCTCAGCTCAGCCCAACCGGTTTTATTCTTATGATTTTTTCTCGCAATTTATGTATTTAGTAGAAAAACTGTTAAAAACTGTATGTGACGTATGGGGAAAAAATCATCATCAATAAGAAAAGTATAGAACGACATACGGCCGATAACACTAATAATCAACCGCATCTTCTATTTGCTGTACATCGGTTTAATGACGTTAGTAACTATGTTCATGGTGAGCGAGGGATGTAGGGGGATCCTGGTGCTTCAAAATGTCTCCGCGTCGCGCAATTAGTGGTGGCGTTAGGGGCGCGGGGTTTCGTGGCATCGCGTGCGTCTGTTCCGCGTGCGCGAGCGGGAAGAAGGCTCGCAGTGACGCAAGTCAGCGCAATTAATCGCGTTATCCGCCTGCAGGCTCTGCTGCGCGGACGGGGTGGGAAAGGCGCAGCACAATGCGACTTTCTTCGCCCAGCGCCAAGGGCATGTGCAATGCAGGGGAGCAGGAGAGGGCAAACAGGCAAATAGACAAGTATGCATACATGCAAGCAGACAAAGACAAAGCCAGATGAGTATACAGGCAGGCAGAAATAGAGACGTATAGCCAGGCAGAGAAACAGAAACAGGTATAGAGGTAGATGTGTAGACAGAGTGGCAGATAGGCAGGTGTATAGAGGCATACAGACAAATAGAGAGAGAGGTAGGCAGATACAAAGGCAAACAGACAACTAGAAATAGACAAGAAATACTGTTTAAGGGTCAACATAACAATCATATTTCTATAAATTTTGTCAGCCAGGGAGAGAATAAAGTATTTGTAAACCCATGTCTCAGTTTGTGTGTAAGTAGTGGCTGATATCGGAAACTCACTAATTTACGCATCACTCTTTTCATGTTCTCACTACCCAAAACGTGAGGATAAATCCAAAGCAGGAAGAGTTGTGAATCACACTTCTGATTATAGGCGGTTGAAGTGCACATTTGTCAACAATAGACGCTTAAGGTGGATAAGGTATAAATTTGTGACGATAAAAAACGTGTTATATAATGTGATAAGCAGAAATCAGGAGGAAAGTTATAATGTGGATTTTTCGTAGCAATGCGTAAGAACGTAGCAATTCGAAGTCTTTCTGGCGTTGAAAGCGAGTTTCCAGTCGGTAAATCATCCAGGGACCGGCGATATATCGAGCTACTTAACTTCTGTGATTTCACGAAGCTTGGTTAACAAGTTCTGCTATCGCTGTAGGTTCGAGTTCTATTTTCTCAGTCATTTTCTATTTACACGATACCACCTAAGCTAACCTCACTATATACTTCAGAAGACGTTTCTCTATGCTTTTCCCAGTTGGAGTGACGATGCTTCGGCCGTCGGCATTCGCGATTTATGTGAGACAACCTTCAGACTTTGCAGCGCGTAATCTTCAACACGTTTGTGTGTCAAAATTCTTCTTGTAACATACGAGACTTTCGATCACCTTACCTCTCGGAAGCGATTCGATAATCGCCAACAGCGTTATCCAGACTGTCACAACTAATTCGCAAATTAGGTATATTTTGGACTTAAGCTGTACCTACACTTCTTGTTGCTTTCCATACTTACGTACATAACGTAGCTCTATAAACACGTTTGTACAGCGTTTCAGTGAAATTCTAAGATCTGGAATATTGATTTGAGAAATGTGGTTTAGACGTATGTTGTGCCGACCCTTCCAATGTTTTGGAAAATAACAAAGTCAGTTTCAGACAAAAAGAGATATAATGTATCGTTCATTAGGTTTGTATTCATTCCTAGTATGGCAGTGTGAATTTCTGAAAGAATAGCTCACTAGTCGTAGTTTGAAAACGAAATAAATTTAACAGTCCTGTCGTCGGGTCTTCTCGCAATACATTGGTATTGAGATTGAATTATTAATAATAGGCATGAGGTCGGAGAGGGTACATATGGAAGATGGAGGAAACCTGCCGCGTGCCCCCTTTGTACGCTGCAAATTCCATTTATATGGGACGGCGAACAAACGCTATTGGAAATCGAGCTAACCTACCGCTGCATCCCCTTTCAGGGTGGTATTCGCACGGTGACAATTACAGTTCAAGAATCGTGGCGGGATGGAGCCGTGAAAGGTAGAGCGAAGTGTGCTAGAGAGAGCCGACCGGAGCGGGGGATAGAGCGTGGGCAGAACGGAAAGGAAGGGGGGAGGGGCGATGGGCCGCGAGAGCGGGTGCGTTATTTCAGGCGCGTGCTAAATGCGAGAGCGTGCGGGCGGGCGATAGCCGCGTATCCTTGTCGCCCACGCCCCCGCCCTCGCCCTCGCCCCCGCCTCCGCTCCTGCCCCGCCCCGCCCCCCCCTCGCCCCGCCCCCACCTCGCCTCACGCCGAACCCGCCCCACCCCTTTCCTCCCCTGCGCCACCCCGCCCGCCCTCGCCCCGCCCCCTCCTCGCCTCACATCGCCCCGCCCCGCCCCCTCTCCACCCCTGCCCCCACCTCCGCTCCTTCCCCGCCCCGCCCCGCCCCGCCCTCGCCCCACCCCACACCGCCGCCCCGCTCCCTCTCCACCCCCGAGCCACCCCGCCCCGCCCTCGCCCAGCCCAGCCCCCACCTCACCCCCCCCCCACCTCACCCCACCCCGCCCCCTCTCCACCCCCGCGTCACCCGCCCCCGCCCCGAGCCCGGAGCGCCGCTGGCGAAATGTGGGTCGCGGATCGCGCTCCGCTCCGCGCCGCGAACGCGCGAGCGCGCATGCGCAACGCGTCTCCCCCCCCCCCTGCGCGCAGCACTTCCGCGCGGCTGCCTCCTTAATGACGCGCCGACGGCGGAGAGAGCGGCTTATACACGCGCGTCCGTTGCACGTCTCCGCGCGTTTATTTGCGCGTCTGTTACTTCGACGCGAGACCCGAATGTTGAATGGAAGGAAGTGCGTTCGATGCGAGAACGTTTCTGGGTCTCCGGCTTTGGAGTAGGAATGGCCCTGGGATGTTACCACAAAGATTAATTAAGCTATGAAGGGGGAAGTGAGAGACAATCATGAGCCATTTCAGTACAGTTATGCTGAATGGAAATATGTTAGCACAGAGAGCATTCTGATATAATACTCAACTTGGGAAAACTCAAAATTGAGGCAATAATTACTATCTTTCTTAGGTCCTTTCATATATAAACTGTATGTATTACAAACTTCCCTGTTAATATTTTTCCTTTCGTCTTGTAATTTTATTCCTTCTTGTGTTATCTTTCACCTTTGTCATCCCTCCGCCTGGGAACCTGAAGGCAGTTTCAAATTTTCGGCGCTGCGCTCCTTCTATTCCAGTCGTGCATTAATTTTTCTTCTTTTGGGCAACTTTTCTTTTATATTAAATTTTCGTGTCATTTAAAGCGAACCCCTTCGTTCTTAAAAGCAGTTAATCTCAACTTTTGTAAGGAGAACATTTTGAACTGCCTCTTACAATGCAACTTCAAATTACATTGCCTCATTCATTTCGTTACTAATGAACATACATTGTATTAAATTAACGAACGCAAATTACTTCACGTCATCTTTTAATAAGTTATTGTGAATATTTTCCGCACGTAAAATGACATAAACGTGGCCGTGAGGATTAGCGTCTTTCGTAGAAACGTTGCACAGCATTTCAAACTAGTGATTTTAAACAGGAGAAGCTGTTTATCTATTGAGATAGATTAACAACACTAACAAAGCAATTCTCTTTCTTTACGACGGCAATTAATTTGTGTCTTGTCCGAATTTCTGCGTTATCGCAATTCTGCAAAGTCCGCTGCACTACACAATATTAATTGTTTCAATTGACACAGCAGACAACATTGAATTACATTTTGTAATAAGTGTTACACACAATGCTGCAAATAAATGCTTTCTTCTATCATAAAATATAGTAATCGAGTAACGTGCGTCCATCTGCCCGTCCGCCACTCGGTTATAGCCCATCCGGTCCTCAATCAAGGCCAATGAACGCGTTGCGGTCTCCACGTGGGGAATATTTCTTTTGCTCGTCCCTCCACAAGATTCTATTACATTCCTGTAAAAGAGGTTTTTGGGGTATTTAAGCATCGGAAATGCGTTTTGGGAGACTTGCTGCACCTACACAGACAATCAATATCTCGATCGTTTCCTCTCGAGAAGAAAAATATATTGGTACCATCCTTAGCTGAATTCTATGTAGGTTACTCTGGAAAATGTCTAGAAAAAGACGCGTTTTCAATTGTTTCAATGCACTTAAGAGTACATCGGTAAATCGTGAATTTATGTACCACCCGTTCGACATTTATATGAATCATTGTAAGGCCGATAATTAAACCTACTTTTGTAAAGGAAAGAGAATTCAAACAAGTATTTTAATGGAACTTTTTCACGTAGCTTTTTATGCCCAAAGATAAACGAGCAGGGCAACTGTAAAGTGTTTAATATTTATTTTTATTGTGGACAAATGAACGACAAATAAAACTTTCTAGAAACTTGATTAAATTACGCGGTTAATCTCCGATTTCATTCAGCTGTCAGAATGACGCTTATTTCGGTCACCTTAGTACGACCTTAATAGCTGGTACACCTTCTGTCGGGATTTCAGAAACAATGAATTGTCGAAATGTTATGAAACCAGTCTACTTTGCGACGTCACTCATTAAACCGTGAACATTCGTATATGAGCATTTTAAGTAACTCTCCATCCTTCCGTTGTCGGATACTTACATTGTGAATTGGGCCATACTTTCTTTTCTGGGCGGATAGTCACAGTAGTGAGCCAAGGTAGGTTGGAGCTTGATACGTAGTTGTATGAGAAGACCACAAGGCCGAAACCCCTTGGTTTCCGCCGCTCTTGAACCCGCAGCCCCTGCTCCTCGCACTTGGATTCTCCTCCAAGCCCTGCACCGCCCAGAGTGACAGTAACGTTCATTGACTATTTAAATTTTCTCCGTGAAAACCTAAGAAATATCCTAATAATTTCAATACATATACACCGGGAGCGGTAGCTCAGTGCATCAACTGATGTTACTGCAGCGCCTCTGACCGGGAGGTCCTAGGTTCGAGTACTGACGGCGGCAGGATTTTCGACAGTAGCTTTTCAGCTAGGTCGAATTCAGTCGCTGTCTGGACGAGAAATCTAGCGGCCGGCTGCTCTGATCGGTAGTTTTCCATCATTTCTCCGATCAACACCAGGCGAATGCCGGAGCAGTACCCTAACAAACGGGCCACGGACCGCGCGCGAAATTTCCTTTCTCTTCCTTGTCCTCTCCTCTCCCCTTACACTTACACTAACATGCACTACACTACCACATATTCCGGGAGACCGGTCGGGAGCTTAGAGCTTGTCCCGGCTGGGGCGGTGCCCCGCTGGTGGGAGAGTCCTGGTTAGGGGGAAACCCCACTAGCCGACGGTAGGTCTGCGCCGGATCTCACCATCCAGCGGGGGAAGATCACCGCCATCTCCCGAGAAAAAAGCATGCACTACACTTACGGGACTAATGACCAAAGCCGTTGACGCGCCCGGAAGCACGAAAAAAACAACCAATACATATAAAAACCTGAAACATCCTTATACAATTCCCACTGTAACGTTTTTTAGAACCCAAACACCAGGGGCTTAGTAACACTACTCGAGGATTTTTCCCCGCTGTTCTTCCTCCGTAGCTGTCCGCGCCGGGTGCGTTTTGGGGCCGTGGGGGCCACCGTTTCTCCGTGCTTTGTGCGGCGTTGGCGCGCCGCGGCGGAGCTCGTCATTAGCTCGCGTGATTGATGCTCGACCGTCGCGCAGTGGGGGGGGGGCGTGGGTGGAGGTGACGTCGGCGGGCGCGGGCGGCGAAATGAACGCGCACCCGGAACAGGGGCACCGAGCGAATCCGCCCGCGCGCTGCCTCCGCTCCAGGCGCTCTAGCCCGTAGATGGCGCCCACTTCCTCCGACGGTAGAAAAATTAAAAATGGACCTGTAATAAGTTACGCTGTAAAAAAAAAACTTTGAATGGAGTGTCTGTTCGTAACGGTTAGTTATGTGGTATCAACTGAGTGAGAGTGTAGTATTTCATTATGTTTCCTTGAATGTTCTGCTGTATAGATAATTCAATGGAATAGCGTTCCCTCACTAAGTTTAGCACCTGATGATGTAACAAAACGAGTTACGAAACGTTGTGCAATTGCTGAAATAAATAAATGATTGTCATAAAAAACTTGAGATACTTTTATTTATAAACATATATTGACAATCAAGAAGAAATATTGATTTACTAAGTTACGCTGTGTTGTCGGTGAAGGAACTGTTTAGGCCAATGGGACTAGTGACATTTTCACGTGCGATATTATGCTCGGAGAACAGCCAAAATAGGTCCTTCCTCACGGGACTAACAGATGAAGAAAATTCGTAGTTTGTAAAATGTGTTGAACTTCATTTTCCTACCGCTTATAAATAGTTTCTAGAGCAAGTGTTGCCAATCGAGCCGAACACAGATTCTTTAGTGTGTCACGTAACCGAAACTGACTGATGAAAATGGAAGACTGCATTTTTACATTATTTTATATTTTTTATGTTCATAATAAATTGCCCTTATTCTCTTACAAATGTATTGTAAATTTAGGATCACTTTACAAATTTTGACGGACTATGTCGTTAATGTAACATTGAGTTTAATATAAAACACATACTATTTTCTGCTCACGTTGGCCTCTAAAAACCGTACAGTTTCCTCACTAAGTTTTGCCTTTTAAAGCTATAAAATCTGTATTCTTCTTCTTGGCATTCAATCACTTTTGTCTTAAATCCATATTATTCAGGTTAAACTACATTTTCGAATCTCGCTATGCAGAGAACTAAATTTTTCATATCGTATTCTGTCCATATAGTAGGATTCTCAGATTTCTTTGAAATGACATAGACGCGTTTTGAAAAATTTCTGCCCCAACAATTACATGGATGCTACTGTGTAATCCTTACAGTGGTATCCATGTAACTTACATGGTCCACTTTGTAATATTATCTTATATAAACCTGAAACCAAACGCCTATCTTTCGACATGCTTGTTTACGTGATGACACTGTTTCAGTATATACGAACTATGATGAAATTTTTTTTTATTATTAGATTTTATAAATCGAGTATAGACTAAGGAAAATATCTTGATACGTATAACAAGAAATGAATTTAACTAATATTGATAAATTATATGATAAACTGTGAGAATCATCTTGATTTCATTAACTTACCAATTACAAAAATATGTTAAAGACGTCAAGAAATACCTCTTTTAGTGGGGTTGTTTAATGTTAGTTTTGAATGTTTGTTTTAAGTCAACTAAGAGGGATACTTCTGCTCAATCAGATGTTCCAAACCTCAACCCAAAGTTAATCCATACACATTGTTATCAAATGGTACTTCCTTTGAACTGTGAAAATTCAAACTTTTTATCTAGTCTCTAGTTTAGAGCACACTCATAATAAGTAACTCCTTCATTTGAAGCCAAACTCAGTGGTTGTCAATATTTTTGAAAACTGTCTTGAAATGAAAAAAATATTGTAAAAAACTTCTCAATGGAAACTGCTGCAGACGATGTGATCCGAGGAGCCTGAATGACCATATACCCTGTACTCTGCATCTCGCCCCCCCCTCATCCAGCGATTTCAAAATTTTCCTTCATCTCAAGATATTCCTGTTAGGTGAGTACTACGCGTGACGGTCAATGACGCAGTTCCAGATGGCTGAAAATCACTGGTGCTTATCAGAAGGAACTGACATCTACAACACCGTGATACAAATATTGATCCTATGGTATTACAAATGTCTCAATTCTAGTAGTGATTATGTGAAAATATATTCAAATATATTCTGTATCTTCTGCAATACAATTTCTCCATGAAACTGTGCTTTCTTTTTATCGACGACCTAGAGAAACTTAGTTTCTGTTTGCAGCTCTTATATCAGATAAATGATCACTTGAAAACTGCAGTTTTCTTCTTGAAATCCATAGCCAGGATTTCGCAGCGGTTTACACCTTTGCCGATTAAAAATAAGCGAAAAATGCTGTACTTCACCCTAAAAAACGAGATAATGGTTGGGTAACGTAGTCATTATTTTTCCCCATTCTCCCGTCAAACGCATAAAAAAGTGGTATCATTTTTCTTTTTCACGTGGACAGTAAAGCACTTTTGCCCCCACCCTCACCTCGTGCGCTGCGCAGCTTTTGGCGGTGAATACGGCGCGTTGCTGAGGGTCCGGCTCCGCTGGCCGAGTGCATCACCTGCAGCGGCGGCGGCTGCGGCGGCTGCGCGGGGTAGCGAGCACCGCTTTTCTCCGAGATTACACCACTGAAAAGTCGGCGGCCGGCGCATGATTTATCCGCCCCACCGAGCGCCCTTACCGTGCGGCGGTGGCGGCGGCGACGGCGGCGCGCCGGGTGGCACTCGGAGTAATTAAAACGCGGCCGGCGGAATAAACCGTGCTCGCAGCGAGAGCCGCCCCGCCGCCGCCCGCATCCTGACCGCAGCCGCGTTCACACGCCTTTTCACCTGCTTCGCTTCTTCGCCGTCCGGCTGCTCGCTGCGCCCTGCTCGCCGATCCGTTGCCACTTTGCGGAGAGCGCGCTCTTTGCCACCCACACTTTTTTCTCCACACCCTATTCCATTGATTGATTGATTTTTTCGTGTTTCCGGGCGCGTCAACAGCTTTGGTCATTAGTCCCGTGAGTGTAGTGCATGTTTTTCTCGGGAGATGGCGGTGATCTTTCCCCGCTGGATGGCGAGATCCGGCGCCGACCTACCGTCGGCTAGTGGGGTTTCCCCCTAACCAGGACTCTCCCACCAGCGGGGCACCGCCCCAGCCGGGACAAGCTCAAAGCTCCCGACCGATCTCCCGGAATATGTAGTGGTGTAATGCATGTTAGTGTAAGTGTGTGTGTAAGGTAGAGGATAGGACAAGGAAGAGGAAGGAGAGATCGCGCGCGGTCTGTGGCCCGTTTGGTAGGATACTGCTCCGGCATTCGCCTCACACCCTGTTGCTCTCTTCCGCTACCCCTTGCTACCATCATCCCATTCCATACGCCCAACCACACGTAAATTTATTTAAAAATCAGGAAACTTTGAAGGCAAAACATTTAAAGATTTAATTCATATTGATGTAATTTAAATAACGTACAGATTGATTTAGAAGTACACTTACATGGAAGTTGTTAATTCAATTCTAGATATATAACTAATATTTTAGAACCATCAATTTTTTTTGGTCCAATTTGTTCATGAAAGTTGGTCATGAAACTCTCTCGGATACTGCCTAGGAATTATACATAAAAAATTTCATAATTTTAATAAGAAAATTCAAATTCTATTTGGTGTTTACATTTACCCCTGACACATCGGTGTAAATATAAACAATTAATCAATTTTTCGTTTATTGCTTTTCCCGCGTCGGTGCTGCTCAAGTGGATGGCTCACTTGGCAGGGCACTTTGTGTGTCTCAGTGCTGTGAGCCGCTGGTAGGAGACGGGAGGTGCGTGGGCGCGATAGGCTCTAGCCTCTGAAAGGCCAGGCGTGTGGGCAGCCGAGTCCTAATTCAAGCATGCGAGCAGCGCTGTCCTAAACTAATGGGCAAATGGAAACAAAAGGAACAACCAAAACCAGGCAAACATACGATGAGGCTTCAATAGCGCCCCCAGATCGATTGCGCCGAGTATAGATAAAAATGGGATACCTGAATCTCTTCAAATTGTGATATATATGGAATGTGTTTTATGTTGAAAACACACATTATAATGAAACACACTTATATTAAAATATATGGAATGCGTTTAAACCTCCCCCTGCTTATTTTGCTCTAATATAATTTACAAATAACCTTAACGTAAGAAATGGTAAATTGATTGATTAGGCATTCTGCGCGCAATAACTGTTAAATTTATTAATCCCGTACGTGTAGTGCATCTTGTAGCGTGTGAGGTGGTGGGGGTCTCTCCCTGCGAGATCTGGCGCCGACCTACCGTCGGCTAGCGGGGTTTTCTCCCACAAGGTATCTCCCACCAGCGGGGCACCGCCCCCGCCGGGACAAGCTCTAAGCTTCTGACCGGCCTCGCGGCAAGTGTGGTGAATGTTAGTGTAAGTATGTGTAAGGGCAGAGAGTAGGATAAGGAAGAGGTAGGAAACATCGCGCACGGTCCGTGGCCCGTTTGTTAGGATACCGCTCCGACATTTGCCTGGTGTTGATTGGAAAAAACACGGAAAACTACCAGTCAGAGCAGCCAGCCGCTTGAAATCTCCCCCAGACAGCGACTGAATTCGACCTAGCTGAAAAGCTAGTGTCGAAAATCCTGCCATCGTTGGAACTCGAACCTAGGACCTCCCGGTCAGAGACACTGCAGTGAGATCAGTTAATGCCCTAAGCCACATCTCACGGTATGAGCAAGGGAATGATAGGAAGATATAAAGGAATGATATGTAATGAAACTTATAAAAACGTCAACATTACTGTAGTAATAAAACATTAGCCCACCATCATCTATAAAGAAGCAGTAGCCAGTCTTTTGAAACTCTCAACAGCTGCATCAACAATTCTAAGCGTCTCAAACCTCTAATTTATATTTTTTTAGATAAATATATGTGTAAAGTAATGGTTCTAATATTTCCATTGTATTAAGTATAACGCACTTATTGAATATATCAACATTATATATATTTATTCAAATCAAAATTTTAAATAAGTGTGTAAATAATAACAAAACTTCTAAATATTGCTTAGTTCTAACAAATTTACTAACGTTTAATATTTACAAAGTAATTTATTGTATGATTTTTAGTATTCTTTGTTGACTTGTTTCAGTAATACAAATTTTAGTAACATTCTTTCTCTATTGTTTTAAATAAGTCAAGGGACTTTTGGTTTTACTATTAATAGGGCAAAAAGTTCAAAAGTTGAGATTTGTTTGCGGATTCAAAATTCTTCGTTACTACCCAGTAGACCTCGGTTTCATTCTCGTTTTGTGCTTTAGATATCGAATTCAACAAAAGCAAATCTCCTTTTGACATCAGTTTGATCACCTTTAATTCAGTTTTATTTTAGTGGTAAACATAATAGAAAAGATGCCAGGAAAAAGATTATAATGAACATTCACTTTGTAAGAGCTTTAAAATACAATTTGGAGGTGATTCTCCTGAAATATACGTAATAATGTGACATCCTAGACACTCAAAGAACATTTCGTCAGTTATAAACAAAAACTTTCATTTGTAGTTTTCTAATATGTTAGTGCTCTATTTTACCTTTTAAGAAAATGCTATTGTTTGGCCCTTATAACAAATGTAGCCTCTTGTAACAAATGAGCTAATAGTGTTTGAGGGTTCGAAGAAAAGTGTGGAGTATTGAGTAGTTGGTGAGCTACAGGGAGTTAGACAAGTGAGCAGTGTCTCAGACCCAAGATTCAGCAAGCCTACGCTATCATCATTCAGCAATTACTTCAAATGCAAACAAACGCCCTCGAACTGCACATGGCGTATTGTGTACATTTTTCCTCCCAAATGTTACTGTTTTCTAGCGGTTACTTGCCATGAAATATATAACCATCTCTGTTCGAGCATGAACAAAATTTAGTCGATGTGGGGCAAAATATGATTCGTTTAGGTTGTTGCGTATCCAAGGCACAGTGATACCTTCCAATGATTCTTTCAGTGAGCGTTCTTGTGACAACTACCCCTCATCACAATTTCCACTGTCGTGTGTCGCTTTGCAGCGCGAAAGAAACACGCCAGGTAGATGGATCGCCCGGTGTTCGCTTTCGTCGCCCCGGGGCTGAGAGGCAGAGATCGTGGGAGGCGAGCGGTGTGGCGCGGCCCTTTGAAAACGCGCCGGAAATGAGAAGTCCGGCGGCGCATACGAAAGCGGCGCTGCCAAATGAGCCCCGAGGCGCCGGGGGGTTGGAGTGAGGGGGAAAGGGGAGGGAGGGGTGGTCGCTGCGTCTTCGCGGTGGCCAACGCACCGCGCGCGCCGATTCAGGATGGCACTTCGCAATTTCCATTGTTCTTTCTTTCTTAATTTATCTTTATCAGTCTATTATTATTGCTAGTATTATTATTATTGCTACTATTATTATTATTACTATTATTATTATCATCATCCTACTTTTTCTCAGCTATTTTTGCTGGTAAAAATTCTCACCTTCCCCAGAGTTGTTTTGGGGACAGGTTCGGTCACAGAAGAAGAACTTCATCTTATATCTGGACTTAAGATAGAAATTTTCTAACGATATGGGCTGTTTGCAACAAAAATGCGCGCTGTCCCACGTTAAGAAAGTTTTTCGGTAGTTTAAGTTCTGTTAAGTTTTTTAGGAAGTTTTTACTGACCAGGCCTTTCGCCGATATCACGAGTGGGTATTTTTTGGTAGCATTTAATTTCCAAACGTGTTTTAGTTCATAGGATAAGTTTTCTTATTTCGAATTTTTTTAATATTTGTTTGTCCCCCTTGCTATTCTTTGTCCCTTCGGTATACGAAATACCGTACCCCCTTGCCTTTCATTTGTTCCTGAATGGATGATGATGTTGAAATTCAACAACAAATAGATGTATTTCCCCCACATCTGGCTGCCTCAGAAAGCCCTTAGACTATTCTTATGTTTTATTACAGCCGAGCTATCTCGTAGGGCATTCTCAGCTCATAGCTAGAAAAACATAATTCCTGACATAATGAAAAGAGTTCTGTATATCGCGGGATTCGAACCTTAGCTTCATTTACATACTAGCTGACCCGGCGAACTCTGTTCTGCCTTAACAGCCGGTCCCATCTTTTTCTCGCGTCGCACTCACTGTGAAAAACTGTACTATCCTTGTTGCACTTGTGATAATAAAGCAATTGCAGATTTGTGTTTTTCTCTCAAACAAAGAAGAACTTCAAAAAAATGCTCTGATATTAAATAGATAATTAAAAAATCTATTACGTAACAGAGCGTTTTTTTTAATTGATTTTTGTTTAAGAGAGAAATACAAAGCTGTAATCATAGGGACCGGCTGTTAAAGGCAATAAATAAACATATTTTGGAATTTATTAAGTTAAATTGTTTATTAGAAAATACAAATAAAAAATTAAGTAGATTAATCATTCATTATTGTTCCTGTATTTTGGTGCATAGGTTGCACTCTTCAGTTAAGTACCTTGTGATACACGACATTTTTTGTTTTATTATCAGGCGCAGGTTACAACAGGCAACAATGACCGCTAACATGCAAAATCACGCGAAAACGTGCCAAAACGTGTGTTCTCACACAGGAACGCTGTCGAACGGGATAAACAGTATTCTATGTCCGTCTCCTGGCTCTAAGCTTCCTGCTCACCAATTTTCAGCCAAATCGGTACAGCCGTTCTTGAGTTATAAATAGTATAACTAACATGACTTTCTTTTATATATATACTAGCTGACCCGGCGAACTCTGTTCCGCCTTAACAGCCGGTCCCATCTTTTTCTCGCGTCGCACTCACTGTGAGAAACTGTACTATCCTTGTTGCACTCGTGATAATAAAGCAATTGCAGATTTGTGTTTTCCTCTCAAACAAAGAAGAATTTAATATAAAACGCTCTAATATTAAATAGATAATTAAAAAATATATTACGTAGCAGAGCGTTTTTTTAAATTGATTTTTGTTTAAGAGAGAAATACAAAGCTGTAATCATAGGGACCGGCTGTTAAAGGCAATAAATAAGCAGATTTTGGAATTTATTAAGTTAAATTGTTTATCAGAAAATACAGATAAAATTAAGTAGATTAATCATTCATTATTGTTCCTGTATTTTGGTGCATAGGTTGCACTCTTCAGTTAAGTACCTTCACGCGAAAACATGCGAAATCACGCAAAAACGTGCGTTCTCACACAGGAAGGCCGTCGAACGGGATAAACAGTATCCTATGTCCGTCTCCTGGCTCTAAGCTTCCTGCTCACCAATTTTCAGCCAAATCGGTACAGCCATTCTTGAGTTATAAATAGTGTAACTAACACGACTTTCTTTTATATATATATATATATATATATATATATATATATATATATATATATATATATATATATTGGTATATTCTGAAAAATAATGGAACGCTTTGCTGTATGGAAAAAAAGTTCTCTCCGCGCGTTTTCTTGAGCGCAGGAATCTCTTCACCTCTCTTTTACTATACTTATCATAAATAAAGGGAGCAATGAGTATTTATGGTAACATTTCATCACGATAAATATTCGCCCCCGTGCAATAAAAATTATTTGCAACGACAAACAAGCAACAGATTTTATTTAGTACTATTTCAGACGAAATATCTGAATCATTCTCTCCTACATCTCTCTAACAAAAAGATAATTTAAGAACACTTGCGGTGACACAGAACCTACATTTACAATCAAGGAGCATAACACGGGGTCATCTCAACATTTTTTCAATAAATCAAAGAAATCTAAAACAAAAACCTAAACGAGATGAGGTCAGGGTATTTGTGTCAAAGAGATTTCGTGTATCTGCCGAACATCGATACATGCTAACAGAAGAAAATGTCACACTTATAATAATAATAATAATAATAATAATAATAATAATAATAATAATAATAATAATAATAATAATAATAATAACAACAACAATGTCTTTATTTCTGGCGAGGCTCAGGCCGTAAGGCCTGCTCTTCCGCCTAACCAGTTAAATATTTACATTACATAATTTGTCACTTAGTTAATTTTCTCACTACTTGCTCATTGGTAAAAAAGAGTTTCTTTTTTATTCCAGACATGTAGATGCTTCAGAAGTTTGGAAAAATTTATTCTGAGTCTGCCTCTATAGAATTAATGAATTTATCATTTAGCTCAAGTAATAGAAATAATTAGGGGCGTATTTTGATGACTTAAAATATCGCCAAAAATGATCAATAAAATGCTCTTAAATGTTTTTAAATGCCCGATAAGAAAAGAAAAAGGATGTAAAAAATGTGATGAAAACCAGTTTGGATGTACAACTCACGCTGTTGGATACATTACTGATGTAATTGACGCTTCTTCTATTCGTTCAAGTGAACTCGGTTTTCAAACTTTTGGTTTGGAATGTTATTTACCAGAAAATCTTTGCCTTTAGCTATCCCGAAATCGTCTGAACTGCCATTGACGCTGTCGGGCGTCACAGGAACCTTAGATTACATATTTACAATGGCTGACATTGACATAAAGTATAGGTACTTAGGAATCCTGTGGAGAACATTTATTGCATTTCGTAAATATTATTTAAAGCATGTACCATTAAAATGATATTAATATCGATGAAACCAGCAAAAAATCATTAAAAATTACGGAAAATGTCAAAAATTACTTGTTACTCGAAATCGAAGAAAAATGCAAACAAATGAATAAAAATGGGTTATTTCCTTTTGTCATAACATAAAATGAATTTCAATACCAAAAATCATTTTTCTGAAGTGAAAAGAAAAACTGACATTTCATTAAAATCCGACCCCTAGAAGTGTACAGTTGAATAAAATTACTTGTAATTTAAACATAATAAATTATTTTAATTGTTTAAAATCATCAGGTAACATGTAAATTAAAGTCTTATGTGTAGTATGTGGGTGTCATTACTTCCACTCTTCATTCTCTTTGCAAGCTTTGTGAATAACACAATAGACTGTAAATGAATGACTCTAACCTTGATCACTTGAATCTCGATAGGTCCGATCTCAATCACTAAAAAAGTTATAATTCTGTTACTTTAATCGAGATATATAAATTCTTAATATCTATAATCTTAAATTGACTTCCTTCATTTCTCTAATTTTTACATGATTTACCCTTATAACGTTGAAACGACCCCAATTACCCCAACATTTCCTTTCTTGGACCTTTCGTTGAACTTCTGTGAAGTTTTTTCTCTGCTCCCTGTGAGAATAGATACACAGGAGAACTGTCATCTGGTTGCGGTGTGTTTCCGTTTTTGAAAGTAAAAGTTCACTGTGAAAATGTTTCGAATTCCTTCATTTCCTGTCCACCGCACCATCGGGTGTTCGAGAGTGCACGTGGCAGTACCTTGTTCTCGTTATCAAACTTCGTCGCAGCGCTCTGATCGATCTCACCGGGTTGACAACAAACCACCTCAATTGCGAGGGGTGCAAAAAAGCTGATAGGGCACTGCCTCTCTCTAAACAGTTGACAGGAAAGGAAAAAATGGGAGTATTGTTTCCTCCAAAAGTATATTCTGCAAGCAATATTACCACCACAAAATATCCTCCAGGATTTGTCATAAAGTGTTTTTTCAATTACCTTCCTATATAAATTTTCTCACGGACAAATGTTGCAATGTTTGTGTAAAAAAATATTGAATAATGAATGAAATTCAAATTACAAACCTCTCTGGTAAATGTGCCTTAAGTATTGATTAAACTGAATAAATGAATGCGTATTTTAATCAGCATTCAATTGAAAATTTAATGGCAAAGGGATTATTACAGCCAATACGTATTATGAATATTATTGCTAAATGATGTAAATTTCATTGAACTCTGGTAATCTGTCCATTATTTGTAAGTGATCTTTCACAAAGCCAAAAACCGTTAATTTACAATGCCTCTGCAAAACGAATTGTGCGTACACATTGCATTGATGTGAAAGTGACGTTAATGACAAGAATATTTTATTGAAAAGAAATAAAATTCCATTTTATTTTTATTTGCAGCATCAGTCTTCACGCTTATTGCTTCTGGTAACTATAATACTTGAAAGAACATAGTTATCCCTTCATTGTGGGCAAATTTGGGAGTCTCGACCTCTGTAGAGATTTTTATACTTCAAAATAATGGGCATGTAACGAATTTAATAACTTGTATATTTAAATACGAACAGCAAAAATTTGTATTTATATCCTTCCTATCATCAAACTTATTCTTTAATTTTTCAAGACAGAAAAACATTTGTTAGAAATGTATACATAAAAATACTCATTGCTAAATTCAAAAAAAATCTTTATCGCATCCCCGAAGGTGCTTTCGACCCGACGATTAAAGATTATGAACTCTCAAACTGTAGCGTGTTTTGGACCTAAATGATGTCATTGAGATGATGTCAGTCAGACTGCCCAGATCATGTTTTTGACCTGTCGTTTTATTTTCGTTGTATGACGCTTTGTAAAATGTCGAACTAATGAAGGTATCAGAGTTTTCTTTTTTGCATAATATCGATAAATAGGACCTGTCGAAAAAATCTCTTCTTCGTACTTCATATTGGAGATTGGGTGGTAGGAATATATACATTCTTTCACAACTTTGTACCTTACGATATGTTCGAATGAACAGATCTATCATTTAATGAACTTTCTGAGACCGGATGCATTGAAGATATGAATGTACCATAAAACGCTGAATGTAGCAATAGACATGCGTCAGTGAATGGGTCACTAAACGAGTAAGCGGGTTTCTGTACGCCATTGCCCGTTCGCAATCTGTGTGTGAGGGTGCACTCGCAATCTGTGCCAGGGGCTCTCCCACGCTGGCTCATAAAACCGCTCAGCGGCGACCGCCCCGCCCGTCCTCGCCCCGCCCCGCCACGCCCCTGCCGCCCTGCTCTGCCCGACTCTCTCGCCCTCTCTCACCCCTCCCGACCCTACCGCTGAAGAACTTTTCACTTCCCCAGTCTCCTGTTATCTCCGCTGCCCATTCCTTGGTTCCACGTAACTCCCTCGGCTTTCGCCAACGCCGCATTGTTTCGGTTGCTTATGTTTCACCATTCGTCATATCGCTACCTGGGATGGTTCTGAGTGACTGAGCCAATTTTTCAATACAAATACGTTACAACCCAAATAGAAGTCATTAGCTCTCAGAAGTTGTCTACAAATGTGATTGGAACATTGTTTGAATACAGAGGATCTGATATTGGAGGGTTCAAACATGCCAAAACTCCAAATCTATCGGACAGGGTCTTGTCTTTCTGAGGTTTCCATACGCGCCGTTTCCCTCGCCGTCCCGCATCCCCACATCCTCTACTGCGCGTCGCCTTCTGCTGCCACCGCACCGCGCACGCCCTCGCCAAGCGCGTCCGCTCGCCCCGCGCCCCGCCCCGCAGCGCCCAGCCCCGCACTGTCCCGCCCAGCCCCGCCCCTCCCCGCCCAGCCTCGCCCCGCCACGCCCCGCCACGCCCCGCCACGCCCCGCCACGCCCCGCCACGCCCCGCCACGCCCCGCCACGCCCCGGCGCCCCGCCACGCCACGCCACGCCACGCCCTGCCACGCCACGCCACGCCCCGCCACGTCACGCCCCGCCACGCCCCGGCCCCCCGCCACGCCACGCCACGCCAAGCCACGCCCACCCCCGCCACGCCACGCCACGCCACGCCCCCGCCACGCCCCGCCACGTCCTCCCCCGCCACGTCCCGCCCCGCCATACCCCCGCCATACCCCCGCCACGCCACGCCCCCGTCCCACCTCGCCCTCCCGGCCGATTGCCTTCGCTCGCCCGCGCGCCCACCCGCGGGGCGATGATGGACGGCCCGTCGCCCGGCGCTGCGCGTCCGAATCTCTCTACTTCCCCCACCCCCGCCCTCGCCCTCACCGCCGCGCCCGGTGGTTTATTATCGACAAGAACAGCGCTCGCGGGCGTCCATCGCACGCGGCGGGCGGCAGGGGCGGCGGGCGCCGCGCCCCAGTCAGCGCTGGCGAACGGCGCGCCGAACAGTTCTACGTTCGAGTCTCGCCCATTGGCAGGATTTTCGGCAACTAGGTCGTCACTAGGCTTGTCAACTAGGTCAAATTCAGAAGCTGTCTGGAGGAGAATTCTAGCGGCCGGCTGCTCTGATCGGTAGTTTTCCGTGGTTTCTTCGATCAACATCGGGCGAATGTCGGAGCAGTACCCTAATAAACGGGCCACAGACCGCGCGCCATCTTTCCTTCCTCTTCTTTGTCCTATCCTCACTTTTTACGTACACCCTAACTCTTAACATGCACTACACAACCACGCATGCCGGGAGACCAGTCGGGACATTAGAGCTTCTCCCGGCTGGGGCTGTGTCCCGCTGATGGGAGATTCCTGATTGAGAGAAACTCCGCAAGCCAACGGAGGGACGGCGCCGGATCTCGCCATCCAGCGAGGGAAGATCATTGCCGCCTCCCGAGGAATATATCATGTACTTCACGTACGGAAGTAATGACCTTAGCAGTTGACGCGCCTGTAATCACTAACAATCAATCAATCCTAATACAGACAGAGGTGGTTTGCAGTGGAGGAGACTGACGTGCAGAAAGCATAATGGATTAATAGGGTTTATTAGGGTGCTTTCCCGGCGCAGTGGCTTCCGTGGAAGACCCTTCGGTTGGCGTATGGCCTATGACATGGATGTTCGTCAAGTCATCGTGGCGCGGTTGGATTTTCATCGGCACTCATTGCATCTCATCTATGCCATTCATAATATTCATCTCTCAACATTAGTCACTCGCCTACCATAACCTATCCTGTGGGAAGCAGTTTGTTAAGCAGGAAGTTAAAAAATCGTAAAAGAAATGAAGACAGCATATCCTTTTTAGAGATATCATTGTCTTCATTCCATTACCATAAGTTGCTGGAAGTATGGGGAATGAAAGACAACAATATTCATAAAGTTTAGCGAGGCTTACTTTACAGAAAAGTGAATGATATTTCAAAATCCTCTGATAAGACGTTCCAAGTGGATGAATGAGAGATAAATCGAGAAGTATGAGCGATTCAGATGGTCAGTCGAGTACATGCATTGGTACAGAAAAAAGGAGGGAATATACTCACACAATCGCGTTGAATCTATCAGTAGAACTATCGAATGATGACCAAGCCTGAGAGTTGTAAGATCGTGAACAGTAGTCCTATTTTTACACTTTTCAACTTTAACGCCAAATCTGATGGTTGTTGTAAAATCATCAATTCAAACAAGAATAATCGAGTTATCTGATTAATAATGTTATAAGGTGTTGCGATGCGTCAAGGTGTAGACGCAACAAATTTTTAAAAAAAACAATGATTTGAGATTTCACTGATTTTATTGAGATCACTGATTAGCAAGAATTGAGTTATCTAAGTATTCACTCTTAAAGATTAGTTTAAATGTGAAGAAATTTTGTTCTCCTCTTTCGCTTTAATTACCGCTGCTTGCTTTAGTTTACACTACTTGATATCAGAGTACTTACGAGAGTCAAAGATAAAATAAAACATCACGAAAAATCACTGTTAGCATAAATCTACCTGTACTTCTCTGCGAAATGCTGATTATTGTTATGACCCATATTTCGCAATGGGGCAGCGCGCGCCCTTGGGGCTCGCGAGGTCTAGCGAGGCAGATGCGTGCCTTCAGCGGGTATTTCAAGGGGCGACAGGCAATCCAAAGACAATCACCGCAATAACAAGCTTGAACGTATCACCAAAAAGTAAGCACTTTTGCATATTTATTTCGTAGTGTAATATAGTGAAGCAGTTAGAAAGAATTCGAGAAAGTACGTGCTTTTGCAGCGCCACTAGTTCCTTCTGCAAAGATTTGCCACGCTCCTGGGCCTGCAAGAGCGAGTGCTCGCGCGGTGTGGTTGCAGGGAGCGCAGCGGCCTGGAGGCGCGGGCGAGGGAGGCAAAGGTACGGATGTCGAACAGGGCCGGGGGAGGGGAGTGCGCGTGTGCGGTTGGTGGAGGGGAGGGTGGCGGTGGCTGCGCCGCGCGCGTTCCCGTGTCGCGATAAACTGCGCGCCAGACAGATGAGCAGCGCGTCGCACCGTATTTCGCTCGCAGCCAGCTGTCTTGTTTATTGTCGTGGACTGCCCGAAGCGGCATGCTCTGTTCCGCATTTTTCAGCGCGTGGCGTTGCCCGGGCTTGTGGGCGGGGCGGGGCGGGGGCGGAGCAGGGCGGGGGCGGAGCAGGGCGGGGCGCGGAGCAGGGCGGGGCGCGGAGCAGGGCGGGGCGCGGAGCAGGGCGGGGAGGGGAGGGGAGGGGCGGGACGGGGCGGGGCGGAGCAGAGCAGGAGTGGAGTGTCGGTGAGCGGGAAGCGGCGTGGAAGATACGCCGCCGGCTGACACTGTGGATCCGGGGCAGGGCACCCACGCTTGGAGAGTTGAACATTTTTTATTCGATTTCATCTGCGTAAAAACACCCGATAGAATAAAGCGAAAAATGAATATTCAGACGTAGTTTCTCAGGCACAAGTGTGAGTGAACAATGAACTTTCGTTTTGTTCTATTCAAAAATTCATGCGCTATCAATTGTCAATTTGAAAGTAGTACTGCATGCCTTGTTGTAAACGTGAGAGATAATAAGAAGCGAATAAAAAGAAGGGAATATCGTCCCCGCTTCTGAACAACTTTCTTCATTTTTGCTTTGCGTCCTCCAGTGGAGAGTACTTGTCGATCTCATTCCACGCAAAACTTTCTGATTTGCATCCTTCCCACAAGATAAAGTTTCTGCGTACTATCTGCACAAGGAAAATCGGAAATCAATAAGGAAGAGACGTTTCATGATGTTTACAAAAGCGTGGAGCTGTACATTAGTAACTGCATAATATTTTATCATAATCACAAGAAATGGTCATTATCAATTTGGAAAAAAATCAAACATTAGAAATATTACGAATTAACAGATTAGTGCCTAGCGTTACCATCTGGTAGCTTAAAATTGTGGCGGCGTTGTTTCAATGTCTGTGCAATTATTTTGCGAATTTTCTTCAATAGTCGTAGACATGCTAAAAGAAACATACAAGCAAGTTTTTTTTCATTCCTGAATGCCAGATGTCGATTTAACCGTGATCACTAAGGCAATTTACACACTGCCAGTGAGCTCCTACGGCTCCTGTGCGCGAACGAAGTTGACAAAAATGGGGGAGCGCTAATCGCACAAACTACTTCAGAGAACTAATGGGTTAAAAGAAAATGACGTCATCAACGAAGTAGATATCATGTCCTTCAAATCTCGTACTGACTTTTGTAACATAATGAATGACAAACGAAAAGGACTTGGTGAGAAGAGTCCACTGCACGCGCCGTGTTGCACTCGCAAAACGCCCCACAAAAAATTCTCAATTACGCGAAGAAGTGCAGGGCGCGTCTCTTTGTCCCGGAAGAATCGCCGCCGCCCTTTGCGTGGCGCGAGGTCGCGAGGCCGCGGGCGCGCCGCGGCGGAAGGAGGGCGCTTGTTTTGAGCGCCGCAGCTCTTGCGGTCGCATTGTCGCGGCCGTTTTGTGCATGACATCGCTCTCGCGGCGCCCCCCGCCCCCCTCCACGCCCGGTCTGCGCGTCTCTCAGCCTGTCCCCTGCTCCAGCCCCGCCGCAACACAGCGCCCGCACTGCCTCCATCCCCGCCCCAACCTCATCCACTCTGCCCCGCCCGCCCCGCCCTAACCGCCCCGCCACGCCCCTAACCCGCCCCACCCCGCCCCACCCCGCCCCACCCCGCCCCACCCCGCCCCGTCCCGCCCCGCCCCGCCTCGCCTCGCCCCACGCTCGTGCCCGATGCCACGGTATTTTTCCCGCCCCGCCCCCACCTTCAGCCCCGCCGCAACACAGCGCCCGCACTGCCACCATCCCCGCCCCAACCTCATCCACTCTGCCCCGCCCCGCCCAGTCCCCCCCGCCCCGCCCGTCCCCCCGCCCCGCCCCTCCTCGCCTCGCCCCACGCTCGTGCCCAATGCCTCGGTATTTTTCTCGACCCGCCCCCAGCTCCAGCGCCGCCCCAACACAGCGCCCGCACTGTCTCCATCACCGCCCCCACGACGCCATAACCTCATCCACCCTGCTCGCACCGGGAGCGGTAGCTTTGTGCATCATATGATGTCACTGCAGCGCCTCTCATCAGGAGGCCCTACGTTCGAGTGCTGACGGCGGCAGGATTTTCGACACTTGCTTGTCAGCTAGGCCGAATTCAGTCGCTGTATGGAGGAGAATTCCAGCGTTCGGCTGCTCTGATCGGTAGTTTTCTGTGGTTTCTCCGATCAACACCAGGCGAATGCCGGAGCAGTACCCTAACAAACGGGTCACGAACCGCACGCGCGATCTTTCCTTCCTCTTCCTTGACCTATCCTTTCCCATTACACACACACTTACACTAACATGCACTACACTACCAAATATTCCGGGAGACCTATCGGGAGCTTAGAGCTTGTCCCGGCTGGGGCGGTGTCCCGCTGGTGGGAGAGTCCTGGTCAGGGGGAAACCTCACTAGCCGACAGTAGGTCGGCGCCGCATCTCACCATGTAGCGGAGGAAGATCACCGCCATCTCCCGAGAAGAAAACATGCACTATACTAACGGGACTAATGACCAAAGCAGTTGACGCGCCCGAAAACACGAAAAAATCTATCAATCACCCTGCCCACTCCGCCCCGCCTCACTCTCGCGCCCGATGCCTCTGTCTTCTGCCCGACCCCAGCTTCAGCCCCGCTCCAACACAGCGCCCGCACTCAATCCATTCCCGCCCCCACGACGCCATAACCTCATCCACCCTGCCCCGCCCCGCTTCGCTCCACGCTCGAATCTCATGCCGCCTTGATCCCGACCCACGCCTCGGTCTCCCTCCCCCGACCCCAGCTCCAGCCCCGCTCCAACCCCGCCCTCGCCCCACGGCCCGGCACCGCCCTCACCCCACCCCCACGACGCCATAACCCCATGCCACGCGCGCCGGTTCGCCTCCCGCTCGGTTGCCGCGCCTCGTGGCGCCGCGTTCCACCGCAAGCGCGAGGGGGCGGAGGAGGAGGAGGCGACACCCGACGCTGCGGAATGAGCAAACCGCAGGCCGCGCGGCGCGGCGTGGGGCGTGGCTGGTGGGGTGGCGCGGCGCACCCAAAACGCTGGCTCGGGGCATCAACTTTTGTTACTGCAATGCCTCTGTCCGGGAGGTCTTAGGTTCGAGTACAGTCGGTGACGACTTTTCGACACTAGCTAACAGCTTGGTCAAATTCAGTCACTGACTCGAGGCGAATTCTAGCAGCCAATTGCTCTGATCGGAACTTTTCCGTGGTTTCTGCAATCAATTTCAGGCGAATGCCAGAGTAGTTTCCCTAGCAAATGGGCCACGGACGGCCCGCGATATTTCCTTCCCATTCCTTGTCCTTTTCTATCCCCCACTTACACACACACTTCCATGCACCTCATTACCACACATGCCGGGAGACCGGTCGGGAGCTGAGAGCGTGTCCCGGTTAGGGCAGTGCCCCGCTGGTTGTGGGAAACGCCACTAGTCGACGGTAGGTCGGCGGCGGATCTTACCATTCAGCGGGGGGAGATCACCGCCACCACCCGAGCAAAACCATGCACTACACTTACTGGAATAATGACCTCGGTTGACACGACCGGACAAGGTGCATTGGGCTGGCGAGAGCGGCGGCGCTGGCGAGGCGGTGAGAGTTCGGGAAGGGCAGCAGGGGCATCGACGGGCATGATGGAGGGAATGCGGTGGAGGGCGTAGTCGCTGGCGCCGGGGTCTTGAGTGGCGGTTGTGGCAGGCACGACTAGCGGCGACAGAAGAGCCAGCAATCCCAGCTTGAAGCCAAACGTGTGCATTAGTCGCAGTAACCCAGAATTTTGCAGGTTTTGATAAGTTTTGACAGCTTATTTTAGTTGAGTTAAAACCATTCCTTGAACCACCTGTGTATCAAAAAACAACACATTGACACATGTGAGTAAATAAAAGAGTAAAATTATATGCTACATTTGCTCTTAGCCGATAGGTTTGATATCCGCATCCGCACTTGCTGCTATAGTTTTATCTAGAATTACTCCTTTTTGCAACCTTGACCTCGACTTGTGACATGCCGGCTCCCATTTGTGACATGCCGGCTCTTCCGTTTCCCTTTTCCTGGAAGCTCGTCACCCAGAGAGCCCTCCCGTTCCGCCGCAGCTCTCCTCGTCAGGAGTGTGTGTGACGGACCCTCAACCCGCCCCCTCCACAACACCCCGGGGCCCTCGCGTCGCCCGCGCCGGTAATCCTCAAACAATGCGGAGCTGCTGGTTGCGCGCCGGACCGCCCGCATCATAAACACATCACGGACGCACAACCACGCGTTTCGCGCTCGCTACGTCACCGCCCCCGCCCCCGCTCCCGCCCCGCTCCCGCCCCCGTCCCCGCCCCCGCCCCCGCCCCCGCTCCCACCCCCGCTCCCGCTCCAGCCCCCGCTCCCGCCCCCGCCCCCGCTCCCGCCCCCGCCTCCGCTCCCGCTCCCGCCCCCGCTCCCGTCCCGCCCCCGCCCCCGTCTTCGCCCCCGCTCCCGCTATCCCCCACCCCGCCTACGCCAACCGCCTCCGCCGCTACAGCTACAGTACACCCCTCTACGTGCCGGATGCTGCCTGCGCCTCCGCGACCGCTTTCGCGTCCGCCCCCACCCATCAGTGCGCTTAAACCCACTTCCACTCCAGCCCAACCTCCTCCAACAATCCCATCTCCACGGCTGAGCTAGCTCATATCCAGCATTACAGTTGTCTCTGCAATGAAGGACCGAAAGTTTCTAGGGTTCGACTCCCGTCGGAGGTAAATTTTCAACGGTAGCTAAGTAACTAGGGCCAATTTAGTCTGGATGACTGTTCTAGTGGCTGGCTGCTCTTGTCTGTAAATTTATAAGGTTTCTGTGATCAGTATCAGGCATATACCGCAGGAGAAACCTAACAAACGCGCCATGGAACGCACGTGTTCTTTCCTTCCTCAACCTTGTTCCATCCCCTCCTCTTAGACTCACACACACACACACACATACACTACATAACCACACATGTGGGGAGAGTAGTCGGGAGCTCAGAGCATGTCTCGGCTGGGGTTGTCCACCGCTGGGTGGAGGTACCAGGAAGTGGACATTCCTTGCAAGTCGGCATGTAGCTAAGCGTCGAATCACGCCATCCATCGGGGAAGGAACACCACCTACTCCCTGGGTAAAACATGCACTCCAGCAATATAGCTAGCGATCACAGCTGTTGACGCGCACGAAAAATCTATCAATCAAATTCCAGTTCCATCCGATCCTCCGTTTTCGCACTCGACCCAACGCTCGAACACACGATAACCCACCTCGCCCTTCCTTCGCAGTCCTTGTCATTGACCCCTACACACTCACACTCACACATACACACACACACACACACACACTCACACACAGTGTCTAATCCCCCATTAACCCCGCTTGCATCCCTTTACCACCCGCGCTGTATTCTGGCCCATCTCTCGCACTGAACAGCAGCGGTCGGGGAAACAGGGACGTCAGCGATGTAACGGGGGTGGAAGAATTACATGACATGCATAAACAATTAGCGCGCGAATAAAACTGGCGACTGCCCCGGCCACAGCGTGAAACCGCGTTGTAGTGAGTGCCCGCGGGAGCGGGGGCGGGGGCGGAGGCGCGGACGGATGTTTTTCGGCGCCCTTGACACTCGGCGCTCGGCGCGGCGTGCAGCGGGCAGCGCGCGAACCACTCGGCGCGCGATTTGCGAACACAAAGCGACGGCGACGGGCAACGCCTGCCCCTCACCCCGTACCTCCCGCTCGCCAAGCTAAGCGCTCGTTGCTCCGCCCCGCCCCTCCCTCTCACGTGACCCCGACCGCCCCTCACCTCGCCGAGACCCGTTCCTCACCCACCTCGACCCCATCCCGCCGCAGCACCTCGCTTCCGCAGCACCTCGCTCTGCCTGCGCCGCACCATCTCACCTGGCCCCACCCGTTGCCCCACCAGTTCGCTCCACAACGCACAGTACCTCACCAACGGCCATTTCGCCTCAGGCAATTTCCATCTCCAGCTCCCCCTTCTTGCCTCGACCCGCCCCACCGTTCTTCGACCCAGTATTCTGTATTCAGGTTGGGTGAGAGACAACTAGCGCTAAACACAAAGTAAATACTGGAAGATGCACTTACTACACTATTTGTAGCTTTATGCGCTCTTTACTTTTACTTTATGGCTACGTTCCCATTGGAGCACATTTCTGTATGATTCTATTTTTATAGCGGAGTTTGCTTTTTGTCGGAAACATTATATTCACGATTATTTTTGTAATTAGATGCTCCCTTAAGTACGATAGACATGCTTTTCTTTGTAATATCTGGATAATTTTCTTCAACCATGATATTTTTCAAATTTGCAAGTCACAAATAATGTTATGTATAAATAAAAATTGAATTAGTTTTCTATGAATTTTCTAATACCAGAACAGATTCTGGAAATAATTGTTTTTAAATTTTAAGAAAAATGGCGATGTAATGTACTACGGAGACTTAAAAAAGCAAAAACCCCTTCAAGAAATAAAATTTCTGTAACAAATTTGAAATGCCAATTTTTTTTCTGGAGAGGTCCGTTGTTTGTTGAGCATTTGAACTGAAAATCTCTAAATCCCCAACTAGCACACATTTCCCTAAAAACCCAAATTCCAACGCCCTGCTGTGAAAGATATATGCGCATCAAGTGGGGGTGTCTCCTACGCAGAATAAGCTGAAGTCGAGTGCTCGGCGAAGGCGACGTGTGGGCGATCGAGAGCGCCGTCTCACGTTCCGCGACGCGCCTCCCTGACGCCGACGCCTCGCCGCTACCGTTGCCCCCACCGGCGCCCCCATTGCCCCCTTTACCCTTGCAACCCCCGCAGCCCCCCCCAGCCCCCGCAGCCCCCGCAGCACTCGCGGCCCCCGCGGCCCCCGCGGTCCCCGCAGGAAACATCCCCACGCCCCCTGCTCCGCGTTCGCCAGCGGAGACACCCATCGAGGCGCTAACGGACACCAATACGTCGGAGTTCTCGCTGCCTTGTCCACAGGCCGCCGCCATCACCACCACTCCTCCGCCATTGCCACGGCTGCTTCCAAGACCCCGCCCCAGCCCCTTCCGCCGCTTCCTATCTCTTCCGCCTTTGTCAACGTTACTGCCAACGCCGCCTCATCCAATGGCGCCGCGGACGCGCAACCTCTACAACCACCATCACCACCAGATGAATCTCTAACCATCTTTATCACCTCTCCTCCGTCGTTATCACCAACACTGTCCTTGTCTTTTCACCGTCCACGTCCATTATCAGAAACAGCTGTAATACTACCATCACCGTCTCCCGCCCCCTTCTTCATCTATTCCTCCACTCTTGCTATCGTCTCAAGCCGCCAATACCAAGACCTTTCCTTCCACTCTCACCATCGCTTCCAGCCGTCTTCTCTGCTGGCTGTTGTTCCGTTTCCTATTTCCGCAACCCCCCCTCGCCGCCCCATCACCTACGCTCCCACCATTTACACCCGTCTTCCCCCCTCATTCCCCCACCCCACACGTTTCCATTCCTACGTCCCCTCGCCCTACGATCCAACTCTTGCGCCTCCCCCTGACACGCCACCATCTTCTCACGCCCCCACGTCCTGCATCTCCATCTCCGCCTCGCGTCGCGTCGCATCTCAGGGCGCCGCGTCGTCGTCTTATTTGCTGTGCACACAATGCGCCGCGCTTTCCAGGCCGCCTGGCGCGATGGGCGGCTCAGCGCGGGGGGGGGGGGGAGCAAGGCCCAGCCACCGGGCCACAGGGCGAAAGGAAAGCACGAGTATGCTCCGTGGGAAATTGAGCCGAGAGATCGCGCAAGCAGTGCAACGCTGGAGGGAGATCGAACGAGTGATGCGGATGGAGGATCGTAGATGAAGAAATGATTTTGCAGCAGCGAGCAGGAGAAAACCAGACGCACGCGAGACGTCGATTCTCTAGAGGCGAAACGAATATGAATAGTCTAACCATTAGAGACTTGTTTTTTTATAAAAATTGTAGTTAAGTCTAAGCAAAGTGGTGGAAGGTAATGGTTGTGGATAAAACACGGGACATTACAACCAGATAAAATTCATTCGATTCACTGCGAACTTAGAGGTAAAAATGTTTCTGATATTGTAATTTAATTGTTGAATATTTGCCAAAATCAGCATATCAATGTTGTGGTGAAATATGGCAAAACATTTCCGCCAGACGATTGCTAGACTTTCCGTTTATTTATACACTCACTAATCTTCGTATTAAAAAATATTCTTCGAACTTAAAAAGCGCTATTTTTGCTTCACTATAACCTCATGCATTCTTCCTTGTTCAAAGATGAAATGTTCACTGCTTCCAATAGATCGACTATATCTCGCGTAAAGAAGTGATGAACAAATGGCAGTAGATAAGCATTTAATATTGTAATTTCCAGATGAAAATAAAACGTACATTTTATTGCATAATACCAGTTAACAAGCGCACGTGCTAACTTCCCTCTTGCCTACTTCCTTTTATTTAATGAAAAAATCACGAAGTTGAGTAGAAAGATCAAACTTATTTCTAAACGAAAACCTTTAGATTTAAATTCAACATATGCTCTGTTCGTATTTATTATCTTCTTAAATACAATGAAGTTGTGAAAACCCTTAAACTATTTTCCCGAACTTCATTCTACCAGATCATCCAAAGCTTGTTTTCAACAACTAATACGATTATTGAATTGTAACTTAATGTATTAAAATGTTGCATAAAAATTACGCTTGTAGCCCGTGGATTTGACTTCGTCGACGGCGAGTATGAAAACTTTGCCGACTTTTGATAGAGATCGACGATAAAATCAGGGAGTAAAAATAACCGCGATGAAAGCAGGAGCAGCAGCAAGAATGGAAGAAGCAGAGGCGGTCCGCGGGCGACAGGTCCTTGGCGACGCGGGGGCGCAGTGATGGCTGAGGATGAAGAGCGCCGTGAGTGACGGTGGTTGCGGGCGCGTCGGGACGAAAATGCCAGCGCGTGGCGTGGCGGGGAGTGGCAAGGAGTGGCAAAGGAGTGGCGAAGGAGTGGCGAGGAGTGACGAGGAGTGACGAGGAGTGGCGAGGAGTGGCGAGGAGTGGCGAGGAGGGGCGAGGAGGGGCGAGGAGTGGCGAGGAGTGACGAGGAGTGACGAGGAGTGACGAGGAGTGACGAGGAGTGACGAGGAGTGACGAGGAGTGACGAGGAGTGACGAGGAGTGACGAGGAGTGAGGGGGAGGGGGGATTGGCGAGGTGTGACGGGGGTGGGGAGGGATGGGAGAGGAGGAGAGTGGCGTCTCCGGCTGCCGGGACCGCTCTGCTTGCGAGATGCGCGGAAGCGTCGTGCAGCGCTACCTGGCGGCGGCGGAGATACGGCGGAGGGCGCTGTGGAATGGGCGATCGAGGGCGAAGGGGCAACGAGGGTGACGGGTCTCGGTCGAGGGCGGAGGTGGAGGCGGAGGCGGCACGGCAATGGAGCATAGATCAAGCGGAGGGGCAGAGAGTCGTGAAAGGGCGCGCTCGTGGCACTGGTTGGGGATGGCAGCCGAGCTGACACTGCCCGTCCTCTGATATGGAGTGACGGCGGGAGGAACGCATCTCCAAGAGAACGCTCGCCGGATTCACCTGCCTGGCTCTCCACCGTTCTCATTCATCCTTCCATTTGACACGTCAGCCCCAAGGTGCATCCATCAACCCGGTTAACTCGCCTGGCCGTCCGACTCGCCTGCTCTCCCGATTCGCCTGCCTCGCTCGCTCTCACTCACCAGGTGCCTGCTGATGTCGCTGATCTCACATCCATATGCATTGATTATTAGTTTTTTGGGGAGGGTATGTAAACGCTATGGTCATTATTTCCTAACTATAATTCATTTTACATTCCTGGCTGTGACAGTGTTCCTCACCTACTTTAAAGTGGCATCCGGCGCCGACTTACGCTTCTGACTTCTCCGCCAGTGGAGGCATCGCGCCCGTCGGGGCAAGCTCTAAGCTCCCGACTGGTCTCTGGAGAATGTGGTAGTGTAGTGCACGCGACTGCAAGAGGGAGCCTGTGTGCGTGTGTGTAAGGGAAGGAAACAAGAATGATGTAGAAAACCTCTCGCGCAAATCTTGACGCGTTTTTATTGTATTGCGGCATTTCCAAGGTATTGATCAGATAAGCTACAGAAAACTGCCGATCACACCATCCGCCACAAGAAGTTTCCTTCAGATAGCTATTGAACTCAACATAGCTACTTAGTGTCTAAAATTAGCCACCGTCTAGACTCGAACCTTAGGATCTTCCGGTTAGCAACGCTGCAACGGCAGGAATCGTTGCCTTCAGCCATCTCAGTCGGTCAGAAGATCCACTATGTATATCCATTTCTGTTCGAGTATAAAATAATATTCATCCTATGTCCCTAATCTTGTTACCTTTTAATGTAATATATTGTTGGTAAAGTTTCATATAAAAATGCGATATCAAATTTAAACAGTTCTGCTGAAAAAGGAAGCAATGTTGAATGAACTGGCGAACGAATTTCTGACGTTTGGTCAAACTGCAATTTAGAAAGCAATTCTTAGAAGTACAATTTTCCTAAAAATTAAATTCGCGAATTAAGACATAAAAATAAGGTATAAGAATTTTAAAAAATTGCGAATGAAGTCACGTGTCATATTTTGGCACTAATAGCAACATGCCCGCTTAGTAGAAATCGATCGCCTACAACCTGAACCAGTTCAGTAGTTTTATCTCATTATCCCTTGCGAAGTGCTGCCTGGCAAGAAATTTCTGGAGATGAGCCAGCAAAATGAAGTCGGATGGAGATGGAAGTGGGACGGAGTCGGAGGGTAACAGAATTGCTCCCAGCGAAATGAATCGAGCAGAGTCGTCTTTACGCATGCGGAATACGGTCGCGCGTTGTTATGGTGCAAACACAACACCAGCAGGCAGCAGCCCACGACTTCGTTCTGTATCGCGCGCCGTAACTTCTTCAATGTCTCTAAGTAAGCTGTTTTGTAGATTGTTGTCCCTCGTTCCATTTTGTTTCCTAATAAAAATTCTTGACAGTCCCAAAACTGTCTGCACATGTTGTTTTTTTTCCTGAAGAAAGAGTTGCTTTCGTGGATTTCGGGAAACAAGTATGCCGTCATTCCAGTGGCTGTCGTTTAGTTTCATGTGTCTCGTAAAAATCCACGTTTCACGCCTGTGACAATCCTTTTCAAAAAAGTATTTCTTTGTGTCGCATAACACTTCAAAAACTGCCAGACTGCACCGATGCGATTTTGTTTTTGAACGTTCTTTGTTTTAGGTATCCTTTGCGCACACAATATTTTGTAGTGCATATGTTCAGTCAAAATTTCTTGTAATAAAGATCGTGAAATGTTTTGAAAATGCAATGGCAGATTAGAAATCATAGTTCGCATATTGGAATGAACTGATTCGTGGGTAGTGCATTCTTATGTAATCAAAGTCGAGCAGTGAATTCTTCGATAATCAAAGACAAGCAGTGCATTCTTTGGTAATCAAAAACGGGCGTCTACTGCTTTGTCATTTTCCTTTTCATCGTTGAACATTCTAACCCTATTTTGAACCATATCTTCACTCACATTTCCATACGTTTTATTTATCTGAGAATAAATAATAAAAAATAAAAAAAGAATTTCTCGCATTTAAAAACTTGAGAACTGCTCTTAATTCACAGTTAGCAAGCCGATCGATTGTTTTAAACATGATTGCCTTCAATCAATTACTTCACACGTCAATGAATTCCTATAAAATGGCTAGGCTACTTCGGTATCAAGTTGAAGGAAGTATCTATGCATGCCCGACCGACGTGCTGACAGATGCGCGGGAGATATTCGCGAAGTTTAAAAATAATAAATAAATCGTGTTAAAACGGTCGTTGAAAACAAAATTGTCTATTCTGAAGTACAGTTCTGATCATCACCTAATGCTGACTTTTTTATTTTTATATTTTAATGTCAGAAATCAATAGGAAGATGTACTTGACACTAATCGTATGGTTTCACCTTTCATTGCGTTGGAAACAGGGTTATTCACGCTACCAATTTAGTACAATAATGACTGCCGCTTGAGCAAACCTGCGTTCTATACTCTGCACACGCTGCGCCACTTATCGTCCATGCAGGTCTTGATTCCTTCGACCACCGGCCGGGAGTGAAGACCAATCGACATTTTCCAGATACTCCCTCCCCCGCGTCACTTCCCCTGGCCTCTGCGTGACGTCAGCCGCGCGCGGAGTTATTTGGCGGCCCCGTCTAGCCCGGCTGCCGTCCTTCGCGGCCACCTCGGCCGGTGGCGGCAGGCAGATTCGGCGGCACTGAGGGACCGCGCGCTGAGTTATCGACCGCCTCGTCCTCCTGCTCCTCCGCCGCCGCCTCTTCCTCCCTGGTGCGCTGCCATCTGGGGACGCGCCAGGCGCGCGAGCGAAGCGTTCGCCGACTCGTCCGGCCGCCGGAGGCAGTGGAGGTGGCGGAGATGGAGGTGGAGGAGGTAGAGGTAGTGGAGGTGGAGGTGTAAGTGGTGGAGGAAGTGTAGGTGATGGAGGTGGAGGTGGTGAAAGAGGTAGTGATGGAGGTGCTGGTGAGTGAGGTGGTGGAGGTGGTGAAAGATGTAGTGATGGAGGTGACGATGGGTGAGGTCGATGAGATGATGGAGATAGTGGAGAAGGTGGAAGTGGTGCAGGTGCCGGTGGAGGACGTGATGGAGATGGTGGAGGTGCAGGTTGAGGAGGAGGAGGTGGTGGAAGTGGTGGAGGTAGAGATGGAAGTGGTGGAGGTGGATGTGGAAATGGTGGAGGAAGTAGTGATAGAAGTGCTGGTGGGTGAGGTGGTGGATGTGGTGATAAAGGTGCTGATGGAGTGTCGAAGATGATTATGACGGTCGTGGTGGCGACTGAAACATATTTCGCAGCATGTCAGCGTATGTCTTGTTGGCAATGGCAGTATCGACAGATGCGATGGTGAAGGAGGGGAAGGTAGAGTTGGGGTGAGGGAAATGTTTTGTAGGGTTGATTAAGGTTCAAGATGGTGGCAAGGTCGCTTCAGGAGTCTCTGGCAGGTCAAGGATGTGATAGGTGCGGAACATAGAGGTCGATAATGGCGTTTGTGGTGATAGATATGCGAAAGCCAGCACCAGTGATTCCTGGCAGTCGCAATTTTGAAGCAGAGTCGCCGAGTACGGCCGAGCAGATAACGTAGACCTCAGGGTCAGATTGATCGTTGATGTGGGAGTGTGTGAGATTTTTAAGTGTCAGTTTGGGAGATTTTTAACAATGGATGCATACATGATAGTGGGGTTATTACGAGGCAGGGATGACTGCGATATTCCTTGTGATAGTGACGACGACAGATCTACTAGTTCGTTGATTGCGATGTATAGAAGGTATGAGAACTTCATTGTAGTACTAGATGCAGTGACTGGCGAGTCGACGATTATGACAATGGCTTTGACGACGGATTCTGAACCATCAGCGCATTAGCAGCAGCGGCAATGGATGTGGTGGCGGTTATGAGGTAAGATATTTGGGAGGCATCAGAAGTGGATTGACGTTCGTTACGGCACTGTGAAGGCTGCAAACGATGGCAGTTGCGATATCAAATGCACGCAGTTTCCTATTAACTACAGTGAAGTGCCGGGGGGATCCGTGACAGATGGCTGGGAGTGGGTGGCGCTGTAACGGAAGGCCAAGGGCGGCGGAGAAGCGTGGAAGCGCGGCGGTCAGTGGGGTGGCTTGCACAGCGCGTGCGGCTGGCTGCTGGCCGCCGGAGTCCCTGGGGAGACGAGGCTCGCAGGGGGAGTCGCAAGGGGACAGGACGCCGCTCTGGGCGGGCTTCCGGTGGGAGAGAAGCGAAACTCCCCGGCCAGGCACGTGGCGGCTCGCTGGCCAGCTCAGCCACCGCCATCAGCATCATCACCCCGCCACTTCATGTACCTCCAACACAACGACTACCACCACCATCCACTGCATTCTGCCATCATCTCCATCACCGAGCCGCCACCACGACCATCACCACATTCACCACGACCACTACTTTCACCGTCATGATCCCCATCACAATCTCCACCAACAAGAAAACCATCATCTCCATCCCTTTTCCCCGCCATTACCATCGCCACCACTGCCTTCTCCAGCAGCACTCTCGCCGCGTCCTCCATGTCCACCGCCATCGTCCTCCGCGAGCCTATATTTACGCTCCTGCGCCCACGCTCCGTAATTGGGCTATTTGTGTAGAGACGCGCCCCGCCGCGCCGCGCCGCTCCGGCTGTGCGTTGCGCATTGCATTTGGCGCCTTTGTGACCAGAATGCTCTTGGCCGGCCCGATGAGCCGGAAGGGTTTTGTTCTTCTGCAAGTGCCGATTCTTCTGCATGGGTTGTTCTCAATGATGCGCTCATGAATGACTGTGGAGAGGGGTAGGCGTTGTTGGCACATGCTCTGAGTCCGGGGAATAAGCGGGATGATGAGGGTCAACTTCGTAATTGCTTGTGTAGGGATGATTTCTATTGAAAAACAAGGTACGGTTTGAAAAGATGGCTTATCTGAATCACTACAGAACAACAAATATTATGACATTAGACAGGAGCTTAGACTTTACGTTCTACAGCGGTGCCGCACTGGGGAAGACACGTGGATGGTAAAACCAGCCAGTACTAGAAATCACTTTTCAGGAGGAAGGAAAACCACACCCAGACGGGTTGTAATTATCATGCTCAACATTTATAAGTCAAATGACCTAAGTAGTTCACTTACCCGGAAAAACGAAAAACAGATTATCTTAGAATAACTTGTGTAAACCTCTGGGGAATGTATAAAGGACGATAATGATATATTTTTGTCATAAATATGTAATGAGAAATTTCGTATACCAGTAACAAATATAATATTTGCCCCTGAATGGTAGGCAATTTGGCATGCTTCAGTGTGCTGCGGGTAGTTCAAATTTCCTTGATTGCGAGAGAACGTGTTCTGCAGAACACATGTCCCTAAAGAGTTGCCTAATAGTCAGGGGCAGAAGTCGCATTTGTAACGCCGTTATATTAAATTTCTCACTTTCTGATCATTGGCAACAAGTGATCATTTTTCGCACCTTTACATCTCCAAATGTCACCGTGTACAATCTCTCTCACTCTCACTCCCTCTCTCTCACTCCCTCTCTCTCACTCCCTCTCTCTCACTCCCTCTCTCTCACTCCCTCTCTCTCACTCCCTCTCTCACTCCCTCTCTCACTCCCTCACTGCCTCTCACTCCCTCTCACTCCCTCTATCACTCCCTCTCTCTCACTCTCACTCCATATATCTCACTCACCCCCACTCTCACTCTCACTCCCTCTCTCACTCTCACTTCTCTCTCATTCTCTCGTCTCTCTTCCTCTCATCCCTCTCTCTCATTCCCTCTCTCAATCTCTCCTCTCTCGCTCCTCTCTCCTTTCTCTCTCGCTCCTCTCTCGTCTCTCTTCCTCTCATCCCTCTCTCTCTCTCACTCTCTCCACTATCTCGCTCCTCTCTCTTCTCTCTCTCTCTCTCTCTCTCTCTTCCTCTCTCGGATGGGGGAGTGGGTTTGGTCGCAGTGTGCGCGATGCTTAATTCGTCGCCACCGAGGACCGACTTCCGGCCGCGGCGCGTGGTCGGACGCGCCTGCGTCACGGCGGCGGCTGCGGCTGCGGCTGCCTCCCGCGATCGCCTCCCGTCGCCAGCCGCCTTGCGCCAGCCTGCACGCGCGCAAAGAAATATGGGACGCGTTTACGAGGTGCATAAATGTTCATTGGTTCGTAATTTAATGGGCTGCTCTGGAATGAATTCTTGTTTTCGGGATGTGAGATGGATTTTACGAGTTTTCAATTCATAATCATTTCTTCTGACGAGTTTATTCCAAATTTTAAAACATTTCTTCAGAGAATCTGTTCTGAAATTTCTGAAAGATATTTTTTTCAAAACTTTCTTTGCCAAAGAACTTTCGTGTGATTTCAGTGTGATTATTGTCATCTTTATTCGGAGTATAAACAAGTTATTTAGATAACCATAGAAAATTTTGGATGAGAATCTGATTACCCCACAAAAGTGTAACAATTCTTACTGGTTCTAAAATTGTCATGTTCTTTTTTTCTACAACTGTGCAGTATAGAATCTTAAGGTTTCTTTTTAATTTCGTTTCATCTCGTAACTGTTTTCTTCCTTTTCCTATCCAACAAATATTACTTACCGAAATGGGCATGTCACCAATCCTTCATTTTACGTAAGAATTTTGTTTGCAAAAACCACGTGAGTGACAGATTATTTTTACCCCAAAAAAATTCCCTTGAAGCCGTCAGCGCCTATCAACGCAAGGGCTCAGGGTGACGTCTTCTTCGCGAAGCGACGCAGAAAAAGTAGGGGGAAGTGGCGGCGGCGGCGGCGGCGGGGGTTGGGCTGTCGCGTCCCCTGAGCCGCTTCTGCAACCGCACGCCCTTCGCTCCCCCCCCCGCCCCTTTGCTCTCGCCACATGCGCCCTCCCCGCCCCGCCACGCCCCGCCACGCCACGCCACGCCACACCCTTGCAGGCGCCACCAGTCTCCAGCTACGCAACAGCAGCTGGGTCTTCCAGGGTCCTTTACACGGAAATAAAAGAAATACAAAACCAGGTCATTACCCAAGTATGATACACATGTAGGAGAACTTCTTGTGGAATGGTGGTGAAGCGTTGTTTACAGACAGAAAGTGTTTTGGTGGGAATTGTAGCTGAAACTTCTTTCGATAGTTCCTGTGCAACTATTATTATTATTATTATTATTATTATTATTATTATTATTATTATTATTATTATTATTATTATTATTATTATTAATTATTATTATTATTAATTATTATTATTATTTCTGTCATCAATCATTCTAAAATCGTAATTAACGTACCTATATGTCCTTGACTAAAACCTTGTGGGCGTGTGCACTTTGAAAGGAGAAATGCATTGACGCGAGATAAGTAACGCGCGTCGTAGAATAACACTGCATCTTATACGAAACGGCACACGAACACTTTGGCCGTTTCGCATAAGACACAGTGTTAATCTACCACGCGTGTTACTTACCGCGCGTCAACGTAACGCTCGTGTGACACGGGCCTATGACGAGAACCGCTCCTCTTCGCTCTTTCTCCTGCTTTCATTCTGATCTTCTCCACCCTGTCTCTCTCTCATCTCCCTGTCGTCAGTGTCCCCGTGGCCATTCCTGTCATGGTCAGCTGCAATGCGGTTCTCCCCGAATTCAGACTTTACATCGTCCAGCGATGATTGTAGACTTCCGATCAACTTCTCCTCTTCGAAAAACAAGGGTGACAAATACAGCGTGCGAGGAAAGTCTCTCTGCAGTGGCACCTGGCTGCTTACAACAAATTATGCTGCGAGAAGTATGTAACAAAAGAAAACGTAAAAACCGCTCTGACAACAATCATAACAGATCCTGGTAGTGTTGTCCCCTTCACTTGCTTCCCAGCTCTGTTTGCTAACAACATCATTACCATTTTAAGAGGCCCTGACTCCGCCCAGTGCGGATAGACGTTCTTGGCGCACTATACTACTATTCATAATTGAAAGTGTTTGTACATCTGAGGTTCTTCACAAACTGTACTGGTGATCATGTTGCTGCTGAGAGACAAAATTATTTTGATCATTTTATGTCTAGATGAACACTTTTGTTGTTTTTAAAATTTTTCCTAAATTTTAATACTTCCTATCGTATAATAACTTGATAATCTAAATTCCACTGTTATTGAATTGATTTGTAATGTTTCGGTAGCCGCGAGCGTTATGACAATGGCTAGCGTGACGATGTGGAAGGCCGGTGAGTGCGGGTGCATTCGCTGGCGGCTGCCGGAAATTTAATAAGCAACACATCAGTGAGTTTGCGCAATATCTCCTAGGGTCTGTTTCTATGATAGGTATTAATTTGAGGCCCGTACCTGTTCTTCCCTCTCCCCGTCCCGGGAAGAGTTCGTACGTCGACTTCTCTGATAGAAAGTTTCCGTTATCACTTCGAAACCAAAACCGAAGCACGTATGACGTGCAACGGACATCGCGCAATCCTCTCTTTCGTAACACACCCTTCCTCACCCCAAGCCTTTGCGCCGAGAGCAAAGCTGGTCATTCATCGTCCAACGGTCCACATTTTATTCATCGAGGAACGTTTTCAAGCGTCCGATGCAGGGACGAACTGGGAACCCCTCCAGACACCTCGTGTTATTGGCAATGGTTATCCACAATTAGTAGTGCAATTTATAGTGTAGACAATTTTAAGCACACTTTCTGATAATAAAATACGCCTTGGGCAAAAGAATTATAATTTAATATGTGATGAATGTAATGTGCCATGATGTAATGTGTAATAATGAAAAATTCAATTTAATTAAGAAACTTTGATTTTTCGGTTTTGTTTTTCTAATGCGAATTAATTCAAGTCCCTTCGAGTAGTAAATTATGAATTATATCACAGTTCTCCAGTTCAGAGTATTGGATTTAATTTGATTGTAATATGTTATAGTTAATACTATATTATTTTAATGGAAATATCTCAACTTATTATCAAAATTGTCCTGATTCGAAAACCAGGAACTGTGGCCGTGATGTTTCAGTTGCACATTGGATGAATGAAATGTCCGAAGTGTGTTGTGTGACAGCTCTCCAAATTAAAAGAACGCTCTGTTATGACGCAGAGCGTGTTTGTCATTTTGAAATGTGGGAAATGCGTGGTTGTTGCGATGACAAGAAAATCCGGTCCCGCAAGACTTGCAAACCCGAAACACGGCGATGGCGGAGGGAAAGCAAGTGAGAAAACCGCTCGACGAGGCAGTGCGCGGAGCGTTAACCTTTCTTCCTTACATAGCTTCTCTGAGGAAACTCCTCTCGACGCTCTTCCATTAACTTTTAATTAATTAATGTATATATTTATTTGTTTAGTTATATATTTACTTATTTACGTATTTATTTATTAAATGGCAAAATCAGGAAGAACTATATATCGCGCATGGTGAAATGAAGAACAATCTACGAATATTTTCACGTTTTCCTGGATTCCTAACCCACTCCAGTAGAATTATGAATAAAGAAGCGATTTTAGCAACATTTGAAAACAATAGATAGGTGTTCCCGTGAAATAACTATATGCTGCAACTTTACTTACTTGATATAAGTATATGCAACGAACTCTGGTTTGATAGGACTGCTGCCAAAATAACACCCTTCCCCACTCTTCCTGCTCTTTGCAAAAATGGAGCTCAAGAAAGTGTGCGCAGAAGGTGAATCTATATTTCCTGATTAGAGTCAAATAAATAGATTATCTCAGCGTTTGCTCAATGGATCAGGAGAAACTGAACAAAAAAACATGATTGAAGCGGAGAAAGTGCTGGTCGATGTTTTTTTTCCCTCAAAATTCTCGTAGAACGTTTGTCCTGAAAAAAATTATACGTACATCACAAATATACTAACATTAAAATCGTGTTTTGAAGATTTTATTAGCAAATGAAGTGAAATTCGAAGTAATGTAAAACATTCTGTCCTGCATGAGTGCATAAACCATATTTTATTTTGGAATAAAAGCTCATAACATAATTAATAAAATAAATAAAACAAGAACCTAAAGTCGGAGAAACCTGAAATACCAACCATCCTGTTGACCAATAAATTGTATTTTTAATAGTTGTTACCACTAATTATACCGGTTACCACAATTACCAGGAGTTTTGTAATGGTTCCCTTTGACCATTGTAGAAATCACATGGTTCCCTGCATTTGCCGGAATTTCAATCTACGATTATACTTCTGATAAATTGTAGTCAATTTTTCTTTGGAATTGATAGTAAATATTTATTTAGAGTATTTTACTCAAATCATAACCAAATTCGTATATATTATGCGAACATATCAAATGAAGTGAATTATAATTTATTATTGAATTGTGCTTGTTTGTATACAATATATCAATATTTAAAGTAATTTAATTTCCGTTTCCTTATATTTCATGAATTTGCGTTTATCAAAGTTATTTCAGCCGGCCTAGATAGGCGAAGGGTAAAGACTTAAGGGTCCTAGCTGTCTCGGCTCGAAGTGTCGTGGGTTCGAACCCCGCCTTGGGCATGGATGTTTGCGTGTGTTGGTTTTCTTCCTTGCGTGTTCCCCCTACAGTTTCTCATACAGTTAAAACAATCGCAGTGGTCGCTATATGACCAAACTGTTAAAAAGCAACCTAGAAATTTAAAAAAATATTTGACGCTAAAGGTATACGAAAAATCGTTGAGAAATGAATTTGATATCAATTATTAAATCAGTTCCATTTGAACATTGCGACGCTTTTTCCAATAAACCTTTACCGGGAGCGGTAGCTCAGTGAATCCTGATGTCACTGCAGCGCCTCTGATCGGGAGGTCTTCGGTTCGAGTCTTGACGGCGGCAGGATTTTCGACACTAACTTTTCAGCTAGGTAGAATTCAGTCGCTGCCTGGAGGAGAATTCTAGCGGCCGGTTGCTCTGATCAGTAGTTTTCCGTGATTTCTCCGATCAACACCAGGCGAATGCCGGAGCAGTACCCTACCAAACGGGCCACGGACCGCGCGCGATCTGCCCTTCCTCTTCCTTGTTCTATCCTCTCCCCTTACACACACACACTTACACTACCACATATTCCGGGAGATCGGTCGGGAACTTAGAGCTTGTCCCGGCTGGGGCGGTGCCCCGCTGATGGGAGAGTCCTGGTTAGGGGAAACCCCGCTAGCCGACTGTAGGTCGGCAGCGGATCTCGCCATCCAGCGGGGGAAGATCACCGCCATCTCCCGAGAAAAAACGTGCGCTACACTAACGGGACTAATGACCAAAACAGTTGACGCGCCCGGAAACACGAAAAAATCCATCAATCAATCAATCCAATAAACCTTTCGATTGAAATGGCATCACGCTTTGCATTATCGACGTAACCTCGGAGCGCAGGTTGTTTTCGCAACGAAGGCAGAGCCGCTTGCTGCGGGCACCTGCCCGTTGGTCGCCGCGGAACGGGGCCGGGCAGCCTCCGCCTGCCTCAAGTGCAGCGGCGTCCGTCCGGCTGCTGTCGCTCGTGGAAGGGCGTGGCTGAGTGCGCGCCGCGCCGGGCGACGTGCAAGTGGGCCGGCCGGCGGAGAAAGGCAAAACTTGCTGATCAATCGTCGGAAAGGAACCCGTGCGGCAGGTGGCGGCTCCCTCACTCACTGTCAGTGGCGCAAGCGCTGCCAGATGAAGCATTTATTTGCTTTATCACCTGTTTAACGTCCGAAACAGTAAAAAACGAATGTATAACAATAATGCGTAATACAATGGAAGAACATTTTCAATCCAGGAAGAAAGTTCTAGGTTGTTTTGTACATACGCTTAGTAGCCTCATTTTCTGATTTATTCTTTTTTGACGCCTTCCTCTAGAGGCTCTAACATTCAAACTCCTTCATTCTCCTCCCTCTTTCAATAAATGCTCCATATCCACTTGTGCATTCAAATGTGTAAATCATCCCAATACCCACTTGGACATGAAGCCAGTAGTGATCAACATTTTAATAACACATTGACTCTTCACGTTTTGTGCTTTTATGCAAATTATGACTAAAGCATCTATTACCCATTTTTTACTCTTTCACCTTACTTTGTAAGAAGTATCATGTGGCGAATTGTCAAACTATACACGGGTTTCCACATTTCGCGTCATATTTTGCTTTTGAAAATATATCAATAATTTATAGAGAAGTAAAGTAATTTGTTCGAGATCACAAGAAAATGAAACTAGTGGTGCTACCGAATGTCAGACTTTTTTGCATTAATTTAATGTATTTAATTTCTCACTTCTTTACTCTTGGCTGACTATTGAACCTACCTCTTTCAGCTGCTATCAAACAACCCAAAACTCAACAAAAATATTTTCGGGGAAAACTTTTTATAAAAAAAATTGGAATAGTTTTTCAGAAAATATTTGTTGAAAAATAGTATTTCATGCAAAATTAGGCGAATGCCCTCGAATTCCTTCAGATGAATCGCTACCGAATATTTGCCTTAATACAGAAAATTTCCTGTCAATCCGTTTTTCGGTATCGAGGCATCACAAAACTTCATTCTGCCACATTGTGTTGGAGGAAGTAGTTTACTGCATATCTAAACTAAATTTCTGTATTTTTTGTTACCAGGGCCACGCAATATAGAGTTCTGTCTAAAAATAGGGGATTTCTGCCGCCGCATTACAGTACTTTCTCTTTACTACTTATGTTTGTATTACGGTTATAAATTAAAAAATGTATTCAAATTCCAGACTAGTCTAATTTTTCAACTAATTTTGTGAAATGACGTGTATTTTGTCCTAATATGTTGATTTATTAAGAACTGAAATTAATAAATTATCCACAGTAATAGATACTTTTTAAAACATTTTGCAATTGCAATGTATCGTGAAAACCCAAAAATGAGGTAAAGAAAACATAATCATCAGCCATATGCGTTCATGAAAGTTGTATGTGTTCTCTGAAAAAATTTAATTCTCTGAGAACTCTTTTCATACAACTTATGAGACATCTAGATATAACTTGCTGTAGTTGTGATTGAAGCATTCGTAGTGTCTCCTCCAAAACCTCAAATAAGAATTGAATTGTGAATCTCCTTCGAAGTCTGCGAAATAAATTATGCCGATGGTAGCGATACGAACTCCGGCTGAAAATACGGCGTCCGGAAAGTTCATAAAGAAGTGAATATCTCTTCTTCCTACAATTTTTCGTCGTTCTGCAGCAATAAAATAATAAAGAATATTCACCCTTCAGAGCCTATCGTTGAAATATTCTTCTTAACTTTCATGCCTGATCTTTTATTCAGAGTTTCCAATGAGGAAACATGAATGGCAAAAGAGATGAAAATTCCCGAAGTAAAATCGTTCTTTCGAAACAAAATAATGTTTAAGATATAACATTTTGAAGTTAAGAAAACATCGAAATAAATTCATTTGTTATCTTTACGAGTCCTAGTAATTGATTCTCTAAACTAATTAGCTCATAGAATCATTGCGAAGTATGTTTAAAAGAATCGCCATAACTCGCAGCACAGTGAATACAGAGGCAGCTGCGGGGACTACGGGTTCGAATCCCGTCTTGGGCATGCATTTGTAGTATGGCGGGGGCCTAAGTACCTCATCCCTCCCCAGATCTCCCCCGTCCCGAACGTTGTGTGAATATGGCATGAATGTGGTATGTGGGGGAGAATGCTCTTGGTACGTGAGATTCCCCTGACCGCCAACAAGCCTCTCTAGCTACATCAGGGTTCAAACGACCCCACACGCGTACGAGCAACGGCTGAGTTACGGAGAGGAGGCTACGGACAAAGTCCCGAAGAGTGTGAGAAAGCAATGATAATAGTGGAGGGCAGAGAGCTGATCGCCGAAAAGGTTTAACTTTAAAATGTCCAATGATTAATAATAATAATAATAATAATAATAATAATAATAATAATAATAATAATAATACATAACAATGTTTATCTCTATTGTGTTCATATTTCGTCTACGTTTGATATGTTTTATCACTAGCTTGTTACACGTAGCAGCTTAAGTTAACGTTTTGAAATACGCGAGTGTCTATGATAGTATCAGGCAATGCTATTGAAATTTCAGGTTGAATAAACGGCAGTTGTGAGATGGTTCGAGTTCACCGTTACAATTGTTGGGTTAACTGTGAAATTAAATCTCTATGCATTGAATGTCTCTATAATCAAAGAAATATACACCTAGAATAACCTACCACCCTATTTATTAAAAACAAAAAATGTAGAAAAAATTGTAGCTGTACGGAAGGATTTCATTACATAATTTTTTTTTCTCTAAACTATTTATTTTTTATAGATTAATCTGATTTACCAAAAAACCAATAGAACTAATACAATCTACATGTTATCATGCTCATTTTCTTGCTACAAGTATCATTAACTCGGCCGCTATGGAAATTAGCAACGACTACTAGAAGACTATTTATTGGAAAGAACTCCAGTAGATGAGTTCTTTTTACTATCATAAACACACAGCTATTACAGTCGTTTACCAGGACCGGAATGTGATGGCTTCTGGACAAGGTTAGTAAATGATATAGACCAAAAGTATTCACATTTCTGTCGTGATGAATACGTATTGTTTTTTGCTTCTTAAACTCGTCTCTTATATTAACCATTTCTACACTGTAGGAAAACGAGTACAACTAGTAGTACTAAAACAGTAAGTCCTTTCTCGCCCGTACTTTCGTACAAAATTACGCCAAAAACACTCAAATTTTCAAAAATGTTCTTATTTTAAAATGATGTTATTTCAAAATCTATCTTTATGTGACAGATTTTATTAAGAGAAAAATATCTATCTTTAGTATTTTATTTGTAGGAAGACTCCGAAAAAAGTCTGAACTTTTGCAATTGTCAAAAAAGCAGAGTTTTCAACGAACATGAGACATGCGCCATTCACTTCAGCGTCCTTCACACTATTCGACAACACAATTTAATCAAAAACCAAAGTGTCATTATTTTTTTTAAATTTGCAAAAGTATCCCACGGGCTTCATGTAAAGTACCCCCAAAATAAAAATATCGGTTTCAAATTCAAGGGGCCGCGACATCATCCAGATCGATTTGGGAATATCAATTTCGGAGGAAATCGGCTGAACTGTTTAGCCGCTAGCGTTGTTCACAGAGAGACGGACAGACAAAAGCTTGGCCGTCATTCGATTTTTCGCTATCATGACTCTGGCTACACCACGGGCTACACTACAAGCCTATGAAAAAAAGGGAGCTTATTTTTATTTATTTAAACCAAGAAAATAGTACAAAAATAGTTATTTTTTAATCTCTCCGTAGTCCAACTGAAGGAATATATTTGCGTACTTGACCATGCAATCCTGTTTTCCCGGGTCACAGAGCTTCAGTTATTGACTCGCAATTACATATGTTAGCATTAGAGGAAGGATTTTAATGAAATGTCAATTTTTTCTCTTCACTATAGAGCAATGCTTTTGAGTAAATACATTAATTTTATGTTATGACAAAAGGAAATGACCAATTTTTATGACTTTTTTGCATTTTTCGTTGATTTCGACTAACAAGACATTTTGTACCTGTTTCCGTCGTTTGTTAAGCATTTTTATTGATTAAGTTTCCACATTCAATTTTAGAACATTCACTATTCTTGATACAGTAACATAATTTTTAACAGTGATAGTAAATGTTTATAAAAGAAATTGTAATTAATTATTCATAAATGATAAAAATTCATATCAATAAGACATATTGCAGACAATCATAATTTAAGTTATATTAAATCCGTTTTCACTGATTTCATCGATTGTAATACCATTTTAATAGTGCTTGGTTCAAATAATATTTATAATGTTCTCCACAGAATTCCAGAATGGCTTATTAGATTTCTTCGCTCAGGAATTGTAATGTCAGCTGTTCTGAGTATCTAATCTAAGTAACGCCTGTCAAAGTCATTGTGTATTTGGCCGATCTGAGGATAACGAAAGGCAGACATTTCTTGGTAAAAAACAGTCGCAACCACAAGTTCGAGCTGAGTTCGCTTGAACGAAAGGCAAAATCTTCGATTACATCATTAACTTATCCAAGTTTGAATTGTTCTTCTGAACTGATTTTTAAGTAATTTTTCTTTGATTTTAGGGCAGTATTAAAATATTTTACGAGCATTTTCTTGATCTTTCTTTTGGCAAAGTTTTTGGTCATCAAAATCCGTGCGCCTAGTTATCAACTCCAGTAAACATTTCCCTGAAGTGTTCTTTTAGTATGTTGGTTGTGATCCCCTCAAAAATGTCCTTTGTGGAGCCTCACGGAGCCTGCCAATTGGTGAAGTGCGAGTCCGAGATTCCCCGGAGTAAAAGTTGGAGTGTGGCGGAGGCGCTTCGCTGAGACACGCGGGGCGCGCCGCAAGCACAATATCTCGGCCGCCGAAGCGCAGACAATGGGGCGCGGGCGGGCGGCCTTCGGGCGGGCGCTTCGGCTCCGGTGGAGCGCGGCGCGCCAGGCGGAGGAGACAAATCGGGCGAAGGGGAAACAACAAGGGTGGGGCGGGGCGGGGCGGTTGGGGCGGGGCGGGTGGGGCGGGGCGGGGAGGGGCGGCGCGGGGCGGCGCGGGGCGGTTGGGGCGGGCGGCGGTTGGGGCGGGGCGGTTGGGGCGGGGCGGTTGGGGGCGTGGGCGGGACGGGACGGGACGGGACGGGGCAGGGCGGGGCGGGCCGGGGCGGGGTGGGGCGGGGGGCGGTTGGGGCGGGGCGGGGGGGGGGGGGGCGGGCGCGAGGCGTGCAGCGGCAGCTTCAGTGAAGCGAAACTCGAGAGATAGCGACCAGCGGCCACCGGGCAGTCGACCGGCTGCCCGCGGCGTGCAGTGGGTGTTAAAGCAGTAGGCTATGGGCGTAGAAGTGGGTGACGGGCGATGGAAGCGATGGGGGAGGCGTTTGGCGACGGGCGCCGGGAGACAGCGGTTGAGACGGCAGCTGCCGGCGGGCATAGGGTCCGGGCGTACGGGCTATGCGGCGGGCTTACAGGAAGGGGGCGAGCAGGAGGGTGGTGGGCGGCTGGCGATGGGCACCGGACGATAGGCGAACCAGGGTGGTGGACTGGTGTGGGAGTAGGGGCCGGGCGTACGGAATGGGTGACGGACGTACGGAACGGGGTTACGGGATGGGCGGCGGGCGTACGGGATGGGGGCCGGGCGCACGGGATGGGGGTCGGGCGTACGTGATGGGCGGCGGGCGTATGGGCCAAGCCTACGGGGTGGGCGGCGGCGAGCTGTAGGTAGGTGGGTGGCTGGCGACGGACACCAGGCGTTGGGCTTAAGAAAAAGGGTGACGGGCAGCTCGCAGCGGACATATGGGCAGGCCGTATGGGTTGCGGGTGTATGGGCTGAGTAGGGGCCATGGGCGAAGGGGGCGGGCGAGTGAGGCGAGCGACGGGCGTATAGGGTGGGCACGAGCAGGAGGGCGGTGGCCGGTTGGGAAAGGAGGCGGGGGGCGGGGCGGGCGGCGAGGGCGTCGTGCTCGGCTCGCCGCCGCGCCGTTCGCTGCCTAAGACCGGTTCCACCGCGCGGTCGTTGACGCCTCCAGGCCAGCTGCTGCGATTCGCAAGTTCCCCGCTTCGATTCTTCCAGCGGAGTGACTGCGTACTTCCGTTACGATAAGAGCATGATCTTCTAAAAGTAACAACGGGTGTAATGTTTTTTTTTTCAAAATATCATATCACATTCGTGCAGGCTCTTGTAAGTATTGATATATCGAGTTAATGAACCTCCTTCTCCCCCTGTCATAAATTTACAACATATTTTTATTAACGTATCTTTGATTTATATTCATAAGATATATTTTTCTCCGGGCTGATTTTAGTTTGTTATTTGCGTTAGTTTATCTATATGTTATATTTCGAAGCGGCCGTGAACGAATTAACGCATGGATGCATTTGCATAGGAATGGCGCTATCATTGAAAAAGGGTCACATTTCAAGGCCTTATCGCTAAAACAGTTTATTATTTATAACGGACGAAATTGTACACTGATCGTTTCTCTTTTACTAGTCATTGCTGCATCCGACATTGCCGTTTTCCATAAATGTGCTCATGTGAAACTTAACATAAGCATTTCTGACATTTCGTTTGCTTTGATTCTACTGCTCCAACATTCTTCATTGAGCTCTCGCGTTATTGGCAGCTCCCTTGCCTCACCGACTCAGAAGCTTCCCCCTCTTCCACCGCCTTTCATTATGCAATGAGAAAGGGCAATGTAGAGCTGCTTGCAGCGCTGCAGCAAAGAAGCACTCACAGCCCAGATGGCAGTTGCGGATCTTGAGGGAAAAATAATTGTTTGTGTGGTCAAAAATCATCACACATGATCTTACTGTCATTATGGCACTATTAATTGTGTTAATGCTAAAATACAAATTTAACAACTATTTTTAATGTAAGTTTTTATCAGAATTCTACATTTCTGTTAAGAACTGTGGTACTTTAGTATTAAGTTGTTCCATTTCCTTAATTATATCATCTCCATTACAATTTTCATTAAGTTTCCATTGAGCTTTTGAGCAAATGATGAAATTACCCCCTTCTTTGATTCTAAACATAATTCAGGTTTACTCCTTTCGCTCGTTTGTGTGGGCTTTTTGCAAGTTGGACAGAAGTAGGACGGGAAAGGATTGTTATTTCGTCATAAATGTTCTCCCATCACATCTGAAGTACGTTCATCGCTACAAACACTTCTTTTATTTCTCTGGTGAAACGGTTCTATGTCTCTGGCCAACCTTTCTAGTTCATTGTATTCATAATTCAACTATATATAAGAAAATAGTTGGAAAGGGATTCTGGAACTCAAGGAAAAGTGGGCAGATTATACGTATCTCCCCTACAAGTTTTTGACGATAAACAAATTTAATTCATTAAAAGTCACGTGAATTTTAACATTGCTGTCCGGTAGCGGTAGCTCAGTGCATCAACTGATGTCACTGCAGCGCCTCTAACCGGGAGGTCCTATGTTTGAGTCCTGACGGCGGCAGGATTTTCGACACTGGCTTTTGAGCTAGGTCGAATTCAGTCGCTGTCTGGAGGATAATTCTAGCGGCCGGGTGCTCTGATCGGTAGTTTTCCGTGGTTTCTCCAATTAACACCAGGCGAATGCCGGAGCAGAACCCTACCAAACGGGCCACGGACCGCACGCGATCTGTCCTTCCTCTTCCTTGTCCTATCCTCTTCCCTTACACACACACTTACACTAACATGCACTACACTACCGCATATTCCGGAGACCGGTCGGGAGCTTAGAGCTTGTCCCGGCTGGGGCGGTGCCCCGCTGGTGGGAGAGTCCTGGTTAGGGGAAAACCCCGCTAGTCGACGGTAGGTTGGCGCCGGATCTCGACATCCAGCGGGGGAAGATCACCGCCCTCTCCCGAGAAAAAACATGCATTACACTAACGGGACTAATGACCAAAGCAGTTGACGCACCCGGAAACACGAAAAATCAATCAATCATTAACATTTCTGAACCTGCGTGAACCAGGCGAAAAGTCTTTCGGCGAATTAGATCGCATTTAGTCGTTGTATTATGTGCTGTATCAAAGATCTGTGACTGCGCTGTTGGCAAGTCGTCGATGCCTCGCTGTCGCAGGGCAACCCGCGTATCAGTGCGGCGCGCCCTAGCGTCGTCCTTCCTGGAACCTTGCCTCCCACCTCCTGTTCCACTTTGAAAGGCAATCTCTCATCCAGACATCTTGCCCTCTCTTTCAGTTCTCTTTGAGCAGGTGTCAGGCTCGATCTTTTCATTCTCAATTGAGAACATTGGCTTCTCCTTTGTCACAATCCCCGTCTTTGTTCCCCTTGATCTATCGAGTGCAACTTCTGTACCGAAGCGGTCTTTCTTTGTTAGCTGTTGGCTGCCTTGATAGAACGTGTTCGAATATGAAAGAACCTTTGTTGTACCCCAAATATTTGAATGAAAAGAAGAGGTGAGATTCTCACGTTCTGTGGATCATATCGAAGAATAGAACAGTCAATGAGTTCATTTTCGAAAATAACATAATGTGTCTACGCATCTCTCGAGCCCAGTGATTACATGTTTGTTAGCGGCGATATCTTGTGGGCGACACTTCCTACAGAATTTTATCTTTCATAATTAATATAAAGGTCATTATTGGGAAAATTATCGGAGGATTGAATTTCGGCTCTCTGTCAGGAATCTCTAGGGGCGGCTCCTCTATTTTAGAGTACGAGGCTAGAGATTTATTCATATATGTGCTGCCTTTTAGAACTGAAGAAGAAAGTTTGAATATCTTGCGAATGAACGATGAACAACTTGCAAATCTGTGCTTGACAGAACGAAATGATTAGGAGAGGAAAACGAAAATAAAGTTACGGTTCCATGCTACTTACTAATCTTTCCCTGCTACCTTACTAATGAATTGCAAATATTTAATTAACGGTATTATGGTTTCTTGTCTATTCAAAGTACCCTTTATTACAACAATGTAACATTATTCTTTCTTAGTGATTTGTATTAGAGATTATTCAATGAAACTGCAGTAAAATTATTTACAATAACTTTTTGTGTTTGGTGAAGTACCTGCCTATTATGTGATTAATAATATTGTTCATCAATTCAAAACTTTTTATGCATTCAGGTGATATTTAAAAATAGGTGAATTGAATTATGTAGAATCATGGGCTGATGACCAAGTGTTATCCCGTTAGATAATGGTATTATGATGTACCGCTTTCCCGATAATAATTGAAGAACTTGGTCTGACAGTCAACAAGATTACAGTCGCTGTTACAAGGCACAGGATGATGGGTAGTATGCACTAGTCGATTTAAATGCAAATAATTCTGAGACAAACGCATTTTAATGAAGCCTGGTATGTGTTGCATGACAATATTACGATTGTCTGAGTTCGCATTTCCATTGGATGCGCCTTTCGGGCAGCCGTGCTGCCCGTGCATTGACCCAGTGGCGGCCATGGCGCTTCTCTGCACACTGCACATTCACACGCGCGCCTTCGCCCATGCACATGCACACGCCCGCACCGCCCCGCCCCGCCCTGCTCCGGCCGCGTCGCCCGGTGGCGCGGCCCCGCCCCCCAGCGCCGCGCGCGCACACGCGCCGCCTTGCAGGGCCGAGGGGGGGAGGGAGGGGAAGGGAAAGGGAGGGGCGGGGCGGGGCGTGCGCGCGGGGGCGGCGGCGGCTGCGTGCGGCGGCCGCCAGTCGGAGCCGAGCGGTGGCGACGAACGGCAGCGGATCAGCAGCGGCACACAAGGCGGCGGCGGCGGCGAGGGCGGCGGAGGAGGAGGCGCAGGCGACCGGGCCGGCCAGCGAACCCAGGCGCGGCGCCAGTGGATGCTGACGATGGTGGCCATCGCCGTGTGTTGCATCCTCGTGCTGCTGCTCGTCTTCATCATCTTCATCATCGTCATCGGGCAGTCGGTGCGCGCCGGCGGCGGCGGGCGCAGCCAGTAGCAGCGCGCCCCGCGGGGGCGCCCCGAAGCGACGCCGGCGCCCCCCGCGCCCTCCCGGCCGACGCCCCTCGCCCAGGCCCAGGCCCAGGCCCAGGCCCCGGCCCCGCTCACGCACGTGCGCCCGCGCGCCCACGCACTTGTTGCCGCCCCGCCGCGCCCCGCCACGGCCCCCTCCGTGTGCCACGAGTGGCGAGTGACAGTGACACCATGGGCTAGTTGCTTCCCGGCAGAAGAGTAGTGCGACTTTCCGGCGTGCATAGTGTTATTTTCCTACTTTTCTTATATGAGTACATATATATACACACACACACAACCCGTGGACGTACCAACCAGCAACCAAGAAACGTTTTGTATAGATATAGATATTTTCATTACGAAGTCTTTGTACGATGAGAAGTAGAGTAGCGTATTTTCACCGCCACGATTCGACGTAGCGTCGACGACCAAGATCCTCAAGAGCCCTGTAATGTACTAAGGATCGTCAGTAAGTAAGTCACAAGGAGCAGCCAAAAGAAAAGTAGTCGTTGTAGTAGTGTGTGTTCTGATCAGTGAGTGTTTCACGTTCTGTGGACGTGTAGGTGAAAGTCGCTCAAGGTGACGTAGTTAATCAACAAGAGACTGAGATGTATTGAAGCAAGTCGCGTACGAGTAGTTACAATATTAAAAAAACCTTCACTTAATTCGTACAGAATGATAACGTGTTTAACATGCTTTCATATGCCGCTCATATTAATCCCCTCATATTAATCTTGCCAACGTTCATGAACACCTCGCTTTCTTCCTTGAACTGAATTTATCTTGTAATTCCAAGTTGTATGGCAACACTAATAATTTCCGACAGACCATGTAATTAGTCGTTTCGTTGCGTTGTAAAGTCACTTTATATCTAAGACCCACCGTAAAAACTTTACGTGGAAAAGAGGTTTCACTTTTTAACGCGTTCAAAAGAATGCATCGTAATGTAAAATACCTTTGCCATAAAAACAGAACGTTCCGTGCTACATTGCACGTTATCGAGCTAGTCGCTTTGTTTAACTGCCCTCTCCATTACACTCCCGTTTGGACCAGTGGAATGACTTGCGACAGTGCAACACCATTACACCCTGAGATGTCCGACCACCTACTTTCGCAATTCCATGCCGTTTGTTGGGCGAGTGTAACGCTGCATTCATTTGTGACTTACTTTCTGACCCCCCTCGTATGTGCCCTGTAACAAAGTTGTATGAGAATATAACATCATGACGTTCGTATGTGTTGGCGTTGTGATTTCCTGACGGTCCGTCTCTCGCCCGGAGCGATTCCTTTCCTAACGGACCGATCGGAGACGGACGCTGCCTTCCTCACGAGTCTGCATCGCGTGGCAAACCACGACGTACACGCAAGAGGTGAGTTCAAGTGGTCCACAGCACAATTAGGAGCGATAGCAGCTCTTGGGTGCACTAAGAAAATACAATCTGCTCGCACGTCTCTCACTGTGCAAGCATGAAAAGCAGGCTTCCCTTCGAAATCTGAAACATTGAATTTACGAGTTGAGATTAACGTAGTGGAGTAGGTTACGAATAACATTCTTGCATAACACTCAAACAGCAGACGTGAATTGAGTTCGTTTGTTCTATTTGTAAGCTGCGTTACCGAGGCTTGTCGCTTTCTATCCACGCTCGGGTGGGAATGGGGATGCAAATGATATGCAGATGCGAGTGTTGTGTAGGCGGAGAGTAGGCGTACGTGCGCGGTCGGAGAGCGAGGCGGGCGCTGGCTGCTGAGAAATGGAAGGTGACAGCTCAGTACGCTGTACGATGATGACAAAAATATACTCGCCCATTTCGCTGAGCCGAGGATAAAATCAATTTTTGACACCATATTCCCATTTACACAGTTAATAACAAGTAATACAATTGGAAGATCCAATCCATTTCTGGGCAAACATTTGCTTCATTTCATTGACACACACCATTCTAAAAATATATTTCCGAACTTGCCCATTTTTTCTGTTAAATTTCTTATATAGGAATTTATAATTCCTCGGAAACAAATTTAACACAATAAAAATGATTCAGAAGCATATAACGAACAGATTACTCACGGATAAAAATGAATGCTATTGCCTGCTTCTGAAGTGCCGTATTGCTTTGCCTGAAGAGAAAAGCTGTTAGGACTCTGATTTAGTTTAATTCCTCTTGGGACAGGGCAAAGTATCTTCGCTAGTATGCAGCTACATTGCTTCATTAATTAATACAATTCTAATATTCCGCCAAGTTTGAAACATTAGAAAATTATCTTTAGTTTAATCAAAATTTAGAGAATGCAGATTGCTACATTACCAAAGTATCCTTGTGGTTTGGTAGCATGAATATCTATCCATAACTTATAAGCAATATGTTTGCTACAGTTTCTTTATAATATTTATTAACATCTCTTTATATATACTTTGTCGTAAAACCTTTTGTCAATAAAACATTATAGAGAGATTTGAACATCAATTTTGATTATCGTCTTCGAAGTAACGATTCTTAAGACATGTTTCTTACGTAAGGAAAAGAAATATGGCAGATCCGTTGCATTGAAGTCAATTATAGTTTTTGTTCCAAATTATTGTTCTATGTTGTTTTGATTCATGAAAAATAATAATTCTGCCCTTGACAACGTTCTTTACGTTAAAATATCCTTTTCCTGCAATCTGAAGTTGGAATATATTAAGCTAAAGACAATGTAATATAATTAACTTCGGCAGTGATTCTATGCGCAATACCTTGATGCACAGGAAGTTTATTATAATTATAATAAGCACATTATCCTAATATAAGTTGTTCTCTTTATAGCACTTGCATTTTTTGCTAGATTCAAAAAGCAATTTTATTTTTATTATTGTGAGCATTATCGTACATTTTAAAACTATGGGCAAACTTCTATTACATTCATTTCACACCACTGGTTCATTTTATTGTAATAGGTAAACAATAAAATAGATATAAACTACTATGTGTGCGATGAAGTTATAATCAAGCATTATTCATCAAAAGCATGGATATTTTAATGTATATCTTGTGAAAACAGAAGTAATTGACGCCTCAGTACGAAATATAACTGTCTTTGTAGTAGTATATGTAGGTTATCACTTACGTTTTTCACACGTTCTAAAGCAAAACAGCTGCAGAAATTAAACTCGACGAGGCAAAACTTACACTTGCAAATGCATAACAAAAGTTGAGTTCAAGATTTACTGTCTTGACAAACTATATTTTGCAACATTTTTATTGTTTTCATTGAGTATTCCTGTTTTTATTATTTTACTTTCCAGTTAAAAATTAATATTTTTGAAAAGCATCTTATTACTTTCGTAATTATCTGCTATTAAAATTGAAAAAGAAAATGCATTTATTTACTATAAAAAAACAAAAGGGACACATTAGTTTCAGACTATAAAATTTCTTTTACAGATCCCTGACGATCGAAAGTTGTATTCTGGTTGATGAAAAATTACATCATAAACCATTAGTACTAGTAAGACATAACTAGTTTAAACGAAGGAAAGGAAATCATGTGACTTCGTAGATTCAATTTATCGATCACAAAAGATTATTACAGGACAAAATGTGTTGAATTATTAATTTATAGGACTAATTTGGTTGCTTTTTAATATTCTCTTCATGAAAACAGTGAACTTAAGTTTACAGTTAGCATTGCGTGTTAATTTGCAAATTATTGCAAAATTGATCAAGTATATTTTATCATGATATCAAAAGATTGTTAAAATAACGATGGACAACATTAAATCAAAATAATTTTCTGCAGTTGATAGTTATATTTGAAATTAATAACGTTTTGCGTTGCGACGCATATGCCAGCAAAATATGCACTCGAACCTCAAATACTCTTTGCGATTTCTTGAAGAACGATTTAGTATTCAGGCAAGACTGTAATTCATGGTTTTTGTAATGCGCTTTGATGATAAACCGACAGTTGAAAGCTGTATAATCGTGCCAAGAATAAGCGACCAACTGTCGTTAGATCCTGATATCTAAAACACTAATATTTCAAAAACTCTATGGCCAGCATCGGCAGATAACCTGTTTCAAGAATTTTTTCGAAATGGATATTCAGCTATTGATCGGGCCGAACTTGTGGCTCTGCGACCTTTAAGCACAATTTCAATTTTGAACGTTTTTTTTTACATGAATCTCATTGTTTGTTTTTAAGAACTTCTAAAAACACGCTCAAAGTTATAAAAAATGTATTCCATGCCATACGCGTGGGAGAGGGGTCTTCCTACTTTTCTCTCCAACGTCATCGAGGGAATAGGTTGGGGAAGAGTACGAAGACGGGGAGACTGCAGGCCACAGTAGATCGCCCTAATATCAGTTAGTGGTGGTTAATTTAGCTCGGAGCCAGCATTGTTGCTACCTTTGCTGCGAGAATGATCGGGAGGTCCTAGAGTTCGAGTCCCGCCTGTGGCGGATTTTCAATACTACTTAGGTCAAATTCAATGTTGAGAGTAGAATTCTATTGGGCGCCTGCTCTGATTGGTCGTTTTTCGTGGTTTCTCCTATCAATAGCAAATAAGCGAGTACCGGAGCAGTACCCTAATAACGAATCACGGACAGCTCCAGATCTTTTCTTTCTCTTGTTCTATCATCTCCCCGTGCACACACTTACATGCACTACACCAACACACATGACGGAAGACCAGTCGTGAGGGTAGGGCTTGTACCGACTAGGCCGGTGCTCCGTTGGGGGAAATACCTGTAGAGGGAAATCGCCCGCACGCTAACGAGTAGATCGCCGCCAGATCTCACCGCCCAGCGGGGGAGGAACACCGCCTCCTCTCGGGGAAAGCATTCACTATACTAAAGGGACTAATGGCCATAGCAGTTGACGTGCTCGGAAACATCGATCAATATCATTTCTCGGAACAGCGGGCGACTGCGTCGGAAGGGGAGTTAAGAGGGCGAAGACATCGGTGGGCGCGGGGTGAGAGTGAAGGCGAGGGGAAGACGTGGGCAAGAGCCGAACGCAGAAGTGGGCGCTTCGCTGGACGAGACACTGAGGGGTAGAGAGAGAGACGCAGACGGAGACGCGGAGGTGGGGATGGAGACGGCGGGGTGGATGTGGGACTAGAGTGGAGAGGCATGACGGAGGAGGAGGAGATGGCGGTAATTTGAAGACGGACGCAGGCACAGTATAGATGAACACAATATTATTGGTCTCTAAATTAAGCCAAACCACAAAGGGACCCTCCATTTTAATCAATTTAACTGAAATTAAATTCATTATGCTACGCATTCAGAATTATTTTAAATTCAGTCTGCCGTTTTCTATGTTTTTTCCACATGAGGTATGGCATAATACTAAGGGGAAATTATTACTAGAGTTCCCAGATCTTTAGTTTAAAGACATTTATTATAAGAATAATAAGCAAATCCTGCCTATGTGGTTCATCATGCCTCTCTTAATTAAAATAACTCTAAATAATACGTTGCATCTTCATTTACAAATCAGTGGCTTTTGTCAAAATTGACTAACTGAAAGGTGGAAAATATTTTTATCTAATACATATGTCTACGTTTATAACGCACGCTGTAGAAATATCATTCATCAAATCTCAGTATCAAACAGATAGCTACAGAATATCACGTATACTACATGTACTACACTACGTATTTTACAACTCATTGTCAGATGACATTAACTGATTAAAGCCGACAAGTTACAAGTGACAAATAAAATATTTTCTATTATAAAACTGTTTATATAAAATTAGACTATAATGAGCATCAGAAAGGAAAATAATATTATTTTTAACAATAATATATAATGAATTAGTAAACATTTTAACTATAATTCTAAAAGTGGCAAAATGTCTGTAACAAATACTGTACTTCTCCTTCTAGTTCAATTACTACCTTATCAATCAGGTTTTTTGTCCAATTTCCTCTGAAATATTAAACAAAGACTGAGATGGCCCCCTCTCAGCACAAATGTGTCTTAATTATCTGGCTGCGTTTTCTTAAGTTCTGTGGGGTGTTGCTGGAGAATTTTGTTTTTTAAATAATAGATTTCAATGTTCCTTCACAGGAGACCCGATAGGGATTGTAGCAAAACAGTCACAAATAGTTTTGCAGTCACAAATAGCTTTTTATGTAGGAAGGGAATATAAATAAATCAATCTGCTGTGGCTCAGGTGTAGTGGGAGGGTGAAGTAGGGATTTCCTTGGATGCATGTGGAGACAGATGTGGAGGTGTGGTTGAGGAGACTGGAAGTGAAGGGGCACGCACTCACAGGAGTCAAAGAGGCGTAAATATCTTCAGGTTTGACATCTTGTCGCGGTAGTTAAATCACAAACGTCTTCTGACCATTCGCGACATCTTCGAAACTGCGCTATGTACTACGTCATTGGTTTTAATTGGAAGTTTAGAAGAAAAAAATGTAGTCAATTCAGTCAACAGATGCTTCGTGTTACCCGGTGTCTGTGGACAATGTTTACAATTATTTCATTGAATTTCCATACGTCAACTCCATGTCATCAAAAGTTATATTTAATTGGCATTTCTCTGCATCTTAAACGATCAAGTTGCTAAATGGAAATAATGACCACGAAGGACCATGATAATTTTCATGAACGCAACGCAGAGCCTCATAAAGCATGATAATTATTTTAGAAAAAGCAATGAATCAAATCTCGGTTTAATCTTGAATTAATATTGGTTTCAAATCCTCACCACTGAACGTGTAAATTCCATTTGTTGATAATAATTATATGTGAGCATTAGAACTATAAATTCAATATGCACTCAATATGTAAGATGAGTTATAGCAGTTATTTTTTTCCTTCAAAATATTATTTTTGTAACATTTTCTCTTTCCTTTTCCGTAAAATGTGAAGTTTTTCTATGAAAATAACCAAACATTACCTTTTCGCAAAGTGTAAAATACTAACATTTCCTAACATTTTTTTTGCTTGAAAAGGTTTCCTGGTAGAAGTCTATTCTTAAACCCTGACACTCAGAGTTTTCGAGGAGTTTTCTTTCCAGGTTTCACTTAGAAAATGCTCGGTCACGTATGAAGTTCATGGATATTTCCCTTGGATATTTTGTTTTTTTACCAAGCCATGAACAAATATTCATCACCTCTCCTTTAAAAGCAGAAAATTATCCGTAGGTAAAGCATTATATTAGATGCTCTTGTCACTGGTAGAACTACAAACGTAATCATGGACGTACCACTATTTCATGTGACACCACAATCATTTGGTTCACCACGAGGTTAATTAACAATCTGTATTACTCTAATGATCTGAACATAGAAAGTAAGTCTTGGTTGATAGTTATATTTAAATGAAATTTTTTTATGAAGCTCATATTTAAATGAAGCTCAATACACATTAATCGTAGGATTTTTAGTAAATACTGTCCATAAATCTATAGAATCTTAATCCAGTACCATGGGTGTTGAACGAATAAATAGTGGGAGGTGGATTGAGAGGAAAAAAGATAGGGTCCATAAGAATGATTATATGCTAGTTACTCTGGTTACTTCAGAGAATAGAGAAAATTATTCCCATAATAAATTGCATTGAGTATTTTCTTAATCATATGATACTACTACCTTTGGATGAAACCGAGATATCAATGAACTCTGCCTCAATTAAAATATCTGAAAGAAAACAAATTTAATTACAAAACATGGGATGTTCTGGTCTATATATGATCTAATTAAATTCAATTTTCCATAACATTGTAAAGACAACCATTAGGCTTATTTATCAAGTAATTAATACAAACTTCCAAATTTTGCAGGTAGCTAGATGTGTTAAGCATCTGCAGAATTGCAAAGGAAATCTGCTATTGAAAGTAATAATGGATTATATTTTTTTCTTTGTAAAGATAGATTGACTTTATGATGTCGTTTGTACCATGACACTTAAAGTGGCTGCGCACGCCTGTAAAATGACTCCTACCATATGCCATGAGAGCCATCGGCACCTGATGGGTGCCGAAATGGAGAACAATACCTCCTCTGAACAATTGCCCGTTTTTTCAAAGACTGGTACTAAGTTTTTGACATTTTCTCATCTGCTGTTCTTACTCTTTCAGGTTTACCACGCCTGTCTTTTAAAGCAAATTGCAAGTGAAATGTTTGCATTAGTAAAGTACTTACATTGCATGTCAATGCATCAAAATACTCAGTAAGTTTGATCCCCACTATATTAGTAGTTCATGAGACGGCTTCATTTACTCTCCCTCTTGCCTGTATTTCTACTCCATGAAACTTTTTGTAGGTTCACACTGCTAAAAATTATTTTTGAGAGTGGCAATTATTTGTACTGTGTATATTCGTCCGAAAATACTTTGAAACTGTTCAAGTTTGCTACGTATAATTTCTGAAGTAATAATCCAACTATTTACGCAACTAAAAACCTGTCTCTTAAATTGTTGTTAGTGCACAGTTATTTTAAAAATAGATATTCAATATTCTCTCGTGCATATCAAGGAAACTAAGAACGCTTTCGCTCGTTTGTAGATTGAATGAGGGAATTTCTACTATTTGTGAAAGGGGTGAAGTTACGAGCTGGGCTGTATGTCAGGGAGGCTGTTTATTTGAAGTGGTATGTGTATGATATGGGGAGGGGAGGGAAATGTACGTGAGAGGGAGGTCGTGTTTCTGAGAGGGGACCTGTGCATGTGAAGCCCGGTATACACGGTAGAATTTTCGTGCAGATTCTCATACAGTTTCTATACAGAAACTTCAAGATCCCAAACTAGAAATACAAAATCCGAAAGTCGCGCATACACGGTCTATACGTTTTCTGCACGAATCGCCACAGGCCGCCGCTAGGGGTTCTGGGTGGTTGAATTTCTGTGTGTGCGTCCTGGTTATGATCTTTATTTGGTATTAATTAACGATGAGGAGCATAGAGAATAAAAATATGATGTCAAGAATTGGGAAATAGGAAGTTTATCACAATATATAACTTCACACAATCTCACTTTTACGCACCTAACCACAAAATCGCAATGACCGATCATCGTTAGTGAATCATTCTGCCACTAGAGGCGCTTGAGTCAAACTGTAGGCTTTGTGCATGAAAAATTATGAACATGTTCATATAGAAAACGTGCAGTCTTGCACGGATTTTGTTCTGCACGCGTGCGGACTGCACGCTTTTTGTTCGTTCAATCTGCACGAATAACTGCACCGTGTATACCGGACTTAAGAGAGGGATCGTGGCAGTGAGAAGTAGTCTGTGTTCGTGGGAGGCAGACTGTACTTGTGAGAGGGAGGCTGGGTTTGTGAGAAGGAAGTTTCGCACGTAAGAGGGAGGCTTTGGAGACTGTGTAAGTGACAGATGGACAGTGTAAGTGAAAGTGAGCTTTGTATGTGGGGGATACGCATTTGAGAGAGTATATGTATGTGAGAGTGGTGTACTTGAGGGGACTGTATAGATGGGGAGGGCTGTGTGAAGAATGCTTGTGTGTGAGAGTGTGTTTGTGTGTGAGAGAGAGAGAGAAGGAGAGAGAGAGAGAGAGAGAGAGAGAGAAATAAGTGTGAGGGGATGAGATTCGTGGAGGAGAGCCCCAACACGAGGAGCAGGGGCCGCCCCGGGCCTCCGCCCGCTGGCGTGGGGAGGGGGGCGGCGCCCCCGACCATGAAAATTTTCCTTCGAATAAAAATGCGCGGAGTTTGTGGCAGCGACACCGCCCCGCGAAGGCCGTACAGCGCAAATCCATTTACGAAGCCGCGCTCCGGATTAAAAGGGCCGATACACGGAAGTTCGCGCTCCACGGAGGCGCACGGCGGTCTAAAATGCACCGAACCTCCTCATACAAATAAATCAAAAAACTCTCTTTGTTTGCATGAGAGTAAAATTACCCTTACGCCATTCCTCGCGTCCTTGCACATACTGCTTTCGGTGCGTTACGTCTACAAACGTAAAAACTCTTTACGTTTCGCTTGCTTGTAGAATTACCCTGCACCATGGTATTCTTTGTATGTTAATAATCGTTTCTTGCGGTCATTTCAACCTTTTCTGACAAAATCCTAATCAAAGTTGCTTCGCTTGCTTAAGAGTAGAACGATCCTTTATATCGTTTCATATTCTACAATCTAATTCCTTCGGGATTTTCCCTCTACAACATGGAGGAGATCATCGCCTCTTCATTCTTCTTCTCTTATTCAAACAGGCCGCTGTATGAAATGCCTCACTTTTTTCATTCTTATCCTGAATTCATTATGAATAGTATGTTCCTAGAAACCTACAGGTTTTCCGCAAATAATTGTTAAGAAACCAATTTATATTTTAATGGACTCTGATGCTGCCTGATCCATTTAGAAAGTAATATTTACAAATAAGTGTAACTTTATTATCTGTACACGATCTTTTTAACTCAGTGATACGTTTTCTTGAGTGTGTAATATATTTATTCAAATAATAGTCCTCCATGTTATCAAAAAATTAGTCGATTCCTTCACGTAGGGCACTACATATTATAATAACCAAAACGTGTAGCGTATTTGCCTTTGCAAATAGTTTTTCGTACACAGGAGCTAATTTTGTTGAACAATCATTGCCAAAACGCTCTCTGCTACCTGTATTCATCAATCATTAAACTTATATATTTGAGTTATGTTAAGATCCCAGAGATCAAGAAAACGTGGAAGAATACACCCCGTAGTCCCTTTCTCCCCATAGTACGTTACGCAGAAGTTTCAACTGTTTTAACGGTAAATTAATAAATAAATTGTAGTAAATAAATAAATAAAATAAATAAAATAAATAAAATAAATAAAATAAATAAAATAAATAAAATAAATAAAATAAATAAAATAAATAAAATAAATAAAATAAATAAATAGAGGACTGGGTATAGCGGAACAAATGTGGATGTGGCGAGGCGGGACGGATAGTTTGGGGTAGAGCGGGACTGAGCGGTGTTGGGGATGTGCGGCGGAGCGGAGCGGGGCGGGGCGTTGGTGACGTGGCCGGGCGGGGCGGGGCGGAGCGGGGCCGAGCGACTGTTTCGAGACTCAGGGGAGGCGATGCCGCGAGTTGCGCTGCTCGCGGAGCAATCGATGTCGCTTCCCAGTTGCGATGGCAATGGAGCACTCGCAGAGTTTGCGCGTATTGTGATGGAGGTTCCCCGGGATGATGCTCTGGCAGAATTGGTTCGGAGAGCGGATTATAACTTCTGCTTACGCGGTCTGGGCTTTAGAGAATTATTAAGGACCGTTATAGAAATAAATTTCCATCACTTTGGAATTCGAACCTTGGGTGATAATATATTAAAATATTTATTATTATTATTATTATTATTATTATTATTATTATTATTATTAATTACAATATGCTTATACTCTCAAAAAGCGAAAAAATGATTGTCGTATATTTCTTTCAATGACTGGTGCTTGTTGCATGACAGATTATTCAGTCAAAACGGAAAAAGATATTGCAAGATAAATTTAATATCTACTTTGTATGAGTATGTCATGTCCACTCCATCTCTAACGAAGTGTAGCTTTAAAGAAAAACAATATTTCCGTTGAGTGTGGGTTTTAAGTAGCCCTGATAGTTGCCATAATGTATCATTAGAAATATTCGGAAAATGGATTTTATCTTTGCCAATAATGGCTTTAAAATCTCTCAATAGAATTAATTTGTCGAATAAATGCACTTCCATGCAATGCTTTTCATTTCAATCTGGGACTTTTTTTGCGCTGAAACACATTTGGAAACCATTTGAGAGAACATTTGAAAGAGTGAAGTAAAAATTCCGCATTTAAAATTCATTAAAATATTTCCAATTTATATTTGTAATTTTAGGGGAAATGGGATACATCGTTCCATAAATAATTTCCTCCGGTAAAATGGTGGTAAAATACAACCAAGCAAATGTAAGCAGTTAGTCAATTCTACCTTGAAAGCTTACCCAAGAAGAAACTTGTGTTGTTGAATTAACTCGTTCATGTCACCTAGATGTAATATGCTCTGACACATTAGTCTTCTAGTCATTAGGAACTGCATGCAGTACATAAAGTTACAATAAATTTAATTATCATTGAAATAAAATGATAATAACACTTCTTCCGTTAGCAATATTTTCAAGTCCCTTCGTGATTATATTTATCATTATTTATCTTGCACTGGCCATAATTAATATATCCAGATGTTTAAACTAGCTGCCAATGTCATTTGCTGCAAAATATGTACCAAATCGACGGGAAGTTTACAAAGAAATAACTCGTTTTGGAGGTTGTTGACTCCAAAAAGTTTGTTTTTAAAACGACTGTCCGTCCGTCAGGCTATCCGTCATGCTGTGGCCAAAACATGGGTCTAATTTGTCCATAGGATTTTCACCAAAATTGATATTTCCCGATCAATATGACTGATGGCTCGGCTTTTTGAATTTGAAACTCATCTTTTAATTTCTGTGAATACTTTATCTCAAGCCCCTACGACTTTGCCTTTCTTTTCGAAAACGTTATCAATTTTCGGAAAGAAAAAATCGATATTACTCTTGAATGGCGCAAAGCACCCTTATAAAAAAGATGCAGTTTAGTTTTCATTGAAACCTCTAAAATGTCAAAAAATTGCAAACCAAACTTTTTGGACCCTCTCTTATAGCAGCATTATTAAGTATATATATTTTTATTGTACTTGAGTTGAAGGCAATTAAAAATAATTGAAAACGGATCCACATTTTTTTTCTTATTTTTTCTTCAATAGATCAATAGCGCTTATAAAGAAGCGCAGGTTTCATTTTCATTGAACTCTTTGAATTACTGAAAATTGCAAAAAGTTATAATGCAAGATAGTATCAGAGTTTCTCAATTTTATATTATATTTATTTATTATATACATTATTATATTTTTATTGTATTTACCTACTACGTATTTACGTAGTAAAGAATAAATTTTGCAATTCTGGAAGGAAAATTAACGAGTTTTGGCGAAGCTAAATCGAATTGAGAAACCCCCATACTATCTCGCATTACATCGCAATATATATGTATGTCTACGAGAAAGTAAAAATTTGAGCTCTCTTTGAAAATATGTTTTTTAATTGCCATTATTTTACGTACAAACTACTCGTATTTACAAAATATTTTACTCGACCTCATTTAAAGATCTGATTTTGAAGAACAGAGTAAGTTCATTAAGGAAATTAGTGGTGCAACAGAATGGCAGTCTTCTTCGTACTAGTTTGTCTCTGTGAAAGTTCTGTTTTTACATATATCTTATATCGTATATTACGCCGTATATACGTAAGTATTAGAGGAAGTAACAAGTGGTGCTGTATCAGCACATTCTTTCTCGTATTTTTCAACTTTTAAAAATTCAGTGTATACCGAAAATGAGACCTGCGCACTTTTCCAAACGTCCTTATCTTTCAGAAAAACATTTTTAAAAAAGTATTTGGACCCTTCTTTTGAAACACAATTGTAAACTGAGTTTAGTGTATACAAAAATTATGTGAAAAAACTATTTTTTATTTTATCGCCGTTTCCTCGTAAAAAGAAAAAGTGGTCTAGCGCCTACGCCATTCTCATTTTTTCCAAAATTGATATTCCTCGATCGACTTAATGAACTCAAGGTCATCTTAAACGAATATTTACATAGGCATAGTATGAAGTCTCAATATTTTCAAAAATTTCTCAAAAATGGCTCCATATTTTTGTATTAAATTTGTCATGGAATAGCGTCAAGAACGCTTAAAGAATGGTGTAGGTCTCTTTTGTGTTGAAATCACTAATTTCTCCAAAATTGCAAAAGCTGAAAATTGTTTTTGGATTCTTCTACAACTGTGCTATTGAAGATAGAGATTTTTCTTTAATATAATATATTCTTTAAAGATTGATCTTTAAATAAGGTTACGTACAATTTTTTTGAAAATATTAGTAGTTTCCACGTAATTTTGCATGAAATATAGGCATTTTTTAAGCATTTTTTCTCAAAAGCGGATGCTAAAATTTTCCTTATTCTCTTTGAATACATCACAAGAAAATAAAAATATTGGTGCTATTCTAACTTACGGCGAACTCTCTGTATTTTTGAAAACTGAAAAATGTCTGCATTTCAAAACTATAAAATTGAAGATTTATATTTTTGCTTTAAACAAAATCAGTTCTAATGCTCTTTAAAAAAGGTCATGTACATTTTTATAAAAAAAGAGTAATTTTGCGTAATTTGTGCTTGAAATTAATGCAATTTATACAAATATGCTCAGAAACCGTGAAGATTTGTAAAGCGTAAAACCGTAAAGCGGAAAGGACCCTCAAAAATGTAATCGACGGTATTTGAGTCTGAAAAAATACGCTGTTTTCCTAAACAGATACTGTTCTGGGCAAAACCATCAAAAGTGGTTTTTACCCTTCCGAAATGAGCCGAAACAAACAGAAAGACAGAATTGTTTAAAAAATTGATATGAAAAGTGTTTTTATAACTTGTAAATAACCACATAGACTTATAAAGTGGATGTTGTATTAAACATTGCTAAGAGACATTCCATTTGCGTTGAAATACCAGAAATCCCGGTCCAGGATATTGCCATTTCCTGGAAATATATCTTTCATCTGTATTATTGAAAAAGCTGTACTTCGAATTCAACGGGTTATTGTATTATTTACTGCAGTGTACCATGAAATTATAGTACACGACATGCGTTCACAAGTACAAAATGTGATATAGTGACTTTGACATATATTCCATTTGTAAACAATAGTTTGTCACTATTCTGAGACTACACATGAACGACCGAGAGATTGGTGAATGACGGCCTTGAATATTATTCATGAATGGACACAATTATCAAATCCATTTTCAATGTAACATAACAAACGGGCCTTCTAAGCAAGAACGCTTAACATCAGCTTTAAAATGTTGACATTGTTGAAAATATCGACCAATTGCCTTTCAGCATTAATGCACTCCCCAAATATAATGAAAAGGGTGTTTGTCTTCATCGTGTAAACTATACATTTCTGGTGCTCTAAACTACGTATCGCAAACCTCGAATGGATCGTCAATTCCTTTTACCATCTATGTTAATTTACTATAGTTATGTCGATTAATTATGTTCCCTTCCGATTTGAATGTTTGGCTACACATTAATCAAGAAGCACCTGAAACCCTATCCCAGCTGGCGAACCGGATCTGCGCTCGGTAGTTGGGTGGCGTTTGGTTCGAGTAGCCATCCATGCCCCTCGACCTCATTGTGGTGCTGCATTGCAATAGAGACGATAACGGCGCAGTTACCCACAGTTATTGGATGTTTCGTTGTAGACTCGATCGAGGTCATGCAAGCTCCCAAGAGCTTATCCAGTCCAACTTCCAGCCTTTATAGTAGAAATCGGGTGATAAACTTAGGTAATAAGGGAGCTGATGGCAACGGAATTCTGCATGTTTTAATACTGTCCTTAAATTTGGAATAAACGTATAATGTCAATAAGGTTCTTCCAATAATATGAATAATAAGAGTTCCCCCCTGAAATGTCAATGTTAATAGATTACGTCCGTATCATTTATCCATTTCACAAATGAAAAAAATAAACTTTTGGACATTATGTTATTTCAACAGATAAATTATGCAAACACTCGTTTGCACTAACTCGCACGTTTGAAAGGTTCTCCAGCCATCACATCTTTTCCAAATTTCTAAAACAGCAAGCGTGACATATTATACCATGTTATAATTGGAGTGGCGCTGTACAACGCCACGTGTACGTACCCTCTCCCTCAGAAAAAATGTCGTTCAAAATTCTATCTTCCACACCGCGCCGACCAAAATTGGACACCCCTCGGCCTGGGGGAGGGCAGGGGGAGGGACGCGTTGACCAATCGCTAGCAGGTAGAACCACAGTTGTCTGTGATTGGTGCAACATCCCAAGGGGCAGAAAGAACGCTGTCTCAGGGGGAGGGGGCTAGTTTGTTTACGTACGAGACGGAAATATCATCATATTTCCCTGCCGAAGGAGGTAGTTTGCCTGCGCGTACGCCACGACGAAAAAAATATTTCTAAGCGGGGTTTTCCGTCCAGAATGATTGTCTATGGACCAGTAAATATTTATCATTTTAGCAACAATTATTCTAACTTTTAGTAATCGATTTGTAACTCCTGACAAAATGCTATTTTGAGATATTCATATCAGACACAATTTGCGGAGCCTTCCCGGCCGTTCTAACGCATATTTCGAATTTGTTTAAAAAATTATAAATTGTTGCAAAATTGTTAATTCGCTGTTTTTGGTTCGGGGGCATCGGGAGAATCTCCCCACTTTAGATTTGCAAAATTTGGAAATTGTTTATAAATTGGCAATTGTTGCAAATTTTTTATTGTCTAATCTGAATGGCGTTTAAATGTGATGCAAAATTCCGGAATCCGTTCGGTGCTATTATATCTCGTTCTCGAGATATATGTAATTGTTTATAAGAAATTAACATCTTAGTAGACCCCATTTTTTTGCGCTTAATTCATTCGCGCTAGCAGAATAGCGTGGGATGGGCCTACTGAAAAAACAGTTCTCCAATGCCGCGCTTTTGCCTGCCACATACGCTTAAAATGCACTTGCTTGTAAACAAATTCTGTGGCCAATTTAATTATGATAAATTCGTATTTTTACGGCGAGTATGAGCCTAACTTTTATTTGGTTTTATATTCTCTTTTAAGTCCTGCAATTTGCAAGTCGATATATTTATCAAATAGGAAAGAAATTGATTATAAAAAAATATTTTTCAAGGTGCATTACGCTCAAACAATTGTTTCTGTTTTTCTATCAAAGGGGTGTTGAGCAACCGAATAACTGTATTATTAATTTTTTAAGTCCCCTGTTAACACCGAGAGTCAGAAACTATTTGTTCCTCTTGTTTAACCATTACCATTAAAAATAGGGAAACATATTGCTTAGCTGTTTGCTATAAACTGCACTGGATTGGATGAAGGTAGTGTTAAGGTTTTCAAATACAGAAATATTCAATTTTGGGTTTTGTTAGATCACATGAGTAGAATCACACATCACAATATTTACACAAGTATAGAAATTTCTAAATAAACGTATATAAACTTTAAGTTAATATTTTCAATTCAATTTATCATTCCTTTCTAAAACTGTTAATTTGATGATTTCATTGTATAATATTCAAATCAGAGCTTTATGTGCTAAATCTACTCATTGTTAATACATATTTTTAAACAACATTAATATATTTAATATACATTTAAAAGGTTTTTAGATTGGCGAACGTTTCACTGAAATTTCATGAATTCCTAAATGCTTGAAAATAAATACTTGTAAAATTAAATACTTGTAGAGTGTGAAAATATAACAAACACACGTATTTGGTAAAACGAGTTGATATTACTAAAAGAAAGCAAAACAGATGTTATAACAATTCAAAGAGATTTAGCGTTTGTTTACAGTTTAGTAAATATCAATGCACTAGCTTTTCCCAGTGAAAATACATAGAACGAACTTGGTGGTCAAGTGATATGACCTTCCTAACACAGACTACATTTCAGTATCGTCAGAGTTCGAAGGTGGTTTGTTGGCCACCATTCTACGAATCTATCAAAACCTTGAATTTTGCGCGACCATCTGTACAGCGAGAACGTAGCGGTTTATTAAACGGAAACGGGCCATTCGAGGTATCTAATGTGCACTCTTTGAAAACGTTTAACCATTATAAACTATCCCTAAGAAAAATATCAAATAAAGAATGTTAAAGGTCACCAGCTTAACATTGCCTTTACTATTTGAATGTTTTCAACATCCCCAACACCAACAGAAAACCCATGTTTTTACAGGTTATTATAGAACCAATTCAATAAATATAAGCATTTATTCACGTTATTATTTTTAAAACACTCAAATATCTACGATGTTATTTGATTCATGTCTTCATCGAAGATCTGAGATTAAAAAACTGATAAACAGAGAAAATTAAAGTAATTTTGAGTGATTGATAAAGTTGAATGATCAAACGAAAAACAATGTTTCTTGCTTCATATAATGCTATCGTGTTTAACAGACATGTAATTACATGTGATACCTATATTTAAACATCCAAACTAATGAAAATTTTCAAAATTAAAATCTTCAATAAAACGTTGATTCATCAGCAAGGTTTATATTATTAAATACTTTTTTGAGATTCATGTGCTCCTGTGTGAATAACGTAGCAAACGTGATTCGTATGATCCAGTTGCTCAGAATAATGCAAAACCTGCTAGACACATACACTAAACATAATAGTTGTCAAATAGTTATTTACGACATGAGTGTCATAAGATATCTTATTACAATACGAAATTGGAGAATTATCAAACAAGACTCTTTAGCCGAAATTGTTAACCAATTGAATATTGTAATATAATGTTACCATTTGAATATCATAGAAAGTAAGACGCAATTTGTCAAAATTCATGTGAACTATAATTTTTCTTTAAATTTTACTCCTTATCCTACGAAAGATGTGTGACAGTACTTATGTTAACAATTATACTGCCATGGGTTTAATTAATTAGTTTTCAGTACGCAAATTATTGTTTTTGGTTTTAAAGAAGCATGGATATACAGTGTATCGGGGAACGAAACGTCGAAAGTTTGAAAAAAGCTGTTTAAACAATTTTAATCATACTTTGTCTAATAAACTACATAGATATTTTGAATGGCTGAGCTGCAATAAACACGCAAATTTTGGTTTGAAAATATGATTTCTACGCAAAACTTTGCATTCTAGAATCATGTAAACAGACCAGAAACATGTAACATGTTTATTATTAACAATATAAATTAATATATTAGTTAAGAAAAAAATTAACCGAGAAATAAAAAAGCAGTCGAACTGTGAAAATTGGGTGCTTTTTTATTTCTAGGTTAATTTTTCTTTCTGATCAAATGTATTCATTTATTTTGGTAATCATAAACAATTTAGATATTAATGAAGTGTTTATATGCTTCTACAACGCAAATAGTTGCCTAGAAAACATATATCCAAACCAACTTTTGAATGTTTATTGCGGCTTAGCCATTTGGAATATCCGTGTAGTTTATTAGACAAAATAAGCTTATAATTGTCTTTACAGCTATTTTTCGAAGATTCGACATTTCTTCCCCGAATATCCTGTATATTAAAGGCTTGATTTCTGTTGGTACGCGACGGAACGGCGTTCCGGTTCTTTGGAAATAATTATGAAATTATATTATATATAAGTAGCTATTGCTATTATATTAATAATTAATTTGAGGCGCGTTTCGGGGCCTAAGAATTTAAAAATAAAGGATATATGTGTCATAACAACTCTTATGACGACACTGTTCTCAGTTACGTCAAGTTTTAATTTAGAGAATCAAAGTGAATGGTCTAAGTTTACTCACCTAAATAAAGTTTATCTTACTATACATACTATTTAGAAAGTGTTTTATGTTCAAAACAAGTGTTGCCTCAACAGCATATATTTTCACGTATTATTCGTAATTGCTATGCAATATTCAATACGGACTATGTGAACCTGCAAAAAAGAAACAACAAAAAATGACCTACTGCAGCAGAAAATATTTTCTACTCGTCGGGATTCGAACTCGGGTCTTTAAAGTTAACTCACCTGACACGGTTCCCCCTCACCACCAGGTACACGACAAGACTACCTCCTTTCCGATGCGAAAAGAAAGTGAAGCATTTGCAGTTTTAAAAAAACAGGGTGTTCAATTTATCTTAATACAAGATCTATTTTTAAAAAGAGATTTCATTAAACAAAAATCTCTAGCGTTCAGATTGTTTTTCGACAATGTTATAAAGATCAGCCGAGGCTAATATTATACAGTAGAAAATTGGGGTTAATGTATTACACTTTAAGAGTTGTTATTTATTTATGTCCAAAATTAACAAGAAAATGACAAATGATAGGAAATATATTCTATTATAATGACCATAGCAAACACTTAGAATGTAACAATATTTGGGAGGAAAAAAATCAAAACTAAAATGCCTAATTTTTCCAGTCAAAAACTTTACCACCGTGATATAAATCTTTTGATGTTACTTTGTTATTTTTTATGACACGATATTTTTGAAAATAGGTTATCATTAAGAAAGAATTAATATTCTTTTCTGCGTTACATAATGCAATAATAATAATCGTGTCATGATATATACAGCCTCCAATTTGTGGGGCTAATATGATACAACTTAAGAGGCTAATGTAATACAATACGGGTGTCGGGGCTATTTTGATACACTAAAAATTAACACGCAGACAACTGGAAGGGATTTTTTTATGTTTAATATTACATAAAAGGCGCTAAAATTCCGATTTGATGTTGATAAACTATCCAAGTGTTTATCTGAGAAAGAAAGACCAGGCGACAATTCATATAGATTTCCTCGTTCTCCTCCCTACCCAGTACATGGTGATTCACTTATGATTATCAATTGGCGGAAGCTTCTGCTGTTTCAGTGCAGTTACTGAATTTTCACTGGAATCACAAGGAACCAGGCCTACAATAGGAGCTAACACCATCCCTTCAACTCCAGATATCAACTGTTCTCATCCAGTACTTTTGAGATAATGCTGTTGGAAAAAATTTAAAAAAACAGTAGCCCTCCAAAGAATAAGGAAGCGGTTAGACCCAATAGCAGCAATCATTACTGGTGAAGAGTGGATCATTACTAGGAAAGAGTGGAGTGTTTAATTTACATTAATTTAATATCTCTTTTTAAAAAGAGATTTCATGAAACAAAAATCTCTAGCGTTAATATTTCTTTTCGACAATGTTAATAGGTATTTGTTCGCAATTTTCGAAAATTCAGATCGTTCGCCCAAAATTGAACGTACGCCACTTTTAAACATCTTGTACTTCGAGGAATAGATTTACAGAAAAATTGGAGCTCTTTTTGAGGAAATTATGTAAATATGATGGGGTTTGGTGTAAAGTACCTTCAAAATTAAAAGATTCGTTTCAAATTCGAAGATTCGTAATATTAGCCAGATCGTTCAAGGAATATCCATTTTGGTGAAAATCGTGTTTACTTTTGGCTCTAGAATTACTCACACGAAGACGGATTCACAAAGAGATTTTTTGGAAAATCACTTTTTCGGGTTCAAAAAACAAGCGTTTTGACAGCCTTGTGTATAGAAAATAAAAGAACAATACCAACAATCCACTTTTTTCGAACTAGCTACTTACAAAACGTGTTTTCTGTAAAAATTTCGACACTTCCTCCTACGACATTACGTAACTCTCTTTACACGTGGAGGTAAAAATATTCCAGCGTTACTGGGATTTGAACTCGGATCCCTGTAGTCAGTAGGTCTGGCTCGACCGCACTGTGCTATCACAGATATTTCTCAACACGCTGTCCAAGCACACTTATTACGAAAAGAATAGTTACGTGATATTCATTGCACTTAGATTTTTTATTAGAGGAATGTTCTACATGTGTCAAAGGTATCAAATTCGCAATAAGAACCCAAACGATTACAACGCACGCAACTACATAGCTCATTTTACTTAGAAATATTTTCAACCAGAAGCCGTGGTCTTTAGAACCCTCTGTGGAAGTCGTTGCCGGTCTTATCTTTCGGCGATTATGTCCAAGGTTGAATTACGTCACAGATGAAAGTTGCGATAACGCTAGAGCTCAACACGGGCGCTTGCAGACGTTCTGAAGCCAGAATCGCAATAGGGGCATATTTATACATGATTCTTAAAGACATTAACACACTAAAATAAGTAGTGGCGCCTCAAAACACATGCTTTATGTGATATTTATAATGGATACGAATGATTATAACTATACAATTAACCGCAAAATTGTTTCTACCCGCAAAAAGTATTCGCCGTGGATGAGGTTCGATCTTACGTGCCTAAGCTTCTCCAACAGTGCGCTTACCTGCTATACCACAGAAACTCTTATAACTTTTGTCTCTCACAAAGATGATTTTAAACTGTCATGTATCACAGATTTGACTAAAAAAGAACGTGAGGCGTTTAGATGCTTGTGTTAACTACAGACGGACAGACAGACGCCAACATGAGATCTACACTATTCTCTTAAACGTTCTTGAGATTATGGAAAAAAAATAATCAAAACCGATGACGCCGCTTTTGAGAAAATTTTGAAAATATATCTGGGGCTTTATGTAAAGTACCCCCCAAAATTAAAATATCGGTTTCGAATTAATGGGACCGTGATATCAACAAGATCGATTGGGTATTATCAATTTTGGACAAAATCGGTTGAACAATTTAACCCCTAGCGTTGTTCCCAGACGAAAGACTGATAGACAAACGTTTTGCCGTCATTCAATTTTTCGGTAACAACGATCCACAAAACATGAATTCTGGCTACACAACGCGTTAAAGGATTTCCCCCTTAATTTAGCAAATAAATTTATTCACTTTTTCGCTACCAAGATGGGACGGTTTTTAAGCCGAAAATTCGCCGTATTCTGGTGCACGATTACAATACCTTTTCTTCTTACGACAGTAAGTGCGAGAAAGTAAAAATCAATAAAAACATTTAATCCTTTTTTCCACCCCCATTTCCGTCTTCCTAATGGCCTAATAAAATAGCCTGTCCAACATAAAATGTATTAACCGCTATGTTATTTTTCCTAGTTTACCAATCCCTGTCTCAGTACAGGGGAGTGGAGGCAAAACTAGGAGAAGAAAAATCCCACACCACTAACACCTGGGTGTAGAGTCCCAACTGGGACTGGGAGTCGCCAACAATGAACTTCTCGGAAACACATCTCAAATATCCATAGTTGAATATTATAACTAGAAAATATCAAATTTTTGTAATAAATGTTCCTTCAAAATTCCGGTATTTTCTGTTTTTCTTTCATGTTATATTTAAATACTATTATTAAGAGAGAAAACCTCATTGAGATAATTTCAATTAAATCAATGCAACTCGAAGAGCAAACGCTCGTGCGATTTGAAGAATAACCGCGTTTTTGTGTACTCAGAATTTGTCTTGTATATGAGTTAGGGCAAGGGGATACCAAAATTTAAGAAAACGTTCACAGAATACATTTCTCCCTACAGTACATTACACACAATTTTTAACTATTTTTGACATTAAATGAAAAATACAGCGTCGTAATAGCGCCTTGTCCGTCCCGACAATCATCAGAATTCAAAAGGAATTCAGAATGACAGCTCGTCAAACGAAGCGGGGGAAATTCAAATTTGCTATTTCAAAAATTGTAAAATTATCTAAAGTACTTATATTTTTAAACAATTGTATGTGATCTTTATTAAAGGACTGATTATTTGAAAGGAATATTTGAAGATCTGTTTTTGATGAACACATTTCATTAAGGAAAAACTATCTTCAATACTTAAGTTGTAGGAAAACGGCGAAAAAATGTTTTCTTGCATTTTTGGAAAAATTCATTATATGAACGAAAATCATCTCCGCCATCGTCTTATAGCGTCCATTACGCTATCCGGCAATAAAATTTAACCTGAAAAGTTCATGCCATTTTTTAATTTTTGAAAATGTTTCAGGGGCTTCTTGTAGAGTACCATCCAAAAATAAAATATTGATTTGAAATTCAGGAGGGCTTGACATCAGCCATATCGCTTGCGGAATATCAACTTTGGAGAAAATTGCCTGAACAGTTAGACGCTAGCATTGTTCACAGAAGAAAATACGTTTTACAATTAATCGTTTTTTTTTGTATTTACTACCCACCAAACCTGGCTTCTGGCTACACCACATGCTAAAGGGATTTTATTCTATATTTATCAACTGAATTTGTCCACTTTTTTTTACACCAAGGCCCGGAAATTACAGTTTTTTTGTGTCGAAAATTAGCCGATTTCCTCCGTATAATTACACAACTTTTTACTTTCTCGTATACGCACATACATACGGAGTAATATACGTAGTATAGAGAAAGTTATGTAATGCTCCGCGAAAAAAAACGGCGAATTTTCGGCAGAAAAATGTATTGCCGGGCCCTGAAAACAAAGGAGTGGATAAATCCAGTTACTAAATTAAGAGAAAAAATCTCTAACACGTGATGTAACCATAATTCCTGTTTTGTGGGTCTTTGATACCAAAACATCAATTGAAAGCAAAACGTCAGTCTGTCTGCGTCTGTCCGTCTCTCCGTCCATCTGTGAACACTACTAGCGCCTAAACAGATCGTACGATCTTTTCAAAATTGAAGAATCCCTTGTCGATGTGATTCTAGTTGAAACTTTGAGATTTTAAAAATCATTCTTTAAAATTTGAGAGTACATTACATGAAGCCGTCGGTCATTTTCAAAAGTTTCTCAAAAACGACCCCAAATTTTTTCTTTAAATTTCTTCTAAGAATAGAGTAAACTAACTCTGAATTTTCGAAAATTGGAAAAGTTTGAATTTTTTCGGCTTTTTCCTACAACTCTAAAATTGAACACAGATTTTTCTTTCAAATGAAATTTGTTGTCCATAAATAATTCTTTAATTTCATAAATAAGGTCATATAATTTTTTTTTTAAATTACAGACAGACAGACGAACAGACACAAGAACAGACATATCAACAGACACACGAACGTACAGGCTTTTCGTCGTCGTTCGATTTTTCTGTATCAACGACCCACAAAACATTGATTTCGGGCAACACGAGTT